>JAIOJX010000030.1:194925964-196175964 GCA_022376925.1 Tragulus kanchil | reverse complement strand
GAAATTCACATTCAAGCCCTTCCAGGAAGACTTCTAGAAGCACCCTCACACTGTGGAGGTTGTTCCACACTTGAATTCTCTTGGCTTCTATGATACTAGGCTGTACCGCACCATGAATGCATAACTCTTCTCCTCAAAATGGGGAATATTTTTCAGTCAGGTCGATGAGATGAAAAGAGTTCTGGAGTAGGACAGTGGCGATGGTAATACAACATTATGAATGTACTTAATACCACTAAACTTTACCTTAAAAATGATTAAAATGGCAAACTTTATGTTATATATTTCACCACAATAAAAATTTGGGGAGAAAAATCGGGCACAAAGTTAAGGATTCGATGTGAAGGGCCCAAAATGGAGATCAGCTGCTGAGGCTTTGGTTATGGGGGATATATAATTCCACAACAAAATTCCCAAGCTAAAAAATAAAAAGGACTGTTTGCATCAGTGATAGTCTCAGAACTCTATTTGTACTGGCACAATGGTTAAAATAGCACCAGAATCAGATTAAACTGGGTTCAGATCCAGCTCATCCACTTCCTGGCAAGTGATCAGTTAATATCTTCATCCTGACCCTGAGTTTTCTCATCAGCACAGAAGAAATGATGAACCTGGCCTTGTTGGCTTATGATAAGGCTAGAAGGAGATTAAGTCAGAAGCAAATGGTGATCATGTGTTTCACTGGCCTGCTTCTGAGCCTGGACGACATATAGGTTAGCTTGTATCTCCATACATGAATGGACACTGCCCAGTAGGAACAGACACAACAGAAAGATGAAGGTCATTTCCTTGAGGATAACAAGTTGTACCACATCTCCATCCCTAGCAGAATAGAAGATCATATTCGACAATGGCTGGTGGATTTAGAATCATAGGTGAAGAACAACCTCTCACAAGCTGAAGGACAGGGCAATGTATTGATACATTCTTGGATTCCAATCTTCATAAAAAATATATTATATGCTGTGAGCCAGTAATACACTCAGTTATTTTCAATATGATTTCACTCTAATTTTTTTCTTAAATCTGGTCATGACTCATCAAAGTGACTTCCTGACCTCAGATTATGACCCACAGTTTGAAAAACACCCAATTAGGAAATTCACATTCAAGCCCTTCCAGGAAGACTTCTAGAAGCACCCTCACACTGTGGAGGTTGTTCCCACACTTGAATTCTCTTGGCTTCTATGATACTAGGCTGTACCGCACCATGAATGCATAACTCTTCTCCTGACTCCCTAAAAATATTCACTCTGGGCATGTTCTTCCTACCCTACCCACCTAGCCTCCTTCATTACTTTATACCCAGGAGACTCAATTTAAGATGCTGGGACAGTTTAACACATATTTATGATGGTAAAAGACATGCATGACTAAACAATGACAACAACGGTGATAGAGGTAGGCACAGGCAGCCAGAGAAACTAGCATTAGGTTCAAGTTGGTCAAACACTGGCTCTGTGTCTTGCAGTATGCAAGGCATAGGAAGAGGCTGGGGCCCTCTAGATCCGCAATGCCTTTGAACCTGAGAATGAGCTCAGAGAGAGGAGCAGACCACATAAGCTTAAGGGTGATATCTCCTTGCCAGGCTCATCTCTGTGAAGTAACCTTTGCACTGAGAGCTCACCTTCATGTGTGGAGTGCACAGAGAATCAAGCAGATGCTGACTTCCAGCAGACTGGAAAAAAAGTTGATTTTGTTTTCCCTTGGCTGTTTAAGCTTAGAACAGACATTCAGGACTGAAAAGCAGCTGAGAAACCAATCCACTGGTGAGTTCATAGCAGCCTTGCTAAGGCAGAGAACCACTGGCTTCTTAGGAGGCAGGGCACTGGATTCCCATTTTCCTCTATCTCCATTAAAATTGTTCAACTATGAACATGTCTTTACTTCCCTGAGCTGTTCCTTCCTCAGTGTAAAGTAGACTAACAAAAGTACCTATGGAACAGGGTTGTCAGAAGCAAAAGAGACAATGCACATAGAGCCCCTGGTAAGATCCCAGGCATATTGCAAGCCTTTCATAAATGTAAGCCAGAGTTATTATTTTTCACCACTCAACACAGCATAATTGAGGGGAAAAAGGCAGCCACCCAAAACAGCCTTTCCTCCATCAAGCCAAAAGGACATAGTTTCCTAGTGAGAAAATGTGGATGTTCAGCCCTGATTGCCCTGAAACAACACAAAAAGTCCCTGCATGATGCCAGTGTGCACATGTTCCTTAGCTGAGGGCCATCTGTTAGCACTGCAGATGGTTGTTCCCACACTTGAATTCTCTTGGCTTCTATGATACTAGGCTGTACCGCACCATGAATGCATAACTCTTCTCCTGACTCCCTAAAAATATTCACTCTGGGCATGTTCTTCCTACCCTACCCACCTAGCCTCCTTCATTACTTTATACCCAGGAGACTCAATTTAAGATGCTGGGACAGTTTAACACATATTTATGATGGTAAAAGACATGCATGACTAAACAATGACAACAACGGTGATAGAGGTAGGCACAGGCAGCCAGAGAAACTAGCATTAGGTTCAAGTTGGTCAAACACTGGCTCTGTGTCTTGCAGTATGCAAGGCATAGGAAGAGGCTGGGGCCCTCTAGATCCGCAATGCCTTTGAACCTGAGAATGAGCTCAGAGAGAGGAGCAGACCACATAAGCTTAAGGGTGATATCTCCTTGCCAGGCTCATCTCTGTGAAGTAACCTTTGCACTGAGAGCTCACCTTCATGTGTGGAGTGCACAGAGAATCAAGCAGATGCTGACTTCCAGCAGACTGGAAAAAAAGTTGATTTTGTTTTCCCTTGGCTGTTTAAGCTTAGAACAGACATTCAGGACTGAAAAGCAGCTGAGAAACCAATCCACTGGTGAGTTCATAGCAGCCTTGCTAAGGCAGAGAACCACTGGCTTCTTAGGAGGCAGGGCACTGGATTCCCATTTTCCTCTATCTCCATTAAAATTGTTCAACTATGAACATGTCTTTACTTCCCTGAGCTGTTCCTTCCTCAGTGTAAAGTAGACTAACAAAAGTACCTATGGAACAGGGTTGTCAGAAGCAAAAGAGACAATGCACATAGAGCCCCTGGTAAGATCCCAGGCATATTGCAAGCCTTTCATAAATGTAAGCCAGAGTTATTATTTTTCACCACTCAACACAGCATAATTGAGGGGAAAAAGGCAGCCACCCAAAACAGCCTTTCCTCCATCAAGCCAAAAGGACATAGTTTCCTAGTGAGAAAATGTGGATGTTCAGCCCTGATTGCCCCTGAAACAACACAAAATTCTATCTCAGGAGTCCCTGCATGATGCCAGTGTGCACATGTTCCTTAGCTGAGGGCCATCTGTTAGCACTGCAGATGTTGTCATGTGGCTCCTCCACTTGTGCCTTTGTAGAAGGATGACTCTGGTGTTGTGCACCTGCCCTGGGGTGGACATCCCTGACTCAAAAGACGTCAGCCAGCCTCAGAAGCATTTAAGAAGCAAGTGTTGGTAAATACTCTCTGAAGACCTTAGGTTTCTCCTCTATCCTTTGCTCTCCTGGTTTTCCAACACAAGCCACCACTTCCACCTAAAGGTGTGAGAAAGTACACTTTTGGGGTCTCCGCCTGTTTGAGTTCTAACCAACCTCTGGTCCTGGGTCCTCCAAGCAAGAGTCCTGGGGGACTCCAGCCTGCATCCATCCTTCCTTTCCCTGTACAGGAAAAATTCAACATCTGTAGCAGTGGTATAAAACAGAAATATGAGTCAGACACATAATTTCACATTTTTTAGTAGCCACACTAAAGAGAGTAAAATAAAGAGATGAACTTGACTCTAAGATTGTATTTTAAAGTCTGGCATGTATTTTACACTAACAGTACATTTCTGTTTGGGCTAGGTACATTTCCTGTGGTTAGTAGTCCATGTGCAAGGAGATTTTTGCCACTTGGTGGTGGTGGTTTAGTCACTCAGTCATGTCTGACTCTTTATAACCCCATGGACTGTAGACCACCAAAGATCCTCTGTCCATGGAATTCTCCGCGAGAATACTGGAGTGGGTAGCCATTCTCTTCTCCAGGAAATCTTTCTGTCCCAGATCAAACCCAGGTCTCCCATTGAAAGCAGAAAAAAACTCTCCTCCATGTCTTTACTTCCTGAGCTGTTCCTTCCTCAGTGTAAAGTAGACTAACAAAAGTACCTATGGAACAGGGTTGTCAGAAGCAAAAGAGACAATGCACATAGAGCCCCTGGTAAGATCCCAGGCATATTGCAAGCCTTTCATAAATGTAAGCCAGAGTTATTATTTTTCACCACTCAACACAGCATAATTGAGGGGAAAAAGGCAGCCACCCAAAACAGCCTTTCCTCCATCAAGCCAAAAGGACATAGTTTCCTAGTGAGAAAATGTGGATGTTCAGCCCTGATTGCCCCTGAAACAACACAAAATTCTATCTCAGGAGTCCCTGCATGATGCCAGTGTGCACATGTTCCTTAGCTGAGGGCCATCTGTTAGCACTGCAGATGTTGTCATGTGGCTCCTCCACTTGTGCCTTTGTAGAAGGATGACTCTGGTGTTGTGCACCTGCCCTGGGGTGGACATCCCTGACTCAAAAGACGTCAGCCAGCCTCAGAAGCATTTAAGAAGCAAGTGTTGGTAAATACTCTCTGAAGACCTTAGGTTTCTCCTCTATCCTTTGCTCTCCTGGTTTTCCAACACAAGCCACCACTTCCACCTAAAGGTGTGAGAAAGTACACTTTTGGGGTCTCCGCCTGTTTGAGTTCTAACCAACCTCTGGTCCTGGGTCCTCCAAGCAAGAGTCCTGGGGGACTCCAGCCTGCATCCATCCTTCCTTTCCCTGTACAGGAAAAATTCAACATCTGTAGCAGTGGTATAAAACAGAAATATGAGTCAGACACATAATTTCACATTTTTTAGTAGCCACACTAAAGAGAGTAAAATAAAGAGATGAACTTGACTCTAAGATTGTATTTTAAAGTCTGGCATGTATTTTACACTAACAGTACATTTCTGTTTGGGCTAGGTACATTTCCTGTGGTTAGTAGTCCATGTGCAAGGAGATTTTTGCCACTTGGTGGTGGTGGTTTAGTCACTCAGTCATGTCTGACTCTTTATAACCCCATGGACTGTAGACCACCAAAGATCCTCTGTCCATGGAATTCTCCCGGCGAGAATACTGGAGTGGGTAGCCATTCTCTTCTCCAGGAAATCTTTCTGTCCCAGGGATCAAACCCAGGTCTCCTGCATTGAAAGCAGAATCTTTACCACTGACTCTCCAGAGAAATTTGACCACTTAGTACCCTCCAAAAGTGAAGTATTTTGTGAACATTTTTTCATAGTGATTAGTTATTGGAAAGATAATATTTTAGTAATGACGAGAGATGAAATGTAGTGTGTCTACTGAATACTCTGGGTCTTAAGATTCCATAGCTGGGTCCACCTCAAAGACCAATAGGCATGCAGAGTGAAAAAGAGATCCACAATTGTTTCTCCTTTCCGAGCTCCTCAAGCCATGGTTCCCCTGGTCAGAGAGAAGGCTTCTCCTCACTCGGAGTTTTAGGTCTTTGCCTAAACTCGGGTTCTGTGGGCTGTGACCATGACTGCAGCTTCCAGGACTGAAACTTGCCCGTGGGCTGGAGTAGAATAGGAAGGAAAAGCAGAAAAAGTGCAGGGTACTGCCCTCACTGTCTCTGACCCTTAGGGGCACCCTTCACAATTCATGGAAAAAGAAGAGGGGTTTCTTTCAGCACCTATGTGCTGTGTCAGGATTCATGTCATTCTTGAGCCCAGGCAAGGAGGTCTAGGGGTGAAGTCCCCAGGAAACCCATGGTCTCATTTTTACTTAGAATTGTGGCTCCCTTTCTCAGTCTGTCTGCTACCACTTACTTTCCCAAGGTCTCAGACAGAAATTCTGTGCATCTTATCCCAGGTTTTTGGTTGCCTTCAGTGGGAGAAACAAGGTAGAATATGCTCACTCCATCTTAACCAAAACCAGACGCCTTAAGAAATCTTTTTTCTTTTCTTTTTTTTTCAGTGTTGTACTGCATTCAACCACTAACACAAATGTCATCTATAGAAACTTTAGCTTGGATTAATTAGGATACCATATTACCAGACCATGCCAAGTATCCATGATAACCACATACTTAGAAAAGAATTGCCTTTTTTTTTTTTTTTACATTGAGAACAGATACAAAAGGATTTCAACACTTATCCTCGAGTCAGAAATTAACTAAGAATTGCAGTTGACTTTTTCCTTTGTGAAAAGCTTAAATATCTATTACACTGCAATACTAACTCTGTCACATTTGTGTTTAATTAGGTAATGTATATTGCCTACATGTTTTTAGACTGTGTTTTTGTAAACATCTGACTTGATAAGGCAGCTGAGGATTTTATTTATTTGGAATCTCTGATCTCTACTCGTGGTAGCCTGAAGTTTCCTTTTATGGTATACAATAGATTTTGTAATTAAAGGCAGTGCTGTTGAGAAGCAGTACATCCATTTTTACAGGTCAACGAATTATCAAAAGCAAAGTTCACCTAACCAAAAAGGAAGTGATCCACACTCTAAAAATCATTAGAGGGTCAGTCATCACTTTGGACATATTATGTGTTCGAATACTCACAAAGAACTGATAAGGTACTGATAATAATGAGCTAAATTCCAGAAAACATTGTGAAATAATTTGGTGGCTAAGAACTTTACAAAAGAACAGTTATTGGAAATGATAATGTGGATATTTGCATAGTAATATGTACCACACAAAATGTGTGTGGTGAATTTTTATTCAATTGATTACTCATCCTTATAGTCACCATTTATGAAGTATCTGCTATGTGTAATCGGTTTGCTAGACACCTTCATACTCATAGTTTGTGAGTAAACCCTAGGGTGCTCTGCTTAAAGCAAACCTTATACATAAAAGTCTGAACTAAATATATATTTCACAGGTGTAGTGAGATACATATGAAGAAAATTACTGAGTTTTTAAACTACTTACTTTAAAATGTTTCCTTTGCAAACAATGAAACTACACACATTTGGGAAGACTGCACACCCCAAGGAAAAGTGGTGAAATGTGTGGGCTGTGGAATCAGGAATACCAAGCTTTAAAACCTTGAAATTAATTTAAACCTCAACTTTGTCATCTGTAACTTCTGAAAGATAGCAGCATGCATGTCAAATGATTATAGACAAGCATACATGATATAACAGAACTCAAGCTCACAGTACAATCAAGGACAGGGTAAGAACCCAGTATCAATATATTATAACTACTCTGTTACTTAAGGTTTATTTGCATGGTATATAAAATGAATTATTTCTGAGTGGTTGACATACACATATTTTTCAACTATATGGGCTTGCTCTATGACCTACGATGCTGAAGAAAAATGATTACATGAGAAATAAGCCTGATAGGAAAACACCAGTATCAAATATTTGAATTTTCATGATTTTACAACTCTTATCTCCTGAATTAAATCCTTTTAACACTTATCTTATTTTCTTGGCCCCCTTTTATTCTCATCACTTACTAAGCACCCAAAATGTGTACTTGAGGATCTACAGAACCCATGTGAGACCTAATCCTTTCTAGCTGTGAAAAAGACAAGATGTACTTGAAAAAGTAATCCTTGGGAATGAGGATTATCTGTGTTACTAAACTTTGTGACAGAAAGAAGGCAAGTTCATTCACTCCTTGTTCACTGGATGATGGTTTTAATGAGATAAAATACTTCAACTTGGATGAGTCCTTCATTTGAGTGAGAAGAAAGCAAAGCTGAGATGTCATCATTCTGGGATACTTTACAAACTCCGGTTTTAACAGCAATATCATTTGTTAACTCCCTAGAGCACTAAAAGAACAGTTATTGGAAATGATAATGTGGATATTTGCATAGTAATATGTACCACACAAAATGTGTGTGGTGAATTTTTATTCAATTGATTACTCATCCTTATAGTCACCATTTATGAAGTATCTGCTATGTGTAATCGGTTTGCTAGACACCTTCATACTCATAGTTTGTGAGTAAACCCTAGGGTGCTCTGCTTAAAGCAAACCTTATACATAAAAGTCTGAACTAAATATATATTTCACAGGTGTAGTGAGATACATATGAAGAAAATTACTGAGTTTTTAAACTACTTACTTTAAAATGTTTCCTTTGCAAACAATGAAACTACACACATTTGGGAAGACTGCACACCCCAAGGAAAAGTGGTGAAATGTGTGGGCTGTGGAATCAGGAATACCAAGCTTTAAAACCTTGAAATTAATTTAAACCTCAACTTTGTCATCTGTAACTTCTGAAAGATAGCAGCATGCATGTCAAATGATTATAGACAAGCATACATGATATAACAGAACTCAAGCTCACAGTACAATCAAGGACAGGGTAAGAACCCAGTATCAATATATTATAACTACTCTGTTACTTAAGGTTTATTTGCATGGTATATAAAATGAATTATTTCTGAGTGGTTGACATACACATATTTTTCAACTATATGGGCTTGCTCTATGACCTACGATGCTGAAGAAAAATGATTACATGAGAAATAAGCCTGATAGGAAAACACCAGTATCAAATATTTGAATTTTCATGATTTTACAACTCTTATCTCCTGAATTAAATCCTTTTAACACTTATCTTATTTTCTTGGCCCCCTTTTATTCTCATCACTTACTAAGCACCCAAAATGTGTACTTGAGGATCTACAGAACCCATGTGAGACCTAATCCTTTCTAGCTGTGAAAAAGACAAGATGTACTTGAAAAAGTAATCCTTGGGAATGAGGATTATCTGTGTTACTAAACTTTGTGACAGAAAGAAGGCAAGTTCATTCACTCCTTGTTCACTGGATGATGGTTTTAATGAGATAAAATACTTCAACTTGGATGAGTCCTTCATTTGAGTGAGAAGAAAGCAAAGCTGAGATGTCATCATTCTGGGATACTTTACAAACTCCGGTATCATTAAACAGCAATATCATTTGTTAACTCCCTATTGAGCACTGGCCTCTTTGCTAGGTGTTTTCATATTTGATCTACACAATGCACACGGGCTCTGTCACTTCAGCTGTGACTGATTCTTTGCAACACTATGGACTGCAGCCCACAAGGCTCCTCTGTTCATGGGATTCTCTAAGCAAGAACACTGGAGTGGGTTGCTGAGCCCTTTCTCTAGGGGATCTTCCTGACCCAGGGATGGAACCCACATCTCTTAAGTCTCTTGCACTGCCAGGCAGATTCTTTACCACGAATGCCACCTGGGAAGCTAATCTACACAGTAAGATGATTATGCATAGTAACTTATTTAAAGCACAGGGAGCAAAGTCTAGATTTAAACCCAGGAGTGTCTGTTCTTTTCATATTACTCCTTAGCTGCACTCAGGAATATGTTTCTGTTGTTGTTCAGTCACTAAATTGTGTCCAATTCTTTGTGACCCCAGGGACTGCAGCAAGGCAGGTTCTGCTATCCTTCACTGTCTCCCAGAGTTTGCTCCAATGATTTGGCGATGCCATCCAGTCATCTCATTCTCTGCCACCTCACTCTCCTTTAGCCTTCAATCCTTCAATCAGGGTCTTTTTCCAATGAGTTGGCTCTTCACATCAGGTGGCCAAAATAGTGGAGCATCAGCTTCAGCAATAGTCTTTCCAGTGAGTATTCAGGGTTTATTTCTTTTAACGTTGACTGTAATGCTGTAGAATACAAATGTCTGCTTTTGAGTATCTTCCCTGTCATCTTCTCTTCAGCAGGCGAAGTTCACATGATGGAATCATGGCGCTTGAACCATAATTCTGTCACTTCTGTCTCTGGCAGACACTGCTAACTGACAACAGTACTCTCTTGCAAATACACTGGATTTAGCCTCAGTATCCTTCTCAACACAGCCTTCCAAAGCAGTCACTCTCAAGCAACTCATCATAACTAGCACTAAAAACTACTTGACATCTTGCCCACAGCACCTTGTTAGTGACTCCATTGATAGCATATATTATACTATTAATATGCTTCCATTATTTGCTTCCCTTTTAGTTGCACAGTGACAGGACCAGTCATCTTCCTAAATCTAGTCTCCTGTGCAGACCACAGAACACAGTGGGCACCCAGGGAAAGTTTTGCTCGACTGAATGTAAGTAAATACTTTTAGATGAAACCTATTTAACTACCACATGCTAAACATATGTTATTGGTTAGTAATAAGAATGTGTAGGGCTTCCCTGGTGATCCAGTGAGTAAAGAGTTCGCCTTGCAGTGTAAGGGGGCCTGTTCGATCCCTGGCCTGGGAAGATCCCACGTGCCACAGAGCGGCTGGACTGGTGTGTCCAATTACTAGCCAGTGCACTGGAGCGCATGCACCCAGAGCCAGTGCTCCACAACGAGAGAGGCCACTGTGATGGGAGGCCCACATGGGTCAAAGAACAAAGATAGATGAAAATAAATAAATGAAAGACCAATAAAAGAGGTCAAATTTTAAAAATAATAATAAGAAGAAGAATGTGTAACCTTTTATAAGCACTTACTATTTGCCATGTATTTAGTTAAGTGGTTCACATGCACTAATTTGTTTAGCTAGAACAATTAACCTATGAAATGAATATATTACCAGTATTTTATAAAGAAAGATTTAAAAAGTTCAGAGGGCTTAAATGATTTGTACAAGATCAGAGAATCCAACCCAGGAATTCTGACATACCCTCAAACCCACACTGTTAACCACTATACTGTTTATAGCAGGAAGTCCACATAAAATGTATTTTTCACTCTCATAACACATCATATAAATGTGTTATTGTACTACTGCCCACTTCTGGTTTTAAAGAACTTTACCAGGTGATTCCTGAACTTCATTTTGAAATGGTACCAGAAAATCAAATATCTCTCATAGCTCTTTAGGTCGACATACACATATTAACAACAACAACAAAAGACTTGTGAATTGACAGATAAGAACTGGATTAAGATCCTGGAGAAGTCACTCTCCTTTTCTAGTTCCTTTCCACCAGATCCATTTCAGGGTCTTTTCTGTGCTGGCCATGGAGATAGGGGGTATGGCTCCAAAGATGAATAAGACTTGCTCCTTGATATCAAAGTCCTCACAGTCTAGTGGGAAGATAGTCACATAATGTCGATGGGGCGGTCATCGAGAGAGGCACGGAGGCCAAGGACAAATAAAGCTGCTACACTCAGCTTTGTTCTGGAGAATCCTGAACAGCAGAAGAGAGTCATCCAGGAAGGAAAGGAATGCCACAGAAAGAACATAGGAAACACGATGCTTTAGTGTCTAAATCCCGATGTAGAACTGATCCAGTGAGTAAAGAGTTCGCCTTGCAGTGTAAGGGGGCCTGTTCGATCCCTGGCCTGGGAAGATCCCACGTGCCACAGAGCGGCTGGACTGGTGTGTCCAATTACTAGCCAGTGCACTGGAGCGCATGCACCCAGAGCCAGTGCTCCACAACGAGAGAGGCCACTGTGATGGGAGGCCCACATGGGTCAAAGAACAAAGATAGATGAAAATAAATAAATGAAAGACCAATAAAAGAGGTCAAATTTTAAAAATAATAATAAGAAGAAGAATGTGTAACCTTTTATAAGCACTTACTATTTGCCATGTATTTAGTTAAGTGGTTCACATGCACTAATTTGTTTAGCTAGAACAATTAACCTATGAAATGAATATATTACCAGTATTTTATAAAGAAAGATTTAAAAAGTTCAGAGGGCTTAAATGATTTGTACAAGATCAGAGAATCCAACCCAGGAATTCTGACATACCCTCAAACCCACACTGTTAACCACTATACTGTTTATAGCAGGAAGTCCACATAAAATGTATTTTTCACTCTCATAACACATCATATAAATGTGTTATTGTACTACTGCCCACTTCTGGTTTTAAAGAACTTTACCAGGTGATTCCTGAACTTCATTTTGAAATGGTACCAGAAAATCAAATATCTCTCATAGCTCTTTAGGTCGACATACACATATTAACAACAACAACAAAAGACTTGTGAATTGACAGATAAGAACTGGATTAAGATCCTGGAGAAGTCACTCTCCTTTTCTAGTTCCTTTCCACCAGATCCATTTCAGGGTCTTTTCTGTGCTGGCCATGGAGATAGGGGGTATGGCTCCAAAGATGAATAAGACTTGCTCCTTGATATCAAAGTCCTCACAGTCTAGTGGGAAGATAGTCACATAATGTCGATGGGGCTGTCATCGAGAGAGGCAAGGGAGGCCATGGACAAATAAAGCTGCTACACTCAGCTTTGTTCTGGAGAATCCTGAACAGCAGAAGAGAGTCATCCAGGAAGGAAAGGAATGCCACAGAAAGAACATAGGAAACACGATGCTTTAGTGTCTAAATGAAGGCAAGCCTGGGATGTGACTACTGATGCTGAAGTCCTTACAAGTACTTTTTATCTCTCTCAAGATGTCTGGGATTTTGAAAAGAGAACTCTAGTAGTTGTGTCCAAGAACTCTAGAGTCTCAGGCATCAAGGCTACCATTGTACATATGCTGCCTACACCAGCACTGGAAATAGTTCACTATTTATTATTTTAATGCCGTGATTGATCATGGTTGTTGAAGGGGATCATGAGTTTCTGAGGATTTGAGCACACCTTTTCCGTACCCTGAGGGTCCACCTTCTGAAAACAATGAATGTCTCAGGAGCCTATTCTTTTAGAACCAAGACCTTCACAAAGAGGCCCATAACTTTCCCCAATTTCCTATGAAAGGCATTATTCAAATGTCCTCAAGTGACAGATGGTCTAATAATCTGCCAAAACGTGCTCCTTGCACTCTGAGGTCAGCTATGTTGTACCTCAGAGTTTTCACTCACACCAGTACCATCTGGAGTCCACGTCCTCTATCCTAATCTTCAAATAAATCCTGATTTACCTCAGAAATGTTTGCCAAGAGTGTGCTTGCTAGAAAAATGACCTGTTCCTCCTCTTTGAGGCATGCCTTTGTGATATATGACACCTAGGAGGCACATAATAAATGACTGTCCATCGGGATATGCCTTCGGATTCTGCAAAAAATGCTGATTGGGCACAAACGTTGGGCAACTGCTGATAAATCTTTTTTTTTTTTTTTTTTCGGTCTGTGGGGTGGAAGTCTGGAAAAATTATGCAATTTTCTTTCAGCTGGAGCATCCTAATCCGAATTAAAGCTGCATGTGCTGTATCAACACTCTGACTCAATACCGCTGACATTTCTTTGCCAAACATCTTTTCAGTCCTCAGAATGTGTAGGTCTGGGGCACATTTTGATCTGCTGATGTATGTATATAGAAGAGGAATGATGGGGGCTTGAAGATGGACCTTAAATCCTAGAGGGATCATGTACGCTTGTGTTCCTGGCAAATCCTGAGGAATGTTTTTGTCGTGTCTTCCCCACTGCACACTGGTGTCAAGTTTGTGGGTATCACCTTTCTAAAGTGAAACGTGAAGCTCTGGTGCTTATGCTTTCTCTCTGGGACAACACAGGATTTCATTTTCAAAACAGGTACATCTAGGATTTCATTAATAATTCCAAGGTGTTATCTAAGCCCACTACTGGGCCCAATGGACTATGGGAAATGCCTTAAGCATTGGAGCTAAACCACTAAGAAAGGCAAGGAAGCTAATCCAGTTACTCATCTTTGTGCCAGCCGGCCTGCCAAGACTGGAAGTGGACCCCTCCTGCACTTTTGCGCAGACTTCCCCTGAGAGCAAGAAAGCATCCCTTTGGTCTTTCAAGTGGACCCGGATGTAGTTAACCAGTTTTAACTCCTTTTTGAGCTTGATTAATAGTCTTTAGAGTCAATTCCTGGTAGGAGGTACGCCTTACATTTAATCTCTCTTTTTTTTTTTTTGAAACAGGGAAATGAGTAATTCCTAAGACTGGGGCCAGGAAGAAAATTTGGAACTTTATCAGGTTTTTTTTCTTTGGTTGAGGGTGGTGGGGGCATTTATAAAAGCTATGAAGGTAAATTTGTTTAGAAAACCACTTATACTTCTATTATCTAAAAATGTGTTCCCATTCTTATTTGTACTTTTTAATTAATTTATTTTTATTTATGGCTATTCTGGGGTTTCACAGCTGCCACAGGCTCTTCCCTAGTTGCAGGGAGTAGGGCCTACTCCCTAGCTGAGGTGAGCAGGCTTCTTGTTGCAGTGACTTCTCTTGTAGAACTCAGACTCTATGGCACATGGGCTCAGCAGTTACAGCTCTGAGGCTCTAGAGCCCAGGCTCCATAGCTGTGGCTCACAGGCTTAGTTGCTCCACAGCATGTGGGATCTTCCTGGACCAGGGATCGGATGCACATCTCCTGCATTGGCAGGCAAAGTCTTTACCACTGAGCTACCAGGGAAGCTCCCATTTTTATTTTTAAAAATCTAGTCTTCTAAATGCATATTTTAAAAATTAGGTGGGATAACAGTATATGAATTTTTGCAGAATGCACTCTCTTACTAACAATCTTGTGACCATTTTCCCATATACTTCTTCCCTAAATATCTTTAAAGACTCGACCTTTAAGTGTCATCTAGTGGAACACGATGTGAAAACAAACCAGGAAATATACCATGGCAGTTCACAGGGAAGGTTCCAGTCACAAAGCCCTGAGTTTCAATCCTGGTTCTCACCCTAACCAACTGAATTACCATGAAGAATATGTGAATAGTATCATAATATTTACTGTACAATGCCAGGTAGAAACAATTTGGCTAAGGGCTTTACGTGTTCTGGAATTTCACTAAATCCTAGAACTTCATTTGGCTATTATTATTCCTGCTTCCTTGATGAAAATACAGAAATGAAGGAATGTTTACTACTTAATCTCACAAAGTGAATAGAAGCACTTGATCTGGGCTCTGTCTGTTTCACCAGATTGAGTTCCCACACTTCTCCTCTCACTATGGGAGATCTGATCCCTGGCTCCGCTCCCCCAAGGCCTGGTTCTTTCTGACTTGCAGCCTTAGCACCACCACCAACTCTCATCTCCTCTTCTCCCTTTAATGCCTCATTCTAAATACCACTTACTCCAAGAAGCCTTCCTGATACTACATTATACACTTGCTTGGGAACCCACATTTTCCTTTAGAGCACTTATGAGGATTCATTCATTTTGTAACTATGGGTTCAATACCCATCTCACCTGCTATCCTGAGGTGCCAGGATCCCCTCACATCTGTATCCCAACCCAAGGGGCGAATAATGCAGTCATTATTTTCACCTCTTAAACCATCCATATACTCAGTCGCCATCAGCTCATTTCTAATCCTGGACTTCCCGTGTGACAAAGAGGAAGGATAAGGGATGACCAAAATTGCCAAGCTAAATTAATTCTTGCCCTGTGGGTGAGTAACACTGGGAAGGAAGGCATTTGGAAACCCTTGTCCATTTTATGTTGGAGAACAGAGGCTGGAATCTGAGTAGACTATTTTTTGCAAAGAGAGTGTGTGGATGGCTGTGGTGAGAATGCTACTGCTTTCACACTGCTTTTCTGGCAGCATGAAGTTTTTTAAATGCACAAAACTGTCACCAAGCAAAAAGGTGAACATGGCAGCTCTTAGCCTCCTTACCATGGAGGATCAAGATAGAGGGAGGGGATAAATGATCCTAAAGCTCACTAATTACACACACATCCTCAGGTAAAGGAACACCACTGCCTTAGTCTCCCTGGACAGATAAGTAAAAGAAATGCTGCAGTGACTCTTGTCTTGAAATTCACAAGGTGCATTTGAGAAGCCAAGTGATCTCGCAGGAGGAAAAGATTCTGTTTAACTTTGTTCAGTTCCTAAATTGATTTGACCATGTTTAGCCATAGAATTCTGTCTAGGATTAGACTGAGCCAGAAGCAGATCCTGAGATACGGATTTTAGTGCAAACAGTTTTATTTGGGAGGTAAATTTATAGAAAGCTCCAGGAAAGGATACAGGAAGTAAGATGGAAAGGGAAGGAGGCCCATGCAGGGTGCATTCACAGGCGGATTTACTCCTGTGGGCAAACTGAGACTCAGCGTTCGTGGGGGCAGATGGGAAGATGCCTCAGAGGTGACCCATCTCAGGAGTGAGGGAGCAGGGTATTTATCTACCAGCTCATATCTATAATGCAGGAAAGCTGCTTCTGGGGTCACTGTCTCTCTAGTACTTCCAGCCTGCCCGACATGACATTCAGGAAGAGCAGGAGATGTGTGCAATAGAGCACTCAGACGGTCATGCATGGAAGCTGTGAGTGCTAGGGGGAGGTGAATGGGACGTGACAATGTCTACTGCCCAGATGCCCCCTCTGCCTTTTTATTTCTAATACAAGACACCCATTAATACCTAGTGGAAGCAGTTCTTAAGAAACAAAATTAAGAAAACAGAATTCCAAAATCGGATGTCAAGCAGTTCAGTGAATTTGAAGAGCTATCACTTAGCTGACCAGACTGAGCCAACACTATGCTAGAGCTGGTAAAACTCCAAGTGAACTCAGATAAATGCCATCAAATACCAAACATATAAATCTCAAGGTTCAGCAGAAATAGCATTGGAAACTCATAACTTCTGGGATGCTACATCAAAGAGTCTTCTAAGGATCCAAAGTTAGAATCAGGTTCTAACTTTGTCTGTGAAAGAAAATTTATCTTTCCCACAGGCAAAGGCTCGGAGCAGGGCATATAACTGTGTCCTATGGATGGTGATCACAGCCTCCATCCACAACCTGCTAGAGGATATCCTAGAGATACAAAAACAGAGACACCAGCACCACTCTTATGGAACCCTCCAGGAAAGTCAGACAATTTTGTTTAATCATTTACACACACATCCTCAGGTAAAGGAACACCACTGCCTTAGTCTCCCTGGACAGATAAGTAAAAGAAATGCTGCAGTGACTCTTGTCTTGAAATTCACAAGGTGCATTTGAGAAGCCAAGTGATCTCGCAGGAGGAAAAGATTCTGTTTAACTTTGTTCAGTTCCTAAATTGATTTGACCATGTTTAGCCATAGAATTCTGTCTAGGATTAGACTGAGCCAGAAGCAGATCCTGAGATACGGATTTTAGTGCAAACAGTTTTATTTGGGAGGTAAATTTATAGAAAGCTCCAGGAAAGGATACAGGAAGTAAGATGGAAAGGGAAGGAGGCCCATGCAGGGTGCATTCACAGGCGGATTTACTCCTGTGGGCAAACTGAGACTCAGCGTTCGTGGGGGCAGATGGGAAGATGCCTCAGAGGTGACCCATCTCAGGAGTGAGGGAGCAGGGTATTTATCTACCAGCTCATATCTATAATGCAGGAAAGCTGCTTCTGGGGTCACTGTCTCTCTAGTACTTCCAGCCTGCCCGACATGACATTCAGGAAGAGCAGGAGATGTGTGCAATAGAGCACTCAGACGGTCATGCATGGAAGCTGTGAGTGCTAGGGGGAGGTGAATGGGACGTGACAATGTCTACTGCCCAGATGCCCCCTCTGCCTTTTTATTTCTAATACAAGACACCCATTAATACCTAGTGGAAGCAGTTCTTAAGAAACAAAATTAAGAAAACAGAATTCCAAAATCGGATGTCAAGCAGTTCAGTGAATTTGAAGAGCTATCACTTAGCTGACCAGACTGAGCCAACACTATGCTAGAGCTGGTAAAACTCCAAGTGAACTCAGATAAATGCCATCAAATACCAAACATATAAATCTCAAGGTTCAGCAGAAATAGCATTGGAAACTCATAACTTCTGGGATGCTACATCAAAGAGTCTTCTAAGGATCCAAAGTTAGAATCAGGTTCTAACTTTGTCTGTGAAAAAGAAAATTTATCTTTCCCACAGGCAAAGGCTCGGAGCAGGGCATATAACTGTGTCCTATGGATGGTGATCACAGCCTCCATCCACAACCTGCTAGAGGATATCCTAGAGAGATACAAAAACAGAGACACCAGCACCCCACTCTTATGGAACATCTTACATCCTAGGAAAGTCAGACAATGCAGTATCAATAAGTCAAAAGAGGAAATAATCATATGTGGTGCTAAGTGTTAGGAAGATACCAAAGAGGGAAATGAGAAAAAGCAGTTAGAGGAGGATTACTTTAGGTTGAGTGGTCCAGAACGGTGCCTTTGAGAAGGTGAAACATAAGCTGACACTCCTTTGATTCAGTGTCATATAAGGCAGGATATTTTAGGAGTAGAAAACAGCAAATACAAAGCTCCTGAGATGGGTATAAGGTTGGAGTATTTAAGGACTCAAAAGGGGCCTGGAGTATTAGGAGTGAAGGGTGAAGGGTGACTAGGGAAGGACGACGAAGAAGGCCCCAGCTGGAGCTTGTTGACTAGACATTTGGTATATGTCACCTCTTGTTCATAAGGAAATCATGTTTTAAAGCATTAGAAAATGTTGGCTGAGTACCAAATGATGCTCCAATGTCCCTTGATTTCTGAGAAACCTACGGAAACTTCCTCAGTTGGAAAAGACCCTGATACTGGGAAAAACAGAAGGCAGAAGGAGACAGGGATAACAGAGGATGAGATGGTTGGATGGCATCACTGTCATGAGTTTGAACAAACTCCAGGAGATGGTGAAGGACAGGGAAGCCTTGTGTACTGCAGTCCATGGGGTCACAAAGAGTTGGGCACAACTAAGTCACTGAACTGAACTGAAGAAAGCTCACTGAGTTCAGTCTCCAGGCAGCCATTCTAATGGTTTAATCCCAGGATCTCCCACCAAGATGTCACATGGCGTCACACATTAAAACCAGTCCCTAGACGCTAAGTGTCAACCTGGTCTTCAAACGCCTCATGTCCTTATCTCCAGAAGCAATGCTCTAAAGAAATGGCACAGTGTTACTAGGACCCACCTCTTACTGAAAGTCGGTGAGTCTATACCATCTGATCTCACAGTGTCCTTAAGCCATCCCCTACAGACATATTCCAGGATGATTCCCTTCTTGAATGTCATTTAGTGACCCTACAATCAGAAAGTTGACCCAGATCTGGCCCTTGAAGATGATAGTACAGGGTCTCTCTCCAAGTTCTCATAGCCTTGAACGGTAAGAGAAAGCTGATGTGTCATACTCTGGCACGGTCAGTAGAAGAAGAGGCCATCTCTTGACCTCTAGGGACAAGGCCGTCATAAAAGAGGTCTCTGTCATCCAGAGAGCATCCTTTAGAAGCCAGGATGCTTCACTGTCATTTCATAAGCGGCTCCTGGACGTCTGAATGAGAAAGAAATGCGGACCATGCATGGAAATACCAGGAAGAATGAAATCAGTGTCAAAAGAGACTTGCAAACAAAGAACTTCAGGAGAGGGAGGGCGAGAGCTCACTGGCTTTCTCTGGCTTTGCCTCCAGTGTCATACATTTGAGTCAGACCTTTTGAGACTGAGGAAGAGGTAACATCATGTGAAGTGATGCAGCATTTACCATCAAGAGACAACGGGAAGTGAGCAGGACAGGAAAACAGCTCATGAAGAGCTGGACCGCCGGTCCCTCATCTCTCAGGAAAGCAGCAGCTCAGAGGGCTGGGTGTGTGGACTTCCTGTCACAAACTTCTCTCTCCCATCCTTGCCACCTTTGCCTTCTGCTGTTACCTCTCTATCTGGGTCTTTCTCTCAAGATCTTGTTTTTTACCTGTACCTAGATTGATGCTCTGTTACCATGGGCAGGAGGCTTCACATCAGTGTGTCTCAGTTTCCCCATCTGTGACAGGTAGATATTAACAGCACCTACCTCAGACAGATTTTTTTTATTATTTAAATGCTGGCCTCTTTTATTCATTTATTTATTTTATTTTCACTCATCTTTATCCTTTGGCCTGTGTGGGCCTCCCATCGCAGTGGCCTCTCTCGTTGCAGAGCTCTGGCTCTGGGCGCATGCGCTCCAGAGGACTTGCTTGTAATTGGACACACTGGTCCAGCTGCTCAGCAGCATGTGGGATCCTCCCAGGCCAGGAATTGAACCGGTGCCCCTTGCATTGCAAGGCAGACTCTTCACCCACTGGACCACCATAGAAGCCCCTGGATGTTTTGAAAACTACGTGAGTTAATATACACAGACAGAATGTTGCTATTTTTATTTTTAGGCACGGGTGATTCTCTCTGGGCCCACTAACTGTGGGTGGCAATCGCTCATCAACAAACTGGCAATTCAACATTGTCTATTTCCTTGGAAGGCAGCTAGGGATATTAAAAGTGTAAAGTCTCCTGGGTGCTGAGAATCTCTCAGATTCCTTTTCATCACAGTATGTTTCAAAATGAATTTTCAAACTTTTACATATTCTAGAATAATACGGGTTCACTAAAAATTATTCAGGAAAAGTAGCCTAATAAAAAAAAAAACAGGTGAAAATCACAGAGTTGGGGACATAGGAATTTTGTACCTGTACCTAGACTGATGCTCTCTCTTTGGGGAGTCAACTCTCCAGACCCCACCAGAATTCACAGGAATTCCTGCTCCATCCACGTGATTCTCACAAAGATGAGCCTGCTGCTGACATGGGACAGTATGCCTGCCGGATGCTCCCCTAAGACTTTTGCTGGAGCTACCAAAGATGCTCTTTTCTTCTGGGGCCAGCAGGACAGGAAAACAGCTCATGAAGAGCTGGACCGGTCCCTCATCTCTCAGGAAAGCAGCAGCTCAGAGGGCTGGGTGTGTGGACTTCCTGTCACAAACTTCTCTCTCCCATCCTTGCCACCTTTGCCTTCTGCTGTTACCTCTCTATCTGGGTCTTTCTCTCAAGATCTTGTTTTTTACCTGTACCTAGATTGATGCTCTGTTACCATGGGCAGGAGGCTTCACATCAGTGTGTCTCAGTTTCCCCATCTGTGACAGGTAGATATTAACAGCACCTACCTCAGACAGATTTTTTTTATTATTTAAATGCTGGCCTCTTTTATTCATTTATTTATTTTATTTTCACTCATCTTTATCCTTTGGCCTGTGTGGGCCTCCCATCGCAGTGGCCTCTCTCGTTGCAGAGCTCTGGCTCTGGGCGCATGCGCTCCAGAGGACTTGCTTGTAATTGGACACACTGGTCCAGCTGCTCAGCAGCATGTGGGATCCTCCCAGGCCAGGAATTGAACCGGTGCCCCTTGCATTGCAAGGCAGACTCTTCACCCACTGGACCACCATAGAAGCCCCTGGATGTTTTGAAAACTACGTGAGTTAATATACACAGACAGAATGTTGCTATTTTTATTTTTAGGCACGGGTGATTCTCTCTGGGCCCACTAACTGTGGGTGGCAATCGCTCATCAACAAACTGGCAATTCAACATTGTCTATTTCCTTGGAAGGCAGCTAGGGATATTAAAAGTGTAAAGTCTCCTGGGTGCTGAGAATCTCTCAGATTCCTTTTCATCACAGTATGTTTCAAAATGAATTTTCAAACTTTTACATATTCTAGAATAATACGGGTTCACTAAAAATTATTCAGGAAAAGTAGCCTAATAAAAAAAAAAACAGGTGAAAATCACAGAGTTGGGGACATAGGAATTTTGTACCTGTACCTAGACTGATGCTCTCTCTTTGGGGAGTCAACTCTCCAGACCCCACCAGAATTCACAGGAATTCCTGCTCCATCCACGTGATTCTCACAAAGATGAGCCTGCTGCTGACATGGGACAGTATGCCTGCCGGATGCTCCCCTAAGACTTTTGCTGGAGCTACCAAAAGATGCTCTTTTCTTCTGGGGCCTGTGAGAGGGATGATTAAGGTGTTTGAAGGTTCGCATGGTGAAGAATAGAGAAGAAAGCAGATCCCAGCTTTCTGGATCGAGAGAAAGAAGGGTGGGCAGAAAGATATCCTTATGACAGTTAGAGAGCCTGGGCTCAGTGATACTGGAAACTATGATCTCTGTGT
This sequence comes from Tragulus kanchil, assembly GCA_022376925.1. Classification (NCBI taxonomy): domain Eukaryota; kingdom Metazoa; phylum Chordata; class Mammalia; order Artiodactyla; family Tragulidae; genus Tragulus; species Tragulus kanchil. Next base: position 196,154,133 of record JAIOJX010000030.1, on the reverse strand, counting down.
ATGGGCCAAAAATTATATGAGCGTCTATACTCTTTTTTGTGTATTTTTGCACTTAAACTAGTTTTAGGTGAGCCTCTCTTCCTTATAAGTGAAATAATTTTGACCCACAATGCAGTAATAACCACATTTCTCTTCATGTGTGTATCTTTCCAAACTATTTATCTCTCTCTGCATAGCTTTTAAAAAAAGGAAAATATAACTTAAACTACAATTTCTGATACTTGTTCCTTTCCTGATCCTATTACAAAATGTATTGCCTGTGATTAACATCTAAGTCTTATCGAGAAAGGACAGAGTAACTTCTGCAGTTCCCATCCCCATCCTGTCAGCCTCCCGCCCCTGGGAAGGTATTTCAGAGGACAAGGGGCTAGCCCATGACATCTACAGATTGGAAGTTCCTTCCCAGCTCAGTTCTATAGTGCTGGGCTGGAGACAATCAGCTTTGATAGAGGCTCTGGCCTTGCAGGTCAGCTTGGACTCCTGCCTGGTCTTTGAAAGCACTTTTCTTTTAAAATCCCTCAAACCAGCTTTTCCATAAACATCTTAAGGCTTTTTTTTTTTCTTTCTTTTTAAGTGCAAGGAAATTCAAGGATGAGCGCATTGTATATTAAAGATGGTCTGAAGATATGCCCTGGACAATAGTTTCAGGAATCCAAAAAGAGATGCACAGAATATGTCTGACTGCCAAAGACAGCCTAGGGCCTAAAAAAAAAAAAACAGGTGAAAATCACAGAGTTGGGGACATAGGAATTTTGTACCTGTACCTAGACTGATGCTCTCTCTTTGGGGAGTCAACTCTCCAGACCCCACCAGAATTCACAGGAATTCCTGCTCCATCCACGTGATTCTCACAAAGATGAGCCTGCTGCTGACATGGGACAGTATGCCTGCCGGATGCTCCCCTAAGACTTTTGCTGGAGCTACCAAAGATGCTCTTTTCTTCTGGGGCGTATGAGAGGGATGATTAAGGTGTTTGAAGGTTCGCATGGTGAAGAATAGAGAAGAAAGCAGATCCCAGCTTTCTGGATCGAGAGAAAGAAGGGTGGGCAGAAAGATATCCTTATGACAGTTAGAGAGCCTGGGCTCAGTGATACTGGAAACTATGATCTCTGTGTATGGGCCAAAAATTATATGAGCGTCTATACTCTTTTTTGTGTATTTTTGCACTTAAACTAGTTTTAGGTGAGCCTCTCTTCCTTATAAGTGAAATAATTTTGACCCACAATGCAGTAATAACCACATTTCTCTTCATGTGTGTATCTTTCCAAACTATTTATCTCTCTCTGCATAGCTTTTAAAAAAAGGAAAATATAACTTAAACTACAATTTCTGATACTTGTTCCTTTCCTGATCCTATTACAAAATGTATTGCCTGTGATTAACATCTAAGTCTTATCGAGAAAGGACAGAGTAACTTCTGCAGTTCCCATCCCCATCCTGTCAGCCTCCCGCCCCTGGGAAGGTATTTCAGAGGACAAGGGGCTAGCCCATGACATCTACAGATTGGAAGTTCCTTCCCAGCTCAGTTCTATAGTGCTGGGCTGGAGACAATCAGCTTTGATAGAGGCTCTGGCCTTGCAGGTCAGCTTGGACTCCTGCCTGGTCTTTGAAAGCACTTTTCTTTTAAAATCCCTCAAACCAGCTTTTCCATAAACATCTTAAGGCTTTTTTTTTTTCTTTCTTTCTTTTTAAGTGCAAGGAAATTCAAGGATGAGCGCATTGTATATTAAAGATGGTCTGAAGATATGCCGCATGGACAATAGTTTCAGGAATCCAAAAAAGAGATGCACAGAATATGTCTGACTGCCAAATAAGCATTTGGAGTGTAATTGAAAACTGAAAACACTGTAATAGCATGGTAGGAATTATACCTGTGATTCTAAAGAAAATGTGAGGTGCTGTGGCCTTAGCTGTCTAATTAGCTGATGAGATAATATAGGCTACAGAACATTTGCTAACAATTATGGCGCTTTCTTGCTCTGCTTATAGCTTAAAAGCAACAGCAAGGTTTGTTTTGCTAATCTCTCCCCTGGATTTGTGAATTATTTGTTTTTATTATCTTAGAGATAAACGGGAAAGAAAAATCCAATGCAGGGGGAGTTTTTATAAGACAGAACACTCGAGTTGTCTTTGAATGTGGATGCCATACTCAGTTTAATAAAAACCAAAGCAGACCATGTTGGAAGTTTTAACAGAAGAATGTATTTATACTGAGGGAAGTGCTACAGGTTAGAAAACAAACTTAGGCTTTGAAAACCCAGGACGATGGTTATACCCTCTCTGTCTTATTATGTTGCAAGACTGTGAGTAAATCACCCACTTTCCTGGATTCTAACTTCCCTTCTTTACCTAGTGGTGGCAATCAAACCTAGTCAGCTTGCCTCAAAGGCTGTGAAAAACAAAACAAGTAATATGGTTTAGTCTATTTAGACTTTAAAATAAATATAAATAATAAAATATAATATTATTATAATTCAGATCATACTCTCTAAAATTTGCAGAGTGTTCCTGCCGCTAACAGATGTTACTTTTATAATCCCTAGCCATTTTCTCCACTCTATAGATCACAGATCTCAGCTTCTCAAGGAGTCGGAAGAGATTAAATAGTGTGAGATAGTTACAGATTTGAACCACAGTCCTGGCTGTGTTACCTTAGAGAAGTTAACAACTTCTCTGATCGTAGATATCTATCTCTGTGCAATGGGGATGAAGCAATACCTGCCTAGCTGCCTGAAACCTTTCTGGTGGATAACAGACACATATGCCATCATACAATAAGAAGTAACACTGAAATTATTAAAGTCCAATTGCAGTGACAGTAACATTCTGTTAGCTATCAATTTTGACCACTTTTTCTGCTTTGGATGCCATTTCAAATAGCAGTTGCATGAGATAGACACTGTCATTCTCATTTTACAGATGAGACAAGTGAGGCTGGCCAGAGTATCTTGTCCAAGGACACCCAGCTAACAAGTGGCTCCATCACGATCTGATGCAGGAAATCTGCCTCCAGAGTGTATCCTCTGTACTTTTATCCTGTACTGTAACTGCTAACATTTATCGAGGATGTAAACATAGTTCTCCCAAGTACTGCTGGACCTTGAATAACATGGGTTTGAACTGTGCAGGATCACTTATCTGTAGATTTTTTTCCAGTAAATACATACTATACTACTATGTTCTGAGATTTGTTGAATCCACAGATATGAACTTTGGATATGGAGGGCTGACTATAAATGTATGCATGCTTTTGGATTCCATCAGTGTGGTTGGTGTCCCTAAACCCCCATGCCCCAACAGGTTGTTTAAGGGTGACCTGTGGTTTATATTTATTAACTTGATTCCATCATGCCTCTCTGTCTTATTATGTTGCAAGACTGTGAGTAAATCACCCACTTTCCTGGATTCTAACTTCCCTTCTTTACCTAGTGGTGGCAATCAAACCTAGTCAGCTTGCCTCAAAGGCTGTGAAAAACAAAACAAGTAATATGGTTTAGTCTATTTAGACTTTAAAATAAATATAAATAATAAAATATAATATTATTATAATTCAGATCATACTCTCTAAAATTTGCAGAGTGTTCCTGCCGCTAACAGATGTTACTTTTATAATCCCTAGCCATTTTCTCCACTCTATAGATCACAGATCTCAGCTTCTCAAGGAGTCGGAAGAGATTAAATAGTGTGAGATAGTTACAGATTTGAACCACAGTCCTGGCTGTGTTACCTTAGAGAAGTTAACAACTTCTCTGATCGTAGATATCTATCTCTGTGCAATGGGGATGAAGCAATACCTGCCTAGCTGCCTGAAACCTTTCTGGTGGATAACAGACACATATGCCATCATACAATAAGAAGTAACACTGAAATTATTAAAGTCCAATTGCAGTGACAGTAACATTCTGTTAGCTATCAATTTTGACCACTTTTTCTGCTTTGGATGCCATTTCAAATAGCAGTTGCATGAGATAGACACTGTCATTCTCATTTTACAGATGAGACAAGTGAGGCTGGCCAGAGTATCTTGTCCAAGGACACCCAGCTAACAAGTGGCTCCATCACGATCTGATGCAGGAAATCTGCCTCCAGAGTGTATCCTCTGTACTTTTATCCTGTACTGTAACTGCTAACATTTATCGAGGATGTAAACATAGTTCTCCCAAGTACTGCTGGACCTTGAATAACATGGGTTTGAACTGTGCAGGATCACTTATCTGCAGATTTTTTTTTTCCAGTAAATACATACTATACTACTATGTTCTGAGATTTGTTGAATCCACAGATATGAACTTTGGATATGGAGGGCTGACTATAAATGTATGCATGCTTTTGGATTCCATCAGTGTGGTTGGTGTCCCTAAACCCCCATGCCCCAACAGGTTGTTTAAGGGTGACCTGTGGTTTATATTTATTAACTTGTAATACTATAAACTCTAATTAGCTTTTAAAATGATGCCTAAAAAAAGCTGCCTAAGTAGTTTTGATTTCTATGTCAAAACAACAAATAATTTTAATTATAAGTAAGTCCCCTGCACTATTTAGGATGTACCAATATTTAAAAAATATTCATTCTTTTACTGAAACTAAGATTAAACTTTAATTAGACACCCTAAATTTTATCTGGTGATCATACCCATAGATGACATGTAAATCAATTTCTGGTACCAAGTAGACATCAGAAAATAGTAGATCTTATCATCACTGTTTTTATTTTTTAGGTCATTTTGATATTTGTTTTTAACTGTTCCTCTAGCACATCTAAATTCAGAAGTTATATACATGGAGAGAACAATAATGTTGATATGTTAATAAAATCTTAAAATAACAGTATCTCTGTAACTCACAAAAATTATCTAAGTGGAATCTCATGACAATCCTGTAAAGTATATATCATGCCTATTTTTTAATGAGAAAACAGTTCCAGCACTATTAAATAATTTGCCTAAGAGCACACAAATTAAAAAAAAAAGAAAGTGAAGTACTGTACTCTGGTCCCAAGGGTATGACAGTGATCTTACTGCATATCAGGTGGTATAATGAAGAAAACAGGTGAGAGTCTGGAGTCTGGCCCCAATTTGTATCAATGGCAGGCCACATCTGAAAGCTTAAGGCATGGTCACCAAGACCATAAGATCAGTCAACAGCAAAAAAAAAGAAAAAGCATCTTCAAAATCATTATTAAATTTAGCATCATCAGATGTGCTGCTGATCACAGCGATAGGATTATTACATGTACTAGCTCTTTTCCGGGCCCCAGTAATATTTTTGGGAATAACATGGGTTTGAACTGTGCAGGATCACTTATCTGCAGATTTTTTTTTTCCAGTAAATACATACTATACTACTATGTTCTGAGATTTGTTGAATCCACAGATATGAACTTTGGATATGGAGGGCTGACTATAAATGTATGCATGCTTTTGGATTCCATCAGTGTGGTTGGTGTCCCTAAACCCCCATGCCCCAACAGGTTGTTTAAGGGTGACCTGTGGTTTATATTTATTAACTTGTAATACTCGCAAACTCTAATTAGCTTTTAAAATGATGCCTAAAAAAAGCTGCCTAAGTAGTTTTGATTTCTATGTCAAAACAACAAATAATTTTAATTATAAGTAAGTCCCCTGCACTATTTAGGATGTACCAATATTTAAAAAATATTCATTCTTTTACTGAAACTAAGATTAAACTTTAATTAGACACCCTAAATTTTATCTGGTGATCATACCCATAGATGACATGTAAATCAATTTCTGGTACCAAGTAGACATCAGAAAATAGTAGATCTTATCTTCACTGTTTTTAGTTTTTAGGTCATTTTGATATTTGTTTTTAACTGTTCCTCTAGCACATCTAAATTCAGAAGTTATATACATGGAGAGAACAATAATGTTGATATGTTAATAAAATCTTAAAATAACAGTATCTCTGTAACTCACAAAAATTATCTAAGTGGAATCTCATGACAATCCTGTAAAGTATATATCATGCCTATTTTTTAATGAGAAAACAGTTCCAGCACTATTAAATAATTTGCCTAAGAGCACACAAATTAAAAAAAAAAGAAAGTGAAGTACTGTACTCTGGTCCCAAGGGTATGACAGTGATCTTACTGCATATCAGGTGGTATAATGAAGAAAACAGGTGAGAGTCTGGAGTCTGGCCCCAATTTGTATCAATGGCAGGCCACATCTGAAAGCTTAAGGCATGGTCACCAAGACCATAAGATCAGTCAACAGCAAAAAAAAGAAAAAGCATCTTCAAAATCATTATTAAATTTAGCATCATCAGATGTGCTGCTGATCACAGCGATAGGATTATTACATGTACTAGCTCTTTTCCGGGCCCCAGTAATATTTCTGTGGTATCACAACCTTCAGCAATAAGTCTGGATAATTTCCATTTATTAAGAAGCTTTAATATTCCAGATACCTTGATAAGAACTTCACCATTCCAAAAAAATAACAGAAAGGTAAAATTCCCATTGCATATAGGGGAAAGCTGAGGCTCTGAGAATTGAGTCAATTAGCCTAGAATTAGCTTCCTGTCACAAACTGGCAGACCTGGGCTGACACTGCAGCCTTATACTACTCTGCAGTTTATTCTTAGGACACATAGGTTAGCAATACATACACTACCATGCTCTTCCCCAGGCCCTTTGCAGACATTACCAGTCAATCACAGAACTCTTTCCCTCTGAGCCTCACAATGACTACAGAATCCTTTTACACACACATTACTCTGGGTGTCCACTACATGTCAGTAGGTGCTGGCATTCAATGTCCTACTTACTTTAGGGTACTCCTACGTCACCTTTTCCTGCTGAACACATGTATCTTAAAACAGTGAAAAAGGGGTCAACTCTGCATGCTATGTGGTCAATGCTACTATCCAAAGACTGCCTGGTTACTCCTAGAAATGAAATTCATCAGAGATGTGAAGGTTCAGAGGCTGCCGGCCAACTGGCACTTATAAAGACAGGATGCCTTGTAATGAGCCTGGGACTGTCTGCCACCAAGCCAGTTGCAAAGCCACCATTTCCAAAGTGATGGAACTGCTGTGATGGTCTGTTGCTTATGACAGGAGGCAAATGGCACTCTGCTGCGTGCCAAAAGGGAGGCCTGGAACCCCGCCTCCTCTCTGAGGGGCTAGGTTTCACCCTCAGACAGCAAGCTTTCACAGGCATAATGACTGGTTAGAAGCTGGGAGTGCCCTCAGATCATGACAAGGTACAGATTTTTGAGAGCAACGGGTCATTATCCTGGCTTCCCAGTCCTTAAACCAAGCCCAGATGCTTCACCTCTTTGTGCCCCGGCTCCCCAACCGCCCCCACCTCTTGTCCACATATAATGATGCTTTTCTTTCTCTTTCTTGGAAGAAGGATTTCAGAGCTCCCTGGACACACCCAAAGCATTGTTGGTGAAAGTTCAGGAAGAGACCGTGAACTCAGAAATGAGCAGAATCAAAATGAAAGCATGAGCAGGAGAGAAAAGGGGACATTATTCTTTAAATGTGTCTGTTTCTAGGACCACAGAACTTGTAGACCTCATGAACAGAACCCCCAAATGCATCAAGCCCCCAAACTCCACCCATATCATTGCCAAATCAGCACAGAACCAGTTCATCAGGGTCAAAACACACCTTGTGAGAAGGCAAGTGCTACTGAGAACCCACAAATAAAGCAGGGATGTAACAAGCCTGGGAAGGTGCTCAAGAGATATGGTCGTTTGAGGGGGGGGACCCAGGAGAAGAAGGAGAAATAAGGCAACTTCTAGAACAGACAGGTAGTGTAGCAAAGTGGCAAGACTGAAGAGAGTGGGTACTGTGCACATTATAAAGAACGAGAGTTGGTTCTTCTTTTCTCATTTCCATATAACTTACTAAAGTCAGAGACTTCTAAAGATACACTCATAAAACGAACCCTCATTTAAAGCTCAATTCAGTCGCTCGGTTGTGTCTGACTCTTTGTGACCCCATGGACTGCAGCATGCCGGGCTTCCCTGTCCATCACCACCTCTCAGAGCTTGCTCATTTAAAACTACATCAGTATAAAATTTTAGTGAATTGAATTCAATGTGCACTCAAACCAACAATTCCAGGGATCTAACCCATCACTAGAAAATAGGCAGTATTAGCACCTGACCTAAAGGCAGGGCCTTCTGCATGATTCTAAACATCTGGATGCCTCTTGCTTTATTGTGTATATTTCACTTTAACTATATTAACTTTTGTGGATTTATTTAAAGTCTGCTCAAAAGTACCACTGTCAAAACCACTAAAATATGTGTAGAAGGCCCTCATCTGAACAGGTCAACAATATGTTCATCAGTTAGCTAAGCCTGGACTTCACCAGTCCTTAAACCAAGCCCAGATGCTTCACCTCTTTGTGCCCGGCTCCCCAACCGCCCCCACCTCTTGTCCACATATAATGATGCTTTTCTTTCTCTTTCTTGGAAGAAGGATTTCAGAGCTCCCTGGACACACCCAAAGCATTGTTGGTGAAAGTTCAGGAAGAGACCGTGAACTCAGAAATGAGCAGAATCAAAATGAAAGCATGAGCAGGAGAGAAAAGGGGACATTATTCTTTAAATGTGTCTGTTTCTAGGACCACAGAACTTGTAGACCTCATGAACAGAACCCCCCAAATGCATCAAGCCCCCAAACTCCACCCATATCATTGCCAAATCAGCACAGAACCAGTTCATCAGGGTCAAAACACACCTTGTGAGAAGGCAAGTGCTACTGAGAACCCACAAATAAAGCAGGGATGTAACAAGCCTGGGAAGGTGCTCAAGAGATATGGTCGTTTGAGGGGGGGGACCCAGGAGAAGAAGGAGAAATAAGGCAACTTCTAGAACAGACAGGTAGTGTAGCAAAGTGGCAAGACTGAAGAGAGTGGGTACTGTGCACATTATAAAGAACGAGAGTTGGTTCTTCTTTTCTCATTTCCATATAACTTACTAAAGTCAGAGACTTCTAAAGATACACTCATAAAACGAACCCTCATTTAAAGCTCAATTCAGTCGCTCGGTTGTGTCTGACTCTTTGTGACCCCATGGACTGCAGCATGCCGGGCTTCCCTGTCCATCACCACCTCTCAGAGCTTGCTCATTTAAAACTACATCAGTATAAAATTTTAGTGAATTGAATTCAATGTGCACTCAAACCAACAATTCCAGGGATCTAACCCATCACTAGAAAATAGGCAGTATTAGCACCTGACCTAAAGGCAGGGCCTTCTGCATGATTCTAAACATCTGGATGCCTCTTGCTTTATTGTGTATATTTCACTTTAACTATATTAACTTTTGTGGATTTATTTAAAGTCTGCTCAAAAGTACCACTGTCAAAACCACTAAAATATGTGTAGAAGCCGTTGCTGTCATCTGAACAGGTCAACAATATGTTACTCAGATTTTTAAGTTACATGATAGTGTTTACTAAATGATCTCATTTATAAAAAACATTTTCTTTATACATGCATACTTACTCAAAATAAGGAAAAAAAAGACCATAAATGGATTAAAAGATATGGACCAACAACTCTTAACGATAAAAGACAGAATGATTTTTTTCTGCTTTATGTATTTCTGTCTCATTTGGTATTTATCTTCAAAAGCATATGCATTATAAAGCTAAAATTATGAAAAAAATCAGATGAATTCTGGCCTTGAAACTTGGGGTATAGTGTGGGTCTAAAACAGACTAGGGTGATCACGACGTCTCTGACAAAGAATCCAGTATTTCCTGCCATGGTAAGCTGTAATGGCAAGAAAGAAAGATCACTTGGTGAAAAGAATGAAGGTGGGAAAGAGGACAGAAGTGCTTGGTGATACAAAATGGGATAAAGTGTGCACGGTGTAAGGCAACAACATGACACCTATTATTTTTCACAACAAGAACAGATGTAACCCACTTTCTGTCATTTCCAGTGGAATAATGTGCTTTGTGTTATCACAAAGCAGGTGATACATCAGGCAGCTGAAGTTTAACTAAAATAGACATGTATCTTGAAGGAAAATTTTAGAGTCGATGTGCCAAGGGATGGATTTATATGGCCACCTTTAACAGTAGTATTCTGACATTAGAAAATAACTGCGAAAAATTTACATATTTAAAGATGGGCCGGGCTTCCCTGGTGGTCCAATGGGTAAGGACAAGGCGTCGAGCCCTGGCCTGGGAAGATCCCACGTGCGCGGAGCAGCTGGACTGATGTGTCAGTATAAAATTTTAGTGAATTGAATTCAATGTGCACTCAAACCAACAATTCCAGGGATCTAACCCATCACTAGAAAATAGGCAGTATTAGCACCTGACCTAAAGGCAGGGCCTTCTGCATGATTCTAAACATCTGGATGCCTCTTGCTTTATTGTGTATATTTCACTTTAACTATATTAACTTTTGTGGATTTATTTAAAGTCTGCTCAAAAGTACCACTGTCAAAACCACTAAAATATGTGTAGAAGCCGTTGCTGTCATCTGAACAGGTCAACAATATGTTACTCAGATTTTTAAGTTACATGATAGTGTTTACTAAATGATCTCATTTATAAAAAACATTTTCTTTATACATGCATACTTACTCAAAATAAGGAAAAAAGACCATAAATGGATTAAAAGATATGGACCAACAACTCTTAACGATAAAAGACAGAATGATTTTTTTCTGCTTTATGTATTTCTGTCTCATTTGGTATTTATCTTCAAAAGCATATGCATTATAAAGCTAAAATTATGAAAAAAATCAGATGAATTCTGGCCTTGAAACTTGGGGTATAGTGTGGGTCTAAAACAGACTAGGGTGATCACGACGTCTCTGACAAAGAATCCAGTATTTCCTGCCATGGTAAGCTGTAATGGCAAGAAAGAAAGATCACTTGGTGAAAAGAATGAAGGTGGGAAAGAGGACAGAAGTGCTTGGTGATACAAAATGGGATAAAGTGTGCACGGTGTAAGGCAACAACATGACACCTATTATTTTTCACAACAAGAACAGATGTAACCCACTTTCTGTCATTTCCAGTGGAATAATGTGCTTTGTGTTATCACAAAGCAGGTGATACATCAGGCAGCTGAAGTTTAACTAAAATAGACATGTATCTTGAAGGAAAATTTTAGAGTCGATGTGCCAAGGGATGGATTTATATGGCCACCTTTAACAGTAGTATTCTGACATTAGAAAATAACTGCGAAAAATTTACATATTTAAAGATGGGCCGGGCTTCCCTGGTGGTCCAATGGGTAAGGACACCACCTTGCAGTGCAAGGGGCGCCGGGTCGAGCCCTGGCCTGGGAAGATCCCACGTGCCGCGGAGCAGCTGGACTGATGTGTCCAATCACCGAGCCCGAGCTCTGGAGCGCATGCGCCAAGGGCCAGTGCTCTGCGACTGCAGATGCCGCCGCGATGGGAGGCCCACACGGGCCAAAGAACAAAGACGGATGAAACTAGACAAATGAGAGACCAGTGGAGGTGGCCCACCCATCCTCCTCCCTCCCCACCTCCGCCAAAATAAATAAATAAATAAATGAATAAATAAATAAATAAATAAGATGGGCCCTGCTCATTGGATTGAGGTTTTTGAATCTGTCAATTAACCCAAGAAGCTGACTTTAATTGAATAAGAGAATAAGGGCTTTACTGCTTTCTCCACTTACAATGAATACTCAAACTATTTGAAAAAATACAAAGTATTTTTCCATCAACACCTGATGTGTGACAATAACTTTCTTACAGACTTAGAGAATAAACTATGGTTGCCAGAGAGGAGGGGTAGTTAGAGACTTTGAGATTGACATGTACACACTGCTATATTTAAATGGATAACCAACAAGGAGCTATCCTATGGCAGGTAACTCTGCTCTATGTTATGTGGCAGCCTGGATGGGGGGCAAAGTTTGGGGGAGAATGGATACGTGCATATGTATGGCTGAGTCCCTCCACTGTCCACCTGAGACTATCATAACACTGTTGACCTTCTATACTCCAATATTAAATTAAATGTTAAAAAAAAAAAAAAGCACACATTAAGGAAAAAAAACTTTTTTTGTTTCTCTGTCTTGAGAAGACAAGCACTGAAAGCACCTCTATTATATTTCAGCTTCTTCTTGTCTCAATGAAGCCATGAGCTTAGTGTTCTTAAGTAACTCTGGGGATGAGACACATGCTTCCAAGATGGCCCATCCACAGGGCTACAGAGGAATCTAGCAGGGGCCTCCAGCCCTGTCCACAGTGCCTCTCCCACTGGCCTTTCCACAGGACTGCCTTTGTATCCTCTACCATAATGGCTGGATTTGGTCAAGGCAAGTTGTCCAAAGACTAAGGAAGCAGTTATAAAGCCTTTTATGACCTAGCTTGAGACTCGCACACTAACCCAGAAGTGAGCATAGGCAAGGCCGGATTCAATGTGGGAGGCAAATATACAAAAGACTGAAGCAGAGGAGGGGAGGATTACTGGGGACCATCCTGAAGACCAGTTACCATAGGAACTATATATACCAAAAGTGTTTAGAACCCACTGGAAGCAATGTTGGACAGAGATGATATTCTTGGCAGAGCTTCTCAAAGTCTGAGTTATACGTTGGAAGTTCTGTAACCACATGAGCACCTACAACCCTGTCTTGATGCATAGCAGGACATCTGGACCTCTAACAAATGTGTGGACACGATTTTGGACCTATTTTTCAGTTATTTCTAAGCCTGGGACCCTCTGTCCTAGAATTAAATGGGGTATCAGTAAAAGGAACCAATTCCTTCAACAAACTACAGGGTAGCTTCTATCGATCAGGCACAGTGCTAGGCCCTGTGGCTACCCTTACTTAACAGTGCCTGTCCCAGTGAACATTTACCTGACTCATGAATTACAATTTTTTTCACAAGAAAAATCAGAGATTGCCACAGGAACTATGATTAGTCAGGAAGTGTCAGTGAAGTCAGATCAAACTGGGAAATGACGAGGAGGAGAGGTCAGAGAAAGAAGAGGGAGAAGGAGGGAACAGGGAACAGCATGTACGGGGAAGAGCTGGTACAAAGGCCATGAACTGAGCACATGATGGGATCCTCTGAGTCCTGAACTGCCTGCTCTGTACTTAGGAAGTTCCTGATAACTCTGATTCTCTTGGCTCAGGGCATGATGGAGAAAAGCCTCCATCATTTAATACCCAATTATGTCTTCTTTCAGTTCCAGATAAAGACATTCAAGTTGTTTTCCAGACACCCAAAGCATCAAGGCAAAGTTTGGAGGCACATTTTAGGAGAAGAAAATATCCCCACATCTCATAAAGTAGGGAAAACATCTGAATCAGAACAGAAAACATAACTGGGAATTTTACTGCCAAAAGTTCTGGTTCCTTTCAGTGTCTAAAATTAAACTGAGCAGTTCAAGAATTATGATGATGTGGGTGTTATAATCTTACGACCAATGGAATCAAAGCCATTATTTTGCACAGGCAAATCATTAAAAAGGGGTATGCAGCTATTTGTGCAGACAGTCAGCTTCATTCCTTTTCTAGCCTCGAAATAATCTCAGATACAAACATCAGCAATGAACAAAAGTAAAACCATGTAATGGTCCCTTTAAGATAAAACTGGCAGTGTTTAAGTAGAAATTACTGACTATTCCAGAAATGGCATTCTGTGTTCTGTAATGAGGAGGAGACCCCATTCCAGAAATGGCTTATTTCTGTAACCACATGAGCACCTACAACCCTGTCTTGATGCATAGCAGGACATCTGGACCTCTAACAAATGTGTGGACACGATTTTGGACCTATTTTTCAGTTATTTCTAAGCCTGGGACCCTCTGTCCTAGAATTAAATGGGGTATCAGTAAAAGGAACCAATTCCTTCAACAAACTACAGGGTAGCTTCTATCGATCAGGCACAGTGCTAGGCCCTGTGGCTACCCTTACTTAACAGTGCCTGTCCCAGTGAACATTTACCTGACTCATGAATTACAATTTTTTTCACAAGAAAAATCAGAGATTGCCACAGGAACTATGATTAGTCAGGAAGTGTCAGTGAAGTCAGATCAAACTGGGAAATGACGAGGAGGAGAGGTCAGAGAAAGAAGAGGGAGAAGGAGGAACAGGGAACAGCATGTACGGGGAAGAGCTGGTACAAAGGCCATGAACTGAGCACATGATGGGATCCTCTGAGTCCTGAACTGCCTGCTCTGTACTTAGGAAGTTCCTGATAACTCTGATTCTCTTGGCTCAGGGCATGATGGAGAAAAGCCTCCATCATTTAATACCCAATTATGTCTTCTTTCAGTTCCAGATAAAGACATTCAAGTTGTTTTCCAGACACCCAAAGCATCAAGGCAAAGTTTGGAGGCACATTTTAGGAGAAGAAAATATCCCCACATCTCATAAAGTAGGGAAAACATCTGAATCAGAACAGAAAACATAACTGGGAATTTTACTGCCAAAAGTTCTGGTTCCTTTCAGTGTCTAAAATTAAACTGAGCAGTTCAAGAATTATGATGATGTGGGTGTTATAATCTTACGACCAATGGAATCAAAGCCATTATTTTGCACAGGCAAATCATTAAAAAGGGGTATGCAGCTATTTGTGCAGACAGTCAGCTTCATTCCTTTTCTAGCCTCGGAAATAATCTCAGATACAAACATCAGCAATGAACAAAAGTAAAACCATGTAATGGTCCCTTTAAGATAAAACTGGCAGTGTTTAAGTAGAAATTACTGACTATTCCAGAAATGGCATTCTGTGTTCTGTAATGAGGAGGAGAGCTTTTTGGTGTCTGTTTTCTTCCCTCCCATTTGGTTACAACAATGAGTCACTGTTACCTGCAAAGCTAGACTTGTAGATTTGTCTCTTGTGCCAGAAAGACAAGACACTAGTTGGCTGGGATTTAAAATGAGAAGGGGAAAAATATTTCATTTATAGATTTAATTAAACATGAAAGCTTCTAGGGAGGAAGACATGTCCCCCAAGCCTCATTCTTCATTTTTTAAAGTGTTTCCACTGATCTTCGTTCCAAAGAGTCTACATACATTAGAGAATTAATTTTTCATGATTTTTGTAAAGCATCAATTTGCTCCAAATCAGAAAAACTGTGTAATGAGGACTTAAGTTTTGTCTGACCAAACCACACCTCTAAAGGGAACAGATCTAAACATTTGTATGAGAGCTGTCTCTTAGGCCCACCTATCCTTGGCCTCTGTGGCACAGTGAAGGTGAGGTAGTGGAAAAACATAAGCTCAGAGGTTTTCTAAGAATATGATGATGACAAAGAATATACATCAGGTCTGACCTACCTCCTAAGACAAGTTTCCTCAGCCTTTTACCCCCAAACATGGTCTTTCCAGCCAAGAAACCCGATTCTTATTTTCATAATGCTTCAGGCATGCATAGCAGAGAGCAGCTCTTTGTGCTCACTATAGTTTAGGCAAGACTCTCTCCAGAGAGCTGAAAAGTTAGAATTTCACCTGTTTGTCTTTGTGAAACTGAATAGTCACAAAGAAAGCAAGAGAGGAAACACCTACTGCATCGTTCCAAAAGTTCTGGTTCCTTTCAGTGTCTAAAATTAAACTGAGCAGTTCAAGAATTATGATGATGTGGGTGTTATAATCTTACGACCAATGGAATCAAAGCCATTATTTTGCACAGGCAAATCATTAAAAAGGGGTATGCAGCTATTTGTGCAGACAGTCAGCTTCATTCCTTTTCTAGCCTCGAAATAATCTCAGATACAAACATCAGCAATGAACAAAAGTAAAACCATGTAATGGTCCCTTTAAGATAAAACTGGCAGTGTTTAAGTAGAAATTACTGACTATTCCAGAAATGGCATTCTGTGTTCTGTAATGAGGAGGAGAGCTTTTTGGTGTCTGTTTTCTTCCCTCCCATTTGGTTACAACAATGAGTCACTGTTACCTGCAAAGCTAGACTTGTAGATTTGTCTCTTGTGCCAGAAAGACAAGACACTAGTTGGCTGGGATTTAAAATGAGAAGGGGAAAAATATTTCATTTATAGATTTAATTAAACATGAAAGCTTCTAGGGAGGAAGACATGTCCCCCAAGCCTCATTCTTCATTTTTTAAAGTGTTTCCACTGATCTTCGTTCCAAAGAGTCTACATACATTAGAGAATTAATTTTTCATGATTTTTGTAAAGCATCAATTTGCTCCAAATCAGAAAAACTGTGTAATGAGGACTTAAGTTTTGTCTGACCAAACCACACCTCTAAAGGGAACAGATCTAAACATTTGTATGAGAGCTGTCTCTTAGGCCCACCTATCCTTGGCCTCTGTGGCACAGTGAAGGTGAGGTAGTGGAAAAACATAAGCTCAGAGGTTTTCTAAGAATATGATGATGACAAAGAATATACATCAGGTCTGACCTACCTCCTAAGACAAGTTTCCTCAGCCTTTTACCCCCAAACATGGTCTTTCCAGCCAAGAAACCCGATTCTTATTTTCATAATGCTTCAGGCATGCATAGCAGAGAGCAGCTCTTTGTGCTCACTATAGTTTAGGCAAGACTCTCTCCAGAGAGCTGAAAAGTTAGAATTTCACCTGTTTGTCTTTGTGAAACTGAATAGTCACAAAGAAAGCAAGAGAGGAAACACCTACTGCATCGTTCCAAAAGCAAAGAAAGAGTGAAAAATGAATGCGAGTGCATTCTCTTAAAAATTTCTATGAGTTAACAGAGATGTTGCTAGGCATGTATTTCAATCTATCCGTGAGGCTCTCCAGGCATGGATGGATTGCCTTACAACTTATTCCAAGATCTCTTTAGTGTCAGCATACTGAACTCTAATTATGTTTCTAGTCCTGAATCCCAATTTTCTCAATTTTAATGAAATGTATTCAAATGGGACTTCCATGACTAAGTGGCAAAGGAAGCTTCTGCTCTCAGATGCTGGAGGGGGTGGTATTAGGTGACAATATGCTGATGGCTTTGTAGCATAAAGCTTAAAAGAGGGGATGGGACTGAACCCTTAATGAACAGGAAGCACAATGTGCATGTGTGTGTAGGAACCAAGTCTCTTTTCTAAGAAAAAGGAAGATGTTTCGAGCCTAAGAAGATTTTCCAAGGACACGTTTTCCAACAGAAAATATTACCTAAATGAGCTTGTTTGTCTAGTAGACCAGAACTGTTTTTAATTCTATGTTCTGCACTGTTAGTACTCCACAAATGAGCAGCAGTATGCTGACAGTGATATGAGGTGAAATTCATTCATCAGTCGAGTACTGGTGCATTCAGGGCTATGTCTAGAATGGAGATGGTCATAACTAACAACTGCAGGCACTTAAAAGGGATATCTGTGTTTGAGTCAGCTTATATAGCCCCTTTATACCACCCACAAAAGAATTCTAGTCCTTTTTTAACTTTCTGCAAATTATCTATGGTATCTTGGACATTCAATACCAGTTTCTTCA
This sequence comes from Tragulus kanchil, assembly GCA_022376925.1. Classification (NCBI taxonomy): domain Eukaryota; kingdom Metazoa; phylum Chordata; class Mammalia; order Artiodactyla; family Tragulidae; genus Tragulus; species Tragulus kanchil. Next base: position 196,136,731 of record JAIOJX010000030.1, on the reverse strand, counting down.
TCTTCACTTTTCTACAGATTTTTTTTTTTTAATCAGTTCTCAAATTCATTCCAAGAGAGAAGACAATGGCTCCCAAAGGGGCACTATGAACTTGTCTGTCTGCTCAGCATACCTCCCTTCAGCCAGCAAGAATCATTGTTTAATTTTGGAAACATTCCCTTTTCTAGCTTTTGGTTCTAATAAGGGATGCCAATCAGTTTAACTGACCTACCTGTTGACATGGATGAGCATGTGACTCCGCTGGGCCCATCATCATGCATCACCTGTGACTGGCCTGAGAGAGCCACACGTGATGAAGTTACACTAATGACAGTCCTCTTGGGAGTCAATACAGAGGCAACCCTTTGACTCTAGTGATGACAACAGGAAGAAGTGAGCCTGGAAGTTGGCATCACATTTGCCACCAGCCATGGGAGGAAGTGAATTGAGGAAAAGGAGCAAACAAGGGAGGGTCGAAGGTGAAAATGCTGATGGCTTTGTAGCATATAAGGCTCTAAAATTGAGGGATGGTTTCTAGTCCTGAATCCCAATTTTCTCAATTTTAATGAAATGTATTCAAATGGGACTTCCATGACTAAGTGGCAAAGGAAGCTTCTGCTCTCAGATGCTGGAGGGGGTGGTATTAGGTGACAATATGCTGATGGCTTTGTAGCATAAAGCTTAAAAGAGGGGATGGGACTGAACCCTTAATGAACAGGAAGCACAATGTGCATGTGTGTAGGAACCAAGTCTCTTTTCTAAGAAAAGGAAGATGTTTCGAGCCTAAGAAGATTTTCCAAGGACACGTTTTCCAACAGAAAATATTACCTAAATGAGCTTGTTTGTCTAGTAGACCAGAACTGTTTTTAATTCTATGTTCTGCACTGTTAGTACTCCACAAATGAGCAGCAGTATGCTGACAGTGATATGAGGTGAAATTCATTCATCAGTCGAGTACTGGTGCATTCAGGGCTATGTCTAGAATGGAGATGGTCATAACTAACAACTGCAGGCACTTAAAAGGGATATCTGTGTTTGAGTCAGCTTATATAGCCCCTTTATACCACCCACAAAAGAATTCTAGTCCTTTTTTAACTTTCTGCAAATTATCTATGGTATCTTGGACATTCAATACCAGTTTCTTCATCTTCACTTTTCTACAGATTTTTTTTTTTTAATCAGTTCTCAAATTCATTCCAAGAGAGAAGACAATGGCTCCCAAAGGGGCACTATGAACTTGTCTGTCTGCTCAGCATACCTCCCTTCAGCCAGCAAGAATCATTGTTTAATTTTGGAAACATTCCCTTTTCTAGCTTTTGGTTCTAATAAGGGATGCCAATCAGTTTAACTGACCTACCTGTTGACATGGATGAGCATGTGACTCCGCTGGGCCCATCATCATGCATCACCTGTGACTGGCCTGAGAGAGCCACACGTGATGAAGTTACACTAATGACAGTCCTCTTGGGAGTCAATACAGAGGCAACCCTTTGACTCTAGTGATGACAACAGGAAGAAGTGAGCCTGGAAGTTGGCATCACATTTGCCACCAGCCATGGGAGGAAGTGAATTGAGGAAAAGGAGCAAACATTCAGAAAAAGGTAGAACCAAGAGCAGGAAAGAGGAGATCTGGATCCCATTCTCGACACTGTTCTTTTGGGTAATTCTTCAAATATGTGAGCCACCCAGGATTCTCTAAGCTAACCACCCTGTCTTATTCCTTTGGTAGTTTGGGCTGGGTTTCTGTCGCTTCCTGATTGATGTGGACTCTGACTACATTAAGAAGCACCCTTCACAGTGCTCTGCATAAAGTAGGCACCTAATTCAAGGGCAACTGGTTTTCTTTTTTTAACAAATGAACTTCCAATAAAAGAAGAGAGAATTCTTAATTGGATGACTGTCTGAATTCTATTGCTCTTATTAACAGTAATAGTGACGTTATCTCATGTCTACTAGTATTTCTGGTCTTATCATGTTCAGGTGATTAAAAGCATAGACAGAAACTCACACAATACTGTAAATTTACTATACTTCAATAAAAAATGTACACTAGGACAGTCCAATGGGGAACAACATGAGCCCCATATACAATTAAAATCTTCTAGTAGCCACTTTTTAAGAAATAAAAAGAAATGGGTGAAATTAATCTTCTATTTTAACTCAATATATCAACAATGATCATTTCATCATATAATTAATATGAAAATATCAATGTTATTTTAATACTTTTTAATTTTCCTGTACTCAGTCTTCAAAATGCATTTTACACTTAGAATACATATCAGCTCGAAGAATGTGCAATCTAATGTGGCTTCTGGCTACTATACTGACCAGCACACTCACAGTTCCTGATTTTATTCTCATCTCACCCACTAACTAGTTTTCTGACCTAGGGAAACTCTTCTGATTTGTTTGTGCCTCAGGTGGCTGAGACAGTAAAGAGTTTGCCTACAATGCAAGAGACCTGCGTTTGATCCCTGAGCTAGGAAAATGCCCTGGAAAAGGGAATGGCACCTCACTCCAGAATTCTCGCCTGGAGAACTCCATGGACAGAGGAGAGAATCCATGGGATCTCACAGAGTTGGAAGGACTGGGGACTAATACTTCTCCAGTAAGATGGAGATGATGATAATTATCCCTTCAACACAAGGTGGGTCTCTCTAAGAAGTGAGTATTTACCTAGAGGCTGAACAGTAAAATGGAGCCAGGCACATCAGTATCCAAAGTAGGCCAGGATCTGTGTGCCAAAAACCCAGCAACTGTCTTCCAGGAATAAAACACAATAGTGACTATCATGGTGAAGCCTCCTGTATTGTAACCCACATGCTAGCAGCCACCACAGAGTTGCATTCTAAGTTTAGAGTGATTAAATGCTGGCAATAGCTGGCAAGCATCCCACATACTTTTCTTGGGCAGTCCCTGCATCTGTCCACCCACCTCGAGAGAGAATGAGAGAAAACCAACGCTGTTGACAGAAGGAGGAGGAGGCTTTGGTGGCAGGAAAAAAATCAGAGCAAGGTAATTTCAGGCAACTTTAGATTTGGAATAGGCGGGGACGGGACAGGTGCCAAGGGGCATCACCACCACCCGATCTTCCTGATTAGCACGGAGTTTCAGGACAGTCCTGAGCCTGTGGGCTCCTGCAGAGACACACTTTCTGGGCGGTGCACCTCTAGCCATCAAGGCTGCCAAGTGTCCAATTATCCTGGCTCAGGGCTGGGCTCGCTGCTGGCTGTCTTGGTTTCATTCCCTCTGCCTATTTCTCTTTGCAAGCAAGTTGCCTCCCCAGGCTGTTTCTGACATATCTCAGGCAGCTGGGTCTGGCAGCCTCTAGAGAGGTTTGGGTTTGCCATGCAGGTGAGAAAGTCTGGGAGAGTCAGCTGCTCCTCACATCAGCAAAAATTTGTGCCAAGGCCATGCTTAGCGCACTATTTATACCACCTCCTCTCACCTCCCTCAAAACAATCCCAAAGACAGGCACTACCCTCCCATTTTGCGGTAGAGGAAACTGAGGCTCAGAAAGATTAAGTCATTTCCTCAAAGCCACACAGCAATCCAGTGGGGACTCCAAACTCTTTGCTTACTTCTCCTACTCTGCTCTGAAGGGGAACAGTTTAAGGTGGAGAGATGGCAAGGTCATGGAGTGTCATGTGGCAGTCTGTGAGTCTTTTACAGGTAAGAGACCCCAGCAAGGAAGAATTTGAACTTGACTTTACTTAGACTCTGACCTCACACACCTAGTTCATGTGTGTAGTTTTTCCTTTTGTTCCCGTATCTCCTCTAAAGACAACAGGTCGTGTGTAGAAAAGACGCATTTTAAGGGCACAGGGAGTGCATCATTGGGAGCAGAATCCAGGGAAAGGGAAGGGAGAATTTGGATCATTACTGCAAAGCCAGATGCTGACTTCATTAATAGATGCCTTTAGGAGAGTTTTTAGAAACACAGGATTTAAGACTGGAACCCAAATCTGAATGAGAAATAGAAAGCAAAAACAGATCGCATTATTCATTCTCAAAAGGTCATACTTCCTGCCTGCAGCAGTAACTGGAGTTTAAATTTGGTCACATCATATAGGAGCTATATGGATGCCATGGAACTCCTGATACCCACCCTTTCTATTGAATCCTGGTTTCCTGGCATTTCTTTCTTGTCAGACTCAGTCTTTTCTTTTTCATTATCCTTGGTTATCCATGATCTCCCTGCCACATTTGACAATGTCTGTCACTGCCCTTTCTCAGTACCATGTCCTCTTTGCCTTCTGTGACATTCTGGAGCAGTGTCTCAGCTCTGTGTTGCTGTGTAACAAATTAGCCCCACACTGAGTGGCGTGAACTACACGCATTTCTCATCTTATGGTTTCTGAGGGTCAGGAAGCCAGACACAGCTTTAGAGAGACTGCTGGTTGAGGTCATCACACAGGCCATGGTCAAGGTGCCACAGGAAGCCACAGTGCTCCCATCTGGGCTGGGTCTGCCTCCAGGCTCACTGTCTAGCTGTTGGCAGGCTGCAGGGCCTGTTGCGGGGGGAGGTGGTCAGAGAGCGACTTTCAGGCATCTGTGGTTGAGCACTGCAGACACCCTGCGCTCATCTCTTATAGGCAGGCTCACAGAGGAAGCCACATCAGAGTAAGCATGTGGGGGAGCCTCAGCATGATGAAGTCACCCTCTTCTGTCACCCAGCCACAGCAGGGACATCCCACTACTTCTGCTGTATGCTATTTGTTTAAAACAGACCCAGCCCACACTCCAGGGGAGGGGACTGCACGGGGTGTGAAGAGCAGAAGGCAGGGACTGTTTGCAGCCAGTTGAACCCTGGCCACCACAGAAGTCACATCTCTGCTTAGCATCACATCAGATACATTGAGACGCCGGTGAAGGATGATCATGTTGACATCACAGTCCCCTGTTCCCCTATGGGTCCACCCTGCTGCCCCTTGGGTCCACCCTAAGAAGATGGAGCAATTATTGTGGCATTAGGCGTAAAAAAATTAAGTATCCCTCCCACACCCCACTCTACACACAGACACTTTTTTCATCTACTGTAAAGCCAAAGTAATCTTTCTAAATCTCAAGTCTGATCATATCACCTCCTGCTCACAATCTTGCAGTGGGCTTTCCAATGTCCTTAACATGTCCTTATCATGGCTCTGGAGGCCCTTCATGGCAGACCCAGATTTACTCTCTAAACTCATGTCTCTCCATGTCCCTCTTTCCTTCAATGTTTCAGCCATGCTCCCTTTTTTCAGTGCTTTTAGCATGCCCTCTTCCCTCTTGCTGCTCTGGGTTTTGCTGAATATACTCTCAGACTTCAAGTGCACCCAAGAAAAGGGATTCCTTTCTCTCTTTTTATTTTTTTTGGGTGGGCACTTCTATTGGTCTTTTATTTATTTATTCTCATCCATCTTTGTTCTTTGGCCTGTGTGGGCCTCCCGTTGCAGTGGCCTCTGTTGTTGCAGAGCACCGGCTCTGGGCGCATGCGCTCCAGAGCTCCGGCTCGGTAATTGGACACATTGGTCCAGCTGCTTGGCGGCACGTGGGATCCTCCCAGGCCAGGGATCGAACAGGCGCCCCTTGCACTGCAAGGCAGTGTCCTTACCCACTGGACCACCAGGGAAGCCAAGGATTCCTTTCTCTTATCTGTTACCTCGCAGAGGGCAGAGATCACACCTTTAAGTATATCACCCCATCCTTAGTAGCCAGTACAGCATATGATGGCACAGTAGCAACCAGGGAGAGACTGTCCCCTGTGGCAGATGATGACAAAGCTTTAGTCTGCCCTGACATCACCCCATAGGCAGACAGATGGCGGGCTTATAAGCTGATAACACTGGCCAAGGTTCTTTAAGAAAAAAAGGCTAATGTAAATGTTTAAGAAGTTCAAAAATAACACTTTAACAAAAACTTAAAATATGGGCTTCCCTGGTGGTCCAGTGGGTAAAGAGTCCGCCTTTCAGTGCAAGACGCACCAGTTCAATCCCTGGCCAGGGAGGATCCCACGTGCCGGCAGAGCAGCTGGACTGGTGTGTCCAGTTGTGAGCCAGCGCTCTGGAGTGCATGTGCCCAGAGCAGCGCTCTGTGGTGAGAAAGGCCACTGCAATGGAAGGCCCACACAGGCTGAAGAGTAAAGATGGATGAAAAATAAATGAATAATATAAAAAAAAAAAGAGGCCAAAAAAATTTAAAAAAAAAACAACATATATCTTGCCGTGAGTTTTAGATCTACTTGATAGAGAAAGTAAGGTTAATTTAAAGCCAGATATTAACGTGCAGCAACGAATTGATGCTTTCAAATTGTGGTGCTGGAGAAGACTCCTGAGACTCCCTTGGACTGCAAGGGCAACCAAACCAGTCAATCCTAAAGGAAATCAACCCTAAACATTCATCGGAAGGACTGATGCTGTAGCTGAAGCTCCAATACTTTTGCCACCTGATTATAAGAGCCGATTCACTGGAAAAGACTCTAATGCTGGGAAAGATTGAAGGCAAAAGAAGGGGGCAACAGAGGATGTGGTGATTGGATAACATCACTGACTCAATGGACATGAACTGGACCAAACTCTGGGAGATAGTGAAGGACAGGGGAGCCTGGCATGCTTTTTGGGATCCATGGGGTTAAAATAGTCGGAAACGACTTAGAGACCGAACAACATTAACATGCTGCTCACTTGAATGTTATTCAAGAAAAATACATGAAAACACAAGAACTGAAATACTTTGTTTTTATTTCCTACTGTCTTTAAGACAATCACTAAAATGTAAGGCAGGATTTTATTTTCCCAGCCTGGCTTTTCACTTGCATCATGAAGGTGACAGCACAAGCAGGAACTCTTCAGAAGCTCATGCTCCTCTGCTTGCGGTTTTCTACTGTTACATTTATTGCCCCTCCTCCCAGTTCTGCCGGGTGCCCAAGCTTGCGCTATAATCACTCCATAAACCACCTAGAGGCCACTGCACCAACCACAAAGAACAAGGAAAATGTGTTCTTCTGATACCAATATGTTTGAAAGCTGTTGGGTGCTTGTGTAAGGAAGGGACACAAACTCTCTGAATTCCAAAAACAATTATCAGCCTGAGTCCCTGCTGGGTAACTCATTCCCAAAGTTTCCCAAGCTTTCATGGAGTCACATGTCCATCGGTTTTTTTTTTTTTTTTTTTTTTTACTTTTTTTTTTTTTGGCGAGGGGGGGGTGGGGTAGGGAGGGAGAGGGGTGGGCGGGTCACTTCTATTTGTCTTTCATCCATGGATTTTCATCCATCTTTGTTCTTTGGCCTGTGTGGGCCCTCCCATCAAGGTGGCCTCTGTTGTCGCAGAGCACCAGCTCTGGGCGCATGCACCCCAGAGCTCCGGCTTGGTAACTGGACACATCGGTCCAGTCGCTCCACAGAACGTGGGATCTTCCCAGGCCAGGGATCGAACTGGTGCCCCTTGCACTGCAAGGCGGTGTCCTTACCCACTGGACCACCAGGGAAGCCCTGTCCATCGGTTTTAAAAGCAGACTTATCAGCACCAGCTGGAAAGGCCTGTAAGATATACATTCCCAGGGGTCATCACAGACCTACAGACTCCAGGCCCAGGGCCTAAGCATCTGACTCCAGAAGCTCTTCCAGGAAGCTTGGGGAGCCGATTCACTGAAAAGGCAAAAGAAGGGGGCAACAGAGGATGTGGTGATTGGATAACATCACTGACTCAATGGACATGAACTGGACCAAACTCTGGGAGATAGTGAAGGACAGGGGAGCCTGGCATGCTTTTTGGGATCCATGGGGTTAAAATAGTCGGAAACGACTTAGAGACCGAACAACATTAACATGCTGCTCACTTGAATGTTATTCAAGAAAAATACATGAAAACACAAGAACTGAAATACTTTGTTTTTATTTCCTACTGTCTTTAAGACAATCACTAAAATGTAAGGCAGGATTTTATTTTCCCAGCCTGGCTTTTCACTTGCATCATGAAGGTGACAGCACAAGCAGGAACTCTTCAGAAGCTCATGCTCCTCTGCTTGCGGTTTTCTACTGTTACATTTATTGCCCCTCCTCCCAGTTCTGCCGGGTGCCCAAGCTTGCGCTATAATCACTCCATAAACCACCTAGAGGCCACTGCACCAACCACAAAGAACAAGGAAAATGTGTTCTTCTGATACCAATATGTTTGAAAGCTGTTGGGTGCTTGTGTAAGGAAGGGACACAAACTCTCTGAATTCCAAAAACAATTATCAGCCTGAGTCCCTGCTGGGTAACTCATTCCCAAAGTTTCCCAAGCTTTCATGGAGTCACATGTCCATCGGTTTTTTTTTTTTTTTTTTTTTTTTACTTTTTTTTTTTTTGGCGGGGGGTGGGTGGGGGGGGGAGGGGGGGGGGGGGGCGGGTCACTTCTATTTGTCTTTCATCCATGGATTTTCATCCATCTTTGTTCTTTGGCCTGTGTGGGCCCTCCCATCAAGGTGGCCTCTGTTGTCGCAGAGCACCAGCTCTGGGCGCATGCACCCCAGAGCTCCGGCTTGGTAACTGGACACATCGGTCCAGTCGCTCCACAGAACGTGGGATCTTCCCAGGCCAGGGATCGAACTGGTGCCCCTTGCACTGCAAGGCGGTGTCCTTACCCACTGGACCACCAGGGAAGCCCTGTCCATCGGTTTTAAAAGCAGACTTATCAGCACCAGCTGGAAAGGCCTGTAAGATATACATTCCCAGGGGTCATCACAGACCTACAGACTCCAGGCCCAGGGCCTAAGCATCTGACTCCAGAAGCTCTTCCAGGAAGCTGGCCAGAGGGGATCCTGTGCGCATCTGCTTTCAGGAAGAGCCACATCCCACAAGGCCCCCAAACTTGCCGCCTCCCGTCCTGTAAACTAGAGGATACTCTGTAGCCAGCTGGTGATTAAGAATAAGCAACTTCAGTCTGAAGAATAGAGAAGGATTTCCCATTTCTTTGGAGACACTTGTCATTTATTCACACTGTCACATGTCAGGTCCTACTGCCTATTTCTCTTGATTTAAGCAAAACGCAGATTTTTTTCCCCAGACTCCACTTATAAACTCTTTGTTTTTAAAAAAAGTATAGTTGATTTATAATGTTATGTTAATTTCTAATGTACAGCAAAGTGATGCAGTTACACATATAACTAAATATTCTTTTTCATATTCTTCTCCATTATGGTTTATCACAGGTTACTGAGTATGCCATAAAGTGAGACCTTGTTTACCTATTTTATATAGTAGTTTATATGTGCTAACACCAAACTCCTAATTTATCCCTCCCCTATCCCTTTGCCCATCTGATTATCATTTTTTTCTATACTGGTAAGTATGTTTTAGATTTGGAAATAAGTTCATTTGTGTCACAGATTGTGCATACAAGTGATGTGATATTTGTCTTTCTCTGTCTGACTTATTTCATTTAGTGTATGATCATCTCTAGGTCCATATCTGTTGCTGCAAATGACATTACCTCATTTTGCTATCATGGCTGAGTAATATTCCATTATATATACACATGTATAAAATAAACATAATTATATTAATAACATACATTATACTATAGTATATAATTACATGTATATATATTATATATTTTATATATAAATGCTATATATATGATATATAATACATTATATAATATAAAATATATCCTATATATATATATCACATCTACATATTCATTCATCTGGCAATGGACATTTAGACTGTTTTCATGTCTTAGCGATTGTGCTAGTGGTACAGTGAACACTGGGGTGCATGTATCTTTTCAATTTAGGGTCTTCTCTGGATATATGCCCAGAAGTAGGACTACAGGATTATATGGTGACTCTATGGTTACTTTTTTAAGGCGGGTCTATACTGCTCTCAACAATGACTGTACCAAAAAGTGTTCCCTTTTCTCCACACCTTCACCAGCATTTGTTATTTGTAGACTTTTTGATGATGGCCATTCTGATTAGTGTGAACTGGTACCTCATTGTAGATAAACTCCCTTTTTAAACATCAAATATAAGATGATGATAATGTCGATGGCCATTTATGGGAGACTGACTGAGTGCTTTATATATGTTATTTCTGATCACAGTAAGTCTACAAGGTACATTTTATTTTCTTCAACTTGTATGTATGAAACCAAGGCTCAGAGAGGTCAATTAACTTGTTCAAAGATATCTATCCAGAACCAGGATTTGAATCTAGATCATTTTTACTCCAGAACCCAAGTTCCTTTCATTCCCCATTAATCATCTTGGGTCATCTTGGGTAAGTACTTAACCTCTCAGTGCCTTAATTTTCTAACCAAGATCAAGCTCACTCTGCTAACACCAAACTCTTTTTTAATTTATTTTTCACAGGTTACTGAGTATGCCATAAAGTGAGACCTTGTTTACCTATTTTATATAGTAGTTTATATGTGCTAACACCAAACTCCTAATTTATCCCTCCCCTATCCCTTTGCCCATCTGATTATCATTTTTTTCTATACTGGTAAGTATGTTTTAGATTTGGAAATAAGTTCATTTGTGTCACAGATTGTGCATACAAGTGATGTGATATTTGTCTTTCTCTGTCTGACTTATTTCATTTAGTGTATGATCATCTCTAGGTCCATATCTGTTGCTGCAAATGACATTACCTCATTTTGCTATCATGGCTGAGTAATATTCCATTATATATACACATGTATAAAATAAACATAATTATATTAATAACATACATTATACTATAGTATATAATTACATGTATATATATTATATATTTTATATATAAATGCTATATATATGATATATAATACATTATATAATATAAAATATATCCTATATATATATATCACATCTACATATTCATTCATCTGGCAATGGACATTTAGACTGTTTTCATGTCTTAGCGATTGTGCTAGTGGTACAGTGAACACTGGGGTGCATGTATCTTTTCAATTTAGGGTCTTCTCTGGATATATGCCCAGAAGTAGGACTACAGGATTATATGGTGACTCTATGGTTACTTTTTTAAGGCGGGTCTATACTGCTCTCAACAATGACTGTACCAAAAAGTGTTCCCTTTTCTCCACACCTTCACCAGCATTTGTTATTTGTAGACTTTTTGATGATGGCCATTCTGATTAGTGTGAACTGGTACCTCATTGTAGATAAACTCCCTTTTTAAACATCAAATATAAGATGATGATAATGTCGATGGCCATTTATGGGAGACTGACTGAGTGCTTTATATATGTTATTTCTGATCACAGTAAGTCTACAAGGTACATTTTATTTTCTTCAACTTGTATGTATGAAACCAAGGCTCAGAGAGGTCAATTAACTTGTTCAAAGATATCTATCCAGAACCAGGATTTGAATCTAGATCATTTTTACTCCAGAACCCAAGTTCCTTTCATTCCCCATTAATCATCTTGGGTCATCTTGGGTAAGTACTTAACCTCTCAGTGCCTTAATTTTCTAACCAAGATCAAGCTCACTCTGCTCGCCATATGACAGGCCAATGAATCCAAGAAATGAGGTAAACGACTTTATTTAGAAAGAAGCTGACAGAGAAGATGGCATGCTAGTGCCTCGAAATAAACCATCTTCTTGGGGTTTGGATGCCAGGTTATTTTATAGACCAGAGCTGGGAGAAGGTGAAGAAACAAAGTGAAAAGGCCATTAATCTTGCCAACATCTCTTAGGATAGCAAGCCTCAGGCAGGGGATGTGTTGATGTCTCTCTTCCTGCCATCTACAGGTGGACAGAATTCTTGAACAAAGGCATTTTACATTAAGAATCAGGCAGAGGGGCAGGGTCCTTGAGGCAAGCAGTTAAGTATGAGTATAATAATAATAGCAAGGGAAAGCAAGTCAAAGAAACAGTTTGTAACATGGAGTCAGAACTGGTTTTCTAGTTGCAATGATTTCTGCACCTCTACCAAGAAAGAAACAGAAGTATCTAACCCAGAGTGTTGCTTAGATTAAAAGAAATAATTCATGTAAAACATTCAGCACAGTAACATGAGCTATCAGGAGAGCTGTTTTTTTATACCAGGGTTGCTCAAACGTATCTTAGAAAGCACTCAAGACATCTAAATAAATAGTGATAAATAATTTCAGTATGGGCTGCAAGAGACATCTAACCTCTCACTGGTTCTCAGTGCCGCAGGTTAAAGAGACTGAGAAGTTCCAGAGTAAAGAAGTGGGTTTTGCTCTTCCCTAAACTATAAGGATACAGATATTTAAATCACTTAATTTTCACCTAATATTTTGGTCCTACCAAGAAAGAAAGGGGTCTTTTACGCCTGACTTGGAATGGAATTACTTTGATAATCTCACCCTCCGCCAGCATGGGGAAAAGGCCCTACTGGTGAAACATACCATTAAGCAGGACTTGCTTTGATACAGGCTGTTAATCCCATCGCTCAGCTTGACATTGTCTCTTAGCAACGTCCTGTCCTTTTCCCCTTTTCATTCTTGTGCCTCTAATGACACTTCCTCTCCTCTGGTTTGTCTTCAGGATTTCACAGCCCCTTTAAGCCTCCTTTACCCAGAGAGAAGCAGGGGCTGAAGGCCTGGCACACACATTTACGTTAACAGTACCAAAGGGAGGACCAGTCCCTTCTGGGGGCTGCTTTCCAACAGTCACATAAATCAGTCACGAAAAAAAAGTTACTACTTTACAAAGACACTGCTAGCGTGGAGCAGCAGGTCTTGGCAAGGCATCATGCACACCACCCCCCCTCCACTGCTACTTAGGGCACTCTCCCTAAAGTCTCCTTCAGTCATCAGGAAGTGGGGGTGGGGTGGGAATCATAGATGCAGAGGGTTTCCAAGGCAGAAGGGCCCTTTGAGATCATCTAGTGCTAAATCACAAGGAAACATCTAGTAAATACCTCTGTCCGGGTCCTTTCCCCAGAGATGCTGGTGCTATTGTTGGGAGATGGGATACAGAAGAGATTTTGAAAGTTTTCCAGGTGACTCTCATGTGCTGTGAGGGCTGGAGTACTGACGTCATAACAGATTGTGCAGGGACCTAGTGATACAGCAGAGCCCTGACATCTAGCTTTGTTTTCTTCCATGATGTCACGCAGTCATTGAGCTCTGGGGAACCGCGGCAGAAATACTAGACAGTGATGATTTGAGTCACGCATTCAAACCACCTGGACACTCTTTCAAACTCACTTTCCCCCTCTGCCCTTTCTCTACCTGGACCAACTGAATCACAATCTCTTGGTGGAACCCTAGCACAGATGCTACAAGAACTCTCAATGGAAATTTGGATAGATATGCCAGTCTGAAAAAAAATACTAATCTGATAAACTTAAGAGGTCCAGAGTAAAGAAGTGGGTTTTGCTCTTCCCTAAACTATAAGGATACAGATATTTAAATCACTTAATTTTCACCTAATATTTTGGTCCTACCAAGAAAGAAAGGGGTCTTTTACGCCTGACTTGGAATGGAATTACTTTGATAATCTCACCCTCCGCCAGCATGGGGAAAAGGCCCTACTGGTGAAACATACCATTAAGCAGGACTTGCTTTGATACAGGCTGTTAATCCCATCGCTCAGCTTGACATTGTCTCTTAGCAACGTCCTGTCCTTTTCCCCTTTTCATTCTTGTGCCTCTAATGACACTTCCTCTCCTCTGGTTTGTCTTCAGGATTTCACAGCCCCTTTAAGCCTCCTTTACCCAGAGAGAAGCAGGGGCTGAAGGCCTGGCACACACATTTACGTTAACAGTACCAAAGGGAGGACCAGTCCCTTCTGGGGGCTGCTTTCCAACAGTCACATAAATCAGTCACGAAAAAAAAGTTACTACTTTACAAAGACACTGCTAGCGTGGAGCAGCAGGTCTTGGCAAGGCATCATGCACACCACCCCCCCTCCACTGCTACTTAGGGCACTCTCCCTAAAGTCTCCTTCAGTCATCAGGAAGTGGGGGTGGGGTGGGAGTCATAGATGCAGAGGGTTTCCAAGGCAGAAGGGCCCTTTGAGATCATCTAGTGCTAAATCACAAGGAAACATCTAGTAAATACCTCTGTCCGGGTCCTTTCCCCAGAGATGCTGGTGCTATTGTTGGGAGATGGGATACAGAAGAGATTTTGAAAGTTTTCCAGGTGACTCTCATGTGCTGTGAGGGCTGGAGTACTGACGTCATAACAGATTGTGCAGGGACCTAGTGATACAGCAGAGCCCTGACATCTAGCTTTGTTTTCTTCCATGATGTCACGCAGTCATTGAGCTCTGGGGAACCGCGGCAGAAATACTAGACAGTGATGATTTGAGTCACGCATTCAAACCACCTGGACACTCTTTCAAACTCACTTTCCCCCTCTGCCCTTTCTCTACCTGGACCAACTGAATCACAATCTCTTGGTGGAACCCTAGCACAGATGCTACAAGAACTCTCAATGGAAATTTGGATAGATATGCCAGTCTGAAAAAAAATACTAATCTGATAAACTACTCATTTCAGAGCTAGAAAAACTAGGGTTCAAATCCTGGGTCCATCAAACAGTAGTGTGTGCCGTGGACACGTTATGTGACCCTTCTGGGCCTCAGTTTCTTTATCTGCAAAATGGGACTACACATTCTTCAGTTTTGTGGTTCAAAAGCCATTTCTCCTTGTAAGTCAGGGCTGACCTTTCTAGTCCCCTCCCACCCCAGGACGTGTCCTCACAAAGACCATGGGAAGCTGCTCCTTCGTAACACTGACCACAGCTGATGGACTGCGAGTGTACACCTGAACACATGATTTTTGAATAGATGAATAAATCATTAGTAATGATTAAACACATATATAATGCATTGTTCACTTTCCGTCTCCACCAGCAGCATTTAAGTTCAGGCACAGGAGTTGAACTGTCTTGTTCAAGACTGCATCCACGGTGCCTGGTGTGAGGCTCACTCAACACACCAAGTAAAACAAAGGGCTGGGTATAGGACTAGACAAGTGACTGATACATTTGGAGTCATTGGCTCACAGTGGACATGCCACAAACATCAGCTGTTAAAAACTATCTTCAGAGAGACCCAGCGCCTTACTCAAAGACACACAGCAGAGCTGAGACCCAAACTCAGTCGTCTGAACTACCGATCTCATTTTCCAGCCATTATATGAATCAGCCCCCTTGAAAGGAGTGCATCTAGGAAATAATGGCAGGCCGGCTTTGCCCACTACAGTGAGCTGGAACCCCACAGGAGTGCTAAATTGTTGGGAGATGGGATACAGAAGAGATTTTGAAAGTTTTCCAGTATTTGGTTACGGTCATAACAGATTGTGCAGGGACCTAGTGATACAGCAGAGCCCTGACATCTAGCTTTGTTTTCTTCCATGATGTCACGCAGTCATTGAGCTCTGGGGAACCGCGGCAGAAATACTAGACAGTGATGATTTGAGTCACGCATTCAAACCACCTGGACACTCTTTCAAACTCACTTTCCCCCTCTGCCCTTTCTCTACCTGGACCAACTGAATCACAATCTCTTGGTGGAACCCTAGCACAGATGCTACAAGAACTCTCAATGGAAATTTGGATAGATATGCCAGTCTGAAAAAAAATACTAATCTGATAAACTACTCATTTCAGAGCTAGAAAAACTAGGGTTCAAATCCTGGGTCCATCAAACAGTAGTGTGTGCCGTGGACACGTTATGTGACCCTTCTGGGCCTCAGTTTCTTTATCTGCAAAATGGGACTACACATTCTTCAGTTTTGTGGTTCAAAAGCCATTTCTCCTTGTAAGTCAGGGCTGACCTTTCTAGTCCCCTCCCACCCCAGGACGTGTCCTCACAAAGACCATGGGAAGCTGCTCCTTCGTAACACTGACCACAGCTGATGGACTGCGTAGTGTACACCTGAACACATGATTTTTGAATAGATGAATAAATCATTAGTAATGATTAAACACATATATAATGCATTGTTCACTTTCCGTCTCCACCAGCAGCATTTAAGTTCAGGCACAGGAGTTGAACTGTCTTGTTCAAGACTGCATCCACGGTGCCTGGTGTGAGGCTCACTCAACACACCAAGTAAAACAAAGGGCTGGGTATAGGACTAGACAAGTGACTGATACATTTGGAGTCATTGGCTCACAGTGGACATGCCACAAACATCAGCTGTTAAAAACTATCTTCAGAGAGACCCAGCGCCTTACTCAAAGACACACAGCAGAGCTGAGACCCAAACTCAGTCGTCTGAACTACCGATCTCATTTTCCAGCCATTATATGAATCAGCCTTACTTTTCACATTGAAAGGAGTGCATCTAGGAAAT
This sequence comes from Tragulus kanchil, assembly GCA_022376925.1. Lineage (NCBI taxonomy): Eukaryota > Metazoa > Chordata > Mammalia > Artiodactyla > Tragulidae > Tragulus > Tragulus kanchil. Next base: position 196,120,505 of record JAIOJX010000030.1, on the reverse strand, counting down.
AATGGCAGGCCGGCTTTGCCCACTACAGTGAGCTGGAACCCCACAGCCTTTTACATACTCCCAATCTCCACCAAAGCAATCCATGCACATGAGCGCGCACACACTTTTACTCATGATAATGACTACTGGCATGGGGCTCCTTCCCCCTCTCTTGAGATGGTTTTAGATCGAAAGCTCCTTGAGGGCAGAAACTGTGGTTTTAGCTCCCTCCCCCTATAATAGGCCTATAGATAGTCTATTGTTTGCTAATGACAGCTTCAAGGTATCAGCACTGTTTTGATCTCAGCACAGGTTTGACTGGGTTGTGGGGCTAAATACCTGTGATGATTCCAATGCCCACCCTGGCCATCATGCTGTTTGGGATTTAGGGCAGCTGGCACTTAGAAAGCCACAGAGAGGAGGTGGGATTCATATCATTGGCTGCCTAAGCACTAATGGGGAAGGGAATTTCAGAATAAGACCAGGGCAAGTGTTTTGGGAAATGACTCCAGATGATCCCTTGTCTGTGTACACTAGCATGGGACTCAAGAACTTTTCAAATTTTCATTTGAGTAGATTTCATTCACTTAAAGGTTCACAGATAGTCAGTGGGAATGTACAGCCTGTATGACTCAGGGAGCTCAAACCAGCGCTCGGTGACAACCTAGAGGCAGGGAGGGAAGTTCAAAAGGGAGAGGACATGTGTGCACCTATGACTGATTCATGTTCATGTATGGTAGAAACCAACACAATACCATAAAGCATTATCCTTCAATTAAAGATAAATACATTTTTTAAAAGTTACTATAAGCCAGATATTATGCCAAGTGCTTTACAGACACAACTTCATTTAATTCTTCTCACTCTGAGGGGTTGTAGTCACTGTCATTATCTTACAGGTGATAACTAAGACTGAGAATAATTTGCTCAAGGTCACAAACGCCAGTACTCACTCTGGACATGCCAACTCAGCTGTTAAACTATCTTCAGAGAGACCCAGCGCCTTACTCAAAGACACACAGCAGAGCTGAGACCCAAACTCAGTCGTCTGAACTACGATCTCATTTTCCAGCCATTATATGAATCAGCCTTACTTTTCACATTGAAAGGAGTGCATCTAGGAAATAATGGCAGGCCGGCTTTGCCCACTACAGTGAGCTGGAACCCCACAGCCTTTTACATACTCCCAATCTCCACCAAAGCAATCCATGCACATGAGCGCGCACACACTTTTACTCATGATAATGACTACTGGCATGGGGCTCCTTCCCCCTCTCTTGAGATGGTTTTAGATCGAAAGCTCCTTGAGGGCAGAAACTGTGGTTTTAGCTCCCTCCCCCTATAATAGGCCTATAGATAGTCTATTGTTTGCTAATGACAGCTTCAAGGTATCAGCACTGTTTTGATCTCAGCACAGGTTTGACTGGGTTGTGGGGCTAAATACCTGTGATGATTCCAATGCCCACCCTGGCCATCATGCTGTTTGGGATTTAGGGCAGCTGGCACTTAGAAAGCCACAGAGAGGAGGTGGGATTCATATCATTGGCTGCCTAAGCACTAATGGGGAAGGGAATTTCAGAATAAGACCAGGGCAAGTGTTTTGGGAAATGACTCCAGATGATCCCTTGTCTGTGTACACTAGCATGGGACTCAAGAACTTTTCAAATTTTCATTTGAGTAGATTTCATTCACTTAAAGGTTCACAGATAGTCAGTGGGAATGTACAGCCTGTATGACTCAGGGAGCTCAAACCAGCGCGGTGACAACCTAGAGGCAGGGAGGGAAGTTCAAAAGGGAGAGGACATGTGTGCACCTATGACTGATTCATGTTCATGTATGGTAGAAACCAACACAATACCATAAAGCATTATCCTTCAATTAAAGATAAATACATTTTTTAAAAGTTACTATAAGCCAGATATTATGCCAAGTGCTTTACAGACACAACTTCATTTAATTCTTCTCACTCTGAGGGGTTGTAGTCACTGTCATTATCTTACAGGTGATAACTAAGACTGAGAATAATTTGCTAAAGGTCACAAACGCCAGTACAAGCCAAGACCAGCACTGGACACAGGTCTAACTAATGATTCCAGGGCCTTAATTCAGCCCACAAAGATTTATTTAACCCCACTCTGTGCCATGTTTTTTTGGCTGTAAAGAATATACAGTTAGCACTCCATACCTGCAGGTTTCTCATCAGGGGACATGGAGGACTGACTGTGTATTCATTATACTTTGCCATTTTATATAAGGGACTTGAGCATCCACCAGTCTTGGTTTCCAAGGGACTCTTGGAACCAACTCTCTGGGGATACCAAGGAACAACTATATTACAGACAAAGCTCTACATGTTGGTGGGACTCAGTTTTTGTCAGGAGGATACAAACCATAAATAATCAATGTAAAAATGAAGTAAGGTAATTGTGCTTTAAAGAAAAACTGCTGGAGAGGGTGCAGAGAAACCCTCCTACACTACTGGTGGAAACGTAAGTTGGTAAAGCCACCATGGAAAATGGAGGTTCCTTAAAAAGCTGAAGACATAGTTGCTATCCGATCCAACAATTGCACTCCTGGGGACATATCTGGTCAAAGCTGTAATTCAAAAAATATATACAACCCTATTTTCATAGCAGCACTATTCACAATGTCTAAGACATGAAAACAACCTAAATGTCCACTGACAAATGAATGGACAAGGAAGACGTGATATAGATATGATGGAATATTACACAGTACTAAAAAAGAATGAAATAATGCTACTTGCAGCAACATGATTAGCCCTTGAAATTATTGTACTAAGTGAAGTAAGTCTGAAAGAGAAAGACAAGTGCCATATGATATGACTTACCTACAGGACCTAAAATAAGTCATAAATGAACTTATCAATGAAACAGAGTCACAGACAGAGATCAGACTTGTGGTTGATCAGAAGGATGGAGAATGGGGAAGGGAAGGATAGGAACCTTTTGGACCAGTCAGATGCACACTGTTATATATAAGATGAATAAATAACAAAGTCCTATGGTATAGTAGAGAGAACTATATTTAATATTCTAGGATAAACCAGGACACAAAAGAATATTCAAAAAGACAGAGAGATGGATATGTATAACTGAATCACTTGGCTATAAAGCAGAAACTAACAGAACATTCTAAGTCAACTCTACTTCAATATTTTTTTTTTTTAAAGTGACAGTACTCTAAAAACTAGGGTAGTGAAGAAAGAATGGGGGGGGGTTGGAGGTGTGTGCATAAGGGAGGCTGTGATACAGGTTTGCAATTTAAAACAGGGTGATTAGGACAGGCCTCAGGGATAAAATAACATAATGGAAAAAGGGTCTAAGTTATATCATGTTGGTTCTGCCTCCCTAAAATGAATGGATGGATGAAACAGTGAATGTAGCCACTACTGATGAAGTGCCTGCTATGTGTCAAGGGCTGTGCTAAGCATTTAATCTGCAATGTCTCACTGAATCTTCATAATGACCCTATAAGATGATCATCAGATGAAGCAGCAGAGACTCGGAGAGTATGAGAAATATTGTCCAAAATGACTGCGTTAATAAATGATAGGTCTGGCATTTCGGCTCAGTTCCTCTGGTTCCAAAGGCCCCTGCCCTTTTAATAACCAGGATGCTGATGACAAGTATAGGGAGGCTGGGGACTGGAAGCTATGAGAAGCAGCATTGAGCCCATCGCTGACTCGAGAAAGCCACCCTGCAGGTCTCCCATCAGGGCAGGGTTGCCCTGAGGCTGGTGCTCTCCTGGAGATGCTGGGTGCCACAGCTGCAGGTAGTGTGGGTCTCCTGCCCTGTATGCTGTGTTTTATTTGCACATGGTTTTGAAACCCATTTTTTTGTACTTGGAGCAAATACAGGTAGAGAAGCAATTCTTCAACAGCCATTTGCAAAGGTCAGAAAATGCATGCTTTCTAAAGAACTGGGAAGACAGTGCATATGATATGACTTACCTACAGGACCTAAAATAAGTCATAAATGAACTTATCAATGAAACAGAGTCACAGACAGAGATCAGACTTGTGGTTGATCAGAAGGATGGAGAATGGGGAAGGGAAGGATAGGAACCTTTTGGACCAGTCAGATGCACACTGTTATATATAAGATGAATAAATAACAAAGTCCTATGGTATAGTAGAGAGAACTATATTTAATATTCTAGGATAAACCAGGACACAAAAGAATATTCAAAAAGACAGAGAGATGGATATGTATAACTGAATCACTTGGCTATAAAGCAGAAACTAACAGAACATTCTAAGTCAACTCTACTTCAATATTTTTTTTTTTTAAAGTGACAGTACTCTAAAAACTAGGGTAGTGAAGAAAGAATGGGGGGCGGTTGGAGGTGTGTGCATAAGGGAGGCTGTGATACAGGTTTGCAATTTAAAACAGGGTGATTAGGACAGGCCTCAGGGATAAAATAACATAATGGAAAAAGGGTCTAAGTTATATCATGTTGGTTCTGCCTCCCTAAAATGAATGGATGGATGAAACAGTGAATGTAGCCACTACTGATGAAGTGCCTGCTATGTGTCAAGGGCTGTGCTAAGCATTTAATCTGCAATGTCTCACTGAATCTTCATAATGACCCTATAAGATGATCATCAGATGAAGCAGCAGAGACTCGGAGAGTATGAGAAATATTGTCCAAAATGACTGCGTTAATAAATGATAGGTCTGGCATTTCGGCTCAGTTCCTCTGGTTCCAAAGGCCCCTGCCCTTTTAATAACCAGGATGCTGATGACAAGTATAGGGAGGCTGGGGACTGGAAGCTATGAGAAGCAGCATTGAGCCCATCGCTGACTCGAGAAAGCCACCCTGCAGGTCTCCCATCAGGGCAGGGTTGCCCTGAGGCTGGTGCTCTCCTGGAGATGCTGGGTGCCACAGCTGCAGGTAGTGTGGGTCTCCTGCCCTGTATGCTGTGTTTTATTTGCACATGGTTTTGAAACCCATTTTTTTGTACTTGGAGCAAATACAGGTAGAGAAGCAATTCTTCAACAGCCATTTGCAAAGGTCAGAAAATGCATGCTTTCTGGAAGCTCCACAGGAGGGCCGCTCTTTCATGAAGGAAAAGTTAGGTACCCTGGGCACTAGAGGCAAGAGGGTAAGCATCCTTTTAGGGTATGTTAGAGGAAACCATTTATAAACTTAACAGAACATTGATCTCAACTTGGCAAGCGTGACTGTCATGAGTGATCCCTGCCATCATTCTCGTCAGACCTGGTGAATGATGGGGAGCGAACTTCCTCTCTGACAGGGGAAGGGTGCTTGGTACAAGATTCATCCAGAACAAGAAGAGTACGATCACACTCTGCCTGTCTCTCTCTTCTTCTTGTATCCCTGTTTGCTCAGCATCTCGCTTCTCTCCTCTCTCTCTTTCCCTCCCACTCCTACTTCCCATTCTTCTCCTTCCTCTCTCTCTGTTTCAACTTGACTTTCAGTTTACCCCAGGGTATTGTTATGTTGTTTAGTCACTAAGTCATGTTCAGCTCTTCTGTGACCTCATGGCTCCTCTGTCCATGGGATTCTCCAGGCAAGTATACGAAGTGGGTTGCCATTTTCCTTCTCCACACTTCAGGGTAAAATGTGCAAAAAAGCATCTTATAAGGTGGTCTCACCTATGACATGATCCTGTGGCAGCTACCCCAAGACTTTTATAAATTACTCCAAAGCTCTGAGCTGGACACGTTCCCTGGTGCCTTACTGGAGGTAAAATTATCATTGGATGCAGCATTGAGGATGGCATTCCATGACCATGCAGGCTCACGCAGAAAAAAGTGATGATCCAGGTCCTGCAGAGTCAAGGCCAGACCTGAAGTGCCCTGAGGCCCTTCCTGGTCACCCCATTACATTTACCACACTCTGTCCAGTGTCTTTCTCCCCTCTTGACTGGCTGATATAGAACGTAAGGACCATAAGAACTGTGTCCACGATATTAACCGCTATTCCCTTGGTATGACAGCAAAGTGCCAGGCACTGGTGTAAGCCCTCACAGACATGTGGGGAGTAAGTAAATGAACGAATAAATGAAGGATGGCTGCAATAACAATAACTTAACGTTCTCCCCAGCTACATTTGCATTTTGAAAGAAGATTCTAGTGATTGATGTGTCTTAACCTCGAAATTTCCACAGAGAACGAGTTCTTCGTGGAAGGCTCATCCTGGAGTGAGTGTGGTGATGATGGCATCTTTCCAGCATTTCTCAAATGGTAGCTAGCAGATGCCCTGGCACTAACTCAGTCTCATCTCCAAGATCAACAGTGGTTGGACCACAAAGAACAGTTAAGGAAGCTAAGGGAAAAGGCAGCTGAGGTTTGTCTTCATCCTGCCCAGAAATCCCCTCTGTGAGCCTCTGGTTATTCTATCCTGAATGCAAGGTGAATGTGAAGAGGCCTGGAGCCATGGCCTAAGAGGCCACGTTCTCGTGGGACAATAAAAATATGAATCAACTGCCAGCCCTGCTAGGTCCATCTGTTATTGGAGTTAAGTTCCCCATTTCATTTCATTCAAACTGAAGAAACATTTTGGCAGGATGTCAGGTTTCAAACAGAAATATCAGCCAAGGGCTCGTGAAGCCAAAGTCTGATCAGAACAAACTTGAATCATTTTATGCATTAGGTAAAAATTCATAGAGAAGTCAGTAGTCAGGTGGGCCTTTCTATTAAATAGTCTTCATTTGCATGTTCAGAACTAAAAACCTGCAAGGAAATATGCATAAAATCAACAGCAGAGCTAATGGGACTTTTACACAAAGTGAGCATACATGTGTACATGAATGTGAAGGGACCACTAGGGTGATTTTTTTCCCCAGTATAAGAGTAGAAAAGAACTTCACTATGTTCTCAGCTCCAATTTAAACCTTGATTTCTAATGCAATCAAACTATCCCTATTAATAATAAGAATAATGTTTATTGATATTTAGTATATGCCAGTGTCTGTGTTATGTTTATTGATCAATTAACTTATTAATTAAAATCAGTGTATTAAAACTATACACAGGGATGTCCCCAGTGGTCCAGTGGCTAAGGCTCTATACTTCTAATGCAGGGGGCTGAGGTTCAATCCCTGGTCAGGGAACTAGATTCCATATTCCACAGCTAAGAACTGGTGCAATCAAATAAATAAAGAAATAAAATTATACATTAAAAAAAAGCAGATGAATTTCATCAATTTAGTGTTGAAGAAGCCTGATGAAAGAATAACACACTAGGAATAGATGATACATTTCCATTTGTTAGAAACTGATCTCTATAATAAAATAGATTTTAAATTAAAAAAAAAAAGAAGAACACACTACCTAATTCAATTTATGTGGCTTTTAATAACAGGCCAAAACAAGCCATGAGACTGCAGTAGCCTGTGCAGGCTTTGGAAGTACTAGGAGTGCTTTATTTTACAGATACCAACAAAATAGTTGCTTACGAGAGCACTCCACGGGTCCCCAACACTAAAAGCTAAACAAGTCTGTTCTCTTTATCCCAGTTTTAAGTTATGTATTTTAAGGGCTAGAAAAAATTACACTGAAATACTTGCCTAGTTATTTGGGACTGTCAGGTTAAAGGACCTGACTTCCTTGGCTCTGCTCAATTCTGGGGATCCCAGAGTCTTTTATGAAAAAGAAGGTAAGACAGATGGGAAACAAAAGAAAAAAGCCTTCTAAACTAAAGACCAAAACTTGTTGATTGGATCGTTAGGAAAACTAAAATTAAAGGTAGAAAAGTTGGCAGAATTTAGATAAAGGTATATAAATTGGTATCTTTAAATGGGCTTTATATAAGGTGGTTACAGCTCTTATTTAATTATATTGTGGGATAAATAAGGCATATAGATTGTCACTAAGGAAATACTAACTGAATGTACTGAGGAAACCAAGAGTTAACTGAATTACACAAAATAAACTGGGAAATAACATGCAAGGGTTAATACATCTTTTAGAAAAGTGATTTTGCTTTGGTTTAATTTATTCAGTCAGAAAGGTCTTTGCTAAATGCCTTATACAAACCTTTGAAAATGTGATAAATTAAAATTTTAATTTACAAAACTGTTTTAAAACTTAAGTTATAAAACGGAACTTTGTAAATTACATTTCAATGTGACAAAAATCTTGCCACTGATTTTAGTCACGTTAGGTGACAAAACCATTCTTTGAAAAACTAAACAACTGCCTTTGCCTCACAAATATCTAAACCAGAATGAGAATACAGGCAGCAAGGACCTAGACTAAGCCCAATTAAGCAGGCAGGACCTGCAAGACCCAAAAAATAAATAAATAAATAAAGTGGCAATTTTAAATCTAAATTGCTGAGTATGTTCCCTAAGCCAAATCTTAAGTAAGACTTAATTATCTAAACGAGCAACTTTAAGATATTCCAACTGTTTGTTAAGTAATTAGTTTATATCAATCTTTTAATACCTGGTTCATATCTAAGCTTTAGTAAAGCCATGAGATCTCTAGTTTATTTATGTTTGTATCCTATAGCTTAAACAGTGAGGAATCTGCTTTCAGTGCAGGAGACCTGGGTTTGATCCCCAGGTTAAGAAGACGCCCTGGAGAAAAGAATGGCAATCCATTCCAGTACTCTTGCCTGGAGAATTCCATGAACAGAGGAAGGTTACAGTTCATGAGGTAGGTTACATGGTAGGTTGTTACAGTCCTGGTGGGTTACAGTCCATGGAGTCACAAAGAGTCAGACGTAACTGAGCAACTAACAGTACTACTATGCTACTAGGAAAGCTTAGTTTCTTCCTTGGGGCACTGGTTATATGGTTATAGTGGTATCTCAGGTTAAGAAAATTAGTTGAGTTTCATGGTTATGATTTGACTCTTCTTGTAAGTATATTATATTTCTACCAATGATTTACCAAAACAAAGTTAAAATCAAAACCTAAAGCCCTAAGATCCAATCTGTGTTGTTAGAATCTCATCTTTGGCAAGTCATAGAAAAGGTTTTCTTGTTTATTTTTCAGTCAGAAAGGTCTATGCTAAATGCCTTACTAACAAAATAAACTGGGAAATAACATGCAAGGGTTAATACATCTTTTAGAAAAGTGATTTTGCTTTGGTTTAATTTATTCAGTCAGAAAGGTCTTTGCTAAATGCCTTATACAAACCTTTGAAAATGTGATAAATTAAAATTTTAATTTACAAAACTGTTTTAAAACTTAAGTTATAAAACGGAACTTTGTAAATTACATTTCAATGTGACAAAAATCTTGCCACTGATTTTAGTCACGTTAGGTGACAAAACCATTCTTTGAAAAACTAAACAACTGCCTTTGCCTCACAAATATCTAAACCAGAATGAGAATACAGGCAGCAAGGACCTAGACTAAGCCCAATTAAGCAGGCAGGACCTGCAAGACCCAAATAAATAAATAAATAAAGTGGCAATTTTAAATCTAAATTGCTGAGTATGTTCCCTAAGCCAAATCTTAAGTAAGACTTAATTATCTAAACGAGCAACTTTAAGATATTCCAACTGTTTGTTAAGTAATTAGTTTATATCAATCTTTTAATACCTGGTTCATATCTAAGCTTTAGTAAAGCCATGAGATCTCTAGTTTATTTATGTTTGTATCCTATAGCTTAAACAGTGAGGAATCTGCTTTCAGTGCAGGAGACCTGGGTTTGATCCCCAGGTTAAGAAGACGCCCTGGAGAAAAGAATGGCAATCCATTCCAGTACTCTTGCCTGGAGAATTCCATGAACAGAGGAAGGTTACAGTTCATGAGGTAGGTTACATGGTAGGTTGTTACAGTCCTGGTGGGTTACAGTCCATGGAGTCACAAAGAGTCAGACGTAACTGAGCAACTAACAGTACTACTATGCTACTAGGAAAGCTTAGTTTCTTCCTTGGGGCACTGGTTATATGGTTATAGTGGTATCTCAGGTTAAGAAAATTAGTTGAGTTTCATGGTTATGATTTGACTCTTCTTGTAAGTATATTATATTTCTACCAATGATTTACCAAAACAAAGTTAAAATCAAAACCTAAAGCCCTAAGATCCAATCTGTGTTGTTGGAATCTCATCTTTGGCAAGTCATAGGCTTTTTCCAGGCTTCGGTCTCAGCGTCAAGATGGGACAGGGATTTGTCAATGGATATGTACTGGCCCTTCCAGCTCTATCACCTGTGTACCACTTCTTCCATCCAAGAATTTCTGGAACAAGAGGAAATGAGATTGAGGCTTGGGGCATATGTTCTTTGTAGAAGGCTTAGAATATTCACATGTGTCCCATTTTCAAGGCATTTATTGTCAACTGGTCACAATCAATGAGCAAGGGAAATCCTATCTTCCAGGAAAATGCACGTACTTGATTCTTTCCCAAAGTACTCACAGGACAAGTATGAATATGCCAAATGCTACTTCTGCCAAGCCTCTTGGTGTGATGTCAGTTCACGGACCCTGCAATGGGAGAGTTCGAAGCTGCAGAGGTGGGGCTATTCCTGGTAGGAAGGAGGCAGCCGCCATCATGCTTGCGCCTACTGACTGCTGTTTCAATAGGCTCTTCCTCTCCAGGGGAGTTGGTTTGTAATTTTCCTCTTACCGCTACTGGAAGTCCTGGAATGGCCACATCACAGCCTGTACCCATTCAGAACAGGAAAGTTTGACATCCGCAGACAATCTTGGCATGAGAGGAGGAAAAGTTCAGTCCTGTGTGTCAGCTTCTATATTAGAACCAGAACAATCATTTCTATGGTGTAGACCATGCTGTCACCTTCAAAGGAGATGCTGGGCTCTGGGAAGGGAAATGCACCGTAGTGAAATTCAAGTGTGATGGCTGTAAGCACGGACCATAGAGAAGGCAACACCTTGAGGACACACTGCAGTAATTCTAAATCCAAGCAACAGTCCTTTTATAGTGGGAGACAGTTTCTGGTGTGTTAGCTCCTTGCAGGGTATCATCCTCAACAGCTGAGCGTCATGTGGACTGGGGCTCCTCACAGGCATGCTGAAGTCAGCAGCTGAAACTAACCATACACAAAATCTGATAGGAATCTTACGTCCTCTATATTGATTTGTCTCAGACAATCAGAGGAAAAGGGCCTGTTTTGTTGTTTGATTTCATTTTGTTTGGCTGTTTATTTCTAATCATTCACTGATAAGTAACATTTTTTAAAACAAAAAGGATTAAAAGTAGAATAAAGATACAGACAAAATACAGGTCCCGATTCTTGCTTATTAGTTTCAATAGACATGATTCTGTCAAGTGGCTAGCAAAGTTCATAAATGCTCCTTCTTGAGCTTCATGCTAGTCAAATAGATGTTTTTGTTTATGGAAATGTGTTCCATTACATACAATGTCTGTACAACATAGTGAGCAACTTATATTCTGTGGATTTTAGGATTGCTGCTCCTTGGTTTCCTCATTCTTCTTTGGGAATAAGCAGTTATGCTTCAAACACAGGAAAGGACCAGGAAACAGTATACTGTGATAAGGATGGCGACTTAAGACAGAGAATGGACCAAGGGCCAGGAAAGCAGGTTTGTCTTAAAAATCAAGATTGCAGTGACAAAGTAAGTTTTTGTGATGAAGAAAGGAACCCGCTGTTTCCAGAGGAGTAGGACCAAGGGACGTGAGTAAATAGCCAGAGTAATTATGTAGAAGGAGACACAGAGACCTCTGATGTAATCATTACCGGAATGGCCATCCAGCCTGACCCATTCCCCCAGGAGTTGGTTTGTAATTTTCCTCTTACCGCTACTGGAAGTCCTGGAATGGCCACATCACAGCCTGTACCCATTCAGAACAGGAAAGTTTGACATCGCAGACAATCTTGGCATGAGAGGAGGAAAAGTTCAGTCCTGTGTGTCAGCTTCTATATTAGAACCAGAACAATCATTTCTATGGTGTAGACCATGCTGTCACCTTCAAAGGAGATGCTGGGCTCTGGGAAGGGAAATGCACCGTAGTGAAATTCAAGTGTGATGGCTGTAAGCACGGACCATAGAGAAGGCAACACCTTGAGGACACACTGCAGTAATTCTAAATCCAAGCAACAGTCCTTTTATAGTGGGAGACAGTTTCTGGTGTGTTAGCTCCTTGCAGGGTATCATCCTCAACAGCTGAGCGTCATGTGGACTGGGGCTCCTCACAGGCATGCTGAAGTCAGCAGCTGAAACTAACCATACACAAAATCTGATAGGAATCTTACGTCCTCTATATTGATTTGTCTCAGACAATCAGAGGAAAAGGGCCTGTTTTGTTGTTTGATTTCATTTTGTTTGGCTGTTTATTTCTAATCATTCACTGATAAGTAACATTTTTTAAAACAAAAAGGATTAAAAGTAGAATAAAGATACAGACAAAATACAGGTCCCGATTCTTGCTTATTAGTTTCAATAGACATGATTCTGTCAAGTGGCTAGCAAAGTTCATAAATGCTCCTTCTTGAGCTTCATGCTAGTCAAATAGATGTTTTTGTTTATGGAAATGTGTTCCATTACATACAATGTCTGTACAACATAGTGAGCAACTTATATTCTGTGGATTTTAGGATTGCTGCTCCTTGGTTTCCTCATTCTTCTTTGGGAATAAGCAGTTATGCTTCAAACACAGGAAAGGACCAGGAAACAGTATACTGTGATAAGGATGGCGACTTAAGACAGAGAATGGACCAAGGGCCAGGAAAGCAGGTTTGTCTTAAAAATCAAGATTGCAGTGACAAAGTAAGTTTTTGTGATGAAGAAAGGAACCCGCTGTTTCCAGAGGAGTAGGACCAAGGGACGTGAGTAAATAGCCAGAGTAATTATGTAGAAGGAGACACAGAGACCTCTGCTCCAGGTGTTCAGCCAATCCAAATGCTAATCAATGAATATGCTTCCCATCAGGCATTAAAATTCTCATTCAGGTCAACCTGGGGACATGGGGCAGGTAAAGCCTCACTTCTCTTTACTCATTTCCTACTCACAAAGGGCAGATGAAAAACTGATTTTTACAAAAACAATTTTCCTGTTTCACAAAATACCAAATAGAAGGACTCACATTGGTATCATTGGTGTTTATGATTCTTGAAAGCGAATTTAGAATTAGGGACAATTACCATGTAACATGAAGAGAACAGGCTGTAAAACAATTTATATAAAGTCAAAGGAATAATGTTTCATTGAAACCAGCCAACCACTCTTGCACTGTTTGAGTACTTTGGAAAAGAGAGAGATTTAAGTAGGTAAGACAAAAGCCTGAAGTTCTACAAGCATTTTAGATTCCAGTCCAGGGCAGCTGTTGGGTGATATCACCCATGTGAGAACAGCCATACTGGAGGGAATTAGCAGATGAAAAGCCAGCAGACTCCACATGGGGTATGTAAACGTGCTTTCTCAGTCTCTTTCAATTCTCCTTATAGAACCACACACCTAAAAGTGAAGTTACATATGTGGATGTTTATAGGAAACATGAAGGACATGAGAAAGGGTCTGAGACATGAAAAAACGGTGGAGGAAGATAAACATTTCAAGAGTCAGATCACGTTGCTGCTGCCTCAATTCAGAGAGTCTCTAAGGAAATAGCCAGAAGGGCTGCTCAACACTCAGTTTCCTCCCAAGGAATAAAGATTTTGTGATGAGCCAAGGAAGTGCCAAGAAAATGCCAATTTATGTCACACTAACATCTTTCTTAAGGCTGAACACAGACTTTAGAAACGTAAACTTTTGGCTCCAATAAGCATAGCCAGTCTTGAGGGATTGATATTCGGTTCTTCTGAAGGACTGAGGGAAATTTGAGAAAGAGATCAAATTAGACCCCCAGTAATTAGAAAACATACTGACGCCAGTTTTATTTGAAAGAGTGGTGGAGTCAACTTTTTCATGGCACCTGAGGTGAACTCAAAAATGGCAGTCTGAAAACAGTGCTTAGAGATGATTTCACTAGAGACAGACAGAGACAGCAACAGCTGGAATGAGAGGGAACACGAGACAAACTGAAGTGAGATTCTGTAATCGAGAAGACCTGTGGGAACCAACGGAAAAACTTTTCCTGCCACAGACAAAACAACCTTCAAAGGCTACCTTCCTTCTCTCGTAGGTGGGGTAAAGTTGCTCTTGGAATAACCACCAATGCATTATACATATTTAAAACTCTCCTCTCTGGGTTTATAATTTTCACAGAGGGAGCTTCCTGCCAATGTAAGTCATGACTGTAAGATGATGCTCCTGTGTGGGGTTGCAAAGACAATTTAAGAACAAGTGATTCCAGAGTCACAAACTTCGCAGTCGGGGAGTGTTTCCATTGCCTAATGCACTTTCCCTTGAAGCTTTCACTGTTTTACTCTTACCCAGAGGTGTCGTTATTTGACTTCCCTTATTGGGGAAATCATTGTTTAAAAACTGAATATAAATGGTGAAATAGTTTTCTAGTTATCTTTTCCAGGATAATAGCTTCCCTCCCTCCTCTCCCCACTCCAGTTCCCGCCACAGAAGGGTTAGGCCCCTGCGGATGATGAATGGTTCCAAAGAGTTTGACAGTTCCAGAGAGAGAAATGAGAGCAAAAATAACTAGCTGATTACCCATAGAGAGTAAATTGGCCACTTGAGAATTCAATGGCTAGAAAGATGACGAATGAGAAAATGAAAATCCTCATCAAGAGATGTGGCTTTCTGATTAGGTCAACTGCTTTCCACACCTCTCCCTCCCTGCTGTGTGATGAGGTACATCCGATTGGGCATCATTTCGTATCAGGGGCAGTCACTTCCAAAAGAGCATTTGGAAGACTTTGAAGTATTTAATTATAACCAGGAGGCATTCAGGGGCTGAGCAAATAAAATGGAAGATGCTCTGTCTTGGACTGTGGAATGTACATTTATAAAAGGAGCCCTACGTCTGCTTGGTTTGGTCTGGCTTTTCATTCCATCACCCCACAAGGCAGCCTTCCAAAGTTTTCTGGACTCTGGAAGAAAATAAAAGTGAGAGTATTATTGGTTGAGGGAATTCACCTTCAAGTCAGATTCAAGGATTTCAATATGTGGATGGACTGGGTTTTCTCTGTTAAGAGTCAGAGACTAAAAATAGAAATAATTTGGGAATCCTTTGAGGAAGGCCATTTTTATCAGTCCTCATTTGAATAAATGAGTAAAGTGAGAGAGAGATATAATAAACCATAGACATGCTAGCTATCCTCAAAGAGGTCAAATGTATCAGTGGTGCTAAGTGGTACATGCATGAAGAGATAAAATAGGACCATCAACCATTAGCCTCCAACTGGGCACAGTCATAAGAGCTGAAGGAATTAGGAAGAGAAAAAGCGGAATTTTAATTTAGGTAATCAGAATAGAACTCTAGGAGGAAGGGTGATATGACACAGGCCTTGAAGGATGAATTGAGCTACAGCAAGTATCTGGATGAGAACTGCCTGAACAAGTAACAGCATCACTTTCTTTAAAAAAAAAAAAAAAAAAAACGAATTGGTACAAAGTGAGTAGAAGTGGTCTGTCTGGAGAAAAGGAGCTTAGAAAGATGAATCTGGATATAGGTTTCCCATGCGTGCACGGGCCTTCCATTCCAGGCAGAGAGGTTTGACCTCTGGAGCAGTGGTGGAACATGAGTGGTTCTGAGTAGAGTCAGAACTGTTTTAGAGGTATGCTATCTTCATTGATGAAAAGAAAAGACAAAAGAATGTTCTCTGGAGCCTTACCAACAAGTCAGATCAAAAGATAAGGCCACCATTTTTATTCTTCTTTAGTTTCGACACCAGTGCTATGGAAGAGAAGAATGCATCATACAATGTTAGGCATATAGCAGGGCTGAACTATTACTGCTGAATAAGCCTGAAGTTATTTAGAATCAGAGTATTATCATTTCCTAGAATAGCTGAGGAAAACCTGAGGTTACCTCAGCCCTCTCAAGAAGCATCGCTGCTTTGAAGAAGACCAGGTTAGGAGTTATGTGAACTTGAGAATTTAACTTGACCTTCATGGATCTGCATTATCCCAGTTAAAAAGATGAAGTTAGGGCTTTCCCTGGTGGTCCAGTGGGTAAGGACACCGCCTTGCAGTGCAAGGGGTGCCGGTTCGATCCCTGGCCTGGGAAGATCCCACGTGCCGCAGAGCGGCTGGACTGATGTGTCCAATTACCAAGCCAGAGCTCTGGAGTGCATGCGCCCAGAGCCGGCGCTCTGCAATGACAGCCGCCACCGCGATGGGAGGCCCACAGGAGCCAAAGAACAAAGGTGGATGAAAACAGACAAATGAAAGACCAGTAGAAGTGGCCCGCCCACTCCCCTCCCTCCCCAACCCGAACCCCGCCCAAAGAAAAAAAAATTAAAAAAAAAAAAAAAAAGACTAAGTTAGTTTTGTGAATGAACTCTTATAGCAGAAAGTTTTTTGTGTATATTTTTGGAGACAGAGATGCCATGCACACCTTGAAGGAGATGCCATGCGAATGATTGAAGGAGTCCATGATACAACTCAAGGTTAAGAACCCAGGAATTATGTCCCCTTAAAAAACCAAGAGACTGATTCTGAGAGTTCAGGGATGATTTTGCTCTCTGGAAGGACAACTGGAACATCTGACACCACAGCTCTGCCAACTTTTTCACCTTGGAGGCCCATGGCTGATTGGTTTGACTGAAATGAGGAGGAAAGGCTTTTGTTTCTAAATGTCAGCCCAGCCTCAGATTCCCAGCAACGTAAGGTGTTTTATTGATCTTATCAATCATGCTTGGGTGTAATTGACTATCAAAAAGAGACAAATCATTGAAAGGCACTTGCTCCCATCGGCATGTGACACTGGCAAAGTGTAACCTCTGACAGAGCCCTCTTTTAGAATTTTTTTCCATTTCTGCTTCCTTTCAAAATGGCCTCTGTCATAACGTTATTGGAAAGAATAACTAGTTAATGGTGGGGGAAAAGTACTTGAGAAGATGGTGTACTTTGGCTCTTAAGGCTATTGTTCAGAAACAATATGTAATAATATTTTTGTTGAAAGGACGTGTTCAGTAGGTGCTCTAATTTGGGGAACTGTCAATAATGGTATGATGCTGATTGCCTGAAATATAAGCAGTGAAAGAAAATGTTATCTTCCCCAAAAAGTTATTTTTAGTGTAAAACTCCAGCATGGAAAGCTAGTTCTTACAATTTATGAGGCAGGGCTCAATGATTTTTGGCTTAATTTGTTAATGAATAGAGATCTGAAGGATAAAGGACTTGCAATGTAATAAGGAAACTCAAGAAAAGATTAGGCTCTAATAAAAATAAATAGCTTTTAAACTGATTTAAGTAAATTCAACTCTGTTTCCCTTTATTTATGCCCAAAAGAAAAGCACTATGGTAAGCTGATTCATAGCAATGATAAAAGAATAGATATTATACTTTAATATAATATTAATAAATTGAAAATGCCAACTTATAAGAAGAAGTCAAAGACAACAGCAAGAATAGGAATTCATGGTGAGAAAAAAAAATTACCTATACATGTAAGTAAATTTATTTTCATTCTGAATAGTACCTGTCAGGTTTAATTGTAGAGCTGACTAGCTCCTCAGAAAAACATCCAAAATGGAATGCTACGAATAATGGCAATACAATTTATGAGTACCTTTTCTTTCTGTCATTTTGCCCTATTGATATCTTTTACTTCTCTGAATAGTAACGATGTTCCTTATTCTTCGTTGAAAGCATGAAGGTGTTAGTTGCTCAGTCATGTCCAACTTTTTGTGACTCCATGGACTGTAGCCTGCCAGTCTCCCCTGTCCATGGAATTTTCCAGGCAAGGATACAGGAGTGGGTTGCTATTCCTGGATCTTGCCCACCCGTGGCTCGAACCCGAGTCTCCTGCATTGCAGGTAGACTCGACTCTCTGAGCCACCAGGGAAGCCTACAGGCAATTTAAACTTAGAGAATGCAATTTCCTCTAAGAAATTTCATTATGAATTCCAGTTTATTTCACTGATAACATTCTCTGGAGAATACTGTCAAATGAGTCAAGATCATTCTATTTAGTACTTAACTATTCTAGATTTGTCCACATCTGAAAAGAGAATTCTCATGCACTGTTGGAGGAATGTAAGTTGGTACAGCCATTATGGCAAACAGTATGGAGGTTCCTTAAAACAGTTTTCATATGATCTAGCAATCCCATGCCTAAACAAATCCAGAAAAATAATTCAAAAGATATATCACCCCTAGATCATTCCAAAAATTTTATGAGGCAGGGAACTCAATGATTTTGGCTTAAAATTTGTTAAAACTCCAGCAGAATAGTTCTTACAATTTATGAGGCAGGGCTCAATGATTTTGGCTTAATTTGTTAATGAATAGAGATCTGAAGGATAAAGGACTTGCAATGTAATAAGGAAACTCAAGAAAAGATTAGGCTCTAATAAAAATAAATAGCTTTTAAACTGATTTAAGTAAATTCAACTCTGTTTCCCTTTATTTATGCCCAAAAGAAAAGCACTATGGTAAGCTGATTCATAGCAATGATAAAAGAATAGATATTATACTTTAATATAATATTAATAAATTGAAAATGCCAACTTATAAGAAGAAGTCAAAGACAACAGCAAGAATAGGAATTCATGGTGAGAAAAAAAAATTACCTATACATGTAAGTAAATTTATTTTCATTCTGAATAGTACCTGTCAGGTTTAATTGTAGAGCTGACTAGCTCCTCAGAAAAACATCCAAAATGGAATGCTACGAATAATGGCAATACAATTTATGAGTACCTTTTCTTTCTGTCATTTTGCCCTATTGATATCTTTTACTTCTCTGAATAGTAACGATGTTCCTTATTCTTCGTTGAAAGCATGAAGGTGTTAGTTGCTCAGTCATGTCCAACTTTTTGTGACTCCATGGACTGTAGCCTGCCAGTCTCCCCTGTCCATGGAATTTTCCAGGCAAGGATACAGGAGTGGGTTGCTATTCCTGGATCTTGCCCACCCGTGGCTCGAACCCGAGTCTCCTGCATTGCAGGTAGACTCGACTCTCTGAGCCACCAGGGAAGCCTACAGGCAATTTAAACTTAGAGAATGCAATTTCCTCTAAGAAATTTCATTATGAATTCCAGTTTATTTCACTGATAACATTCTCTGGAGAATACTGTCAAATGAGTCAAGATCATTCTATTTAGTACTTAACTATTCTAGATTTGTCCACATCTGAAAAGAGAATTCTCATGCACTGTTGGAGGGAATGTAAGTTGGTACAGCCATTATGGCAAACAGTATGGAGGTTCCTTAAAAACAGTTTTCATATGATCTAGCAATCCCATGCCTAAACATATATCCAGACAAAACTATAATTCAAAAAGATATATGCACCCCTAGTTCATTGCAGCACTATTTACAAAAGCCATTATATATATATATTTATATAGCCATTATTTATATATGCATATTTATAAAACCATTATATATACATATTTATATATAAAGCCATTATATATATATATAGGCATATTACTCAGCCATAAAAATAACAAAATAATGCCATGTGCAGCATGCAACTAGAGATTATCTGGATTATCATACTAAGTAAAGTAAGACAGGAAGACAAATATCATATAATATCACTTAAATGTGGAATATACAATATATACCAAGTGAAACTATAAAACAGAAACTGACTCACAGACATAGAGAACAGATATCTGGTTGACAAGGTAGATGTGGATGGGGTGAACAGGGATCAAGTGGGAGTTTGGTGTTATTAGACACAAACTATCACATACAGAATATAAATAATAAGGTCCTACTGTACAGCAGAGGGAACTATATTCAATATCCTGGGATAAACCATCATGGAAATAATATTAAAAAGAATGTAGGGAGCTGATGGAGGTTGGAGGAGAAGGTACTCTCTTTTCATATAGGTGACAACTGTTGGTGGCCAGCTGAACATCACAAAGAAAGAGGTTGCAAGAAGATAAATCAACAGATCAACAGAAAGAAAATTGAAGACAAAAAATGGGGAAGGGTAGATTCCTAATAATACCATGTGAACATACATACCTACTCTACAATATGCCCTGTCTCTAGTCTTCAGGGTCATGAAAGCCATAAGCATCTTTATAAATAATTCATTGCGTTGGGTTTCTGCTGCATGCTACTGAGTCAATTTTTCCCTCTAAGGAAGCCTACAGGCAATTTAAACTTAGAGAATGCAATTTCCTCTAAGAAATTTCATTATGAATTCCAGTTTATTTCACTGATAACATTCTCTGGAGAATACTGTCAAATGAGTCAAGATCATTCTATTTAGTACTTAACTATTCTAGATTTGTCCACATCTGAAAAGAGAATTCTCATGCACTGTTGGAGGGAATGTAAGTTGGTACAGCCATTATGGCAAACAGTATGGAGGTTCCTTAAAAACAGTTTTCATATGATCTAGCAATCCCATGCCTAAACATATATCCAGACAAAACTATAATTCAAAAAGATATATGCACCCCTAGTTCATTGCAGCACTATTTACAAAAGCCATTATATATATATATTTATATAGCCATTATTTATATATGCATATTTATAAAACCATTATATATACATATTTATATATAAAGCCATTATATATATATATAGGCATATTACTCAGCCATAAAAAATAACAAAATAATGCCATGTGCAGCATGCAACTAGAGATTATCTGGATTATCATACTAAGTAAAGTAAGACAGGAAGACAAATATCATATAATATCACTTAAATGTGGAATATACAATATATACCAAGTGAAACTATAAAACAGAAACTGACTCACAGACATAGAGAACAGATATCTGGTTGACAAGGTAGATGTGGATGGGGTGAACAGGGATCAAGTGGGAGTTTGGTGTTATTAGACACAAACTATCACATACAGAATATAAATAATAAGGTCCTACTGTACAGCAGAGGGAACTATATTCAATATCCTGGGATAAACCATCATGGAAATAATATTAAAAAGAATGTAGGGAGCTGATGGAGGTTGGAGGAGAAGGTACTCTCTTTTCATATAGGTGACAACTGTTGGTGGCCAGCTGAACATCACAAAGAAAGAGGTTGCAAGAAGATAAATCAACAGATCAACAGAAAGAAAATTGAAGACAAAAAATGGGGAAGGGTAGATTCCTAATAATACCATGTGAACATACATACCTACTCTACAATATGCCCTGTCTCTAGTCTTCAGGGTCATGAAAGCCATAAGCATCTTTATAAATAATTCATTGCGTTGGGTTTCTGCTGCATGCTACTGAAAGAGTCCTAATGAACACAGAATCTTATTAGTGACAAAAATAGCAATTAAATCAAAGATGACTATCCTACTCTACTGTTTAAAAGGAGGGACGCATTTCAAAAATGTCCTAGACAGGCTTCCCTGGTGGGTAAAGACACCTTGCCTTGCAGTGCAAGGGGCGCCAGTTCAGTCCCTGGCCAGTGAAGGTCCCATGTGCAGCAGAGCGGCTGGATGGATGTGTCCAACTACCGAGATAGCATTTTGGACCGCATGTACCCAGAGCCAGTGCTCTGCAACAAGAGAAGCCACTGCAATGGGAGGCCCACACCAGCCAGAGAACAAAGATGGATGAAAATAATAAATGAAAGACCAATAGAAGTGGTCAAAAAAAAAAAAAAAAAAGTCCTAGAAACCATCACAGGAAAGAAAGAAAAAATGTTGTAGATTTCATTCTAAAGACAAGCTAAGCAGAGAATTAAATTTCTTCTGAAGAGCCCCAAGGGCCAACAGTTGGAAGAAACAAATTTGGGTTTGACATAAGATAAAATTTCTGCTGTTCAAATCTGTATCAAAAGGAACAGACTGACTTCTTGAATATATTTTGCATTTATCTATTTACTTCCATTGAAACTACCACTGCACTGGTCCAAGCAGTGTTAATCCTCGTTTGGACTATTGCCAGAGCTTCCTAAAGTCACTTCATCCAGTAAACATTTCCTGGACCTCGAGACTATCAAAGCTCATCAAGAAAAGTAAGGATTTGCTATGAACATCAATATCATAAGAAAGAATGTAGGGAGCTGATGGAGGTTGGAGGAGAAGGTACTCTCTTTTCATATAGGTGACAACTGTTGGTGGCCAGCTGAACATCACAAAGAAAGAGGTTGCAAGAAGATAAATCAACAGATCAACAGAAAGAAAATTGAAGACAAAAAATGGGGAAGGGTAGATTCCTAATAATACCATGTGAACATACATACCTACTCTACAATATGCCCTGTCTCTAGTCTTCAGGGTCATGAAAGCCATAAGCATCTTTATAAATAATTCATTGCGTTGGGTTTCTGCTGCATGCTACTGAAAGAGTCCTAATGAACACAGAATCTTATTAGTGACAAAAATAGCAATTAAATCAAAGATGACTATCCTACTCTACTGTTTAAAAGGAGGGACGCATTTCAAAAATGTCCTAGACAGGCTTCCCTGGTGGGTAAAGACACCTTGCCTTGCAGTGCAAGGGGCGCCAGTTCAGTCCCTGGCCAGTGAAGGTCCCATGTGCAGCAGAGCGGCTGGATGGATGTGTCCAACTACCGAGATAGCATTTTGGACCGCATGTACCCAGAGCCAGTGCTCTGCAACAAGAGAAGCCACTGCAATGGGAGGCCCACACCAGCCAGAGAACAAAGATGGATGAAAATAATAAATGAAAGACCAATAGAAGTGGTCAAAAAAAAAAAAAAAAAAGTCCTAGAAACCATCACAGGAAAGAAAGAAAAAATGTTGTAGATTTCATTCTAAAGACAAGCTAAGCAGAGAATTAAATTTCTTCTGAAGAGCCCCAAGGGCCAACAGTTGGAAGAAACAAATTTGGGTTTGACATAAGATAAAATTTCTGCTGTTCAAATCTGTATCAAAAGGAACAGACTGACTTCTTGAATATATTTTGCATTTATCTATTTACTTCCATTGAAACTACCACTGCACTGGTCCAAGCAGTGTTAATCCTCGTTTGGACTATTGCCAGAGCTTCCTAAAGTCACTTCATCCAGTAAACATTTCCTGGACCTCGACTCTGTGCTAGGTGCTAGTCAAGATGCTCCAGATTCAAGGAAAAGAATAAAAAAACCCTGCCCCTAAGGAGTTTGCATTCAACTCGCTGAAAGCAAACAATAAATGAACGAGTCATTTCTCAGAAAAAAAAAAAAAGAATGTATATATCTATACAACTAGGTCACTTTGTTGCACAGCAGAAATGAACACATTGCAAACTAACTATACTTCTGTTAAATACAGAAACAGATTTGTCCATACTTTAAAATCTCTTCAACATGAAAGCAGAGAATTCTACTCCATATGTAATTTTCTTTCTTTTGCTGAAAACAATTTAAAAAGTACCCAGCACCACCCAAATCTCTGTCTTCCACTGAGCACAGTAATCTTTTCGGTTACCTAGAAATAAAACCTGTGGGTTAACTCTAACTCTGGAGTCCAGTGCAAGGCTGTAACTTTGTGTCGGTTCCAAATAACATAATGTCTAGCTTAATATCCTGCAGCAATAGGAAGTGTCCAATAAAAACTTCTTAAATAAAACTGAAAAATAGCCCAGGGCTTCCCTGGTGGTCCAGTGGGTAAGGACACCGCCTTGCAGTGCAGTGCAAAAATGGCCCAAACTGAAGTCACTCTGCATTTGCAAATTACGGGGGACTGTATGAATAGGATCTCAGTGAGGGTCCTGTGGTTTTCTAAACCACCTAACTTCCTTTATCACTATTCATCTTCTGAGAAGATTTGTCTCAATCTGAAAGTGATTTTGATCTCTTATGCCAAAAGTGACATTTTTTGTAATTTTTTTAACATATTGATTCTACTGGGTTAACACTGGGATCAGATTCTCATCATAGTGAACATCAGAGGCAGAACATGGAAACAGTTATGAAGAATATAAAACAAATTTATCCACATTGAATTCTCACTGATACCTTGAGGACAAGAGGATCTGACTGTAGATAATTTACCCAAATAAAAAAGCCATATAATAATGGTATTTCTTAAATTCCTTTAGCCATTTAAGTTACGCCATGTTCCAATGCCAACAAACACTTTAATTTTCTGGGTAGTATAGGATCACTGCCATTTTCATATCGAGACCAGGGTTGTATGTCAGTCTCATGGTAGATGTTAATTCCCTGATGGCTCAGATGGTAAAGACTCTGCCAGCTGCGATCCCAGGGTTGGGAAGAGCCCCTGGAGAAGGGAAGGGCTACCCACTGCAGCCTGGAGAATCCACAGACAGAAGAGTCTAGTGGGGTATATATAGTCCATGGGGTTGCAAAGAGTTGGACAAGACCGAGCGACTAACACTTTCACTATTCAGATGCTAACTAATCCTATATTATAGTTATAAGTGCTGCTGGAAATTGGGAATTTTGTGGTGGTTCTTCTTTGGTATCTGAAACACAGCGTGGTGTTTTTGCTGGACTCTTCAAAATTGCTCATTTTTAACCATGAAAGTTCCCACTGTGTAAGTTTCATTTCTTGAATATTTTATGATGCCCTTAAAAGATGGGAGAAAGATATCATGGATTCCAAACCAATCTGATGGGCTCCTGAAATATAGGCTAAGCTCTAAGAGATCAGTGCTCCTCATTACATTCCTAGTAACTACACCTCCTCTCTGTAGGCCTCACTCAGAGAGTTTCCATTTCACACATGAAGAAACCAAGATCGCAGGAAGCTAACCAGCCATCTACAAAGACATGGCAAATATCCAATCAACCCAAATTTGTATCACTGATTTAAAATCTTGGTAACTTACTATCAGGGTCCCAAGCAGTCTACACCCCTACAAGTCTACTGTAGAGGCTCTCAAAACAACATAAGGACTTTGTTGAGTGTGGGAGAAGGAAAAAAATAAGACAATGCATCTGTACTATGGTTGTATGGGGAGGGATGCTTGTGGACACACACAGAGACACACTACTTTTTAAGTGTTAGCTCTGTTACTATGCTTCTCTGACTCATAGAAGTCACTATTCAGTCTCATTTCCTTATATGTCAAACTGGGGCAGGAAAAAGAGTGAGTGATCAGTTCAACTTCATGGGTTCTTAGGGCTGTGGGATTCTAGACTGTGTGCTTACACTATAGCATGATTTATAAAAGTCTGGAAAAAATATTATAGCTTGGGGCCCCCCCTTTCATTTCATATCGAGACCAGGGTTGTATGTCAGTCTCATGGTAGATGTTAATTCCCTGATGGCTCAGATGGTAAAGACTCTGCCAGCTGCGATCCCAGGGTTGGGAAGAGCCCCTGGAGAAGGGAAGGGCTACCCACTGCAGCCTGGAGAATCCACAGACAGAAGAGTCTAGTGGGGTATATATAGTCCATGGGGTTGCAAAGAGTTGGACAAGACCGAGTGACTAACACTTTCACTATTCAGATGCTAACTAATCCTATATTATAGTTATAAGTGCTGCTGGAAATTGGGAATTTTGTGGTGGTTCTTCTTTGGTATCTGAAACACAGCGTGGTGTTTTTGCTGGACTCTTCAAAATTGCTCATTTTTAACCATGAAAGTTCCCACTGTGTAAGTTTCATTTCTTGAATATTTTATGATGCCCTTAAAAGATGGGAGAAAGATATCATGGATTCCAAACCAATCTGATGGGCTCCTGAAATATAGGCTAAGCTCTAAGAGATCAGTGCTCCTCATTACATTCCTAGTAACTACACCTCCTCTCTGTAGGCCTCACTCAGAGAGTTTCCATTTCACACATGAAGAAACCAAGATCGCAGGAAGCTAACCAGCCATCTACAAAGACATGGCAAATATCCAATCAACCCAAATTTGTATCACTGATTTAAAATCTTGGTAACTTACTATCAGGGTCCCAAGCAGTCTACACCCCTACAAGTCTACTGTAGAGGCTCTCAAAACAACATAAGGACTTTGTTGAGTGTGGGAGAAGGAAAAAAGTAAGACAATGCATCTGTACTATGGTTGTATGGGGAGGGATGCTTGTGGACACACACAGAGACACACTACTTTTTAAGTGTTAGCTCTGTTACTATGCTTCTCTGACTCATAGAAGTCACTATTCAGTCTCATTTCCTTATATGTCAAACTGGGGCAGGAAAAAGAGTGAGTGATCAGTTCAACTTCATGGGTTCTTAGGGCTGTGGGATTCTAGACTGTGTGCTTACACTATAGCATGATTTATAAAAGTCTGGAAAAAATATTATAGCTTGGGGGGGGGCGTTTCTTTTCATAATCCTTCCCCTTTCTCCGGCTCCTAAACTTGAGCATTGCTGAAGTTCTACTGAAGCTCGCTGTTCTTCTCTTGTACTGTTTTCTCCTTGGGTGGTCTTACCCATTTCCAGAACTTGTTTTAAAGTCTATTTTGTCTGCTATTAGTATAGCCACTTCATGTTGCTTACAGTTGCTATTTGCATGATGTATCTTTTCCATCCTTTTGTTTTAAACTGTTTGTATCTTTGAATCTAAAATGCCTCTTGTATACGCATATAGTCAAATCATGTTATTGTTTAATCTAATCTGATAATCTTCTTTTCAATTGGACTGTATGATGATCTACGTTTTAGTATCATCTATAAACCATATTACTAATACAGTTGGATTTACATCTACCAGTTTGTTTTTGGTTTTATGTCTCAGATCTCATTGTTCTTCAGTTTCTCTTTTACTGCTTTCATTTGTAGTTAATGGATATTTCCTAGGTGGAGGAATAGAGGCCCAATTCTCTCTGAATAAAGATCCTTCCACACGGGATTTTTGGAGAAGGATGAAAAGTGCTGGTAGCCTGCCCCTCCATGGTGATTTCAAAGATATAGCTGGGAGAAAAGTGTCATGGTTCAAACGTCAGAGACTCTCACTGTTCTTGCTAAGATTTACCAAATTCACTTGAATGACTATAGTTCCAATTGCTGTGTGCCCTCAGGACAATTTTCAGACAATATATATAATTTTCTTTAGTTAAGTGGTCACTGAGGAGCACATTTGCTGTGTTCTCACTCCATCATTCTGGAGGTTAATCTCTTAGGACTTTGTTGAGTGTGGGAGAAGGAAAAAAGTAAGACAATGCATCTGTACTATGGTTGTATGGGGAGGGATGCTTGTGGACACACAGAGACACACTACTTTTTAAGTGTTAGCTCTGTTACTATGCTTCTCTGACTCATAGAAGTCACTATTCAGTCTCATTTCCTTATATGTCAAACTGGGGCAGGAAAAAGAGTGAGTGATCAGTTCAACTTCATGGGTTCTTAGGGCTGTGGGATTCTAGACTGTGTGCTTACACTATAGCATGATTTATAAAAGTCTGGAAAAAATATTATAGCTTGGGGGGGGGCGTTTCTTTTCATAATCCTTCCCCTTTCTCCGGCTCCTAAACTTGAGCATTGCTGAAGTTCTACTGAAGCTCGCTGTTCTTCTCTTGTACTGTTTTCTCCTTGGGTGGTCTTACCCATTTCCAGAACTTGTTTTAAAGTCTATTTTGTCTGCTATTAGTATAGCCACTTCATGTTGCTTACAGTTGCTATTTGCATGATGTATCTTTTCCATCCTTTTGTTTTAAACTGTTTGTATCTTTGAATCTAAAATGCCTCTTGTATACGCATATAGTCAAATCATGTTATTGTTTAATCTAATCTGATAATCTTCTTTTCAATTGGACTGTATGATGATCTACGTTTTAGTATCATCTATAAACCATATTACTAATACAGTTGGATTTACATCTACCAGTTTGTTTTTGGTTTTATGTCTCAGATCTCATTGTTCTTCAGTTTCTCTTTTACTGCTTTCATTTGTAGTTAATGGATATTTCCTAGGTGGAGGAATAGAGGCCCAATTCTCTCTGAATAAAGATCCTTCCACACGGGATTTTTGGAGAAGGATGAAAAGTGCTGGTAGCCTGCCCCTCCCATGGTGATTTCAAAGATATAGCTGGGAGAAAAGTGTCATGGTTCAAACGTCAGAGACTCTCACTGTTCTTGCTAAGATTTACCAAATTCACTTGAATGACTATAGTTCCAATTGCTGTGTGCCCTCAGGACAATTTTCAGACAATATATATAATTTTCTTTAGTTAAGTGGTCACTGAGGAGCACATTTGCTGTGTTTCTCACTCCATCATTCTGGAGGTTAATCTCTTATCCAACCTCTTAAACATCATCGAGGAGCTAACGATGCCCACGTGCCTATCTCCAGTCCAGGCTCTCATCTGCATACCAGACTGCCATTCCTAGCAGACTGCTTGTCATCAAGCAGATTAAGTCTTTCTTTAAAAGGTTCTTTATAGGTCTTCCTTACTTTAATAAATAAGACTACTATTGATATAGTTACTCAAGTAACAATAACAACAACAACAACAAAAACCTGATCATGAGCTGGGATGCCTCCCTCATCTACCACAGGTAATCCATCAGCAAGTCTCTGTCAGCTGTATCTAGTCACTGGCCATCTCGCTCCATGTCCATGTCTAATTACTAAATCTAAATTATTCTCCCTCTCTTGGTCTATTAAAATAGCATTCTAATAGGATCCCACTTTCATTTCTGCTTATCCCTCCAACATGTGCCTTACACAACTCCCACAGTGACCACTTTAATATCTGATCTTAATATATTACCCCTGGCAAAGACTCTTTACCACCAGCTTCAGTCTTGTATAAACTGGTTGCATTTTATTTATCTCTTCTTTCAAACTTATCTGAACCTTCTCCATTGCCTGGCCTGTTACAATCACATTGACCTCTTTTATTTTAAATCTTTATTTATTTGGTTGCACTAGGTCTTACTTGTGACATGTTGATTATTTATTTATTTATTTATTTTTGCAGCCTCTGGGATCTAGTTCCCTGACCAGGGATGGAAGCTGGCTCCCTGCAGTGGGAAGGTGGAATCTTGGCCACTGGACCAGAAAGGAAGCTCCTGTGCTCTTTCAGAATATATTTTCCTTTGCCTGGAGTTCTCTCTTCTCTCTGTGCATGGTTGCCATGTCTCCTTTTTTTTTTTTACCTTAAATAAGAAGTTTTCTACATAGCTTTTTCATGTTTATTTTCTGTTGCTTCATCCCATTCATTTCTTTTGCAGTCCTTGACACAGTCTGTAATTATTAACTTGTGTACTGATTTATCGTCTGCTGCTCCCACTAGCTGGTAAATTCCAGGACAGCAGGAATCATAGTCATTTTGTTCATCATTCTGTAATAAATATCTAGCACTACTACTGCTGTATTTTATTAAGCACTGAATATGTACCAGAAACTGATTTAAGATACACATGAAAATAAATGTATACTACACAAACATACATATATATGCATACAATATACACACTCACATATATAGATACACACATGTACCTACAGTTATAGGTAAAATACAAAAGCACACATGCACACAAACACACATCAATTTAATTCTCACAACAACCTTATAAGATCATTATGTTCATTTTACAGCTGTTTAAACTAAAGCACAGGATGGTTCAGTGACTTGTCCAAGGTCTCACAGTAAGTGAGCAATTGAATTCACTGCCCAGAGTCTAGGCTCTTAAGCCATTTCAGGCTTTTTTCAGAGTATTTCCAAGAACAAAGCAGGCATTCAGTTAATACTTCAGGATGAATGAACAAGGAGTGAAAAAAAATGAAGATATTATCAATTTCTAGAGCCAGACAGTCCCAAAGAGCTTTCTGGGATGACGGAAGTTTCTGTACCAGTATTCTCCTATACGGCACTCACAAGTCCACAAGTCTCATATGGCTATTGTGTGAAATATAGCAAGTGTGACTCAAAACTTGAATCTTTATTTTGTTTAAGTTCAAGTAATTTAAATTTGCATAGCCATGTGAGGCTACTGAGCATCACACTGGATAGTACAGTTCAAGGCTTTTAGGAGATGGTACCACTTTTGATGTCTTGAGGCTTATACAGTCTTGATGAATTTAACTCCAAAAACAGACAACAAAACTCCCCTTTTTCTTTTCTCTAGTGCCTTCCACCTGCAGTTTTGCAAACCTCCTCCATTCTCTCACTATACTTCATTCCAGCCTAGAGAATGATGCCCCCACCCTCATGCGTAGCTCTAGCAAAGTAATTTTCCCACCTCCTCAACAGTGCCCTAAACAGTCCTCCAGAAGTATTTAAATAGTTGACAAACATCTAGTGCCTGCTTGGATGGAACACTGGCCCAGGCATGGGGAAGGAGAAGGGAGATGGAGACACAAAGAAAATTAAACAAGGTCCCTGCCTAATAGCGAAGGATGTGCTTAGACTGCTGATAAACTCATATGTTGTAAGGATTCAGTAGAGGAATGAACTGGAGGGAAAGGCTGAGTATCCAAGTAGGCTTGTAGCCTTAGGAGTCTACACTTCACAAAAATTGCTCTAAAATGGCACCAATTCCACTCACATCTGAATCATAAGAGCAAATGGATGGAGATACATTTGTTTTCAAAACCAAGCTCATGATGGATATAACGAAAACCTTAGTGACATCCTAAAAGGAATGACTAGCATTTCATTTCACCCTGATCGTCTGGACTGCTCCGAGTTGGATTCAGTTCTTAAAACAACAACCCACCTTTCAAAGAAAGAGGAAAAAAAAGATCAGTGATGAGGCTGAGATCAAATATTAAGGAAGAGGAGGAAGGAGAACAAAAGTGATGCACATTAACCGTCCAGCTCTCCAACTCGTGGGCAATTACTACTCGTCTTCTTACACAATACCCAATGGCTGGGGTAGCAGAAAAGGAGTGCAAAGTGAAAAAATGAAGATATTATCAATTTCTAGAGCCAGACAGTCCCAAAGAGCTTTCTGGGATGACGGAAGTTTCTGTACCAGTATTCTCCTATACGGCACTCACAAGTCCACAAGTCTCATATGGCTATTGTGTGAAATATAGCAAGTGTGACTCAAAACTTGAATCTTTATTTTGTTTAAGTTCAAGTAATTTAAATTTGCATAGCCATGTGAGGCTACTGAGCATCACACTGGATAGTACAGTTCAAGGCTTTTAGGAGATGGTACCACTTTTGATGTCTTGAGGCTTATACAGTCTTGATGAATTTAACTCCAAAAACAGACAACAAAACTCCCCTTTTTCTTTTCTCTAGTGCCTTCCACCTGCAGTTTTGCAAACCTCCTCCATTCTCTCACTATACTTCATTCCAGCCTAGAGAATGATGCCCCCACCCTCATGCGTAGCTCTAGCAAAGTAATTTTCCCACCTCCTCAACAGTGCCCTAAACAGTCCTCCAGAAGTATTTAAATAGTTGACAAACATCTAGTGCCTGCTTGGATGGAACACTGGCCCAGGCATGGGGAAGGAGAAGGGAGATGGAGACACAAAGAAAATTAAACAAGGTCCCTGCCTAATAGCGAAGGATGTGCTTAGACTGCTGATAAACTCATATGTTGTAAGGATTCAGTAGAGGAATGAACTGGAGGGAAAGGCTGAGTATCCAAGTAGGCTTGTAGCCTTAGGAGTCTACACTTCACAAAAATTGCTCTAAAATGGCACCAATTCCACTCACATCTGAATCATAAGAGCAAATGGATGGAGATACATTTGTTTTCAAAACCAAGCTCATGATGGATATAACGAAAACCTTAGTGACATCCTAAAAGGAATGACTAGCATTTCATTTCACCCTGATCGTCTGGACTGCTCCGAGTTGGATTCAGTTCTTAAAACAACAACCCACCTTTCAAAGAAAGAGGAAAAAAAAGATCAGTGATGAGGCTGAGATCAAATATTAAGGAAGAGGAGGAAGGAGAACAAAAGTGATGCACATTAACCGTCCAGCTCTCCAACTCGTGGGCAATTACTACTCGTCTTCTTACACAATACCCAATGGCTGGGGTAGCAGAGCCTGCATTTCTTTCCTCCCACCATTTGCATTCTTGGAATCTCACTTACATTGTATGGAGGTTGGGACAAAAGATGTTGCTTTGTTTGGATTTTGCTACTTCTGTGGAATTCATTATAAAGCAATGTGCTTTTGTGGGTCAAAGAGCAGAAAGGCCCCATTTCCTCTTTTCCACAATATCTGGGCAGAAGTCAATGACTATATTTATTCCATGCAGCTCTCCTGTTGATGACTAGATGTGTGCTGCTTGTAGATGCTACAGCAAAGTGGTGAATTTTCTCTCCACAAATAATTTTCTATCTTAGGATGTGTCTCACAGCATCATGCGTCTGAAAGTGCAATTCTTAGTCCATGCTCTAAATGTCACTCCATCTAGAGAAAGCACTTAAACATATAGAAACAGCTGGATAAGGCCAAAGTGCTTCACTTCCCATTCGGAGATCTGTTATGAGTATAAATGACCATGTCTTCTATTTTCCCCAAGCTTCCTCTAATTTACTCTTCTCAGTAGTTTATTCAATGCAAAATCAAATTGGACTTCATTGTGATGCTTTCCCAATACTTCTCTTATACATGACATCACAGATCAATTAAAATATAAACAAACAGAAAAAGAGTAGATCAACTGTCCCCATCTGTTCAAGAGTGATGGAAATATTGCCTAAGAAATTAACCCTCTGCTTGTAAGTTAAGTCCTTACTTTCCAAAAGTGTGTTCTGAGAACACTAGTTCCATGGACTATACCATGTAGAACACATTTCATGGTGAATTTGCTCTCAGCCCAGTTGGCCTCACAAAATGGTTGGGTTGTTTGAATAAATATTTTCAGCCTTCAAATGTACCGTCTACCTCACATCCCTACTGCTGAGTAATAAGTCCTAATGCAAACAAAGCCTAACCCAAAGTCTACCAGACACACAGTGAAGAAAAGGGAAAGGAAAAGAAAGGGTTAGTCACTCAGTTGTATCGGACTCCGTGTGACCCCATAAGCTGTAACCCGCCAGGCTTCTCTGTCCATGAGGAGGAAGGAGAACAAAAGTGATGCACATTAACCGTCCAGCTCTCCAACTCGTGGGCAATTACTACTCGTCTTCTTACACAATACCCAATGGCTGGGGTAGCAGAGCCTGCATTTCTTTCCTCCCACCATTTGCATTCTTGGAATCTCACTTACATTGTATGGAGGTTGGGACAAAAGATGTTGCTTTGTTTGGATTTTGCTACTTCTGTGGAATTCATTATAAAGCAATGTGCTTTTGTGGGTCAAAGAGCAGAAAGGCCCCATTTCCTCTTTTCCACAATATCTGGGCAGAAGTCAATGACTATATTTATTCCATGCAGCTCTCCTGTTGATGACTAGATGTGTGCTGCTTGTAGATGCTACAGCAAAGTGGTGAATTTTCTCTCCACAAATAATTTTCTATCTTAGGATGTGTCTCACAGCATCATGCGTCTGAAAGTGCAATTCTTAGTCCATGCTCTAAATGTCACTCCATCTAGAGAAAGCACTTAAACATATAGAAACAGCTGGATAAGGCCAAAGTGCTTCACTTCCCATTCGGAGATCTGTTATGAGTATAAATGACCATGTCTTCTATTTTCCCCAAGCTTCCTCTAATTTACTCTTCTCAGTAGTTTATTCAATGCAAAATCAAATTGGACTTCATTGTGATGCTTTCCCAATACTTCTCTTATACATGACATCACAGATCAATTAAAATATAAACAAACAGAAAAAGAGTAGATCAACTGTCCCCATCTGTTCAAGAGTGATGGAAATATTGCCTAAGAAATTAACCCTCTGCTTGTAAGTTAAGTCCTTACTTTCCAAAAGTGTGTTCTGAGAACACTAGTTCCATGGACTATACCATGTAGAACACATTTCATGGTGAATTTGCTCTCAGCCCAGTTGGCCTCACAAAATGGTTGGGTTGTTTGAATAAATATTTTCAGCCTTCAAATGTACCGTCTACCTCACATCCCTACTGCTGAGTAATAAGTCCTAATGCAAACAAAGCCTAACCCAAAGTCTACCAGACACACAGTGAAGAAAAGGGAAAGGAAAAGAAAGGGTTAGTCACTCAGTTGTATCGGACTCCGTGTGACCCCATAAGCTGTAACCCGCCAGGCTTCTCTGTCCATGGAATTTTCCAGGCAAGAATACTAGAGTGGGTACTCATTCCCTTCTCCAAGGGATCTTCCCCACCCAGGGATAAAAACCAGGTCCCCTGCACTGTAGGAAGATTCTGTACCATCCGTGTCACCAGAGAAGTCATATATGTAATAGAAAATACACACAAACTATGGAAATACCTATTTTTATTGTAAGGTTTTTGTGATGCCAGTCTATCTTGAGGTTCATATACTTTATTCATGGAAGGATAGCAGTGCAATATAATCATTCTGGCCCATCACATAGCTGAACACCATTAATTTTAACAATCAAAAAATCATTTCTATTTTGCAAATTAACAAATCCTACAGCGTAGACTATAAGAGGCACTTCATAATGTCTGAGCAACCACCTCTGAAGTTAGATTCTTTTATCAATTTTTATTTATTTATTTATTTTCATCCATCTCCATTCTTTGGCCTATGTGGGCCACCCATCACAGTGGCCCCTCTCATTGCAGAGCACCAGCTCTGGGTGAATGCAGTCCAAAGCATCAGCTCATAACTGGACACATTGGTCCACCTGCTCCATGGCACATTGGATCCTCCTGGGCTGGGGATTGAACCAGTGCTCCCTGCACTGCAAGGTTGGTTCTTTACCCACTGGACCACCAGGGAAGCCCTGAGGTTAGATTCTTGCTGAGGGTGTTTCAAATGCTAGTTTTCCCTACTGGGTAGGCTGACAATAGTTTACACATGCCTGTGCTCACATACAAAACATGACCCTGTTTATGTTGAGTGCTTATCAAAGTGAATCCACACATTAAGCCAATCATGCATGCTTGGGTGAGTTTGGAAATCCTCTTGAGAATTCACAGACCTCATAAACATGCTAAAGGTTCTCCCAAGTCCTACAAAAAGAAATCTTGGCTACATTTTAAAGATTTCCATGTCATGCATCTGAAGAAAATACTTATCTGTGTTCATAATCAACCTACTCATCTTAGCGTCATTTCCAAAATGGATTCTGAATAAGAGCTGATGTTTAGTCTCATTCCAAGATCAGCCAACACTTTATATGTGAAGAAAAGGACATTCTAACTCACTTTTCATTTCCCTGTGAGTCTAACATGCAACCATCTGCCCCACTAGAGTGTAATATCATCTAACACAGTAACACTGAGGTTTTCTTTATTTTTTAAATGGAATGGCATTTTCTTTTTATTTTTCTTAATTTTGACCTCTTTTATTGGTTTTTTGTTTATTTATTTTCATCCATATTTATTCTTTGACCTGTGTGGGCCTTGCATAGCCATGGCCTCTCTCACTGCAGAGTTGTGGTTCTGGGTGCATGAGCTCCAGAGTGCTGGCTCTTCATTGGACACACTGGTCCAGTTGCTTTGCAGCACGTGGGAACTTCCCAGGCCAGGGATCGAACCAACACCCTTGCACCGCAAGACGTACTCCCCACTCACTGGACCACCAGGGAAGCCCAAGACTGAGTTTTGAAGTTAGCAAAATCCACAGGTCGTGGCAACCCTTCATGGAGGCCGCTGTATAGTATATACCAGGGATGTGCTGTTATAAATAGGACATTACATTTGTCATTTAACTTACTCCTTTCAACAAAGCACTGATAGAAAAGAGATATATCATCATCCTTATAAAGGGGAGGACACTGAGTTTTTGAAAGGCTAAAGTAGTTTTTAAAATCACTGAGCAATTATGCCACAGCATTAGGATCTGAATATGTAGAAGGCCTATTCAATGGTGAACTCAACCATCACACTGTTGCATTGAGAATCTCTTGTGCTCTGTCTCCTCTAAAATTAGGCTTCAGTAGCAAGCCAGCTGCTCTTAACTAGGGCTAGCTTTTCAGATGTGTAATCTGTACAACTGCACAGGGCTCTGTGCTTGATTTACTGCTTCACTCTGCCATCCTGAAACTCTTATTAATAACTTTTAAATAAGAAGCCCTACATTTTTATTTTGCTCTGAGCTTTACAAATTACATGGCTGGTGCCATCCATACCACATACGCTATAACTGACACAAGTTTCAAAAGCTGCACAGATTTCAGCTAATTTTGGAAGCTTTGGAATAAAAATTCCAAAATTTGCGTCATTTCCAAAATGGATTCTGAATAAGAGCTGATGTTTAGTCTCATTCCAAGATCAGCCAACACTTTATATGTGAAGAAAAGGACATTCTAACTCACTTTTCATTTCCCTGTGAGTCTAACATGCAACCATCTGCCCCACTAGAGTGTAATATCATCTAACACAGTAACACTGAGGTTTTCTTTATTTTTTAAATGGAATGGCATTTTCTTTTTATTTTTCTTAATTTTGACCTCTTTTATTGGTTTTTTGTTTATTTATTTTCATCCATATTTATTCTTTGACCTGTGTGGGCCTTGCATAGCCATGGCCTCTCTCACTGCAGAGTTGTGGTTCTGGGTGCATGAGCTCCAGAGTGCTGGCTCTTCATTGGACACACTGGTCCAGTTGCTTTGCAGCACGTGGGAACTTCCCAGGCCAGGGATCGAACCAACACCCCTTGCACCGCAAGACGGACTCCCCACTCACTGGACCACCAGGGAAGCCCAAGACTGAGTTTTGAAGTTAGCAAAATCCACAGGTCGTGGCAACCCTTCATGGAGGCCGCTGTATAGTATATACCAGGGATGTGCTGTTATAAATAGGACATTACATTTGTCATTTAACTTACTCCTTTCAACAAAGCACTGATAGAAAAGAGATATATCATCATCCTTATAAAGGGGAGGACACTGAGTTTTTGAAAGGCTAAAGTAGTTTTTAAAATCACTGAGCAATTATGCCACAGCATTAGGATCTGAATATGTAGAAGGCCTATTCAATGGTGAACTCAACCATCACACTGTTGCATTGAGAATCTCTTGTGCTCTGTCTCCTCTAAAATTAGGCTTCAGTAGCAAGCCAGCTGCTCTTAACTAGGGCTAGCTTTTCAGATGTGTAATCTGTACAACTGCACAGGGCTCTGTGCTTGATTTACTGCTTCACTCTGCCATCCTGAAACTCTTATTAATAACTTTTAAATAAGAAGCCCTACATTTTTATTTTGCTCTGAGCTTTACAAATTACATGGCTGGTGCCATCCATACCACATACGCTATAACTGACACAAGTTTCAAAAGCTGCACAGATTTCAGCTAATTTTGGAAGCTAATTTGGGAATAGACTGTCCAATCCTAGGCTATGAAAAATATTTTGCCTTATTATAACTCTAGAGGAAACAGATAAGCCAATTATTAGTCTATTAATTGCCCTGGGAAGAGTTTTCAAAACTCATGAGCAACAGGGCAGGAATTTCACACCCTCCAAGGTGATTCAGTTCTATATGATCAATACCAACACACTGACCAATTAAATGATTGTAAGATCACAAACCCCTGGTCACAGTACCTATATAGTTAGGAATGTTGCAGATGTGTTACATTCACTCTGTGGTAGAAACCATTGGTTCAATAGTACAAGGTTATTTCTAGCCCCCTTGTTAACTTTGCCCTAAAAAGGATGGAAAAAAGCTGAAGATTTGCCTTTTTCCCAAGTTCCTTTACAGTTAAGTATAATCATGTCACTCAGTTCTGGCCAATGTGCTGAAAAGGGGAGCTTTCTGGGAAGCTTCTGGAGAAAGCCTTTTCCTTTATTAGAAGAGAATTCCATTATAGGCAAGGAGCTTTTTCACTACCACACCTTGGTCCACTTCCTACCTTAGTTTTTAATGGCACTACAGCAACCACCTTGTGACACTGAGGAAAAATTATGAATATGAAATGCCAACAATTAAGATGGTAGACTAGACAGATGCAACACTGGTGATACTTCAGAACAAGCAAACCAATGCTGCTGACCTCTTGATTAACTCACTATTTGTTTAAATTTCTGTTATCTTTTCCTCTCAACCAAAAGTATTCTTAACTAAGCCCACAATTTTTTCAAAGTATGATCCCTTTAACTAAAGGACAAAACTTCCATTACCTCCTAGGGAAGACCTTGTTCACTGACTGTCATGGTAGCTCAGACTACGTCCCAAAGTACCTTAGCCTTCCTTTTAACGCTTCAAAATTCAACATATTTCCCTATACTTATTTGCATAACAATCACCAAATTGGACACATTCTTATGGCGCTGCCTGTGTCTTACCATACATTCTAGTGTCTGCCTCAGAGCCTGACACCTGTTACCCATCTTGGGGAAAGTGCTAAATTGATAAGGAGCATTCTATCACTGTACTTAGGGACAAAAACTTCATTCTTCAAAAATTTTGTCTTTTTGCAACTTAATTTAAAAGTGAAAGACTGACTGTGTAATGTTTTGATAGACGATGGCCTTAAAATTTTAAAAAGGAACACTAAGTATGAATATAAAGCTGACTGGGTTCTATTAAGGCATCGGTGGTCTTGGCAATGACTGGCAGGATCTGCTGTGTATGGTGTGGTGTTGTGTGATGTGGAGAGGCATAGAGGCCAAGGGCAAAGGCTGTAGAGCCAAATGACCGGGACTCGACTTCAGCTCCATCACTGATTTACTAGGTGGCTTTAAGCAAGTGTCTGCCTTCTGAGTTTTGGCTTCCTTATTCTAGAATGAAGTGTTATCTGACTCAGGATGGTTGCATGAGAATTACATGCATATGATAATGAAAACATAAAGTACTTAACACAAGACATGAAAGCACTCGATAGATGTTAGTCACTGTATTTCATCTTAGATGGATCTAGTCATTTTTAAATTCTGAGAGCTTCCAAAAACCTTAGCAACTTTTATACCACACCTTGGTCCACTTCCTACCTTAGTTTTAATGGCACTACAGCAACCACCTTGTGACACTGAGGAAAAATTATGAATATGAAATGCCAACAATTAAGATGGTAGACTAGACAGATGCAACACTGGTGATACTTCAGAACAAGCAAACCAATGCTGCTGACCTCTTGATTAACTCACTATTTGTTTAAATTTCTGTTATCTTTTCCTCTCAACCAAAAGTATTCTTAACTAAGCCCACAATTTTTTCAAAGTATGATCCCTTTAACTAAAGGACAAAACTTCCATTACCTCCTAGGGAAGACCTTGTTCACTGACTGTCATGGTAGCTCAGACTACGTCCCAAAGTACCTTAGCCTTCCTTTTAACGCTTCAAAATTCAACATATTTCCCTATACTTATTTGCATAACAATCACCAAATTGGACACATTCTTATGGCGCTGCCTGTGTCTTACCATACATTCTAGTGTCTGCCTCAGAGCCTGACACCTGTTACCCATCTTGGGGAAAGTGCTAAATTGATAAGGAGCATTCTATCACTGTACTTAGGGACAAAAACTTCATTCTTCAAAAATTTTGTCTTTTTGCAACTTAATTTAAAAGTGAAAGACTGACTGTGTAATGTTTTGATAGACGATGGCCTTAAAATTTTAAAA
The DNA here is from genome assembly GCA_022376925.1 of Tragulus kanchil. Lineage (NCBI taxonomy): Eukaryota > Metazoa > Chordata > Mammalia > Artiodactyla > Tragulidae > Tragulus > Tragulus kanchil. The sequence continues at coordinate 196,081,150 of JAIOJX010000030.1, read as the reverse complement.
AGGAACACTAAGTATGAATATAAAGCTGACTGGGTTCTATTAAGGCATCGGTGGTCTTGGCAATGACTGGCAGGATCTGCTGTGTATGGTGTGGTGTTGTGTGATGTGGAGAGGCATAGAGGCCAAGGGCAAAGGCTGTAGAGCCAAATGACCGGGACTCGACTTCAGCTCCATCACTGATTTACTAGGTGGCTTTAAGCAAGTGTCTGCCTTCTGAGTTTTGGCTTCCTTATTCTAGAATGAAGTGTTATCTGACTCAGGATGGTTGCATGAGAATTACATGCATATGATAATGAAAACATAAAGTACTTAACACAAGACATGAAAGCACTCGATAGATGTTAGTCACTGTATTTCATCTTAGATGGTATCTGGGGAGTCATTTTTCAAGAATTCTCAAAGCCTTCCACATATATAATACCTAGCACTTAGAAGTCATATAATACATATTCAAAGAAAATTTAAAAACAGCAATAGTAGGTCGCACACAAATTAGAATGGGCAAAATCTGGAATGACACCAACATAATACCAAATACTGGCGAGGATGTGAAGCAACAGGAAATGTCAATCATTGCTGCAAATGAAAAAAGGTAAAGCCACTTTGGAAGACAGCTTGGCAGTTTCTTTCCAAAATAAACATACTCTTGCCATACAATTCAGCAATCATTCTCCTTAGTACAAAGAAGTTGAAAAGTTATGGTCACAGAAAATCCTACACGTGAATGTTTACAGCTGTTTTAAACATAACTGCCAAAACATGAAAGCAACCAAGTCCTTTAGTAGGTAAACAGAGACAAACAAACTGTGCTACAACCAGGTAATGGAAATTATTTAGCACTAAAAAGGAATGAGCTATCAACCCATGAAAAGATATGGAGGAGACTTAAATGCATATTACAAAGTGAAAGAAGCCAATCTGAGAAGGGTGCCTTCTGTACAGTCCCAACTCTGTGACATTCTATAAAAATCAAAGGAAACAAAAAATGTAATGATTGCTTGGGACAGTGAGGAGCAGGGAAGGGGTTAACAGAGCACAAAGGCTTTTTTAGGACAAGGAAAATACTCTGTATGATACCATAATGATGAATACCTGTCATCATATATTTGTCCAAACCCATCAAAGGCACAACACCCAGATGAGCCCTAAGAATTCAATCGGTGGTCTTGGCAATGACTGGCAGGATCTGCTGTGTATGGTGTGGTGTTGTGTGATGTGGAGGCATAGAGGCCAAGGGCAAAGGCTGTAGAGCCAAATGACCGGGACTCGACTTCAGCTCCATCACTGATTTACTAGGTGGCTTTAAGCAAGTGTCTGCCTTCTGAGTTTTGGCTTCCTTATTCTAGAATGAAGTGTTATCTGACTCAGGATGGTTGCATGAGAATTACATGCATATGATAATGAAAACATAAAGTACTTAACACAAGACATGAAAGCACTCGATAGATGTTAGTCACTGTATTTCATCTTAGATGGTATCTGGGGAGTCATTTTTCAAGAATTCTCAAAGCCTTCCACATATATAATACCTAGCACTTAGAAGTCATATAATACATATTCAAAGAAAATTTAAAAACAGCAATAGTAGGTCGCACACAAATTAGAATGGGCAAAATCTGGAATGACACCAACATAATACCAAATACTGGCGAGGATGTGAAGCAACAGGAAATGTCAATCATTGCTGCAAATGAAAAAAGGTAAAGCCACTTTGGAAGACAGCTTGGCAGTTTCTTTCCAAAATAAACATACTCTTGCCATACAATTCAGCAATCATTCTCCTTAGTACAAAGAAGTTGAAAAGTTATGGTCACAGAAAATCCTACACGTGAATGTTTACAGCTGTTTTAAACATAACTGCCAAAACATGAAAGCAACCAAGTCCTTTAGTAGGTAAACAGAGACAAACAAACTGTGCTACAACCAGGTAATGGAAATTATTTAGCACTAAAAAGGAATGAGCTATCAACCCATGAAAAGATATGGAGGAGACTTAAATGCATATTACAAAGTGAAAGAAGCCAATCTGAGAAGGGTGCCTTCTGTACAGTCCCAACTCTGTGACATTCTATAAAAATCAAAGGAAACAAAAAATGTAATGATTGCTTGGGACAGTGAGGAGCAGGGAAGGGGTTAACAGAGCACAAAGGCTTTTTTAGGACAAGGAAAATACTCTGTATGATACCATAATGATGAATACCTGTCATCATATATTTGTCCAAACCCATCAAAGGCACAACACCCAGAATGAGCCCTAAGATAAACTATGGACTCTGGGTGATTATGGTGTGTCAATATAGTTTCATTAATATAACAAATGAAGGAAAAAAAAACAACAAATGCAACCTCAGGTGGGGGATACTGACAATATAGGGAGACTGTGCATGTGTGGGCCAAGGAGGATATAGGGAATTTCTGTACTTTCCTCTCAGTTTTGCCATCTTACCCAAAACTGTTCTAAAAATAAAGTCTTTAAAAACAAACAAACAAACAAAACAGTCAAAGATAACTTTTGAAGAGTCCAATTGATCATCATCATCAGACCTACGTAGGATGTTGGAGCTTGGAGCCTGGGTCCAAAGGCTTGAAATTGCCTCACTGTTCAGCTATATCATCAAGGGCAAGTCAGTTAGCATCAAGTTCCTCACTTTCCTTGGGTGTAAACTAGGAGCTAAACATTCCACTGGGTATTTGAAGGAGTGATGAGTCCTACCCAATGTTTAACACTGAGCAGTCAATAAATGCTAATTCTTTTTAAATAAACCATGTAAGGAGCTCTGTGAGCTCTGCTGAATGAAAACATACACTTGATTCGAATACTCCTTTTTGTGGTCTGAGGTTCTTTCTAAACCTTGTGACATCCAGATCGCTACTGAGCATTAATCAATCTGAGTGTTCTTCTACTCTGTGTGGAACTGTGAACCTATGCTAAGTACACAGCGTACACCAACGTCACCTCTTGTTTAATAAACAAATGGCCCCCTGTCCAGGCAGCACTCCTCAACTGCAGATTCCTATCTACTGAACTCTCTAAAAGCAAAGTGTAAATCGGAGCCAAGCCTATTTTTCCTGGCGTCCTTGCTCTGATTACCTACGATGAACCATGGGCCCATTCTACAGTTTGTCAGAAATGCTGTGTATGGTGGCAAAATTACACCCATAGGTTTCCCAGGGAATTTCAGAACTTCTTCCTGGCTGCTTGCAGGTACAGGCACTGTCCTTCTTCCCAAAGGCAGAACAACAAAGGGTGGCCAGATAAATCGTGTTTGTGGGCCAGAGGCAGAGGACTCAATGGTAGATGAGGATGGTGTGTAGAAGAGTTTTATTCTAGGAAACCTGGGTAGAAAGAACCTGATGGCAAATCCAGTCCTGACACACAAAGAAAGGATGTAAGGCATTTACTGCATTTCCCTGTCCAGGATCATGCCTTCCTTTCTTGATAGCAATGCCTCAGTTTTCTTTGTAGAGTCTTCTAGTCTTTTAGTCCTTACAGTTTAAGGTGCACTTGGGAGGGGAAAGTGACTTAAGTTTCAACCAGAAAGAATTTTGCAGAACTCCTGCTGAAACACTTTGTCACTTCTGTTTTCTATGTGGGTGCCAAGATGACAAGAGGCAGCCTGCTTGAGAATAAAGCCCACACAGGGGAGCAAGAGTGAGGAGGTAAGAGATGTGGCTTTGCTGGGTCACTGGTCAAGAATCTGTATCTAGCCAGCCATGAATCCCCTGGATTTTTCGATTACAAGAACCAGGGAATTCCCTTTTAGCCTATGCAAGTTTCAGTTATTTTCTATTACCTGCAACTGAAACAAGTCTGACTCATTATTGAGGTAAAAAAGAGGATGTCACAACTACTTATCATACATCATATTTTTCCTTCAAACACTAAGTATTTTCAATGTGATCTCTGTTTTGATCTGTGGTAGCTGTATTTCCCCAACCACTTCCTCACTAATTCAGCATATCTGCTCAGACAAGTAGAATTTTACTCACGGAACAACAGAGCAGAACGCCTGAAAATCAGAGATACTCCGAAAACCAGGGACATGTGGAGAAAACACATTTCCTAATAGTAACAATCACACAATCTCATTCTCCTGGTGAATTTGGGAGGCATGCATTTCAAACTCACATTCCATCATTCAGTAATCAGGCTAAAAATATCTTTCCTACACTCTCTGGGTAAAGATTGAAGCACATCACTGAAAGCCGTTGTGCCACTTACCTGAAGCAAACTCCAAGCTGATTGGTCAGTAGTATTTCAACCCCATGGATAGAATACCAGTGGGAAATTCAGTCTACACACCTATTCTGCCACCTTGTCCCTTCGGAGTGACCCACTTCAGTAACGTGGCTCCTCAGCATCTCAGGAACCACTTTGCTTTGCAAGGGTAACACACCTTATATGCTGCAGAACATTTCTCCTTAGAACCTGTGCAAACTCAAGTCTGTTCACTCCGGATGTAAGGTCTATGCATTCTTACACATAATTATTTCAGAGACGATGCATTACTATTACTGATTGGCAGCTGGCAAAGGGTCCTAATGCTGTGATTTCCACTGTGCCTGATGGAATCATTTGCTTTTAAAATCCAGAGGGCTACTGCTGGATTTAGCCCTTACTTTGTACCAGGACCCAATGTTAAATATTTTACATACACTGATCAATAAACTATTTACAAAACTCTATAACATAAGTTCTATTAATATCTAAAATGTACGTATCAGGAAAGCAAGACTCAGAAAAAACTGAACAAAATTTCCAAGATCACATACTTAGAAAATGATGGAAGTAAGGCTAAATTCCAGGCCGATCCCTTCTATTCCCCATAATCCATGCTCTTGCATGCCTAATCGATTAGCCAGCCATTTATTCGATTACAAGAACCAGGGAATTCCCTTTTAGCCTATGCAAGTTTCAGTTATTTTCTATTACCTGCAACTGAAACAAGTCTGACTCATTATTGAGGTAAAAAAGAGGATGTCACAACTACTTATCATACATCATATTTTTCCTTCAAACACTAAGTATTTTCAATGTGATCTCTGTTTTGATCTGTGGTAGCTGTATTTCCCCAACCACTTCCTCACTAATTCAGCATATCTGCTCAGACAAGTAGAATTTTACTCACGGAACAACAGAGCAGAACGCCTGAAAATCAGAGATACTCCGAAAACCAGGGACATGTGGAGAAAACACATTTCCTAATAGTAACAATCACACAATCTCATTCTCCTGGTGAATTTGGGAGGCATGCATTTCAAACTCACATTCCATCATTCAGTAATCAGGCTAAAAATATCTTTCCTACACTCTCTGGGTAAAGATTGAAGCACATCACTGAAAGCCGTTGTGCCACTTACCTGAAGCAAACTCCAAGCTGATTGGTCAGTAGTATTTCAACCCCATGGATAGAATACCAGTGGGAAATTCAGTCTACACACCTATTCTGCCACCTTGTCCCTTCGGAGTGACCCACTTCAGTAACGTGGCTCCTCAGCATCTCAGGAACCACTTTGCTTTGCAAGGGTAACACACCTTATATGCTGCAGAACATTTCTCCTTAGAACCTGTGCAAACTCAAGTCTGTTCACTCCGGATGTAAGGTCTATGCATTCTTACACATAATTATTTCAGAGACGATGCATTACTATTACTGATTGGCAGCTGGCAAAGGGTCCTAATGCTGTGATTTCCACTGTGCCTGATGGAATCATTTGCTTTTAAAATCCAGAGGGCTACTGCTGGATTTAGCCCTTACTTTGTACCAGGACCCAATGTTAAATATTTTACATACACTGATCAATAAACTATTTACAAAACTCTATAACATAAGTTCTATTAATATCTAAAATGTACGTATCAGGAAAGCAAGACTCAGAAAAAACTGAACAAAATTTCCAAGATCACATACTTAGAAAATGATGGAAGTAAGGCTAAATTCCAGGCCGATCCCTTCTATTCCCCATAATCCATGCTCTTGCATGCCTTCTACACTTAGGCTCTTATGAAAATGTTGGTTATTTTATCTGGGAATGGCAACATTCATTTTGATGGCTTGAAAATATTTAGTAAGAGAATGCAAAGATAATTGATTAGGCATACATATAGCAGGAACATATAACAGCAAGAGTAACTTAGCATCTTCCTCAGGTCAGGAAAGAGGCTTGGGGAATACAGCAGAGGATAAGAGAGATGCAGCCTCATGAAGCAGCACATAAAAGCAATGACAAAGGAAGGTTCATGGATTTCTAGGAAAAGCTGAGGGTTGGAATCAGAAACTTCTGTTCTGGCATTTGCATTGCTCTGCTACCCGCTGGCTATGGGTACCTGGCAGGACTGTTCACACTGTGGGAGCTCAGTTTCCTAATCAGTAACAGAGATAGGCTTGGCTAGATGATCTCCAAAGTCTCTACCAGCCCTGAAATCTGTGGAGCCTCACGCTCTCTTCCTGGATCCATGAAGAGAGGGACAAGTAGGCAGATACATGCTAGAGCACAGTTCTCAAATTCAGTGAACAGAAGAAAAACCTGGAGAACTTGTTAAAACAAGACTTCCAGATCCACAGCCAGAGAGTTCCTTCCAGATAGATAAGGCCTCAAGATCTGCATTTTTACTATGTCTTTCAGAGGATTTTGCTATATGAATTGTGATCTGAAATGCTGGTATTCAAAGCACTGGCAGCACTTAGGAGCTTATCCCAACTGGATCTTGGATCCTATCCAAGAAGCACTGAATTAGAACTTGCTATCACCAAGGTCTCCAGGTCATGCTCTTGTAAGGGACCAACCTGGTTAGTTTTTTTTAAAAAAGTGTTATTGGCATATAGTTTCTTTACAATGCTGTGTTAGTTTCTACTGTACAGCCACAACCTGGCTAATCTTGATATTGTCTCAATCATGATACCAAAGAAACTGCAGCAGCCCCTTACCTATTTACTGTCATTTTAATTTCTCCGGTGGCAGATGTTTTTATCAAGGAGAGATCTATACTTCCTACTCCTAGAAGTATTTTCTGGAAGAGGGGTTTCTCAAGGTAACCTTAGCAAAGCCCTAGGCTTCAGTCCTCCAGGGCCATCTGGGGGTAGAGATTGTGCCAGGCAGCCTGGACTGAGCCAGCCTCAGGCCTCAAACATAGAGCTGTCCCACTTTAATCAGTTTTAGAAACTGGGATTATAGTTTGATTTTCTCTGAAAAGAGGGGTTTTGCTGCTTTCAGTTTTTTATTTTTTTTTACTCATGCTCCACAATGTTCCTCAATACCATCAGTACCTTTTCCATGTTAGCCAAGAGAAGGGCTTAGGGAATGAACCTGTTTCTGTTTTTCTATATGATTCCCTAGGGGGCTGAGACATGGCCTTCAAAATGTCAGAACGTTCGCCTGTTCCCAGGAAGACTGTTAAGTGACTTTCCTATTCTACTTTAATATATGATGACCATGAAGGACACTAATGTGGAAAATTCTGAATTTGGCTCACATGCCAGTCCTACTTTGTCTAATGAAAGCTCCATGCATCTTTTCTTGTAATCCAAAATGTTCCCATCAGTCAATGGGAATTTGATCTTTTAAGGTAAACATAAGCAGTCCAGATTCTTTTTTAAACCAAATATTTTGGGGATATCTTTAGTGACTAGCATCACTTGATGTCTCTCGAGTTAGAGTCTCAGAACTTACTTAATAAAAAAGTCACAGGAGGCCTTGGAAAAGATAACTTCAGTTTTATTGACACCTAGTGAGTGGTTGTCAATGGGGATGCACCTGGGGAGCTCTGAAAAATCTTGACATGTACGCCACACCTCAATGAATCAGAATTTCTGGGACTGGGTCTCAAACTTGAGTGGGACCCTGAATAATTCTAATCAGCAGCTAAATTTGAGATCCACCAACCAGTGCACTAGGTATGGGAGCCCTGGAGATGGAAACCTACCCAGCACATGCTCACTAGCTCTCCTCCACCCTCTCTTGGTCCTCTTCTCCCCCATTTAGATCATTCATTCACTTAGCAGCTATTTATTGGAACTCCACTAGGTACTCATTTGGAATTATAAATTAGAAATTCAAAAATCCTATCCTTGTGAAGCTAACAGTATTAAAAACAAAAATGAATTAGAACTTAAGTCATAAAGAGAAAAACAAATATCATATATGAACACACATATGTGGGAAAATGGTATAGATGAGCTTATTTACAGGGCAGGAAGAGAGACAGACAGAGAAAAGATGAGTGGATGCAGTGAAGGCAGGAGTGGGTAGGATGAATTGGGAGATTAGGATTGACAAATATACACTAACATGTGCAAAAGAGCTAGTGGGAATAGGTACAAATAGATGCTATAATGAAGATAAAATAGGGTGCTAGTGTAGTGTGTAAACATGGCCTCTCTGAGAAGATGGCATTTGGGTTCTGAGCTGACACATGAATTTGGGTAATTCATGTACTCATTCTGTGTAGACACAGAACTACAGGATAATCTGAGGAAGAAGCTCTTACACACAAGTACAAGAGCCCTCCTCTCTCCATGCAAGGGAACAAGCGTGGTAAATGGAAAGGACATATAAGTCAGGAAGATTGGAGCAAAATGAAGGAGGAATGAAATTAAAGGAAATGAGATCAATGTGGGCCAAGAATGAGATGGTGTTGGTCTTCATAGGACATAAAAAAGAGTGGAAGAGAGAGTTTGATAGAGAAAACTTCAACAGCAGGAAAATATCTATACAAAAGATTATGCCAATCACATGAACAATGGTCTGTACTCTGACATGAGGCTTTTGCATTTTATTTTAGCTTAGTTTATGGCAAGAAGGGAGAGCAGAATTGGTATTGTTGCCTGGAGACAAGTGTTAGACTTGTGTGGGAGAGACGTCTCTTCAAGCGGATTTGTCCCATCTAGAACTTACTTAATAAAAAGTCCAACAGTTTGATTAAAAACAACACCTAGTGAGTGGTTGTCAATGGGGATGCACCTGGGAGCTCTGAAAAATCTTGACATGTACGCCACACCTCAATGAATCAGAATTTCTGGGACTGGGTCTCAAACTTGAGTGGGACCCTGAATAATTCTAATCAGCAGCTAAATTTGAGATCCACCAACCAGTGCACTAGGTATGGGAGCCCTGGAGATGGAAACCTACCCAGCACATGCTCACTAGCTCTCCTCCACCCTCTCTTGGTCCTCTTCTCCCCCATTTAGATCATTCATTCACTTAGCAGCTATTTATTGGAACTCCACTAGGTACTCATTTGGAATTATAAATTAGAAATTCAAAAATCCTATCCTTGTGAAGCTAACAGTATTAAAAACAAAAATGAATTAGAACTTAAGTCATAAAGAAAAAAACAAATATCATATATGAACACACATATGTGGGAAAATGGTATAGATGAGCTTATTTACAGGGCAGGAAGAGAGACAGACAGAGAAAAGATGAGTGGATGCAGTGAAGGCAGGAGTGGGTAGGATGAATTGGGAGATTAGGATTGACAAATATACACTAACATGTGCAAAAGAGCTAGTGGGAATAGGTACAAATAGATGCTATAATGAAGATAAAATAGGGTGCTAGTGTAGTGTGTAAACATGGCCTCTCTGAGAAGATGGCATTTGGGTTCTGAGCTGACACATGAATTTGGGTAATTCATGTACTCATTCTGTGTAGACACAGAACTACAGGATAATCTGAGGAAGAAGCTCTTACACACAAGTACAAGAGCCCTCCTCTCTCCATGCAAGGGAACAAGCGTGGTAAATGGAAAGGACATATAAGTCAGGAAGATTGGAGCAAAATGAAGGAGGAATGAAATTAAAGGAAATGAGATCAATGTGGGCCAAGAATGAGATGGTGTTGGTCTTCATAGGACATAAAAAAGAGTGGAAGAGAGAGTTTGATAGAGAAAACTTCAACAGCAGGAAAATATCTATACAAAAGATTATGCCAATCACATGAACAATGGTCTGTACTCTGACATGAGGCTTTTGCATTTTATTTTAGCTTAGTTTATGGCAAGAAGGGAGAGCAGAATTGGTATTGTTGCCTGGAGACAAGTGTTAGACTTGTGTGGGAGAGACGTCTCTTCAAGCCGGATTACACACTTTGTCCCTCTTCATCATAACTGGAACTCTCTTCCACTCCCTTAAGGATGTGATTCCTACCCTTGTGAGTGATGACTAACAAGGAAAGCCAGACCCCATGGTTCAAAACACAGCAATGTGCGCACACAGCATTTTCAAGTCTACACCTTCAGTCTAGTTCATTCACCTTGAACTTCAAACACCTGTACTCACTATATAAGTCTATCAGGATGTCCCACAAGACTTTAAACACACCATGACCAACACTGAACTCACCTTCATTCAGAAACAGACTGGTACTTTCGGCTATAGACTCTCCATGGGATGATATCAACAGATGGTCATTGAGGCAGAATCATCTGATGGTTTCCTCATTCACAGCTCCACTGTCTGGCCCAAAATGCCTAGAGAGCTGGGTGGGAGTTCATCAGGTCTGTCTGTTCTCTTGTGTCTAACTTGGACTTCCTCACATCATGGTGGTCTCAGGACTATTGGACTTAAGTGGTCACTGGTTTCTCCTTGAATTCATGTTCCACTAAGCAGAAAGTAGAAGTTGCTAGTCTATTAAGCCCTGGACATGAAAACTGGCACAGCATCACTGCCTCCATATCTGCCTGCTCAAAGCAGCTTCTGAGCTCATGCAGATTCAAGGGCAGGAATCAAAGACTCATCTCTCAGTGTAGTGTGTAAACATGGCCTCTCTGAGAAGATGGCATTTGGGTTCTGAGCTGACACATGAATTTGGGTAATTCATGTACTCATTCTGTGTAGACACAGAACTACAGGATAATCTGAGGAAGAAGCTCTTACACACAAGTACAAGAGCCCTCCTCTCTCCATGCAAGGGAACAAGCGTGGTAAATGGAAAGGACATATAAGTCAGGAAGATTGGAGCAAAATGAAGGAGGAATGAAATTAAAGGAAATGAGATCAATGTGGGCCAAGAATGAGATGGTGTTGGTCTTCATAGGACATAAAAAAGAGTGGAAGAGAGAGTTTGATAGAGAAAACTTCAACAGCAGGAAAATATCTATACAAAAGATTATGCCAATCACATGAACAATGGTCTGTACTCTGACATGAGGCTTTTGCATTTTATTTTAGCTTAGTTTATGGCAAGAAGGGAGAGCAGAATTGGTATTGTTGCCTGGAGACAAGTGTTAGACTTGTGTGGGAGAGACGTCTCTTCAAGCCGGATTACACACTTTGTCCCTCTTCATCATAACTGGAACTCTCTTCCACTCCCTTAAGGATGTGATTCCTACCCTTGTGAGTGATGACTAACAAGGAAAGCCAGACCCCATGGTTCAAAACACAGCAATGTGCGCACACAGCATTTTCAAGTCTACACCTTCAGTCTAGTTCATTCACCTTGAACTTCAAACACCTGTACTCACTATATAAGTCTATCAGGATGTCCCACAAGACTTTAAACACACCATGACCAACACTGAACTCACCTTCATTCAGAAACAGACTGGTACTTTCGGCTATAGACTCTCCATGGGATGATATCAACAGATGGTCATTGAGGCAGAATCATCTGATGGTTTCCTCATTCACAGCTCCACTGTCTGGCCCAAAATGCCTAGAGAGCTGGGTGGGAGTTCATCAGGTCTGTCTGTTCTCTTGTGTCTAACTTGGACTTCCTCACATCATGGTGGTCTCAGGACTATTGGACTTAAGTGGTCACTGGTTTCTCCTTGAATTCATGTTCCACTAAGCAGAAAGTAGAAGTTGCTAGTCTATTAAGCCCTGGACATGAAAACTGGCACAGCATCACTGCCTCCATATCTGCCTGCTCAAAGCAGCTTCTGAGCTCATGCAGATTCAAGGGCAGGAATCAAAGACTCATCTCTCAGTGGAAGGAATGCTGACACATTTGTAGCCATGCTTTATCCACTACGAAATATAAAGTATACACACACACTCATAGATAATATATGTGCAGTGTCTGATAATGTTAAATTATAATCTTCTAAATTGAATCTACTCTAATAGTAACTAAATGCTATCCTCATTACCTTACAATGATGTCCACCAAACTTTTTATAAACTTAATGGACCAACAAATGTTGGGGGAAGAAAGAAAAAGTGACCTATATAAGCAATGAAGAGAATCATTAACTTCCTTGTCAGAGGCATGAGTCACCCTCTACCTGTTGGGCACTGTTGGACTGCAGGAAATTCCTGTCATAATCCTTCCAATGTAGGCATTGTGAGGTCACCACAGAAGAGCAGACAGCCAGGGAGGCTCATCTCATTGCAAATGCAGGGGGTTCTGTGTGCTTCTGTGTAAAAGGTGGCTCTTCAACAGGGAACAGGATATGCCAGTGTGACCATGAGTCATGAAGTGAAACCATGGCTACTTAGGTTGTAATGCTTGCCAAAAGTAGATCAAAGAAGTTTCATCTCAGGACATATATGAGGATAAGAAAGAGCATGGTACCTGAACTTCTCATATAAAAATATTTTTGGATTCTTTTTAAGAGTATATGAACCAATTTAAGAGTATATTATATATGTAATATGCAATTATATATATATATATATACATATATATATAATATAATGTAACATAATCTAATATATTAGATTTTAAGATAATTCATTATGACTTACTTGGGATTTATCCCAAGTATGTAAAGCTACTAGACATTAGACAATCTAACTGATGTAATTCACCAATGAATATATTGTGATTGTTAATCTCTAAACATGGCCTCTTGGCATTATGTCCTTCTGTAGTCCCTCTAGTCCCAAATCTAGGTGGCCTATAACTTACCTGAAAAAACTGAACATGGCAGAAGGGATACTGTGCCAATTTCATGAGTATCCCTTAAGACTTGGAAGATCTTGCTTTACACTTTGGGCCATCATGGAATATATCACATACTGAGCTGGAGAGACCTTGTAAAGGTCACATGGAGAGACCACAGAGAGAGAGAAACAGGCCCTGAGACTATCTGGGGGAAAGACAGGAGTAGCATTCCCAGCATGTCAGCTGCACTGGGACTTCCATTCACTTCCACAGAAGGGTGAGACATGTAATGAGCCATCTGGGACCTTTGGACATCCAAGCTGAGATTCCAGATGACTTCAGAGGCAGACACCATCTCACTGCCACCACACGAGACCACTCAAACAAGAATCGGGGAGAACCATCTCGCTTAACTCTCTCAACACACAGATTGCAGGGGGTAATAAATGGTAGCCTTTTAGTCCACGAAATACTGGTACAGACTGTTATAAAACGAGAGAAAACTCACAAAAAATATATACATAAGAGAAAAGATCATTTCAAAGAATGCAGAAATGCAGAAAAACACTTGGAAACAATTCTACATTCATTCATGATAAAAATAATAGAATGGAACTACCTTCCTCAATCATAATAGAAATCTACAAAAAGAAAAAGTAAAATCCTCACATTCAAAATATTTGAAAGTATATTAAAGTGAGATTAAAAAGAGGAAACACTTGGCCACTGTTACCATTTCTAATCAGAATTGCATTGAAGGCTTCAGTCAGTGCAGTGAGGCAAGGAAAATAAAAATAAAATAATAAAAAGCACAGGAATTAGAAAAGGAAGCAAAAATTTGTCACTTAAAGATTATATATATATATATATATGTATATATATATATATAAAACTCAAAACAAGCTACAGATACATTATTTACAGATATATAATGAGATGAACATTCTAGATATAATACCGAGATGAAAATGTCAACTATACTAATGTATACAGTATACAGTAACAAATGCAAATAAAAATTTTAAATAGCAGTCATAATAGCATCAACAATGCATAAGAATGAATCTAACAAATCAGTTAAGATTTACACTGAACAGATTATAAAATATTATTAATGGACAGTAAAAAGAAAAAAAGACCTCATAAATGGTCATTTATTGAAAGCCTCAATATTGTAAATATATAAATTCTCCTCCAATATAATCCCAAATAAATGCTCCAATTTTTTAACGAAGCGATACTTTGTTGTTGTTGTTTAAATGCTACCTCATGTCCAACTCTTTGCAACCCCATGGACTATAGCCCAGCAGTTTCCTCTGTCCAGGGATAAAATGAGTGTCAAACGTGTATGGAACAGAAAGAAATGAATAAGAACAAGAAACACAGCAATGTAGCCAGTGTGCCGCACCAAGGATCAACAATCACTATGATATGAGAATTAATCATGAATCAGCAATAGGCAAACAGACCAACAAGACAGAATAGGGAGCCCAGAAACAGACCCAGGCATGTAATAAGGGCATTTGCTGCATCACAGAAGCATCATGGCTGCTTGGTAGGGAAAGGACACATTTCAATAAACTTTCCTAGGATAACTAGGTATCCATATTTTTTTTAAAAGAAAAAATTATACCTCTACCTTACCTCATATATAAAATAATACCAACTAGTTTATGATTCAAATAGGAGAGCATAAACTATAAAAATTATAATACAAGAGAATATTTTCACGAATGCAAGGTAAATAACAACTTAAACTAAATACAAAAAGCCACAGGAAATGGTTGTCTCTGTCACTACATTAAAAAAAAAACAACAACCCTGTTTATCAAAGACACCAATTATGAGATTCAAAAGCAAAACTATACGTTGGGAAAACAAATAACCAATGACGGGCTTGTTTTCAGAGCCTTAGGAAAACACTTTCAAGACAATGAGACAAAAACATATGACATAATCAAAAAGCATCTGCAAAAGATTCAAGTCTTCTGCTTTACAAAAGATAATACAGACGAATGAACGTATGATAAGGTATTTGATGTCATTAATTTTCTGACATATACAAACACAAAACAAAATGAAATATTAATGTATACCTACTAGATTGACAGAAAATGTAATACTCTGAAAATGCCAACTATGGGGAGAGTGTAGAATACTGAGAATCCTCATACAGAGTCGGTGTGAAAAAATAATCATTTATTTTGGCATTGTCTACTTAAATCAAAGATATATTTATCCTATGACTCAATGATTTCAATCTTACAGAGAAAGGTACACATGTACCTCAGGATTACTGCAGTAAAGCCAACCTGGGATATCCATGCTGAGCACAGTAGAGAAATTATGGTATATTCATACAATGGTAGGGCTTCCCAGGTAGTACAGTGGTAAAGAATCTGCCTGTCAATGCAGGAAGACACAAGAGACATAGATTCGATCCCTGGATCAGGAAGATCCTCTGGAGCAGGAAATGGAAACCCACTTTGGTACTCTTGCTTGGAAAATTCCATGGACAAAGGAACCTGGTGGACTACAGTACATGAGCTTGCAAAGAGTTGGACATGACTGAGCATACATATGATGGTATGTCATACTGTACTGTAAATGAATAAGCTACACAGATAAATCTTACAAACATACAAGGAGTCAAAAAAGTCAGACACAAAAATAGATTCCACTTGTGTAAAAGTTCAAAAACTTAATTTTACTAAATAGGAGAGCATAAACTATAAAAATTATAATACAAGAGAATATTTTCACGAATGCAAGGTAAATAACAACTTAAACTAAATACAAAAAGCCACAGGAAATGGTTGTCTCTGTCACTACATTAAAAAAAAAACAACAACCCTGTTTATCAAAGACACCAATTATGAGATTCAAAAGCAAAACTATACGTTGGGAAAACAAATAACCAATGACGGGCTTGTTTTCAGAGCCTTAGGAAAACACTTTCAAGACAATGAGACAAAAACATATGACATAATCAAAAAGCATCTGCAAAAGATTCAAGTCTTCTGCTTTACAAAAGATAATACGGGACGAATGAGCGTATGATAAGGTATTTGATGTCATTAATTTTCTGACATATACAAACACAAAACAAAATGAAATATTAATGTATACCTACTAGATTGACAGAAAAAGTAAAACTCTGAAAATGCCAAATATGGGAGAGTGTAGAATACTGAGAATCCTCATACAGAGTCGGTGTGAAAAAATAATCATTTATTTTGGCATTGTCTACTTAAATCAAAGATATATTTATCCTATGACTCAATGATTTCAATCTTACAGAGAAAGGTACACATGTACCTCAGGATTACTGCAGTAAAGCCAACCTGGGATATCCATGCTGAGCACAGTAGAGAAATTATGGTATATTCATACAATGGTAGGGCTTCCCAGGTAGTACAGTGGTAAAGAATCTGCCTGTCAATGCAGGAAGACACAAGAGACATAGATTCGATCCCTGGATCAGGAAGATCCTCTGGAGCAGGAAATGGAAACCCACTTTGGTACTCTTGCTTGGAAAATTCCATGGACAAAGGAACCTGGTGGACTACAGTACATGAGCTTGCAAAGAGTTGGACATGACTGAGCATACATATGATGGTATGTCATACTGTACTGTAAATGAATAAGCTACACAGATAAATCTTACAAACATACAAGGAGTCAAAAAAGTCAGACACAAAAATAGATTCCACTTGTGTAAAAGTTCAAAAACTTAATTTTACTAAATATGAATAAATACTCTGAAATAAGTAGAAAAGATGGACCTCACAAGAGTGTTTTCTTATCCTTTCTTCGTGGTGAAATATACATAACCTAAAATTTACCATTTTAACCATTATTAAGTATATAGTTCTGTGACCCTTGATATATTCATACTGGTATACAACTACTGCTATTCTTTTTTATACTGATTCAACTACTCATAAAAATGTTTTCTGTACTTTTCTGTATGTTGATTATATCCCACAAGACATGGCACTAAAACAGTACAAAGTCAAGGGGGCATGTGTTCAAAGGTTTGGCTACAGAGGTATTAACCTTAACACTGTTTGTAATAGGAAAAAGAAAAAGCTGAAACATTGAACCTTTGCTTTGGCTCACAGGAAGTGATGAATCAACTACATCATCACACACAGAGCCACAAAAGGGAGTTCATCAAGCTTCCAGAGATGACAGCACAGAAGAATACTTCATGGCATCTAAAAACAACTGAGGGACACAGCAGGTGGGAAAATATATTTACAACATATTACACCCAAATATTCCAATATTTTAAAATAAACTACAAATATTAATGTAAGAAAAAAGACTGTGAAAATTACATGATAATGTTAACTATGATTCTATTTGGGTGATGGTTTTATCAGTGATTTTTGTTTTCTTTGTTTTGCTCATTTGTATAGTTTCAGTTTTGAGCACTGAAGATAGATTACTTTTAAGGAAATATAAAAAAGACAATACATTCTATTGGAAAACAACAGCAACGATAACAAAACCTAGAGCATTCAAAAAAGGGAATAAGAAACCTGGTATTGGGTGGGAGGTGTATTTATAACAGAAAATACCTGGTATCCTATCAGTTCCAATTCATCCATTTGAATATAACTTTTCCCTGCCAGTTACCTTGTTCCTACTTGGTTACCTTTTTTTTTTTTTTCCAGAGCCCTAGCTCTGATAGCAAAATCAACATCTAACTGTGTGCTTTGGAAGCAAGTAGGCAGAGGGGGGAAGGGATGAGGGGAGTGACTGTCTAAAAGTCTGTTCCTAATTAAAAGAAAGTGAAAACCTCCAAATGTCGCAGGGAGGGTTGATAGATCATCCTTCAGTTCTCATCCATCTGGTCTGCCGCCTCTTGTGGACACCAAGAGTGAAAATATGAAGTGTATCTAACATAGCACATGAGAGGAGTCATCTGGGTGATGCAGCACCAGCTCCCCATACAATGTGTGAAGTGGGCTGGGAAGTGAAACAAAGGGCACCAGTTCCAGTGTTCATATCTGACTTCACACTGGGTATGTAGGTATCTGAAGACCCTAAACAATGGGTGCATACAGAAGATTCCACACTTAAAACACAAATATTCCTGGAAGGACTGATGTTGAAGCTACCTCTCCAATATTTTAGCCAACTGATATGAAGAGTGGACTTATTGGAAAAGACTCTGATGCTAGGATAGACTGAGGGCAGGAGGAGAAGGAGGTGACAGAAGATGAGATGGTTGGATGGCATCACTGACTCAGTGGACATGGGGTCTGAGCAAACTCCAGGAGATAGCAAAGGACAGGGAAGTCTGGTACGCCCCACTTCATGGGGTTGCAAAGAGTTAGACATGACTTAGCAAATGAACAACGATAACATTCGTGGCAGAGGGGGCGGGCTCACCCTTTGCAATCCTGTCAGCACATCAGAATGAAATGTCCTGAGTAGTAAGCTGTGGTATAGTTTCCCCACAAAACTGATTCCCTTATCCCTTGGGACTACGGTCACCCTCCTGTCTGGGCCAGCACTTCACAGTACAGAAGAAATCACAGAATATTTTTTGGCAGGTAAATATAGTCAAATATCATGAATTGGACAAAAGATATTCATGATTATTATGAATATGAAAGGCATAGAACTGCTATACTTTTTATTATTTGTGTCTACAGATGTCACAACATATAAAAGATGGCAAAGTATTGGTGCTACTGTAGGTCATGGAAAAAGAACCTGCAGGGTTGAGGGAAGTGCAGATGGGGTTACATACAGGTTGTGATGCTATTTTTCAATGGAAGTTGAGTTACCGTTAACAGGTGTGCTGTAAAATAGGGGTCAAATGAATCTGGTGAAACTTAAGCTCAGAAAGAGTATACATTTGTTTCAGAGGGGAAGGGATGAGGAGTGAGTAAAAGTCTGTTCCTAATTAAAAGAAAGTGAAAACTAAGCCGGGATTTCATCCTTCAGTTCTCATCCATCTGGTCTGCCGCCTCTTGTGGACACCAAGAGTGAAAATATGAAGTGTATCTAACATAGCACATGAGAGGAGTCATCTGGGTGATGCAGCACCAGCTCCCCATACAATGTGTGAAGTGGGCTGGGAAGTGAAACAAAGGGCACCAGTTCCAGTGTTCATATCTGACTTCACACTGGGTATGTAGGTATCTGAAGACCCTAAACAATGGGTGCATACAGAAGATTCCACACTTAAAACACAAATATTCCTGGAAGGACTGATGTTGAAGCTACCTCTCCAATATTTTAGCCAACTGATATGAAGAGTGGACTTATTGGAAAAGACTCTGATGCTAGGATAGACTGAGGGCAGGAGGAGAAGGAGGTGACAGAAGATGAGATGGTTGGATGGCATCACTGACTCAGTGGACATGGGGTCTGAGCAAACTCCAGGAGATAGCAAAGGACAGGGAAGTCTGGTACGCCCCACTTCATGGGGTTGCAAAGAGTTAGACATGACTTAGCAAATGAACAACGATAACATTCGTGGCAGAGGGGGCGGGCTCACCCTTTGCAATCCTGTCAGCACATCAGAATGAAATGTCCTGAGTAGTAAGCTGTGGTATAGTTTCCCCACAAAACTGATTCCCTTATCCCTTGGGACTACGGTCACCCTCCTGTCTGGGCCAGCACTTCACAGTACAGAAGAAATCACAGAATATTTTTTGGCAGGTAAATATAGTCAAATATCATGAATTGGACAAAAGATATTCATGATTATTATGAATATGAAAGGCATAGAACTGCTATACTTTTTATTATTTGTGTCTACAGATGTCACAACATATAAAAGATGGCAAAGTATTGGTGCTACTGTAGGTCATGGAAAAAGAACCTGCAGGGTTGAGGGAAGTGCAGATGGGGTTACATACAGGTTGTGATGCTATTTTTCAATGGAAGTTGAGTTACCGTTAACAGGTGTGCTGTAAAATAGGGGTCAAATGAATCTGGTGAAACTTAAGCTCAGAAAGAGTATACATTGTTTCAGCAATTCCTAGGGCCTTTAATTGATGAAAATGCACTGTGATTCTTCTACACATTTCTATCTACTATACTATGCAAGTAGAATGGCATCTAAGGAATAGAGTTTGGGAATGTCTTCAGTAAAGAAATCCTTCCCTTGCTCTTCTATTCACTCAAGAGACACAGCATTCTCTTTTTCTGCACAGATTTCACCCAGGGTGTGACAGAGAAGGAATTTGTCTCTACACCACGTTTCAATAGTTTCCTATCTGATGATATGGCTTTGTCCACACTGGCTTTTCCTTGTATTGATGGCTAGTTATAAACCTGATAAAGCTCAAATGACTAACAGTCATAAGAGGTTTCCATCAACCAGACTAAGTCCAGAACCTTTGCAAAATGACGTCCCTGAACTCAGAGGTAATCCATTGCTGAAGTTGTTAATACTTTGCCAGAGAGTACACTTTGTCTTTGTTTTCAGTGTATTTTCTTTACCAGAAGAAAAAAACAAAAGCACTCAAAGGAAATAAATAGAGGAATGTGTAAAACACTTTTAAATGAAAGCTCTGAGACTTTACTGAAAAAAAAAAAAAAAGGAAGAATGAAGACATAATATACCTATGTCCACTGACATGATTACCACACATAACTGTATCTATGGCATTCTTGATCTTCTCTGAAAACAACAGAATATAAATATTCAGAAGGATTGTCCTATAAATGGAGTAAAGTTGTAATAAGGACTAAATTAAGAACATGGTTAAGAATTATACAGCCCTTCTTACTTTACTTTAGCTTTCAGGAGCCCCCTCCCCTCTTTTGGCAGTAACAGAAACTCTAGACACAGGAGCAAAATTCAGATGAAGTCTATATGCCAAAAGAAACAGAACATAGATAGCATTTATACTCTGTTCCTGCTTCTACTTGGAAGGTATCTTTTCCTCCTAAGAAACATATTTAAAAGGATATAAAAGTAGCTTTCTATTTGGGGCCAGAAATAGAAAATCAAAGACAATGGAGGAAAAAAATATTAGCTTTTCTAGACTTGAAATAATGTGTGATGCTATTTTTCAATGGAAGTTGAGTTACCGTTAACAGGTGTGCTGTAAAATAGGGGTCAAATGAATCTGGTGAAACTTAAGCTCAGAAAGAGTATACATTGTTTCAGCAATTCCTAGGGCCTTTAATTGATGAAAATGCACTGTGATTCTTCTACACATTTCTATCTACTATACTATGCAAGTAGAATGGCATCTAAGGAATAGAGTTTGGGAATGTCTTCAGTAAAGAAATCCTTCCCTTGCTCTTCTATTCACTCAAGAGACACAGCATTCTCTTTTTCTGCACAGATTTCACCCAGGGTGTGACAGAGAAGGAATTTGTCTCTACACCACGTTTCAATAGTTTCCTATCTGATGATATGGCTTTGTCCACACTGGCTTTTCCTTGTATTGATGGCTAGTTATAAACCTGATAAAGCTCAAATGACTAACAGTCATAAGAGGTTTCCATCAACCAGACTAAGTCCAGAACCTTTGCAAAATGACGTCCCTGAACTCAGAGGTAATCCATTGCTGAAGTTGTTAATACTTTGCCAGAGAGTACACTTTGTCTTTGTTTTCAGTGTATTTTCTTTACCAGAAGAAAAAAACAAAAGCACTCAAAGGAAATAAATAGAGGAATGTGTAAAACACTTTTAAATGAAAGCTCTGAGACTTTACTGAAAAAAAAAAAAAAAGGAAGAATGAAGACATAATATACCTATGTCCACTGACATGATTACCACACATAACTGTATCTATGGCATTCTTGATCTTCTCTGAAAACAACAGAATATAAATATTCAGAAGGATTGTCCTATAAATGGAGTAAAGTTGTAATAAGGACTAAATTAAGAACATGGTTAAGAATTATACAGCCCTTCTTACTTTACTTTAGCTTTCAGGAGCCCCCTCCCCTCTTTTGGCAGTAACAGAAACTCTAGACACAGGAGCAAAATTCAGATGAAGTCTATATGCCAAAAGAAACAGAACATAGATAGCATTTATACTCTGTTCCTGCTTCTACTTGGAAGGTATCTTTTCCTCCTAAGAAACATATTTAAAAGGATATAAAAGTAGCTTTCTATTTGGGGCCAGAAATAGAAAATCAAAGACAATGGAGGAAAAAAAAATATTAGCTTTTCTAGACTTGAAATAATGTGTGATTTTTGCTGTTTTTCCAACTTTTGAAACCAAGTCTGCTAAAATACTTAATTCATTCAGCTGGTGAATTACCTTTCCTTTGTGGGAATATTAATGTCAAGCTAAAATTTCTCCACATGAGGAAGGGAAAAAAATTAAATGCAGCAAAGCTGGAGGAGACTGGAAAATACAATCGCTCGGCCTTTACCACATAAATTCTCCCTTCATTGTTTGTAGCAGTACATCAATGAAATGGTACCTTCAGGTGTTTCACTGAGATGTAATTAAAATTGATGCTGTCATTTGGTGTTTCCTGGTGCAATCTGTCTAACTTCTTGCGAATGGCAAAACAGAGATCTCCATGATGACTTTGTTCAAGAAACTGTCCAAGATTTCCTTGAGGTGCTCTGGAAAACTCTTCAGCCAAATGGAAGAGAACTTAAGCATCACCACGTTCACTAAGGGGATTTCCTTAGCAATATATACAAGTGGTCCATTTGAATCGACCCACTCTGACAGGGAAACCTGTATCCAAGATATTCCATTTCAGAGTGGAACAGCATTAATGAATTTTTAAAATCTCCCTTATATTTATTTCTTCCCTCAAAAGGTCTGTTATCAGGCTTGTGGGATGAACTTCCCATTGGAAAGAAGGCTATGAGAGGCAACAAAATTCCATCGCAATAGTGCAGTTCACAGTCGAGCAGGAAGGCAGACATTTAGCTAGTAATTAACAATAACACAAGAGGAAGTAACAAATGTTGTGGATTTAACCTAGGGGTCAAGAATGCTACCCTCCCTGAGGAAGCAAATTCAAGATACCTCCTAATGGATGCTGAGTGAAGATGGGACAGAGGAGGGTACCAGGCTGAGGGAGAGGAATATGAGCTATATAGATCATCAGAAATAAAAGTGCTACTCACTGCTGTCTCCTGACTTTCCTATTTTGGTCCAAGATTGACCTTTAGTTTTACATAAGCTAAGCCCAGTGGCTTTTCATGGAAGACTGGTAATAAGAGTCTCTTTTCTTCTATTTTCATTTCTTCTATGTTTCTTTAAACTAGGATGATTTCAAAATGAGAGCTACTATTTGCTGAGCACTCACTTTGTGCCAAGCCCACTGAATTCCCTCAAAACCTTTTATTTTATCCATTTATTCTGAGGGCAGCTGAAGTTCAGAAGTTTACCCACCAGGCTATAGCTGAGTTAGGATTCAAAGCCAGATCTGAAACTTTCAAGCTCAAGATTTTCACCACTTTGCTGGGGTTTATTCATGTTCAGGTCTACAAAAATTTCATCAAAATGAGGGGGGTGGTATGGAAGGGTGCATATATGCTAAAAAGACAGAATCCCAGGGCTACACCAACTGTCTTGGGTCTAAATCTCTGAGGATGTGGCCAGGAATTTGCATTTTAACAAAGTCCCCAGGTGCTTGCCTTGCATTCAAGAATCAGTGAACTTAACCCCCAGTTCATGCATTTATGAGAAAGAAGAGGATGTTGGGGAGAGAGCAGGAGAGGGAGAGAAAGGAGACAGACAGCCGCTGCTGTAGTTTACTGTACTTTTGCCCACACTCTTGGAATCATCTTCTGGTTAATTGATGAAACACTGCTATGCAGAATGGTTATGATTTTCAAATTGCAACACATTTAGCCTTGCGTGCTGGCAAGATGTCTAGGCAGGGCCCAAAGAGCTGCTTATTCAGGCTACAGCCAAGCTGTGAAAAGTGAGGCTTTTTCAGAGGAAGTGAGATAAGACAAAAACTTACAAAAACAAACATCCTGAGGCCCGTGTTCCAAAGGCCACGGGGAGAATCTATAGTCTAATGTGAAGTGAGCTAAATAAACACATTACAGGGCCATCCAGGAAACGTGAAGCAGATGCCTGGAAGCGCGATTGTATTTTCAACCTGGGTAGAAATATCCTGGGGAGTGATGATATGGAATCAGACACAAAGTTCAGATAAAAACAACAGGTTTGGGGGTGGGGCGGGGCAGCTTACTAGGTACTATATCCAGGAGGGACAGGAGGTGCTCCAAAACAAGTTCAGTGTAGGAGGGAGACCTATCAATGCTCCAATCTTATTTAAAGATATATTCTCTATTTTTCTCCTTCTCTTGAGATGACCTAATGGCAATCAGTCAGTGGAGGAATGGTGATAGAGGTCCAGGGGCCAGGGCCAAAGAGGTAGAGGTTTTGACATTGAAAAGATGACGGTGATGCCTCTCACCTCCTATTATGTACTTTAAAATAAACAATACTGATTCAAAATATGAACAAAGGTAGTTTAGCAACACATCAAGTTTTCCACTGAGACACATTCAGTGCTTTTTTGAAAATGCAAAATATTGGTGTCCAGCAAAAAAAGGAAAACAAAAAGTTCTGTAATACTGTGCTGGTACACTGTACAGAAGCTTAGTCTGATGAGAAAGAGTCCGTGAAATGCTTATCAAACTCCTCAGCATTGATGAAATACTGACTCAATGCTAGGTGTTATTATTTTGAATAATAGCAATCTATGTTCCTGATAACATTTACTGCAGCTTCCTTCCCTTAAAAGGACTGCTAGGGCTCTCCCATCTGCAGACTCATTTGTGCTAGTATTTTACTACAGGGCATTGTTGAAACTTGGCTCTGCAGACATGAGTTAGTTGACCTTCACTTCCCTCTCCTGCAAATTAGTCCAATTCTCTAATCAGGTTTCCCACTGATACTTTTCTGTCCTACACTTTTCCCGTCTCATCACAACATTTAATTAGCTATCATTTCTTCCATGCATTTAATTAAAGATACACTGTTTGCCCTAATCTCAGAATCATTCACTGAATGCCATCTAACTCTTGACATTTATTTAGGAAACGTCATTTTGCAGTTTTTATAGCATGAATATTTGATGACTAGAGTCATTTCAGACCCTCTCCAATTATAGAGTTATCCCTCTTCTTTAAGATAACACCAGTCAGGTCAACCTTAAAACTCATTATGACTCTGTCAAACTGAAATTTCAACTGCATTTTGCATTTATATTATCAATAATAACTGGGAAAGTTATAGTATCTTAAGGTAACATACATACTTTGGTTATGCCTTGAAATTTTTCGTGTATTCTTTTCAACAAAAAAATTTCCTTGGGAAGTGATTTATTTTCCTACTAGCAATTTTAAACACTGCAGTTGTCATGGTAATACCTAATTATTATTACAAGTAACTTTTTCCAGATCTGGATCTGGGCAAGATATACTCTATGAACAAAAAAACAAAACAAAAACAGAAGGCAAAACCAAAAACTCTTAGCCAATATTTCTTTTGTTAAAAAGTTGCATTCTGGTCACTTAATTCTACTCATGACATCAAGGATGCCTATTTTTATGAAAAGCTAGTTTTACAGCAGGAAAATTGCCTCTCACCTCCTATTATGTACAAAAACAATGATTCAAAATATGAACAAAGGTAGTTTAGCAACACATCAAGTTTTCCACTGAGACACATTCAGTGCTTTTTTGAAAATGCAAAATATTGGTGTCCAGCAAAAAAAGGAAAACAAAAAGTTCTGTAATACTGTGCTGGTACACTGTACAGAAGCTTAGTCTGATGAGAAAGAGTCCGTGAAATGCTTATCAAACTCCTCAGCATTGATGAAATACTGACTCAATGCTAGGTGTTATTATTTTGAATAATAGCAATCTATGTTCCTGATAACATTTACTGCAGCTTCCTTCCCTTAAAAGGACTGCTAGGGCTCTCCCATCTGCAGACTCATTTGTGCTAGTATTTTACTACAGGGCATTGTTGAAACTTGGCTCTGCAGACATGAGTTAGTTGACCTTCACTTCCCTCTCCTGCAAATTAGTCCAATTCTCTAATCAGGTTTCCCACTGATACTTTTCTGTCCTACACTTTTCCCGTCTCATCACAACATTTAATTAGCTATCATTTCTTCCATGCATTTAATTAAAGATACACTGTTTGCCCTAATCTCAGAATCATTCACTGAATGCCATCTAACTCTTGACATTTATTTAGGAAACGTCATTTTGCAGTTTTTATAGCATGAATATTTGATGACTAGAGTCATTTCAGACCCTCTCCAATTATAGAGTTATCCCTCTTCTTTAAGATAACACCAGTCAGGTCAACCTTAAAACTCATTATGACTCTGTCAAACTGAAATTTCAACTGCATTTTGCATTTATATTATCAATAATAACTGGGAAAGTTATAGTATCTTAAGGTAACATACATACTTTGGTTATGCCTTGAAATTTTTCGTGTATTCTTTTCAACAAAAAAATTTCCTTGGGAAGTGATTTATTTTCCTACTAGCAATTTTAAACACTGCAGTTGTCATGGTAATACCTAATTATTATTACAAGTAACTTTTTCCAGATCTGGATCTGGGCAAGATATACTCTATGAACAAAAAAACAAAACAAAAACAGAAGGCAAAACCAAAAACTCTTAGCCAATATTTCTTTTGTTAAAAAGTTGCATTCTGGTCACTTAATTCTACTCATGACATCAAGGATGCCTATTTTTATGAAAAGCTAGTTTTACAGCAGGAAAATTGGCCTTTTTATTATGATAGCTAATGATTCATGGTTATTAGAGAACTACTTTTTCTTTCTTCTTCTTTTTTTTGGGAGGGGGTGGGGTAGGGTGGGGAGGGAGGGGAGCAGGCGGGGCACTTCTGTTGGTCTTTCATTTGTCTATTTTCATTCATCTTTGTTCTTTGGCCTGTGTGGGCCTCCCATCGCAGTGGCCTCTGTTGTCACAGAGCACTGGCTCTGGGCGCATGCACTCCAGAGCTCTGGCTCGGTAATTGGACACATGGGTCCAGCCGCTCCGTGGCACGTGGGATCTTCCCAGGCCAGGGATCGAACCAGCGCCCCTTGCACTGCAAGGCGGTGTCCCTACCCACTGGACCACCAGGGAAGCCCTCTTCTTTTTTTTTTTTTTTCTTTTTTGAGAACTCTTGCATGGAACAAAGCAGATTAGATTTGTTGAAGGAATTTGCATTCCACAACATCTCTAAGGATCTAAATGGGGGCCAGGGATTTAAGCGCTAGAAATTGTGCTTGGGTTCCAAGTCATCCAGTTCTATTTACTGCAGTCGCTGAAGGCAATTGTAAACATTGGTAAAGAGGCAACAGTATGAATACAAGACACCACTGTCAGAAAAAAAGACCCAGGACCAAGGGTCTGCTCTCAGTAATAAGGCAGAGATGCTCTCTAAGAATGGAAAGAAACACAGACAGAGAAAGGTAGCTGTAACAGGAGAACCAAAACGTGTGTAGAATGGTCTAACTTTAAAAAATCACATTGGGAATTTTGGATTAATAGATGCATAGTACTGTATAGAAAATAGATAACCAACAAGGAACTGCTGTGTGGTACAGGAAACCATATTCAACATCTTATACTAACTTTTAATAGAAAAGAATTTGAAAAATACTTTTATATATATATATAGTAAAATACTATATATATGCTATATCCATCTATATGTATGACTGAATCATTTTGCTATAGAATAGAACCTAATACAACATTGTAAATCAACTATATTTCAATAAAAAGTTGTTTGTTTTTTAAAAAATTACATATTTTCAAGTCTTCCTTGGGAGAGCCAAGGTTTTCTAGTCTCGGGAAACATCTCTTTGAGCTGTGAGAAGATTCTTTCCTATACACTTGCTCATCTCACCTAATTTCTTGGTTCTTCTATTTATGTTTACCTAACTGCTAGTCATTGGTAATCTTGGGGCAGGTCATGTTTTATCACATTTATTCTGAGCACTTACTGCAGTAAGAGTGATAAATATCCTACTTCCTGAGTTCTACAAAGTCCACTTATTAAGTTAATATCAGGGTATATGGAGAATACTGTATTGACACAATAGGGTATATCCCTAGTTCATAGACCTTATTTAAAATATAAAAGAAATAGTTTGTTCTATAATAGGGTTCTTGTGGAACATTCAAGAACACAGTTTATAAGTATATGGGCTTTAAACTAGACTGACTCAGGTTTAAATGCTTTGCCATTGGGTGTATGAACTTATATAAGTTATTTAAATTTCATA
The DNA here is from genome assembly GCA_022376925.1 of Tragulus kanchil. Taxonomy (NCBI): domain Eukaryota; kingdom Metazoa; phylum Chordata; class Mammalia; order Artiodactyla; family Tragulidae; genus Tragulus; species Tragulus kanchil. Next base: position 196,053,084 of record JAIOJX010000030.1, on the reverse strand, counting down.
TCTTTAAGTTCTCATCTTTAAATCAAGATGATGGGCATTATTTCGTAATTTTCTGAGAGATTAAGAATAATGTTAGAAAAGCATCAATACAATTGTCATCATTATCATTTCTCTAAGGTTTGAGCTACTTAAAAGGGTGGGGTATCCAGTTCTATTTACTGCAGTCGCTGAAGGCAATTGTAAACATTGGTAAAGAGGCAACAGTATGAATACAAGACACCACTGTCAGAAAAAAAGACCCAGGACCAAGGGTCTGCTCTCAGTAATAAGGCAGAGATGCTCTCTAAGAATGGAAAGAAACACAGACAGAGAAAGGTAGCTGTAACAGGAGAACCAAAACGTGTGTAGAATGGTCTAACTTTAAAAAATCACATTGGGAATTTTGGATTAATAGATGCATAGTACTGTATAGAAAATAGATAACCAACAAGGAACTGCTGTGTGGTACAGGAAACCATATTCAACATCTTATACTAACTTTTAATAGAAAAGAATTTGAAAAAATACTATATATATATATATATAGTAAAATACTATATATATGCTATATCCATCTATATGTATGACTGAATCATTTTGCTATAGAATAGAACCTAATACAACATTGTAAATCAACTATATTTCAATAAAAAGTTGTTTGTTTTTTAAAAAATTACATATTTTCAAGTCTTCCTTGGGAGAGACAAGGTTTTCTAGTCTCGGAAGCATCTCTTTGAGCTGTGAGAAGATTCTTTCCTATACACTTGCTCATCTCACCTAATTTCTTGGTTCTTCTATTTATGTTTACCTAACTGCTAGTCATTGGTAATCTTGGGGCAGGTCATGTTTTATCACATTTATTCTGAGCACTTACTGCAGTAAGAGTGATAAATATCCTACTTCCTGAGTTCTACAAAGTCCACTTATTAAGTTAATATCAGGGTATATGGAGAATACTGTATTGACACAATAGGGTATATCCCTAGTTCATAGACCTTATTTAAAATATAAAAGAAATAGTTTGTTCTATAATAGGGTTCTTGTGGAACATTCAAGAACACAGTTTATAAGTATATGGGCTTTAAACTAGACTGACTCAGGTTTAAATGCTTTGCCATTGGGTGTATGAACTTATATAAGTTATTTAAATTTCATATCTTTAAGTTCTCATCTTTAAATCAAGATGATGGGCATTATTTCGTAATTTTCTGAGAGATTAAGAATAATGTTAGAAAAGCATCAATACAATTGTCATCATTATCATTTCTCTAAGGTTTGAGCTACAGATTCAAAAATGGGATGGGTGTCAACCTACAGGGACTTGCTGAGGGAGCAGGCCTAATGATGAAGAATTTGGAAATTGACATGTGGGTTTGGTTGCAATCTCAGCTCTGCAACTTCTTAAGTTGTGTGATCTTAGACTTATTTAGCCTTCTTTGGCCTCAGTTTTCTCATTGGTAAATAGGATTAACAACAGCACTGATCTCTGAGAGTTAACAGATTAAATGACTATACAAAAAGTGACCAGATTGGTGCTTGGTACATGGTTGACATTCAGTAAATAGTAGCAATTTCCTGTTATTATTATACTATACTTATTTTATGACCTTTTTCTGCTGCAGTATAATAAACATAACATAAAACTTACCATTGTAACCATTTTTAAATGTACAGTTCAGTGGCATTAAGTGCATTCATATTGTTGTGTAACTATTATCACCATTCATCTCCAGAACATAAGAGAAAAAACCCTAAGGAGCCTGAACATTTAAAGGAAGAGCCACAGAAGACTTACTCCTTTAATAAAGTTAGATTCTTTGAATGATTTTAAGCAGAGGCAGGGTTTGCTCTCATTAGTGTGGTGTTGGAAAAAATTGTCAAGTGTTTGACTCAGGACAGTGGCACTGAACAGAGTATGTTCAAAAGTGAACACACACACACCAGGAAAGTCTCGCAAACAAAAATCATGCTACCATGAACAGCCTAATCAGAACCTCACAGCCCTTCAAGAAGGATTTGCTGTCCTTTGAATGTACCTTTTTCTACATCAGATCTTTAATCTTCTGCGCTGCCCCTAAAGAGTACCATCCCCAACTTACACATGATTAGACAAAGCATAGTGGGCTTAATTTCAGAGAGCTGGCTGGTGGTCACGTCAGCATTTCAGTCTGGGCCTGCCTCCTGCTAACTTCTGATTCAAAAGTAATATGCTCTGAGCCAGTCCTGAGTAAGGCAAGAATCCTCCCACATTTAGCAAGGAATCCTCCAAATCCTTGCTCTGGCATGATTACCTGTTGGAATTCTGTGTCTTCAAGACATTTATAGAATCAAAGAGCGTCCTTCGAGTGCCTAGGACTTGACACATTTCATGCTCATGTGATTTTAGCTTGCCTTGCAAGCAAACAGCAGCTAAGCTTCTGGTTTTCCCAGCCTCTTCTTCACTAAATATTCAGATGATTCTCTATATATCACAACACGGTAAGCATTTCATGGGCCAGGAACTCCTGTGTGATCTTAGACTTATTTAGCCTTCTTTGGCCTCAGTTTTCTCATTGGTAAATAGGATTAACAACAGCACTGATCTCTGAGAGGTAACAGATTAAATGACTATACAAAAATGTACCAGATTGGTGCTTGGTACATGGTTGACATTCAGTAAATAGTAGCAATTTCCTGTTATTATTATACTATACTTATTTTATGACCTTTTTCTGCTGCAGTATAATAAACATAACATAAAACTTACCATTGTAACCATTTTTAAATGTACAGTTCAGTGGCATTAAGTGCATTCATATTGTTGTGTAACTATTATCACCATTCATCTCCAGAACATAAGAGAAAAAACCCTAAGGAGCCTGAACATTTAAAGGAAGAGCCACAGAAGACTTACTCCTTTAATAAAGTTAGATTCTTTGAATGATTTTAAGCAGAGGCAGGGTTTGCTCTCATTAGTGTGGTGTTGGAAAAAAATTGTCAAGTGTTTGACTCAGGACAGTGGCACTGAACAGAGTATGTTCAAAAGTGAACACACACACACCAGGAAAGTCTCGCAAACAAAAATCATGCTACCATGAACAGCCTAATCAGAACCTCACAGCCCTTCAAGAAGGATTTGCTGTCCTTTGAATGTACCTTTTTCTACATCAGATCTTTAATCTTCTGCGCTGCCCCTAAAGAGTACCATCCCCAACTTACACATGATTAGACAAAGCATAGTGGGCTTAATTTCAGAGAGCTGGCTGGTGGTCACGTCAGCATTTCAGTCTGGGCCTGCCTCCTGCTAACTTCTGATTCAAAAGTAATATGCTCTGAGCCAGTCCTGAGTAAGGCAAGAATCCTCCCACATTTAGCAAGGAATCCTCCAAATCCTTGCTCTGGCATGATTACCTGTTGGAATTCTGTGTCTTCAAGACATTTATAGAATCAAAGAGCGTCCTTCGAGTGCCTAGGACTTGACACATTTCATGCTCATGTGATTTTAGCTTGCCTTGCAAGCAAACAGCAGCTAAGCTTCTGGTTTTCCCAGCCTCTTCTTCACTAAATATTCAGATGATTCTCTATATATCACAACACGGTAGAGCCATAAAAGAGTAGATCATGGGCCAGGAACTTTCCCTGACCATGACCCCCTTCCACTCCAGGTTCTATATATTGAAAAAAAAAAAAAAGGCAACTCAAATAAGAAAATCACTTCTAATATCTTTTGCTGCCTTCCAAAAATATGATGCTTTATAAGTTGGATGTGTGGCACAATTGTAGCATACCATAGGATTTAACACCTTCAAAGCAGTCCCTGAAACTCTATTTCACTCTGGGGTGAGTTCGTTCGTGCCAAGTGAGAGAGACATGAGTAACTCACACCCTGAGTACTTCCTTCTAGAAATAAATGACGGGACTTTATTGTGACTCATCAATAACTAAGGTGTTATCATAAGTTAAAAATTCACTTCACGAGATTCAAGAGACAAAAATAACTCCCTTTCCTTTCTATACAATGATTAGATACGAGCGATAACCCTTTAATAGGGCTGAAGTGATGACTAAACATGGCAGTGCATGCAAATCCATTTTGCATACTATAAAGATGCCTTACATATGTAAGAGATTACTATTATTTTTATTACAAATGGGTCTGTTTTACATTTGATGTTAAAACTTGAAAGTATTTTGCAGTAGAAAGTTACTGATGTACCATGTTGAAGTTAAATTAAATGCTTACTTTCTTCTTTTAGCAAGCTTACCAACCTAGAGAAGTTAGCATATATGATTATGGGGTTGAAGGAATGGTCTAGATCTGAGTGTTTCAAATTTACCAGTATTGACATTGTGGTCCAGATAAATTTTTTGGGGGGGGGCGGAAAGCTGCCCCATGCATTATTGTATGCTTAGAAACCTCCTGCTAACTTCTGATTCAAAAGTAATATGCTCTGAGCCAGTCCTGAGTAAGGCAAGAATCCTCCCACATTTAGCAAGGAATCCTCCAAATCCTTGCTCTGGCATGATTACCTGTTGGAATTCTGTGTCTTCAAGACATTTATAGAATCAAAGAGCGTCCTTCGAGTGCCTAGGACTTGACACATTTCATGCTCATGTGATTTTAGCTTGCCTTGCAAGCAAACAGCAGCTAAGCTTCTGGTTTTCCCAGCCTCTTCTTCACTAAATATTCAGATGATTCTCTATATATCACAACACGGTAGAGCCATAAAAGAGTAGATCATGGGCCAGGAACTTTCCCTGACCATGACCCCCTTCCACTCCAGGTTCTATATATTGAAAAAAAAAAAAAAGGCAACTCAAATAAGAAAATCACTTCTAATATCTTTTGCTGCCTTCCAAAAATATGATGCTTTATAAGTTGGATGTGTGGCACAATTGTAGCATACCATAGGATTTAACACCTTCAAAGCAGTCCCTGAAACTCTATTTCACTCTGGGGTGAGTTCGTTCGTGCCAAGTGAGAGAGACATGAGTAACTCACACCCTGAGTACTTCCTTCTAGAAATAAATGACGGGACTTTATTGTGACTCATCAATAACTAAGGTGTTATCATAAGTTAAAAATTCACTTCACGAGATTCAAGAGACAAAAATAACTCCCTTTCCTTTCTATACAATGATTAGATACGAGCGATAACCCTTTAATAGGGCTGAAGTGATGACTAAACATGGCAGTGCATGCAAATCCATTTTGCATACTATAAAGATGCCTTACATATGTAAGAGATTACTATTATTTTTATTACAAATGGGTCTGTTTTACATTTGATGTTAAAACTTGAAAGTATTTTGCAGTAGAAAGTTACTGATGTACCATGTTGAAGTTAAATTAAATGCTTACTTTCTTCTTTTAGCAAGCTTACCAACCTAGAGAAGTTAGCATATATGATTATGGGGTTGAAGGAATGGTCTAGATCTGAGTGTTTCAAATTTACCAGTATTGACATTGTGGTCCAGATAAATTTTTTGGGGGGGGGCGGAAAGCTGCCCCATGCATTATTGTATGCTTAGAAACCTCTCTGATCTCTCCCTACCTTCAATTCTGAGTCACAAGAACTGAAAAGTATGTAGATACTGCAATGTCCCCTAGGAGGTGAAATTGTCCCAGACTGAGAACCAGTGTTCTAGACAATGGAATTGGAAAGACTGGCATATCAGCATGGATGCTCAGATACACATTATTTTAAAAGTATTTTTTCTTTTATTTTTTATTAATTTTATTTATTTACTTGCTTTTTTTGTTTATTTTGGGCTGCCCTGGGCCTTTGTTGTTGCATACTGGCTTTCTCTAGTCGGAGCCAGCAGGAGCTACCCTTCCTTGCGGTGCGTGCACTTCTCATTGTGGCTTCTCTTGTTGCAGGGCACTCGCTCTAGGTGCATGGGTTTAAGTAGTTACAGCTTGCAGGCTCTAGCACTTGGGCTTAGTAGTTGTGGCACACAGGCTTGGTTGCTTCATGGCCTGTGGGATCTTCAGGTAGCAGGGATCAAACTCATATTCCTTGCACTGGCAGGTAGATTCTTATCTGCTAGACCACAAAGGAAGTCCCAGTTTTTATTATTTTGGGTCTTTCAGTACCATTTCTGCTTTGCAAGACAAATTCATTTTCATACTTAGTCTTGATAAATCTGAGAAATTGAATTTAAGGTTCTGTAGAGTGCCACTGAATTCGTATGTTTGATAGCCTAAGGCTTCTAAGGCATCAGCCATACTTGGCTAAATTAGCATTTGGGATTATGTCATCATGAAGACCCAGAAATGAGCAAAAGTCAAAGCCAGTAAGGTGGGGTTTTGTTTCCTCTGTTCCAAATGTTTTATATTTTAAGTGTAAAAGAAGACAAATTCTCAGCACTGGCCAAACACTGTTCAATATAAAACTCTCTCTTCCCCAACTCCCTTTTCTCTCTCAAATCCCTAAGATCCTGTGCTCTTCTTTTGCAGGCAAAACAACAAAAATATTCAAAGAGAAGTTAGCATATATGATTATGGGGTTGAAGGAATGGTCTAGATCTGAGTGTTTCAAATTTACCAGTATTGACATTGTGGTCCAGATAAATTTTTTGGGGGGGGGCGGAAAGCTGCCCCATGCATTATTGTATGCTTAGAAACCTCTCTGATCTCTCCCTACCTTCAATTCTGAGTCACAAGAACTGAAAAGTATGTAGATACTGCAATGTCCCCTAGGAGGTGAAATTGTCCCAGACTGAGAACCAGTGTTCTAGACAATGGAATTGGAAAGACTGGCATATCAGCATGGATGCTCAGATACACATTATTTTAAAAGTATTTTTTCTTTTATTTTTTATTAATTTTATTTATTTACTTGCTTTTTTTGTTTATTTTGGGCTGCCCTGGGCCTTTGTTGTTGCATACTGGCTTTCTCTAGTCGGAGCCAGCAGGAGCTACCCTTCCTTGCGGTGCGTGCACTTCTCATTGTGGCTTCTCTTGTTGCAGGGCACTCGCTCTAGGTGCATGGGTTTAAGTAGTTACAGCTTGCAGGCTCTAGCACTTGGGCTTAGTAGTTGTGGCACACAGGCTTGGTTGCTTCATGGCCTGTGGGATCTTCAGGTAGCAGGGATCAAACTCATATTCCTTGCACTGGCAGGTAGATTCTTATCTGCTAGACCACAAAGGAAGTCCCAGTTTTTATTATTTTGGGTCTTTCAGTACCATTTCTGCTTTGCAAGACAAATTCATTTTCATACTTAGTCTTGATAAATCTGAGAAATTGAATTTAAGGTTCTGTAGAGTGCCACTGAATTCGTATGTTTGATAGCCTAAGGCTTCTAAGGCATCAGCCATACTTGGCTAAATTAGCATTTGGGATTATGTCATCATGAAGACCCAGAAATGAGCAAAAGTCAAAGCCAGTAAGGTGGGGTTTTGTTTCCTCTGTTCCAAATGTTTTATATTTTAAGTGTAAAAGAAGACAAATTCTCAGCACTGGCCAAACACTGTTCAATATAAAACTCTCTCTTCCCCAACTCCCTTTTCTCTCTCAAATCCCTAAGATCCTGTGCTCTTCTTTTGCAGGCAAAACAACAAAAATATTCAAAAGAATCAGCTTACTAAGCAGTAATTCTTTTTTTCTTTTTCTTCTGTGAACATAAAACTTTACCAAGTTAGAACCTCTGGGGAGAACTTTATCAAAATTACTTGCCGTCGCTACCTATTAAATAAGATACCAAAATCCTTGGAGCTTATCTGTTTCAGAGAAATCTGAAATATAAAATATCTGTCATATTTGAGTTACACCTTTTCTCTGGAAGCCCACCAAAGACTCTGTAGTTTAATTAAGCCTGTAGATTTAGATAGGGCAACAAAGACATAGATTAAGTGGTCTACCCAAGGTTCCGTGAAAGGACAATGACAGATTAGAAAGCAAACACCAGAGGGATTTTTAAGTACTTTTTCCTAGGTTATTTTCTCTCTCTCCCCGCTACCTTCTCTATTCCCCTCCTCATTCCACTTCTCTTAGCTTATTATGGAGGATTCTGTCAATAAAATATTTGGCTCATCACAGATGCTCCTGACGTATCTTTCACTCAATGAAAGAAAGGCTCATAGCATAGATACAAAAGGAATAAAGCAACTTGCCACTGAAGATATTATTTTCCACAGAAGAATATGGCATCATGATTGCTTGAAAGTAAAAGTGCTGGTTGACCTCACTTGAAATTCATGGCCATAGATCTCAGATGGATGTTCACCAGGACTGATAATCCTGCTGTAAAGGATTTCCAATTCCCTACCTTCTCCAAAACTGTAAAGCAAGCACCTTAGAAGCCTACAGGCACTTCTGCTGGACAATTAAATACTAAAATAAAAACAAATTTACAGGTAGAAGTGAGCCCAGTGCAGCTTAAAAAAAAAAAAAAAAAGTCTGCTTTTCATGAAGGCTATCCACAACAAGAGGCATATCTAAAGGCCAGCTGAAAATCTCCACTGGAACTTGAAAATTCACAGCTCTTGAGCCTCCACACACAGTCATTTGAAACCAAATGTCAGGGCATCCTTTATTTTCAGATATTCTGTGAACATAAGCACAGAAACTCATTATGCTGGTTATTCTCTGCTTTCTCCATTCAATCTCATGTCAAGGAAATAGAAAAGAGACCTAGGGCTAGTGTATCTCCTCTTGTCCTTGCCAGAGAAGCTCACTGCCATGGCAACCGCACGCATAGACAGACATTTGCAGAACCCCAGAAGTTCAAGTGTTCCTTACACGCCTATAATCACAGATATAGGCACTCTGTACACTCGCAATCTCTGGCAAATGACAAAGTTTAAAGCATCAGTGATGTCTTTCCAGCTTCCTTAATTGTTATTTCCCCTGAGAATGCTTAATGGAATTCATGCAATGTAATCAGACTTATACAAACATTTCACATTCATGTCAGCTTTGACCGGGGTCCAAATTGTGCAGCTAGTGACAAGGGAATGGATAAATAAATACATCTCATTTATGTTCCTCTGCCCGGCTGCACTTGAACTATTGTGATCGCCCATTATTTCAGCCCCCTGCTTCCACACCCTCCACAAACTGACTGTGAACATTGCAGCAGGAAGCATATTTCTAAAATGTATATCAGATCATGCCATGCCCCCATTTTAATCTTCCCAGTGCCATTTCATTGTCTGGAACTATCTGACCTCTGGTGGAACCATTCTTGTGCTGTCTTAGTATGCTCTCACCATTGCCTCCAGTCAGTCCAGTTTGTTGTCTCAGGCAGCTCCCAGCCTAAGAAACACCATCCTGATTTGACTACACACACAGCGCCATTCAGGCTGTAGTTCTTCAGACACCTCTCCCCTGAGGACTCTCTACACAGATCTCCCGTTTCATTCTACATCAGAGGACCCTGATCACTTTCTTCATAGCAACTGTCTCAGTTTGCAAAACTTGTTTATGAAGAGTCATGTTTGCATATCTTCTTATCTCTTCCCTTGAAGACTGTAAGAGATTGTATCTCTCTTACTCTCCGCTGTACAGCAAGTTTCTAATTGTGCCAGACACTGAGTCAGCACCATAGATGTTGCTTAAATGAACAACATCATTTTGCAAAGAGGATGGCAGTGTGGAGGGACACACTTGTCCCCAAGGAAAGACCAAATTTAAGCCCAGTGCCCAGTGATTACATGTCCCCATCTAGCCCTCTTTGTCTTTTCTGTTTTCTTGTCTTTTGACCAAGTATGGGATTTACAGAAACTCAGGGTTCTTCATTGTGGCAAAGCCCAAGGAAACCCAGAATCAGTCCTTTGCTTATCTCACCCTGAGATTTCTGATCCCTGTGTATTTTAAGAGAAATCTAACCTTGCTTCATTTATACTTGACGAAAACTATTTCATCTAATTGCCCTCCAAAAAAAAACTTTTTTTAATCAAAACTTTTTGCTGATCCAGGAAGTTATATTTTGTCAAGACTAGATGAACTTGAACCCGGAGAGGTTTGAATGCTACTGCAACCTCAAAAAACCCCAAAATGGAAGAAATTCGGAAAGTCAGATATGTTCTTGTGCCTTGTCAATAGGGCCAAAAATCTGGTTCATCTTGGGAAGATTTGTGTGTTACCAGTTACATCCCCACTGTGGTTTATTGGTACAGACACGTGATGCAATTTGGGGACTCCGATGTTAAAAGGCCATTTTCACAGCAACCCTTTTAACATTTTGAGTTTCTAATGTAACCTTTGAAAACAGCTGGTCCAAATTCCATCTTACCCCAGACCCACACAGCCCTCCTCTGCATTATGTTCAGTTTAAGGACAAAGGGAGTTCAAGAAAGAGCACGGAGCAAGATATGATTTGGCCAAGTGATTACAGCTGCTTTGCAAGTAGCCCCCAAGAATGCAGATTTTATTGTTGTTTTTGTTTTTGTTTAAAAAAAAAAACTTTTAATGACTTATGAATCTGTACACTTGATACTTTTTTCTCCAAACCTAAGACAGATGGCTTAACCTGACTGGGTGTTTTTCTACCCGTTAAAACCCTGGACATTCATGAAGAAATCCTCCTCATGACCTGGTTAACTCCTAGATACACAGAGACCATCACAGCCCTTAATTTCTCTCAATGAGGTCCAGCAAAATTTAATTCAATGATGGATGTAACCCTTCCTGACCTTGAATAAGCAGGCAACAGAGTGTAAGGGAAAAGAAATTCAGCATTTAGCTTGCAGTCCAAGAGTCTTAGGTTTCTGTCTTAGCTCTTTCACTTGTAAATTACATTACCTCAACCTCAGACTTCTCACATGAAAAGCAGAGTTAAGAAATAGAAACTTGTATATCAGAGGAAAAAACCAAATTTCCTGATTCCCTTGTTTGTTTTTTTTTTTGGACCAAGTATGGGATTTACAGAAACTCAGGGTTCTTCATTGTGGCAAAGCCCAAGGAAACCCAGAATCAGTCCTTTGCTTATCTCACCCTGAGATTTCTGATCCCTGTGTATTTTAAGAGAAATCTAACCTTGCTTCATTTATACTTGACGAAAACTATTTCATCTAATTGCCCTCCAAAAAAAAACTTTTTTTAATCAAAACTTTTTGCTGATCCAGGAAGTTATATTTTGTCAAGACTAGATGAACTTGAACCCGGAGAGGTTTGAATTCTACTGCAACCTCAAAAACCACAAAAATGGAAGAAATTCGGAAAGTCAGATATGTTCTTGTGCCTTGTCAATAGGGCCAAAAATCTGGTTCATCTTGGGAAGATTTGTGTGTTACCAGTTACATCCCCACTGTGGTTTATTGGTACAGACACGTGATGCAATTTGGGGACTCCGATGTTAAAAGGCCATTTTCACAGCAACCCTTTTAACATTTTGAGTTTCTAATGTAACCTTTGAAAACAGCTGGTCCAAATTCCATCTTACCCCAGACCCACACAGCCCTCCTCTGCATTATGTTCAGTTTAAGGACAAAGGGAGTTCAAGAAAGAGCACGGAGCAAGATATGATTTGGCCAAGTGATTACAGCTGCTTTGCAAGTAGCCCCCAAGAATGCAGATTTTATTGTTGTTTTTGTTTTTGTTTAAAAAAACTTTTAATGACTTATGAATCTGTACACTTGATACTTTTTTCTCCAAACCTAAGACAGATGGCTTAACCTGACTGGGTGTTTTTCTACCCGTTAAAACCCTGGACATTCATGAAGAAATCCTCCTCATGACCTGGTTAACTCCTAGATACACAGAGACCATCACAGCCCTTAATTTCTCTCAATGAGGTCCAGCAAAATTTAATTCAATGATGGATGTAACCCTTCCTGACCTTGAATAAGCAGGCAACAGAGTGTAAGGGAAAAGAAATTCAGCATTTAGCTTGCAGTCCAAGAGTCTTAGGTTTCTGTCTTAGCTCTTTCACTTGTAAATTACATTACCTCAACCTCAGACTTCTCACATGAAAAGCAGAGTTAAGAAATAGAAACTTGTATATCAGAGGATTGCTATGAGATTCAAATCAGTTAATGCAGATAATATGCTTAGCAAAGGGCCTGGCATATATCATACACTTAATACACAAAAGCCAATATTATTATTGCTTTTTTTTCCTCTTCCTTCAGAATGAGGAATAGGTGGCAGTAAAGCTATCTGAGGCGGAATCTGGGCATTTGATTGGGGCCCCTCAGTAGTGAAACACACATGGTTATGCATCAGCCTTGGCACCTACAATTCAAACTCCTAACTACGGCAAAATAGTGAGTGACTTCATGGCATGAATCCTAGCAACTGCTTTTGAAGAGACTTTACACTCCAAGTATAAAGTGTCTACTCTTAAAACTTTATTTACCAGAATTTGAGATATGAAATGAATTAAAACTAAACTACACATGGAAATATTTTTCATCCTCGAAGTTTCCCTTAAAATCCCACCTTAGAAAGATATATATATCTAGTGGAAATAGAACTTGGTATAACATTTTGGAAAAGAGTACAAAAATAGTTATCGAATTTTTTGAAAGCTTATGTAATTTCTATTCTCTGCATTCAGTAGGAGAGAAACACTTACCTGCAGAAATACATATAAAATATTTAGTAAAGTTTGATCATGAGAAGCCAGAAACAGCAACCAACAACCAAAACTTAGTTTCCTTTAAGTAAAAGAGGATAATTCTACAGGAAATACGTCTAAACATTTCAAGAGATTAACGGTTTAATGTGGGATGCATAGGCAGCCAAGATGCTGATTTCAAGACCTAGACTTATTTCATATATGGTTTAGCCATCCCTAGGACCTTGGTGAAACCCTGGACATTCATGAAGAAATCCTCCTCATGACCTGGTTAACTCCTAGATACACAGAGACCATCACAGCCCTTAATTTCTCTCAATGAGGTCCAGCAAAATTTAATTCAATGATGGATGTAACCCTTCCTGACCTTGAATAAGCAGGCAACAGAGTGTAAGGGAAAAGAAATTCAGCATTTAGCTTGCAGTCCAAGAGTCTTAGGTTTCTGTCTTAGCTCTTTCACTTGTAAATTACATTACCTCAACCTCAGACTTCTCACATGAAAAGCAGAGTTAAGAAATAGAAACTTGTATATCAGAGGATTGCTATGAGATTCAAATCAGTTAATGCAGATAATATGCTTAGCAAAGGGCCTGGCATATATCATACACTTAATACACAAAAGCCAATATTATTATTGCTTTTTTTTCCTCTTCCTTCAGAATGAGGAATAGGTGGCAGTAAAGCTATCTGAGGCGGAATCTGGGCATTTGATTGGGGCCCCTCAGTAGTGAAACACACATGGTTATGCATCAGCCTTGGCACCTACAATTCAAACTCCTAACTACGGCAAAATAGTGAGTGACTTCATGGCATGAATCCTAGCAACTGCTTTTGAAGAGACTTTACACTCCAAGTATAAAGTGTCTACTCTTAAAACTTTATTTACCAGAATTTGAGATATGAAATGAATTAAAACTAAACTACACATGGAAATATTTTTCATCCTCGAAGTTTCCCTTAAAATCCCACCTTAGAAAGATATATATATCTAGTGGAAATAGAACTTGGTATAACATTTTGGAAAAGAGTACAAAAATAGTTATCGAATTTTTTGAAAGCTTATGTAATTTCTATTCTCTGCATTCAGTAGGAGAGAAACACTTACCTGCAGAAATACATATAAAATATTTAGTAAAGTTTGATCATGAGAAGCCAGAAACAGCAACCAACAACCAAAACTTAGTTTCCTTTAAGTAAAAGAGGATAATTCTACAGGAAATACGTCTAAACATTTCAAGAGATTAACGGTTTAATGTGGGATGCATAGGCAGCCAAGATGCTGATTTCAAGACCTAGACTTATTTCATATATGGTTTAGCCATCCCCTAGGACCTTGGTGTCTTCTACTAAATCCTTTGTGTCTAATTGCCATATGAGATAAGAAAAAAGGCATGAAGACTTTGTAAGATTTTTAATAGACCAGGATTTTAAGTATCATACATCACTTCTTTCCACAATCCAATGGACAGAACTTGGCAACACAGCTATTTCTAATCATGATGTGTTCTACATACTGGTTCAGGAAGAAAGGGAAACCAGGGCTTTGATGGACAACTGCTCAGTTTCTGACAAAAACGCTACACGAATATTAAAAGATTAGGACAGATCTAAGTTTACTAGTAAATCAGCCTTCCGTGACACACTACTGAGTGCAAAGGTAGGCAAGAGGCATTTCATAGGATTGGTTCCCTGAGAAGCAGGCTATGAGTTTGTTGCTTACTGTTCAGAATATTTATTAAGGAACATTTCTGCTAGTAACATTGGAGAAAGCAGGTTTGGGCAGAGAAAGAAGTTGAGCTACAATGCAAGAGCAGCTTCAGTCACCCCATGCAGACCTCTCAAACTTGAACGGTCATTCTGAGTTTTCCCAAGTTGAGTCAACGTGGCAAGACATTTGCAGGTTTGCAATAAACTTGCGTAAGAACTTGCACATTGGAAATGCATCAGTTACTGAATATTGGCTGACTCTGGCTAAGATGCCCCTATGCCACTGTGGCAATCTGTGAAGGGCCTGGCAGCTAAAATTGTCTGCTGATAGCATTTCCTACTGAAGCAATGAGTTTTTCATTAAAGAGGGATTTGAGCAATGTATCACAGTGTCTACCACACAGCTAAACAGTGCAGTCTGTTATTACTGTAAAACAAAACAAAGTCATGCTTATGTTCTTTGGCTAAATTTCTATGTAAAAACAAAGAAAAAAAGTCTGAGTAGATAAAAAACTTTATGTAATAATAGATACCAAGATTATAGTCTTCCTTTTCAGAAAAGGCAGGTCTAAAATTGAGGCTAAAGGTTAAAAACAATTCAGTAATATCATAATGTCTAAAATTTTAAAACAAAGAAAATGAATTGATGTTTTACTCATGCAATAGAAACTGAATAAAACTGTATCTGAGATGTGCTAGTACAAATATATTTGATAAAGGTATATCAATCAAGATAAATCTACAAGGAGAAGGGCCTTCCAGTTCAAAAGCATCACATTAAAAGGCCTCTATTTCAAAGTAATAATTGATCAACTTTCCTTCTCTTCTTCCTCCTACAGCTTTCTGGCCATTTCTTTGCTTACTAATATCCCCATGGAAGGGCGACTGGGGATGGGGGCACTGGGTGTGAGGAGGAGAGGAAGGAAACGAGAAGCAACAATTCCCATGACTTGCTAGCGATGTTGTTAAAGGTGTTAGTGGGGGAAATGTTGAAAATCAGGTATTTGGATTATCTGAGCCTGTCAACTGTCCATGTCACACCTTCTTTCCATTAGCACAGACTCATGATTGGCAGAACTTGAACGGTCATTCTGAGTTTTCCTACAATGCAAGAGCAGCTTCAGTCACCCCATGCAGACCTCTCAAACTTGAACGGTCATTCTGAGTTTTCCCAAGTTGAGTCAACGTGGCAAGACATTTGCAGGTTTGCAATAAACTTGCGTAAGAACTTGCACATTGGAAATGCATCAGTTACTGAATATTGGCTGACTCTGGCTAAGATGCCCCTATGCCACTGTGGCAATCTGTGAAGGGCCTGGCAGCTAAAATTGTCTGCTGATAGCATTTCCTACTGAAGCAATGAGTTTTTCATTAAAGAGGGATTTGAGCAATGTATCACAGTGTCTACCACACAGCTAAACAGTGCAGTCTGTTATTACTGTAAAACAAAACAAAGTCATGCTTATGTTCTTTGGCTAAATTTCTATGTAAAAACAAAGAAAAAAAGTCTGAGTAGATAAAAAACTTTATGTAATAATAGATACCAAGATTATAGTCTTCCTTTTCAGAAAAGGCAGGTCTAAAATTGAGGCAAAAGGGTTTAAAAAACAATTCAGTAATATCATAATGTCTAAAATTTTAAAACAAAGAAAATGAATTGATGTTTTACTCATGCAATAGAAACTGAATAAAACTGTATCTGAGATGTGCTAGTACAAATATATTTGATAAAGGTATATCAATCAAGATAAATCTACAAGGAGAAGGGCCTTCCAGTTCAAAAGCATCACATTAAAAGGCCTCTATTTCAAAGTAATAATTGATCAACTTTCCTTCTCTTCTTCCTCCTACAGCTTTCTGGCCATTTCTTTGCTTACTAATATCCCCATGGAAGGGCGACTGGGGATGGGGGCACTGGGTGTGAGGAGGAGAGGAAGGAAACGAGAAGCAACAATTCCCATGACTTGCTAGCGATGTTGTTAAAGGTGTTAGTGGGGGAAATGTTGAAAATCAGGTATTTGGATTATCTGAGCCTGTCAACTGTCCATGTCACACCTTCTTTCCATTAGCACAGACTCATGAAACTTGGTCGTAATTGCATTTGCAGTGATGGCAACTAAAACAAGATTGTTTTCAGTGATTATGTGGTTCCAACATAACCTTTTTTTTCCTTCTCTTTCAAATGGTACATCCTAACAAGGCATTCTGAAGAAAGAGACATTTCCTATTGCATTTTCACCTGTCACATGTCTGTACATCCTTCAAGATGAGATAGTTAATCCAGACAGACTAGGACAGTTTCCTTGAGTTTGAAAGGGCATTTTATCCTTTGCTTTGGTCTGGTAATAGAACAGCTGATGCGGGAGGTCCAGTAGTAAAAAGGCATAATATCAACAATAAAAAGAAACAATACATATGTGAACAGATTTAACAGAATCAAATATTATTTATAATGCCAATGTTATAAGTAAGCCTTTAAAATCTCTGTCATGACTGTTCATTCATTGGGTTCTGCTGATTTAAACCTTCACTTATTTAACTTAGTGATTTTGAGACAAATCCAACAAACTGCCTCAATTTGTTCAGTGACAAAATGAAAATACAAGAACAAATGCTGAAGAACAAATATTTACAAATATTTTTGTATCTTGCTTTCTATGCTTTCTATGCTGATATTAACAAGCTATATAGAAGGGTTTCATTCATACTGCATCTTAATCATATACTGGTTGTTTGATATTAGGGAAGCTAAGTGGTCTCTTCAAGATCCTATATGTTCTTTTGTAAAATGAGGCTACACATAACTCATTTATTGCTGAACCATTGGAAAGGTCAAAGGGGCAAAAACATGAAAAGCACATAGCACAATGCCTGAGACATAGCAGTCCATAATAAAAAGGAGTTATCTCTAAAACGTTCCAGGTATGCCTTGCCTCTGTTTTCCTCCTTTTTTCAGAAAAAGTACACACTGTAAAATAAGCATTCTTCAAAGACAACTTGAAGACATCTGGGAATTCCAAAGCCTGACAATTCCATGAGTTCACAGAAGCTTTTACTAATTCCACTGATCTAAAGACATAAAGGAGAGACACAACTGTGTGCCCAAACTCATTCCTGATGATTTCTTCCATCCCACCCTTGCTGCCTCCCTGGAGGTGATTGTGCCTGTGAAAACCATTGACATTGTCAGGAACAGAGTCAGCTTTCAAGATTGGAATGTCACAAAAGAGTCTTCTTTTCCTCAGACCAGAAGAGGCTTGGTTGGTGAAGAATTTCCAGGTCTGAAAGGAGACAGAGCTAGAATACAGTAATTGATACAGATAAACAGAAGAAACACCTTGGGAGAGTGATATGTCAAGAGAGACTAAAACAGAGCAGGAACAAGATTATGAAGCAAGATGAGATAACAGCAAAAAACCCTGTCTACAAGTTCCTAGTGTATGTTGCAACCAAAGACTGACTACCTCCTATAAAGTCCCACATTATGTAATTATAATGAGCAGTGGACATTTTCTCATAAAAAAATGAGAGATTTATTTCCCTTTTTACATTACAGCTAAAGAGAAAAGCATGAGATGTAACCCCATTAAGAACTACAGAGTGCCATCATGTGAGCTGGTATATTTAAAGTGAGTTAGACTAAAATGATGATGCAACTGGCTTGATTTTACACAGACTAAAACCTTATTTCTAATAGTGTTGAGAGATAAATTGGGGATAAGTTATTAAAATGTTCAGGTACTCTCTTTTGTTGTGAATAGGCCATTAAATAACACACAATTGGACACAGAGCCAAAGAAAAGGGTTCTATTCCATATTAGAATGTAGGCTCCAAGGAAGACTGTTTTGTTCACTGTCATATTTCCAGCTCCAAGAACAGACTCAGTCCTTGCTAAGTGTCTGCTGAATTAATTAACCAGCTGTGAGGCCCTGGGAAGGAAGTGGCTCATCTGTGTAATGAGAGGAATGTATTAGATCATTCTAGTTTTAAAATTTTATGGTGCTATTGGAAACTATAAGTGAAACAAACTGCCATTCCATATTTTATCTGCATCACTTCTTCATTCAATACTGATGTGATCTACTTCAGTATGACAGATGTAGAAAAGTGCTAGGTAGCATACAAGATGCATTCAGTAGTCCAAAGGGACATTATTTCTAAAGTGTTATTTGCTTTTTTATATATGTAATAGAAAATATAATTAGCTTTTCAGCTCCATTTATGATAATGTTCTAGAACATACTTTTCAAATATATTTAAATCATAAGCAAGTGAACTGAAAGAAAAGTTCTAAGAATAATGCGAACTCGCCAAAGCAAAATTCACAAAGTTGGGACAAAAGCAAGTGCAGTTTGGGAAACAGTTGTCTCCATCAGACCTATGGCATGTATCCTAAAACCTATCTTTGACTAGTGCTCTCCAAGGCAATGAATTATATCTAAAATAACTACAACATTTAGCTCAGTTCCCTTTAGCACTATATCTCTGTTTGAGGTAAAAATAACTGCCTTCATTCTATTTCTATAAAAGACATCTGCTCTTTTTCTGGCCATGATAGACTAATTACTATTGAAATGACCATTCACCATAAACTACTAGTAAACTAGAAAAAATACATGAACTCACTGTTTTCAGACAGTGAGCAACAGGAAGGACAAGACCATGATCCCTGAGTGAAAGAAAACAAATGAGGTGAGGACAATATCCAAGAGATAATTTTCAGGTTGCCACTTAAGTCATAAGTGGCAGGGAAGGGAAGGGAAACCCATGTAGAATATGGGAATTCACTAAGTAAAAGAGAAAGAGATCAAAGATTGAGGAAGCTTAAGTGACTGGAATTTGTAGGACAGAGAACTTAAAAATAAGAAGATACGTAGAAATAAGTACAAAAATATGCAAAAGGGTGATTTTTGAGTCTTCTGCTCACTTTTAACCTGTATAGGACAAGACTCTGCAAGACAAAAACTTTTAAGGAAAGAATAGTAACTGAAGAACTGTAAACTGCATGATTGTCATATTTCCCACTGGACTAAGAGATACTTAAGTTTCAGTCAACCAGACTGGAGAGACATCACTGAATCCATTCAGAATTAAGTAGACACCCTAGAATGTCAATGTCTTGGTAGACAAAATTATCTCTAAAATGAAGACTACAACTTCCATAACAAATCTTAAAATATTAAACTAGTCCACACTGAATTTAAATCTTGCCAGATCAAAGAGCAATACTCTTTAAAGGAACATAACACAGTATGGACTTTAAAAAAATGAAACATCAATAGGGTCCCATATTCAGTTAAAAATTACTTGACATGCAAATGATTAAGAAAACCTCTTTTCTCCATAACCAGAAGAAAAACGAGTCAAATGAATCAGACCCAGAAGTGAAACTGATGATGGAATTAGCAGACAAGAACTTCAAAATAGCTATTATAAGTAGTTTTAGAATTTATTTTAAAAATACGGTAGTCAATAAACACTAAAAAGTTCTCTGCATTAGCCACCATAGAAACACAATTTTAAATCACAATAAGATACCATTCTATACATGAATGCAGTAAGAGAAATGAAAACTGTTTTTTAAAGAAAAGGACCAATAAAACTAAAGCAGGAAAATACAGTCTCTGAAGAAGAAAAGCACTAAATGGTTGTAATAGTAGTTTTATGCTTCATAAGAAAAGGTCAATGAACTCAAACAGAACTGGAGGCGATAGGATAGTATTTTTAAAATGTGGTCATGTAACAATCAGATGTCTATACTGAAAAACATTAATACTGAATCCCACTTCTTCTTATTCACAAAGATAAACCAGAAATACAATATAGAATCTACAGCTATAAAATTTTACAACTTTGTGCAGGCAAAGATTTCTTAAGACACACAGAAAATGTTAATCATTAAAAAACAAATTGATAAATCAGATTTTATCAAAACGAAAAATTTTTATTACTGAGAAGGCACAAAATCATAAAAGAAGACAATTCAAAGAATGAAAGTACTCACAATACACATCTCTAATATAAAATTGTACTAAGACTGTAAAAAGACTCATACTCAGAAAGACAAGCCAATTTTTAAAATGATCAAAAGAGAGGAAATATTAGTGGTTAATAAATACTAAAAGATTTTCCATATCAGAGTCATCACAGAAATACAATTTTAAATAACAATAAGATACTACTCTATACCCACTAAAGTGTTTAAAATGAAAAAGACTTGAGAGTACCAAGTTTGGCAAGGATGTAAAGTTGAAAATAACATATGGAGAAATGAAACAAAGAGATATAAACTGGGATAGGAAGCTGGTGTCGAGAGCTAATTTATATTTTTAGTATGGCAATCCATATTTTCTACTGTTTTAAATAAATAATTCAACTTCTATATGGGAAAACAAAAATCAAAACAAAACAGAAGACATAGGCCTGGAAATGTCACACACTGGCAGTGGGGGTATAAAGTGGCATAAATACAATACAAACACAACTTGGTAAGTAAGATTCTAAGAAAAATAAAAACCTAAGTCTACAAGGACTGTTTCTTTGTATATGCATGCATGTGTGCATGCTAAGTCGCTCAGTCACGTCCAGCTCTTTGCAATTCCATGGACTATAGCTCATTGGGCTCCCCTGCCCATGGAATGCTTCAGGCAATTCCCATTGCCTGGAATTGCCATTTCCTGCTCCTGGGGATCTTCCCAACCCAGGGATTGAACTTCACGAGATGTCTCCTGCATTGGCAGATGGGTTCTTCACTACCAGCACCATTTGGGGAGCCCTTATTTGTACATGAAAAGTTGTTAATGTATACAATATGAATGACTCTCTTTTTGCTGAGTGAAAATAGCCAAACATGAAACAGTACATATCACATTATTCTATTTGTATGTAGATTTAAAACAAATAAATTTAGTTTATATTGATAAAAAATGTGATGGTGCCTGGGAATTTGTTTGGGCTGGGGCAGAAAAAAGGTAGTTTAGTGTATTGGAAATTGTTTCTTGATTTGGATGATAATTAAATGCATTTATGTGTACAATAATATTTACTGAATTATACATTTTAAATGACTACATTCATTTTGTTGTATGTAAATTGGGCTTCCTTTATAGCTGTAGCTGGTAAAGAATCTGCCTGAAATGCAGGAGACCCCAGTCTGATTCCTGGGTCAGGAAGATCCCCTGGAGACAGGGATATGGTGCCCACTCCAGTATTCTGTGGCTTCCCTGATGGCTCAGACAGTAAAGAATATGCCTGTCATGTGGGAGATCTGGGTTTGATTCCTGGGTTGGGAAGATCCCCATAAGGCATAATTTGCTTATATGTCTTTTTATCATATACCTTCTTGATATTTTTTCTGTATCAGATTTATGCTTGTCTATGTTTCCCCTTATACGATACATGATAAACTTAATAAGTGATAGCTGTTGTCATATCTACAGATATGATACCTTTAGTTGTACAAAAAGAAAACCTCAGCTCAGACTGTTTTCAATTAGGAGGCAAACCCATGAAAGGTTTGTGGCATACCAACTGAGTCCTAAAGATTTATAATCTTCTAGTTCACATTAACACCATAATGCTTAAGCAAATTTCTCCTTATGGGGATTCTTAACAATTCTGTTTTGTTTCTTTTCTTCTCAACACAGACTGAGGCTATTATCCCAAATCTATTCTCCTGAATGCCATGCATTGGAGAAGGAAGGCTGAAATAAGCTTAGAGTAAGAATCAACATGTTTTTGCATGATCTGAAAGTTTCTTTGGACTGAAGATAATATAGACTATGCGTCTGGTTACCAAGAACATCAGGCTTTTGGCTTCAACTAATGATCCAAAATCTGAAAGCATGTCAAATTTTACGATATGCAGGATAATTCAGTTCAGTCATCTTTGTCAACTGATCAGCAAAATGAATGTCAACAACATTAAATAGCCAGAAAACAAAAATACAGTTTCAGCTAGCAACAATAAGAAAATCTTAATATCAATAGCTACAACTTAACAGCATTACAGTCGATAAAGTTAGTAACCTTTAGCCAGGAGACACAGAATCAATACCTGCATGAGAGTTTGCAGCTATAATTGGGAATTGACCAGAAATTCATGTGTAAGAGGTATGAGCAGAATATTTAAATCAGATTTTAAAAAGTTTATTTATAAATAAGTGATAAAAATATGGCATTAGAATAACAATTTCTTGTATTTCCTAGAAAAACTGGACTAATGTTTATTCAAAATATAATAGATTTAGAGAATTGTGCATGGATAGGTTCATGAAAAGGACTTCTGGGTATTTCAACTATGGCTGTGAAAGTGCAGAATGGAAATACATTTACTTTTAAAATTCAATGCTTGTACAGAAGTATTTATCAGTATACCTTGTATTTCTCTGCTTAGATTTTATAATATTCTTGTTGAGCTGTTTATCATACAGCCTACTCAACTGGACCACGCTATCTCCATGTACAGAGTTCATGAATAGAGTAGATAAGTGATGAGGCCTCGGGGAAGAATCACATTAAAGCTCAGCTCCAACACAATGAATCATCAACCTCTTTGGGAAAGCAGAGCTGTTGAACAAGACCAGGAGGCCATATTTCTCAGTAAATTCAGTGGAATCTAATGGGGATTTCAGAGTAAATTTAGTTTTAAGATGTGTAGGAAGCATAATAATTCAAATTACTTTTCTAACCCAAAGCAAGTCATTCTACCAAATCTTTTCATTTAACACTAATCAGTTTGCTTAATGAATTAGGAAGGGAAAGGATGCACTCCAAGTAGAGTGATCTTTCTTTAAATTTTGCATTTAAAACTTTGTTAACAGTCTCCTACAAATCTCTCTTATTTCTGTTGTCACAACTTAAGTGTACCTTTAATTTCAGGAAATTGGAGGGTGTTTAGGATGCTCATCTTGTATGGTAGTAAAACAAATCTACAAAAAAGCCAAGGGCTCATCAAAAATAGAATATGTCATCCAACTAACTAAATGATCATATAAGTGTGACTAACTTCAAAGCTTAGTGTAACATAATGAGATATGTTTATATACTCCAATACTCCATATTCCTGTTTTCAAATATTGCAAGAGTAATAGTAAATGAACCTTGACTTTTTGACAACTCTTTGCTGTTTATTTCTTTACGTACCCTTACAAGTTTATCAGCTTCATGTCACAGAGTAAAAATATCTCAGGGATTTTAAAAACTAGTAAATATTTCATTTTAAACTCAAAGTCCAAAGACAGTTGAACCTAACTCTGTGATAACTCAATAAAAGTCCACTGAAGACTTTCTCATGTTTCACTGTCTTATTCAGAAACCACCAATAAAACACTGCATTCAAACTAAATAAAATTAAAAATGACTTTTATGAAAGAAGAGAAAGTTTTTACTACTGAACATTTTGACATGAGAGAATTTGATTAATCTGTTATGCACACTAGCTCCTTCTATAAGACCAATTCTATTGCTGGCTGCCTACTTTTGTCCCAATAATTATACCAATGACAACTACAGATTTTCTCTCTGTTTGAGTCACTATTCTTAGTCCTTCACATTAACTCACTGAATTCTCTGAATACTTTGAAGCATTACTTATCATCATTTCCATTTTGCAACTGAAGAAACACAATGAATAATTAACTTGCCCAGGATCACAGAGCTCAGGAAGAGATGAAGCAGGGGCTTGAGCTTTGCACAAAATCATCTTTAAGTGCACAAAGAACACAACAGAAGTGAGTCCATGAAACTCCATCTGTAGATGTCCTTCAATTAAAAATACCAATCCTATGTATCCAGAGAAAACTCTAATTCAAAAAGATACACGTGGGCATCCCTGGTGGTTCAGTGGGTAAGGACACTGCCTTGCAGTGCAAGGGGCGCCAGTTCGATCCCTGGCCTGGGAAGATCCCACATGCCACAGAGCAGCTGGACTGATGTCTCCAACTACTGAGATGGAGCTCTGGAGCACGTGCGCCCAGAGTCAGTGCTCTGCAATGAGAGAGGCCACTGCAATGAGAGGCCCACACAGGCCAAATAACAAAGATACATAAATGAAAGATCAACAAAAGTGGCCAAAAAGAAAAAAAGGATTCACATACCTTGATGTTAACTGCAGCACTGTTCACAATGGTCAAGCATGGAAATAACCTAAATGTCCACTGAAAGATGAATGGATGAAGAATATGTAGTGTGTGAATGTGTGTGTACACACAGAGACACACAATGGAATACTATTGAGCTACAGAAAAGAGTGAAATAATTTGCAGCAACATGAAAAGAACTAGAGGTGATCATACTAAGTGAAGTTAGTCAGAAAGAGAAAGACAAATACCATATGACATCACTGAAATATAGAAGATAAAATATAATGCAGATAATATTATCTATAAAAAGGAACAGACTCACAAACATAGCAGATTTTTTGTTGTCAAGGGGAAAAGGGAGTGGAAAGATTGGACTCAGAGTTTGGATTAGCAGATGCAAATTATTTTATATATAGGAGGGATAAGCAACACTGTCCTACTCCATAACACAAGGAACTACATTCAATTTCCTGAGATAAACTATGATAAAATAAAATGTATGTATATCTATATATCCGTATCACTTTGTGGTACAGTGGAAACTCATACAACATTGTGAATCAACTATCCTTCAATAAAAAAAATCTAAACAAATTAAGAGTCAGGTGGTGTGAACATCCTTCTATGTCCAGCTAAAAGAAAACTGAAAGGATGTCTCAAATAGGTAGTATGTATGAATTTAGATTAAAGAAGGGATAAATTCTGAAAACAAAACAGGGTATCTTTTGAAACATAAGATGGGAATTCCAGAATCACTTTCCAGTTATTACTGAAAAGTGATCTCCAACAGAAAGCAACACAAAAGAAAAATCACCAACAGTTTAATTGTGGCTTACTAAATGGCAACCAGGTCAAACATGACGGATTACCTGGTCTATCATTATGCAGTGGGGCAGAGTAAATGTTTGCTCAGCGGGTAGTGAGACTGGCACTTTACATGTGGCACAGTGTACAAGGTTAAGAAATGTGTCCTTTTTACAAATTTGGAACCTAAGGCTGAAAATACATTCAAGCTCACACAGTTACTAGGCAGTGATGTTAGGATTCATCTCCTGGTCTTATCTGATTACAAAAACTCTCACTCTTTCCACCATCCTAGGCTGTGACTCTCATCACGGAAGCCCTAAATACAAAAAAGGACCTATATCATTGCCCAAGATGAGTTTCCATTGTCAGCTTATCTCTTCAAATAGACATTTTGACTTTAGAAAAGAAAATTACCGGTTCGCCCTTCACTCTATTTCAACTTCTTGTCTTTGAGCGTACACATGAAAAGATTACCTTAAAATCTTAATGTTTAAATTAAAAAAATCTTAATGTTTGCAAACAAACCACATCTGGTGATATAAGATTAGCTGTATTTTCCAGAAAAAGCAAAGCATGGGAAGGGTGGGAAAGTAACCTGACCTTGTTCTTGAGACTGGAGATGCTGATAGGCATATGTAAAAAACCTCAGGGAAAATATTCACTATTTTCACCAGTTCGGTTCAATTTCTGGTACCTCATCATTTTATTATCGCAAAATAATACATATTTACACAGGTGCTTCTATGATTTAATTGTTTGGAAGCAGTCACTGGAAGCAAGGCTACGTGACTCAGCTTTGGCGATACAGTCCAGCTGGGGCCTGACAGGTAAATAATTGCCAGTAATCAAAACCTAAATGAACTCAGGCTCTTCAAAGTCAGTGGGGGAGGGGCAAGGGTAATAAATGAACTGTGAGAAATATCAGCAGAAGTAAGAGCTGAGCAGTCTAGAACGAAAACACCAAACAGAAGAATGAACAGGAAGGTCCCCGTCACCACATGTATCATAACCCAGTAGGTCTCTGGCTGAGTTATCCTCTCGTCAGCCATCATTAGCTTGGGATCTTAGAAGTCTTCTTGAAAAACTAATGAACTAGCTAAACTACATCCTTTTCAGTTCTTACAGGATATAAGCTCATGATTTCATCACACACAATTCAGATTTCTTGACAGAGAGAGGAAAAATTCTTTCTCTGGGCTCCCTATCAGTAAACACAGCTTAAGACAAAAATCAAGAATGAATCTATGCTTGTTTCTTAAGAGCAAACCATCATCTCTAAGCACTTACTAACTGAACAGATTTAGGCAGGAGGCTATCCATCATCATTAAGAGACGGAAAAAACTCTCACTCTTTCCACCATCCTAGGCTGTGACTCTCATCACGGAAGCCCTAAATACAAAAAAGGACCTATATCATTGCCCAAGATGAGTTTCCATTGTCAGCTTATCTCTTCAAATAGACATTTTGACTTTAGAAAAGAAAATTACCGGTTCGCCCTTCACTCTATTTCAACTTCTTGTCTTTGAGCGTACACATGAAAAGATTACCTTAAAATCTTAATGTTTAAATTTAAAAAATCTTAATGTTTGCAAACAAACCACATCTGGTGATATAAGATTAGCTGTATTTTCCAGAAAAAGCAAAGCATGGGAAGGGTGGGAAAGTAACCTGACCTTGTTCTTGAGACTGGAGATGCTGATAGGCATATGTAAAAAACCTCAGGGAAAATATTCACTATTTTCACCAGTTCGGTTCAATTTCTGGTACCTCATCATTTTATTATCGCAAAATAATACATATTTACACAGGTGCTTCTATGATTTAATTGTTTGGAAGCAGTCACTGGAAGCAAGGCTACGTGACTCAGCTTTGGCGATACAGTCCAGCTGGGGCCTGACAGGTAAATAATTGCCAGTAATCAAAACCTAAATGAACTCAGGCTCTTCAAAGTCAGTGGGGGAGGGGCAAGGGTAATAAATGAACTGTGAGAAATATCAGCAGAAGTAAGAGCTGAGCAGTCTAGAACGAAAACACCAAACAGAAGAATGAACAGGAAGGTCCCCGTCACCACATGTATCATAACCCAGTAGGTCTCTGGCTGAGTTATCCTCTCGTCAGCCATCATTAGCTTGGGATCTTAGAAGTCTTCTTGAAAAACTAATGAACTAGCTAAACTACATCCTTTTCAGTTCTTACAGGATATAAGCTCATGATTTCATCACACACAATTCAGATTTCTTGACAGAGAGAGGAAAAATTCTTTCTCTGGGCTCCCTATCAGTAAACACAGCTTAAGACAAAAATCAAGAATGAATCTATGCTTGTTTCTTAAGAGCAAACCATCATCTCTAAGCACTTACTAACTGAACAGATTTAGGCAGGAGGCTATCCATCATCTAGGGTCCAGTGATTTCAGCAGAGATTTCCACGGATTTTTCATGAAAGATACCTTCCCCAAAGCCTCAGCCCTTACATGATGTATTCGCAGCCTTTGAGGACATTTGTTTAAATGTCAGCCAGTATTGGCTGCAGAAAGCCTTTCAGCCTTCTTTGTTGCTTCCTGGTAATGAACAAAACAGGCCTGATCATTGTCAATAATACACTCAGGAAATCTTTTGTATAGGATTGCAACTTTCAAGCAGTTGACAGAGAAATCTAATTCCATCGGTGCTGAGAGCCATACCTGAAGATGCTATCCGTGTTTTGGGACTAGCCAGGATAGTTGTATCAGCCACAACAAGGACATATTTTGACTGGTTTTCATCAATTTCGTTTTTGTGGGTTTTTTCTTTTTCTTATAAAAGCATTTGGGTTCACAGTAGAAAAAAGCTATTTTTCAGCTGTAACTCAAAATACTTTCTTACGTCACCCATAAAAGGTGGGCTGGAGGATTTACCCTATGGTTTGGCTATTAGCTGGAAACGAGCGAGAGTCCAACACTGGGGAAAAATATTAAATAGCCACTTGAGTTTCTCCTCTTAATTCTGCTCTCCAGTCTGAAATGGTGATGCATACCCCTAAACCCTGGGCAGAATTCCCGCCATTGGCCTTGAATATGTGGGTCTGTGAGAAACTCCGGCTGTCTTGTGTCAGAATAAGCATCTTGAAAATCACAACCTCTAAGAAAAATATCACCATCTTAAGGAAATGATTCTGACCAACTAAGCTCTTCCAAGATGCAGGGCTATGTGCTGATTCAGGGAAATTTAGGGCCACACACTGAAAACATTTGCAGGCCTGGAAAATAACTGGTTTAATAATTCAAGATGCTTTTAAGTTACAAAGAAAAAAATACATAAAAACAAATAAACCTCCCTTTCCAAAAGTAATGGTGCAGGATAAACTACTCCTGGAATGAAAAATAAAAACAGAGCTTGCCATCAAGTGCAAATTCAGCTTTATTAAACTCCTAAACAACTGACAAAAAAAAAAAAAACAACACCTCACCACCCCACATCCCAAGTGGACAAATGGAAATATCTATTTCATGACTTAAAAATATTTAGACAAAATGGAAAATATTTAGCCAATGCTACAGATGTATTTTCATCCGAAATTCATAATCTTAGGACTTCCAAAGGGATTTTCCCACTGTTCCATATTCCTGGATGATTTTAGGATTTTTTTCTTTTTTAAGTATGGCTATATGGCAGACAGTAGAATATATACCAACACTTTTTTAACCTCAGCACCATTAATACTTTTGTTGGGTAATTCTTTGCTGAGGGGTAGAAAGGGCTGTCTCTGCACTGTAAGATGTTTCTAAGCATCCTGAGCCCCACCTCACTAGGTGTCAGCAACATGCCCTCAGTTATGACAGCCAAATACCACTAGACATTGCTAAATACCTCCTGGGAAGCAAACTGCCACCAGTTAAGAACACATTTCTCTTACTTTTCCTGGTGGCTCGGATGGTAAAGAATCTGCTTGAAATGCAGAAAACCCGGGCTCAATCCTTGGACCAGGAAGATTCCCTGGAGAAGGAAGTCACAACGCACTCCAGTATTCTTACTTTTTTTTTTTTTTTTTTTTGGACCACTTCTATTGGTCTTTCATCTATTCGTTTTCATCCATCTTTGTTCTTTGGCCTGTGTGGGCCTCCCATCGCAGTGGCCTCTGTCATTGCAGAGCACCAGCTCTAGGCGCATGCGCTCCAGAGCTCCGGCTCGGTAGTTGGACACATCGATCCAGCTGCTCTGTGGCACGTGGGATCTTCCCAGGCCCAGGGATTGAACCGGTGCCCCTTGCACTGCAAGGCAGTGTCCTTACCCACTGGACCACCACAGAAGCCCCACTCCAGTATTCTTGCCTGGAGAATCCCATGGACAGAGGAGCCTGGCAGGCTATAGTGCATGGGATTACAAAGAGCTGGACATGACAGAGCAACTAACATGCACTTTTCTCTTGCTTTTACTAATTCAGTCCCAAATACATCCTATTTGGTAGGAGCCGATACCAACCTCCTATTTCTTCATCATTTATAAATAATGAGAATACAGCTAAGAGTGCTTAAAGAGATCTGCTCAATTTCATAGTCCTGTAAGTGGCAAAGCAAAGACTTCAACCAAATTGGCAAAGCTGAGACTCTTCATCCTAACAATGAACAACACTGAATCTGAATTGAACAACACTGTAGGTCTTTTCTCTATAGTCTAAGATTTCTAAAAATACAGAAATAAATGAACAGGTTTTTTTCATAAATTAGTCACAAGATGACTGCATTGAAATTTTCTCCCAATTCAAAGATGTTCATCTGAAGGTAGGGAAGGACAATACAGTTGGCCATAACTGCACATGGGTAATGGAGTCATAAGTAATTGCTTCTATAGATTCCTTACGCCTTGCTAGTTATTTCAGTTACTTGAACAAATAAGTAAGCTGAAACAGTCTGCAACATTCCCTACAAAACTGATTGCTGTAACATTGGCTGGCAACAGATCCACCATGACAATGGAAAGAGAAAGGAATCTGGGAGTTGGGCATACCTAGACTTTCCAACTCACTAGCTCTGGGAATTTAAGGAAACTGATTAAGTCTCTTTGACTTCTGATTCCTTATCTGAAAGAAAGAAGACAGTAATAACTACCTTCCAAGGTGCTTATAAAGAGAAGTTAATACATGCAATTCCCATGACATAGAACTTGGTACAAAGCAGGTACTTTATATATGGCAGTCACTGTCATGATTCATTTATTATGTAAGCAACAAAGACATAGTATCTATTCGTTCATCCATCTTTGTTCTTTGGCCTGTGTGGGCCTCCCATCGCAGTGGCCTCTGTCATTGCAGAGCACCAGCTCTAGGCGCATGCGCTCAGAGCTCCGGCTCGGTAGTTGGACACATCGATCCAGCTGCTCTGTGGCACGTGGGATCTTCCCAGGCCCAGGGATTGAACCGGTGCCCCTTGCACTGCAAGGCAGTGTCCTTACCCACTGGACCACCACAGAAGCCCCACTCCAGTATTCTTGCCTGGAGAATCCCATGGACAGAGGAGCCTGGCAGGCTATAGTGCATGGGATTACAAAGAGCTGGACATGACAGAGCAACTAACATGCACTTTTCTCTTGCTTTTACTAATTCAGTCCCAAATACATCCTATTTGGTAGGAGCCGATACCAACCTCCTATTTCTTCATCATTTATAAATAATGAGAATACAGCTAAGAGTGCTTAAAGAGATCTGCTCAATTTCATAGTCCTGTAAGTGGCAAAGCAAAGACTTCAACCAAATTGGCAAAGCTGAGACTCTTCATCCTAACAATGAACAACACTGAATCTGAATTGAACAACACTGTAGGTCTTTTCTCTATAGTCTAAGATTTCTAAAAATACAGAAATAAATGAACAGGTTTTTTTCATAAATTAGTCACAAGATGACTGCATTGAAATTTTCTCCCAATTCAAAGATGTTCATCTGAAGGTAGGGAAGGACAATACAGTTGGCCATAACTGCACATGGGTAATGGAGTCATAAGTAATTGCTTCTATAGATTCCTTACGCCTTGCTAGTTATTTCAGTTACTTGAACAAATAAGTAAGCTGAAACAGTCTGCAACATTCCCTACAAAACTGATTGCTGTAACATTGGCTGGCAACAGATCCACCATGACAATGGAAAGAGAAAGGAATCTGGGAGTTGGGCATACCTAGACTTTCCAACTCACTAGCTCTGGGAATTTAAGGAAACTGATTAAGTCTCTTTGACTTCTGATTCCTTATCTGAAAGAAAGAAGACAGTAATAACTACCTTCCAAGGTGCTTATAAAGAGAAGTTAATACATGCAATTCCCATGACATAGAACTTGGTACAAAACAGGTACTTTATATATGGCAGTCACTGTCATGATTCATTTATTAGTTGTAAGCAACAAAGACATAGATAACAGACTTATGGTTGCCAAGGGGTTGCAGAAGGAGAAGTGAATTGGGAGTTTAGGATTAGCAGATGCTAACGACTATACACAGACTACATAAACAAGGTCCTCCTGTAAAGCACAGATGCTATATACAACATCTTATGATAAACTCTAATGAAAAAGAGTATGTATATTAATATATACACACATAAATATACTGAATCACTTTGTTGTACAACAGAAATTAACACACTGTAAATCAAATATGCTTCTATAAAATAAAATTTAAAAGTAGCTGTGAGTGAGACAAAGGGAATTTAAAAAACTTTTATTACAGAATAGTAGGGAAGACAGCCTTCATAAAACTTACTGGGTTTTTACTCTATACAATCAATACTAAGCAATGTGCTGAGTGCTTTACGTGAACAATTTAATTCGATTCTTGAAGTCCACTGCCTACTAAACATGTATAGTAGGCACCTCTTCTTCAGTTTGTTTACTTATCTGTCACCTATCTCCACTTACAGGAGAGCAGGGAGGATATACATTTATTGTACTTAGTGATATAGACTCAGTGCTTCATACTGAAATCCACGTTTGTTGAATTAATACGTTAACAAATCAGTAAAAGAAGAAAGGTCCTCCTGGAAGGATCTTTGACTCTTGTAACAAGATTCTTTCTTGATAGGTTCTTTCTATCAAGAATCTCTCTTGATTCTTTGATGGCAGCATTTCTGGGATTCATTCATTTCTCATCCTCCCCATAGCCAATAGGCTGTTCCTGACCCTCATGGCCTCAATTGAGTCTGAACTATTGTAGCCACATCATAATTCTCATATGGTTTAGCCTCTTCTCACTGTCACCCATTCTCCTCACTGCTGCCATGGGAACCTTCCTCACACCCCCCATCAATCAATCGTTATCAGTGACCAGGTCCAGGTTGACATCTCTAGCTCCAACCAAAGCCTTCCACGATCGAACTCAACTTGCCCTAACTCATCCACCTTCTAACATTGACTAATATCCTCTATTCCAGACAGACTACAATCTGTTTGAGCACTCTGGTATGTGAACCTTAAGATCATTCTGCCATTTGTGTAGTATACAGTTTGCTGAGTGCCTCCTTTGATTAGGCACTACATACTATGTGTGCTACAACACAAAACATGATTCCTGTCCTTTAGAGCTTAAAATGTATTTAAGGAGAAAAGCACCATAACAACTGCAATGCTGTGCTAATCAATTTGAAAAGGGTTATCTAGGGTACCAGGTAAAGTCTGTTACAAATACTTGCGAGGCCACAGAAAGGCTCTCTAGGGAGATAGGACATAACTTGACATTCGACAACTGAAAATGAAGACAGCTTTTCTAGGGAAAACAGTGTAGAGAGAACAATTGCATGTGCCAACCCTCTAAAAGCAGGAATATGGCGCACTGAGTGAACTGAAAATAGATGAGAATACAACTAGATTGTCCCTTAAAAGGGTTTTACTCTATACAATCAATACTAAGCAATGTGCTGAGTGCTTTACGTGAACAATTTAATTCGATTCTTGAAGTGCCTACTAAACATGTATAGTAGGCACCTCTTCTTCAGTTTGTTTACTTATCTGTCACCTATCTCCACTTACAGGAGAGCAGGGAGGATATACATTTATTGTACTTAGTGATATAGACTCAGTGCTTCATACTGAAATCCACGTTTGTTGAATTAATACGTTAACAAATCAGTAAAAGAAGAAAGGTCCTCCTGGAAGGATCTTTGACTCTTGTAACAAGATTCTTTCTTGATAGGTTCTTTCTATCAAGAATCTCTCTTGATTCTTTGATGGCAGCATTTCTGGGATTCATTCATTTCTCATCCTCCCCATAGCCAATAGGCTGTTCCTGACCCTCATGGCCTCAATTGAGTCTGAACTATTGTAGCCACATCATAATTCTCATATGGTTTAGCCTCTTCTCACTGTCACCCATTCTCCTCACTGCTGCCATGGGAACCTTCCTCACACCCCCCATCAATCAATCGTTATCAGTGACCAGGTCCAGGTTGACATCTCTAGCTCCAACCAAAGCCTTCCACGATCGAACTCAACTTGCCCTAACTCATCCACCTTCTAACATTGACTAATATCCTCTATTCCAGACAGACTACAATCTGTTTGAGCACTCTGGTATGTGAACCTTAAGATCATTCTGCCATTTGTGTAGTATACAGTTTGCTGAGTGCCTCCTTTGATTAGGCACTACATACTATGTGTGCTACAACACAAAACATGATTCCTGTCCTTTAGAGCTTAAAATGTATTTAAGGAGAAAAGCACCATAACAACTGCAATGCTGTGCTAATCAATTTGAAAAGGGTTATCTAGGGTACCAGGTAAAGTCTGTTACAAATACTTGCGAGGCCACAGAAAGGCTCTCTAGGGAGATAGGACATAACTTGACATTCGACAACTGAAAATGAAGACAGCTTTTCTAGGGAAAACAGTGTAGAGAGAACAATTGCATGTGCCAACCCTCTAAAAGCAGGAATATGGCGCACTGAGTGAACTGAAAATAGATGAGAATACCTGGAGGGTACAGTAGAAAGCAAAGGAGGTGGAGGAGAGTGGAAGGGTGAATGATGTTGGAGATGTGAGTGTTGACCACAGACATGAGTTGTCCTACATTTGAATCACACTCTCAGGACGATGCGCAATCATAAAGGAATTTTGAGTAAGTTAAGTGAATTTTATTATTTGAGACTCAAAAAGAAGATGGCACTTCTGGGGGCAAATAAGTTACCATTTTTTCCTTATAAAATATACCCTTACAGAGTGATTACAATTCCTAGCAGACAAAAGGAATGTCACCTGTCCTGTAACAAAATGATTTTTGTCCTTGGAGCTTGGAAGAGCTCTGAAAAGCCTGCATTTAGGTCTTTCCTGAGCTCTGTCAACAACTTTGGTGCATCTCTGTGTCTCATTTCCTCCTCTGTTAAATGACAGTAATTAACTAACTGTATAATCTTCTGGGGCTCTCTCAACTTGTGCCTCCTCTGAATCCTGGCCTCTTACAGATGCTTATTTTATAGCTAAAAATGTTCTGAGAATAACTATCTGAGGAGCTTGTCAAAACTGTAGAAACACATGTTTCATTCTCTGAAAGATAGGTACTGTAGGTAGAAGGTAGAAATGTTTAAAAAAAAAAAAAAGAAAAGAAAAGAAAAAAGTGCCCAAAGTGAATCTCATGCACTGGCCCTCAATCAAACTTTTGAGAAACCCTGTAATGGAAGCATAAATCCCTTCATTTAAACAGAAAAGAGGCCTGGGGATGACCACTCTCTTAGGAAGTGGCCCCTCTAAAGCTAATCAAAAGGAATCCCAAGTATCTAGTTATGCCTTGAGAATGTAGAAGTCAGATGAGAATAGATAACCTTGTGGAACTGAAATAGAATAAATATCCCCCTCTCTCAAGTATCTGCTGTGACAGATACTTGACACACATTAGCTGCTCCACTTGCCCCAACCTGATAGGCAGCATTACCAGGTTCCAGAGCTAAGGGACTTAAGTCTTGAGGAGGAGATCCATGGCATTTGCGAATGGTGCGTAAGCATCACTAGCACTGACAGCTTTGGTTATCATTTCTCATTTCCCAGCATCTGGTCCTTCATGTTTCAACCATGTATTCAACACATTTGCCCTTTACTTTAGTGCTGCATCCCCATCTTTTTGTTTTTTTTTTTTTAATGAAAACGACTATCTCCTCGACATATTACCCTTATCTATGATTGAAAATATGCCACTCTTAGAGGTCATGCTCAAGGGAATCACTTTCCCATCTCCTCCTTTTCTGTCAGATATGCTGTGAAACAGGAAAGATCAAAATAAAAATGCAGCAAAGAATTTATCTATGGAGATCTTTGCAGGAAATAATCCATCAACCTCTGAGATACTCAGTCTGGTTCTTAAAATCGAGGTGACTCCCTGCATACAAAATGACAAACTAATGTTGAAACTGATCAAATCTGACACTAGGTACTCTCAATCAATGAAAGATGGAACATGAGGAGGATCTGATCTCAAAGGCAAAGCATAGATGCAGAATTAACCAAGGAAATGGATGTTCTGATACTGAGAATTATTCCGTTATGGCTATCAAAACATTCTTGGAATTGAGGAAGATGACACAGTAGTCAGAATAGCCTGGATGTATAGCTGTAAAGCAACACTTGCTTTGATTTTTGCTCACTATACATCTTTAAGGTCACATTACATTTTTCTGATGTAAAGATTAGCTTCAAGAAGGAACTTGCAGGCTTCCCTGGTGGTCCAGTGGGTAAGGACACTGCCTTGCAGTGCAAGGGGCGCCAGTTCGACCCCTGGCCTGGGAAGATCCTACGTGCTGCGGAGCAGCTGGACCCATGTGTCCAATTACCGAGTCGGAGCTCTGGAGCGCATGCTCCCAGAGCTGGTGCTCTGCGACAACAGAGGCCACCGCGATGAGAGGCCCCCACGGGCCAAGGAACAAAGATGGATGAAAATGGACAAATGAAAGACCAATAGAAGTAGCCCGCCTGTCCCCCTCCCTCCCCAGCCCCCTCCCAAATAAATAAATAAATAAATCTTTAAAAAAAAAAAAAGAAGGAACTTGTTCATCAACATGTAGTACTGGTCACATTGCCAGTGGAGCTCCCATGCAGAAGAAAGCTCCCACCTCGGATGACAAGGTGGCTGCAAGGAGCAAAATGGCCTTGGTACACAGAAAAAATGAAATTTAATCCTTGCTCCACAGCTTTCATTCTGTCTATGGCAAGTTGCAAAATTTCTTGGAGCCCATGCTTCCTCATTTTTAATGGGAATAATACCCAGTACTTTAGAGACATGCCATAAAAATGAGAGGCAACACATGTAATACGCCTAGGACACAGCTTAGTCAAGGAAGGCATTTCACAGACAGTAACCATGATAACTGAGTGGCATGCCAGTGAATTGGTTTTCTTGAACTGAATCATAAATACCAATGTTCTCTCAACACAGGAGTCTGTTAAAAAGTGAGTTTCTGAACCTGCAGAACTGTGCAATGTTCTGTAGAAACCCACACCCTCAATACTCAGAGAAAACAACCTGCCACATTCAACAATGTACACAGTGGTTAAAAAAAAAATACTTCCTTACACATTAGTAGCAAGCCTTGCTCTTCACAGGCATTTTCAACATTCTTACTGCCCAGAATTCCATAAAATCTTGCTTTGAGAAGATGATACTTATTAAATGATAAACTTATTTTTCCACTCTTTATTACTCTAAGGCATAGATAATTTTCTCACATAGGTTTTGAATAGACAGCATTCATTCATCAGATTGTATCTCTGGAATACGGTGTGCTACATGCTGAGGACAACACACTGACCAAGACTTTGTCCCTGTTCACAGTTGGATGCATAGACACACAAGCAAAAGGACTGATGGATGAATGAGAGACAACCAAGGAAGGAGATACAGAAGAATTGCTTTGGGCCAAGGGAACAACCACTGCAAGGATTCCAGGTGAGAGAACAAGGTGTTTCCAATAGAGGAAAGATGCTCAGTATGAGTGAAGAGTGACCACTCAACGTACTGTCTTCCAAAGCCTCATGGGCCAAGTGTTTGATTTCTACTAACCTATTGCAAATTTCTTTCATATCACTGGTGCTTTCACAGACCCCCATAGAATGCTAATGGAAAACAATAAAGGCCTTTGGGCCAAACAAATCCAAGCTAAATTTCCAATTCCACAATAAGAGTCTCTGCACAACCTTGGGCTGGACACACATGACATCTGCAAGCCTCAATGCTGACATTTACAAATGAAAGGATAATACCTACCTTGTTGAACAGCTGTGACCATCAAAAATAGCAATGATCTGGTTAAAGTACCTAAAATGCACCCTAAGAACTACCTAAATGTACCTAAGAAGTACCTAAAATGGTAGGCACTCAATCAATCACAACCATTAGCCATTACTAAAAAGCTGAAATCCATAAATTTCCAACTGGCTAACACTGATAAAGGGTTTGCTATCAAAAATCAGATGTATCTAGTTTAGAATTTTATGTTTTGGAGAGCAAAACTCTCATCAGTTAATAATCATACCATTATAATCATACAACACTTGTTACTATTGAGTACTTACTCTGGGACAGGTACCATGGGAAGCATTTATTACAAGTTCTTACAACAATCCTTTGAGGTCATTTGTTTTTCATAAAACACAGCTTCCATTTTCTACAAAAGAAAAGAAAAAGAGTTCATGAACTCAAATATATTTTGACATTGTGGATTAAACAAAACTAAAATTTCCTTCAGAACTTCTTAGGAACTTTAATCTGACAACAGACATTATCAAATACAAAATAAAGGAAGAGAGTCTAAAGAATTTTCTAAATGTACTTGACCATTAAATCTCTTTTAGTTAGATGAATATTAAAATACCTTTCAAACATACTTTGTAAAAGGCTAAAATAAGAATTATCAGTTACATTTTATACCTGAGAAAGCCGGGCTCAGAGAAATAAAGAAACATGCCTGAGGTCACACAATTAGTCAGTAGAGTAGGCTATGATGTGAAACCATAGCTTTCTAACTCTATGGATGAATGAGAGACAACCAAGGAAGGAGATACAGAAGAATTGCTTTGGGCCAAGGGAACAACCACTGCAAGGATTCCAGGTGAGAGAACAAGGTGTTTCCAATAGAGGAAAGATGCTCAGTATGAGTGAAGAGTGACCACTCAACGTACTGTCTTCCAAAGCCTCATGGGCCAAGTGTTTGATTTCTACTAACCTATTGCAAATTTCTTTCATATCACTGGTGCTTTCACAGACCCCCATAGAATGCTAATGGAAAACAATAAAGGCCTTTGGGCCAAACAAATCCAAGCTAAATTTCCAATTCCACAATAAGAGTCTCTGCACAACCTTGGGCTGGACACACATGACATCTGCAAGCCTCAATGCTGACATTTACAAATGAAAGGATAATACCTACCTTGTTGAACAGCTGTGACCATCAAAAATAGCAATGATCTGGTTAAAGTACCTAAAATGCACCCTAAGAACTACCTAAATGTACCTAAGAAGTACCTAAAATGGTAGGCACTCAATCAATCACAACCATTAGCCATTACTAAAAAGCTGAAATCCATAAATTTCCAACTGGCTAACACTGATAAAGGGTTTGCTATCAAAAATCAGATGTATCTAGTTTAGAATTTTATGTTTTGGAGAGCAAAACTCTCATCAGTTAATAATCATACCATTATAATCATACAACACTTGTTACTATTGAGTACTTACTCTGGGACAGGTACCATGGGAAGCATTTATTACAAGTTCTTACAACAATCCTTTGAGGTCATTTGTTTTTCATAAAACACAGCTTCCATTTTCTACAAAAGAAAAGAAAAAGAGTTCATGAACTCAAATATATTTTGACATTGTGGATTAAACAAAACTAAAATTTCCTTCAGAACTTCTTAGGAACTTTAATCTGACAACAGACATTATCAAATACAAAATAAAGGAAGAGAGTCTAAAGAATTTTCTAAATGTACTTGACCATTAAATCTCTTTTAGTTAGATGAATATTAAAATACCTTTCAAACATACTTTGTAAAAGGCTAAAATAAGAATTATCAGTTACATTTTATACCTGAGAAAGCCGGGCTCAGAGAAATAAAGAAACATGCCTGAGGTCACACAATTAGTCAGTAGAGTAGGCTATGATGTGAAACCATATCTTTCTAACTCTAAAAACCACACTTCTGGCCACAGAAGAATGCTTTTCAACACTTACCCAATCTTAGAAATTGTTTAGGCTGCAAAAAAAAAAAAAACATAGGCTGCTCTTCTAAGCTCTGACAATTCTGGATAAGATGGCCTCTTGAACAAGACCAAAAAAAAAAAAAAAAAAAACCCTGAGGACATCATGATAGAAGTCAGAGTCTGAGAGGCTGGCCCACCATCCAGCACAACAGGAAAAGACCAGAAGGGCCCCAGGTCCGATTCTCTCCTGTTGTGGAGAGCTGCTAAGCCCTGGACACACAGCTCAGCTGCCACCTACCCTATTGCTTCCAGTTGTATCCCAACCTGTTTCCCTCAAGCCTCAGAGCTCAGGCGCCACCTACGTGGTCCAGTTGTTGTCCATATCCCTTGACCATTCTAGAGGTACTTTATGACAGCTCACAGCTGGCAGTTCCCTCAGCAAAGGCAACTGCAGCCCACCGCTGAGCATATTGCTAAAGTAAATAACTCACTGAGCCCAAACCTAATAATCCCTCCAGAAAATTAAGACACTAGGAAAAAGAATTACCCTATCCAGCTCCCTTGGCATGATGAGAACAGGCGAGACTTTCATTTATTCCAGCAGTCCATATGTTTGAAGGTCAAACAACACCTGAGTATTTCTTTGAAATAAACTATTTGAGCCCTGATGATTTAGAGTCAATCTTGCTGAAAGGCTCACTGGATCACCAATGATAAAGCAAGACTTCCTTTTGAAAATGCTGGACCCTCCAGTCTCAGCTTTGTCAAATGGCAATGAATATTTGATGCTGTTCAAAGATTAAGACCTGGACCAAACTGAGTAAAAAGGGAAAAAGAAAGGATGACTTTCAAATGCTCTGAAAAGGAGCCTTAGCCCTAGGTGTTCAGGATGTTCAAAAAAAAAAAAAAAAGAAAGAAAGAAAGAAAAAGAATTCAGAAAAGGAAAATCAGGCAGAGGGCCTAAAAAGGAATAGTTCCCAACCACTGTCTTCACAGAAGGCACCTGGGAAACCCGTGAACAATGCAGGCTTCCCAGCGGGCCTTTGCCTTTTGTTTGCCTTTTAGCTGGTTTTCATGGAAACTGTTTGTGAGAACAACACAGAAGTAACACATAACAGGGACCAATGTGATTCACAATGGGAGAGAAACATTCACTTCACCTACTGGGTTTGTATCACATGCCACCACTTACACCACACAGTTGGCCTGATATGTGCACGGGCAGCTTCTGCCTAAGAGTCAAAAGCGGGCCTTGGACTGATAACTCCCTTTCCTGTTGAAGTTTTATCTCCCGAGATCACACGCAAGAGAGACCTTGTACGCCTCCATAGCATTTATGACCAGTGTGGTGGAAGTGTTTCCTTACTGGGCTATTTATATCTTTTTTTCCACTAGGCTGTCAACTCTATAAGGAACACAGCCATCTTGGTCACTAGCATATCTCTAGAACTCAGCTTGGTACATTTAGGTGCTCTGCAATTATTTGCCAAGGAAATAAATGAATGACATTAGAAACCAGTAACAAGGCTAATCAGAATTTTCTGGAGCAAATATTTGAGAGATGAGTAGTTTTTTTGGGGAAAAAAATGACACATGGGGCTTTCCTGGTGGTCCAGTGGGTAAGGACACCGCCTTGCAGTGAAAGGGGCGCCAGTTCGACCCCTGGCCTGGGAAGATCCCACGTGCCGCGGAGCTGCTGGACCCATGTGTCCAATTACCGAGCCGGAGCCCTGGAGCACATGCGCCCAGAGCCGTTGTTCTGCGACAACAGAGGCCACCGCAATGGGAGGCCCACATGGGCCAAAGAACAAAGATGGATGAAAATGGACAAATGAAAGACCAATAGAAGTAGCTCGCCTGCTCCCCTCCCTCCTCACCCCACCCCACCCCCAAATAAATAAATAAATCTTAAAAAAAAAATGGCACATGGCATAGGCACTGATTTTCATCTTATAGTTTTAAAATGTATATCCTTGTTGAGAACTGTACTGTTTAGTTTTAGCTACATTCCATCATTATGATTCATTGAGATTTTGGGAACTGGAATGATAACAACAGTGACGTCATAATAATAATGATGGTCAAAGCTGATATTTATCCAGGACTTGTGTGCCTGGCCTAGTGCTAAGTTTTGTCTATAAATTACCTCACTGAATTGTCTCAACAAACCCCTAAGGTAGGTATCCTCATTTTAGAGAATGGGAGGAATGGAATCTCACTATGAGAATTCAGGCTGTCTGTGCCCTTAAACAGTATCCAGATACTGAAAGGAAATGTTCACTTGTTTGTGTATTCATTCCTTCAACGAATATCTGAGCATGTTCTATTCTAGTACCAAACACTACAGAGAACAGCAAGCGGAAACAGATCCTGTCCTAATTCCTTCAGTTTATAGTCTACTGGAGATAGAGACGTTACTCAATAACCATACAAATAAGGGAAAAAACAACTGTTTTAAGCACTACAAATGAGGAGTATACAGTATTAGGAGCAATCAGTCAGTGTCAGCTTTCTTACGCTAACCCAAAAGAAGGACATTAACTCGAGAGAGAGAGAGAGAGAAGCTTTCAAGAAAGAGGAAAGAGCTGTTCAAAGGCCCTGTGGTAGAAAGAAACATAATGCAAAGGTATAGGGTGAGAAGTAGGGGCAGGGAGTGAAAGAAAGCTTGTCAAGGCTAGAATGGCGATAAGAAGGCAAATAGAGCCAGAATGGGAGGTAGGCTCCACAGCAATGGTTTTTAGACCTGAGAACACACATCAGAATGATATGTAGAACTTGTTAAGTCTGCTGGATTCTATCCCCAGACTTTCCAAATCATGACATTTGGAGTGGAGTCCAAAACGTTGCATTTCAAAACATACATTGAGGTGATGCTGATGCATTCTGAGACTACAATTAGCGAATGACTACCCTAGACTGTTGAGCACCTGGTGGGACAGGAGATGAATTTTTTTTGTTGTTTGATTCTTCAGGTTAGCTTAAGAAAGTTGACAATAACCGATTGCTCCTAATACTGTATGCTACTCGTTTATAGTGCTTAAAAGGAGAATGAAAACTTATGCAAGGATTTTAGTACAAAGGTGATATGACTCAATTTATCCTTTGAAAAATAAAAAGTAAACGAGCGTTTCAGGGTGAACTAGACACAGAGTGGAGAAATAACTATGCAGGCAGGCCAGTGTGGAAGCAAGCAGACAGTCAGCAGGTATACTGCAGTTGTTTAAGAAAGAGATGATGGTGGCTTAGACAAGGGTGATGGCAGTGGAGATGGCCATAAATAGATTGATTTAAGAGCAATTTAGGAGGGTGAGATTTATAGGATTTGGTGATGATTAAGACGGTTATGGGAGAGAATAATTCCTTTGCTTCTGGTTGAGCAACTAGACAGACACTGGTGCCATTCACTGAGAGACCCTGGACAAGGACCACGCCTGGAGGAGAAGACGATGAGCTCAGTCTTTGGCCTGCTGAATGTGAGGTACCTTTGAGACAGCTGACTTAGGAGTCTGAAGTTAAGTGGTGAGATCAAGACTGGAGATGAAATGTGTGATATGAAACCATGTGAACAGATGAAACACCAAGGAGAGAAACTAAGATAAGAGAAGCAGAGAGCCTAGGATCTCCAACATTTAATGGCTAGGTAGAAGGGGAGCCAAAAATGGAGATAAGAAGTAACAAGACCCATATCAAAGAGAACTGTGCCCTGAAGTCAAAGGAAGGGATACTAAAGGACGCAATAATGCAAATGCTTCTCAGAGGTCAGTTAAGATGAGCGTCTATTGCATTTAAGGTGGACTGCATGATGATGAGAACTAACAGGGTGAAGGGAGAGAGAAGAGGTAAGGGTGAGGCTTATAGCTGAAGCTGGGAAGACAGAGTGCTTCATCTCCAACCTTTACCTGGTATTATTTTCAATCTCCTCCCACTCCAATGATAGTCCAAACATGTTCCTTCCGCTCCCGATTTAGTGCCAAATGAATCAAAAGTTCACTCTTTCCCTTTTCTGTGTCTCATTTATTCTTTCTGTTCTGTTCTGTGGTTCTGTGGTTTAGTTGCTACGTTGTGTTTGACTCTTGCAACCTCATGGACTGTAGCCTGCTAGTCTCCTCTGTCCACAGGATTCTCCAGGCAACAATACTGGAGAGGGTTGCTATGTTCCTTCTTCAGGGGAGCTTCTCAGCCCAGGAATTGAACCCAGGTCGCCTGCATTGCAAGGAGATCCTTTACTGACTGAGCTAACGAGGGAAGTCCCATTTTATTCTTCCTACCACTTTATTTTGTTTTCTACTCTCATTACATTTGTAAGTACCACATTCATTTCTTATTTGTTGTATCAACTCACCAAATAACTGCAAAAATATTTACCTACTCTTTAACAAGAAAGATCTCATCTTTTATTTTTCATTAAGGGTGATCTCATTAAGCCCTAGGTGTGGCTTTCATTTCTTTCATTTTGCTGACTCGGCAGTGGAAAGTAAAAGCATTGGAAAGTTACAGATCACATAAGTCCTTTACTTATAGGAGTCTATCTGAATGTCTATGGTAGGAAATTCTTTTCTGACCCAAATCATTCTCTGTTCAATGGTAAACTTCAAGTTTGGAATTCAGAGCCAGCTAGGATTAGAACACAAAACTCAGCTCCACAACTTTCCAGTTGAGTAACTTTGGACAGGATATTCAGTCTCTCTGAGGCACATTTTTTTATTCCTGGATAAAATAAGGAAAAGTATAGATAGCCTAAAATATGGCTGTAAAGGATGAATTGTTGGGCACAGTGTCTGACTCATGTTAAGGAACTAACGCATTATAACAGTAACTGCAGTGGGCAGAAAAAACACCAAGAAAAAGGATGAAAAGTAAACCTTTGTAACTGTTTTCCAAAGTTATCCTTAAATCTTGAGTATATATTTGGGCTTTCCTATACTAGCTCCTTTAAAGAACTTTAAAATCCATTAAACTTTTAAATGTATTCACTTTGGATTGTACTCTTTTCAATCAATACTGCACATTTCAAAAAAAAAAAAAAATGTTG
Source organism: Tragulus kanchil (assembly GCA_022376925.1). Classification (NCBI taxonomy): domain Eukaryota; kingdom Metazoa; phylum Chordata; class Mammalia; order Artiodactyla; family Tragulidae; genus Tragulus; species Tragulus kanchil. The sequence goes on along the minus strand of JAIOJX010000030.1, from coordinate 196,008,830 downwards.
AAGTTGCTTTCCACCCTTTGTTTTGATGTTTGCTCAGCCACACTGCAGTCACTACTGTGATGCGTCAGTTGCTTAACATGAGTTAGGAAAGATACCTAACTCAGAGCATGGGCTTTCCTGGTGGCACAAGGAGTAAGAATCTGCCTGCCAATGCAGGTGACACGGGTTCGATCCCTGGTCCAGGAAAATTACATACGTTGTGGAGCAACTATAGTTCCGTGCACCACAAGTACTGAGCCCATACTCTGGTACCCCAGAGCTGAACTAAGGGAGCTTCTCAGCCCAGGAATTGAACCCAGGTCGCCTGCATTGCAAGGAGATCCTTTACTGACTGAGCTAACGAGGGAAGTCCCATTTTATTCTTCCTACCACTTTATTTTGTTTTCTACTCTCATTACATTTGTAAGTACCACATTCATTTCTTATTTGTTGTATCAACTCACCAAATAACTGCAAAAATATTTACCTACTCTTTAACAAGAAAGATCTCATCTTTTATTTTTCATTAAGGGTGATCTCATTAAGCCCTAGGTGTGGCTTTCATTTCTTTCATTTTGCTGACTCGGCAGTGGAAAGTAAAAGCATTGGAAAGTTACAGATCACATAAGTCCTTTACTTATAGGAGTCTATCTGAATGTCTATGGTAGGAAATTCTTTTCTGACCCAAATCATTCTCTGTTCAATGGTAAACTTCAAGTTTGGAATTCAGAGCCAGCTAGGATTAGAACACAAAACTCAGCTCCACAACTTTCCAGTTGAGTAACTTTGGACAGGATATTCAGTCTCTCTGAGGCACATTTTTTTATTCCTGGATAAAATAAGGAAAAGTATAGATAGCCTAAAATATGGCTGTAAAGGATGAATTGTTGGGCACAGTGTCTGACTCATGTTAAGGAACTAACGCATTATAACAGTAACTGCAGTGGGCAGAAAAAACACCAAGAAAAAGGATGAAAAGTAAACCTTTGTAACTGTTTTCCAAAGTTATCCTTAAATCTTGAGTATATATTTGGGCTTTCCTATACTAGCTCCTTTAAAGAACTTTAAAATCCATTAAACTTTTAAATGTATTCACTTTGGATTGTACTCTTTTCAATCAATACTGCACATTTCAAAAAAAAAAAAAAATGTTGAAGTTGCTTTCCACCCTTTGTTTTGATGTTTGCTCAGCCACACTGCAGTCACTACTGTGATGCGTCAGTTGCTTAACATGAGTTAGGAAAGATACCTAACTCAGAGCATGGGCTTTCCTGGTGGCACAAGGAGTAAGAATCTGCCTGCCAATGCAGGTGACACGGGTTCGATCCCTGGTCCAGGAAAATTACATACGTTGTGGAGCAACTATAGTTCCGTGCACCACAAGTACTGAGCCCATACTCTGGTACCCCAGAGCTGCAATTACTGAAGCCCATGACTACAGCCTGTGTTCCATAGCAGGTGAGGCCACCATAGTAAGAACACTGAGCACCACAGTGAAGAGTAGGCCCCACTCTCTGTGGCTAGAGAGAAAGCCTGTGTGAAGCAACAAAGACCCAGTACAGCCAAAAAAAAATTAAAAATAAAATACTTGCAAAGACAGAAGTAGAGTATGGGAAGGACAGATAGGGAGCTGAGGGTAAGCAGATGCAAACTATTATATACAGAATAAACAACAAAGTCCTATTACATAGATAAGGGAACTACATTCAATATTCTGTGATAAGCCATTGTAAATGAACTACACATCAATAAATTAAATTAAAAAAAAATACTCTCGAGTTTTTGGTGTAGAGCTTCTATTTAAATAAAAACAAGAGGTGGGGGAAAAAAAACAAAACAAGAGGCGGGTTATAAAACAGTGTGAAAATACATGAATTGAACAGTTTGGTTTTGTTTAGACATGCAGATAAATCAAACTTAAGAAAAAAATGAAGCATGGCATAACACTGTTACCTAAGGGGGAAAAAAAACAGAATAGACAACATAAATGTATATCATTCATTCACTTATTTGTTCATTCATTCAACAAATCAGCCTTGAACACTTGCTTAGTAAAAGGCCCTGGGCTAGGATCAAAATCAAAAGAGCCTGACTTTGTTTCTGTTTTTAAATTCCCACCCTGCCAAATAAGCCTTGACTCATTGTTTCAAGTAGAATCAGCACATCAGATGCCAAAGAGAAGAAGTATGATTTATGCATGAAGTGAAGTGAAAGTCACTCAGTTGTGTCCGACTTTTTGCGACCCCATAGACTATAGCCCGTCAGGCTCCTCTGTCCATGGGATTCTCCAGGTAAAAATACTGGAGTGGGTTGCCATTTCCTTCTCCAAGGGATCTTCCCAACCCAGGGATCAAACCCAGGTCTCCCACACTGCAGGCAGATTCTTTACTATCGGAGTTATCAGGGAAGCCTGATACATGCATGGACTGTCTGCAATTGGTAAAAGGAAACTATGAAAAGACTGAATCAAAATTTCTATATCAAGTTCATTATCCACATTTTACCAAGTTAAAGTCAACACACAGTTACTCAGTCCTGCTGCTTCATCCAGTAGCATCACTAATCAACTCACAAGAAAAACAGTAATATGATGATGATGATGATAAGGATGCAAGCCTTTACCTCTAGTATTTTAAAGCAGCAAGTATGCATTGACCTATACGATCTCTTTTACCCTGGTAAAAGCCTCATGGAAGGGAAAATATTCCCATCCCTGTTTTATGGACAAGGAAACAGAAGCTAGGCTGGGTTAAGAAATCTATCCAAGGTCACAAAGTTTAAATGGCAGAACTGAGATGTAACAGCATGTAGCATGTGCTCTATAGTTTAATTCCCCTTTTAAAATTACATTGTTGTTGGGTTCAAATTTTAAAAACTCGAATTCTGAATTTTAAAATTCCACATCTTTATTTATCCGTCCACTAACTCTTTGAAGGTCATAATGGTCCTCACAAATGAAGTGTGAAACTACCCTTTCTTATTTTTATCTTTTGAGCTGCTCTGCAAAGCAAAATCGGTTCCGAGCTCCTCTTCATCTTCAAAAATAAATCTTCCAGCCCACCTCTGCACACAAGCCTGCCTTCATCTAATTGACATTTGAGGGCTTTCTGCAAATTAATCACTCTGAACCTTGAAGCTCAGCAAAAAGATTCTCATTCCAACCTTAGCGCAACAACTATTTCTGGTACCAAATGAATATTTTCGTTGGCTGCCATGAAGACTTTTGAGACCAGCCTAAAGGAAACTGAGAAGCACCCTGCCAAATAAGCCTTGACTCATTGTTTCAAGTAGAATCAGCACATCAGATGCCAAAGAGAAGAAGTATGATTTATGCATGAAGTGAAGTGAAAGTCACTCAGTTGTGTCCGACTTTTTGCGACCCCATAGACTATAGCCCGTCAGGCTCCTCTGTCCATGGGATTCTCCAGGTAAAAATACTGGAGTGGGTTGCCATTTCCTTCTCCAAGGGATCTTCCCAACCCAGGGATCAAACCCAGGTCTCCCACACTGCAGGCAGATTCTTTACTATCGGAGTTATCAGGGAAGCCTGATACATGCATGGACTGTCTGCAATTGGTAAAAGGAAACTATGAAAAGACTGAATCAAAATTTCTATATCAAGTTCATTATCCACATTTTACCAAGTTAAAGTCAACACACAGTTACTCAGTCCTGCTGCTTCATCCAGTAGCATCACTAATCAACTCACAAGAAAAACAGTAATATGATGATGATGATGATAAGGATGCAAGCCTTTACCTCTAGTATTTTAAAGCAGCAAGTATGCATTGACCTATACGATCTCTTTTACCCTGGTAAAAGCCTCATGGAAGGGAAAATATTCCCATCCCTGTTTTATGGACAAGGAAACAGAAGCTAGGCTGGGTTAAGAAATCTATCCAAGGTCACAAAGTTTAAATGGCAGAACTGAGATGTAACAGCATGTAGCATGTGCTCTATAGTTTAATTCCCCTTTTAAAATTACATTGTTGTTGGGTTCAAATTTTAAAAACTCGAATTCTGAATTTTAAAATTCCACATCTTTATTTATCCCGTCCACTAACTCTTTGAAGGTCATAATGGTCCTCACAAATGAAGTGTGAAACTACCCTTTCTTATTTTTATCTTTTGAGCTGCTCTGCAAAGCAAAATCGGTTCCGAGCTCCTCTTCATCTTCAAAAATAAATCTTCCAGCCCACCTCTGCACACAAGCCTGCCTTCATCTAATTGACATTTGAGGGCTTTCTGCAAATTAATCACTCTGAACCTTGAAGCTCAGCAAAAAGATTCTCATTCCAACCTTAGCGCAACAACTATTTCTGGTACCAAATGAATATTTTCGTTGGCTGCCATGAAGACTTTTGAGACCAGCCTAAAGGAAACTGGCAGGACTATTTTTAGTGTTGGTGGCCTGAGATCTAAGGAAAACATATATTTTTTCCTTGTGGTAAGATCTTCTAGCCATAAACCTGTTGTTTTACAGTACCCATTGTTTTTCTCAAGGACCGTGTTATCACCTTAAGTAACATATTTTTTCTCTTTCATTTGGAATGTTCACTGAGACTCAAATCTAATTAGCTAAGCAACAGAATCCTGCAATGTTAGGGGACCTGTTTTGTGAAATTCCTAAAGGCCAGTAAAAGCAGGAAAATTCTACTTTCCATTCAGCTTAGGTGGCTGCATATTTAAACCAAGGATATTCTTGGTTTACATTTGAATAAACTTTTGGAGCATTTATTGTCTGACAGCCCCTGAGCTAAAAGGTCATATATACTTTTACTTTTAAAATCCTTATAATAATTCTTGGGCATGGGAATTATTATGACTCTCGTTTAACTGCTGAGAACATAGTTAAATAACTTGCTCCAATGTTGACAATTTTGGAAGCAGGGTGATGTGATGCATGTGAGTTTATTTTACCATTTTCTCTAATCTTATTTATGCTTAATATTTCTTTACAATACCCTGTTGCTTTCACATTAACATCCCAAAGGCAACCAGTTCATGAGTAGAGACGGTGGTTTCAAATACAAGTATATTTGCCTGCAAAGTCCAAGTTCTTAAACACAGTCATACTGTTGACTACCGTCCACTTTGTTACTCAATGTCTACATGATGCCAAAATAGCTTCCTAGAAAACCCAAACCCAAACCCAAACGAGTCAGCTCATTTGATATACTCAGCAGTAGGCAGCCTTCCTAAAATGATTCTTGGATCGAAATTCCTGAGTGAATCACCTTACAAAAAGCATATCCTAGATTAAAATGGCTGAGTGCTTCTTCAGACCAAAGTCCTGTTATTACCATGAGTGTACTTTGTTTATTTATTTACTTAGCATACCATTTGTGGTGTAAATAGCTCCTTCTTAATGGGTCCTGCAGACCCAAAAGCAGCAAGCATGGCATCTGGTTTGCAACCCCAGCATGAAATGAGCGCCACATCTGCTGTTTCCTGGTTATTTATCCTCCTCTCAAATAATAAGCAGGGGATTTTTTTGCGACGGGGTCTAGATGATCCTTTTATTAAACACCTAACAGCAATATACACAATTCATGTGAACATAACCAATCACTTTTGATTTTATGGCTTCATCCTTTTGTTTCTTAAGATGATATATACTTGTTTCCTAAGTGACAGCAGTACGTCTGTTTTTTGTGTGTGTGTGTGGTTTTTTTTTTGTCTTTTTGACAAGTTCAACATTCATTTACAGGGTGTAGTTCAATCACAATACTGTCGATAAAGTAGATTTTGTCTCAGGTCTTGCTAGTAGAGATCACACATTTCTGAGAACTTGAATAAAGCTGCACTCATATGAGGTACTTTATTTCTAAACACTAAATGAAGAATCAGACATGGGGAAACCAGGCCTAGGATTTACCCTGACACCAATTTTCCAACAATATTTATGAACAATGTCTAGCCCCAACTACTAGAAATGTATGCCCGTGTCTTGTCATTGCATTATGTCCTTAAGGAAACATGTGATTTCTTCCTCTTGTCAGAATTTGCTTTAAGTGGCCCTGAGACTTGCCTGGGGGATAGTTTCTGGGGAAGCAAGGAGTTCTGGGAAGCATCAAACATCTGTCAGGATGTGGGGGAAGCTTGACTTAGTTTGGAAAAAGAAGCTCTGTGGAGCTTAAGAATATAAACCAAAAAAAAAAAAAAAAAGAAGAGGGGGCAACTGTCGGGCTGTGTTCTTCCCTTATCACTAAAATGGCCTATTCAGATAAATCTCAGAGGAAACCTGTCTGATGTTGCCATTTCTAAACATGAAGAAAACATTCTGAAACACTGAAAATGCTGATAAGGCAGTAATGCAACAGTCATTCTCTTGGCCAAATCTGTTACTCTATGAAGATGCATATCAGATAAACATTATTTAAGTATTGCAAAAAATATTAAAAGGCCTATCTACCAGCTGTTAAAATACATTACTAAAAACTGATAAATATCTGGGCAGATATTACTGTGGACCTGGAGAGAGGTAGGATCAAAAGGTAGGATCAAAGGTTCACCTGTTGACCACACCCAACCCAGCCAAATATGTCTTTGTAATTCTCAGGCTTGATATCTTTAATCCGGGAGGCTTTTCTGCTTATCGAACCTCACATCCAATTTCTATTACCAATAGCTGATAACATAACCAACCTGCACACATAATTTTGAAAAATAGTACATAGCCTCTACATTACAGAGCAAGAAAGAAAGTTAATTTCCCATAATACATTTTAAAATATAAGTGCCCAGGCATGGTTACATTAAAAGACACACTGGTATTTCATCTTCTTCTATCAAATCATTGTGGATTTAAGAAAAGTTACAGTACTCACAGGATGCGGCTATGCTTTTCCTTTTCATTTAACATTTTGAAATGAGACCCAAGTAAGTATATTCTTATATACATACATAGGGAGTATCATGAGTGTGACAGCTATAAGCTCAAACTGATACTCAAACTCAAATTTTCATACATTGTATTGCCATCAGCATTATGATATTCTGAAATGGTGAACACTGCTTGGCTAATCTCTGAAGGTAATCAACTATAACCTACCTTCTATAGTTGCATTCCTGGAAAAAATTATATTATTTAACCATTATGTATCTACCTATCTAATATCTTTTTTAGTTCTACCTAAGGTAATCATATGCAAGTTTCTCAACCAAATTAAATGTCTGGCAGAATATGTGAAAGTTATACAGGACTTGGGAAAATGTCCTATTTTGTATGTCTATGTTACTCATCTACCATCACCACTTAAATGCCAGTAGCATACCCTCAAATGTGACGACCTGAAGAGTCCTCACAAATTTCCAAAAACCCTTCTAGTGGTTATGCTCCTGTTGAGAACCAACGTCTAATGGAAGCACCAATGAATTCCTATACAGGATGTACTGCTCTCACCTTCTTCGAAGATATATACACTTCATCCCTTCTCAGAGCTTCATAAACTCATTCCCTCATCTTTTTTAAAAAATTTATTTTTAATTAAAGGATAATTGCTTTACAATGTTGTGTTGGTTTGTAGTGATACATCCCCTCCCTGTGAACCTTTCTTCTACCTCCACCCACCTTTCCACTCCTCCAGGTCACCACGGAGCACTAGGCTGAGCTCCCTGGGTTTTATAGCAACTTCCCGCAACCTATGTTACACGTGACAATATGTATTTGGACTGACAATAACCCTTCTGGCTGGACTAGATCTCTCCTACTTCAGAATTCCCATTACATAGATTATTTCTGGGACTCACATTAACATGTAATTATCTGCTAGCCCATACTGATATTCAAAAGTTTCCTATGGCCAAATCAAGCGTTCCAAATCAAGTGCAAATTTCTTAAGAGGAGCCTTTTCAATGTTTCTGTTAACAAAGTTTTGTAGAGGCACTGTGGGTTGAGGTTGAGTTAATAAATATCTGGGCGACTGCACTTAACACTTTTTTGACTTGTGAAAACGCAAATTTGGAGCAATCCGGATTGTAACTCAAAATTTAAAGTGATTATGTCACCTGGATACTATTCCAATCGTACAAATTCATTTTGATACCAATTCATAGTCCCTGGTACTTTTACTCATATTCATTTTGAACTTAAAACTTAAGACTCAGAATACAGTCCACCTGGGCTTCCCTGGTGGTCAAGTGGATAAGGACACCGCCTTGCAGTGCAAGGGGCGCCGGTTCGAGCCCTGGCCTGGGAAGATCCCACGTGCCGCGGAGCGGCTGGACTGATGTGTCCAATTACCGAGTCGAAGCTCTGGAGCGCATGCACCCAGAGCCAGTGCTCTGCCACAACAGAGGCCACGGCGATGGGAGGCCCACAAGGGCCAAATAAGAACAAAGATGGATGAAAATGGACAAATGAAAGACCAACAGAAGTGGCCTTCCTGCTCCCCTCCCTCCCCACCCCACCCCCCCCCAAAAAAAAAAAAAGAATACAACCCACCTACTTTCTCTAAACCAGTACATCTTAAACTGTGGTTGATGTATACTGTCTGAGAATCAATGGGAGATACTTGCTTAAAAAAAATACAATAAATGCTGGAGAGGGTGTGGAGAAAAGGGAACCCTCTTGCATTGCTGGTGGGAATGTAAATTGATACAGTCTCTATGGAAGACAGTATGGAGATTCCTTAAAAAACTCAAAATAGAAGCACCCTATGACCCAGCAATCCTACCACTAGGCTGAGCTCCCTGGGTTTTATAGCAACTTCCCGCAACCTATGTTACACGTGACAATATGTATTTGGACTGACAATAACCCTTCTGGCTGGACTAGATCTCTCCTACTTCAGAATTCCCATTACATAGATTATTTCTGGGACTCACATTAACATGTAATTATCTGCTAGCCCATACTGATATTCAAAAGTTTCCTATGGCCAAATCAAGCGTTCCAAATCAAGTGCAAATTTCTTAAGAGGAGCCTTTTCAATGTTTCTGTTAACAAAGTTTTGTAGAGGCACTGTGGGTTGAGGTTGAGTTAATAAATATCTGGGCGACTGCACTTAACACTTTTTCGACTTGTGAAAACGCAAATTTGGAGCAATCCGGATTGTAACTCAAAATTTAAAGTGATTATGTCACCTGGATACTATTCCAATCGTACAAATTCATTTTGATACCAATTCATAGTCCCTGGTACTTTTACTCATATTCATTTTGAACTTAAAACTTAAGACTCAGAATACAGTCCACCTGGGCTTCCCTGGTGGTCAAGTGGATAAGGACACCGCCTTGCAGTGCAAGGGGCGCCGGTTCGAGCCCTGGCCTGGGAAGATCCCACGTGCCGCGGAGCGGCTGGACTGATGTGTCCAATTACCGAGTCGAAGCTCTGGAGCGCATGCACCCAGAGCCAGTGCTCTGCCACAACAGAGGCCACGGCGATGGGAGGCCCACAAGGGCCAAATAAGAACAAAGATGGATGAAAATGGACAAATGAAAGACCAACAGAAGTGGCCTTCCTGCTCCCCTCCCTCCCTACCCCACCCCCCACCAAAAAAAAAAAAAGAATACAACCCACCTACTTTCTCTAAACCAGTACATCTTAAACTGTGGTTGATGTATACTGTCTGAGAATCAATGGGAGATACTTGCTTAAAAAAAATACAATAAATGCTGGAGAGGGTGTGGAGAAAAGGGAACCCTCTTGCATTGCTGGTGGGAATGTAAATTGATACAGTCTCTATGGAAGACAGTATGCAGATTCCTTAAAAAACTCAAAATAGAAGCACCCTATAACCCAGCAATCCTACCACTAGGCCTATATCCTGATGAAATCAAAACTGAAAGAAGCACCTGTACCCCAATGTTCATTGCATCTCTCTATACAATAGCCAGAACATGGAAGCAACCTAGATGTCTATCGACGAAGTAATGGATACAGAAGCTCTGGTACATATATACAATGGAATACTACTCAGCTGTTAAAAGAAATGCAGAAGACTCAGTCCTAATGAAGTGGCTAGCTCTAGAACCTATCATCAAAAGTGAAGTAAGTCAAAAAGAGAAAGACAAATACAGTATACTAACACACATATATGGAATCTAGTAGGATGGTCTTGATAACACACGCAGGGAACTCATGGAAAAACAGACAGAGCATAGACATAGGGACATTGTGGGGAAGAAATAGGGAGGGGGAGGCATGGAGGGAGTAACATGGAAACCTATACTGTCATGAGTGGAAAAATAGCTATTGTCATTGTGCTAAGGGAATAGGAGTGCTTACAATGGCATGGGGCGATGATCCGGAGGGGTGGGATGGGGAAAACTAAGGGGTGGGGACCAGGGATATGCATATGACTGATCTGGGAACATACATGTCTGTGAACAACAAAACTCTGTAAAACCTTTAAAATAAAAAGTTAAAAAAAAAAAAAAATACTGGGTACAGTTCCCAGGGATCTGCATTTTGAGAAACACCATTTTGCATAAGACACCTCCTTTCAGTTCAGCCAATCCCTTCATTACCAAATCATTCATCCATGTTTCTTGAACATGAATAGGGCCTTTATGTTAAATAGGGAATCCAGTCAAAATGGTTAAGGCAGCCTCTAAATTCAGTAGTAAAACCCTACAGATGATAGACCTCATGAGAGCCAAGGCCAAGAAGCAGAATCATTTTGGCAGCTGGCTTTTAGTGACATTGTCTAATTTATGTCCAGGGCTCATCATTTGGTGTTTGCATGTTATTTCACCAATAGTTTGCCTATATAATGCATCATTTTCTTAGTTGAAATATAGATTTCAGCACAGTCATGCCAAAAATCCTCAGGAGACAATTTCCTAGGGGGAAAAATCAAGGACAGGCAATTCCCTATACCTCATTTCTTGTGCTGCATTTAAGGCTCCAGGAGGGCAGTGACTATTGATCCTGCTTATTCTGATCTCCCTTTTCTTGTCTGACACACAACAGACAGCTCATAAGAATGAATAAGTGAAACATTCACCTAAAAATATAAGAAGTAGGGGCTTCCTTGGTGATCCAGTGGGTAAAGAGTCCGTCTTTCAGTGCAAGGGGCTCCAGTTTGATCCCTGACCCGGGAAGATTCCACATGCCACAGAGCTGCTGGACGGGTGCGTCCAATTACAAGCTAACGCTCTGGAGTGTATGCGCCCAGAGCCGGTGCTCTATCTACAATGAGAGAGGCCACCGCAATGCAAGGCCCACACAGGCCAAAGAATAAAGATAGATGAAAATAAATAAATAAGAACCAATAAAAGAGGCCAAACTAAAAAAAAAACAAAAAAACAAAGTGGAACACTCAACATTAGTGACAAGTGATAATTTCACTCATTTGACAAATATTTGTACATTTCCTACTGAGTGGTTTCAGCTCCACGAAGCCACAGCCATTACCTCAAAGAAGTTAAACTTCCTGATAATCACAACAGCAACATACGCGGAATATTTAGTATGTGTTGAATGTTTCAGAGATACTATCTTGCTTAGTCCTAACAGCTACACTAAGCAGATAAGTATTACTCCTCTGATGTTGCTGAGAAAAGAATTAAAATTCAGAAAAATGAAGTATCATTCCACTTCTAAGCAGAAGGAGCAGAATTCCAGCCTAGGTCTGTCTGTCTCCAAAGTCTGTTGGAGACTTCTGCCACCCTTCTGTTCTGAGTTGAGGTGATAGGGGATGAGGGTTTAATAAAACACAACAATCAGAGACCTAGAAGTCACAGAGATGAACAAGATCAAGTGTCAAGAAGCCAACAGCAACTGTATAGGGGAATGCATTCAGAGTCAGAAGTGATGAAAGAGGAATGGAGGTGCTGGGGCTGAAGTCATTCCTGGAAGGAGAGTGGGACGTGTCAACTAAGAGATGGCAATCTGGGGACGGAGGCTGGAGAGGAGGCAGCTCCGTGCCCCCTAGACACACAGCTGGGGGGTGGGGGAACAGTCAGCACACATGACTCAGGAGCATGTAGGGGATGCATCTGAATGCAAACTGTAGGAAATGAGGGCACACAGCAGCCTGCACTCATGCCTCATGAATTTCCTGCACACAATCTGCGTGCAACCTATGCAAGCCTGTATCTCTGTTTGCCAACTCAGTCTACCACACCCTGTGAGTCACAGTCCCTTGTACTTGCTCCTTGCCAGATGTCCGCAGCTACCCGAAGAAAGGACAGATGAAAGATCACGTTACCTATCTGGGTTTCAGCACAGGCTGAGCCAGCTGTAATCATGGATGGGAAACCTCTGGGAACTCAAGCTCAGAATGTAGAGTCACCAAGAGGAGGATTACAGCCAATCAGCCAAGGCCAAAGAATAAAGATAGATGAAAATAAATGAAAAAGAACCAATAAAAGAGGCCAAACTAAAAAAAAAAACAAAGTGGAACACTCAACATTAGTGACAAGTGATAATTTCACTCATTTGACAAATATTTGTACATTTCCTACTGAGTGGTTTCAGCTCCACGAAGCCACAGCCATTACCTCAAAGAAGTTAAACTTCCTGATAATCACAACAGCAACATACGCGGAATATTTAGTATGTGTTGAATGTTTCAGAGATACTATCTTGCTTAGTCCTAACAGCTACACTAAGCAGATAAGTATTACTCCTCTGATGTTGCTGAGAAAAGAATTAAAATTCAGAAAAATGAAGTATCATTCCACTTCTAAGCAGAAGGAGCAGAATTCCAGCCTAGGTCTGTCTGTCTCCAAAGTCTGTTGGAGACTTCTGCCACCCTTCTGTTCTGAGTTGAGGTGATAGGGGATGAGGGTTTAATAAAACACAACAATCAGAGACCTAGAAGTCACAGAGATGAACAAGATCAAGTGTCAAGAAGCCAACAGCAACTGTATAGGGGAATGCATTCAGAGTCAGAAGTGATGAAAGAGGAATGGAGGTGCTGGGGCTGAAGTCATTCCTGGAAGGAGAGTGGGACGTGTCAACTAAGAGATGGCAATCTGGGGACGGAGGCTGGAGAGGAGGCAGCTCCGTGCCCCCTAGACACACAGCTGGGGGGTGGGGGAACAGTCAGCACACATGACTCAGGAGCATGTAGGGGATGCATCTGAATGCAAACTGTAGGAAATGAGGGCACACAGCAGCCTGCACTCATGCCTCATGAATTTCCTGCACACAATCTGCGTGCAACCTATGCAAGCCTGTATCTCTGTTTGCCAACTCAGTCTACCACACCCTGTGAGTCACAGTCCCTTGTACTTGCTCCTTGCCAGATGTCCGCAGCTACCCGAAGAAAGGACAGATGAAAGATCACGTTACCTATCTGGGTTTCAGCACAGGCTGAGCCAGCTGTAATCATGGATGGGAAACCTCTGGGAACTCAAGCTCAGTGTGTAGAGTCACCAAGAGGAGGATTACAGCCACAGAGACCTTAGGTGATTCACCCCAGCACAATGGCAAGAATGGCTGGAGGTGAAGCTATGGCTCACAGAGGACTCCCTTGAGGTGGCCTGTGGAGCACTTGTCTGCTGCTCTGAGGCTCTTCCCCAAGTCTACAGAAGCCATTTCTTCTCTCTCTCTCCTCCCCAGAAAAATATGGCCCGCAGTCTTCCTCACCAGGCCTGTTCGTTTGAGGAGCAGGAAGAGAAGACTCAGTGTGTATATCACTGTGTGCTTCTGTTCAGCTCCTGGCAGCAAAGTCAACCTTCACAGAGCAGAGGTGATGCTTGGCTCCTAGTCAAAATCAAAGTTAATGCAACATGAAATGTTAAATGCTTAGGGAAAAGGCACCATACCTATACGTCAGCCTGAGTACTAGGCATTTTATAATGGCACCATCTGGTGTAGTTAAGATCATAATATCTGGGAGGCAGACTCACAAGAGAGGGGATGTATACTCATAGCTGATTCATGCTGTTATACAGAAACACACTGTAAAGCAATTATCCTCCACTTAAAAATTTTAAAAAGAATAGAAAATTTCATTTTAACTTACCATAAAAAAAAAAAGATCATAATATCCCTCAGAGGCTGGCTTTAGGATCATCCCTATTTACAGATGGGAGAACTGACACACAGCAAGGATACACACATTCAACTCTGCTACAGTGAGCATGTGTTCCAACCTAACTGATATATGAGGGGAGGGGTTGAGCCTAATGCCTATGTGTGAGGCTTGTGCTGCTGATGCTCAATTCCCACTGCAAGAAACACTGGGTGACTGCAGAGTCTGCACTTGGCTGAAGCAGACTGCATGGAAGTATGCAAAACACATGCCTGCACATCTCTCAGGTATCTGCCATCCATCTCAGTTCACCACAGGTGTTACGAGCCAGGCCACGCCACCGACATCTGGTGCTACAACTTTTCATCTCATTTCTGATAAACCTTCTTCCATCGCTTCACAACTGCTCAAAAACTACAGCCCATTCAGCATCCATTTCCACAAGCAAACTCCTGATCCTTTTCAGGGAAAATTACAGTATTTATAGGATTTATGTATTTCTCAGTTACTTATATAAACTGTCTACTGTTACTAGATTCCAAGTCTTTGCTTTGTGTCCCTGGTCTCAATTTTCCCTTTAAGTTCTGTGATTTGTCTTTCGCCCTTCTTTGCAAAGTACAGTGACTTTTAGGAACACATGTTGTGTTATGGGGCTTCACAGGTGCTGACAGTGATAGAGGCTGCCAACTGTCAAGGCACGAAATGTAAGACATGCAGGTTTAATCCTTTAGTTGGGAAGATCCCCTGGAGGACGGCATGGCAAACCCACTCCAGTGTTCTTGCCTGGAGAATCCCTCAGAAAGAGGAGTCTGGTGGGCTACAGTCCATAGGGTCACAAAGAGTCAGACATGACTGAAATGACTTAGCATGCACACATGCTCTGTAATAAGCATAACCCCTACGTCACATGGCTAAATGGTGGCCCAGCGGAGATTTGAACACAATCTTCTCAGAAACCCAGTCTAGCTTTTTAACTCCTGTATTTTTATGCTTTGACATTCATGATCTTATCTTCATAGCAGTCTTAAGGGGATGTATATCCTCATATGTAATTCTCATTTTATAATGGAAGAAATTAAGACTAATAAAGTAACTCAACCAAGAAAACCTGGGACCAAGTTATATTTAAGGTATAATTCTGAAATTCACACTCAGACCTGTTTTTCTCTGAGTACTTATCCAGATAAGGATTCTAGCAGTCTGTAAGAGTTAGTGGTGAAGGGCTAATTCCACAGGTCGACCCAGGCCTTCATTGATATTTTAGTAATTCAATTCTCCTTGAGTAGGAAAAGAGTAGGTCTTCAAAATTTATAGCTATTTATTTATTTGTTCATTTTTTGAATACTGCCCTATTGTTCATTCATTCCCTCACCTAGTAACATTATTTATTGAGTACTATGATGTCCTCTCTGTTTGGAATGCTGCAAATGCCATACCTAACCCTTAGGTCCTACCCTAAACACCACTCCCTGGGCTTCCTTCCATAATCTGTGCCTCACTAAACCAGTCAAGAGGGTCCTTCATCAACAGCATCCTTCATTGATCCTTCCCAGTGCTTACTACTAGCAAAGATGGCATGAATATTTGTGACGAGTTCTTTGCTCATCTTTCCCCATATGGTGCTAAGCTCAGACAAATTCATCGTCCTTTAGGCATGCATGTATATGTGTATACATATACATATATATATACCCAGCATCCAGAGTCACACTGGAAGCACAGTAGGTGCTCAATCAATACTTGACTATTTTATTTTTACTAACGACCTTGGACCTGGCACTGATACTAAGTCCAGAGTACAGAGAACATCTTCAACCCAGACAGGTGCCTTTTGCACAAATAAAGTTCTAAAGGTTATTGAAATTCTTAGGCTGGAAGGATATATTCCTGCAGTGTGTGCACAGAAGGGCTGTAAAGAAAAAGGAGCTGACGGGCAGAAAACTGATCCACAACAGCATCTATAAACGGACCATGAAATCATCAGGTTCCTTGGTCTTTTATTTGTTTCTGGATGGAATCCCAGGCAGGGAAGATAACCTTCACTTAGGAACAATGTGGTGAATCATATGTAAATGTAATGAGATGATGAATTATTCCAGTGGCATTATGCCCATGATTTATGGGACTTAAGGGATGTATATCCTCATATGTAATTCTCATTTTATAATGGAAGAAATTAAGACTAATAAAGTAACTCAACCAAGAAAACCTGGGACCAAGTTATATTTAAGGTATAATTCTGAAATTCACACTCAGACCTGTTTTTCTCTGAGTACTTATCCAGATAAGGATTCTAGCAGTCTGTAAGAGTTAGTGGTGAAGGGCTAATTCCACAGGTCGACCCAGGCCTTCATTGATATTTTAGTAATTCAATTCTCCTTGAGTAGGAAAAGAGTAGGTCTTCAAAATTTATAGCTATTTATTTATTTGTTCATTTTTTGAATACTGCCCTATTGTTCATTCATTCCCTCACCTAGTAACATTATTTATTGAGTACTATGATGTCCTCTCTGTTTGGAATGCTGCAAATGCCATACCTAACCCTTAGGTCCTACCCTAAACACCACTCCCTGGGCTTCCTTCCATAATCTGTGCCTCACTAAACCAGTCAAGAGGGTCCTTCATCAACAGCATCCTTCATTGATCCTTCCCAGTGCTTACTACTAGCAAAGATGGCATGAATATTTGTGACGAGTTCTTTGCTCATCTTTCCCCATATGGTGCTAAGCTCAGACAAATTCATCGTCCTTTAGGCATGCATGTATATGTGTATACATATACATATATATATACCCAGCATCCAGAGTCACACTGGAAGCACAGTAGGTGCTCAATCAATACTTGACTATTTTATTTTTACTAACGACCTTGGACCTGGCACTGATACTAAGTCCAGAGTACAGAGAACATCTTCAACCCAGACAGGTGCCTTTTGC
The DNA here is from genome assembly GCA_022376925.1 of Tragulus kanchil. Lineage (NCBI taxonomy): Eukaryota > Metazoa > Chordata > Mammalia > Artiodactyla > Tragulidae > Tragulus > Tragulus kanchil. The sequence continues at coordinate 195,991,984 of JAIOJX010000030.1, read as the reverse complement.
ACAAATAAAGTTCTAAAGGTTATTGAAATTCTTAGGCTGGAAGGATATATTCCTGCAGTGTGTGCACAGAAGGGCTGTAAAGAAAAAGGAGCTGACGGGCAGAAAACTGATCCACAACAGCATCTATAAACGGACCATGAAATCATCAGGTTCCTTGGTCTTTTATTTGTTTCTGGATGGAATCCCAGGCAGGGAAGATAACCTTCACTTAGGAACAATGTGGTGCATCATATGTAAATGTAATGAGATGATGAATTATTCCAGTGGCATTATGCCCATGATTTATGGGGAGACATTATCTGCTAAAAGCCCAGGCTGAAAGAATATTGATTTCACTTTTGCCAAGACAGCCATTTAAAACTTTTTAAAGACAGCAAATGATTGTTTAAAAGACCAACTTCAGAAAGGCCAGTTTCAAACCGTTTGGTGGGGAGGAATGGGAGGAAGCAAAAACAATAAGAGCCAGTTGGACCAAGCGAGGTCCTCTTTTTCTGTGCTCTCCTGGAATACCTTACTCCTCTCCTATGCCACATGTGGCTATACTCACAGGGTTTGGGTCTACTTTCAGCTCTGAAACTGAATTTAACTTTTTCTGGGCAAATATATTTTTTTTTATCCTCCTCATTCAACTTTTTTTTGAAATGCAGAAGTCAGAGGTTAGTGCTCTTTGGCAGTGGTAGTGGTGCTAGGGAGTTTTCCCTTCTCCTTTAAATGAAATATTAATAACGTGATTTCCTCAATCAAACACTATCATGTTGATAGTAAATTATGCTTCCCCAGAATACAGGCAGCGTGTACTGATGAATTAAATTTTGAAGGAGGGAATGCCAGTATGGAACAGGATGATAGATTTGGGCCTATGCCAGTGAATTTAAAGAAATGTTTTCTGGTATTCTGTATCATCTTATACTTTGGCTGGGTTTCCTGCCACACAAAAGGAAGAAACTTAATTTTTTGAGTACCTGCAATATATGATGCATTTCAGAACTATATTTTAAGACTCCTTCAAATTTTTCAATATAGCTATGTTGTCTTCTTTTATAGATAAGGCAACCGAGGACCAGGAATGGTAAGTCTGAGATTACAGTGACAGTTGAAAGAATCTGGATTTGTACCCGGTTCTATTTGAACCTCACACCTCTTGCTTGTCCCAAGACCTTCTTTGCATCTCAGTTCATAAGATCAGGTGCCCTTGCTAAGGAGGTAATTTTAGTCTTCAGATTGTGTTATTTTCAGTTCCAGATTAGCAACCAAGTCTTTCTTCTTGTCCACCTAGTCAGTAAGGCATAGTCTTCATTTCCTCATAAGGTTGATCAGATTAAACAGACAGACAGACAAACAGATAGATGGATCTCTGATCAATTCCAATTACCAGCTGTTTCTACAAAATAACACTAATCCCTTTTTTTCTGTGTCAGATTTATATGCCGTAAAATGACAATTCCACTGCACAAGTTGGTGGCGTGTGTCATGTTTTGTTATTCTTGTAGGTACTCATCACCCATCCTCTGACAGCTAGCGTATTCTCTTCTATATTTAAACTTGTTGAGATATAATCCATACATAACACAGTTCACCCACTTAAAATGTACAACTTAATTGTTTTCAGCATATCTGAAACTCTGTAACTATTACCACAGTCAATTCTAGAAATTTTTCATCACCCCCTATCAGTGAAGAGTCATTCCCCACCTACTGCATCCAAATCCTCCCCCTCTCAGCAATGACTAATCTAACTTTTGGGAATATTTTTTTTATCCTCCTCATTCATTTTTTGGCAGAAGTCAGAGGTTAGTGCTCTTTGGCAGTGGTAGTGGTGCTAGGGAGTTTTCCCTTCTCCTTTAAATGAAATATTAATAACGTGATTTCCTCAATCAAACACTATCATGTTGATAGTAAATTATGCTTCCCCAGAATACAGGCAGCGTGTACTGATGAATTAAATTTTGAAGGAGGGAATGCCAGTATGGAACAGGATGATAGATTTGGGCCTATGCCAGTGAATTTAAAGAAATGTTTTCTGGTATTCTGTATCATCTTATACTTTGGCTGGGTTTCCTGCCACACAAAAGGAAGAAACTTAATTTTTTGAGTACCTGCAATATATGATGCATTTCAGAACTATATTTTAAGACTCCTTCAAATTTTTCAATATAGCTATGTTGTCTTCTTTTATAGATAAGGCAACCGAGGACCAGGAATGGTAAGTCTGAGATTACAGTGACAGTTGAAAGAATCTGGATTTGTACCCGGTTCTATTTGAACCTCACACCTCTTGCTTGTCCCAAGACCTTCTTTGCATCTCAGTTCATAAGATCAGGTGCCCTTGCTAAGGAGGTAATTTTAGTCTTCAGATTGTGTTATTTTCAGTTCCAGATTAGCAACCAAGTCTTTCTTCTTGTCCACCTAGTCAGTAAGGCATAGTCTTCATTTCCTCATAAGGTTGATCAGATTAAACAGACAGACAGACAAACAGATAGATGGATCTCTGATCAATTCCAATTACCAGCTGTTTCTACAAAATAACACTAATCCCTTTTTTTCTGTGTCAGATTTATATGCCGTAAAATGACAATTCCACTGCACAAGTTGGTGGCGTGTGTCATGTTTTGTTATTCTTGTAGGTACTCATCACCCATCCTCTGACAGCTAGCGTATTCTCTTCTATATTTAAACTTGTTGAGATATAATCCATACATAACACAGTTCACCCACTTAAAATGTACAACTTAATTGTTTTCAGCATATCTGAAACTCTGTAACTATTACCACAGTCAATTCTAGAAATTTTTCATCACCCCCTATCAGTGAAGAGTCATTCCCCACCTACTGCATCCAAATCCTCCCCCTCTCAGCAATGACTAATCTAACTTTTATCTCTCTCTATTTACCTGTTTGGGACATTTCATATGCATATGGTTATATGGTGGTTGGTCATTTGTGACTCACTTCTTTCACTTAGCACAGTGTTTCCAAGGTTTACCCATGCTGTAGCATATTACCATTTCTTCTTATGGCTTAGGAATATTCCATTTTATGAATGGATATATCACATTTTATATATCTATTCAACAGCTGATGGATCTCTGAGTTGTTTCCATTTTTTCAGTCACTGGAAACAAGCTTCTATGAACATGGATGTGCAAATTTTTGAGTGGACATATATTTTAATTTATCTTGGGTATGTATCTAGAAGTGCAATTATAAGATCACATAGTATAGTAACTCTAATCTTTTGGGGAACTGCCAGACCATTTTTCAGACTATTTTCAAAATTTTAGCTTGTTACCAGTAGTGTATAAGAATTCTCACTTCATATCCTTGCCAACTTGCTATTGTCTGGCCTTTTTATTATAGTCATCTTAACAGGTACTGAATAGTATTTCATTATAATTTTCATTTGCATTCACCTAATAGCTAATGATCTTTGCATGTGCTCACTGGCTATCTGTAAATTTTCTTCAGAGAAATGTTCATTTAGATCCTGTCTCCACTATTTAATTGACTTGTCATTTTATTTTTTGAATAGTAAGAATTCTTATTAGTATCATTCAGATAAAATGCCCTTATCAGATATATGATTTTCTCCCAGTTTGTGGGTTTTTTCCAATCTTGTACAAAATAACACTAATCCCTTTTTTTCTGTGTCAGATTTATATGCCGTAAAATGACAATTCCACTGCACAAGTTGGTGGCGTGTGTCATGTTTTGTTATTCTTGTAGGTACTCATCACCCATCCTCTGACAGCTAGCGTATTCTCTTCTATATTTAAACTTGTTGAGATATAATCCATACATAACACAGTTCACCCACTTAAAATGTACAACTTAATTGTTTTCAGCATATCTGAAACTCTGTAACTATTACCACAGTCAATTCTAGAAATTTTTCATCACCCCCTATCAGTGAAGAGTCATTCCCCACCTACTGCATCCAAATCCTCCCCCTCTCAGCAATGACTAATCTAACTTTTCTCTCTCTCTATTTACCTGTTTGGGACATTTCATATGCATATGGTTATATGGTGGTTGGTCATTTGTGACTCACTTCTTTCACTTAGCACAGTGTTTCCAAGGTTTACCCATGCTGTAGCATATTACCATTTCTTCTTATGGCTTAGGAATATTCCATTTTATGAATGGATATATCACATTTTATATATCTATTCAACAGCTGATGGATCTCTGAGTTGTTTCCATTTTTTCAGTCACTGGAAACAAGCTTCTATGAACATGGATGTGCAAATTTTTGAGTGGACATATATTTTAATTTATCTTGGGTATGTATCTAGAAGTGCAATTATAAGATCACATAGTATAGTAACTCTAATCTTTTGGGGAACTGCCAGACCATTTTTCAGACTATTTTCAAAATTTTAGCTTGTTACCAGTAGTGTATAAGAATTCTCACTTCATATCCTTGCCAACTTGCTATTGTCTGGCCTTTTTATTATAGTCATCTTAACAGGTACTGAATAGTATTTCATTATAATTTTCATTTGCATTCACCTAATAGCTAATGATCTTTGCATGTGCTCACTGGCTATCTGTAAATTTTCTTCAGAGAAATGTTCATTTAGATCCTGTCTCCACTATTTAATTGACTTGTCATTTTATTTTTTGAATAGTAAGAATTCTTATTAGTATAATTCAGATAAAATTCCCTTATCAGATATATGATTTTCTCCCAGTTTGTGGGTTATTACATTTTTCTCTTTCTTGATTGTATTCTTTGAGTACAAAGCTTTAGCTATGATTAAGTCCAAGTTACCTATTTTTCCATCGTTGCTTGTACTTTTGTGTGATATCTAAGAATCTATTGGCTAGCAAAGTCACAAAGATCTACTCCTAAGTTTTCTTCTGGAAGTTTATAGCTTTAGCTCCTATATTTAAGTCTGTGATCTATTTTGAATTTTGTATATGGTGTGAGGGAGGAGTCCAACTTTACTTTTTCACATGCAGAGACCAACTTATCTTAACATCATTTGTTGAAAAGTCATTGAATTCACTCCTTGAATTCTTTGTCCCACTGTAGAAAATTCATTTACTGTAAAAGTGAGGGTTTCTTTCCAGAGTCTCAATCCTCTCCATTGATCTATATATCCTTATGCTAGCACTACACTGTCTTAATGATAGGCTTTGTAGTAAATTTTTTAATTGATGTGCATTTTTCAAATTTGCTCTCATTTTGAAGACTGCTTTGCCTGCTCTTAATCCTTTATCTTGTCAATTTCTGTAAGAAAAAAAAAATGATAGGATTGCACTGAGTCTGTGGATCAATCTGGAAAGTGCTGTCATCTTGAATAATAATAGATCTTCCAGCCCATGAATATGGAATGACTTTTCATTTATTTATGTCTTATTTAATTTCTTTCAGCAATGCTTTATAGTTTTTAGAGTGTAACTTCTGTACTACTTTGATAAATTTATTCCTAAGAGCTTTATTCTTTTTTATAGTCATCTTAACAGGTACTGAATAGTATTTCATTATAATTTTCATTTGCATTCACCTAATAGCTAATGATCTTTGCATGTGCTCACTGGCTATCTGTAAATTTTCTTCAGAGAAATGTTCATTTAGATCCTGTCTCCACTATTTAATTGACTTGTCATTTTATTTTTTGAATAGTAAGAATTCTTATTAGTATAATTCAGATAAAATTCCCTTATCAGATATATGATTTTCTCCCAGTTTGTGGGTTATTACATTTTTCTCTTTCTTGATTGTATTCTTTGAGTACAAAGCTTTAGCTATGATTAAGTCCAAGTTACCTATTTTTCCATCGTTGCTTGTACTTTTGTGTGATATCTAAGAATCTATTGGCTAGCAAAGTCACAAAGATCTACTCCTAAGTTTTCTTCTGGAAGTTTATAGCTTTAGCTCCTATATTTAAGTCTGTGATCTATTTTGAATTTTGTATATGGTGTGAGGAGGAGTCCAACTTTACTTTTTCACATGCAGAGACCAACTTATCTTAACATCATTTGTTGAAAAGTCATTGAATTCACTCCTTGAATTCTTTGTCCCACTGTAGAAAATTCATTTACTGTAAAAGTGAGGGTTTCTTTCCAGAGTCTCAATCCTCTCCATTGATCTATATATCCTTATGCTAGCACTACACTGTCTTAATGATAGGCTTTGTAGTAAATTTTTTAATTGATGTGCATTTTTCAAATTTGCTCTCATTTTGAAGACTGCTTTGCCTGCTCTTAATCCTTTATCTTGTCAATTTCTGTAAGAAAAAAAAAATGATAGGATTGCACTGAGTCTGTGGATCAATCTGGAAAGTGCTGTCATCTTGAATAATAATAGATCTTCCAGCCCATGAATATGGAATGACTTTTCATTTATTTATGTCTTATTTAATTTCTTTCAGCAATGCTTTATAGTTTTTAGAGTGTAACTTCTGTACTACTTTGATAAATTTATTCCTAAGAGCTTTATTCTTTTTGATGCTAATGTAAATGGAATGCATTTCTTAATGGCATTTTCACTTTGTCCCTTGCTAATGTATAAAAAATATGAATGACTTGCATATTGACCTGTGTTCTTTAAACCTGCTGAATTCATTTATTAGTTTTAATGTTTTTTTTCTTTAGAATTTTCTATGTCATCTGCAAATAGAGATAGTTTTCTGAACCCTGTTCAATTTGAATGACATTGTTTGCCTAATTTCCTAACTCAAGTATATTTTTTCAACTATAAGTGGCATAAATGGACATTTCTTGTCTTGTTCCCCATTTTCGGTACAAGGTTTTCAGTTTTTCTCCTTTATAAATGTTAGCTATGGCTGTTTTTTTTTTTTTTGGTAGATGCCCTTAATCAGGTTGAGGCAGTTACCTTTTTCTCCTAGTTTATTGAATGGTTTTGTCATAAAGGGGTTTTGAATTTTGTCAAATGCTTTTTCATCACCTACTAAGATGATCACATGTTTTTTCATGTTTATTCTTGAACATGATCACATGTTTATTATAAATAACATGATTACATGTTTATTCTTTGGCCTGTGTGAGCCTCCCATTGCAGTGGCCTCTCTCGTTGCAGAGCACCAGCTGGGGCACGTGCTACAGAATGCTGGCTCGGAATTGGACACACTGGCCCAGCCACTGCTCGGCATGTGGGATCCTTCCCAGCCAGGGATCGAACCGGTGCCCCTTATACTGCAAGGTGGACTCTTTACTCACCAGACCACCAGGAAGCCCAATCACATGTTTTTGTACTGGGTTATACTGAACTATTGATAGTACATCACATTAGTAAATTTTTAATTGATGTGCATTTTTCAAATTTGCTCTCATTTTGAAGACTGCTTTGCCTGCTCTTAATCCTTTATCTTGTCAATTTCTGTAAGAAAAAAAATGATAGGATTGCACTGAGTCTGTGGATCAATCTGGAAAGTGCTGTCATCTTGAATAATAATAGATCTTCCAGCCCATGAATATGGAATGACTTTTCATTTATTTATGTCTTATTTAATTTCTTTCAGCAATGCTTTATAGTTTTTAGAGTGTAACTTCTGTACTACTTTGATAAATTTATTCCTAAGAGCTTTATTCTTTTTGATGCTAATGTAAATGGAATGCATTTCTTAATGGCATTTTCACTTTGTCCCTTGCTAATGTATAAAAAATATGAATGACTTGCATATTGACCTGTGTTCTTTAAACCTGCTGAATTCATTTATTAGTTTTAATGTTTTTTTTCTTTAGAATTTTCTATGTCATCTGCAAATAGAGATAGTTTTCTGAACCCTGTTCAATTTGAATGACATTGTTTGCCTAATTTCCTAACTCAAGTATATTTTTTCAACTATAAGTGGCATAAATGGACATTTCTTGTCTTGTTCCCCATTTTCGGTACAAGGTTTTCAGTTTTTCTCCTTTATAAATGTTAGCTATGGCTGTTTTTTTTTTTTGGTAGATGCCCTTAATCAGGTTGAGGCAGTTACCTTTTTCTCCTAGTTTATTGAATGGTTTTGTCATAAAGGGGTTTTGAATTTTGTCAAATGCTTTTTCATCACCTACTAAGATGATCACATGTTTTTTCATGTTTATTCTTGAACATGATCACATGTTTATTATAAATAACATGATTACATGTTTATTCTTTGGCCTGTGTGAGCCTCCCATTGCAGTGGCCTCTCTCGTTGCAGAGCACCAGCTGGGGCACGTGCTACAGAATGCTGGCTCGGAATTGGACACACTGGCCCAGCCACTGCTCGGCATGTGGGATCCTTCCCAGCCAGGGATCGAACCGGTGCCCCTTATACTGCAAGGTGGACTCTTTACTCACCAGACCACCAGGGAAGCCCAATCACATGTTTTTTGTACTGGGTTATACTGAACTATTGATAGTACATCACATTAAATTTTTGGACATTAACCCAAACTTACATTTCTGGGCTAAATCCCACTTTATCATAATGTATACTCTTCTTCTTCTTTTTTTGTATTGCTAGATTCAGTTTATGGAATTAACTTTACTAGTATTTTATGAGAATTTTATGTTTTATTCATAGGAGATATTAGTTGCAGTTTTAATTTCTTGTGATGTCTTTGTCAAGTTTTGGTATCAGAGTAATCCTGGAGTCAGACTGATTTGGGAAACATTCTCTTTATTCTTTGGGATCAGTTGGCCAAGTCAGCTTCTACCATAAATATTGAATCCAAAAGCAAAGTTTCCTAACTCCATGTCATCTTTCCTCCATCATGTCATGTGAATTCAAGAAAGGCTCAATCATTTTCATTATTTTCCTAAGCTAAACCCAAACAACAGTTAAAGTCACTCTAAAGCTACTATAGGTCATACTCTCTTCTCTTAGGAGAAGGCAGAGTCCATTTTCTTACTGTTTGAATGTGGGCTGCAAATGCAATTTTCTTTGGTCAACAAAATGTGGTAGAAGGGAAGTGGGTCCAGATTCCAGACAGGTCTCAATAGATTTCTTTTGGACCCTTGAAAGTTGGGAGTATAGCATATCCTACTGGAAGTTGTGACCCAATTGGTACACTGTGTGTGTGCACTGTGTACTCAGTCATGTCTCACTATTTGTGATCCAATGGAGTGTAGACCACCGGGCTCCTCTGTCTCTGGAATTTTCCAGGCAAGAATACTGGCATGGGTTGCCATTTCCTCCTCCAGAGGATCTTACTGACCCAGGGATGGAACCCATGTATTCTTTACCACTGTGCCATCTGGGAAGTCCTCCAGTCAGTGCACTACTCCAAAACCAAACTCAGACAACCACCAGAGGTATAAGTAAGGCTATCATAGCCCAGTCAGCCCCAGCCAACCTACCACCTGACCAAGAATACATAAGCAGGCCAGGCAAGATCAGCCAAATCCAAGTCAGATCATCAGAACTGTCCAGTTGATTCAGACACTTCAGTAATAGTAAATGATTCTGTTCTGAGTTTTTGACAAGTTTGTTATACTCCAATAGCTTGTAGATAAAGCTTGCCAGAAGAATAGCATCAAAACATAAGCTATCTGCCAAACATCAACATAAGTCAACTGTAGATATACATATGTCCCCTCCTTCCTGAACTTCCCTACCATCTCCTTCCCTGTAAAGCAATTATCCTTCAATTAGAAAATAAATTAATTATAAAAACATAAGCTATCTGGGGATTACATGCAATTCTGAATTACCTTTACTTTTGACCTAATCTAAATGTGACGTGCATAAACTAGTAGTATGCAAGATAATTTTAAAATAATGCAAATAAACCTTTAAAATGTTAATAGCTATACTTGTAGATTAGTGTATGTTAGAAAATACTGCTTTTCTATACAATCACATAAAGTATTTGTTTTAAGTAAACATTTAAAACAAAAACTACCTCAGTTTAAAGATATTAAATAAACAATGCTGTAGTTGGTAAACAAATAGTAAAATAGTGAATCTGGGAAATGAATGCCTGAAATTTGGAAAATATTGCAAGAAGACAGGTAATCTGATGTTGGCTATGGCACTTAACACTTCATCAAGGTGTCTTACCTAAGCATTTGTCAATCCTTGGAGAGTACTGGCCTGAAGGAATTTATGTTCTAAGTGTGAGAGAGCAAAGCTGGCATGAAGCACATTGATGTGATGAAGAAAAGAACTTTGCCAGATAATTTAGTTTGGTAAAATCAAGCCTGTATCTGTACGTGGTGAGTTGTACAGACATACCTTACTTAGTATTTACACAGGGTCTTATCAAAGGATCTCATTACTCTTCATAGTCTTTAATTAAATCCCACAATATGCTTGATGAAACAGGTATGATTTTAGATGGGTAAACTGAGATACTCTTAATCAAGGCTTCTGAAACTGATGAGGAAACCTGCCTAAGGACAAGCAGGAAGTGATTATCTAAGCCACAAACATAAGCTGCTAGTCTTTCTCTTAGGTTCCAACTCGAATGACTTTACCGCAGAGTCTAAGGGAGGAGAAAATTACTTCTTGTAAATAATTTCTTAGAGTAGTATGAGACTCGTCTCTAACCCTGGGCCTTATTCATCTTAACACAGGGAAGAACAGTTTGCTCATCATACGTGTTTTTGTCACAGGGAAATAAATTCCTTATTCCTTCCTATGGAGAGTATCACAAATACTTCACAGAAGTATTCTGGAATAATCTACCTGTTATATGAAGCCAGACATCAAGACTCTGCTTTTAGGGAGGATTTTAATCCCTTATCTTAAAATACATTGTCAGAGTACACAAGCTTCAAGCTCTGCCTATTCTCTGGCAGGGTAATGATTCATGGCCAAGCATTATCTTTGGCTCATTTAGACTTCCTGGAATCATGAGTTCAAATCCTGTCAGGTCAGCATGGGTACTTATTACCAAAGATAAATTTTAAATTTTAAATGCAAATAAACCTTTAAAATGTTAATAGCTATACTTGTAGATTAGTGTATGTTAGAAAATACTGCTTTTCTATACAATCACATAAAGTATTTGTTTTAAGTAAACATTTAAAACAAAAACTACCTCAGTTTAAAGATATTAAATAAACAATGCTGTAGTTGGTAAACAAATAGTAAAATAGTGAATCTGGGAAATGAATGCCTGAAATTTGGAAAATATTGCAAGAAGACAGGTAATCTGATGTTGGCTATGGCACTTAACACTTCATCAAGGTGTCTTACCTAAGCATTTGTCAATCCTTGGAGAGTACTGGCCTGAAGGAATTTATGTTCTAAGTGTGAGAGAGCAAAGCTGGCATGAAGCACATTGATGTGATGAAGAAAAGAACTTTGCCAGATAATTTAGTTTGGTAAAATCAAGCCTGTATCTGTACGTGGTGAGTTGTACAGACATACCTTACTTAGTATTTACACAGGGTCTTATCAAAGGATCTCATTACTCTTCATAGTCTTTAATTAAATCCCACAATATGCTTGATGAAACAGGTATGATTTTAGATGGGTAAACTGAGATACTCTTAATCAAGGCTTCTGAAACTGATGAGGAAACCTGCCTAAGGACAAGCAGGAAGTGATTATCTAAGCCACAAACATAAGCTGCTAGTCTTTCTCTTAGGTTCCAACTCGAATGACTTTACCGCAGAGTCTAAGGGAGGAGAAAATTACTTCTTGTAAATAATTTCTTAGAGTAGTATGAGACTCGTCTCTAACCCTGGGCCTTATTCATCTTAACACAGGGAAGAACAGTTTGCTCATCATACGTGTTTTTGTCACAGGGAAATAAATTCCTTATTCCTTCCTATGGAGAGTATCACAAATACTTCACAGAAGTATTCTGGAATAATCTACCTGTTATATGAAGCCAGACATCAAGACTCTGCTTTTAGGGAGGATTTTAATCCCTTATCTTAAAATACATTGTCAGAGTAAACAAGCTTCAAGCTCTGCCTATTCTCTGGCAGGGGTAATGATTCATGGCCAAGCATTATCTTTGGCTCATTTAGACTTCCTGGAATCATGAGTTCAAATCCTGTCAGGTCAGCATGGGCCTTCATCCTCCCCAATTAGATAAATAGAAAAGACAGCTTACCACACTGGATTTCTTGGCCAAGGCTTTGGAAGCAAAGGCCTAATTTAAAGGTCTGGTGATGTTTGTCTTTTAAGAAAACTTGCTGACTTTATCTTGGATCACTAGATCAAAGCTAAATGCTGCTTATGCACCTCTTTAAAAGGACTAATAATATTTTCTTTTGAGAATTTTTGCCAGATTTTTTTAATAGAAGCTATTCATAAAACACACCCCACACAGATGCACACACACACACACACACACACACACATACACACACTTAAATTGTTCGTCAGACATATTATTAACCTACTTACATCCTTTGTTAGATGCTTCTACTGGCCTGGAACTGGTGACTTGCCGAGACTCAAAGGAGCCAATGGAAGTGTTAGGAGAAAGATGGTTCTGATTATAACCTCTCATTTCACTTTTCTTGAGTTTTGGGTTAACAACTAATTAATCTTTTGACTAATCTGAATCTTAGATTCCTTATATAAACCAAGAATGATAACCACTGCCCATATAACAACTGTGAACAGTGAACAGAGTGTATGCAAAAGCATTTTACAGCTCATGAAATACAAAGTTATAAAAGATTAGTTACTTATGTAATGATTCTTATGCAGTATATTCATTACTTACATGTTAATGTACACTATCAATATTCATCTGAAAAAATTGTATTAATTTTTGAATTATTTATTTTCCTAAATAATTCAAACTCTTCTTCTGATATTGCACTCAGCATACTACTTTGGTTGCAAGTAATAAAAACTTCAACTTAAGATCTAAGTCTTCCTATAAACAGAATTGTCTTAAATAGAAAGGAAAGTCACTTGCCTGTCAAAGGGCCTGATTCAGTGGACAACAAGATATAACTGAGATAAAAGAATCATTCATGGGCTTTCATTTTAATCCCTTATCTTAAAATACATTGTCAGAGTAAACAAGCTTCAAGCTCTGCCTATTCTCTGGCAGGGTAATGATTCATGGCCAAGCATTATCTTTGGCTCATTTAGACTTCCTGGAATCATGAGTTCAAATCCTGTCAGGTCAGCATGGGCCTTCATCCTCCCCAATTAGATAAATAGAAAAGACAGCTTACCACACTGGATTTCTTGGCCAAGGCTTTGGAAGCAAAGGCCTAATTTAAAGGTCTGGTGATGTTTGTCTTTTAAGAAAACTTGCTGACTTTATCTTGGATCACTAGATCAAAGCTAAATGCTGCTTATGCACCTCTTTAAAAGGACTAATAATATTTTCTTTTGAGAATTTTTGCCAGATTTTTTTAATAGAAGCTATTCATAAAACACACCCCACACAGATGCACACACACACACACACACACACACACACATACACACACTTAAATTGTTCGTCAGACATATTATTAACCTACTTACATCCTTTGTTAGATGCTTCTACTGGCCTGGAACTGGTGACTTGCCGAGACTCAAAGGAGCCAATGGAAGTGTTAGGAGAAAGATGGTTCTGATTATAACCTCTCATTTCACTTTTCTTGAGTTTTGGGTTAACAACTAATTAATCTTTTGACTAATCTGAATCTTAGATTCCTTATATAAACCAAGAATGATAACCACTGCCCATATAACAACTGTGAACAGTGAACAGAGTGTATGCAAAAGCATTTTACAGCTCATGAAATACAAAGTTATAAAAGATTAGTTACTTATGTAATGATTCTTATGCAGTATATTCATTACTTACATGTTAATGTACACTATCAATATTCATCTGAAAAAATTGTATTAATTTTTGAATTATTTATTTTCCTAAATAATTCAAACTCTTCTTCTGATATTGCACTCAGCATACTACTTTGGTTGCAAGTAATAAAAACTTCAACTTAAGATCTAAGTCTTCCTATAAACAGAATTGTCTTAAATAGAAAGGAAAGTCACTTGCCTGTCAAAGGGCCTGATTCAGTGGACAACAAGATATAACTGAGATAAAAGAATCATTCATGGGCTTTCCTGGTGATCCAGTGGATAAAGAGTCCACCTTGCAGTGCAAGGGGCACCAGTTTGATCCCTGGCCTGGGAAGAGCCACCTGCCATGGAGCGGCTGGACCAGTATGTCAAGTTGTGAGCCAGTGCTCTGGAGCACATATGCCCAGAGCCGGTGCTCTGCAACGAGAGAGGCCACTGAAATGGGAGGCCTATACAGGCCAAAGAATAAAGATGGATGAAAATAAATAAATAAAAAACAAATAAAAGAGGCCATTTTTTTTAAAGCATCATTAATAATTTTTCTATGTGTATTAATAGTATTTTAGTTATATTTTTGAAAATTCCTTACCTACTGGAGATATAATTTAAAATACTTGTGGAAATATGGTGTTTGTAATACACTGTGGTCTTCGGCCTGGTAAGAAAGGTAAGTGCACACTCCCACTCTGAGCCATAAGCAAGCAGTAGGCTGTGACTGACTTGGCATAATAAAACTCTGCTTAGAGGAAGTTCATAAAACGGTTTTGGCCAGGAGGATGAGCTAACCTCATAATAAGTACTTGCAGAGAGAAGCTACTCCCCAAATACATGATGTGTACCACGACCAGGACTGACTTAAATACGGTGAAGGAATCATATAATTTTCTGTGTCTACACATATGTAAGTAAGGCAAATATGTGTTTCTTTTTTTGGTATCAAAAGATAATTCTAGAATAAAATTCACTGTCACATTCATTTTAAAGTACATCCACACTGTCAAAAGTCTAAATAAGCACACATTTCACTCTCCTGCAAAACTGAAAGGCACTAAATAATACACCACTATGTTTTAACTTGAATATTTTTTCTCAGTTCTAGTTCAAAAATATATATGCTGACATCCATCCTCTATAAAACAATTCCTGTGTGATAATCATGTACCTGGAGCTGAATTACCAGGGCGTTTGTCTTGTACACTTAATATGTCCTATGGGAAGTGCCTTGAAAATTTTCATTTCTGTCACTGCAAACAGAAAGAGGTATTAACCATTCAGAATGAGATACTCAGATTAGGTTTTGTGAATAAAGGAAAGTACAAGTAAGGTTTTAAGAATTAACTAGGATTTTCTCCAGTGTCTATAACAGTAACTACGACTGAAAGAATGCAGATTCCTTGAGATAGAGGCTGTGTGTCCTTCCACTACCTCTAACAGTGTCCTCTACATAACAGGCACTCAATAAACTGTTGGTTCATGAATAAATAAACTCACAAATAGGAGACTATGTCACTTTGTATCTAAGAGCCTAAATCTTATTTTTACATCTCATTACTCTACCCATTGGTTATGTGTTAGGGGACCTTACTAATTCCCTTATTCTCTGAGTATCAATTTCCTGAGTAAAAAATTGAGACTAATAATGCCATATTAGGTTGAGATCTAAATGAGAAAATCTACACAAAGATTTTAGCATATTGACTGGCACATAAAAAGTGCTTTATAAATGTCTGTAATCATTTTTTCTTTCATAGATCCAAAAGGGTTTTTCATTTTAAAAAGTGCTTTATAAATTTTGAAGTCTAACTTCTCAACACTCAGCTAAGAATTACAATAAATCGACTGTTTTGTTTAAAACATAAAACGGTTTTGGCCAGGAGGATGAGCTAACCTCATAATAAGTACTTGCAGAGAAGCTACTCCCCAAATACATGATGTGTACCACGACCAGGACTGACTTAAATACGGTGAAGGAATCATATAATTTTCTGTGTCTACACATATGTA
The DNA here is from genome assembly GCA_022376925.1 of Tragulus kanchil. NCBI lineage: Eukaryota > Metazoa > Chordata > Mammalia > Artiodactyla > Tragulidae > Tragulus > Tragulus kanchil. The sequence continues at coordinate 195,976,265 of JAIOJX010000030.1, read as the reverse complement.
AGTAAGGCAAATATGTGTTTCTTTTTTTGGTATCAAAAGATAATTCTAGAATAAAATTCACTGTCACATTCATTTTAAAGTACATCCACACTGTCAAAAGTCTAAATAAGCACACATTTCACTCTCCTGCAAAACTGAAAGGCACTAAATAATACACCACTATGTTTTAACTTGAATATTTTTTCTCAGTTCTAGTTCAAAATATATATGCTGACATCCATCCTCTATAAAACAATTCCTGTGTGATAATCATGTACCTGGAGCTGAATTACCAGGGCGTTTGTCTTGTACACTTAATATGTCCTATGGGAAGTGCCTTGAAAATTTTCATTTCTGTCACTGCAAACAGAAAGAGGTATTAACCATTCAGAATGAGATACTCAGATTAGGTTTTGTGAATAAAGGAAAGTACAAGTAAGGTTTTAAGAATTAACTAGGATTTTCTCCAGTGTCTATAACAGTAACTACGACTGAAAGAATGCAGATTCCTTGAGATAGAGGCTGTGTGTCCTTCCACTACCTCTAACAGTGTCCTCTACATAACAGGCACTCAATAAACTGTTGGTTCATGAATAAATAAACTCACAAATAGGAGACTATGTCACTTTGTATCTAAGAGCCTAAATCTTATTTTTACATCTCATTACTCTACCCATTGGTTATGTGTTAGGGGACCTTACTAATTCCCTTATTCTCTGAGTATCAATTTCCTGAGTAAAAAATTGAGACTAATAATGCCATATTAGGTTGAGATCTAAATGAGAAAATCTACACAAAGATTTTAGCATATTGACTGGCACATAAAAAGTGCTTTATAAATGTCTGTAATCATTTTTTCTTTCATAGATCCAAAAGGGTTTTTCATTTTTTTAAGAAAATTATGATTGCATTTATAAAAATGATAGATTTTTAACTTTTGGAAGTCTAACTTCTCAACACTCAGCTAAGAATTACAATAAATCTGAGAATCTGAGAAATCATCTTTTCTAGATATATGTTACATAGAAACAATTACAGTGGCTGCAAGAGTACAGTTTTCTTTTTTTTTTTTTTAGTAACAGTCTATTCACACCCTTTGAAAAAACAACAACAAAAGGGACTTGGTGGTCCAGTGGTTAAGACTGTGTTCCCAATGCATGGGCAGTAGTTTGATCCCTGGCCAGGGAACTACTAATAGATTCCCACATGCTACAACAAAGAGTTCTCAAGCCGCAACTAAAAAGTTCCTTCATTGCACAATGAAGACCCTGCATCTCACAACTGAGACTCAGCTCAGTCAAATAACTAAATGAATATATACATATATATATATTTTTTTTTCCCATTAAAGCAATCCATAATAAGTATATGCTTCATATTAAGAAGACGCACTGGTCCAGTGGTTAAGAATCCACTTGCCAAGTTCGATCCCTGGGAAGGTTCCACACACGGCAGGAAACCAAGCCTGTTGCTCCTCAACTATGAAGGCCACTTCAATGACAAGCTCAAGTATCGCAACTAGAGAGGGCCCACATGCAGCAACAGAGACCCAGAAGAGCCAAAACTACATACATACAGAAAAATATTTTTTAAAAAAGAAAATGTGGGCTATGACACATACAAATTATGCAGTCTTACTAAGTACAGGAATCCCTTTTAAGTCTTGAATTTATAAACATTGAATTTTTCGCCAATTTAAGGAGGGATGAGACTGAGTCATCATCTAAGAATAATTTCTCAATCATTTAGGATTTTCTTTTACTTTTCAATAATTTTTAAATTACTGTCTCTTTAAAGATCTTGCATATTTTTGTTAAGTGTGCTTTTTAAGGACTGTGCAGTTTTTGTGTATCTGGGGTGGAATATTATTATTTTCTAATTTACTAAATAAGGAACAGTATATATGCTTTTATATATCAGTCTTCCATCTTCAAGATTTGCTGACCTCTCTACTGCTGAGTAGGTGGCAGATTCTCTTATATTTGCACTGTTAAAAATCATATGCAAATAAGCAACAATTTTATGTCTTCCACTTAAATCTTTACACAGTTTCTTTTTCTTATTTATTTGCCAAGGACGTCTACTTAAAATTAAATGCAATATTCAAGGATTATTCAATGCTTCTAAATACTCAATGCTTCTAAGGTTTATTAACTAGAATGTATGCTATAGATTTTTCATTGCTAGGAATTCTTTTTTCTAGTACAAGTAGGCTCCATCACACCACTGGATACCTCCATTAGTAAATAAATGTGTAGATTTCTGAGGACTTACACAAACAACGTTCAAGCAACGAACAGAGTACAAATAGTACAAATACAGACAAAGCAACAGATAAAAGAGAGAAAAAAGTACAAGAGACAGAAATGGCAGCTCATCATGGAATCCCAGCAGAAAGGCAAGGAAGAGATAATGCTAGTGGTGGTAGGCAAAGCAAACTCCAGCCTTAACTACAATGTTTTATTTTACTTTTTATAGAACAGTTAGTTATAGAGAGACTGCAAATTAATCACTGACTTTTAAAACTTAAAAAAATCAAACAAGAAAGATTTGAAGAAGCTACTTCAAAGTCAGCCTAAGATACTTCGGTTGCATAAGAAACACGTGTAGCATTCTGGCATGTGGCATGGTGCCTGTTACTGGATAAGGTTTGAGGGTACCCACATGTAGTTTTAATACATCTGAATAGGCTCTGCCCCACCTCTTTACAGGCTTCATCAGTGGTTCAGCAGTAAAGAATCCGTCTGCCACGCAGGAAACACAGGAGACGCACTTTCCATCCCTTGTTTGGAAGATCTCCTGGAGCAAGGTTTGACAAACCACTCAAGTACTCTAGCCTAGATAATCCCATGGACAGAGGGACCTGGCAGACTATAGTTCATGGGGTCACAAAGAGATAGACATGACTGAAACGACGGAGAACACAGGTACACACACGTCTTTCCACTTTTGAAACCTCAGGGAACTCTGTTCTTGCTAATTCATAAGGTTATTCTGAGGTTTTAATGACTAGTATATCCATAAAGTACTTCATTGTGTCTGGCACACAGTGCTTACTCAGTGACAGTTCTTCATGTTGTCAGAACTTTGTAACATTCGTCCAGGTCTGGATTCTTCTTGTTAGCATTGTCCAAAGCCCACTGCCTTCCTTTCTCTTTTTCCCCTTCCCAACACAGAAAGATGATTAAGTATTGCCACTGAATTCTAACAGTATCATAGTGTTTAAGGATTTAGCTTCTGAAAAAAATAATTTAGTATATAAAGTAGTTCCCCCTGACCCATGGCTTTGTTTTACAGTTTCAGTTACCCATGGTTAATCGGAGTCCAAAAACATTAAGTGGAAAGCTCCAGAAGAAAAGAATTTATCAGTTTCAAACTGTGTGCTATGATTAAATCTCAACCACCCCAGTATGCACCATTTCCAAGCCATTCCTTCTTCTCACACATCCTGCCCCTTGGCAGCTCATCATGGAATCCCAGCAGAAAGGCAAGGAAGAGATAATGCTAGTGGTGGTAGGCAAAGCAAACTCCAGCCTTAACTACAATGTTTTATTTTACTTTTTATAGAACAGTTAGTTATAGAGAGACTGCAAATTAATCACTGACTTTTAAAACTTAAAAAAATCAAACAAGAAAGATTTGAAGAAGCTACTTCAAAGTCAGCCTAAGATACTTCGGTTGCATAAGAAACACGTGTAGCATTCTGGCATGTGGCATGGTGCCTGTTACTGGATAAGGTTTGAGGGTACCCACATGTAGTTTTAATACATCTGAATAGGCTCTGCCCCACCTCTTTACAGGCTTCATCAGTGGTTCAGCAGTAAAGAATCCTTGCCACGCAGGAAACACAGGAGACGCACTTTCCATCCCTTGTTTGGAAGATCTCCTGGAGCAAGGTTTGACAAACCACTCAAGTACTCTAGCCTAGATAATCCCATGGACAGAGGGACCTGGCAGACTATAGTTCATGGGGTCACAAAGAGATAGACATGACTGAAACGACGGAGAACACAGGTACACACACGTCTTTCCACTTTTGAAACCTCAGGGAACTCTGTTCTTGCTAATTCATAAGGTTATTCTGAGGTTTTAATGACTAGTATATCCATAAAGTACTTCATTGTGTCTGGCACACAGTGCTTACTCAGTGACAGTTCTTCATGTTGTCAGAACTTTGTAACATTCGTCCAGGTCTGGATTCTTCTTGTTAGCATTGTCCAAAGCCCACTGCCTTCCTTTCTCTTTTTCCCCTTCCCAACACAGAAAGATGATTAAGTATTGCCACTGAATTCTAACAGTATCATAGTGTTTAAGGATTTAGCTTCTGAAAAAAATAATTTAGTATATAAAGTAGTTCCCCCTGACCCATGGCTTTGTTTTACAGTTTCAGTTACCCATGGTTAATCGGAGTCCAAAAACATTAAGTGGAAAGCTCCAGAAGAAAAGAATTTATCAGTTTCAAACTGTGTGCTATGATTAAATCTCAACCACCCCAGTATGCACCATGAGGTACCAAGCCATTCCTTCTTCTCACACATCCTGCCCCTTGGCTACTTAGACGCCTCTCAGTTAACAGATCAACTGCCCTGGTATCAAAGGACTCATATTCAGGTCACTCTTATTTTTCCTAACAGTGGCCCTGAAGCATAACAGTAGTGATGCGGGCAGTGGAGATGTGCCAAAGAGAAGCCTTAAAGTGCTTCCTTTAAGTGAAAAGGTGGAAGTTCTTGATTTAATAAGGAAAGAGAAACAAATCCACATGCCGAGGTTACTAAGATCTAAAGTATGAACAAATCTCTATCAAATAAACTGTGAAGAAGAACAAAGAAATCTGTGCTAGTTTTGCTGTTGCACCTTAAACGAAAAGTCATGGCCATCTTGCATGATAAGTACTTAGTTAAGATGGAAAAGGCAGTAAATATATACATATATATGTATATATATGTATAGCAAGGTATTTTGAGAGTGAGAGACCACATTCACCAAAATTTTATCACAATATACCATTATAACTGTTCTATTTCATTACTAGTTATTATTGTCAATAACTTAGTGTACTTAATTTAGAAATTTAACTTTAAAATATATATGAATGGGGGCTTCCCCTGGTGGTCCAGTGGGTAAAGACACTGCCTTGCAGTGCAAGGGGCGCCGGTTCAATCCCTGGCCTGGGAAGATCCCACATGCCATGGAGCGGCTGGACCGATGTGTCCAACTACTGAGTCGGAGCTCTGGCGTGCGTGTGCCCAGAGCCAGTGCTCTGCGACGACAGTGGCCACTGCGATGGGAGGCCCACAGGAGCCAAAAGAACAAAGATGGATGAAAATGGAGAAATGAAAGACCAACAGAAGTGGCCCGCTCATCCCCCTCCCTCCCAACCCCCCCCTCCAAAAGATAAATAAATTTAAAAAAAATTAAAAATATGAATGTAGGGAAGAAAAAATATATATTTATACATAGATAGATAGATAAGATAAATATTTTTTTAGTATTAAACAGTTTGGTACTACTGATGATTTTTTTTTTTTACTTTATTTATTTATTTATTTATTTTTGTACATGTATGTTCCCAGATCATTCATATCCCTTGACCCTCCTCCCACTCAGTTCCCCCCCTCCCATCCCTCCAGACCATCGCTCCAAGTGGTTGTAGGTACTCCTATTCCCCTAGCACAATGACAATAGCTATCTTTTCTACACATGACAGTATAGGTTTCCATGTTACTCCCTTCCACTGTTCGGTCTCCACAATGTCTTCATGTCTATTCTCTGTTTTTTCATGAGTTCACTGCGTGTGTTATCATGACCATCTTACTAGATCCCATATATATGAGTTAGTATACTATACTTGTCTTTCTCTTTTTGACTTACTTCACTTTTTATGATAGGTTCTAGAGCCAGCCACCTCATTAGGACTGAGTCTTCTGCATTTCTTTTAACAGCTGAGTAGTATTCCATTGTATATATGTACTAGAGCTTCTGGATCCATTCATTTGTCGATGGACATCTAGGTTGCTTCCATGTTCTGGCTATTGTATAGAGAGCTGCAATGAACATTGGGGTACAGGTGCCTCTTTCAGTTTTGACTTCATCAGGATATAGGCCTAATAGTGGGATTGCTGGGTCATAGGGTGCTTCTATTTTTAGTTTTTTAAGGAATCTCCATATTGTCTTCCATAGAGGTTGTATTAATTTACATTCCCACCAGCAATGCAAGAGGGTTCCCTTTTCTCCACACCCTCTTCAGCATTTGTTGTCTGTCGATTTGTTGATGATGGCCATTCTGACAGGTGTGAGGTGGTATCTCATTGTGATTTTAATTTGCATTTCTCTGATAATAAGCGAGGTTGAGCATCGTTTCATGTATTTTTGGGCCATCTGTATGTCCTCTTTGGAGAGGCGTCTCTTTAGATCTTTTTCCCATTTTTTGATTGGGCTGCTCATTTTCCCTGTGCTGAGTTGTCTGAGTTGCTTGTAGATTTTGGAGATGAATTCTTTGTCTGTTGTTTCATTTGCTATGATTTTCTCCCACTCTGTGGGGTGTCTGTTGAACTTTTTTGTAATTTCTTTTGCTGTACAAAAGCTTTTAAGTTTCATAAGGTTCCATAGGTTCATTTTTCTTTTCAGTTCTGCTATTTTAGTTGGTGGGTCAGAGAAGATCTTGCTTTGATTGATGTCCTTGAGGGTTTTGCCTATATTCTCCTCTAAGAGTCTGATGGTTTCTGGTCTTACATTGAGGTCTTTAATCCATCTGACTGCCGGCGACAGCCGGGTATGGGCCCGACGCTCCAGCGCCATCCATTTTCAGGGCTAGTTGATTCGGCAGGTGAGTTGTTACACACTCCTTAGCGGATTCCGATGATTTTTGACCTTCTCTTCAGGAAAGAAGGGACTACTGTACCCAGTTTTATGGAAGTTTAAGGATCAACTTTTCATAAAACAGGTTTACATTTAATGAGAAGTACCTGTGCCATGAACATGTCATTGCTAATATTTGTTTCTATAGTGAACTGCACTGAACAATAAAGTATTTGGACAAAAAACCTGATACTGTGGGGAGGGGGGAAGCTCTCTTTACTTCTTATTAATTCTTGATTCCAAGTGCTCTTTGCACTACTTGGCTCACCATTAGATCAGAGCAGTTATTATTATTACTGAAACATAAGGTTAACATTTCCATCATCACTGAGGTTAAAATTTGCATACTTCTGCATAATTCCTTTGCACAGCTGCTTGTAAGCTTTGTCTTTCATCTTGGTTTGCACAATTCATCTGGAATTTCTTAAAACTGGACTATTCATAATAACAGTCTTGAAAGAACTTAGGGGGAACGTTGAGTTCAACGTTTTAGCAGCATCCTTCACTTAAATGAAAAGCTTCAGAGTCTCTTGAAGACATGAACAGCTTTGACTGAAAAGTCTAATATCAACCACATGGGTTGAAGGATTGCAGAACAAATTTTTTATTGTGATATAAATCTGCCAGAAACAACAACAAAAAAGGTCATCAATCTCTTCCTTACATTTTGTTGGCATTTTAAAATTACCCTCTTTTCCTTCCTCTCTGCTACTTACCAAACAAAACCAGGGTATTCGATGTTGTCACAAATTCTATTTGTCAGTGATATTCCTTTGATAAGCTGTTGAAACTTACAGGCCAGATGAGAAGAAATCACATAAAAGCTCAAGCCATTTATAAAATTCAAGACTGACTAAAAGGACTAAATGACTTCTACTTTACAGTGGACTTGAAAGAAACCGGTCAATAGCCATTATGTGAAAAGAAGGAAAGACAGCATAATAGAAAAACTTAAAAAAGAAGGGCATCTCAGTTTTAGCTTTGACTTTGCCCATAACTTGATGAATTTATTCCAACACATCACTCATTGTGTATATCCAGACCTCATGATTTCAAGCAACAGAACTCAAGGCAATTGGCCAAACAATAGGCAAAACCAGGGACAGAGAAGAGTCATTCACTAGCTCATATAAAAAGTCGAGGGGTATATTTGGTCCGACTGGATCCAGGGGTTTTAAAGATGTCATCAAGAACATGTTTCTCCCTAGCTCCCAGCTCCCTTTTCCTATGAGTTGACTTTGCTTGTAGATGGGCTTTTCATACTCTATGAAAAGATGATTATCAGCAGTTCTAGTTGATGTCTATCAGTTTAGCTACTCCAGGGGGCAAGAAATCACCACTTTTTCTATTGTTTCCATAAAAGCCTCATGGTTTTTGGAGAGATGTTTTGCACCTCAGGCCCAACTCTGAACCAACAAAATCTACAAATTAGTCAGGTCTAGACTATATACATTCTACATACTACGTGGACTGAAATTGAAGAGAGGATCTCTGCTCAAAGGTGAATCAGGACACATCTCCCAGAAAAAGTGGGGAAGGCATCATAAATAGTGGACAAGGAAGAACAATATACCCACTCCAACCTCTCTTGGATTTCAAAGTATTCAATAAAATACAGAATTGAGAGCTGATGATGTAAAGGTTTTTACTCTATGTTTCAAACTAAAGTACTTTAAAGATTCTTCTGAGGAAGAGATGGCTGAAACCAAATATCCACTCTCCTCCTCTACTTTTAGTAATAACCTGCCCCCTCTCTCAATGTGGATACGTGAACAGTCAGCAGCAAAAGTGTATCACTTCCCACACTTCCCTATAGTCAAATACAGTCACAGGACTGATGTGATAGTTGCAATTATGGCCTCCTAAGATATTCAGGTCTTAATGCCTAGATATATGTTGGTTAATGGGAAAGTCATTTAGGTGGCAACAGACTTTTTGTCGATGTGATTGAGTTAAGGCCCTTGAGATTGAAAGATTATTCTGGATTAGCAGGTGGTTCCCAAAGGCAACCACAAGTGTCCTTATGTGTTAGAGCTTGAGGGCCATGACATGCGGAAGAGAAGACCACACAGGCAGAGAAGGAGGTGATGCGGTCCCAGCCCAGGAACACTGTCAGTCACCAGAAGCTGAAAGATGTGAGGAAACTCCCTCGAGAGTCTCCAAAAGAAGTATAGCCATGTGGGCATCCTGATTTCAGCTCAGTGAAAATAAGAAAGAACCATGAGAGTAGACACTTCTCTTAAGCCACTACATTTGTGGTAATTTGTTATACCAGCTACAGGTAACCAATCTAAGTTCTTACAAACTATGAGCAGAAAACAAGGTGACCAGCTTCCAGCTCATGCTCTTTGAGGGAAGGCTGTTTCTTTCTCCTTTTTTCTATCCAGTTGGCTAGAACGTGGAAATGCTGGTGAGGCATCTTGTGCTATTGCTTATTGTGTGAATAATAGCAACATGCTAGGATGGCAGAACAACAAGCTAGAAGGGGCCTGGGTCCCCAATATTTAGCTTAAAATTCCAATTTGAGAGATAAATAAAATTAGGTCTCGTTTGAGCCACTATTCTGGATTCTCTTATTGAAACTAATCTATATGCTAACAAAACTACCATTTTTGTCTGCCATGGGACTACACTTCAAAGACTTGGAATTAAAGAGACTGGAATTAACCAAGATCCAGAGGCTATGATCGGAAATTCATCATCACACCTGCACCCAACACTCACTTCCCACAAGCTGCTCCCATAATCTCAGTTTAATAAGGATGCTCTCTCATTTCTGGAGACCCAAGACTTCTCTAAAAGCCAGGAGACTCCTCAGTGGCTTTGGCAAAACTCCGCACACAAAAAAGCAATCTAAAATCTTGGAATGAGAAAATATTTCATTGAGAATCTCAGGGATGAAAATGTCTGACACTTCCCTATAGTCAAATACAGTCACAGGACTGATGTGATAGTTGCAATTATGGCCTCCTAAGATATTCAGGTCTTAATGCCTAGATATATGTTGGTTAATGGGAAAGTCATTTAGGTGGCAACAGACTTTTTGTCGATGTGATTGAGTTAAGGCCCTTGAGATTGAAAGATTATTCTGGATTAGCAGGTGGTTCCCAAAGGCAACCACAAGTGTCCTTATGTGTTAGAGCTTGAGGGCCATGACATGCGGAAGAGAAGACCACACAGGCAGAGAAGGAGGTGATGCGGTCCCAGCCCAGGAACACTGTCAGTCACCAGAAGCTGAAAGATGTGAGGAAACTCCCTCGAGAGTCTCCAAAAGAAGTATAGCCATGTGGGCATCCTGATTTCAGCTCAGTGAAAATAAGAAAGAACCATGAGAGTAGACACTTCTCTTAAGCCACTACATTTGTGGTAATTTGTTATACCAGCTACAGGTAACCAATCTAAGTTCTTACAAACTATGAGCAGAAAACAAGGTGACCAGCTTCCAGCTCATGCTCTTTGAGGGAAGGCTGTTTCTTTCTCCTTTTTTCTATCCAGTTGGCTAGAACGTGGAAATGCTGGTGAGGCATCTTGTGCTATTGCTTATTGTGTGAATAATAGCAACATGCTAGGATGGCAGAACAACAAGCTAGAAGGGGCCTGGGTCCCCAATATTTAGCTTAAAATTCCAATTTGAGAGATAAATAAAATTAGGTCTCGTTTGAGCCACTATTCTGGATTCTCTTATTGAAACTAATCTATATGCTAACAAAACTACCATTTTTGTCTGCCATGGGACTACACTTCAAAGACTTGGAATTAAAGAGACTGGAATTAACCAAGATCCAGAGGCTATGATCGGAAATTCATCATCACACCTGCACCCAACACTCACTTCCCACAAGCTGCTCCCATAATCTCAGTTTAATAAGGATGCTCTCTCATTTCTGGAGACCCAAGACTTCTCTAAAAGCCAGGAGACTCCTCAGTGGCTTTGGCAAAACTCCGCACACAAAAAAGCAATCTAAAATCTTGGAATGAGAAAATATTTCATTGAGAATCTCAGGGATGAAAATGTCTGACCTTAACAAAGGCTTTAAACACAAAACTGAGCAGAGCAAATTGAAAATGATGAGCTCTAATCCTTCCACATGTGATATATTTACAGCCGTGCCAACTAAGAGAAGACTCTCCAAACCATACCTTATTCATGCTGCGTGGATATACTCCTCTGTGTGTGTGTGTGTGTGTGTGTATCTGTACTCGAGAAGAAAGAGGTGTGCATTACTTTGTCTATTATCAGACAAAAAAACCCAAAGCTTTCCACTGCATTTCTGAAAACATTCTGAAAATAAATCTACCAAACATGCTAGATTTCTACTTCTAAATGATTGTAGTGTAGAATTGTAACTGACATACTGCCTAAATGAACATTTGTTTAGACATCAACATTGTCTTAATATTGAAGGAAAACACATTATCTGATCATGGTAATAAGAAAATATAATTAGAAAATTACAGCATTCTTAGAATATTAGTATATCAGTTACATGAAACTTGGGGTGGAGGTAGAATGCACAGATTTCAATTTCTAGATCTAAGTCCAACATAAACCAGCAGTACAACCTAGGATTAGTCACCTAAACATTCTGTGACCTGGCAACCTTATCTATACAAATGAAAGAACTAGAGTGTTTCAGAGACTGAGAACTGCTGGTTTATGAGCCAAGTGCCGCCTAAAAATGTGTTTTCTTTGGCTAGTTGAATTAGTTGCTTAACTTTAACTGAAGACATTTTGCCAGAAAAATAATATGATTTCTGGTTCCTTTTGAAACTAATCTATATGCTAACAAAACTACCATTTTTGTCTGCCATGGGACTACACTTCAAAGACTTGGAATTAAAGAGACTGGAATTAACCAAGATCCAGAGGCTATGATCGGAAATTCATCATCACACCTGCACCCAACACTCACTTCCCACAAGCTGCTCCCATAATCTCAGTTTAATAAGGATGCTCTCTCATTTCTGGAGACCCAAGACTTCTCTAAAAGCCAGGAGACTCCTCAGTGGCTTTGGCAAAACTCCGCACACAAAAAAGCAATCTAAAATCTTGGAATGAGAAAATATTTCATTGAGAATCTCAGGGATGAAAATGTCTGACCTTAACAAAGGCTTTAAACACAAAACTGAGCAGAGCAAATTGAAAATGATGAGCTCTAATCCTTCCACATGTGATATATTTACAGCCGTGCCAACTAAGAGAAGACTCTCCAAACCATACCTTATTCATGCTGCGTGGATATACTCCTCTGTGTGTGTGTGTGTGTGTGTGTATCTGTACTCGAGAAGAAAGAGGTGTGCATTACTTTGTCTATTATCAGACAAAAAAACCCAAAGCTTTCCACTGCATTTCTGAAAACATTCTGAAAATAAATCTACCAAACATGCTAGATTTCTACTTCTAAATGATTGTAGTGTAGAATTGTAACTGACATACTGCCTAAATGAACATTTGTTTAGACATCAACATTGTCTTAATATTGAAGGAAAACACATTATCTGATCATGGTAATAAGAAAATATAATTAGAAAATTACAGCATTCTTAGAATATTAGTATATCAGTTACATGAAACTTGGGGTGGAGGTAGAATGCACAGATTTCAATTTCTAGATCTAAGTCCAACATAAACCAGCAGTACAACCTAGGATTAGTCACCTAAACATTCTGTGACCTGGCAACCTTATCTATACAAATGAAAGAACTAGAGTGTTTCAGAGACTGAGAACTGCTGGTTTATGAGCCAAGTGCCGCCTAAAAATGTGTTTTCTTTGGCTAGTTGAATTAGTTGCTTAACTTTAACTGAAGACATTTTGCCAGAAAAATAATATGATTTCTGGTTCCTTTTGAAAAATCAGAATATTAAACAAACTCATCCTGTATTCCCATATGACAATCACCAGATAAAGCCAGTATTTTTCAGGTATACCTTACCCACTTCATTCATTTATGCCTGACTACACTTAACAGCCCTGTGAATGTGTGACTCCAACACTCCATTACCTCAAAAGCTGTGTCGAGTCCCAAAGGTCTATGAGCCTAGAATATAACTGAGAATCTAGAAACATACCCACATATATTCATTGTCAATTGATTTTCAGTACATGTGCTAAGATACACTGAGAACATAATAATCTTTTCAACAAATGGTCCTGAGACAACTTGATATCATCATGCAATATCAAGTTAGACCTTTTCCTCATATCACATATAACAACTCAAATGGATCACAGACCTAGATATAAGAGATCAAACTATAAAACTATCAGAAGAAAATGCAGAAAAAAATCTTTGTGATCTTAGATTAGGCAAAGTTGTCTCAAATATGACACCAAAAGACCAAGTGACTAAAGAAAAAAGATAAACTGGACTTCCCTACAATTTTAAAAACTTCTGTGCTTCAAAGGATACCTAAAAAGTAAAAAGACACCCCAGATAATTGAGACAAAATATTCGCAAATCATTTATTGGATAAGGGACATATAGGTGGAGTATATAAAGAACCGTATTGTTACAATGCTGTAATAAAATGATGAATAACCGTCTCAGAAAATGAGTAAGGGGACTGAAAAAACATTTCTCTAAACATATGAAAGAATGTTTAGACATATTGTCATATTGAAGGAAAACACATTATCTGATCATGGTAATAAGAAAATATAATTAGAAAATTACAGCATTCTTAGAATATTAGTATATCAGTTACATGAAACTTGGGGTGGAGGTAGAATGCACAGATTTCAATTTCTAGATCTAAGTCCAACATAAACCAGCAGTACAACCTAGGATTAGTCACCTAAACATTCTGTGACCTGGCAACCTTATCTATACAAATGAAAGAACTAGAGTGTTTCAGAGACTGAGAACTGCTGGTTTATGAGCCAAGTGCCGCCTAAAAATGTGTTTTCTTTGGCTAGTTGAATTAGTTGCTTAACTTTAACTGAAGACATTTTGCCAGAAAAATAATATGATTTCTGGTTCCTTTTGAAAAATCAGAATATTAAACAAACTCATCCTGTATTCCCATATGACAATCACCAGATAAAGCCAGTATTTTTCAGGTATACCTTACCCACTTCATTCATTTATGCCTGACTACACTTAACAGCCCTGTGAATGTGTGACTCCAACACTCCATTACCTCAAAAGCTGTGTCGAGTCCCAAAGGTCTATGAGCCTAGAATATAACTGAGAATCTAGAAACATACCCACATATATTCATTGTCAATTGATTTTCAGTACATGTGCTAAGATACACTGAGAACATAATAATCTTTTCAACAAATGGTCCTGAGACAACTTGATATCATCATGCAATATCAAGTTAGACCTTTTCCTCATATCACATATAACAACTCAAATGGATCACAGACCTAGATATAAGAGATCAAACTATAAAACTATCAGAAGAAAATGCAGAAAAAAATCTTTGTGATCTTAGATTAGGCAAAGTTGTCTCAAATATGACACCAAAAGACCAAGTGACTAAAGAAAAAAGATAAACTGGACTTCCCTACAATTTTAAAAACTTCTGTGCTTCAAAGGATACCTAAAAAGTAAAAAGACACCCCAGATAATTGAGACAAAATATTCGCAAATCATTTATTGGATAAGGGACATATAGGTGGAGTATATAAAGAACCGTATTGTTACAATGCTGTAATAAAATGATGAATAACCGTCTCAGAAAATGAGTAAGGGGACTGAAAAAACATTTCTCTAAACATATGCAAATGTCCAACAAGCACATGGAAAGATGCTCACCATTATCAGGGAAATGCAAATAAAAATCACAATGAAAAATGGCTTTACACCCACTAAAATGACTAAAACCAAAAAGACAGGTATTAACTAGTGCTAACACATGTATGAAGAAATTGGAACACTCATTCTTGTTGGTAGGATGGTAAAATTCTGTATTCACCTTTGAAAACTGTCTGATAGTTCATCAGAAGGTTAAACATGGAACCACCGTATACGTAGCAACTCTACTACTAGATGCACACTCAAGAGAAGTGATAATATACTTCTACATGAAAACTTGTATATGAATGTTTATAGCAGCATTATTCATTCTAGGCAAAAAGTATACAACTGTCCATTCAATGAATAATGGGTGAACAAAATGTGGTGTACAGTGGTATATTATTTAGCAATAAAAAAGGGAAAGCATAAAGAAACATGTTACAGCCAGATGAACCTTTAGAACAATATTGTATAAGTGGAAAAAGCCAGATCCAAAGGTCATATGATATGATTCCAATAGTATGAAATATCCAGAATTGGTAAATACATAGAATAGAAAGTGGATTGGTAGTTACCAGGGGAGGAAGACAGGAACAGAGACTTTCAATGGATATTGGGTGATGTAAATGTGGTGAAATTGATTGTGGTGATGGTTTTATAACTTTGTGAGTATGCTAAAAAAAAAAAAAACCCACTAATCTGTATACTTTAAGAGGATGTTTAAAATGTTTTTTGTGATAGGGTCCGAATCTTCACCTCTATTATCCCTATTAACATTGTCAATATGATAATACTTTCCTAGTCACAGGTTATGTATCTTAGATTAGGCAAAGTTGTCTCAAATATGACACCAAAAGACCAAGTGACTAAAGAAAAAAGATAAACTGGACTTCCCTACAATTTTAAAAACTTCTGTGCTTCAAAGGATACCTAAAAAGTAAAAAGACACCCCAGATAATTGAGACAAAATATTCGCAAATCATTTATTGGATAAGGGACATATAGGTGGAGTATATAAAGAACCGTATTGTTACAATGCTGTAATAAAATGATGAATAACCGTCTCAGAAAATGAGTAAGGGGACTGAAAAAACATTTCTCTAAACATATGCAAATGTCCAACAAGCACATGGAAAGATGCTCACCATTATCAGGGAAATGCAAATAAAAATCACAATGAAAAATGGCTTTACACCCACTAAAATGACTAAAACCAAAAAGACAGGTATTAACTAGTGCTAACACATGTATGAAGAAATTGGAACACTCATTCTTGTTGGTAGGATGGTAAAATTCTGTATTCACCTTTGAAAACTGTCTGATAGTTCATCAGAAGGTTAAACATGGAACCACCGTATACGTAGCAACTCTACTACTAGATGCACACTCAAGAGAAGTGATAATATACTTCTACATGAAAACTTGTATATGAATGTTTATAGCAGCATTATTCATTCTAGGCAAAAAGTATACAACTGTCCATTCAATGAATAATGGGTGAACAAAATGTGGTGTACAGTGGTATATTATTTAGCAATAAAAAGGAATGCATAAAGAAACATGTTACAGCCAGATGAACCTTTAGAACAATATTGTATAAGTGGAAAAAGCCAGATCCAAAGGTCATATGATATGATTCCAATAGTATGAAATATCCAGAATTGGTAAATACATAGAATAGAAAGTGGATTGGTAGTTACCAGGGGAGGAAGACAGGAACAGAGACTTTCAATGGATATTGGGTGATGTAAATGTGGTGAAATTGATTGTGGTGATGGTTTTATAACTTTGTGAGTATGCTAAAAAAAAAAAAAACCCACTAATCTGTATACTTTAAGAGGATGTATTTAACAGTAAATGGATTATATCTTAGTTTTAAAAGTACATGAGCCTCCAGCAGGATCCGAATCTTCACCTCTATTATCCCTATTAACATTGTCAATATGATAATACTTTCCCTAGTCACAGGTTAACTGGTATGACCTATCCACTTTGGCATAAAACACAGAAAATTATGGCTAATGGTGAAATAAATTTTACTTACAAAAGGATAAGACTTAAGTTTCTTGTTTCAAAAAAAGAAACTTTGGGTAAGCTTTTAAGATAGATACTTTACTCGGTTTTGAAATTTTAAAATTTTTGTTTGTTCTCAAACAACTTAACTTACAGAATCATACAATTTATCTCTCTCCTTTGTTTCAGGCTGTTTCTAGGCAAGGAGGACAAATCCTAATCAATGATAAATTGATTCATTTCAGTTTTAACATCCTTTTGTATAATTACTCTGAAGTTTACAAGCTCATGGTATCTTCTGAATTTCAGATTAAGCTGAGGTATCTGGAAATTCAGCAAAATCTAATACAGAGGTTCATCTCAAGTCAGTCCCAATTTCTCCACTCTAGAACTTACACATGAGAGGAAAATGGCCAGCTCTTTTGTTATAGGCCTATAAAATAAATTAATCTCTTAATCAAAGGAGAGGTGTGTAGGTGAGTGAATTATACCATCTCCTCAGGATTTCTCTTCCTGTCCAATCACAAAAGGTAGTAAATTATTTAACAATAGTACCATCGGGGCAAAACTCAAGCATTAAGGTGAAAACATGATTGCCCTTAGGAAGAAGTTCAGATGCAAGGGACCATGAATTACAGACATGTGCATACATTATGAAAAATGGGAAAAAAATAAAGTTACCTTCTAAAGCAGCTACTATTTGAATTGCCTGAACTAAAAGATGTGGACATTCTGACTCTTGGCAGAAAGGTTTTCTTTGTTTAGAAAAACACCTGTATGAGTCTCCTTAATGCCCCTGGCCTAGGTAACAGCCATCCAGAAAGAGAGTAATAAAACTGATTTACTTAACAAAATAAAAACAATTCTTACAAAGTAATATTTTGCAATGGTAAGAGATTCATGCCTCTATCCTACTCTATTGCATTTCACCTGTCCTCTGGAAGCCATTAAAGAGACTCCCTGACCCAATGGCTTCCAATGGGGTTGTACCAGGTGGTAACTACTAATGACTGGCAAGTGGAGGAGGGTGAGGTCATGGTGTTTATTCCCCCAGACTCTCTCTATGCTGGGCCTCTGGCCAGCAGAAGCTAGACAACTCTTGCCCTCAGTGGGGCTCCTCTCTATAGGTTCCAGAAACTGCTTCCCTGCCCTGTTGTTCAGGCTAAAGTTTGAAACAGTTCCCCAGTGATGCCAGCCATAGAATGCTTCAACATACAGTCAGCTCTGTTACAAGTAACATATATGTTCTTGAAAATCATCATGCAATGCAAAATCATACAATAAAAAAGAATGGCATCTATGAGAAAATGGGGTTAGAGGCACATACACACAGAAACTAGTATCTATGACATTTCAAAAAGCTAGGAACCTAACAAAAGTTGCCAGTGTTACACTTGTTCCATGATTAAGAAACACAGTAAATAACTGCATTTTACTTTGAACAAGGCCTTGGAGTTTGCTGGTGGAAGTAAGATTCCAGAGTTACAGCCTGTAAGCTATTGTGAAGCAGCATCTGGAGACTTATCTGAAATGGGAACAGAAAATTGTCCCACCAGTTGGGGATTGTTGGTGTATAACTGTACAGCCAGCTAAGGTGGGAAGAGGGTGTTTGGGAGAGGGGAATACATTAGTAGGCTCCTACACTACTTGGTTCAACCAGATACAAATTTCTGTGTTGACCAAACTTTCTCATGATAAAGTCACATGAGAACAAACGCAAAACTAGGTTCAAACTGTTTCCAAATACATCAATGGCACTGGCACAAATGTAAATTTTTAAAACAACTGTTAGAAAAGAACTCACTATACATAGTTCATTTTCCTACACCTGGCCTATGACCTTACAAATAATAGTCCCTTTTCTATATTCTTTTCACTGATCACATCTAACTGTGAATCATGTCCTCTGTTTCTCATCTTAACAGCTAGGAGAGAGTGAAGGGCAGTCTGGGGACAAGGGTTCTGGTAATACAGGAGGAGTTCAGAACCTGGTAAGAAATAAGTAGTTGCCAAGGACCTTTGAAAGACAGACATGTGTCTTAATGTTCTTTAGTATTTTATAGTACTTGCCACAGCCTGCCCCACCATATCCTCTGTTACATGCAAGAGCTCTGTACTTGTGGGGCTCTGAAGAATTAAAGAGAGTGTTGTATGGAACATGAAGATGGGCAGGAAGCACAGAGGATCACAATTGTCATGAAAAAACACGAGAGGCAGAGACACACAGCCCTTTCCCCAGAACAGACCTTCGAAGGGCACCTGGCACTCTATATTCTGCTACTATGATGTACCTCTGCTGGGGCAGGGGGGAACTATTTGGTTGACAGAGAATTGGGTACTACTTACAACTACATACAAGAATAGCAAATATGGTTTCTACATCTACATCCTCCCCCTACCACTCCCTCACACCTCCCCTCTCACTGCTAACAGTTTCTCAGCAATATTTTCCATTTTAAAGGGACTTGTTCTGCAGGGAACAGGAATACAGAAGTGCTTGCATGATGCTTGAAAAAATAACTGCATTTTACTTTGAACAAGGCCTTGGAGTTTGCTGGTGGAAGTAAGATTCCAGAGTTACAGCCTGTAAGCTATTGTGAAGCAGCATCTGGAGACTTATCTGAAATGGGAACAGAAAATTGTCCCACCAGTTGGGGATTGTTGGTGTATAACTGTACAGCCAGCTAAGGTGGGAAGAGGGTGTTTGGGAGAGGGGAATACATTAGTAGGCTCCTACACTACTTGGTTCAACCAGATACAAATTTCTGTGTTGACCAAACTTTCTCATGATAAAGTCACATGAGAACAAACGCAAAACTAGGTTCAAACTGTTTCCAAATACATCAATGGCACTGGCACAAATGTAAATTTTTAAAACAACTGTTAGAAAAGAACTCACTATACATAGTTCATTTTCCTACACCTGGCCTATGACCTTACAAATAATAGTCCCTTTTCTATATTCTTTTCACTGATCACATCTAACTGTGAATCATGTCCTCTGTTTCTCATCTTAACAGCTAGGAGAGAGTGAAGGGCAGTCTGGGGACAAGGGTTCTGGTAATACAGGAGGAGTTCAGAACCTGGTAAGAAATAAGTAGTTGCCAAGGACCTTTGAAAGACAGACATGTGTCTTAATGTTCTTTAGTATTTTATAGTACTTGCCACAGCCTGCCCCACCATATCCTCTGTTACATGCAAGAGCTCTGTACTTGTGGGGCTCTGAAGAATTAAAGAGAGTGTTGTATGGAACATGAAGATGGGCAGGAAGCACAGAGGATCACAATTGTCATGAAAAAACACGAGAGGCAGAGACACACAGCCCTTTCCCCAGAACAGACCTTCGAAGGGCACCTGGCACTCTATATTCTGCTACTATGATGTACCTCTGCTGGGGCAGGGGGGAACTATTTGGTTGACAGAGAATTGGGTACTACTTACAACTACATACAAGAATAGCAAATATGGTTTCTACATCTACATCCTCCCCCTACCACTCCCTCACACCTCCCCTCTCACTGCTAACAGTTTCTCAGCAATATTTTCCATTTTAAAGGGACTTGTTCTGCAGGGAACAGGAATACAGAAGTGAAAATATTCAATAATTTCCCCCCCAACACATCCTTTTTCTTTTTACCCTGAGTCTGAATGTAAGTATAACCTAGTCTTTGCCCAACAATATATGGAAGCACATCCCCATGAAGGGATTATTAATCCTCCAAAAAGCCTTGGCAGAATTTAATGAAAGTTGAAATGTATTTTCAAAGATGGTTGTGCTGTGGTGTATTAGATTTGAAAATTATTCAACAAAGCAATACCCCATTTCTGCTGTATTCCCTGAAAGCAATTGCTACATGAAAAGGTAGACAGGTAGGACACAGGAACAAAGACTAAGGAGTTGTCATCAGCTTAGAAATGTTCTGGAAAATAAACGAGGGCCACCTGCCAATAATATGACTATAAAATACAGAAATGAAAAATCTATATTGTGAATGTACACATATTTCTACCCCACATCACAGCTGGATGAAGCAAGAGATAAATGGCCCAACATTGATTGTTTTTACAGGAGTATGACAACTCCCCAAAGAAGAGAAACAGAACGGTTCTCCATTCACATAAAAAGCAAATTACAGATGCAAGGGGGAAAAATTCTACTACTCTCAGAGCAAGATTCAATTAAAAAAATGTGTCTGGCTTTGACAGGCAAATTCCAGATGCAGGGTATTTTCATAGACGTTGGTTTTAAAGGAATGATTTGAGTGCTACAAAAGCCTATGGAACTTTTCACAGCTTGTCATAATTTCTCTGTAATATTAAACAAGGATTTCCGGCTCTATTGCTCATAGTTTTCCTCTATCTGATCCTGCAAGGAGGTGTTATGCTTTTGACAGTGCGTTTCCTCTCTGAAAATCATTATGAATAATAGCTGCATGGTAAATATTAAATAATAAGTCATACCATCTTACTGTGTTGAGGACCTTAATGTGTCATGCTTTACCAAGGATTGTGTATGTGTGTGCATGCATGTTTATGAATATAAGGTTAAAGCAGTTGAAACTACAGAAGAAAGACCAGAGAAAGCTTGTCCTGTCCCAGGCAGAGCTTCAAGGACAGCAGAAATAGCATTATTCAAAGAGAAGGCAATTCTAACTTGGAGACATCCTTTTCCATCTTCAGAAGTGTGAGCTCTTGTCTTTGTGTTGTTCAAAGGTTCGAGTCAACATAAAGAACCTCTGAAAGTCACAAGATTTTTCAGCCAAAACTTCTCCACATGTTCCGCTCTGCCCCGTCACCCTTGATCCACTTTGTACAGAGTATCATTAATGGTTTCTAGACATCAAGTTCTGGATCTTGTTATAATGCTCAGAATTGCTGGCAGCAGACAGAAAAAGAGCTCCAATCATCAGGCCTGAACTGTGTGAATAAATACACTCATTTGGGTGTTATCAAGCTGTTCCATTTGTCTTATCATTTCATTCTTCAGTTGACATTGTGACCCTTTGAAAACCAAAGAAGGCATTTCTTCAGTGCTCTACCTTGACCTCAGGGCAACATGGCCTTTATTCTCTGTCCCCTTTGACCTCTGGCCTTTATTCTCTGTGAAATGAAAAATCTATATTGTGAATGTACACATATTTCTACCCACATCACAGCTGGATGAAGCAAGAGATAAATGGCCCAACATTGATTGTTTTTACAGGAGTATGACAACTCCCCAAAGAAGAGAAACAGAACGGTTCTCCATTCACATAAAAAGCAAATTACAGATGCAAGGGGGAAAAATTCTACTACTCTCAGAGCAAGATTCAATTAAAAAAATGTGTCTGGCTTTGACAGGCAAATTCCAGATGCAGGGTATTTTCATAGACGTTGGTTTTAAAGGAATGATTTGAGTGCTACAAAAGCCTATGGAACTTTTCACAGCTTGTCATAATTTCTCTGTAATATTAAACAAGGATTTCCGGCTCTATTGCTCATAGTTTTCCTCTATCTGATCCTGCAAGGAGGTGTTATGCTTTTGACAGTGCGTTTCCTCTCTGAAAATCATTATGAATAATAGCTGCATGGTAAATATTAAATAATAAGTCATACCATCTTACTGTGTTGAGGACCTTAATGTGTCATGCTTTACCAAGGATTGTGTATGTGTGTGCATGCATGTTTATGAATATAAGGTTAAAGCAGTTGAAACTACAGAAGAAAGACCAGAGAAAGCTTGTCCTGTCCCAGGCAGAGCTTCAAGGACAGCAGAAATAGCATTATTCAAAGAGAAGGCAATTCTAACTTGGAGACATCCTTTTCCATCTTCAGAAGTGTGAGCTCTTGTCTTTGTGTTGTTCAAAGGTTCGAGTCAACATAAAGAACCTCTGAAAGTCACAAGATTTTTCAGCCAAAACTTCTCCACATGTTCCGCTCTGCCCCGTCACCCTTGATCCACTTTGTACAGAGTATCATTAATGGTTTCTAGACATCAAGTTCTGGATCTTGTTATAATGCTCAGAATTGCTGGCAGCAGACAGAAAAAGAGCTCCAATCATCAGGCCTGAACTGTGTGAATAAATACACTCATTTGGGTGTTATCAAGCTGTTCCATTTGTCTTATCATTTCATTCTTCAGTTGACATTGTGACCCTTTGAAAACCAAAGAAGGCATTTCTTCAGTGCTCTACCTTGACCTCAGGGCAACATGGCCTTTATTCTCTGTCCCCTTTTGACCTCTGGAGATAATTGCCTACATTTGGGTGCCTATATTACATATGTTTCAACCTGTTTCCCCAACATTAACTGTTTGGGATTAAAATAGTTTCTAAGAAGCATTTTCAGCCTTTCCTTGAACTCCTGCCAGTCTATGGCTCTGTACAGAAAGGAAAATGCTGAGCATTAAAAACAAAATGGGCATTAGTCAGAAGGAGATAATAAATAGCACATTACTGCATGTAGTAGAACCAGAAAAAGAAAAAAAGCAACTTGTTTGTATTTTATTGGTTTAACCATGACAACAGTTTGAGGTCTCAGTAAAGGTAATAGGAACACAGGCCTGTGTCGAGAAATAAGAAAAGACTGGAAAGAAGTTTTACCACAGAAATCATATCAGGTCATTGACACTGTTATCTAATCAGAACTTGAGAGTCCACTCAAGTATTCCTGCAAGGCATTATCTTCAATGCAAATACTAACAGAAGTAATAAATGATGTACTAAATCCTGATCAGGAAGATACAAAGCTAAGAGTTGGACTGAGGTCTGTAAGATCCACCTCTCTTAATATTATGGTAATAAAATTGTGGGACAATCATGATCCAGATATTTCAGAAACCCTGCAGGTTAAAATGGAGGGTGGCCTGGATGCCATGTGGAAAAGGAGAAACATAGTGGTAAAATAAGAAAAAATACCACCACCACAACTAATTCAAAAAAAAAAAATAATAACAGGGCTTCCCTTGTGGTCCAGTGGGTAGGGAGTCCCCCTTGCAGTGCAGGAAGCACCAGTTCAATCCCTGGCCCAGGAAGATCCCACGTGTCATGGAGGGGCTGGACCAGTGCGTCCAATGATGAGCCAGCGCTCTGGAGCATGTGCCCAGAGCCGGTGCTCTACGACGTGAGAGGCCACAGCAATGGGAGGCCCACACAGGCCAAAGAAATAAGATGGATGAAAATAAATAAATGAAGGACCAATAAAAGAGGCCAAAACTTAAAAAAAAGAAAAACAACATCACCCTGTGAGGTTGATGTGCTATTTTTATTCGCATATTAAAGCTGAGAAAATCAAGGTACCACGAGAGCTGAAGCAATCCAAAGCTTATATGGTGGATAGATGTTGGAGCACAGATTTAAACCAAAGCAGTGCAGCTCCTAAGAATCTCTACTCAATCCTACTACTCTCTATTCTCAGGCTGCCATGTTGTATGGCCTTTATACCACATACCAATAGGCATTAGTCAACTACTCAGGCATTTGCTCATACATTCAATAAATACACGTAAAGCACCTACTATGTGTCAAGTGTCCCTGCTGGTGTCTGGGAATTTAATGATAGACAAGCAGGCAAGTATTTAGGAATTTACAATCTGGTTGGGGAGATAGGTGAAAAACTCCAGGCTGCCTACAAAGATTTGGAGGGAAGCATATTCAAGTGGGTCTGGAAGTATAACAGGCTTCAGCCCTGTCATGAGGGCTTATCAAAGAAGCATTGCTGGACCTGATCCTCACAGTTTCTGATTCATCAGAACTGCGTTTAGACCCCAAGAATTTGCATTCCTAACAACTCATGAGGAGGAAGCATGCTTTAAGACCACTGCTGTAAGGGTTATTTAGTTGGGGGAGAAATATTTCTTTATGTTGTCATATGTATTTATTGAGGGTAATTCTGTACTTAGGAGTAAGAGTCAGGGACCTATATAGATCTAATCTTCTATGGCCTGCTGGAAATGACTCTCGCTCTGCTTTAAAATGTCACCATGCTCCCTAAAGTGGATAAAACATCCAGCCACCAACAGCCATTTGACACAGGGTCTGATAGAATAAGACATACCTTAGGTGAATTTGGCTACCACTGAGTCAAAATGAGAAGTAAAATATCAGGCCAGAGTGTGAAGTCTTGAGTGCATTACTGAGGAATGGGAAAGTAGCATTTAAGATACTGATAGACTGCTTGCCAATGATGAGCCAGCGCTCTGGAGCATGTGCCCAGAGCCGGTGCTCTACGACGTGAGAGGCCACAGCAATGGGAGGCCCACACAGGCCAAAGAAATAAGATGGATGAAAATAAATAAATGAAAAACCAATAGAAGAGGCCAAAATTTAAAAAAAAAAAAAACAACATCACCCTGTGAGGTTGATGTGCTATTTTTATTCGCATATTAAAGCTGAGAAAATCAAGGTACCACGAGAGCTGAAGCAATCCAAAGCTTATATGGTGGATAGATGTTGGAGCACAGATTTAAACCAAAGCAGTGCAGCTCCTAAGAATCTCTACTCAATCCTACTACTCTCTATTCTCAGGCTGCCATGTTGTATGGCCTTTATACCACATACCAATAGGCATTAGTCAACTACTCAGGCATTTGCTCATACATTCAATAAATACACGTAAAGCACCTACTATGTGTCAAGTGTCCCTGCTGGTGTCTGGGAATTTAATGATAGACAAGCAGGCAAGTATTTAGGAATTTACAATCTGGTTGGGGAGATAGGTGAAAAACTCCAGGCTGCCTACAAAGATTTGGAGGGAAGCATATTCAAGTGGGTCTGGAAGTATAACAGGCTTCAGCCCTGTCATGAGGGCTTATCAAAGAAGCATTGCTGGACCTGATCCTCACAGTTTCTGATTCATCAGAACTGCGTTTAGACCCAAGAATTTGCATTCCTAACAACTCATGAGGAGGAAGCATGCTTTAAGACCACTGCTGTAAGGGTTATTTAGTTGGGGGAGAAATATTTCTTTATGTTGTCATATGTATTTATTGAGGGTAATTCTGTACTTAGGAGTAAGAGTCAGGGACCTATATAGATCTAATCTTCTATGGCCTGCTGGAAATGACTCTCGCTCTGCTTTAAAATGTCACCATGCTCCCTAAAGTGGATAAAACATCCAGCCACCAACAGCCATTTGACACAGGGTCTGATAGAATAAGACATACCTTAGGTGAATTTGGCTACCACTGAGTCAAAATGAGAAGTAAAATATCAGGCCAGAGTGTGAAGTCTTGAGTGCATTACTGAGGAATGGGAAAGTAGCATTTAAGATACTGATAGACTGCTTGCCAATAGCAAAAGAGAACCCAATAAAGGGGAATATTTTTTACCCATCAATCCAAGAAACATTTCATTCTTACAGATAATGATACACTACAATTAAATTGACATGATGATTAAAATTGCCTCCAGTCTCCTATATCTGGTTTCAATATATGTTAGAGAAAAAAAAGCCTGAGTATTCCTTGTCTATAAAAGGGAGATTTTCCAGATTCATGGCCTTCTTGTCTATGAAAGATCCATGGCCAAGAGTGAAAAGAAATATTGGGAAAAGGCCAAGTCCTTAGAAAACCATATGTGGATATAAAACCAGCATTATCTGTGAGCTGAACTATTATAAATATATATATTTTTTTCCTTTTTTTTTCCCCAAAGAGAATGGGTAGTTTAATGACTAGGGAACTAACTAGTTGTGTAAATAAATATCCAACATTAAAGACAAACACAAATGATCTGGAAAGTCACTGAAAAGTTGGTTATCTATAATATTAGCTATCTGGTAGTTCATTCTTTGTCTTGGCACAGGTAATGAAAAGCTAGCCAGATCTGACCAATAAACAACATTTGTTGACCTGAATATTTTGTTCCTGTTGCTGTACCTTTAAACACTGAAGTGAATGGCTAAAATGAGCACTTGCTCTTCTCTGTATGACCTGGTCATGTCAATTTCCAATATTTAGACTGATAGTCCTTTCCTAGAGAGGAGCTTGCTGGACCTGATCCTCACAGTTTCTGACTGACGCGTTTAGACAAGAATTTGCATTCCTAACAACTCATGAGGAGGAAGCATGCTTTAAGACCACTGCTGTAAGGGTTATTTAGTTGGGGGAGAAATATTTCTTTATGTTGTCATATGTATTTATTGAGGGTAATTCTGTACTTAGGAGTAAGAGTCAGGGACCTATATAGATCTAATCTTCTATGGCCTGCTGGAAATGACTCTCGCTCTGCTTTAAAATGTCACCATGCTCCCTAAAGTGGATAAAACATCCAGCCACCAACAGCCATTTGACACAGGGTCTGATAGAATAAGACATACCTTAGGTGAATTTGGCTACCACTGAGTCAAAATGAGAAGTAAAATATCAGGCCAGAGTGTGAAGTCTTGAGTGCATTACTGAGGAATGGGAAAGTAGCATTTAAGATACTGATAGACTGCTTGCCAATAGCAAAAGAGAACCCAATAAAGGGGAATATTTTTTACCCATCAATCCAAGAAACATTTCATTCTTACAGATAATGATACACTACAATTAAATTGACATGATGATTAAAATTGCCTCCAGTCTCCTATATCTGGTTTCAATATATGTTAGAGAAAAAAAAGCCTGAGTATTCCTTGTCTATAAAAGGGAGATTTTCCAGATTCATGGCCTTCTTGTCTATGAAAGATCCATGGCCAAGAGTGAAAAGAAATATTGGGAAAAGGCCAAGTCCTTAGAAAACCATATGTGGATATAAAACCAGCATTATCTGTGAGCTGAACTATTATAAATATATATATTTTTTTCCTTTTTTTTTCCCCAAAGAGAATGGGTAGTTTAATGACTAGGGAACTAACTAGTTGTGTAAATAAATATCCAACATTAAAGACAAACACAAATGATCTGGAAAGTCACTGAAAAGTTGGTTATCTATAATATTAGCTATCTGGTAGTTCATTCTTTGTCTTGGCACAGGTAATGAAAAGCTAGCCAGATCTGACCAATAAACAACATTTGTTGACCTGAATATTTTGTTCCTGTTGCTGTACCTTTAAACACTGAAGTGAATGGCTAAAATGAGCACTTGCTCTTCTCTGTATGACCTGGTCATGTCAATTTCCAATATTTAGAGATACTGCAGGTAGTCCTTGCCTAGAGTGATGGCAGTTTTAACTTATCACTCAATCCCTTGGACAGGCTTGAGGTTTTGACCCCTGCTATATAACTCACAAAATCACCCTTCAATTCCAGCATTCTTCTCCAATGAATTCTAACCACCTACCTCTTTTTTTTTTTTTTTTTTTCATTTGTAGTGAAAGCATAGGTTTTTCCACAAGAATTTTACTTGTTCCTAGGTGAGTGATAGAAAATTATATGAAGCTTTGGGAGGAAATAAGTTTCTCAGTAAAGGTGTAGAATTACCTTGTGTATGATTCACATAGAGTCCAGATTGTTGATTTGTTTTGCAATGGCTTGAAAATTTGGGGCTTATTAAATGAAATGTCAAAACTGGGAAATTACTTGATTTAAGCAAAACAGGCCTATCACCACCAGACAGGAGTTATCTCAGAGAATACACTAAGTTATCGGAAGTTTAGAGTATGTTTTTTAAAAATAGAGCACATTGAGAAGGCTGAGAGAACGTGAAAAGCCCCAAGGCAAGTTCATTTTATTCTGTAATGAATAGGAAACGGTGTAATAAAAGCAGAAACTAATGATTCAAAAAAACAGCTGGAGATACTGAAACAAAATTAATCCTACTTACCTAACTTGTGAAAACTGGTAAAAGGGCAAGGTGGGGTTAGAAGCCAGCACCTAAAGGGAAATGAAACAGTGATGCTAAGAATCTGTGACCACACACAGTGAAGCGACAGAAAGACAGGCATGGACAGTGGACATATGGACATCGTGGGGAAGGAACAGAGGGTGGGAGGCGTAAAGGAAGTAGCATGAAGGCCTGTACTATCATAAGTGAAGAAAATAGCTATAGTTATTGTTCTGTGAGAAAAAGAGATCCTTCAGGGGTGCTGTGTGATGGTCGGGAGGGGTGGGAAGCCGGGGATATACATATGACTAATCTGGGAACATAAATATCTGTAAACGACAAAACTCTCTAAAACTTAAAAGTAAAATAAAAGTTAAAACACACACACACACATACACACATACAAAAGAATTTGTGACCATTTATATGTAATCACAGCAACGTTCCTAAGAGGCAAATCTCACTAATTAGGAATAATAGGGTGATGGCCACTTGGAATCACTAAGAAATCTGAAGTGTGGATACTTTTGAAGGAGATGTGGCTGTATTGCTTTTAAGGTCAAAGACAATAGCAAATGATTCTTCCAGGTTGTCAAGGTCCCACTGGAGATGCTAAGGGGTATAACCATTAGAGGTCAGGGGCTGCTACTTGGGGTGCACCAATCACTGTAAAGCAGTTTGACGTTAAAAAGCGAAACCACCTCCTTCTATCTTATCTTTGCTGTTTATGAGATCGTTTTCTTCAAGGATGCTAGAGAAGTTTGAGTCCAACCTATTTCCTGAGGAACACATTTTGCAACATTGGTGTCCAACACCTTTGCTGGGAAAGACTGAAGGCAAAAGGAGAAGGGGTAACAGAAAGTGAGATGGTTACAGAGAATCACCAACTCAATGGACGTGAATGTGAGCAAATTCCAGGAGACAGTGGAGGACAGAGGAGTCTGGCGTGGTGCTACTGTCCATGGGGTCACAAAGAGTTGGACATAGCTTAGCGACTGAACAACAATAGCAGTAAGAAATGATTTTAGGCATTTCTACTGTTACAAGTGAGGAAAGTCTTAAAATTAAAACACATAGTTGTATGTATGTTTATGTGTGTGTATCTGGGGGCACCTACATATGTAAAACTTAATCTTGCCATCTATTGCATTGTTATAACGTATTTGATTGAACAGAACGGATTCTAGGAGGCAAGTCTGACTTCCGAATATTTGTTTTGTAATTTTCTCTTTGGGTGTATTGGTACACTCTAGAAACAATGACCAGGGTCTTTCCTCACTAACGCATTCAGTGATGACTTTTGAACAACCAAAAACCTCATCTGGAAGCTCTGTTTTATCATCATCTAGTCCCTAAATCTATGTTAAACAGGAAAATTATATTCATGTCCAAACATTTTTCAACAGCAGCTCACAAGCAAAAGGAATCTTAATAAAATTTTCATATCCAAAGCACTTATTTAATTCCACTCCCAGTCACTCTTTTGTTTTTTTCTTCCAGTCACTCTTAAGAGTGAGATGCCTATGAAACAACACACTAATTCAGGATGGCTACAAATGTCTTTGTATGTTTTGGCTGGAGTCACTGTATGGATGGCTTGCTCAGAGATCCTGGAACAGACTGCCTGAAGAAGACTGCCTGGAAGAAGAAAGGAAGACAAGATAAGAAAGGAAAAAAGACAAGAACTGACCTCAAGCACATGCTCAGGATCAGGCCCTGAATGATACACTTGAGGTTTGTGATATGTCAAAGGTCACCTTTCCAGTGAGACTTTGCTGATCACCCTATTTAAAATTATACCTCCTCTTCCTTAATTTATTTCCTTGGCGTTTATCACTTTGCAATATAAAATTTACATACTTTATTTATTTTCTGTGCTGTATTACATATGTCAGTTTGACGTTAAAGAAATTTTTTGCTGTTTATGAGATCGTTTTCTTCAAGGATGCTAGAGAAGTTTGAGTCCAACCTATTTCCTGAGGAACACATTTTGCAACATTGGTGTCCAACACCTTTGCTGGGAAAGACTGAAGGCAAAAGGAGAAGGGGTAACAGAAAGTGAGATGGTTACAGAGAATCACCAACTCAATGGACGTGAATGTGAGCAAATTCCAGGAGACAGTGGAGGACAGAGGAGTCTGGCGTGGTGCTACTGTCCATGGGGTCACAAAGAGTTGGACATAGCTTAGCGACTGAACAACAATAGCAGTAAGAAATGATTTTAGGCATTTCTACTGTTACAAGTGAGGAAAGTCTTAAAATTAAAACACATAGTTGTATGTATGTTTATGTGTGTGTATCTGGGGGCACCTACATATGTAAAACTTAATCTTGCCATCTATTGCATTGTTATAACGTATTTGATTGAACAGAACGGATTCTAGGAGGCAAGTCTGACTTCCGAATATTTGTTTTGTAATTTTCTCTTTGGGTGTATTGGTACACTCTAGAAACAATGACCAGGGTCTTTCCTCACTAACGCATTCAGTGATGACTTTTGAACAACCAAAAACCTCATCTGGAAGCTCTGTTTTATCATCATCTAGTCCCTAAATCTATGTTAAACAGGAAAATTATATTCATGTCCAAACATTTTTCAACAGCAGCTCACAAGCAAAAGGAATCTTAATAAAATTTTCATATCCAAAGCACTTATTTAATTCCACTCCCAGTCACTCTTTTTTTTTTTTTTTTTTTCTTCCAGTCACTCTTAAGAGTGAGATGCCTATGAAACAACACACTAATTCAGGATGGCTACAAATGTCTTTGTATGTTTTGGCTGGAGTCACTGTATGGATGGCTTGCTCAGAGATCCTGGAACAGACTGCCTGAAGAAGACTGCCTGGAAGAAGAAAGGAAGACAAGATAAGAAAGGAAAAAAGACAAGAACTGACCTCAAGCACATGCTCAGGATCAGGCCCTGAATGATACACTTGAGGTTTGTGATATGTCAAAGGTCACCTTTCCAGTGAGACTTTGCTGATCACCCTATTTAAAATTATACCTCCTCTTCCTTAATTTATTTCCTTGGCGTTTATCACTTTGCAATATAAAATTTACATACTTTATTTATTTTCTGTGTTCTTCTACTAGAATGCAAACTTCATGAGAGTAGGAACTTTGCCTCTTTCTCATTCCTTTATCTCTGGTGTCCAGAATTCTAATAGGTGATGGATACTCAACAAATTAATGTTAAATGAGTAAATATAAGTACATATATATATATATATATATATATGTATATGAGCACAAACTACTATTTTGTGTGTCGGTGACCTCAGATAGGCTGGATTCTCTTTAAATTTCAGCATCTTCATTCCTGAAAGGCAGACAATGGTAGTGCCTTCCCCATAAGGCTATTGTAGTAACAATACGGTACATGCCAGGATACCCTTTGGCATGGTCTCTGGCTAACTGTAGGTGCTCCAAAATTGTTGGCTATGATTACAGACTGTCTTTATTCCTAAACATAAACTAGTGCAGAATAAAAATCCAGTGACTATACAGAATTCCACACCTATACATTTCCCCTCTTCTTTTCTAAGAACACTGACATAAGGCTAGAAAGAAACTGATTGGTAAAGAGGCTGCCTTACCCTCGTTCATGTTTTGGAAAACACTATCTTAGGACTGGAGAATAAGGAGGGCCTTTCAGACGTGACTGCATGAAGGGCAGGGTGTAGCACCTGGCTTGTCTGCCTCTGAGTTGTATGCTTTGTAAATCAAAGGATATTTGGGTCTCAGGCTGTCCACTGTGCTGGCTTCCTGAAGTCTTAAATACACTTTAAAAGCAATTAGTCTGCTTCTAGGTTTGGGAAGAGGGATGTGAAGTGCAGCCTGGCGGAGGCAAAGCTCATATTTCAAGGCACGTCAGGGACGGAGATCGCTGACACACAGATAACAGTGGAAATGGATGTAAAACATAACCTCAGGTGGACTTATGACCAGGCCACACACAGCCCTCCCCCTGCTTCATAAATGACAGGAAATGGAGCCACAACATTCAGAACAGAGACACCATTTCATAATGAAAGAAGGCTCAATAACACCTAATATTCAGGATTTCTGGGAAAAAATGGTTATGTCTTAGCATTGTGCTACGCTGGGATTTTGTGAGCATAAATATTTCCAAATAATGTTTATTTTCTTACTTCCTGTTCTCTGTATTTAATGGCTTGGTTAGAATTTTCAGTAACGACTACTTTCTAAAAGCCTGTTTTCTATGCCTAAGTGCCTGCTGCGACAAACTCTTGAAATAAGAAGTATTTGTGCATGTGCCCATTTCACAGTTGAGATCTTAAAAAGGTTAAGTCACGTGGTCATAAAGTTAGTAAGCAGCACAGCCAAAACTGGCACCTAAGTCACTCTGATCTACACCACAAACTAAATTTGGTTCCCAATGATACTCTTGCAATTCTTTGTACTTTTTCCTCAGAGCATTTAACTTATTTTGAAAAGAAACATGTAAATATGTGATTACTTGTCTAATACCCACCTCAGTACTAGACAATATCTATCAAATATGTAAATAAACATAAAGTGGACATAAACTGAGACTTCAGATTAAGATCAAAATTTATTTAGCTTTTTAAAATAAATTTGAAGCACCCAGATCTTTTAAGTGATATTTTCCTTCTCAAAATAAAATAGGTATGGAAGAATTTCTAATAATTATTTCCATAGTTATTTCACAATGACATGGGAAATTCAAACAACTGTGCAATTTACCCGTTTATTATGACAATGTTTGATTCATCCACTAAGTAATTGCCAGTATGTATCTATCATTTACCCTTTTAACGGTTTATTTTAGTTCTTAGTAGGCACTAAACTAATATTTGTGGAAAAAAACAAACAAAAATGCTGACAAGAGGGGTTCCCTGGTGGTCCAGTGGATAAAGAGTATGTCCTGCAGTGCAGGGGCACCAGTTCCATCCCTGGCTCAGGAAGATCTCACATGCCACAGAGCGGCTGGACTGGTGTGTCCAATTATGAGCCAGTGCTCTGGAACATATGTGCCCAGATGTCCTGCAGAGAGGCACAGAACTTAACAGTGGAAATGGATGTAAAACATAACCTCAGGTGGACTTATGACCAGGCACACAGCCCTCCCCCTGCTTCATAAATGACAGGAAATGGAGCCACAACATTCAGAACAGAGACACCATTTCATAATGAAAGAAGGCTCAATAACACCTAATATTCAGGATTTCTGGGAAAAAATGGTTATGTCTTAGCATTGTGCTACGCTGGGATTTTGTGAGCATAAATATTTCCAAATAATGTTTATTTTCTTACTTCCTGTTCTCTGTATTTAATGGCTTGGTTAGAATTTTCAGTAACGACTACTTTCTAAAAGCCTGTTTTCTATGCCTAAGTGCCTGCTGCGACAAACTCTTGAAATAAGAAGTATTTGTGCATGTGCCCATTTCACAGTTGAGATCTTAAAAAGGTTAAGTCACGTGGTCATAAAGTTAGTAAGCAGCACAGCCAAAACTGGCACCTAAGTCACTCTGATCTACACCACAAACTAAATTTGGTTCCCAATGATACTCTTGCAATTCTTTGTACTTTTTCCTCAGAGCATTTAACTTATTTTGAAAAGAAACATGTAAATATGTGATTACTTGTCTAATACCCACCTCAGTACTAGACAATATCTATCAAATATGTAAATAAACATAAAGTGGACATAAACTGAGACTTCAGATTAAGATCAAAATTTATTTAGCTTTTTAAAATAAATTTGAAGCACCCAGATCTTTTTTAAGTGATATTTTCCTTCTCAAAATAAAATAGGTATGGAAGAATTTCTAATAATTATTCCCATAGTTATTTCACAATGACATGGGAAATTCAAACAACTGTGCAATTTACCCGTTTATTATGACAATGTTTGATTCATCCACTAAGTAATTGCCAGTATGTATCTATCATTTACCCTTTTAACGGTTTATTTTAGTTCTTAGTAGGCACTAAACTAATATTTGTGGAAAAAAACAAACAAAAATGCTGACAAGAGGGGTTCCCTGGTGGTCCAGTGGATAAAGAGTATGTCCTGCAGTGCAGGGGCACCAGTTCCATCCCTGGCTCAGGAAGATCTCACATGCCACAGAGCGGCTGGACTGGTGTGTCCAATTATGAGCCAGTGCTCTGGAACATATGTGCCCAGAGCTGGTACTCTGCAACGAGAGAGGCCACTGCAATGGGAGGCCCACACAGGCCAAAGAATAAAGATGGATGAAAATAAATAACTAAAAAATCAATAAAGAGAGGCCAAAATTAAACATATATATATGTTTATATATATATATATATATATATATATATATATACTGCCAACAGATTTATTATAAATCCTATCAAAATACCCATGAGTTTTTACAGAACCAGAACAAGTCATACTAAAATTTATATGGAACAAAAAAAGACCTCAAATAGCCAAAGTCATCTTGAGAAAAAGAAATAAAGCTGGAGGAATAATGCTCCCTAACTTCAGACTGCACTACAAAGTATAGTAGTCTAAAGTAATTTACAAAGCCATAGCAATCAAAACAGCATAGTACTGGCACAAAAACAGATCTAAAGATGAGTGATACAGAATAGAAAGTCCAGAAATAAACACAAGCACTTTTGTTCAATTAATCCATGACAAAGGAGGCAAGAATGTAGAAAGAAAAAAAAGACACTCTCTCTAGTAACTGATTCTGGAAAAACTGAACAATTACATGTACAAAGATGAAACTAGAACATTTCCTCATAACATATACAAAAATAAACTCAAAATGGATTAAAGATCTAAATGTAGGCCTGAAATCATAAAACTCTCAGAAGAGAATATAGGTAGAACACTATGTGATATAAATGCTAGCAGTATTCTTGAGGTTCTGTCTCCTAAGGCAAAAGAAAAAAAAAAGCAAAACTAAACAAACAGGACCTAATTAAACTTACATAACTGAGTCACTGAACTGAACTGAATTAAACACAAAAGCCTTTGCACACCAAAGGAAACCACCCACAAAATGAAAAGACAACTTACAGAATAGGAGAAAATATTTGCAAATATTGTTCCAAAGTATTTTCTTCAAAAGTGGGAGAAAATATTTGCAAATGATATATGAGTGGTAAGAGCTTCATATTCAAAATATATAAATAGTTCATACAACTCAGTATTAAAAAAATCCAATTAAAAAATGGGCATACAACCTAAATAGACGTTTTCCTAAGAAAACACAGAGATGGCTAACAAGCACATAAAAATATGTTCATCATTGCTAATTATGAGAGAAATGTAAATCAAAATCACAATGAGATAATACCATACATCTGCCAGGATGGCTATCAAAAAGTCTACAAATAATCAACAACTAACAAATGTTGACAAGGATGTGGAAGAAAGGGAATCCAAATATGCTTTTGGTGGGATGATATCAATAAACTGGTGCATCCACTAAGGAAAGCAATACAGAGGTGCCTCAAAAAGCTAAAAATATAACTACCAGATGATCCAACAATTCCACTTCTAAGCACAAATTAAAAGAAAATAAAAACACTACTGTGAAAAGACACATGTACCTCATGTTCATAGACACACTATTTACAATAACAAGAAAATGGAAGTAATCTAAATGTCTATCAACAGACGATTGAATAAAGAAGATGTGGCGTAGATATATAGTGGAATATTATTTGGCCATAAAAAAGAATGAAATTCTGCAATTTGCAGCAAGTATGCTTACTCAAATAAGTAAGGCAGAGAAACATAAATACTGTTACCACATGTGGAATCTAAAAATTAAAACAAATGAATGTACTCGATACATAACAAAATAGAAACAGACTCACAAAAAATAAACTCAAAATGGATTAAAGATCTAAATGTAGGCCTGAAATCATAAAACTCTCAGAAGAGAATATAGGTAGAACACTATGTGATATAAATGCTAGCAGTATTCTTGAGGTTCTGTCTCCTAAGGCAAAAGAAAAAAAAAAGCAAAACTAAACAAACAGGACCTAATTAAACTTACATAACTGAGTCACTGAACTGAACTGAATTAAACACAAAAGCCTTTGCACACCAAAGGAAACCACCCACAAAATGAAAAGACAACTTACAGAATAGGAGAAAATATTTGCAAATATTGTTCCAAAGTATTTTCTTCAAAAGTGGGAGAAAATATTTGCAAATGATATATGAGTGGTAAGAGCTTCATATTCAAAATATATAAATAGTTCATACAACTCAGTATTAAAAAAATCCAATTAAAAAATGGGCATACAACCTAAATAGACGTTTTCCTAAGAAAACACAGAGATGGCTAACAAGCACATAAAAATATGTTCATCATTGCTAATTATGAGAGAAATGTAAATCAAAATCACAATGAGATAATACCATACATCTGCCAGGATGGCTATCAAAAAGTCTACAAATAATCAACAACTAACAAATGTTGACAAGGATGTGGAAGAAAGGGAATCCAAATATGCTTTTGGTGGGATGATATCAATAAACTGGTGCATCCACTAAGGAAAGCAATACAGAGGTGCCTCAAAAAGCTAAAAATATAACTACCAGATGATCCAACAATTCCACTTCTAAGCACAAATTAAAAGAAAATAAAAACACTACTGTGAAAAGACACATGTACCTCATGTTCATAGACACACTATTTACAATAACAAGAAAATGGAAGTAATCTAAATGTCTATCAACAGACGATTGAATAAAGAAGATGTGGCGTAGATATATAGTGGAATATTATTTGGCCATAAAAAAGAATGAAATTCTGCAATTTGCAGCAAGTATGCTTACTCAAATAAGTAAGGCAGAGAAACATAAATACTGTTACCACATGTGGAATCTAAAAATTAAAACAAATGAATGTACTCGATACATAACAAAATAGAAACAGACTCACAGATATAGAAAATAAGTTAGTGGTTACCAGTGGGGAAAAAGAAGAATGGAGGGTCAAGAGTACAGGATTAAGAGGTACAAATTGCTATGTATAAAATAAATAAATAACAAGAATGTAAATTATACAGCACAGGGAATATAGCTATTACTTTGCAACAACTTTAAATGGAGTATAATCTATAAAAATATTGAATCACCTTGCTGTACAAATGAAACACTAATTAGCCAGTTAACTATATTTGAATTTTAAAAAGAAGAAATACTACTGATAAGCTGTTGATATTTTAGTGAAACTGAAAATGCTCACACCTTTATAACATCTATGTCTTTTCTGATTGTATTAATTTAGAGATTTTTCAGAAAGAGCTACTTTGTGATACAACAGAATAACGTCAAATGGATTCAAGGAAGAAACTCTGGTAATGAACCCAGGCTAAAGAGAAAAATCCTAGCTGTTTTAGTTTGGTTTTCCCAAACAAAGTTGGGAGGTAAACCGCAGTTTCTGACCACGTATTTAAACATTCAGAAAACTGGCTGAAATTGCTCACATGCAAACAGCAAGAGATTACTACTGTGCTTTTGAAACTGATTCTAATGAGTTCTGTGAGATTTTACCACACAAAAAGCTAAAATGACTGTTTTCAGAAATAAAGAGATGTAAGAATTTATCATATCCTTAATTTATCCTTCTCTCAGAAATGAAAAAAAAAAAAAAAAAGACAAAACAAACAAGCAGCAGAGAACAAAAGAACTGGGAAGAAAGGAATGATGATGAAGTACAGGAATGGAGAAATGTGCTATGAAGCAGCGAGAAAAGCATTCCAGCTAAATGAAAGGGAAATACTGAATGAAAGATGGGAAAGCAGGGTGATCATGAAGGAATGGTAAGACACTGGATACCAAAGCAGAGGAATCAAGCTCCCAGCTGGTGAGTCAAATGTTGCAATAATCCAATTTTAATTATATGTGAGTCTCATCTTTGCTATTTGTTTAATTTTCTTCTCTTCTACAAATACAGAGACAGCTGTTTCCCTTTTGACACAATTATCTTTGTTGAGAAGCTTTCGAAGCATCCCTTTGAAAGGTCTGCAGAACTTACAAGAAGCCTGAACATGTTAAGTGACAGATCTTTTATATTTCAGACAAGGAAAGCATTTCATTCAGGTCCTTGAATCTAAAGCCAGAGGGTCAGTGATGGTGGAACGAAACACTCTGAGGGACTTCCCTGGTGGTCCAGTGGCTAAGACATCACACTCCCAATGCAAAGGGTCCATGTTTGATCACTGGTCAGGGAACTAGATCCCACATACCACAACTAAGAGCTCCCACGCTTCAGTGGAGATACAGCCAAGACCCAATGCAGCCAAATAAATAAATAGTATAAAAAAAAAAAAAGTGGGGCATGGGAGGCAGGGGTTAGGGATATACATATGACTTATCTGGGATTATACACATCTGTAAACAACAAAACTATGCAAAAACAAAAAGCAAAATAAAAATAATTAAGTTAAAAAAAAACAAAAAACACTTTGAGATTCAAAGGAGGATGAAAAGTGGAACTTACTTAATGCTGGGAGTCAACAACTTGACCATGAACTTAATTATACTAAGAGGGAAAAATTGAACAAAGGTGTCAATTCCACAATCAATCAGACTGACATTATGGAAAGTTTGAACTAGGCTATTCAGAGTCTATAGTCAAACAGACTTAGGACTAGTGATCGGGTAGTCCATGCCAATTGAAAGACAGAAACAGAAAACTGAGAACCTCAGTCAGGAAAGAAAGAAAAAAAAAAAAAAGAAAAGTCACAAAATCAGAAAAGACAATAAAGGAATAAATGGATTGAAAGTATGGCCCCAGACAGAAATACCTTCCTTTCTTATCAACTTGCCACCTCCAGTCTCATGAAGACTCAGGATCTAAATTCATGACAAAGATATAATGGACAATTTTACTGAGCACATATCCAAGGCATCATGCATACATCACACATACATATGACATATCATTTTATCCTCAAACAACCCTAGGAAATAAAAACCACTATTGTTACTGTTTTATAGATGACAAATTGAAGTTGAGAGACAAAGTGATTTGCCTCACGATGAGAAAATGGTAGCAAAGTTCTATTATGATTCCAAAGCTCTCACATTTCTACTCTGCTTGCTGTATCCTTAAATTACCTTCCTCTTTACTTGAACGAACTTGAGAGCATCTTTTTATAGAAATCAGTCATCCCTACTTGAGACAGAAATGAACAAGTCCAAGATGTTGGGTCAGGAGTCAGCCCTCACTAGACATTGGGGGTGTGACATAGAGACAATTCTGTGGCTTAAAAGCCCATGCCCAAGTACAGAGACATTAAAAATGATCAGTGGTGGCCAGGGGCTGGGGCTGGGAAAATGAAGAGATGGCATACAGAGAATTTTTAGGTCAGTGAAACTACTCGGTAAAGATGACAATGGTGGGTGGGTGTCATTTTACATTTGTTATTATAGATCTGCTCAAGCCCATAAAACATACACTATCAGAGGTGGTTCATTTTGCCATGAACTCAAAACTGCTTTAAAAAAATAAAGTTTACTGATGTAAAATAAATCCTTTGGGTATAAAGATTCAGCTTTCAATATTTTTTTCTACTTCCCTTTCTTTCCTTTTAGATTTTTACATTCAGAAAGCTGATTGGTATAAATCACATTTTTTGCTAATTTTGCTGTTCTCTCCAAACACTGTTCTGAACCATGAAGTAATTTATTTTTTTTTAACTAAGTAGGAGAAAGACAGGGAGAGGGGATACTTTCAGTAATAAAGCAAACGATGTTGAGGAAGTCAGATGCTTATGCTTACTATGAAGTGCACGTTAGAGGACATTTACATTTGCCAAATTCTTTGTGTGTGTATCTTTAAAGCTGTCTAGATGCATTAGATGGACACAGCACGATGATGGTTACACTCCCTGCTCCGTCTCTCACTTCTGCAACATTGGATCACCTGCATATAAATGAAGCCCAGGATGCTCATTTAAATGCCGTACTGGATGTGCTTTTTGAACAAGCTGTCTAAAGAAATACTCCTTTCCACACACTGGATTTTCCACCTCTTCTGTCTGGCTATGTAGAATTTCTATTGTATAGGACTGAAGGGAAATTTGAAGCAAACTCAACAGAGGGGAAATAATATCTGATTTGGGCCTGGAGTGGCCACTGGTTTGTGATGTGACCTTGAGCCATACATCTACCTGATCCTGATGGAAATCATATTATTCACAACACAGGGAAAGGTAATAATGAGACTGTCACTGGTATAGAGTGTCTTGAATGTACTGAACGATTGCTAAGGAAAGTTCCATATAGGGATTTATTGTGAATGTAGTACTTGCTTGCTTGTGTAATGATCAATATCTCACAGTCACTCTTGGGTCTTCTGAGTCACAAGGTGCAGGACAAGATCTCAAGATGACAGCAGTGCAAAATATTGCCCAGTGGCTCCCTCTCTCAGCATCTTAACTCTTGTGCCCTTGTGTGGATGTGGAGCATATCCACCCTGAAAAGGGGAGAGAGACGGGCTGCAGGTGCATCACAGGGTCTCAGCAGATACAAGAGCATACTGACTGGCCATCTGTAACCGCCATTTGTTATTATAGATCTGCTCAAGCCCATAAAACATACACTATCAGAGGTGGTTCATTTTGCCATGAACTCAAAACTGCTTTAAAAAAATAAAGTTTACTGATGTAAAATAAATCCTTTGGGTATAAAGATTCAGCTTTCAATATTTTTTTCTACTTCCCTTTCTTTCCTTTTAGATTTTTACATTCAGAAAGCTGATTGGTATAAATCACATTTTTTGCTAATTTTGCTGTTCTCTCCAAACACTGTTCTGAACCATGAAGTAATTTATTTTTTTTTAACTAAGTAGGAGAAAGACAGGGAGAGGGGATACTTTCAGTAATAAAGCAAACGATGTTGAGGAAGTCAGATGCTTATGCTTACTATGAAGTGCACGTTAGAGGACATTTACATTTGCCAAATTCTTTGTGTGTGTATCTTTAAAGCTGTCTAGATGCATTAGATGGACACAGCACGATGATGGTTACACTCCCTGCTCCGTCTCTCACTTCTGCAACATTGGATCACCTGCATATAAATGAAGCCCAGGATGCTCATTTAAATGCCGTACTGGATGTGCTTTTTGAACAAGCTGTCTAAAGAAATACTCCTTTCCACACACTGGATTTTCCACCTCTTCTGTCTGGCTATGTAGAATTTCTATTGTATAGGACTGAAGGGAAATTTGAAGCAAACTCAACAGAGGGGAAATAATATCTGATTTGGGCCTGGAGTGGCCACTGGTTTGTGATGTGACCTTGAGCCATACATCTACCTGATCCTGATGGAAATCATATTATTCACAACACAGGGAAAGGTAATAATGAGACTGTCACTGGTATAGAGTGTCTTGAATGTACTGAACGATTGCTAAGGAAAGTTCCATATAGGGATTTATTGTGAATGTAGTACTTGCTTGCTTGTGTAATGATCAATATCTCACAGTCACTCTTGGGTCTTCTGAGTCACAAGGTGCAGGACAAGATCTCAAGATGACAGCAGTGCAAAATATTGCCCAGTGGCTCCCTCTCTCAGCATCTTAACCCTTGTGCCCTTGTGTGGATGTGGAGCATATCCACCCTGAAAAGGGGAGAGAGACGGGCTGCAGGTGCATCACAGGGGTCTCAGCAGATACAAGAGCATACTGACTGGGACCATTTCTACTCCTCCTAACAGGGTCAACATGATGGATTCCTTGTTCTAGTCAAACATTCTTTTTGTCACATCACAGGCAAGGTTTTCATGCCCTTTTAAGATACATACATTTTTATTAAAAATGATAAAATGTTGTGTGTAAAAGAATAATTTCTCAACAAAAAAGCCTTTCAATAAAGGATAAATAGTATTCATTGTTCTTCTTCCTCCTAGCAGGTGGACAGCCTATTTCTAAGAAGGGATACCCAGCTTGAGAACCTTAGCTGCAAATTATGGTCATCAGCTTCTCATGAAAGGAAACACAGTCACAGAGCCAACTAGAGTACCTCAAAAGCAAAGCACTGAATTTTATGGAATCAGAGAGCTATGGGTGCTTAGAGTTGAGAAGCAAATTTCAGAGTGCTCTGTGAGCATACAGGTTGCAGTGACAAGGAGTTAAGAAATAAAAAGAAGTTTTACAACACGTGGGGAAGACTGAGGAAAACAAAATTGTCATCAAGATTCAGCAAAGAGATCTAGCACAAGAACCCATCATTAGCAGTGAGGAGAGGAAACAGCTGATGCTGCATTATCACAGAAGACAAGGGGAACTCAAGAAATAGGAAGACAAGTTGTGTGGTATGATCAAAAGGATAAACAAATAGATAAAACTAAGAAACTAGAAGAAAATGACGACTCCTGTTTAAATACTTCTGGGCAGATAACACTGCTTTGAAAAGACGTTTTCAAGATTCAAAAGACATAAAATGGAGAAAAGATGAAGTTCACTAGCTGATGAAGCTTTTCAAAATATTAGTTCTCCTTTCTTTAGGTAAAACAACAACAGTAACTAAAAGGGACTCCCACAACCCACTGTGAAAGCTGTTGAAATTTCTAGTTTTCTTTGTCTTTCTTTCAGGTTGAAGCTTTGAAATAAAAACTATTCAAGACTTTTCCAGTTGTTCAAGCAGAGAAACCCAAAGATGAATGAAGGGTATCGTTGGGAAGAGGGATGCCCACAGCAGCAGCAAGAGCCTATGCAGTGCAGCTGACACTGGTAGCAACTTGGTGTTTACAACTGCCATTGCAGAGAAGTGGAGAAAGCCCAGGGCATCACACAGTACCATGAGCCCTGAGGAGAGATGAGGATAAAAAGTGACGAAAGACTAGGGAGATTATAGAATTTATCATCCAAACAAGGCTGGTACCATTTGGGGAATAAATATGGGTACTGTTAGTAATTACACCACACATGAGCTAGACTGCCTTGGGCAACTCGGGAAACATGAGTTCTCTACCAAAACCCAACAATGATTTGACTTCATGTAGGTCCTGATCAAGCCATGGAAGCCAAGACGTAGGTCTCTGGTGACAACTCCCCTGATTCAAACACCAATACTGCTGCTTAGTGACTGTAACTGCTGCCCACTGACTGTTGGCCAGTTGTGTTTGTTGAAACTCTCTTGAGTTTCCCCCTTGAAATGGTCATATCTGCCTCATAGAGTTGCTGGAGTGATGAAAGGAGTTGGTTTTAAAAGGCTGAGTATGGTGCCCGGCACCTAGTAGTCAATTAAAAACAACAACAATATTATTATCATTCTCATAAGTTTGGTAGGTGCTCTTATACATGTAAACATATTATGCCTGGAATCCTGAGTAAGAAATATTTAATGCAAATGGCTGAGAGGAGGCAGTGGAGAAGACTGGGAAAATAAAAGTATTAATTTTCTTAGAAAAAAGTGTCATAACACTTCATGGGATATGACAAACAAAAATATCAGCTTCAAGCTCACTCATTTTCTTTTAAATGACATGACTATCTAAAGAAATATGAAGGGGCTTCCCTGGTGGTCCAGTGGGTAAAGAGTTTGCCTTGCAGTACAAGGGGCACCGGTTCAATCCCTGGCACGAGAGGATCACACATGCCGCAGAGCGGCCGGACCAGCGTGTCCAATTAGGTGTGTCTAATTAGGAGCCAGCACTCTGGTGCACATGCACCCAGAGCCAGTGATCTGCAACGAGAGAAGGCCACTGAGATGGGAGGCCCACACAAGCCAAACAATTAAAGATGAATGAAAATAAATAACTGAAGGACCAATAAAAGAGGCCATAATTAAAAAAATAATAAAATAAAGAAATATGAAGTAAAGTTACTGATAAAAAAGTTATAGTTACCATGTTTGTAAGGGTAAAGGTACCATAATCCAGGTTTCTGTAGGGAAAATTAAACTCCA
Organism: Tragulus kanchil; assembly: GCA_022376925.1. Taxonomy (NCBI): domain Eukaryota; kingdom Metazoa; phylum Chordata; class Mammalia; order Artiodactyla; family Tragulidae; genus Tragulus; species Tragulus kanchil. The sequence continues at coordinate 195,932,046 of JAIOJX010000030.1, read as the reverse complement.
GGAAAAAGAGACTTCTCTTCCTTGTAGGAACAGCATTTCTGCTTAAGTGCTCTACCATTTTAGTTAAGTAGGAAATTCTAAATGATGAGGCAATCCTTTAACTGGTTATCCATGAAATATATGAACTCTCCAGGTTTCATTTCAAAAACCATTTCCTCTCCCACCATTTTGATTCTTTAGCTTCTTTAATTTATGAGCATTCTCTCTGATAATGCTAATTAAAATTCAGCCCTGATGAAGGGTAGTGTTTATGAAGCAATTCTTGTGTGCCAAATGGAATGCTAAATGCTTTCTGTGAATTATTTTAATTAATCTTTGAATAAGTCTAGGAAGTGCTGGGACCATATCATTCCCAATCTACTGGGCAAGCACTGAGGTCTAAGAGAGGTTGAGGAAGTCACTCTAAGTCACTGAGCTAGAAGTGAGACATAATTCGGTCTTAAACCAAACTCAGGCTCCCAAGCCCTCCCTTAGTAACTCAACTATACACCCAGCTGTGGGTTTGGTATGGCAACTTACTACGAATAACATTAGACTTACCCAACATTTAACTATTTTTTCCCTCAAGCAGTATGTCTTGAATCAGAAACATTTCTCTCTTCCCAAGTTTGTAACACCCTCAAGCGATACCCCTCCCTCATCAAATCTAAATGTGGAAGATTTTACCTAAAATCTGCTATTCCCTCTACCAATAATTCCCCTGCCTTACAGGAGATTCTCTTCCTAGCTACATAAAGGAGGTATCTGATTTTAATCACTCTCCTTAAAATCCCAGCTTAAGGGGATACAGGTAAAAACAAGAAAGGGAGTCAGCTGAAAAGTTCCTGGCTCCAAATTAAAAACAATTCTGGATGTTCCATATCTGAAAAACGTGCAAATGATTCCTGGGAGGGACTTGGAAAAGAGCTTGCTTCTTATAGTAATATATCAACCGTCACCCTCTTTACATTGCAGGCTTAAAGATACATGCTGTTCTTGTTATGGAAGGTATGTTCTTGGAGGTACATCCACAGCAATTTATGACTACTTCAAAATTTGTTGCAAATTTCATCTACGTTTGAAATCCAACATTTATGTGCATTTTAGGAGGCATGCAAGATGATATTAAATGAGATAATATGTGTAAAAGTCCAGTGAAAAGTTAAAAGCCACTTATAAATACAAGTATCGTCATTATTGGAAGCACATTTGTTATGCAATGCATGTCAATCTCTTACCGACTACCATCCTGGAGTAAATCTGACTTTAAATGAAACACAGACAGATATGATTTCCATATCTCTTGTTTCCATTCTCCAAGTGTTGACAGACTTCAAATCAGCAAATGAACCCATAAGGTGCTCAAATGCACTAGTGTGGTCTGCTCAGTCCAGACACTGTCCCCAGTTTTATGTGATACATCTGACAAGGACAAGACATGCAGAAAATAAACTCTTCATTATTAACTCTGCATGACCTTTCCAGTCAACTCCCACTAATTCAAACATTTCAATTTTTCAATCAAATCTGCACTGAAGTTTTTCCTCTCAGTTCTCTAATGAAGTTAGTCATAAGGTAAACGAAAGTATCCATAACATAAGGGCTTAGACAAGTTAAAAAAGATATGTTTAAGTACTGACTACACTCCCATGCAAAAGAACAAGAACATATAGCCTGTTGAAAAGAATGTCCAATTGTTGCCCACAGGTTCACAATATACAGGTGTGATTTATTAATCTACTTTCAAATAATATTATATTGCTTCACATGACAGACAAGACAGCACTGAAACTGCTTTCCTTACACAACAGGTGGAAACAAAAATACAGTTGGAGCTGTTAGGCTCTACATTTCAATCTACTCTCTTTCATGACAAGTGACCACTCACTTTTCCTCCTTTACTCCTAGATTCTGGGTTCTATTTCTTCATTTGGGTGATGGCTCTGAGGGTGAATACGTATGCAGAAGTTCACTGTGCACTTTATTATATGTATGTCATAACTCAATGTTTAAAATGTGATGCCCACGCTAAGTTTTCATCATTGTTTTTCCAGAAGTCAGTACCACATTAAAGAAAATGTGCATGGAGTATATTTTGGAGGCTGTCTGGGCTTCCCATGTCAACACTCAGAGCTCAAAGGGCTGGGGTCTTTGCTGAGCAGTTATCATTGTTCTGCTCTAATGCTAAAAGACTGTTCCATCCCAGCCAGTCAGCTTACAGATGCTGCCTTTGTTCAAAAATGCAACAGTCACATCAAGAAAGAGGTGTTTTAACCAACGAAACAGCATCTTACAACTGATGCTGCAGCTAGAGGATGGTAGGGAACATTTTGTATTCCAGCCAAGTATGAAGAATGCCATCTTAATAATGATGAAAAATCCCAGAAGACTGAGACTTGTTCATATTCACTTCTCTTTGAGCCTTTGCTGTGAGCTCATTATATGTCACACTCAATGCAGGAAAGCAGTCGGAGCACTAAGAGCTCACTGTGTTTGGGAATACACAAGCAATTACAGTTCAGCAATGAAGTGAGTGTATTATCTAAAGGGAACTGCAGACTACCATCCCAGGGTAGAACTGGAGTTCTCTCCCAGTTGGAGAAGAGCAAAAGGAAATGATATGGATGTCTTCTTGGAGGATATAAAAGATGATCAGTAAAAATAGTCCACTAGGATTTCCCTGACAGTCCAGTGGTCAAGACTTCATACTTTCACTGCAGGGGCACAGGTCTGATCCCTGGTTAGGGATGTTCTGCATTGTGTAGCCAAACAAAAAAGTCAATCGATAAAGTGCCAGAATTATTCATTCCCACCTGTACCCCTTTTAAACATACATCTCCCTTATGGGACCTAGTTACACCATTATTCTTTTAGTTGCTAAAGTAGAAAATCTAGGAGTCCTAGGAAGAGGCACAAGGAATTCTTTAAGATATGTGGAGATTTTCAATATTCCTATATTGTGGTGGTTTCACAGGTGTATACATCTGTCTGCACTCATCCAGTTGAACACTTTAGAAAGGTAAAGTTTAATCAATAAAGTTGACTGAAAATCTAGGAGCTATCCCTGATAATTTTCTCTCAACCCAAACTTCTAAGTACATCTCATGAGACCAGCCCTTCCATTCACTCCTCTCTATTACCACCACCTTTGGCTAAGCTATCAGTCTACATGGCCTGGCTGATTTCTGACTGGTCCTTACTGCTATTCTTTTCTCTATACGGGATAATAATGTAAATCATGTTGATCATCCTATAGCTATACTTTAAACTTTTCAAAGGCATGGAGATTCCTTAAAAAAAAAAAAAAAAAACCAACAACTAGGATTAAAGCTACCACATAACCCAGCAATCCCACTAGTGGGCTTATACCCCGAGAAAACCATAATTGAAAAAGACACATATTCCCTAATGCTCACTACAGCACCATTTACAACAGCTAGAACATGAAAGCGAACTAGGTATTCATCAACAGATAAATAGATAAAGAAGCTGTGGCACATATACACAATGGAATATTACTCAGCTTTAAAAAGAAATGCATTTGACTCAGTTCTAAAAAGGTGAATGAACCTAGAGCCAGGGTGAATTCAGAAAGAGAAAAACAAATGCTGTATATTAACACATATATATGGAACCAAATCTACAAAATGGTATTGATGAATCTATTTGCAAGACAGCAATGGAGACGCAGACATAGAGAACAGACTATTAGACACGGGGGAGGAAGGAAAGGGTGGGACATACTGTGAGACTGGCATTGAAACCTATCCACTACCATATGTAAAATTAGAGAGCCAGTGGAAATCTGCTGTAAGACAGGGAGCTCAGGTTTGGTGCTCTGTGACAACCAAGAGGGGTGGGATGGACTGGGAGGTGGGAGGGAGGTTCAAGGGGGAGGGGGCATACATACGTATGACTGATTCATGTTGCTATATGGCAGAAACCAACACAATATTGTAAAGCAAGTATTCTCCAACTAAACATAAATTAATTTTAAAAAATTTCAAAAGGCTTCAAATCGCACTTAGAAAAAAAATTTTTTTTACAGGGCCTTTAAAGTGCTACATCAACAACTGTAAAACTTTTTGGTTTCAGGACTCTTTTTCACTCCTAAAATTAGCGAAGAATGCAAAAAATATGGGTTATACCTATTGATACCACATTAAAAATTAAAGCTGAAATCTTATTGGATCTCTGTTATATATCTATTTTTTTATTTTTATAATAATAATGTATTTTTATTTAATTAACTAATTTATTTTTTATTGAGCAGATAGGCCTCTTTTAGTGGTTGCGCTAGAGTTTAAAATATATATCTTTTTTTTTTTTGTCACTTCTATTGATCTTTCATTTATTTATCTTTGTTCTTTGGCTTCTGTGGGCCTCCCATCGCAGTGGCCCCTCTCATTGCAGAGCACCGGCTCTGGGCTCATGCCTCCAGAGCTCCGGCTCGGTAGTTGGACACATCGGTCCAGCCGCTCCACAGCACGTGGGATCTTCCCAGACCAGGGATTGAACTGGTGCCCCTTGCCTGCAAGGTAGTGTCCTTACCCACTGGACCACCAGGGAAGCCCTACAATATATACCTTTAATCAATCTACTTTCAAATAATATTATACTGATTTGCATGGCGTGTAAGAAACAAAAAGTAGTCCTCTGTTTATTCTGTCTTCTACTTTTGCAATTATTTTATGTTTTACTTACATACGCTATATATATACAGTATATTACCACTTACTTCAGAGAAATATTAATACTTAGAAAAGTAAGTTATCTTTTAGAGCAAAATGAAAAGTATGCATTTTATATCTACCTTCGTTAATACCATTCCCAGTGCTTTTTACTTCTTCATATAGACCCAGGTTATCAATGTATTCTATTATTCTGCCTGAAGAAGTTCCTTTAACAGTTCTAAAAGAAAAGATCTGACAGTAATGAATCTCTCTACTTTTCTTTCGGGGCCAGGTTTGGAAAAGAGGGGTGGGATGGACTGGGAGGTGGGAGGGAGGTTCAAGGGGGAGGGGGCATACATACGTATGACTGATTCATGTTGCTATATGGCAGAAACCAACACAATATTGTAAAGCAAGTATTCTCCAACTAAACATAAATTAATTTTAAAAAATTTCAAAAGGCTTCAAATCGCACTTAGAAAAAAAATTTTTTTTACAGGGCCTTTAAAGTGCTACATCAACAACTGTAAAACTTTTTGGTTTCAGGACTCTTTTACACTCCTAAAATTAGCGAAGAATGCAAAAAATATGGGTTATACCTATTGATACCACATTAAAAATTAAAGCTGAAATCTTATTGGATCTCTGTTATATATCTATTTTTTTATTTTTATAATAATAATGTATTTTTATTTAATTAACTAATTTATTTTTTATTGAGCAGATAGGCCTCTTTTAGTGGTTGCGCTAGAGTTTAAAATATATATCTTTTTTTTTTTTTGTCACTTCTATTGATCTTTCATTTATTTATCTTTGTTCTTTGGCTTCTGTGGGCCTCCCATCGCAGTGGCCCCTCTCATTGCAGAGCACCGGCTCTGGGCTCATGCCTCCAGAGCTCCGGCTCGGTAGTTGGACACATCGGTCCAGCCGCTCCACAGCACGTGGGATCTTCCCAGACCAGGGATTGAACTGGTGCCCCTTGCCTGCAAGGTAGTGTCCTTACCCACTGGACCACCAGGGAAGCCCTACAATATATACCTTTAATCAATCTACTTTCAAATAATATTATACTGATTTGCATGGCGTGTAAGAAACAAAAAGTAGTCCTCTGTTTATTCTGTCTTCTACTTTTGCAATTATTTTATGTTTTACTTACATACGCTATATATATACAGTATATTACCACTTACTTCAGAGAAATATTAATACTTAGAAAAGTAAGTTATCTTTTAGAGCAAAATGAAAAGTATGCATTTTATATCTACCTTCGTTAATACCATTCCCAGTGCTTTTTACTTCTTCATATAGACCCAGGTTATCAATGTATTCTATTATTCTGCCTGAAGAAGTTCCTTTAACAGTTCTAAAAGAAAAGATCTGACAGTAATGAATCTCTCTACTTCTCTTTCATTTTTAAAAGATTCTGGGGGGAGTATAGGATTCTTGGTTGCTTTCTTCTTTACCACACTTTAAAAGATGTCAATTTATTGTCTTCTGGTTTAAAGAGTTTGAAAAGAGTCTCTTATAATTTTGATCTTTGTTCTTACTGTTTTGTTTTTTATTGGGGTATAGTTGATTTACAATGTTGCATTAGTGTCAGATGTACAATGAAGTTATTGTTATACGTCTTTTACAGAACTTTGTTGTTTACGGCTATACATAATCCCAAATCAATTATTGTTTTTTCATATACTGCCTTGAAGGTTTTATCTTTGTTTTTCAGATGTTTAAGTATATGGTATCCAGGTTTCTGGATTTTGTCTTGTTTTTGTCTTAAATCCTTAGTGTTCTCTAAGCTTCTCAGATCTGTGACTTGGAATCTTTCACTAATCTTAAAAAATTCTCAGCCAATTCTGCAGACATTGCTTCTTTTTTTTTTTTTTTTTTTAATCTTGGGTGTGGTCCTGTTTCACTGGGACCATCTGTAGCATGAATTTTCTTTTTAAAAAGATTTATTTATTCTTTGGGGGGGTGTGGGGAGGGAGGGGAGCAGGTGGGCTACTTCTATGGGTCTTTTCATTTATCTATTTTCATCCATCTTTGTTCTTTTGGCCCGTGTGGGCCTTCCATTGCAGTGGCCTCTGTTGTCGCAGAGCACTGGCTCTGGGCACATGCGCTCCAGAGCTCCGGCTCGGTAATTGGACACATGGGTCCAGTCGCTCCGCAGCACGTGGGATATTCCCAGGCCAGGGATCGAACCAGCGCCCCTTGCACTGCAAGGCAGTGATCTTACCCACTGGACCACCAGGGAAGCCCCAGACATTGCTTCTGTCCTATTCTTTATCTGTTCTCTTTCTAGGATTCTAATCATATGCATGTTCAATCATTTAATATTGTTCTTTTTTAAATTCTTTTTTTCCCATTTGTGTTTTGGATGGGGCAATTTCTACTTAGTTCCACTGATTCTTTCCTCAGCTAGAGTGAGTCTAGTTCTGAGCTAGTCAATTTTTTTTTAAAAGGATATTTTATGTATTTTTTTTAAACATTTATTTATTTATTTATTTTGGCAGGGTGGGGAGGGAGGGGGGTGGGCGGGCCACTGGTCTTTCATTTGTCTAGTTTCATCCATCTTCTTTGTTCTTTGGCCCGTGTGGGCCTCCCATCACAGTGGCCTCTGTTGTCGCAGAGCACCGGCTCTGGGCGCATGCACTCCAGAGCTCCGGCTCAGTAATTGGACACATGGGTCCAGCCGCTCTGCGGCACGTGGGATCTTCCCAGGCCAGGGATCGAACCGGCGCCCCTTGCACTGCAAGGCAGTGTCCTTACCCACTGGACCACCAGGGAAGCCCATGAGCTAGTCAATTCTTTTACTCTTTTTTTTCATGTATAGCATTCCCATTAGATCATTTTCTATCATTTCCATCTCTCCACTGAAGTTTATCATGTGATGTTATGTGTCATTCTCTGTTTTACTAGAACCCTTAATACTGTCATTCAACTTATTTTAAATTCCTTGTCCGAAAGTTCCAACTGAAGGACTTTGTTGAGGTCCTTTCTTTTCCCATAGATGTTGCTGTTCCCTCCTCCAGGCCTACACCACCAGGGAGGTTTACTTTGGACTCTGACTTCAGTCTTTCTCCAAAGAAAAAACCATGAAAAAAATTCTGTGAGTGTCAAGCCCTTGAATATTAAGATGTCTAACGTTTCTAGACTCTCATATTAGCCATGCTAAACCTTTAGCTCAGACATTAAAATTTTTAGCTAAAATCTTCCTTAGCAGCTGGTATGACTCATGTACCATCTCCCCTTGGGGGCACTTATTTTGCCTTAAATTTCAAATTAGTTAATTTCCCAGAGATTTCACAAATTTGAGGGATGCAAGAACAAGTGTGTGTAATCTCTAGAAAACTCTATCATATGTATATGAGAAAATAACCATGAAAAAGGCAAATAATATTTAGTATTATTATCAAAAATCATTTTAATTCTACAGATTTTGAAGTAGAGTCTTCAAGGCCTGTTCTGAATGGTCCAATTTCCACTCATCTTTCTGTCATCATCACCAAACACTATCCCACACTGCTCACTACACTCAGCCATGCTGGTCTTTTAATTTCACCACCCAGATCTCTGATGACATAGATTTTTGACCTGCTTTCTTGACACAGATTGCTCTTTTCTAGGTCTTTAATGACTCACCCATTGTTCCTATCCAAATTTCAGCTAGAAATACCATCTCAAAAGATCTTCCATGACTGCCTTGATCTAAAGAACCCATACAATACATCCACTCCAAGGCACTGGAAAAGTCACATTACACTATTTCCTTTCTTTTATTAAAAAGTACTTGGGGAGAGGGGAGGCTTCCCTGGTGGTCGAGTGGATAAGGACACCGCCTTACAGTGCAAGGGGTGCCAGTTTGACCCCTGGCCTGGGAAGATCTCACGTGCCACAGAGCAGCTAGACTGATGTGTCCAACTACCGAGCCGGAGATCTGCGCATGTGCCCAGAGGGCCGGCCATTAGATCATTTTCTATCATTTCCATCTCTCCACTGAAGTTTATCATGTGATGTTATGTGTCATTCTCTGTTTTACTAGAACCCTTAATACTGTCATTCAACTTATTTTAAATTCCTTGTCCGAAAGTTCCAACTGAAGGACTTTGTTGAGGTCCTTTCTTTTCCCATAGATGTTGCTGTTCCCTCCTCCAGGCCTACACCACCAGGGAGGTTTACTTTGGACTCTGACTTCAGTCTTTCTCCAAAGAAAAAACCATGAAAAAAATTCTGTGAGTGTCAAGCCCTTGAATATTAAGATGTCTAACGTTTCTAGACTCTCATATTAGCCATGCTAAACCTTTAGCTCAGACATTAAAATTTTTAGCTAAAATCTTCCTTAGCAGCTGGTATGACTCATGTACCATCTCCCCTTGGGGGCACTTATTTTGCCTTAAATTTCAAATTAGTTAATTTCCCAGAGATTTCACAAATTTGAGGGATGCAAGAACAAGTGTGTGTAATCTCTAGAAAACTCTATCATATGTATATGAGAAAATAACCATGAAAAAGGCAAATAATATTTAGTATTATTATCAAAAATCATTTTAATTCTACAGATTTTGAAGTAGAGTCTTCAAGGCCTGTTCTGAATGGTCCAATTTCCACTCATCTTTCTGTCATCATCACCAAACACTATCCCACACTGCTCACTACACTCAGCCATGCTGGTCTTTTAATTTCACCACCCAGATCTCTGATGACATAGATTTTTGACCTGCTTTCTTGACACAGATTGCTCTTTTCTAGGTCTTTAATGACTCACCCATTGTTCCTATCCAAATTTCAGCTAGAAATACCATCTCAAAAGATCTTCCATGACTGCCTTGATCTAAAGAACCCATACAATACATCCACTCCAAGGCACTGGAAAAGTCACATTACACTATTTCCTTTCTTTTATTAAAAAGTACTTGGGGAGAGGGGAGGCTTCCCTGGTGGTCGAGTGGATAAGGACACCGCCTTACAGTGCAAGGGGTGCCAGTTTGACCCCTGGCCTGGGAAGATCTCACGTGCCACAGAGCAGCTAGACTGATGTGTCCAACTACCGAGCCGGAGATCTGGAGCGCATGTGCCCAGAGCCGGTGCTCTGCAACAACAGGGGCCACTGTGATGGGAGGCCCACACAGGCCAAAGAACAAAGATGGATGAAAGTGAATAAATGAAAGACCAATAGAAGTCACCCGCTGGCCCCCCGCCCTCCCCAACCCGCTCCTCCCGCCCCCCAAAACAAGTACTTGGGAGAACTTTCCTGGTAGTCCAGTGGCTAAGACTCCATGCTCCCAATGTGGGAGGCCTGGGTTCAATCCTGGTCATGGAACTAGATCCCACATGCTACAGCTAAGACTTGCCTCAGCCAAATAAAGAAAAATATTTAAAAAAAAAATAACAGTACTTGGGTTTTAAATTTATTTGTTTATTTTCCTATTTTCTATCTTTGTTCAACTTTTAGATATGTTCGCTACAGTGTCTACAGTACAGAAGACAGCATCTGCTGGATACCAGTCCTTCAAAATGTAAGTGAAAAACCATGTCTTAGAACATTTTAAGACTGAACTAGATCAATTATTACCAAGCTAAGTGTACATTTAAAAATAATTTTTAAAAAAAGACTCCCAAGGGGTGATTTTACTGGCCACGAATACATAGTATACAGTGCAAAAGCTCTCTGAACTAAACTGGATTTAACCTAGGCCCAGCTGAACTCACTTCAGAGACTGGGTCAGCCACCAGAGATACGGAAGCATAGCAGAATATCTAAAATGTGATTTCAACACATGATAAGCAAGCCTGTTTCAACAGTGTGGGAACTGCAATTCCCTGAACAGCCAACCCTGGTTTTCTGTATCACATTACCCAGCAAATCATTGTTTTCTTTTCAATAATCTTTGGCTTACTATCCTTAGGCAATGTGAAAAACTAAAGGGGAAACTTCTAAGCTAGGAGGCTGGTGGAAATCCCTGTTTTCAGTACTACTCTACTTGGATCCCTCAAATGATATTTCAGCAAATAAATACCTCAGGAGTTAATTTAGAGTCCATAACTTTGCCCTTTTTGAAATTGACCTATTTGACCCCTGGCCTGGGAAGATCTCACGTGCCACAGAGCAGCTAGACTGATGTGTCCAACTACCGAGCCGGAGATCTGGAGCGCATGTGCCCAGAGCCGGTGCTCTGCAACAACAGGGGCCACTGTGATGGGAGGCCCACACAGGCCAAAGAACAAAGATGGATGAAAGTGAATAAATGAAAGACCAATAGAAGTCACCCGCTGGCCCCCGCCTCCCCAACCCGCTCCTCCCGCCCCCCAAAACAAGTACTTGGGAGAACTTTCCTGGTAGTCCAGTGGCTAAGACTCCATGCTCCCAATGTGGGAGGCCTGGGTTCAATCCCTGGTCATGGAACTAGATCCCACATGCTACAGCTAAGACTTGCCTCAGCCAAATAAAGAAAAATATTGAAAAAAAAAATAAAAGTACTTGGGTTTTCAATATATTTGTTTATTTTCCTATTTTCTATCTTTGTTCAACTTTTAGATATGTTCGCTACAGTGTCTACAGTACAGAAGACAGCATCTGCTGGATACCAGTCCTTCAAAATGTAAGTGAAAAACCATGTCTTAGAACATTTTAAGACTGAACTAGATCAATTATTACCAAGCTAAGTGTACATTTAAAAATAATTTTTAAAAAAAGACTCCCAAGGGGTGATTTTACTGGCCACGAATACATAGTATACAGTGCAAAAGCTCTCTGAACTAAACTGGATTTAACCTAGGCCCAGCTGAACTCACTTCAGAGACTGGGTCAGCCACCAGAGATACGGAAGCATAGCAGAATATCTAAAATGTGATTTCAACACATGATAAGCAAGCCTGTTTCAACAGTGTGGGAACTGCAATTCCCTGAACAGCCAACCCTGGTTTTCTGTATCACATTACCCAGCAAATCATTGTTTTCTTTTCAATAATCTTTGGCTTACTATCCTTAGGCAATGTGAAAAACTAAAGGGGAAACTTCTAAGCTAGGAGGCTGGTGGAAATCCCCTGTTTTTCAGTACTACTCTACTTGGATCCCTCAAATGATATTTCAGCAAATAAATACCTCAGGAGTTAATTTAGAGTCCATAACTTTGTGAAAACCCATGATTAGGTTTCTGATTAATCTCATTGTACTTTTTCCCCCTTATGAAAGACTATGGACATTGGGGGGTAGGGGGCATTCCTGTTGTTGGTTTTTTTTTAGTTTTGTCAAGAAGCTAAATGCTGATGATTTGGGGGTTATTTTTCACAAATTAAGTGGATAATTTAAAGAAAGAAATTATACTCAACTCTCTTCATATTATTCATCACCTTCTCCTAAGGTGTCTAATGCTAAATGTATGTTGCCGAGTGGCTGAATCTCTTCTCTAAGGCTTTGATAAGGGCACATGCAGAAAACAAAAACAAAAACAAGGGAAGTGATCCATGCCAGTTTTCAACAGCCTGAAAAGTCCCTAACTCAGTCCTAAACAAACAATATAATATGTTGGAGAATGGAAAATATGAGGTTAAAATCTAAGTCATTTTCATAGATATTTAATATGCATATTAATTAACTCAACATGCATGACTGATCCCCCTCCATGTACAGGTGCTATACTAGATAACTAACAGTAAGCACACACATACAGTTTCTTCCTTAACAGTTTCAGTGTTGAGGACGAAAATGAAGACATAAATGACTGTATAATGAAAAATGGAATAGTCTCTAAGGTAAATGAATAATTGGATATATAAGACTGAAAAGAAGAGATTAATAACAGAGATGAAATTTGGGACACAGTCAACATACAGGTCTTTTCTTGATGCTGTGATGAACAGAGAGAATAAGTACAAGTCACAAGGAACCAAAGAGCACTATGATTTAGAGTGCGGCTCAGGTGGAGAAGCCAGAAAGCAAGGTGAATTAAAAGACATTGGGGAAAAATCAGGTAAGAGCTATACTAAAGAAGGCAAGTCAGTGGTTCCCAGGAATGGATGTTAGTGTCAAGTGATGTGGAGAGGTGCAGTGAAATGAGTACCCAAAATGGATGCAGAACTAGGTAACACGGAAGTCACCAGTGACCCAAATATGATCACTTTTATAAGTACAGTAGAACCAGAAACCAGATCAAAGCAAATTGAAGAATAATGATATTTCAGCAAATAAATACCTCAGGAGTTAATTTAGAGTCCATAACTTTGTGAAAACCCATGATTAGGTTTCTGATTAATCTCATTGTACTTTTTCCCCCTTATGAAAGACTATGGACATTGGGGGGTAGGGGGCATTCCTGTTGTTGGTTTTTTTTTAGTTTTGTCAAGAAGCTAAATGCTGATGATTTGGGGGTTATTTTTCACAAATTAAGTGGATAATTTAAAGAAAGAAATTATACTCAACTCTCTTCATATTATTCATCACCTTCTCCTAAGGTGTCTAATGCTAAATGTATGTTGCCGAGTGGCTGAATCTCTTCTCTAAGGCTTTGATAAGGGCACATGCAGAAAACAAAAACAAAAACAAGGGAAGTGATCCATGCCAGTTTTCAACAGCCTGAAAAGTCCCTAACTCAGTCCTAAACAAACAATATAATATGTTGGAGAATGGAAAATATGAGGTTAAAATCTAAGTCATTTTCATAGATATTTAATATGCATATTAATTAACTCAACATGCATGACTGATCCCCCTCCATGTACAGGTGCTATACTAGATAACTAACAGTAAGCACACACATACAGTTTCTTCCTTAACAGTTTCAGTGTTGAGGACGAAAATGAAGACATAAATGACTGTATAATGAAAAATGGAATAGTCTCTAAGGTAAATGAATAATTGGATATATAAGACTGAAAAGAAGAGATTAATAACAGAGATGAAATTTGGGACACAGTCAACATACAGGTCTTTTCTTGATGCTGTGATGAACAGAGAGAATAAGTACAAGTCACAAGGAACCAAAGAGCACTATGATTTAGAGTGCGGCTCAGGTGGAGAAGCCAGAAAGCAAGGTGAATTAAAAGACATTGGGGAAAAATCAGGTAAGAGCTATACTAAAGAAGGCAAGTCAGTGGTTCCCAGGAATGGATGTTAGTGTCAAGTGATGTGGAGAGGTGCAGTGAAATGAGTACCCAAAATGGATGCAGAACTAGGTAACACGGAAGTCACCAGTGACCCAAATATGATCACTTTTATAAGTACAGTAGAACCAGAAACCAGATCAAAGCAAATTGAAGAATAATGGGACTGTCTGGGTCAAGTTGATGGACTGAACACATCTAATTCACCGTCTCATGAAAGTTCAGCAAGACTCCCATTGAAAAAAAAAAAAAAAGACACGAGACTATAAGGATGAAAATAGGAGAAAAGATAAAAGCAACAAAATTTTGGAAGATAAAGGCAGACAGATGAGTGGCAAATGACTTAGAAGACCCAGGAAAGCTGAATCCAAGCTGGTCATGAGGAAATCTGAGCACAAACCAATTTGTACCACAGAGTTCTCAACAGACACAGAAATTAGCAACAGCTGGTAACTCTAGAACTAGGATACTGGGAGAGTTTACCAAAATGAAAAGGACTTGGTGAAGACTGTTTGAAAGATTCCTCAATTTCTTCCCCCATTTCACTTTGTTGTGTAACTGTCCCACTTCTATCCTACAGAACTCTACAAAAATTTTTCCCTAGAGAAAAACAAAAAAATAGAGAGTCCCTGGATTAGATGAGAAAGTGAATGACATACTGAAAACAAGACAGATTAAATGCCTATATGAATACTCAATGCTGAATACAGAGATCCTCTCTATCTCTCTTTTCCTACATGTGCATGTTGCCCAGTCTTGTCTGACTCTTTGTAGCCCCACTATATATAGCCCATTAGGCTCCTCTGACCATGAACTTCCCAGAGCATAAATGATTGTATGAATATTCACTGCTGAATACAGATACCCCCTACCTCTCTCTTCCTACCTGGCTCTTAAAATCAGGAGGATTCAGAACCTACTCCTTGAGACAGCAGATGGGAAAACACTTACCTGGAGAACCTAATCAAATCCACGGAGAAGGCTCTTACCTTGAGGGTTTGTCCCCAAATAAGTAGAGTTCAAAGTTGATAAGCCCTATCCATGTACTCAGAGCATCCCATCAGTTCAGTTCCTCCCTACTCTTAATCAGGAGTGTATGCTGAAGCATCACCAAACATATGGAAGAAAATCTCTAACATGGACGACAGAGATTATTATAATACAGAGAGGAAAAAAAAAAAGTCTTGAAGGAAACAGACACTACATAGACATAAACTTCAAAAAATTACCATTTTGAATACCTTCCAAATGGTAAAAGAAAGATATTGCTCCCATAAGTGAAACAAGATGTTCTTGAAAATTAAATACATGATAATGAGATTGAAAAATTCTATAGAGCAAGAATTGTAAGATAAAACTAAAGAATCACTTAAAATGGAAAGCAAAATAAATAGAGAGACAACAGAATGGGAAGAAGTAGACTAGAAAAAAATAGAAAGTGCACCTTCCAAGAAATAAGGGCACCATAAACAAAGGAAAGAGAGGAGTAGAAATCATCAACAAAATAAAGAATATTTCCTGAAGAACATTAGTTACCTGACTGAAAGGACCCAGTGAGTGCGTGAAGGATGAAAATAAACCCACCAGTGAGGATAAAGATAAGAGTCCCTAATTTCTCATAGAGAAAAGAAAAAATAGTATGTCAGAAACAAAGATCAGAAGTCAGAACAATTTTGAGATTTTCAATGTGGCACTGGAAGCAAGGAAAATGATTTTCAGTCTAAAATCCCAAACTCAGCTTATCTCTGAGTCAAATATGAGGGTAGGAAGATCACACTTAAATATGCATAGCCTAAGAAACAGTCCAGTTTATCTTTTTTCAAAAGCTATCAAAGAGTTAATTCCATCAAAAATGAGAAACAAATCGAGGAAAGTGAAAGAAATAAATACAAGAGACCCAATCACAGGAGAGAGGCTGCCCTAGAGTGTCACAGAAGGCTGTAAGTTGCGACTGGATCAGTGTGACTATGGAAACAGGAATGCTGAAACTGCCATCACCATGACACCTGTTGCTGTTTATCCTGAAATGAGGATAGAACATCCCAGATTCTTAGCTATATGGGTGCTGTGCATGTTATTTTTATTCTTTAGAGTATAAATGTACTTTATATACTCTTCTTACATGCAAGATACATTTAACAGTTTCAAAAATACTTTTTATCATAAAAAAGTTAAAAGGGGGAATTGAAAACTGCAATTATTATGGTGTGCTTATCAAAAATTTAGAGTATAAATGTACTTTATATTATCAGAGATCTGAACTATGGAGAGAAAAACAGAGAGGAAAAAAGTCTTGAAGGAAACAGACACTACATAGACATAAACTTAAAAATTACCATTTTGAATACCTTCCAAATGGTAAAGAAAGATATTGCTCCCATAAGTGAAACAAGATGTTCTTGAAAATTAAATACATGATAATGAGATTGAAAAATTCTATAGAGCAAGAATTGTAAGATAAAACTAAAGAATCACTTAAAATGGAAAGCAAAATAAATAGAGAGACAACAGAATGGGAAGAAGTAGACTAGAAAAAAATAGAAAGTGCACCTTCCAAGAAATAAGGGCACCATAAACAAAGGAAAGAGAGGAGTAGAAATCATCAACAAAATAAAGAATATTTCCTGAAGAACATTAGTTACCTGACTGAAAGGACCCAGTGAGTGCGTGAAGGATGAAAATAAACCCACCAGTGAGGATAAAGATAAGAGTCCCTAATTTCTCATAGAGAAAAGAAAAAATAGTATGTCAGAAACAAAGATCAGAAGTCAGAACAATTTTGAGATTTTCAATGTGGCACTGGAAGCAAGGAAAATGATTTTCAGTCTAAAATCCCAAACTCAGCTTATCTCTGAGTCAAATATGAGGGTAGGAAGATCACACTTAAATATGCATAGCCTAAGAAACAGTCCAGTTTATCTTTTTTCAAAAGCTATCAAAGAGTTAATTCCATCAAAAATGAGAAACAAATCGAGGAAAGTGAAAGAAATAAATACAAGAGACCCAATCACAGGAGAGAGGCTGCCCTAGAGTGTCACAGAAGGCTGTAAGTTGCGACTGGATCAGTGTGACTATGGAAACAGGAATGCTGAAACTGCCATCACCATGACACCTGTTGCTGTTTATCCTGAAATGAGGATAGAACATCCCAGATTCTTAGCTATATGGGTGCTGTGCATGTTATTTTTATTCTTTAGAGTATAAATGTACTTTATATACTCTTCTTACATGCAAGATACATTTAACAGTTTCAAAAATACTTTTTATCATAAAAAAGTTAAAAGGGGGAATTGAAAACTGCAATTATTATGGTGTGCTTATGAAGAAAAGCAAAGAAATGAGGTAGTAGTCCTAGGAGAGGTGGATTCAAGGAAAGATTTGACTCCTGTGGGAGATTTGAGCCCGTTTTTCTGCTGAAGGTTTATTTACAATAGAGAACTTGGAATGTCAAGGAAGAGCATGAGCATCAAACAGCCAAGACGCATGTGTAATATTACTACTTCTAGGTTCACAACACAGACCTTCAACTATAGCCATTTGTATCCAGATTACTTGGAAGTTTTTTATTATTATTATTTTAAAATTTTGGCCTCTTTTATTGGTTTTCCATTTATTTATTTTCATCCATCCCCATTTTCTGGCCTGTGTGGGCCTCCCACCACAGTGGCCTCTCCTGTCGCAGAGCACTGGCTCGGGGCGTGTGCACCCAGAGCACTGGTTCACAATTAAGACCCATGGGGCCATCCATTCCATGGCACATGGGATCTTCCCAGGCCAGGGATTGAACAGGTACCCCCTGTACTGCAAAGCAGACTCTTTATCCACTGGACCATGAGGGAAGCCCGGAAATATTTTTATTAGGTCATGTAATATATAAGTACACATGTATAAATTAAATCTAATCTAGAATCTAGGGTCAGGTGATTAAATCTGAAGTATTCTAATCAGATTAGTTAGCATTTAAATGACAAACAGGAAGCCATAATCTAGTACTTCTAAAAAGGAAAAACAAATTTGAAATACCTCTATCAAAAAAAAAGTGAAAGAAATAAATACAAGAGACCCAATCACAGGAGAGAGGCTGCCCTAGAGTGTCACAGAAGGCTGTAAGTTGCGACTGGATCAGTGTGACTATGGAAACAGGAATGCTGAAACTGCCATCACCATGACACCTGTTGCTGTTTATCCTGAAATGAGGATAGAACATCCCAGATTCTTAGCTATATGGGTGCTGTGCATGTTATTTTTATTCTTTAGAGTATAAATGTACTTTATATACTCTTCTTACATGCAAGATACATTTAACAGTTTCAAAAATACTTTTTATCATAAAAAAGTTAAAAGGGGGAATTGAAAACTGCAATTATTATGGTGTGCTTATGAAGAAAAGCAAAGAAATGAGGTAGTAGTCCTAGGAGAGGTGGATTCAAGGAAAGATTTGACTCCTGTGGGAGATTTGAGCCCGTTTTTCTGCTGAAGGTTTATTTACAATAGAGAACTTGGAATGTCAAGGAAGAGCATGAGCATCAAACAGCCAAGACGCATGTGTAATATTACTACTTCTAGGTTCACAACACAGACCTTCAACTATAGCCATTTGTATCCAGATTACTTGGAAGTTTTTTATTATTATTATTTTAAAATTTTGGCCTCTTTTATTGGTTTTCCATTTATTTATTTTCATCCATCCCCATTTTCTGGCCTGTGTGGGCCTCCCACCACAGTGGCCTCTCCTGTCGCAGAGCACTGGCTCGGGGCGTGTGCACTCCAGAGCACTGGTTCACAATTAAGACCCATGGGGCCATCCATTCCATGGCACATGGGATCTTCCCAGGCCAGGGATTGAACAGGTACCCCCTGTACTGCAAAGCAGACTCTTTATCCACTGGACCATGAGGGAAGCCCGGAAATATTTTTATTAGGTCATGTAATATATAAGTACACATGTATAAATTAAATCTAATCTAGAATCTAGGGTCAGGTGATTAAATCTGAAGTATTCTAATCAGATTAGTTAGCATTTAAATGACAAACAGGAAGCCATAATCTAGTACTTCTACAGGAAGCATTTGAAATACCTCTATCAAAAAAGCAAAACAGTCAGATGTATGACAAAAATCAACACAATATTGTAAAGCAACTCTTCTCCAAATAAAAATAAATAATTTTTAAAAAAATATGGGAGAGGATCCATGAATTAGCAAAACAGATGCTGGAAGTAATTTTTCAATTGGTGAAGTGAATGGTATTCAAGAGAGGTGGTTGATTTTAAATGCTATCCAGGACCTCTCAGCCTTACAAAGACTGGACCTAAGAATCCAGTGAGCTTAATAGCCCAGCAATCCTACTACCATGCCAGTCAGCCAAATGTAGGCCTACATCACGGCTATGTCTGTGACCTAATACAACTACCTTAGTTAATCCCACCACAAGAACACAGCCTTATCTATCTTACAGTGACCCTTTCTCTCCAGGTATTGTTTAGAGAACTTAAAACAAGAAGAGAGTTGGCTACAGGTTTAAACTAGAAAACTGTTAGTAAAGGTACACACTTTGGGCAGGAATTTTTCCAGTCTTGCTCTCATTAATGACATATCATGGGATAGAAGAATTCACGTGTTAGGGATGACATCCACTTCCCACCGAGCTTTCCTTGTCAGAGGCTACCAATATTTACTGAATGATCTTGACAAACGTGAACCAACAAGCTAACCCAGTTATGACACTTGTCTAGCTTACCTACTGAATAAACAGTGCTCAGATTCAACATTTTGGACTCAAGCTTTTCTTTCACTGCCCTCTGTTCTCACTCAAAATGCCCCCTCTTTTCTTGTATATCAAGCATAGTCATCTCATTATATTATCAAAACTATTCCAGATAATTGAATAATTCATAGTGTAAATCACTATTCATTGTAAACGTGTCTTGAGAACTCAGCTTGAAGTTCCTAAATAGAGAATTCTGCTGCCCAATTTTCTTACCAGTAATGACAATTATTATAATAAGAATCTATCTTTCTCTCTCCTGTGCTTACAATGTGCCAGACAGTTCTCTGTGTTTGATGTGATTTAACTCCTATAATCTTCACAGTAACTCTAAGTACTCATCAATATTCAATTTCACAAAATCTAGAATGACAAACAAGGTTAGCATTTAACTGACAAACAGGAAGCCATAATCTAGTACTTCTACAGGAAGCATTTGAAATACCTCTATCAAAAAAGCAAAACAGTCAGATGTATGACAAAAATCAACACAATATTGTAAAGCAACTCTTCTCCAAATAAAAATAAATAATTTTTAAAAAAATATGGGAGAGGATCCATGAATTAGCAAAACAGATGCTGGAAGTAATTTTTCAATTGGTGAAGTGAATGGTATTCAAGAGAGGTGGTTGATTTTAAATGCTATCCAGGACCTCTCAGCCTTACAAAGACTGGACCTAAGAATCCAGTGAGCTTAATAGCCCAGCAATCCTACTACCATGCCAGTCAGCCAAATGTAGGCCTACATCACGGCTATGTCTGTGACCTAATACAACTACCTTAGTTAATCCCACCACAAGAACACAGCCTTATCTATCTTACAGTGACCCTTTCTCTCCAGGTATTGTTTAGAGAACTTAAAACAAGAAGAGAGTTGGCTACAGGTTTAAACTAGAAAACTGTTAGTAAAGGTACACACTTTGGGCAGGAATTTTTCCAGTCTTGCTCTCATTAATGACATATCATGGGATAGAAGAATTCACGTGTTAGGGATGACATCCACTTCCCACCGAGCTTTCCTTGTCAGAGGCTACCAATATTTACTGAATGATCTTGACAAACGTGAACCAACAAGCTAACCCAGTTATGACACTTGTCTAGCTTACCTACTGAATAAACAGTGCTCAGATTCAACATTTTGGACTCAAGCTTTTCTTTCACTGCCCTCTGTTCTCACTCAAAATGCCCCCTCTTTTCTTGTATATCAAGCATAGTCATCTCATTATATTATCAAAACTATTCCAGATAATTGAATAATTCATAGTGTAAATCACTATTCATTGTAAAACGTGTCTTGAGAACTCAGCTTGAAGTTCCTAAATAGAGAATTCTGCTGCCCAATTTTCTTACCAGTAATGACAATTATTATAATAAGAATCTATCTTTCTCTCTCCTGTGCTTACAATGTGCCAGACAGTTCTCTGTGTTTGATGTGATTTAACTCCTATAATCTTCACAGTAACTCTAAGTATCAGATATCATCAATATTCAATTTCACAGAAGGGAAAATTCAGTCACAGAACAGTTAAGTATGGTGTCCAAAATCACACAGCTGTCATTCAGACCAAGACTTTTGGTGTCTAGAACCCAAACTCTTAACCACTATTGTGAAACTTTAACTTACTGTAAGAACATATATTTGTTCTGTCTTAAAGATAGTAACTTTGACAACTGTTTGATATGTTAGCAATATAAATCAAATACAATACTACTCCCATATATATTTTAACCTTCAAACCACAAGTGCAATTCTTTGCATATAATGCACTTAAAAAAAATTTGGCCTCGGGCTTCCCTGGTGGTCCAGTGGGTAAGGACACCGCCTTGCAGTGCAGGGGGTGCCGGTTCGATCCCTGGCCTTGGAAGATCCCACATGCTGTGAAGCGGGCTGGACCAGTGTGTCCAATTACTGAGCCGGAGCTCTGGAGCGCATGTGCCCAGAGCCAGTGCTCTGCGACAACAGAGGCCACTGTAATGGGAGGCCCACACAGACCAAAAGAACAAAGATGGATGAAAATAGATAAATGAAAAGACCCATAGAAGTGGCCCACCCGCCCTCCTCCCTCCCCAACCCGCCCCTCTCCTCCCGCAAAAAAAATTGGCCTCTTTTATTGGTTTTTTGTTTATTGACTTTCATCCATCTTTATTCTTCGGCCTGTGTGGACCTGCCATTGCAGTGGCCTCTCTCACTGCAGAGCACCGGCTCTGGGCTCATGTGCTCCCAGCGCTGGGTCATAATTGGACACACCAGTTCTACCGCTCTGTTGTACATGGTATCCTCTCCAGCCAGGGATCGAACCAGAGCCCTTTACACTCCGAGGAGGACTCTTTACCTACTGGACCACCAGGGAAGCCCTGTAATGCACTTTTAAGAATAAAGATAAGAATGAATATATATTTGTTGAACTTGCTACAAATATTAAAAAGGACTGAAGTCCTTACAAAACGTACATTTCAAGAAAAGAGTCAAGGGCACCAGTCAGAGACCAAAGACCTTGACTCCAGACCTGGTTTTCCAGAAATGCCTGTGTGACTCAAGCAAGTTTCTAATTTCTCTGGACCTCAGTTACTATGCTGAAGAATCAAAGAGTTAGACCAAGTTATCTTGGGCTTCTCTCTGGTATTGGAAGGTCTTTTTAAATATTTTTTTTTCTTTCGATTTATTTGGATCAAATAATAATGCACCCCATATTTTCTCTTCAGCCAACACACATCATCAGGAACAGGACTAATAATCATATTCATGATGAAATGCAAAAGGAAATACATCTGACCTTAAAGACCACCATCGAATATAAACCTGAGGTTTCCTCCTTCAACTTTTAACTGATCCTGCATAGTGGCTTGCCATTCATCACAGGAAGAGATCACACAAACCACAAGAGCGTCGATCATATTTCTGGAGCCAATGCAATTGTATAACCTCATTGTGTTTATAGAGTGCACAGATTCAGACTTTCTGACACCATCTCTTTCTCTGCTGAAAAACAATATGTGTTTGCATAATACGAAGGAAACTGGTCTTCTGATGGCCAGCTCAGTGGTTTACAGTTTCCAATAGAATATGCTTTTATGTATTGTTTTTTCTAACAGTACTGTTACTGTAAAATACAATGGGAGAGTGTGCTGGGAAGAAGGGAGGGGATAGAAAAGGGATGAGAGAGAGGAAGTAGAGGCTACAGTTGAGGGGGCTGGAAGATGCTTGAAGCTATTTGGCCTACTGTCCACAACTGACAGAAACATTTAAATTTGTGTGGGTTGTGAAGCTCCAGCTAGAATACAGCTGAAATTATGAACAAAATATGAACGTGAAATGCACAGAACTTAGCAAAACAGTCATTACATGCAGAAGACTGGAAGCCTCGGGACCAACCTCTGCTGTAAATGTTTGGGCAGAGAACACAGTTTGAGCCCCATATATATCCCTCAGAGTCAAGCAGAGCAGCCAGTGATAAGTGGGACATGCAGATAAAGTAAACCACTGCAACGAAATTCTTTTCCCAGCAAACGACAGGATAACATCTGATTTGAGTTGTGGAAAATACAGTCAAGACATTTTTCTTTCCTGTGAGTATGTAGATAAATGAAAGGATAAGAATATGGGAGGGGATAAGAAAAGGATAAAATGTTATTAGATACAAAAATGCTGTTGGAATGACTAGACAGGAAAGAGACATAGGATAACAGAGATTTTCAGAGATGAAAAAGCTTGAGTACCAAAGGAAGAAAAAGTATAGGCTAGGAAGAAAAAGGAAATAAATGGTAGAGAACAAGGAAGTGGGAGAAAAGAGAGATAAAGAAGTTTGTAGAGAAGAAGAAGAATGGAAATAGAAAATTTAAAAACAGAAGAAAGGAAAAAGAAAAAGGAAAGTAGAGGTTGGCTACTGTGTCCCTATCCTTCCAAGGGTACATATTAGCAAGTTAAGAACCAGTCTTTCCATAGAGGGAGTAACATGGAAACCTATACTATTATATGTGAAAAGATAGCTATTGTCATTGTGCTAAGGGAATAGGAGTTCCTACAAGGGCTTGGTCCAACAGTGGTGGGATGCGGATGCCTGGGAAGGGGGAGGGGACTAGGGATATCCATATGACTGATCTGGGAACATACATGTCTGTGAACAACAAAACTTTGTAAAAACATTTTTAAAAATAAATAAATTAATTAAAAACAAACAAACAAACAAGAACCAGTCTTTCGATGTCTAATCCATCACTACTTTTACTTTCTCTTTTTCACTACTTTTTGTCACATCACAGTGGGAAAAAAACTGACAGAAGATACTTCCTGGTTCTCCCTCATTTCCGTGTTAAGAAAGATGCACTATTTAGGGGCTTCCCTGGTGGTCCAGTGGGTAAGATCACCGCCTTGCAGTGCAGGGGGCGCCGGTTCGATCCCTCGCCTGGGAAGATCCTGCGTGCCGCTGAGCAGCTGGACCGATGTGTCCAACTACTGAGCCGGAGCTCCGGAGTGCATGCACCCAGAGCCAGAGCTCTGCATGGAGAGAGGCCACTGTGATGGGTGACCCACACAGACCAAAGAATAAAGATGGATGAAAATAGATAAATGAAAAGTGGCCAAAAGAAAAGAAATACGCAGTTCTTTTCCCAGCAAACGACAGGATAACATCTGATTTGAGTTGTGGAAAATACAGTCAAGACATTTTTCTTTCCTGTGAGTATGTAGATAAATGAAAGGATAAGAATATGGGAGGGGATAAGAAAAGGATAAAATGTTATTAGATACAAAAATGCTGTTGGAATGACTAGACAGGAAAGAGACATAGGATAACAGAGATTTTCAGAGATGAAAAAGCTTGAGTACCAAAGGAAGAAAAAGTATAGGCTAGGAAGAAAAAGGAAATAAATGGTAGAGAACAAGGAAGTGGGAGAAAAGAGAGATAAAGAAGTTTGTAGAGAAGAAGAAGAATGGAAATAGAAAATTTAAAAACAGAAGAAAGGAAAAAGAAAAAGGAAAGTAGAGGTTGGCTACTGTGTCCCTATCCTTCCAAGGGTACATATTAGCAAGTTAAGAACCAGTCTTTCCATAGAGGGAGTAACATGGAAACCTATACTATTATATGTGAAAAAGATAGCTATTGTCATTGTGCTAAGGGAATAGGAGTTCCTACAAGGGCTTGGTCCAACAGTGGTGGGATGCGGATGCCTGGGAAGGGGGAGGGGACTAGGGATATCCATATGACTGATCTGGGAACATACATGTCTGTGAACAACAAAACTTTGTAAAAACATTTTTAAAAATAAATAAATTAATTAAAAACAAACAAACAAACAAGAACCAGTCTTTCGATGTCTAATCCATCACTACTTTTACTTTCTCTTTTTCACTACTTTTTGTCACATCACAGTGGGAAAAAAACTGACAGAAGATACTTCCTGGTTCTCCCTCATTTCCGTGTTAAGAAAGATGCACTATTTAGGGGCTTCCCTGGTGGTCCAGTGGGTAAGATCACCGCCTTGCAGTGCAGGGGGCGCCGGTTCGATCCCTCGCCTGGGAAGATCCTGCGTGCCGCTGAGCAGCTGGACCGATGTGTCCAACTACTGAGCCGGAGCTCCGGAGTGCATGCACCCAGAGCTGGTGCTCTGCGACGAGAGAGGCCACTGCCATGGGAGGCCCACACAGGCCAAAGAACAAAGATGGATGAAAATAGATAAATGAAAAGACCAATAGAAGTGGCCAAAAAGAAAAGAAATACGCACGGTTTAATTGCCTTTCCCACCAAAACAGCAAAAAATAGGGGTGCAAGAGAGGTACTGTTATAAAACTGTAAACAATGGGGTCAACCTAAGAAATCCAAAGTGCTTCGACAAAAGGTAAGTGATCCTGGGCAATCAAAACACGGTCAATGAAGCAATGTCCACAACAAAAATCAATCTCTTAACTAGTCCAACCTTGCATTAAATGCCAACTACTCACAACTTAATGAAAGAGAGCCGAGAAGCATAGACGTAAAAAAAAAAAAAAAAAGTCTGTAAATGATGATTTTAAAAATTTCCTTTACCTAAGCCTGGTGTGCTGCAGTCCGTGGGATGGAAGACACGGACACAAATTAGTGACTGAACAACAACAACAAAGCATAAGGATGTTAAAATTACTTGTTAAAAGTCGAAAAGCTAGTATGCAGTGGAGCCAAGATTAGATTGAAATCCAGGTCCACATCAAAATCCATATTTTCTACAGTTGTTCCTTTGATGGGGCTGCTGTAACAAAACGCCATAAACTAGGCTTAGACAACAGAAAAAAAAAATTTTCCCTGACCCAACTTCATAGATCAAGATTGTAAATAAAAGTTCAACATAGCTTTCCTATGACGTGAGCCTTTTTCTACAATAAAATCCTTAGATTAACTGAACTCTGACTTCTCAATATTTCCATTAAAAATGTGAAAACATCATCCATTGAAAATTGAAATTAGCTATACCTTCAGTCATGGTTGTTGTTTTTATATTTATGTGCTTTGCTATTCCCTTCCCTTTAATAAGAATTAGGTATCCTACAGTTTATCACGTAGAAAAAAATAGATGTTTTCTATATATCATTTTTTAAAGGTAAAAGTTTTTGTTATTCATCTGTTTGGTTTTGCTTCTGGCTCATTATTTATTGCGTTCTTAAATATTTGATCTTAAAAATTGCTTTCAGTATTTTGTTTCTTCTTTTCTTCTTAGATCTCCCAGATTATTTTTACATGCAAGATTATACATAATTATTGTAAAACACACTTATAAATGACTAAATGGCAAGGCAAAATATTCATATTATATATATTTGCAGCCAGGTATAGACTCAATATTTACCTTAGACATAAATTTTGTCAGACTTTATGTTAAAAAGATGATTATTAAAATGTCAAAATTCAGTTTCATGGTTTTAAAATCTTAGGACAATACTGACAAGGATTGCTGTCTAGAAATGCTAAGTAAACAAAATAAGTTGCAGATCCATATCCATAACTTGATTTTACTGAATTAAAAAAAACTGTAGATGGTATTAGATTATGATTGGTTTTTTACATTTTAAAAATAAAAAGCAGTTTCAAATTCACTATTAAATTATTTTTAAAACTGTTAATTATGAGTGGATTCTGTTAAAATGAAACTGGTAAACAAGTGGTTAAAATAAGCAACATTCAAGCACTTTCCATCAGTGGCTCAGTGTTAAGAATGGGCAGAGTTTTCAGGAATCAGCCAGGGCCCTCTATGATTTAGTAGCTGTTGTTTGATCAATGGCTGAAATGATAAAGTAGAGAGCTTGCTGATTAAGTTTACGGATAAAGCTGTATTAACTAAAACTTTGGGAGCTGTGATTAAGATCCAAACCAGCCTGTCAGAAGTGAACTATGGCCAAGGGTGGGATGTGAGTGTACTTGGGAGTGACGAATGAATCTCTGAAGACTGCAAGGGTCAGACAAAAATACTTCAGTGCCACCGAATTCCATGTGAATCAGAAGCTGGATGAATGTCTGGAATAAATGGGCCTGCTCCAAGAAATGTGGATACTGTTGAGACATTTTAACTGTTAAAAGCAGACAAGACTGAAAAAACAGGAGCATTTGGGGTGTGCTGTATTAAGATTACCAGGGAAACCATATGCATTTACAGAATATGGTAAACTGTGTCAGACCATGTGCTACAGTGCAATTAAAGTAAACATCACTACTGTCTTTGTGGGGTATATAGTCTACAGAGAGTTTACAGTCTGGCTACTTTCTGTACACCCAGGCCTTCTCTTTCTTGGTAACTAGCTGACTGTTCTTATTTCCTTTTTTTTCTCGTTGTTTGGGGGTGGGGTGGGAGGTGTGTTGGGGAGGGAGGGGGGCAGGCGGGCCACTTCTATTGGTCTTTCATTTATCTATTTTTCATCCATCTTTTTATTCTTTGGCATGTGTGGGTCTCCCATTGCAGTGGCCTCTGTTGTCGCAGAGCACCGGCTCTGGGCGCATGCACTCCAGAGCTCCAGCTGGGTAATTGGACACATCGGTCCAGCTGCTCTGCGGCACGTGGGATCTTCCCAGGCCAGGGATCGAACTGGCACCCCTTGCACTGCAAGGCAGTGTCCTTACCCACTGGACCACCAAGGAAGTCCCTGACTGTTCTTTAAGGCGTTTCTAGTCAGAGTGTGGTCCAGGAACCACCAGCAGCAGACTCTACTGGCAGCCTAGCCCCGAAAAAGCAGTTTCAAATATTTTTTTGTTAATTATGAGTGGATTCTGTTAAAATGAAACTGGTAAACAAGTGGTTAAAATAAGCAACATTCAAGCACTTTCCATCAGTGGCTCAGTGTTAAGAATGGGCAGAGTTTTCAGGAATCAGCCAGGGCCCTCTATGATTTAGTAGCTGTTGTTTGATCAATGGCTGAAATGATAAAGTAGAGAGCTTGCTGATTAAGTTTACGGATAAAGCTGTATTAACTAAAACTTTGGGAGCTGTGATTAAGATCCAAACCAGCCTGTCAGAAGTGAACTATGGCCAAGGGTGGGATGTGAGTGTACTTGGGAGTGACGAATGAATCTCTGAAGACTGCAAGGGTCAGACAAAAATACTTCAGTGCCACCGAATTCCATGTGAATCAGAAGCTGGATGAATGTCTGGAATAAATGGGCCTGCTCCAAGAAATGTGGATACTGTTGAGACATTTTAACTGTTAAAAGCAGACAAGACTGAAAAAACAGGAGCATTTGGGGTGTGCTGTATTAAGATTACCAGGGAAACCATATGCATTTACAGAATATGGTAAACTGTGTCAGACCATGTGCTACAGTGCAATTAAAGTAAACATCACTACTGTCTTTGTGGGGTATATAGTCTACAGAGAGTTTACAGTCTGGCTACTTTCTGTACACCCAGGCCTTCTCTTTCTTGGTAACTAGCTGACTGTTCTTTTTTCTTTTTTTTCTCGTTTTTTGGGGTGGGGTGGGAGGTGTGTTGGGGAGGGAGGGGGGCAGGCGGGCCACTTCTATTGATCTTTCATTTATCTATTTTCATCCATCTTTTTTGTTCTTTGGCCTGTGTGGGCCTTCCATTGCAGTGGCCTCTGTTGTCGCAGAGCACCGGCTCTGGGCACATGCGCTCCAGAGCTCCGGCTCGGTAACTGGACACATCGATCCAGCTGCTCTGCGGCACGTGGGATCTTCCCAGGCCAGGGATCGAACTGGCACCCCTTGCACTGCAAGGCGGTGTCCTTACCCACTGGACCACCAAGGAAGTCCCTGACTGTTCTTTAAGGCGTTTCTAGTCAGAGTGTGGTCCAGGAACCACCAGCAGCAGACTCTACTGGAGCTGATTAGAAGTGCCGAATCTAAGGACCCATCTCAGACCCAGTGAATGAGACTCTGTGTTTTGAACCGGGTTCCCAATGGTTCAGATGGACATTCAAATAAGAGAAGCACAGGTATAGGTTCCATCTTCCTTCGCTACTACTTCCAATTCCCATCTACTGTAAGGAGAAAGGCTCCCTATTTATTTTTCAGTCTCCTTGCCTCTGATTTTGTCTAAAGTGGACAGGTGCATGCGTTTGTGTGCTCAGTCATCTCTGACTCTTTATGATCCATCTCGACTGCAGCCCACCAGGCTCCTCTGCCCATGGGGCTTTCCAGACAAGGATAACGGAGTAGGTAGCCATTTCCTCCTCCAGGGAAATTATTGATCCAGGGATCAAATGCACACCTCTTGTGCCAGCAGGTGGATTCTTTATTACTGAGCCACATGGAAATGCCAAAGGTTAGATATGAGTATTGAAAGAGATAGGAGAAGCAGATATTGATAATGAAGAGATGGATAAGCGTAGAAGGGAAAGGCAAAGAGAAAGGTTCAGGGAGGGTGAGTTTGCAGGTGAAGTTTAGGGAAATGTAGCGACAAGGAAAAAAGAGGGCAGTCACAGATAAATACAGAGAAATGGGAAATGTCTTGGTTGCAATGTTAAATAGTTTTTCCATATACCATTTTTTTTAGAGATCTCCAAAGATTTACATTTCTTCTTCACTATCTTCAGGTATCTTTAGTGGTGATTCTTATACATGAAACTGAATAAAACGGGCCACCAGAGATGCTGACTTTAGATGAATTACGTATTTGTGGGCTTTTCTCATCGTTTTTAGGCAGGGTAATAGCAAAGGTAAGAAAAATTCAAAACAACTCCTATAACTTATAAATATGCAGTGACCATTCTATATCATTTCCAAAAAGAGAAATTTTTCCATTATTTCACAATGTTTTTATTGGCTTTCATCCATCTTTGCAATGAATTATTTAATAATGCTAAATTAGAGCTAGATTCCCACATATCTGTAATTTATAAGAGAGGGAAAGACAAGACAGATCCTGAATGCTGGATTTATCTGTGTATTCCTGACTAGTGTGAATGAGAATAAATTAAAACAATCTCCAACTTGTGGAACTAAAATTATTAGTAAGAATATTTAAGCCTTGGTGTTTAAGTGAATTGTTTGAACATCAACAGCCATTATTCCTTCAATGCAACTACTATTATTCCTTCTATAATTCCCTCTATCTACATAAGAGAGTACTGATTTTGAGCCTAAATGAGTGAAGGTGATAGTGCAAAAGAGAATTTATAAATCGCTTGGGAGAATACAATAACCCCAGCCCTTATGACTGCTGTGTAAAATTTGTGCAAATCAAAAAAACACATACAACCAAAAAAAAAGTCTTCCATGAAGAGTCTCTGAAGGTTACTGGAGATAAAGTGGTGGTTCTCTTTGGAAAACAAACTCTTGTAATGCTTATTTTTAAATAATTTTCAGATAAGGAAGAAAAACCAGAAAGAAATCCTTCCTGGCTCTTTTGCTCTATTGGGTGCTTGTCTGATTTGCCCTCAAGGTTGGGGATTCTTATAACAAAAACAAAGGATTTTGTTTAAGTTTAAGCATAGCCTTCGATGATATATTACCTACATATGGTGAAACATGATCTTACTTGACTTTGCTATATTACCATGTATGTAACTTCAGAACAATTTCAAAGACCGAATAAGACTAAGTGTTCAGGTTTCCTGGTGGTCCACATCAATCTCCAAAGATTTACATTTCTTCTTCACTATCTTCAGGTATCTTTAGTGGTGATTCTTATACATGAAACTGAATAAAACGGGCCACCAGAGATGCTGACTTTAGATGAATTACGTATTTGTGGGCTTTTCTCATCGTTTTTAGGCAGGGTAATAGCAAAGGTAAGAAAAATTCAAAACAACTCCTATAACTTATAAATATGCAGTGACCATTCTATATCATTTCCAAAAAGAGAAATTTTTCCATTATTTCACAATGTTTTTATTGGCTTTCATCCATCTTTGCAATGAATTATTTAATAATGCTAAATTAGAGCTAGATTCCCACATATCTGTAATTTATAAGAGAGGGAAAGACAAGACAGATCCTGAATGCTGGATTTATCTGTGTATTCCTGACTAGTGTGAATGAGAATAAATTAAAACAATCTCCAACTTGTGGAACTAAAATTATTAGTAAGAATATTTAAGCCTTGGTGTTTAAGTGAATTGTTTGAACATCAACAGCCATTATTCCTTCAATGCAACTACTATTATTCCTTCTATAATTCCCTCTATCTACATAAGAGAGTACTGATTTTGAGCCTAAATGAGTGAAGGTGATAGTGCAAAAGAGAATTTATAAATCGCTTGGGAGAATACAATAACCCCAGCCCTTATGACTGCTGTGTAAAATTTGTGCAAATCAAAAAAACACATACAACCAAAAAAAAAGTCTTCCATGAAGAGTCTCTGAAGGTTACTGGAGATAAAGTGGTGGTTCTCTTTGGAAAACAAACTCTTGTAATGCTTATTTTTAAATAATTTTCAGATAAGGAAGAAAAACCAGAAAGAAATCCTTCCTGGCTCTTTTGCTCTATTGGGTGCTTGTCTGATTTGCCCTCAAGGTTGGGGATTCTTATAACAAAAACAAAGGATTTTGTTTAAGTTTAAGCATAGCCTTCGATGATATATTACCTACATATGGTGAAACATGATCTTACTTGACTTTGCTATATTACCATGTATGTAACTTCAGAACAATTTCAAAGACCCGAATAAGACTAAGTGTTCAGGTTTCCCTGGTGGTCCACTCATCACCTTGCAGTGCAGGGGGCGCCAGTTCAATCCCTGGCCCAGGA
Organism: Tragulus kanchil; assembly: GCA_022376925.1. Lineage (NCBI taxonomy): Eukaryota > Metazoa > Chordata > Mammalia > Artiodactyla > Tragulidae > Tragulus > Tragulus kanchil. Next base: position 195,900,367 of record JAIOJX010000030.1, on the reverse strand, counting down.
AGATCCCACATGCTGTGGAGTGGCTGGATCGATGTGTCCAGTTACCGAGCCGGAGCTCTGGAGCGCATGCGCCCTGAGCCGGTGCTCTGCAACAACAGAGGCCACTGCGATGGGAGGCCCACACAGGCCAAAGAACAAAGATGGATGAAAATAGATAAATGAAAGACCAATGGAAGTGGCCCGCCCGCCCCCCTTCCTCACCAACCCCCCCCCTTACCCAAAAAAAGAGAAAAGACTAAGTGTTCTTTCTTTCTTCATTGACTATGCTACAGTCTTTGACCGTATGGATCACAAAAAACTGGAAAATTCTGAAAGAGACGGGAATAGTAGATCACCTGATTTGCCTCCTATGAAACCTTTATGCAAGACAAGAAGCAACAGTTAGAACAACTGGACATAGAACAACGAACTGGTTCAAAATTGGGAAAAGAGTATGTCAAGGCTGCATATTGTCACCCTGTTTATTTAACTTAAATGCAGAGTACCTCATGTGAAATGCTAGCCTGGATGAAGCACAAGCTGCAGTCAAGACTGCCAGGAGAAATATCAATAACTTCAAGTATGTAGATAACACCACCCTTATGGCAGAAAGGAAAGAGTAACTAAAGAGTCTCTTAATGAAAGTGAAAGAGGACAGTGAAAAAGCTGGCTTGAAACTCAACATGCAAAAAACTAAGATGATGGCATCCAGTCCCATCACTTCATGCCAAATAGATGGGCAAACAATGGAAACAGTGACAGACTTTATTTTCTTGGGTTCCAAAAATCACCATTGACAGTGAATGCAGCTATGAAATTAAGACACTTGCTCCTTGAAAGAAAAGCTATGACAAACCTAGACAGTGTAAAGAGAGAGAAAAAAAACCTAGACAGCATATTCAAAAAGCAGAGACATCATTTTGCTGACAAAAGTCCATATCATCAAAGCTATGGTTTTCCCAGTAGTCATGTATGGACGTGAGAGTTGGATCATAAAAAAGACTGAGCCCTGAAGAATTAAATGCCTCAGAATTGTGGTGATGCAGAAGACTCTTAAGAGTCCCTTGGACTGCAAGGAGATCAAACTAGTCAGTTCTAATGGAAATTAACTCTCAGTATTCATTGGAAGGACTGACAGTGAAGCTGAAGCACCAATACTTTTGCCAACATGATGAGAAGAGATGACTCATTGGAAAAGACCGTGATGCTGGGAAAAACAGAAGGCAGAAGGAGAAGGGGATGACAAAAGATGAGATGGTTGGATGGCATCACTGAGTTAATGGACATGAGTCTGAGCAAGCTCCGGGAGATGGTGGAGGACAGCGAAACCTGGTGTGTCACAGTCCATGGGGTCTCAAAGAGTTCAACTCAAGTGAGCAACTGAACTGAACTCAACTGAAGTTCATTAGCCCATGCAAAAAGGCCTATAAAACACATACGCACAAATATTAGATGGTGAGAAAAGTTCTTAAACTTCATGAAAACATGCTAGGAGTGCTCGATTTTATAAGTTATTATCACTAATTGCTGGTGTGGATATCACCAAAGTTCTCCAGATTTTAAAAAGAGAAAGCGAAGTGTATTATCAATGGGAAATATGTCTTAATTTTTTTGCAGATACCTCATGTGAAATGCTAGCCTGGATGAAGCACAAGCTGCAGTCAAGACTGCCAGGAGAAATATCAATAACTTCAAGTATGTAGATAACACCACCCTTATGGCAGAAAGGAAAGAGTAACTAAAGAGTCTCTTAATGAAAGTGAAAGAGGACAGTGAAAAAGCTGGCTTGAAACTCAACATGCAAAAAACTAAGATGATGGCATCCAGTCCCATCACTTCATGCCAAATAGATGGGCAAACAATGGAAACAGTGACAGACTTTATTTTCTTGGGTTCCAAAAATCACCATTGACAGTGAATGCAGCTATGAAATTAAGACACTTGCTCCTTGAAAGAAAAGCTATGACAAACCTAGACAGTGTAAAGAGAGAGAAAAAAAACCTAGACAGCATATTCAAAAAGCAGAGACATCATTTTGCTGACAAAAGTCCATATCATCAAAGCTATGGTTTTCCCAGTAGTCATGTATGGACGTGAGAGTTGGATCATAAAAAAGACTGAGCCCTGAAGAATTAAATGCCTCAGAATTGTGGTGATGCAGAAGACTCTTAAGAGTCCCTTGGACTGCAAGGAGATCAAACTAGTCAGTTCTAATGGAAATTAACTCTCAGTATTCATTGGAAGGACTGACAGTGAAGCTGAAGCACCAATACTTTTGCCAACATGATGAGAAGAGATGACTCATTGGAAAAGACCGTGATGCTGGGAAAAACAGAAGGCAGAAGGAGAAGGGGATGACAAAAGATGAGATGGTTGGATGGCATCACTGAGTTAATGGACATGAGTCTGAGCAAGCTCCGGGAGATGGTGGAGGACAGCGAAACCTGGTGTGTCACAGTCCATGGGGTCTCAAAGAGTTCAACTCAAGTGAGCAACTGAACTGAACTCAACTGAAGTTCATTAGCCCATGCAAAAAGGCCTATAAAACACATACGCACAAATATTAGATGGTGAGAAAAGTTCTTAAACTTCATGAAAACATGCTAGGAGTGCTCGATTTTATAAGTTATTATCACTAATTGCTGGTGTGGATATCACCAAAGTTCTCCAGATTTTAAAAAGAGAGAGTGAGAAAGCGGGAGGCTGCTTATCTGAATGTGATTTCCAAAGACCTCATCAAGGCTATCAGATTTCAAGTTTTTCACAGATTATAATATTTACAAACATGGTGACGGCAAAAAATTGTGTTAGACCGATTGCTGCTCTCAAAGTTCATTGACATGAGCAACATGCCTCTTACTATTAAGAGACATCCATTTATAGCCTCACGCCATGTTTTCTTTTCTTTTTTTTCTTTTTAATTTGGGCATCTTTTATTGGTTTTTTATTTATTGACTTTCATTCATCGTTATTCTTTGACCTGTGTGGGCCTCCCATTGCAGTGGCCTCTTTCACTGCAGAGCACCGGCTCTGAGCACATGTGCTCCAGACTGCTGGCTCATAATTGGACACACGGGTCCAGCTGCTCCACAGCATGTGGGATCTTCCCGAGACAGGGACTGAACCAGTGCCCCTGGCACTGCAAGGCAGACTCTCTGCCCACTGGACCACCAGGGAAACCCTATCAGTGTTTTCTGGCTTGGGGTGTTAGTACATTCTAATTCTAATTACAGTTAACACACTAATCCTATGTACTGATCTCCACTCCTTTAGCTATTAAATCCATTATAAAAACTGGCCAAAAGTCAAGGTCAAAGGCATGGTAAAATAAAAGTCTGAGAAGTGCAAGATTCTGTCCTTCTGCTTAAATGATTTCTATGGCTCTTAGGATTAAGATCAAAATCTTCAGCATAACACAGCAGTTCCCTAGTCTTTGCTGTACCACTCTACCTTTGGCTTGCCAATCTTCAACTATACTGGCTTTCTTCCACCATAGGGTCACCACCAAGACCACAGCCCCTTGCCTTCAATACTATCTTTCTCTCCATCCTTCAATCATAGTGTGACAGTCCATTCCTCAGAAGAATTACACCTTCCATACTTAAACGACTGGTCTATGTCCTCTGTTACATGACCTCATAGGACCTTAAACTTTCTCGTGATAATATATACCACAATTACAATTATACTGCTGTAAGTTCAGGCTTTTGTGGGGTTTTTTGGCCACTGTATTTTTTTTTTTTTTTGGCCACTTCTATTGGTCTTTCATCCATCTGTTTTCATCCATCTTTGTTCTTTGGCCTGTGTGGGCCTCCCATTGCAATGGCCTCTCTCATTGCAGAGCACATGCGCTCCAGAGCTCCAGCTCAGTCGTTGGACACATCAGTTCAGCCGCTCTGCAGCACATGGGATCTTCTCAGGCCAAGGATCGAACCAGCGTGCCTTGCACTGCAAGGTGGTGTCCCCACCCACTGGGCCACCAGGGAAGCTCAAGTTCAGGTTGTAAAAATTGCCTATTCTCCTAGCCTTAAGCTCTCTCTAGCTCAATAAATATTTGTTAACTGAATGAATGAGTAAACTAAAGAACAGATATGAGTCAGGTAATCCCATTAGCCAACTTACTGATTTACCCTTATTTTTTCTAAGAGCCTCTTTTACCAATATTACAATTTCTTGTTTCTGAGTCTGTCTTACAGGTTTTATTGTGTAACCTTCAGGTAGACGCTCTGTCTGTCTTCATGCATAGCTAGGGACTTGCACATATAAAGTAGCTTAAAGATATATTGCTTGTAGAAGAAAGGGAGGGGGAAGAAAAGAAAGGGAGGAAGACATAGAGACAGAAATGGATGACAAGAAGGAAGAAGAAAATGAGATGTGGGAAAAAAGAAAAGCTTATAAGGGTAGAGTTTCTAAGGATGAAAAAGACAGGTGTAATCTAGATAATTTTCAGCAAGTCTTTAAAACAACAAGTTAGATGAAATATCAATACACACGTAAGAGAAAATTCATGTTTCAAATCCTTTTTTGGAAGAAGAAAAGACTTGTGCAATCCTTTTGGACTATACGTCAAACAAATGTGGCATACTGACATTTTGTAAGTAGGATAGATGAAAAAATTATTTTTATGAAGACAAACAGAAGGTTAAAATTCCTGCTGGTCATACTCAATACTATTAATAATTTTGATGTCAGGTTAAAATTTCCATTCCTCAGAAGAATTACACCTTCCATACTTAAACGACTGGTCTATGTCCTCTGTTACATGACCTCATAGGACCTTAAACTTTCTCGTGATAATATATACCACAATTACAATTATACTGCTGTAAGTTCAGGCTTTTGTGGGGTTTTTTGGCCACTGTATTTTTTTTTTTTTTTGGCCACTTCTATTGGTCTTTCATCCATCTGTTTTCATCCATCTTTGTTCTTTGGCCTGTGTGGGCCTCCCATTGCAATGGCCTCTCTCATTGCAGAGCACATGCGCTCCAGAGCTCCAGCTCAGTCGTTGGACACATCAGTTCAGCCGCTCTGCAGCACATGGGATCTTCTCAGGCCAAGGATCGAACCAGCGTGCCTTGCACTGCAAGGTGGTGTCCCCACCCACTGGGCCACCAGGGAAGCTCAAGTTCAGGTTGTAAAAATTGCCTATTCTCCTAGCCTTAAGCTCTCTCTAGCTCAATAAATATTTGTTAACTGAATGAATGAGTAAACTAAAGAACAGATATGAGTCAGGTAATCCCATTAGCCAACTTACTGATTTACCCTTATTTTTTCTAAGAGCCTCTTTTACCAATATTACAATTTCTTGTTTCTGAGTCTGTCTTACAGGTTTTATTGTGTAACCTTCAGGTAGACGCTCTGTCTGTCTTCATGCATAGCTAGGGACTTGCACATATAAAGTAGCTTAAAGATATATTGCTTGTAGAAGAAAGGGAGGGGGAAGAAAAGAAAGGGAGGAAGACATAGAGACAGAAATGGATGACAAGAAGGAAGAAGAAAATGAGATGTGGGAAAAAAGAAAAGCTTATAAGGGTAGAGTTTCTAAGGATGAAAAAGACAGGTGTAATCTAGATAATTTTCAGCAAGTCTTTAAAACAACAAGTTAGATGAAATATCAATACACACGTAAGAGAAAATTCATGTTTCAAATCCTTTTTTGGAAGAAGAAAAGACTTGTGCAATCCTTTTGGACTATACGTCAAACAAATGTGGCATACTGACATTTTGTAAGTAGGATAGATGAAAAAATTATTTTTATGAAGACAAACAGAAGGTTAAAATTCCTGCTGGTCATACTCAATACTATTAATAATTTTGATGTCAGGTTAAAATTTTCTGTGGGACATCAGAAAGCACTTTAAATTGTTAGAAATCAATTGGCAATACTACCAATGTAGTATCTTTCTCATTAATGATTCTTGGGAAATTTTGTGATGTCACTTGCTTTGAACGATAGGAGGACCAGCTGTAATTTGGTACAAAATAAAGACCAATGACTAACTGTTCATATGCAAAACTCACACTTATTGAAGAGGGTTTAGGAAGCACCAGACTGTTGTTAGACTAAATTATTGGTTGATTTTAACTGCAAGTGTGAAAAGACACTGCACTTTACAGGATAGTGTAAAACCAGTCTTCTGATTCTTACCTGAAAGAATCTCACCAAAAGAGATGCTATGATGCCAGAACTTTCAACTACATGTTGTAGATATTTTGCTGTTAACTCCTGTATTCAAAATGCATTTGGCTTTACTCAATAGATGATTTCATCAGAAAGTCTTCAATTATCTAATATCTTGCACTTTTTACTTAAACTAATTCATCTAACACAACATATTTGTTCACTGTTACATTCTCACAGGAGATATGTATTATTAACATGTCTCAACTCCTTGGTATTTCTTCAATCCCAGGACCCATACTTCTGTTGACAACCATACACTTTTTGGAGAAGAAAAAGGAAACTGATGAAATCTCTTAGTAAGTGCTTCAGTCACATTTAAGGAAAGATAAAGTATGTTGGTTTGACAGCCTCTTAAATCCAGCGATATTTTTACATAATTAGTCATATTTTTGCCAAATGCAAGCAAAAGTCAACTAACCTCTGCATACAGCAGTGGATGATACCAATGATGCTACCAAGTACATTCACACCTATGTAAATTAGTGCCATTTGAGTTCTGAGTCATAGGAACAGTATCTCACAGAGACGCTGGGAACCATCAATCAAGCAAGATCCTTCCTTTTCCTCACCCTACTCAAAATCCAATATACGTCAAATAAATGTGGCATACTGACATTTTGTAAGTAGGATAGATGAAAAAATTATTTTTATGAAGACAAACAGAAGGTTAAAATTCCTGCTGGTCATACTCAATACTATTAATAATTTTGATGTCAGGTTAAAATTTTCTGTGGGACATCAGAAAGCACTTTAAATTGTTAGAAATCAATTGGCAATACTACCAATGTAGTATCTTTCTCATTAATGATTCTTGGGAAATTTTGTGATGTCACTTGCTTTGAACGATAGGAGGACCAGCTGTAATTTGGTACAAAATAAAGACCAATGACTAACTGTTCATATGCAAAACTCACACTTATTGAAGAGGGTTTAGGAAGCACCAGACTGTTGTTAGACTAAATTATTGGTTGATTTTAACTGCAAGTGTGAAAAGACACTGCACTTTACAGGATAGTGTAAAACCAGTCTTCTGATTCTTACCTGAAAGAATCTCACCAAAAGAGATGCTATGATGCCAGAACTTTCAACTACATGTTGTAGATATTTTGCTGTTAACTCCTGTATTCAAAATGCATTTGGCTTTACTCAATAGATGATTTCATCAGAAAGTCTTCAATTATCTAATATCTTGCACTTTTTACTTAAACTAATTCATCTAACACAACATATTTGTTCACTGTTACATTCTCACAGGAGATATGTATTATTAACATGTCTCAACTCCTTGGTATTTCTTCAATCCCAGGACCCATACTTCTGTTGACAACCATACACTTTTTGGAGAAGAAAAAGGAAACTGATGAAATCTCTTAGTAAGTGCTTCAGTCACATTTAAGGAAAGATAAAGTATGTTGGTTTGACAGCCTCTTAAATCCAGCGATATTTTTACATAATTAGTCATATTTTTGCCAAATGCAAGCAAAAGTCAACTAACCTCTGCATACAGCAGTGGATGATACCAATGATGCTACCAAGTACATTCACACCTATGTAAATTAGTGCCATTTGAGTTCTGAGTCATAGGAACAGTATCTCACAGAGACGCTGGGAACCATCAATCAAGCAAGATCCTTCCTTTTCCTCACCCTACTCAAAATCCAATATGACTCTAATCCCATGAATTACACTTCCAATACATATTTGTTATACACCCATTTCTCATTTCCTAAGCTATAGAAGGCGAAAGTGGTAAAGAACCTGCCTGCCAATGCAGGAGACTTAAGAGACATAGGTTCAATCCCCCTAGATTGAGAAGGTTCCCTGGAGAAGGGCATGGCAATCCACTTCATATACTTTCCTGGAGAATCCCAATGACAGAGGAACCTGGGTGTCTATGGTCCACTGGGTCACAAACAGTCAAGACATGAGTGAAACAATTTATTAATAAGCTACTACAATAGTATCTGAACTAGGCTTCTTGTTGTTTTCTCGATTTCTTTAATCCAACATTCACATGGAAGCCCAAGAGATCTTTTAAAAACACACATCTGATCACTTACCACCTTTAAGTGATTTTCCCCACAGTTAGGATAAACTATAACTCTTTATCGTTACCCTAAAAAGTCTCACCATTCTCTCTAAAGTCACCTTGCATTATTCTCCAGTCCATCCCCTTTATATTTATTTTCATTTTACAAGTTAGAGTTTATTAACACGATACACACATTTGCCCTGGTGTTCTCACATCCTGGGTCACTCATCCACAGTAAATGTGGCACTTACTGGGTGAGGTCCACCTCCTGCTGGCTTCAAAGGTCAACAGAAGGAGTTGGGATGTTATTTAAATGGGAGGGGGGAATCCATTTGGGGAGGTCTTACTTAAGATATGATTTCATCTGATGCACATTTTTGAAGAGTTTACTTTGGTTCTGTGTGGACAATGAAATGTAAGGGGGCCAAAATGACAGCAAGTGAGAACCACTCTACCAGACAGTAAGGTCTTTAAAATTCAATGACAAGCTCAGAACTAAAAAGAGAGCTAATACTCCATTGTTGAATGAATGAATAAACAATGAAGAATTAAAACAGCAGAACTGAAGACTGAGTCAAAACCAGTCGTGACTTATAGCCCATTGAAACTCACCCTGGGTCCATTTGTGACCCTTCCCATCAGAAATCAGGCCCACTGACCATTCTGTCTCTGGATGTCAGCCAGCCCTGTGCTCTCATTTCAGACACAGTGTATTTTATGATTTATCTTCATCCTCCTAACTCCTACAGAAATAAATCACCAAAACATTCTCCTCGAGGGAGGAGGGATGGTAAACGATCTCTGTAAACATTCCCTTTAAACTTCTTTTGATGAAGGCAAATTTCCAAACTCACACATTTGACTGGGAACTAATGGTAGTAAACAGACACCCTGCTTCTGCCTCTAAGACCTCAGAGGTGACCCTTGTATCTGTCATCACTGAACAAAGCTTGTAATACACAGACAAGATCTCCACTCTCATTCTTACCTCCGTTTCCAACTAACATGTAAGACACACGTTGTTCAAGTTAAAATATGAGATTGCTGTGGTCTCCTGACTCAAATTTTCACATACTTTCTTTCTCTTTTCTGAGGCTTGTTTTCTCACTTGTGCCATAGATCCCTCTCCTCGATTTGCAAATCTCCTTCCAAGGGCTGTCTAAACGGCATGTTTCTTTGATCTATAGCCCAGTCAAAGGTAGGATCTGTATTTCCAACATCCAGCACAGGCAGCCTCCCTGTTGACATTAATCTTCTTGCCTTTGCCAGGTCTAGACAATAGGGTTTGGAGAGTGTTAATCTAAAGATTCACCAGACACCAAGCCATAAATCTGACCCCAGGGTAGGTAGCCTTGTGGCATTTTCTATTTGCTCCCCTAAAAAGACTCGAGATAGACTTTGTTTGATCTGCCGTTGCCTCTACTCTGAAAGACCGAATTACCTACAATGTAGAAACTCAGTTCCTTCAGAACATCTCACATGCAGCGAAGCTCAGAAGAATGAAAGTACTTCAGGAAATGAGCCAGGAAACCCAAGGACAATCATTGTAAAGATGTGATATTTAGATGCTTTGATATGTTTTGTTTTCTAATAAAGTGAAGCCAGGGGAATATTTCTCATTTTACAGTCACATCTCAAATAAGGAATGTTGAGATTTTTCTACATGCAGTATCCACGGGTACTTTTAACAAAATCTATGTTAGGGTGAAAATTCTCAATTAGAATCCAACTTATAAGGTGTTTACAAGAGAATGGTATCAGTAAACTGGATATCTTCAGTATGAGTGCATAAAATCTAACAGCCAGCCCTGTGCTCTCATTTCAGACACAGTGTATTTTATGATTTATCTTCATCCTCCTAACTCCTACAGAAATAAATCACCAAAACATTCTCCTCGAGGGAGGAGGGATGGTAAACGATCTCTGTAAACATTCCCTTTAAACTTCTTTTGATGAAGGCAAATTTCCAAACTCACACATTTGACTGGGAACTAATGGTAGTAAACAGACACCCTGCTTCTGCCTCTAAGACCTCAGAGGTGACCCTTGTATCTGTCATCACTGAACAAAGCTTGTAATACACAGACAAGATCTCCACTCTCATTCTTACCTCCGTTTCCAACTAACATGTAAGACACACGTTGTTCAAGTTAAAATATGAGATTGCTGTGGTCTCCTGACTCAAATTTTCACATACTTTCTTTCTCTTTTCTGAGGCTTGTTTTCTCACTTGTGCCATAGATCCCTCTCCTCGATTTGCAAATCTCCTTCCAAGGGCTGTCTAAACGGCATGTTTCTTTGATCTATAGCCCAGTCAAAGGTAGGATCTGTATTTCCAACATCCAGCACAGGCAGCCTCCCTGTTGACATTAATCTTCTTGCCTTTGCCAGGTCTAGACAATAGGGTTTGGAGAGTGTTAATCTAAAGATTCACCAGACACCAAGCCATAAATCTGACCCCAGGGTAGGTAGCCTTGTGGCATTTTCTATTTGCTCCCCTAAAAAGACTCGAGATAGACTTTGTTTGATCTGCCGTTGCCTCTACTCTGAAAGACCGAATTACCTACAATGTAGAAACTCAGTTCCTTCAGAACATCTCACATGCAGCGAAGCTCAGAAGAATGAAAGTACTTCAGGAAATGAGCCAGGAAACCCAAGGACAATCATTGTAAAGATGTGATATTTAGATGCTTTGATATGTTTTGTTTTCTAATAAAGTGAAGCCAGGGGAATATTTCTCATTTTACAGTCACATCTCAAATAAGGAATGTTGAGATTTTTCTACATGCAGTATCCACGGGTACTTTTTAACAAAATCTATGTTAGGGTGAAAATTCTCAATTAGAATCCAACTTATAAGGTGTTTACAAGAGAATGGTATCAGTAAACTGGATATCTTCAGTATGAGTGCATAAAATCTAATCATTAAATAGAAAACCTGAAAAGTTTCCTGGATCCAAAATGATAGATTAGGCAATTGTGCCTGCAAAATCAAAGGCATCATTATATACTGTCTGCAAGCACAACTGATAAACAATTTCAACAGCAAAGTGATTCCATATTTTTGTTTTAACTTTTGTTTCTCCTGAGATTAACTGCGCTGTCTACGTGTATGGCTACAGACTTAAAAATCATTTTTCCTCTCTCTTTTCTTTTCCATCAAAGAAATCTCAGATATACTAAATAAGTTACATCTCTTAACCCTTTGTATTTGTTCTGGCTTAAGAAAACCTCTATCTAAGGTTGCTGATCCTAGTGACCAGCTAACAACTACAGATAACTTTCAGTGCTAGAGCTTTGCAAATAGTAAGCAATGCTCAGCATCAATGAAAGGGATTCCTTCTTGCAGATGAAGTTGGGATTCTTTTATACTTCGGGGTTCATCTATATATTGCCACACTTAGAAGGAATACCCTAGCATGTACAAAAGGAATGTTTCATTTCATGTGTCAAGAATGAGTTGGTGTTTCAAAGGATTCTGAGGCTACATCCTTCTTTAACAAGAATGAATGCTCAGGTCATCAGGGTTTATGTCCATAAAAGTAACAAGCTGCATAGAGACAAAAGTTACCATTTCACAGTCTGCCCCATAACCTGATAAATTTCATCTTGACCACTGCCCCTCAGGTTACCTACAATGTAGAAACTCAGTTCCTTCAGAACATCTCACATGCAGAAGCTCAGAAGAATGAAAGTACTTCAGGAAATGAGCCAGGAAACCCAAGGACAATCATTGTAAAGATGTGATATTTAGATGCTTTGATATGTTTTGTTTTCTAATAAAGTGAAGCCAGGGGAATATTTCTCATTTTACAGTCACATCTCAAATAAGGAATGTTGAGATTTTTCTACATGCAGTATCCACGGGTACTTTTTAACAAAATCTATGTTAGGGTGAAAATTCTCAATTAGAATCCAACTTATAAGGTGTTTACAAGAGAATGGTATCAGTAAACTGGATATCTTCAGTATGAGTGCATAAAATCTAATCATTAAATAGAAAACCTGAAAAGTTTCCTGGATCCAAAATGATAGATTAGGCAATTGTGCCTGCAAAATCAAAGGCATCATTATATACTGTCTGCAAGCACAACTGATAAACAATTTCAACAGCAAAGTGATTCCATATTTTTGTTTTAACTTTTGTTTCTCCTGAGATTAACTGCGCTGTCTACGTGTATGGCTACAGACTTAAAAATCATTTTTCCTCTCTCTTTTCTTTTCCATCAAAGAAATCTCAGATATACTAAATAAGTTACATCTCTTAACCCTTTGTATTTGTTCTGGCTTAAGAAAACCTCTATCTAAGGTTGCTGATCCTAGTGACCAGCTAACAACTACAGATAACTTTCAGTGCTAGAGCTTTGCAAATAGTAAGCAATGCTCAGCATCAATGAAAGGGATTCCTTCTTGCAGATGAAGTTGGGATTCTTTTATACTTCGGGGTTCATCTATATATTGCCACACTTAGAAGGAATACCCTAGCATGTACAAAAGGAATGTTTCATTTCATGTGTCAAGAATGAGTTGGTGTTTCAAAGGATTCTGAGGCTACATCCTTCTTTAACAAGAATGAATGCTCAGGTCATCAGGGTTTATGTCCATAAAAGTAACAAGCTGCATAGAGACAAAAGTTACCATTTCACAGTCTGCCCCATAACGTGTGTTTCTACTGATAAATTTCATCTTGAACTGTCCACTTAGTCCCATCAGTTCAAGAGTCTTTTTTTCATTTTTGCTCTGCCACAGGGCTTGTGGGATCTTAGTTCCCCAACTAAGGACTAAAGCTGGTGCACCCTTCAGTGGGAACACAAAGTCCTAACCAGTAGATTGTGAGAAAATTATCTCTCTCTCCGTCTCTCTCTCTCTCTCTCTCTCTCTCTCTCTCTCTCTCTCTCTCTCTCTCTCTGTTTTTGTTTTGAGTCTTTTAACCAGAGATATTGGTCCCAATTTTTTCAAGTTTTCTTGAACACTCATTTTAACCTCAACTTCTCTCCAACATTGCTCACTCCTTCTGCTTCAGTTTTTGGATTAATTTTGTAAGTAATCTGCATTAAAGTAAGGTTAAGTGAGAATTTTATACTGAAGCATATTTTCCAGCCTATCCCACCATGCACACAGTGTTTTGTGCTGCGTCACATCATACCAAAATGGCCAATCCCACCTTATCACATTAGCCCTGGTGTAACCTTAGTCTTTTCTTTACTCATCAAAGCAGTCCTGAAGAGAGTCTCATACCCTTTGGACCTAAGTCTTATAAGAAGTGAGCTATAAATCTATGCACATAGTGGACAATATTTTGTAACCATACAAAAAAGATCTGAGCTGCCATTTTTACTACAGTGTACTTTGCTGATTAAAACTAGCTCAACATTCCACATTAAATACTCATGCAGATTTCAGTTCTTTTAAGAACTGGTAACCAAGAAACACAACTAAAGTAATAAGCCTCCTATACAAAAATAACCTAGGAGGAAGGAGAAACAGTCACATGTAGTAAATACATATTTGTAGTCACTACTGTAAATCATGAAACAGATAAGTTAATTACCCAGAAACATACAAAACTGTCCTCTAACTTTCCCGTTCTTTTATGCAAGGAAATACCCTAGCATGTACAAAAGGAATGTTTCATTTCATGTGTCAAGAATGAGTTGGTGTTTCAAAGGATTCTGAGGCTACATCCTTCTTTAACAAGAATGAATGCTCAGGTCATCAGGGTTTATGTCCATAAAAGTAACAAGCTGCATAGAGACAAAAGTTACCATTTCACAGTCTGCCCCATAACGTGTGTTTCTACTGATAAATTTCATCTTGAACTGTCCACTTAGTCCCATCAGTTCAAGAGTCTTTTTTTCATTTTTGCTCTGCCACAGGGCTTGTGGGATCTTAGTTCCCCAACTAAGGACTAAAGCTGGTGCACCCTTCAGTGGGAACACAAAGTCCTAACCAGTAGATTGTGAGAAAATTATCTCTCTCTCCGTCTCTCTCTCTCTCTCTCTCTCTCTCTCTCTCTCTCTCTCTCTCTCTCTCTCTCTCTGTTTTTGTTTTGAGTCTTTTAACCAGAGATATTGGTCCCAATTTTTTCAAGTTTTCTTGAACACTCATTTTAACCTCAACTTCTCTCCAACATTGCTCACTCCTTCTGCTTCAGTTTTTGGATTAATTTTGTAAGTAATCTGCATTAAAGTAAGGTTAAGTGAGAATTTTATACTGAAGCATATTTTCCAGCCTATCCCACCATGCACACAGTGTTTTGTGCTGCGTCACATCATACCAAAATGGCCAATCCCACCTTATCACATTAGCCCTGGTGTAACCTTAGTCTTTTCTTTACTCATCAAAGCAGTCCTGAAGAGAGTCTCATACCCTTTGGACCTAAGTCTTATAAGAAGTGAGCTATAAATCTATGCACATAGTGGACAATATTTTGTAACCATACAAAAAAGATCTGAGCTGCCATTTTTACTACAGTGTACTTTGCTGATTAAAACTAGCTCAACATTCCACATTAAATACTCATGCAGATTTCAGTTCTTTTAAGAACTGGTAACCAAGAAACACAACTAAAGTAATAAGCCTCCTATACAAAAATAACCTAGGAGGAAGGAGAAACAGTCACATGTAGTAAATACATATTTGTAGTCACTACTGTAAATCATGAAACAGATAAGTTAATTACCCAGAAACATACAAAACTGTCCTCTAAACTATTCTTCTAACATCCCAGCTCTACACTGACTCATTACTAAATTATTTGCCAATGAATGAATTTTCCTGTCTTCAAGCACTTTGTAAGCTGCAAGGAGTTGGCACTAATGAAATGCTTTCTTGCTCTCTGCAAGCAGAGAGAGGTTATATGCATACAACCCTGAATCAACTGGTTATAAAGTTAAGAACTTCTCCTAAACCACAGGGAGGTTTTCTCCTGTGTAAACCAGGGTTAGCAGTCATTCATTTTACAATACCCTCTGTCTTTGGAAGTAAAATTCACATATAACATACTAATATATCATTTAAATAAATAAACAGATAGAAAAATATACCCTATAGACATCTGCTCCTTGGAAGAAAAGCTATGATGAACCTGGACAGAATATTAAAAAGCAGAGACATCACTTTGCCAACACAGTCCATATAATCAAGGCTATGGTTTTTCTAGTAGTCATGTATAGATGTGAGAGTTGGACCATAAAGAAGGCTGACCACTGAAGAATTGATATTTTTGAACTGTGGTACTAGAGAAGACTCTTGTGAGTCAATTGAACAACAGGGAAATCAAAGCAGTCAATCTTGAAGGAAATCAACCCTGAACATTCATTGCAAGGACTAACATGAAGCAGAAGCTCCAATACATTGGCCACCTGATGGTGAAGAGCGGACTCACTGGAAAAGACCTTCATGCTGAGAAAGATGGAGGGGAGGATAAAGGAGCAACAGAGGATGAGATGTGAGGCTGGATGGCATCAACCATAAACCACAGAATTCAGAACTATAAACTTGAAGGTTTTTTTCATCTTTGTCCCTAAGTACTATTCTCTAAAAGTACAAATGAACGAATGCTAATGGACAAAGCTTGGAAACCTGTCCCATTTCATGGCCTGCCACAGGATAGTATCAACAGAAGAAAACAGCACAAATTGAGGGAGAAAAAGAAAAGTTCAATCCAAAGACATTCTGAGGTTTGTCTTTTAGGCAGAAAAAATTAAATTTTCTCTTTTATACTTGAGTTGGGTCTCTTAAACTCCAAAAGATATCTCCCTGGTAATACCTGAGTCTGGAAAGCAGCTCGCTTGTGTCTAAAAATGGACAGCATCACTCTTGGGTTTCTAGATGAACTCTTATTTTTCACTAGGAGGTAAGGTGTTTAAACTTTTCTGTATCTCACTATGAAGTGGGGAACTAGAGGAAATGGAAATGCTCTCAACTATTTTACAAGTGGGTAGGAGTTCTGAAATTGCTTTGGCACTAATGAAATGCTTTCTTGCGCTCGGCAAGCAGAGAGAGGGTATATCCAGACAACCCTGAATCAACTGGTTATAAAGTTAAGAACTTCTCCTAAACCACAGGGAGGTTTTCTCCTGTGTAAACCAGGGTTAGCAGTCATTCATTTTACAATACCCTCTGTCTTTGGAAGTAAAATTCACATATAACATACTAATATATCATTTAAATAAATAAACAGATAGAAAAATATACCCTATAGACATCTGCTCCTTGGAAGAAAAGCTATGATGAACCTGGACAGAATATTAAAAAGCAGAGACATCACTTTGCCAACACAGTCCATATAATCAAGGCTATGGTTTTTCTAGTAGTCATGTATAGATGTGAGAGTTGGACCATAAAGAAGGCTGACCACTGAAGAATTGATATTTTTGAACTGTGGTACTAGAGAAGACTCTTGTGAGTCAATTGAACAGCAGGGAAATCAAAGCAGTCAATCTTGAAGGAAATCAACCCTGAACATTCATTGCAAGGACTAACATGAAGCAGAAGCTCCAATACATTGGCCACCTGATGGTGAAGAGCGGACTCACTGGAAAAGACCTTCATGCTGAGAAAGATGGAGGGGAGGATAAAGGAGCAACAGAGGATGAGATGTGAGGCTGGATGGCATCAACCATAAACCACAGAATTCAGAACTATAAACTTGAAGGTTTTTTTCATCTTTGTCCCTAAGTACTATTCTCTAAAAGTACAAATGAACGAATGCTAATGGACAAAGCTTGGAAACCTGTCCCATTTCATGGCCTGCCACAGGATAGTATCAACAGAAGAAAACAGCACAAATTGAGGGAGAAAAAGAAAAGTTCAATCCAAAGACATTCTGAGGTTTGTCTTTTAGGCAGAAAAAATTAAATTTTCTCTTTTATACTTGAGTTGGGTCTCTTAAACTCCAAAAGATATCTCCCTGGTAATACCTGAGTCTGGAAAGCAGCTCGCTTGTGTCTAAAAATGGACAGCATCACTCTTGGGTTTCTAGATGAACTCTTATTTTTCACTAGGAGGTAAGGTGTTTAAACTTTTCTGTATCTCACTATGAAGTGGGGAACTAGAGGAAATGGAAATGCTCTCAACTATTTTACAAGTGGGTGAGGAAGTTCTGTTAATATTATGCTTCAACAGGCTTAATACTACCACAGAAAGAAGGATAAATTATTCTCCATGGATTATTCTTAAATTCCCTTGGAATTACAATCAGTTTGAATTTCTCTTGTGGTAAATCACAGAGGTGGGCTTCCCTGGTGGCTCAGCGGTGAAGATGGATGGATGGCAACCCACTCCATTATTCTTGCCTAGGAACATGGGATCACAAAGAGTAGGATATGACAGTGACTAAACAATAACAATGACAAACCACAGGGATAAAACAGACCAAAAAAAAAAAAAAAAAAAAACCACAATGGGGCTTCCCTGGTGGTCCAGTGGGTAGGGACACTGCCTTGCAGTGCAAGAGGCGCCAGTTCGATCCCTGGCCTGGGAAGATCCCACGTGCCGCAGAGCGGCTGGACCGATGTGTCCAATTACCGAGCCCGAGCTCTGGAGTGCATGCACCCAGAGCCGATGCTCTGCGACAACAGAGACCACCGCGATGGGAGGCCCACATGGACCAAAGAGCAAAAATGGATGAAAATAGACAAATGAAAGACCAATAGAAGTAGCCCGCCTGCTCCCCTCCCTCCCCACCCACCCCCAAAATAAATAAAGAAATAAATTAAAAAAAAAAAAAACAAAACAAAGAAACACAAAGTACTCCAGTGTGTCAATAGTATGTGCAGTGCTTAGCTGTAGACTTATATGAGATTTCATACTCACTTAAGGTATCCATGATACCTATATATATCTGTGTGTACATATATATATATACACACACAATGATATATATATATATATATATATATATATATATGTATATATATACACACTCATTATTATGAGTAATAATAATCACATTCTGTATACATAATTTAGGTATTCAAGCTATGAATATTTTCTTATTTCTATTCTACCACTAATTTACAAGAAAATACCTTTCTGTCCCTTCAATAATATGTCTCTTAAAGAGAATATATAATGATATGACTTCTATGACTGCCCCCAAGCAGGCAATAGCTAAGAGCAGCAGCATTACATAAGCACTACAGTTACAATGTCACAGAACAGAACAGGGACACAAGCGTGTGACATCAGGACCCAAGTTTTACACCAAGAAGATTTCAAGAGAATCGCTCAGGGTATGCGTTAGAAAAATCTTTTCCTCTAGTTTTTAGACTCTACCATCCTCAATACAGAAGCTCTAGTTTGGGTTAGCTCTCCTCGTGGTCACAAAATGGCTGCCATACAGTTCCAGGCTTCATGTGTGAGTGAAACAAGATATAGCAGAAGACAGACTGTCTCTTCCTGAAATTAAGTGAA
This sequence comes from Tragulus kanchil, assembly GCA_022376925.1. Taxonomy (NCBI): domain Eukaryota; kingdom Metazoa; phylum Chordata; class Mammalia; order Artiodactyla; family Tragulidae; genus Tragulus; species Tragulus kanchil. The sequence goes on along the minus strand of JAIOJX010000030.1, from coordinate 195,881,753 downwards.
ATAGAGCTTTCTTCTAGAAAAATTATTTCAAAGACGTCCTCAGACCAACCTCTCATTTTTTTATTGGCCATAATTAGGTTTTGTGCTCATACCTTAAATAACTGATTGGAAAGGGAAATTTCTGATTGGCTCAGGATAAACCTTTTGGCTAAAGAGAAGGTTCTTTCCCTTGTAGGACCATCTGAAGGAAGAGGGGGACGGGAGTTCTGTGGAAAAGGAATGAGTTGGTTATTTTTTTTTCTTTCTTTCTTTCTGTCTGTCTGTCTTTTTTTTTTTGGTGTGCATGGGAGGAAAGGCAATCAATACTGTTACATAAGGCTTCTAGATCAAGAAGCCTTGTTTAACAGAATTTTCACCATTTAAGTTTTCTTGTTTTAAGCATTTATCAAGCACTTCCACACTTCACACCTTCCCAATAGTGCCACTTATGTTTCTTGTCCCCTCTGCATTGCTGCTTCTATAGAATGTAGTCTCCCTCATTGGGACTTCTAAGCAAGATCATTTAGAGTGTTTAAAAGTGCCGATTACCATTATTTATTCATTATCATTAATTTAAATAAATGTAAAAACTGCCTTTACTGAGTATTTATGAAGTGTCAGGTATGGTGTAAATAATTTCTAGTGGACATATGTAACCATCATTATATTTCAGATGAAGGTACCATGTTACCATTCTTCTTGTGATAAAGAAACTGAGCCCCAGAGAGGTAAGGCACATGCTCAAAGTCACACAAGTTAAATTGGCAGAGCTGGTCCTTATCTGACTCCACAGTCCATGCCTAACCACTGACCCACTGTTTGCTATCTTCTCTCAGATTAGAAACCATAATGAATGACTCAGTATAATCATTGATTGACTTCCATATTCATAATTACTCAGAATTTCAGTCATCCTAATAGTTCAGGAACTATACATATCATGATATGCTATCCTCGGAGTTTCTGAGAACTGTGAGTGGACTGGGATCACTAGCAGTATGGCTAAAGGTCACCAGATGAGTCAATCAGAGGAAGAGCTTAGAATTAAAACCAGAGTCTTCTGACTCCTATAACACCTGTGTTAGTGAAACAAGATATAGCAGAAGACAGACTGTCTCTTCCTGAAATTAAGTGAAATAGAGCTTTCTTCTAGAAAAATTATTTCAAAGACGTCCTCAGACCAACCTCTCATTTTTTTATTGGCCATAATTAGGTTTTGTGCTCATACCTTAAATAACTGATTGGAAAGGGAAATTTCTGATTGGCTCAGGATAAACCTTTTGGCTAAAGAGAAGGTTCTTTCCCTTGTAGGACCATCTGAAGGAAGAGGGGGACGGGAGTTCTGTGGAAAAGGAATGAGTTGGTTATTTTTTTTTCTTTCTTTCTTTCTGTCTGTCTGTCTTTTTTTTTTTGGTGTGCATGGGAGGAAAGGCAATCAATACTGTTACATAAGGCTTCTAGATCAAGAAGCCTTGTTTAACAGAATTTTCACCATTTAAGTTTTCTTGTTTTAAGCATTTATCAAGCACTTCCACACTTCACACCTTCCCAATAGTGCCACTTATGTTTCTTGTCCCCTCTGCATTGCTGCTTCTATAGAATGTAGTCTCCCTCATTGGGACTTCTAAGCAAGATCATTTAGAGTGTTTAAAAGTGCCGATTACCATTATTTATTCATTATCATTAATTTAAATAAATGTAAAAACTGCCTTTACTGAGTATTTATGAAGTGTCAGGTATGGTGTAAATAATTTCTAGTGGACATATGTAACCATCATTATATTTCAGATGAAGGTACCATGTTACCATTCTTCTTGTGATAAAGAAACTGAGCCCCAGAGAGGTAAGGCACATGCTCAAAGTCACACAAGTTAAATTGGCAGAGCTGGTCCTTATCTGACTCCACAGTCCATGCCTAACCACTGACCCACTGTTTGCTATCTTCTCTCAGATTAGAAACCATAATGAATGACTCAGTATAATCATTGATTGACTTCCATATTCATAATTACTCAGAATTTCAGTCATCCTAATAGTTCAGGAACTATACATATCATGATATGCTATCCTCGGAGTTTCTGAGAACTGTGAGTGGACTGGGATCACTAGCAGTATGGCTAAAGGTCACCAGATGAGTCAATCAGAGGAAGAGCTTAGAATTAAAACCAGAGTCTTCTGACTCCTAGGCCATGGCTTTCCTTATCCAGAACACAAACCATTCTCCCACAAAGTTCAGGAGCTCTTATCTTCCCACAGGTAACCTCTTTAAAGCTCCATACTACATGCCAGCAAATGATGCTAGCCTTGATAGAAAGGGGCAAAACCAATAGGGGAGAAATATGGTAGCTAAACAAGTCAAATGTAGACAAGAACCACAGTCACAGCAGGTATCTGAACATCCCTTCCAAACTCTGGTTACAGAAGTCCTTCTTACACTCCCTGCTATCTTAGTGAAGACAGAAGTAAAATATTTGGTCTCACTTTGTCCACAGGACATGATTGCTTCTGCCGCATCCATTCCCCAACAACTTAAAAGAGAATCTGAGTCTGTCAGTCCCAGTGAATGAACAAAGTGATGCTGTGGTGCTGGGAAAATCAAGCCAGAAGAAGGCAACTGTAAATGACAACTGCTCTAAAAGTGGCCTCTAGTCTAAGAAAAAAAAGTCTTAGTTTCACAGTGCTGAAAATAGAGCATCCTCACTAGCAAGTGAAATGCAACTTCCTTGTGTAAAAGGTGGGAGGGCTCACAAACCATTCCTTTCTCAGTATTTACTAGACCTTTTCCAAAAGGTTCATTTGCTTCAACATCAGGGTAACACAACTGAATTCATCTAAAATCTAGGATTTGCAAATGGAGATCAGCAGGGTGCTACAATAAATGACAGACCATTCAATGCTACATGTGTTAACCTGATTGATAATATCATTCAATGTAACACAAATGTACTCACATTCCATCACTGATTCAGATCCAGGACAGCCTGCCTCTATGGCTGGAAAGTGAGAACAACACTTTGGTACCTGGTATGAGGGCAGGGGTTGCAGACCTAATGATCTGATGTTTTTCTGCACTTCTGTTTGAGGCATTCACACTGTTAAAGGATGATATTTATATTTTACAGGATGTAGTGCACGGTTTCTCCAAGTATATAGGTACTGACATTAGATAACTCCCATAAATCATATCCTCCTGCCCTGTTCAAAGAAAGGAGAATGTCTCCTCCTAAAACTGATTTGCCACACTTCTGCCAGCAACCTAGCATAACATTTGTCACTGCCACAGCTTAACTCACACTTCTTCAAAGAGATCTTGAACCATTCATCTTAAATAGCCGTACAACATTTGTCTTCCCAGTGCCTCTCTCCAAATCACTTCTCCTTCCAATTTCTTCTGACTTGTTTCCCTACAACAGAGTGTAAAGTTCATGAGAACTTGAACCTTAGCTATTGTACCAGTTAAGATGAGTTTTCTCTGCTGTTCATGGAAATTCATGAACTAGATAAGAACTCGTTCTTCTATCTCACAGGAGCTATCCATAAGTAAGAAGTCTAGGGCTGATGCGGGGGCTCCAAGACCCTCAAGGAGCTCAGATTCTTTCAAACTTTTAAATTTGCCTTCAACAGACTTTCACCTCAAGCTTCAGTCATGGCTTCTATTTTCCAATGTAGTGAGGAAGACTAGGTGAAAAGAAGCAAGGCTCTCCCTCCTTTAAATGCATTTCTGCTTACATCCTACTGGCCTATACTAAATTGTAAGATCATATTTTCCGCAAGGGAGGCTGGGAAATTTAGTCTTTGTTTCTGAACGGATGCAACCAAAAAGCAGACATTTTATTACTAAAGAAGATAGGAAAAACTAATACCAGAATGCAATTAGCAGTCTCAGACATATTATTTGCTGCTCTGCACCTAAGATCTGGCCAATGATTGCCAATTAAAAAAACTCAAAAGCCAGGCTTCTCTGGTGGTCCAGCGGGTAAAGAGTTTGCCCTGTAGTGCAAGGAGCACCAGTTCAACCCCTGGCCCGGGAAAACCTCACGTGCCATGCAGTGGCTTAAACTGGTGTGTCCAATTATGAGCCAGTGCTCTGGAGCGCATGCACCTAGAGCTGGTGCTCTGCAGTGAGAGAGGCCACTGCAATGAGAGGCTCACACAGGCCAAAGAATAGAAAGATTGATGAAAATAAATAATAAATATAAATATAAATAAAAGAGTCAGGATGGGGAAAAAGAAAAATAAAAAGAAAATTTAAAAGAAAAAATTGTGGAAAAAAAAAAAGACTCATAAGCCATCTGTTGGATGAAAATAAGTGAATGAACTGCTTTCACTGGCTTCTACACTCTTTCCATTGCTTGCAGGATGAAGACCCACAAACTGCAAAAGGGCCTCCAAAGACTAGAACAACCTGTATCCTATACATACTTCCAGTATTCCCTCTCTCTTTCAGCTTCAGCTGTTCTGAATATTCTTAGAATATTCCAGGCTCTCTCCAGGTTACTATACTTGCTATTTCCTTTGTGTGAGATGTTCTTCCCTACTTTATTCATCTAAGTATTCCCTAGTGTTATCATGTTCCTTTTTCTATCCCTAATTCCTGGAAAAGTACCTAGATTATAGGAGATACTCAATACCTATCTTCTGATTGACTGAATTTAAATAAGGATTTCCTTCAGGGAGGGCTCTCTTACTCTCTAGACCACGTTGGGGTCCCTAATACTTTCCTTTGTGATATGATGCACTCTTAAAATTAGTTACTTAATTATTTATAAACCTTTATTATATATCTCCTATCCACCTTAGATAAAGCCCCTAGAGGTCAAGGATTGTGTCCATCTCATTCTGTTTTATATTCAAGGGGCCTAAAAAAGTGTGCAGCCCTTAGTGGGTACTTCATAAATATATGCTGATTATGGATGAATGTCTAATTTGTGTAAGCTATTGTATGTATGTATGCTATATTTGCATATAATCTTTTGCTGAATCAGTTAAAACTACTAATCCCTTCTCATGGAACTAATGCTCTAAGAGAGACACATGAGCATAGATGTACATTCAGAAAAAGACTATACAATGAAACACAATTCATATTCGGACTCATTTTATTCACTGCCTGTTGACGAGTGAAACAACAGGGGACACACCTATTGTATGTGCTTGAACTCACATAAGCATATGGGTAGATGACAGTCTCCCATCAAGATGGCCTTGGGGACTTAGTGCTTAGCTCTGTGTTTATGAAAGGGGGGGTGGAAGACTTCAGAGATGAGCATCCTCAAGATTCCATACTAAAGGAAAAAAATCAATTTCTTCATCCCAATAACAAGACAAGAAATTCAAGGTATTTAGCTTACTGGATTTGCTAAAGCCCCTGTCTGTTTCTGCCTTGGATGATTCTGTATATCTCATCACTCATTGGTTCATCTTCCGAAGCTGTGATGCATCTCAGCAACCATGGTCATGAGTATACCTTCACTGACTGGGTCCACAAATTTATGACAAATCTAATGTGCTGTGACACAGGCATATAAACAAAAAATATTTCAGTGTCTTCAATTAGCTATTTTTAAAAAGAACTTGTAAACTCCCAATTTATTAGGTAAGTCAGCCTTGTTTAATTCCCATTTCTCTAACAATAATTCTTTAAAACCCTGATGAAATTCAAATTATAGATGACTATTTAGATGGTCATAATTAATAAGCTATCTGGAAAAGCTCAGCATGACTCTGTCTTTGTAGGAAACAAAATGTCACCTGATGGTAGATGTTTTAATTTTTCACATTAGCACATTCATTGGTTTCTAAGGGAGATTTCCAGTGAATTCATGCCACATTCCAAATTTTCCCACGTGTGTATTTCATCTCAAAACAGGATCCCAGAGTCTAGACCTTATGATACTTTTCTTCTGATAATTCATGAAGTTGTGGTCAGGATGTAATGAGTCAACTACCTCAACAACCTAGTCATCTCTCCATAGAAGATGATCTGCAAAAGTGGACCCTTAGAATTCCACCTATGCCACTCCACCCACCAAGAGGTAGATTATGGATGAATGTCTATTTAGCTAATGAAACACAATGTTAAAACTACTAATCCCTTCTCATGGAACTAATGCTCTAAGAGAGACACATGAGCATAGATGTACATTCAGAAAAGACTATACAATGAAACACAATTCATATTCGGACTCATTTTATTCACTGCCTGTTGACGAGTGAAACAACAGGGGACACACCTATTGTATGTGCTTGAACTCACATAAGCATATGGGTAGATGACAGTCTCCCATCAAGATGGCCTTGGGGACTTAGTGCTTAGCTCTGTGTTTATGAAAGGGGGGGTGGAAGACTTCAGAGATGAGCATCCTCAAGATTCCATACTAAAGGAAAAAAATCAATTTCTTCATCCCAATAACAAGACAAGAAATTCAAGGTATTTAGCTTACTGGATTTGCTAAAGCCCCTGTCTGTTTCTGCCTTGGATGATTCTGTATATCTCATCACTCATTGGTTCATCTTCCGAAGCTGTGATGCATCTCAGCAACCATGGTCATGAGTATACCTTCACTGACTGGGTCCACAAATTTATGACAAATCTAATGTGCTGTGACACAGGCATATAAACAAAAAATATTTCAGTGTCTTCAATTAGCTATTTTTAAAAAGAACTTGTAAACTCCCAATTTATTAGGTAAGTCAGCCTTGTTTAATTCCCATTTCTCTAACAATAATTCTTTAAAACCCTGATGAAATTCAAATTATAGATGACTATTTAGATGGTCATAATTAATAAGCTATCTGGAAAAGCTCAGCATGACTCTGTCTTTGTAGGAAACAAAATGTCACCTGATGGTAGATGTTTTAATTTTTCACATTAGCACATTCATTGGTTTCTAAGGGAGATTTCCAGTGAATTCATGCCACATTCCAAATTTTCCCACGTGTGTATTTCATCTCAAAACAGGATCCCAGAGTCTAGACCTTATGATACTTTTCTTCTGATAATTCATGAAGTTGTGGTCAGGATGTAATGAGTCAACTACCTCAACAACCTAGTCATCTCTCCATAGAAGATGATCTGCAAAAGTGGACCCTTAGAATTCCACCTATGCCACTCCACCCACCAAGAGGTAGAGCATATTCCCCCTTTACTTGACACTGGGGTGACCTCATGACTCTTGCTGGCCATAAAAATGCAGCCAAAGTGATGTTGTGTGATTTCTCAGCCTAGACTGTAAAGGGACTTGGCAGGTTCTGCATTTGCCTCCTTGAGATCCAATCAACATGTTAAAAAGCTTGGGCGAGATTGTTTAATGATAAGAGACCAGAGAGAGAGGGTCAGTCGACCCTGGGTTATTCTATCCATCCCTGCCCTTGAAGCCCCAGGCATCTGAATGAGACCATCATGGATCTTCAAGCTCCAGTCAAGCCCCTGCGTCCCCACTAGACAGCACTGCATGAAGCAGAGACGAGCCATCCATGTAGCCCTGAACAACATGTAAGCAGTTATAATTATTTTAAAACACTAAGTTGTGGGGTGGGTTGTTACATAGCCAGAGACAACCAAAATCAATGAGTAAACTAGAGCACAAGGAATCACGATAGCTAGTCAAGCAGCAAAGCTTTGAACCCAGGATACCCGGTGCCAGAACCACAGCTCCAACCACTCTTCTATGTTGACTGCTTCAATGTAAACAAAAACAAAGCAGAATGAAAGGGCAGATCAAAGCCACAGTCTAAGAGATGGGTACAAATACAGGAAGGGAAAAAGAAAATAAAACCCAAAACACCAGGCCAGGGATACGAGGTAATGGAGGCAAGAAAGTGTATAAGGAACAGAATGGTTTTCAACACATATTTTTGCCATATTTTAACCCCTGTCTGAAGCAGGACAGAGTTACTTTCGTCTTCACATACATTAACAATATCCTTTAGGTCCAAAACATAATCCCTTCTGAGGAAAGATAGCAGAAGGGAGCTTCAACTTTTTTTTTTTAATTTTGGCCTCTTTTTATTGATTTTTTATTTATTTTTATTTTTCATCCATCTTTATTCTTTTGGCCTATGTGGGCCTCCCATTGCAGTGGCCTCTCTCGTTGCAGAGCACCAGCCCTGGCTGCATGCGCTACAGAGCGGTGGCTCATAATTGGACACACTAGTCCAGCTGCTCCAAGGCATGTGGGATCTTCCTGGACAACAGGTGTCCCCTGCACTGCAAGGCAGACTCTTTACCCACTGGACCACCAGGGAAACCCAAGAGCTTCAACTTTGAGTTAACTCTCAAGCTTCTCTGGTGGCTCAGATGGTAAAGAATCTACCTGCAATGCAGGAGACATGGGTTCAACCCCTGGATTGAGAAGATCCTTTGGAAAAGGCACTGGGGATGCATTCCAGTGTTCTAGCCTAGGAAATCCCATGGACAGAGGAAACTGGCAGGCTATAGTCCATGAGGTCACAAAAGAGTCAAACCTGACTTAGTGACTAAACAACTCAGCCCCCTACTCTACCCTGCCCTTGAAGCCCCAGGCATCTGAATGAGACCATCATGGATCTTCAAGCTCCAGTCAAGCCCCTGCGTCCCCACTAGACAGCACTGCATGAAGCAGAGACGAGCCATCCATGTAGCCCTGAACAACATGTAAGCAGTTATAATTATTTTAAAACACTAAGTTGTGGGGTGGGTTGTTACATAGCCAGAGACAACCAAAATCAATGAGTAAACTAGAGCACAAGGAATCACGATAGCTAGTCAAGCAGCAAAGCTTTGAACCCAGGATACCCGGTGCCAGAACCACAGCTCCAACCACTCTTCTATGTTGACTGCTTCAATGTAAACAAAAACAAAGCAGAATGAAAGGGCAGATCAAAGCCACAGTCTAAGAGATGGGTACAAATACAGGAAGGGAAAAAGAAAATAAAACCCAAAACACCAGGCCAGGGATACGAGGTAATGGAGGCAAGAAAGTGTATAAGGAACAGAATGGTTTTCAACACATATTTTTGCCATATTTTAACCCCTGTCTGAAGCAGGACAGAGTTACTTTCGTCTTCACATACATTAACAATATCCTTTAGGTCCAAAACATAATCCCTTCTGAGGAAAGATAGCAGAAGGGAGCTTCAACTTTTTTTTTTTAATTTTGGCCTCTTTTTATTGATTTTTTATTTATTTTTATTTTTCATCCATCTTTATTCTTTTGGCCTATGTGGGCCTCCCATTGCAGTGGCCTCTCTCGTTGCAGAGCACCAGCCCTGGCTGCATGCGCTACAGAGCGGTGGCTCATAATTGGACACACTAGTCCAGCTGCTCCAAGGCATGTGGGATCTTCCTGGACAACAGGTGTCCCCTGCACTGCAAGGCAGACTCTTTACCCACTGGACCACCAGGGAAACCCAAGAGCTTCAACTTTGAGTTAACTCTCAAGCTTCTCTGGTGGCTCAGATGGTAAAGAATCTACCTGCAATGCAGGAGACATGGGTTCAACCCCTGGATTGAGAAGATCCTTTGGAAAAGGCACTGGGGATGCATTCCAGTGTTCTAGCCTAGGAAATCCCATGGACAGAGGAAACTGGCAGGCTATAGTCCATGAGGTCACAAAAGAGTCAAACCTGACTTAGTGACTAAACAACTCAGCCCCCTACTCTACCTTTGTGTTTTGGTTACATCACTTAACATCTGTGAGCCCTAGTCTATCCATCCGTAAAATGGACACAGCAGTCTCATTTAACTCATAATTTGCTCTAAGGATTAATTCAAATAATATATCTACACATGGTTAGATCTCAATAAATGAGAGCTATTATTTTGATGAAAATCTATTCTACAAGGTGGTCCAGAGATTTTCCTCCTTACATCTTTCACACTGCATTTGTTTCATTTGGTTTCAAACCTTCCGCATTCTATCTCTAAGCCTATGCAGAGTGTCAGCTACTAGATCTTAGTGCCCCTCCTCCCCCAGCCCATATGCTGATTCCTATTTAGGTTAAGCTGGCATACCTGTTTGGCCAACAGCTTTGAGAAACTGTATTTTAAGACCCCCATTGATGGTCAAATCTGAAATCCTCCTTTCCAACTCAGGATTTAATTTTGTAACTCTCATCATATTAAACAGTAAATAAACTACCACCTGATAGAGGCAAAAGCTCTTTCAAGATCTCCTTCCCTTTTCTTTCTTCTCTTACCATCAATCTTCGTGGCTAATCAAGTCATTTTTTTTCAATGACATCTAAGCTCTCTGCTCTCATGGGCTTCTGATACAGTCTGTTCTCTTTCAGCCTATAATGCTCCAGTCCTCCCCTACTCTTCCCATTATCTCAAATTTCCCAATCACTAGAATGATACCAATAAGCCAACAGTCCAGTTGGCTGCCAGACTTCTTCCAAGCACTTATTAATTTGGCTGGTTGGAGAGCAATAACATTTGCCACCTGATGTAATTCCTTTCCTTCCCTTTTCATCTTCCAGGCAATATGCCTGCAACTTGGAGTGGCCATGATGGACTGGTTTTTAGTTTAACGTATTCCAGCATGCATAAAGAAAGCATGGGGAGTGCAATTCCCTTGATGAACGTACCAGTCCACTCCCCCAGAGCCTTCATTTTGTGCTCATAACCGTGCTTAGAAAGATTTACCCATAATGAGCCGGCATATTTTACCTGGGGCACTGTTCCCTCTCTGAATTTCTTTAGACTCATGGAGCTTCACTCTTTGGAGAAGACATCTTGGAAACCGTTCCTCACCTTAAGTTCCACTATGAGCTTTGTATGTTTGCCTTCTTCTTATGGTACCAGCAGAATCTTGACCTTTAGAAGAAACGGAGAATATGCTCTCAGAAAATTTCACCCAATCAAATGATAATGCCTCAGACTTCCAGCAGGAAGCAACAATTCAAATGTAACAATCATCAGTGGCTTCTACCAAAAATACAAGTAGAACTTCCAAAGGGTTTCCATAGAGACAAAGGACATTTCATTCACAAAAGGCAAATGAAGTTCAATGATATTTGCTCACTTTCTAAAAATGTGAAAAATAACAGATGAAAAGACAAATCTAAGGTCTCCTCATAAACCTATTTTCCTAAAATCTGATTTAGGTTAAGCTGGCATACCTGTTTGGCCAACAGCTTTGAGAAACTGTATTTTAAGACCCCCATTGATGGTCAAATCTGAAATCCTCCTTTCCAACTCAGGATTTAATTTTGTAACTCTCATCATATTAAACAGTAAATAAACTACCACCTGATAGAGGCAAAAGCTCTTTCAAGATCTCCTTCCCTTTTCTTTCTTCTCTTACCATCAATCTTCGTGGCTAATCAAGTCATTTTTTTTCAATGACATCTAAGCTCTCTGCTCTCATGGGCTTCTGATACAGTCTGTTCTCTTTCAGCCTATAATGCTCCAGTCCTCCCCTACTCTTCCCATTATCTCAAATTTCCCAATCACTAGAATGATACCAATAAGCCAACAGTCCAGTTGGCTGCCAGACTTCTTCCAAGCACTTATTAATTTGGCTGGTTGGAGAGCAATAACATTTGCCACCTGATGTAATTCCTTTCCTTCCCTTTTCATCTTCCAGGCAATATGCCTGCAACTTGGAGTGGCCATGATGGACTGGTTTTTAGTTTAACGTATTCCAGCATGCATAAAGAAAGCATGGGGAGTGCAATTCCTTGATGAACGTACCAGTCCACTCCCCCAGAGCCTTCATTTTGTGCTCATAACCGTGCTTAGAAAGATTTACCCATAATGAGCCGGCATATTTTACCTGGGGCACTGTTCCCTCTCTGAATTTCTTTAGACTCATGGAGCTTCACTCTTTGGAGAAGACATCTTGGAAACCGTTCCTCACCTTAAGTTCCACTATGAGCTTTGTATGTTTGCCTTCTTCTTATGGTACCAGCAGAATCTTGACCTTTAGAAGAAACGGAGAATATGCTCTCAGAAAATTTCACCCAATCAAATGATAATGCCTCAGACTTCCAGCAGGAAGCAACAATTCAAATGTAACAATCATCAGTGGCTTCTACCAAAAATACAAGTAGAACTTCCAAAGGGTTTCCATAGAGACAAAGGACATTTCATTCACAAAAGGCAAATGAAGTTCAATGATATTTGCTCACTTTCTAAAAATGTGAAAAATAACAGATGAAAAGACAAATCTAAGGTCTCCTCATAAACCTATTTTCCTAAAATAGACAAGAAAAATAGAGGCCCAGTTAAAACTGATCCAACCTTGCCAGCTATTAGAGAGTAACAAGGATATTTGATCAAAGGGTCCAAAAATGTAAAGATATTTTTGTTGCAAAGCATTTTCCCATATTTTTATTACAAATTGTACAAAAATTATAGAGTAGGTCTGGAGGAGTGGAGGGAAAGGCCTTCTTTGTTCACTGCATATCAGATCAACAGATCACAAAAATGTCACTATTGTCCTGTCTTTGGGATCAGATGTGCTGAAAGTGGTAGGAACAGAGAGGGAGCATCAGGAAGAAACTAGGAATTGAGAAAGAGAAAAGTCACAGCATCTGTCTAACTGAAGAAAACTGTATAATCAGTCACTTAATATTGAGACACTCCCCTTGCAAGGATCCTCATGTCTGCCCTGCCTCTTTCTACTGGCCTCGCCACCGGTCATTCCTCATTGGTCACAGGTGACATTTTAATGCCTTGGGAACACTGTTTATGTTTTTGGAATTCCCCACATCTTCCATTTCAACTACTTTCTCTACCACTCAGATCCTACATGTTCTACATTGCAGAACAGACCCTGAGGACTTTCCCAGTACCTTTAGCTGTCATTTCTTCCTCCTTCATAGGAACTCCATTATCATCATCATAGCCTTTACTCAATGAATGCTGGCTTCTTTTTTTCCTTATTATTCTATTATTTGGCAAACATACTATTCAGGGTATTTGCCATGTTAATTACTACCTGTTTCCGCGCAAGAAGGTGGGTGTGAGTGATAAAGAGAAATCCCACTTGTATCAGAAAAATCTATCAAAATGTCATCGCCATCATCATCAATTATTTAATCACTGGTGTTATGCCATGGTTGAAACATTTATTGCCCATTGTCACTCATGTGCTTGCCTATACTTCCCTGTCCTCTTGCTTTAGAGGAGTTGATGGGACTAGTTATGAGAAATGGGCTGTAAGCTGAAGTGGTGTGTGTTCCCTCTGACCTGAAGAATTTAAAGTCTGGGGAATAATGATCCCCTTTCTTCCAGCTCCCTCGCCTGTTCCTGGAAACTGCATTAAAGGGACGCTATCACACGACTGAGGTCACCTAGATTACCAACTAGCTAGTGAATGGAAAGCAGTTGCTCTGGGAGCCACCTAACTCTCAGCAGATTTAAGGGAGAAATAAAACTTTTTCAGATTGAATGCCAGAGTTTTGAGGGGATTCGTTAGTGCAGCACAGGCCATACAGACCACTACAGCACTGAAGAGTTAGATGCTCATATCAAGCCCATTTTTAAATGAGAATCAGATGTACAGAGAATGAAGTCACTCACACCTGGTGCAAAGAGAACCACTGTCCCTTACTTGAACCACCAGATCAAAACAAGAACAAAACACCCAATAGGAACATTGTAAAGTTAACTGATGACCGACAGAAAACACTGTTATTTACTAATATTGAGATAAGATTAACTACTAAGCTAATTTTAGTGACAACCAAAAAAAAAAAAAAAAACTCATGGCAGGAAGGAAAGTGGAATCTTTCATAGCTGGAAGCCTTAAATCACTAGGTTGCTCTCTCTCAATTTTTTACAATCATTTAGCCATTTGCATGTATTTCATGCATATAATAAGTAAGCTCTGTAGTGTATTACCCCAGTAAAACTTATTTTTTATACAGAGCTTTCCAGATGACACTAGGGATAAATAATCCATTTGCCAATGCAGGAGACACCAGAGATGTGGGTTCAATCCCTAGGCTGGGAATACCCTTTGGAGGAAGAAATGGTACCCTGCTCCACTATTCTTGCTGGGAGAATTCCATGGGCAGAGAAGCCTGGCGGGCTATAGTCCATGGAGTCACAAAGAGTCAGACACAACTGAGCATCCGACACATAAGATATACTGATACATTCATTTGAGTCGGTGTATATTTATTAACAGCCCAACATATGTTGAGCACCCGATGGTCACAGTAAATCTGGCAATGAAAAACACAGTCATCATTTCTACCTTCAAGGGACTCTTATAGTATTAAGTGGGAGGAAGTAAAGTCATCAGAAACAGATATGGTGTGTGTTCCTCTGACTAGATTAAGTCTGGGAATAATGATCCCCTTTCTTCCAGCTCCCTCACCTGTTCCTGGAAACTGCATTAAAGGGACGCTATCACACGACTGAGGTCACCTAGATTACCAACTAGCTAGTGAATGGAAAGCAGTTGCTCTGGGAGCCACCTAACTCTCAGCAGATTTAAGGGAGAAATAAAACTTTTTCAGATTGAATGCCAGAGTTTTGAGGGGATTCGTTAGTGCAGCACAGGCCATACAGACCACTACAGCACTGAAGAGTTAGATGCTCATATCAAGCCCATTTTTAAATGAGAATCAGATGTACAGAGAATGAAGTCACTCACACCTGGTGCAAAGAGAACCACTGTCCCTTACTTGAACCACCAGATCAAAACAAGAACAAAACACCCAATAGGAACATTGTAAAGTTAACTGATGACCGACAGAAAACACTGTTATTTACTAATATTGAGATAAGATTAACTACTAAGCTAATTTTAGTGACAACCAAAAAAAAAAAAAAAAACTCATGGCAGGAAGGAAAGTGGAATCTTTCATAGCTGGAAGCCTTAAATCACTAGGTTGCTCTCTCTCAATTTTTTACAATCATTTAGCCATTTGCATGTATTTCATGCATATAATAAGTAAGCTCTGTAGTGTATTACCCCAGTAAAACTTATTTTTTATACAGAGCTTTCCAGATGACACTAGGGATAAATAATCCATTTGCCAATGCAGGAGACACCAGAGATGTGGGTTCAATCCCTAGGCTGGGAATACCCTTTGGAGGAAGAAATGGTACCCTGCTCCACTATTCTTGCTGGGAGAATTCCATGGGCAGAGAAGCCTGGCGGGCTATAGTCCATGGAGTCACAAAGAGTCAGACACAACTGAGCATCCGACACATAAGATATACTGATACATTCATTTGAGTCGGTGTATATTTATTAACAGCCCAACATATGTTGAGCACCCGATGGTCACAGTAAATCTGGCAATGAAAAACACAGTCATCATTTCTACCTTCAAGGGACTCTTATAGTATTAAGTGGGAGGAAGTAAAGTCATCAGAAACAGATATGGATGATCACATGACAGTGATCAGTGTTCTAAAGGAATATGGTTCAATGTAAATATATGACTATAGAACCTTACACACACAGAGAATGAGCAAAGTGTTCCTTGAGGATATGGAACTTGAGCTAAGATTTAGAAAAAAAAAGTCAGAGAGCAGGAAAAGAGGAGAGCATACTAGACCAAAGAAACAACATCAATGAAGATTCAATGCTAAGAAAGAGCAATAGGATGAACTGAGAGAAGGTGAATGTATAGCAGATTAGAATATTTATCAAAAGATGATTGAAGATGAATCTCCAAAAGTAAGCAGAGAGCAGGTACGACAGGGAATTTTAAACTAGGCTGTGTCCTCTGCTATTCAGCATCCTACATGACTTGGGGATACAGTACTTGATGAGAGGCTACTAACTGATCTCTTAGAATCCTTTCTATCTTCTCTTAAAAGACAACTCACACAGTTTAACACCAAAACAAATAAACAAAACAATTTTAAAAATGGGCAGAAGACCTAAATCAACATTTCTCAGAAAAAAAGATATACAAATGGTCAACAGGAACATGACAAGATGTCTAACATTTTCAATTCATATCTATACATTTCACCCCAAAACAGTATATTCAATTTTTTTCTCAAGTGCACAAGGAACAGTCTCCAGGACAGATCATGTTTTGGGCCACAAATCAAGCCGGGTAAATTTTTAAAAGTTGAAATAGTATCAAGCATATTTTCTGATCACAATCTATAAGATTGGATATCAACTACAGGAAAAACCTGTAAAAATCAAAAAGAAAATATTTGAATAACCAAGAGGTCACTGAAGAAATGGATCACAATCTAATCAAAAGCGGGCAGAGGAGCCGGGCGGGCTATAGTCCATGGAGTCACAAAGAGTCAGACACAACTGAGCATCCGACACATAAGATATACTGATACATTCATTTGAGTCGGTGTATATTTATTAACAGCCCAACATATGTTGAGCACCCGATGGTCACAGTAAATCTGGCAATGAAAAACACAGTCATCATTTCTACCTTCAAGGGACTCTTATAGTATTAAGTGGGAGGAAGTAAAGTCATCAGAAACAGATATGGATGATCACATGACAGTGATCAGTGTTCTAAAGGAATATGGTTCAATGTAAATATATGACTATAGAACCTTACACACACAGAGAATGAGCAAAGTGTTCCTTGAGGATATGGAACTTGAGCTAAGATTTAGAAAAAAAAAGTCAGAGAGCAGGAAAAGAGGAGAGCATACTAGACCAAAGAAACAACATCAATGAAGATTCAATGCTAAGAAAGAGCAATAGGATGAACTGAGAGAAGGTGAATGTATAGCAGATTAGAATATTTATCAAAAGATGATTGAAGATGAATCTCCAAAAGTAAGCAGAGAGCAGGTACGACAGGGAATTTTAAACTAGGCTGTGTCCTCTGCTATTCAGCATCCTACATGACTTGGGGATACAGTACTTGATGAGAGGCTACTAACTGATCTCTTAGAATCCTTTCTATCTTCTCTTAAAAGACAACTCACACAGTTTAACACCAAAACAAATAAACAAAACAATTTTAAAAATGGGCAGAAGACCTAAATCAACATTTCTCAGAAAAAAAGATATACAAATGGTCAACAGGAACATGACAAGATGTCTAACATTTTCAATTCATATCTATACATTTCACCCCAAAACAGTATATTCAATTTTTTTCTCAAGTGCACAAGGAACAGTCTCCAGGACAGATCATGTTTTGGGCCACAAATCAAGCCGGGGTAAATTTTTAAAAGTTGAAATAGTATCAAGCATATTTTCTGATCACAATCTATAAGATTGGATATCAACTACAGGGAAAAACCTGTAAAAATCACAAACATGGATGCTAAACAATATGCTTCTGAATAACCAAGAGGTCACTGAAGAAATCAAAGAGGAAATAAAAAATACCTAGAAATAAGTAACAATGATAACATGCCAACTCAAAAGCGGTTATAAAAATAAAATCTATAGCAACACAAGCCCTTCTCAAGAAAAACATGAAAGAAACAACCTAATCTTACACCTAAACCAACTAGAAAAAAAGAACAACAACAAGAATAACAACAAACAAAGTTAGTAGAAAGAAACAAATTATAAAGATCAGAGTAGAAATAAATGAAGAAGAAATAAAGGAGACAATAGAGAAGATCGATAAAACTAAAGCTAGTTCTTTGAGAAGATAAATAAAATTGACAAACCATTAGCCAGACTCATCCACAAAAAAATGAGAAGACTCAAATCAATAAAATCAGAAGTGAAAAAGAAGTTGCAACAGATAATGCAGAAATACAAAGAACCACAAGAGAATACTAGGAACAACTATATGTCAATAAAATGGGCAATCTAGAAGAAACTGACAAATTCTTAGATAAGTATAACCTTCCAAGATTGAACAAGGAAGAAACAAAAAATATGAACAGATCAATCACAAGTACTGAAATAGAAACTGTAATCAAAATTCTTCCAACAAACAAAAGTCCAGGGCCACTTCTACCAAATATATAGAGGAGAACCAACGCCTATCTTGCTCAAACTCTTTCAGAATATTTCAAAGGAAGAAAAACTCCAAACTCATTTTATGAGGCCACAATTACCCTGATACCAAAATCAGACAAAGGTATCTCAAAAAAAAAAAAAAAAGAAAAGAAAATTAAAGGCCAATATCACTGATTAGCATAGATGCAAAACTCCTTAACAAAATTCTAGTAAATAGAATCCAACAACATATTAAGTGGCACTTATCCCAGGGATGCAAGGAATCTTTAATATATGCAAATAAATCAATGCTATACACCTTATTAACAAGCTGATCATCTCAACAGGTATAGGGAAAGCTTTTGACAAAATTCAAAACCCATTTATGATAAAAAAAAAAAAAAAAAAAACCTCTCCAAAAAGTAGGCAGAGAAGGAACCTGCCTCAACATAATAAAGGCCATAGATGACAAACCCACAGCAAACATCATTGTCAACAGTGAAATACTGAAAGCATCTCCTCTGAGATCAGGTAGAAGAAAAGGGTGTCCACTTTCACCATTATTCTTCAACACAGTTTCGGAAGTCCTAGCCACAGCAGTCAGAAAACAAAAAGCAATGAAGCAATCCAGATTTAAAATGAAGAAATAAAACCATCACTGTTTCAAAATGGCATGATATTATACAAATGAAACTCTAAAGATGCCAAATATAGTAGAGTTTCTGGATATAAAATTAATCCAGATAAATCCCCCACATTCTTACACAACAGCAATGTAAAATAAGAAAGAAAAATTAAGAAAACAACCCTGTTTGCCATTGTAGCAAAAAGAATAAAATGCCTAGAATAAACCTACCTAAAGAGATAAAAGACTTGCACGCAGAAAACTATCTGACACGGATGAAAAAAATCCAAAATCACAAAAACAGATGAAGAGATATACCATGTTCTTGAACTGGAAGAATAAATACTATGAAAATGATATACTACCCAAAGTAATCTACAGATGCAGTGCAATCCCTATCAAACCACCAATGGTATTTTTCACAGAACCAGACCAAAAAATGTCACAATCTGTACAGGAACACAAAAGACCCTGCATAGCCAAAGCAATTTTGAGAAAGAAAAATGAAGTGGAAGGAATCAACCTTCCTGACTTCAGTCTATACTACAAAGCTACAGTCACTGAGACAGTACAGTACTGGCATGGAGATAGAAACACCGGAATAGGAAACCCAGAAAAAAACCCACACACCTATGGGCACCTTATCTTTGACAAAGAACACAAGAATATACAATGAAGAAAAGATAACCTCTTCATCAAGTGATGCTAGGACAGCTACATGTAAAAGCTTTGTATCACTGATACAATGAACATGAACTTGGGCAGACTTCAGGAGATGCAGTCCATAAGGTCACAAAGAGTTGGACATGACTGGGTGACTGAACAACAACATGTAAAAGAAAAGATACTAGAATACTTCCTATCACCAAACACAAAAATCAACTCCAAATGGATTAAAGACTTAAATGTAAGGCCAGAAACTATAAAGTTCACAGAGGAAAACACAGACAGTACACACTTTGGCATAAATCACCACATCCTAGAGTAAATGTAAATAAAAACAAAGCAATGAAGCAATCCAGATTTAAAATGAAGAAATAAAACCATCACTGTTTCAAAATGGCATGATATTATACAAATGAAACTCTAAAGATGCCAAATATAGTAGAGTTTCTGGATATAAAATTAATCCAGATAAATCCCCCACATTCTTACACAACAGCAATGTAAAATAAGAAAGAAAAATTAAGAAAACAACCCTGTTTGCCATTGTAGCAAAAAGAATAAAATGCCTAGAATAAACCTACCTAAAGAGATAAAAGACTTGCACGCAGAAAACTATCTGACACGGATGAAAAAAATCCAAAATCACAAAAACAGATGAAGAGATATACCATGTTCTTGAACTGGAAGAATAAATACTATGAAAATGATATACTACCCAAAGTAATCTACAGATGCAGTGCAATCCCTATCAAACCACCAATGGTATTTTTCACAGAACCAGACCAAAAAATGTCACAATCTGTACAGGAACACAAAAGACCCTGCATAGCCAAAGCAATTTTGAGAAAGAAAAATGAAGTGGAAGGAATCAACCTTCCTGACTTCAGTCTATACTACAAAGCTACAGTCACTGAGACAGTACAGTACTGGCATGGAGATAGAAACACCGGAATAGGAAACCCAGAAAAAAACCCACACACCTATGGGCACCTTATCTTTGACAAAGAACACAAGAATATACAATGAAGAAAAGATAACCTCTTCATCAAGTGATGCTAGGACAGCTACATGTAAAAGCTTTGTATCACTGATACAATGAACATGAACTTGGGCAGACTTCAGGAGATGCAGTCCATAAGGTCACAAAGAGTTGGACATGACTGGGTGACTGAACAACAACATGTAAAAGAAAAGATACTAGAATACTTCCTATCACCAAACACAAAAATCAACTCCAAATGGATTAAAGACTTAAATGTAAGGCCAGAAACTATAAAGTTCACAGAGGAAAACACAGACAGTACACACTTTGGCATAAATCACCACATCCTAGAGTAAATGTAAATAAAAACAAAAATAAATGGGACCTAATTAAACTCACAAGCTCTTGCACAGCAAAGGAAACTATAATCAATATGAAAAGATAATCTTTAGAGTGGGAGAAAATAATTGCAAATGAAGCAACTGACAAAGGATTATTCTCCAAAATATATAAGCAGTTCAGATAGCTCAATACTAGAAAAACAGACAGCCCAATCAAAAAATGGGCAGAAGGGACTTCCCTGGTGGTCCAGTGGGTAAGACTGTGAGTTCCCAACGCAGGGGACCAGAGTTCAATCCCTGACCAAGGAACTAGATCCCACATGCCACCACTAAGATCTGGTGCAGTCAAATAAATAAAACAAATATTTAAAAAATGAGGGCGGGGCTTCCCCTGGTGGTCCAGTGGGTAAGGACACCGCCTTGCAGTGCAAGGGGCGCCGGTTCAATCCCTGGCCTGGGAAGATCCCACATGCTGCGGAGCGGCTGGACTGATGTGTCCAATTACCGAGCCGGAGCTCTGGAGCGCATGCACCCAGAGCCGGCGCTCTGCAACGACAGACCACCGCGATGGGAGGCCCACAGGAGCCAAAGAACAAAGACGGATGAAAATGGAGAAATGAAAGACCAACAGAAGTGGCCCGCCCGCTCCCCTTCCTCCACAGCCCGACCCCCGCCCAAAATAAATAAAAATAAAAATTTAAAAAAAAAAGAAAAATGAGGGTGGTATAATCCAGTTTTAAAAAAAAAGGGCAGAAGATCTAAGCAGACATTTCTCCAAACACATACAGACGTCCAATAAACACATAAGAAGACCCCCAACATCATTAATTATTAGAGAAATGCAAATCAAAATTATAATGATATATCACTTCACACAGTAAGAATGACCCCAACATGCACTAATCTTCAGGAGATGCAGTCCATAAGGTCACAAAGAGTTGGACATGACTGGGTGACTGAACAACAACATGTAAAAGAAAAGATACTAGAATACTTCCTATCACCAAACACAAAAATCAACTCCAAATGGATTAAAGACTTAAATGTAAGGCCAGAAACTATAAAGTTCACAGAGGAAAACACAGACAGTACACACTTTGGCATAAATCACCACATCCTAGAGTAAATGTAAATAAAAACAAAAATAAATGGGACCTAATTAAACTCACAAGCTCTTGCACAGCAAAGGAAACTATAATCAATATGAAAAGATAATCTTTAGAGTGGGAGAAAATAATTGCAAATGAAGCAACTGACAAAGGATTATTCTCCAAAATATATAAGCAGTTCAGATAGCTCAATACTAGAAAAACAGACAGCCCAATCAAAAAATGGGCAGAAGGGACTTCCCTGGTGGTCCAGTGGGTAAGACTGTGAGTTCCCAACGCAGGGGACCAGAGTTCAATCCCTGACCAAGGAACTAGATCCCACATGCCACCACTAAGATCTGGTGCAGTCAAATAAATAAAACAAATATTTAAAAAATGAGGGCGGGGCTTCCCCTGGTGGTCCAGTGGGTAAGGACACCGCCTTGCAGTGCAAGGGGCGCCGGTTCAATCCCTGGCCTGGGAAGATCCCACATGCTGCGGAGCGGCTGGACTGATGTGTCCAATTACCGAGCCGGAGCTCTGGGGCGCATGCACCCAGAGCCGGCGCTCTGCAACGACAGACCACCGCGATGGGAGGCCCACAGGAGCCAAAGAACAAAGACGGATGAAAATGGAGAAATGAAAGACCAACAGAAGTGGCCCGCCCGCTCCCCTTCCTCCACAGCCCGACCCCCGCCCAAAATAAATAAAAATAAATCTTTAAAAAAAAAAGAAAAATGAGGGTGGTATAATCCAGTTTTAAAAAAAAAGGGCAGAAGATCTAAGCAGACATTTCTCCAAACACATACAGACGTCCAATAAACACATAAGAAGACCCCCAACATCATTAATTATTAGAGAAATGCAAATCAAAATTATAATGATATATCACTTCACACCAGTAAGAATGGCCATGATCAAAAAAAATGTAAAAACAATACATGCTGGAGAGGATGTGTAAAAAAAGGGGACACTCCTGCACCACTGGTGGGAATGTAAACTGATATAGCCATTATGGAACACAGTATACAGATTTCTTAGGAAAACAAGAAAAACTAGGAATAAATCTACTATATGAGCCAGTGATCTCACTAATGGGCATATACCTTGAGAAAAATCACAATTATAAAAGACATAGGTACCCCCAATGTGCACTGCAGCACTATTTACAATAGCCAGGACATGGAAGCAATCTAGATGTTCATCAACAGATGAATGGATAAAGAAGAAGTGGTACATATATACAATGGAATATTACTGAGTCATAAGAAGGAACAAATCTGAGTCAGTGACAGAGAGTTAAATGAACGTAGAGTCTATTATACAAAGTGAAGTAAGTCAGAAAGAGAAGAATAAATATCATGTATTAACACATATATATGTAATCTAGAAAAGTGCTACTTATGAACCTATTTGCTGGAAAAGAATGGAGATGCAGATGTAGAGAATAGTGTGGTAGATACAACAGGGGAAAGAGTGGGTAGGAAAAAGCAGAATTTAAGTATACATGTATTATGTGTGAAACAGATAACTGGTGGGAAGTTGCTATATAACACAGGGAGCCTAGGGAGGCACAAGAGGGAGAGAATATATGTATAATTATGGCTGATTCACACTGTACAGCAGAAACCAACACAACACTCTAAAGCAATTTCCTTCAATTAAAAATACATCTAAAAAATTAGAAAATAGTACTAGTTATTAGAGAAATGCAAATCAAAACTACAATGAGGTACCACCTCACATCAGTCAGAATGGCTATTATCAAAAAATTTACAAATAATATATGCTGAAGTAGGTAAAGAGAAAAGGGAACACTTGCTTCTTACTCTTTTGGTGGCCATGTATATTTGTTCAGTCACTATGGAAAACAGTATGGACGTTATTTAACAATCTGACAATAGCACTGCCATATACTCCAACAATCCCACTCCTGGGCATATATCCATATATCAAAACTCCATTTTGAAAAGATATGTGCACCCCAATGTTCATGGTGGGACCATTTACAATAGCTAAGACATACAAGTAAGCTAAATGTCCACTGACAGATGAATGAATAAAGAAGATGATGCATATATACACAATGGAATATTACTCAGTCATAACAAAGAATGAAATAATACCATTTGCAGCAATATGGATAGACCTAAAGATTACCATACTAAGTCAAGTGAGTCAGACAAAGACAAATGTCATATGATATCACTTATATGTGGAATCTAAAACAATGATACAAATAAACTTATTTAAAACACATACACAGAAAACAAACTTACAGTTACTAAAGGGGAAGGAGGATGGAGGAGGGATAAATTAGGCATTTAGGATTAACATATACACACTACTTTATATAAAGTAGATAAGCAACAAGGGCCCATTATATAGCAAAGGAACTATATAGCATTGTAATAAACTACAATGGAAAGAGAATCTGGATGAGATACATACACACACATGCTCACACATCAATCACCTTCCTGTATACTAGAAACTAACACCACACTGCAAATCAATTCTACTTCAATTTTTTTTAAAGAACACTTGCTTTTTACCTGTGCATAAAGTAACCTGAAATAAAATCTACATTTCCTTGACACCTTCACAATCAATTACAACTTTGGCTTAAATATGCTTAGGAGATATAAGCAAAAACAGTATTTGTGCAACTTTCATGAAGTTTCATTAAAGGGAAGGGGAGTGCCCATTTACTACACCTTCCTGTTTACTGTTGGTTAGAACATGGATGAAACTGTTAGAAGTGAGCAGCCATGTGAACCATGAGATATACATGGGGGGAAAAAGTACACATGACAGAGACAAAGGATGGAAGAAATCTTGTTCTCTGATGCCACACACCACCATGCCATTCCTGGAGAACTTCCTCTAAATTCCTAAGTATGAAAGAGGAACTTCAACTTTTTTTAAACCATGGATATTTGGGGAATTTTTTTCTGTTATTCCCACTGAAATGTTTTAAATAAGTATTTATTGAATTCCTCTAATATGAATACTATACAATGTACAAAATTGGCATAATCATAATTTGAAGATAAATAAATGCTCCCTCAAGAAATCTGAGTAAGGAACAAGGTTCTTATATAATTTGAAAACCATATTTTAAGAATAAATACTGCATGACAAGCTAAGAGATGTTCATTTAAGACAGAATCACTTTTTAAAAGACAGTCTTAAAACTACTATATACTACCAAGCAAGTCAATTTCTTTAAAAACTAACTTTTAAAGGGTGGAAACAAATAGAAATCTTTCAATAACCCAATAAGGTCTGCTCAGATCAGGACAATTAATGACTGGAGCAGTAGGGATTTCCTTTCATTTCTATCAAATAAATGAGAAATTTTGTGAAGATCAAGATTCTGTCTCTGGGTATAATTTGAGGTATAGCGGATCAGGAGATAGAACAAGTACAGTTCCAACTACTTTATATAAAGTAGATAAGCAACAAGGGCCCATTATATAGCAAAGGAACTATATAGCATTGTAATAAACTACAATGGAAAGAGAATCTGGATGAGATACATACACACACATGCTCACACATCAATCACCTTCCTGTATACTAGAAACTAACACCACACTGCAAATCAATTCTACTTCAATTTTTTAAAGAACACTTGCTTTTTACCTGTGCATAAAGTAACCTGAAATAAAATCTACATTTCCTTGACACCTTCACAATCAATTACAACTTTGGCTTAAATATGCTTAGGAGATATAAGCAAAAACAGTATTTGTGCAACTTTCATGAAGTTTCATTAAAGGGAAGGGGAGTGCCCATTTACTACACCTTCCTGTTTACTGTTGGTTAGAACATGGATGAAACTGTTAGAAGTGAGCAGCCATGTGAACCATGAGATATACATGGGGGGAAAAAGTACACATGACAGAGACAAAGGATGGAAGAAATCTTGTTCTCTGATGCCACACACCACCATGCCATTCCTGGAGAACTTCCTCTAAATTCCTAAGTATGAAAGAGGAACTTCAACTTTTTTTAAACCATGGATATTTGGGGAATTTTTTTCTGTTATTCCCACTGAAATGTTTTAAATAAGTATTTATTGAATTCCTCTAATATGAATACTATACAATGTACAAAATTGGCATAATCATAATTTGAAGATAAATAAATGCTCCCTCAAGAAATCTGAGTAAGGAACAAGGTTCTTATATAATTTGAAAACCATATTTTAAGAATAAATACTGCATGACAAGCTAAGAGATGTTCATTTAAGACAGAATCACTTTTTAAAAGACAGTCTTAAAACTACTATATACTACCAAGCAAGTCAATTTCTTTAAAAACTAACTTTTAAAGGGTGGAAACAAATAGAAATCTTTCAATAACCCAATAAGGTCTGCTCAGATCAGGACAATTAATGACTGGAGCAGTAGGGATTTCCTTTCATTTCTATCAAATAAATGAGAAATTTTGTGAAGATCAAGATTCTGTCTCTGGGTATAATTTGAGGTATAGCTGATCAGGAGATAGAACAAGTACAGTTCCAAACTCTTCTTTATTTGCCCTCTAATGCCTGTGTTTTCTTACTGATAAGCCACACACAGGAAAAAGAACAGTGCAAGACTTCAATCAGTGAAGAAGTCATTGAGAAGAAGAAGGCTGAATCATAGGGAGTCAGAGGAGAACATACAATACTATTTACTGCAAGGACACTGAGTAAGAGATGTTTAGAAATACCACCAGATTTTTTTTAGCCATCAGCAGTACAGAGGACTTAAGAATTCATTTAAATATACAAAGTTTGAGCAGCATGTACACAACACACCTTCCTTACCTTCTGAGAGATAATAATATTAAGCTGTTGAATGCAGCATAAGGAACACTTGGTCAAACTTTTTTTCCATGATTCCAAAGAAATATCCAGGTCTGCAAAAGGAAGAAATGATTGCAAGTTAAAGGTTTTTTTTAAAAGACCTCACTGGTCTTTGTCTTAACTCTGCATCAATCAATAAGCCTGGGGGAAGAGGAAGGCTCAGTGAACACGGAATTTAACTCTGTACTCACCATAGGGGAAACAATGAGGATGCAGAGAGAAGTCTGTCCCCAGTGGTCCCACAGCTGGAGACCACAAAGCTAGATCTCAAGCAGGCATACTGCTGTTCAGTCTTCTCTCCACAGCATCATGGCACCTGGTGCTGCCCCCACCCCCAATGCTTCCTTCTCTTCCACCAGGACCACCCACTGTGCAATACCAATGAGTCCTCAGGAGTCCAGAAAACCAATGTGAGTGCAAAGTCATGCCATCTTCTGCCACCACTTTCCCCTGTCTTCATCTGAATCTGTGGGAAGGGCTATGTCCTAACATCTGCATGGGGAGAGGAGGTATGGGACAAAGAGCCATCACTATTAATTGGCAGGCTCTGCTGGGGGAGGGAAAGACTGTGTGCTTTCCACTGCTAAGCAAGGTCTACCAGAGTAAGAGGAGAGAAATGGGTCATCAGATCACTATTCATGCCATGTCCCCTGTGTAGATGGAAGACAAAAGAATGGAGGGACTAAAGTGTTCCCAGGATTCTAATCCAGGTTTTCTGATGCCCTCTGTAGTGCTCTTCCCATTATGATAATTTGATTCCAGAAAAATGTCAGCCTAAAATTATCTGGTAATACAGAAAACTCCTCATGTTAACAAAATAAAACAGGTCCTTGCAAGTATTGAATTGTGTCTCCCCAAGATATGTTGAGGTCCTAAACCCTAGGTCTTCAAAAGATGACCTTCTTTGGAAACAGGGTCATTGCAGATATAATTAGTCAAGATGATGCCACACTGGGGTAGGATGGGCCCCTAATGCAGTAAGACTACTGTCCTTATAAGAAGGAAGCTGTGTGTAAAGAGACACAAAGGAAGCCCACCATGTGGTATGGAGGGTTGGAGGCACTCATTTACAAGACAGGATGCCAAAGATCACAGCAAACCACTAGACAGCAGGGAAATAATACCACTCTCATTTAGACAATCCATAGGCAAAGGGGAAGCATAAACAGTTTAATGTCTGGAAGAGACAGAAAAGCACCCTCCTGGGATCACTCTAGCTTGGGCTACAACTCCTGTTCCCAGCATGACCTTGGACAAGGGGGTTTTCTTCTCTTGGTCTCTCTTTTACCAACAATAGAGATGGTAGTGATAGATCCCTTATAGTTAGAAGTAAATATTGAATGAGATAATGCATATGAGAACACAAAGCATAGATAACACATAGCCCAGAATAAGGACTCAAAAATATCATTACCACGAATATTATTCATTTTTCAAGGCAGATTTAAACACAAAGAAAAAAACAACAGGTGAATAATTTACAAACTTAGAAGTCTCAATAATCAACCTTCAGTTCACGTATATTATAACTGCCCAATAGGGAAGCTATTAAACAGATGTGACTATTCAAATTTAAATTACAAAATGAAATGAAAACTTCAGTCTCTCTGGCACATTAGCCACATTTCAAATGCTCAAGGGCCACATATGGGTACTGGCTACCATACCAAATGACACAGAATAGAACATTTCCAGTATGGCACAAAGATCTACTGGACATTGATGTCATCAACTTTAAGGCATAAGGTAGAAACTTCACAGAGACAGAGGTCAAGATTTCAATGGTGTCGTATTTTCCTTTCAACTTATAAAAGATTTACAACAATGTATCAGTAAATCAACATTTAAAAATCCCTTTATCATCAGTAAATATAAAAGTAAGTTTTTACCACAACTTCAAAAAGAAGGTGCTGCTACCAAGAATTTTTCATCTGCAGTAGGAAATGCTAGAAGTCATGATGGGATGTGGATTAACCATGTAAATATCAGGATATGAATAGCCTCAGCAGTATCCATAAAAGTGAAAAGGACTCGAATTTTAGAAACAAGAATTGGTATAAACACATGTACACTGAACCCCAAACTCACTACAGATTAAGAGAGGCTATTCTGGTATAACATGCTGACCACACAAATATATTTTTAATGTTCAGCACCTGGGATGACTTAAAAACCACATGGGAGATTATAGTCA
The DNA here is from genome assembly GCA_022376925.1 of Tragulus kanchil. Taxonomy (NCBI): domain Eukaryota; kingdom Metazoa; phylum Chordata; class Mammalia; order Artiodactyla; family Tragulidae; genus Tragulus; species Tragulus kanchil. The sequence goes on along the minus strand of JAIOJX010000030.1, from coordinate 195,853,177 downwards.
AAGCAGAGAAAACACAATACTAAGTGAAAGAACAGAAATCAAAGTGACAGTATAGTTTATAAGTCTCGAGTTAGATGTCACCTAAAATGCTTTGTTCACTGTAATTGGCCTATAGCAATTTATTTAAGTCTCAGGGAGACTCCTTAGCATGACCTTGGACAAGGGGTTTTCTTCTTGGTCTCTCTTTTACCAACAATAGAGATGGTAGTGATAGATCCCTTATAGTTAGAAGTAAATATTGAATGAGATAATGCATATGAGAACACAAAGCATAGATAACACATAGCCCAGAATAAGGACTCAAAAATATCATTACCACGAATATTATTCATTTTTCAAGGCAGATTTAAACACAAAGAAAAAAACAACAGGTGAATAATTTACAAACTTAGAAGTCTCAATAATCAACCTTCAGTTCACGTATATTATAACTGCCCAATAGGGAAGCTATTAAACAGATGTGACTATTCAAATTTAAATTACAAAATGAAATGAAAACTTCAGTCTCTCTGGCACATTAGCCACATTTCAAATGCTCAAGGGCCACATATGGGTACTGGCTACCATACCAAATGACACAGAATAGAACATTTCCAGTATGGCACAAAGATCTACTGGACATTGATGTCATCAACTTTAAGGCATAAGGTAGAAACTTCACAGAGACAGAGGTCAAGATTTCAATGGTGTCGTATTTTCCTTTCAACTTATAAAAGATTTACAACAATGTATCAGTAAATCAACATTTAAAAATCCCTTTATCATCAGTAAATATAAAAGTAAGTTTTTACCACAACTTCAAAAAGAAGGTGCTGCTACCAAGAATTTTTCATCTGCAGTAGGAAATGCTAGAAGTCATGATGGGATGTGGATTAACCATGTAAATATCAGGATATGAATAGCCTCAGCAGTATCCATAAAAGTGAAAAGGACTCGAATTTTAGAAACAAGAATTGGTATAAACACATGTACACTGAACCCCAAACTCACTACAGATTAAGAGAGGCTATTCTGGTATAACATGCTGACCACACAAATATATTTTTAATGTTCAGCACCTGGGATGACTTAAAAACCACATGGGAGATTATAGTCAAAGCAGAGAAAACACAATACTAAGTGAAAGAACAGAAATCAAAGTGACAGTATAGTTTATAAGTCTCGAGTTAGATGTCACCTAAAATGCTTTGTTCACTGTAATTGGCCTATCAAGACGACATTATGCAATGAACAGCTCAAGAGACAGCCCAATGATGTCTCTAATCTTGATACAATTTCTAGACAGGGAGAGAATATAATAGGCAAATCACTCCTGTTTCAATCAAGACGGGGAAATCACTGTTCAAGAAAAGGCAAATCAAAATAGAGAAAGTTTAGTTTCCCACTAATCAGAGATGACATTGAAAAGGAAAACTGAACTCTTGGATAAAAGCCCAAAACTCTAAAGAAATCACTTAATCCCAAGCATTAATGGGCAATAGGACTTGGTGCTATAGAGCAGAGATGTGGATAAATCAGCGCCCTTCACATTCAGGGGAAGGCCCGACCAAGAGGAATAGAAGGTACAGGTGTTTGCTGAAGTAACCCCAGTAGGATCATCAGGGAAGCCCAGTGGCATTTTATTGTTTAGCCATGCTTTATCTCACACACATAGCCCACCATCCAATGAGTTCCTAGGACAGACTGAGGGACCAGCCATGTGTTTAAGGCTGTTGAGCCTTTCTCAGACTCAGAAAATGATCACATCCCATCCATACCAACTTTTATGGACTATGGGTTATCTTCTTTTCATTTCATGTCAGTATGGGAGGTGGGAGGGTCTATAGAGCAGGCTCAGGAAATCTCATCCTGACATCACAGTCTATAGAGCCTTTTCCTTGAGAAGAACAAAAGAAAGATTAATGGAAGGTGATAATCCACACAAAGGAAGGGGTCAGAGAAAGAACACCTGGAGAAAGCCTCTCTTAAAGAGGAGGAGCCCTCACTACAGATTCACCATGGCCTCTCTGACAGCTCAAAGAGAAACTGCAGTGATCGCCACATCATGGTAACAATCCACAGGAGTCTCTACATTCCTTTCTTATGACACTTGTCTGCCACCTGGAGAGATGCGCTTATCTCTTTTCTTGGGACCGTTTCTGAATGTGGCAGGGTGGTCTCAAGTGAAAGGCAACCTGTTGGCTGAGGGACACAGAGCATGGTTCTGGATGTGTATGAGGTCAGATCTTGAACTGGTCCTATCACATGCCTGCTGTTGGCATTGTTAAGAAACATAAGAAAATTTTCACATGATTTCTTTCAGGATACCACCTTCTCTACATAAAATGAGCTTGTTGCTCTGCTTGAGCAAGATATTCCAGTTTGTTCAACCAGTTAGAAAATATATGCTCTAAGGCAGTCAAAATTTACACTCTTCCAGTTATAAGATAAATACATACCAGTGATGCTATGCATAAAAGCTTCCAAAAAGGGTTTCCCCGACGGGAAATCACTGTTCAAGAAAAGGCAAATCAAAATAGAGAAAGTTTAGTTTCCCACTAATCAGAGATGACATTGAAAAGGAAAACTGAACTCTTGGATAAAAGCCCAAAACTCTAAAGAAATCACTTAATCCCAAGCATTAATGGGCAATAGGACTTGGTGCTATAGAGCAGAGATGTGGATAAATCAGCGCCCTTCACATTCAGGGGAAGGCCCGACCAAGAGGAATAGAAGGTACAGGTGTTTGCTGAAGTAACCCCAGTAGGATCATCAGGGAAGCCCAGTGGCATTTTATTGTTTAGCCATGCTTTATCTCACACACATAGCCCACCATCCAATGAGTTCCTAGGACAGACTGAGGGACCAGCCATGTGTTTAAGGCTGTTGAGCCTTTCTCAGACTCAGAAAATGATCACATCCCATCCATACCAACTTTTATGGACTATGGGTTATCTTCTTTTCATTTCATGTCAGTATGGGAGGTGGGAGGGTCTATAGAGCAGGCTCAGGAAATCTCATCCTGACATCACAGTCTATAGAGCCTTTTCCTTGAGAAGAACAAAAGAAAGATTAATGGAAGGTGATAATCCACACAAAGGAAGGGGTCAGAGAAAGAACACCTGGAGAAAGCCTCTCTTAAAGAGGAGGAGCCCTCACTACAGATTCACCATGGCCTCTCTGACAGCTCAAAGAGAAACTGCAGTGATCGCCACATCATGGTAACAATCCACAGGAGTCTCTACATTCCTTTCTTATGACACTTGTCTGCCACCTGGAGAGATGCGCTTATCTCTTTTCTTGGGACCGTTTCTGAATGTGGCAGGGTGGTCTCAAGTGAAAGGCAACCTGTTGGCTGAGGGACACAGAGCATGGTTCTGGATGTGTATGAGGTCAGATCTTGAACTGGTCCTATCACATGCCTGCTGTTGGCATTGTTAAGAAACATAAGAAAATTTTCACATGATTTCTTTCAGGATACCACCTTCTCTACATAAAATGAGCTTGTTGCTCTGCTTGAGCAAGATATTCCAGTTTGTTCAACCAGTTAGAAAATATATGCTCTAAGGCAGTCAAAATGTACAATCTTCCAGTTATAAGATAAATACATACCAGTGATACTAAGTACAATGTGATGACCATAGCTAACACAGCTGTAAGGTATATTAAAAAATTGTTGAGAGAATAAATCCAAAAGATCTCATTAGAAAGAGAAATTTTTCTTTCCCTTTTTCTTTCTTTTTTTTTAAAAAATTTTGGCCTCTTGTATTGGTCCTTTATTTATTTTCACCCATCTTAATTCTTTGGCCTCTGTGGGCCTCCCATCACAGTGGCCTCTCTCATTGCAGAGCACCGGCTCTGGGCGCATGGGCTCCAGAGCTCCGGCTCGTAATTGGACACACTGGTCCAGCCACTCCGCAGCATGTAGGATCTTTCTGTGCCAGGGATGCAACCAGTGACCCTTGTAACGCAAGGTGAACTCTCTACCCACTGGACCACCAGGGAAGCCCTCTCTTTTATTATTATTACTGTATCTATATGAGAAGATGGGTGTTAGCTAAACCATCCACCCATGTTGTGGCTGTTATTTCACAATATAGGCAAAATCAAACCATTGTGCTATACACCTTAAATCTATACAAGTAATGTACATCAATTATTTATCAGTGAAAGTGGAAAAATAATAATGCATACCTAATTAATTTTAAAAAGAAGATATATGCATGTTACAATATAATAAATTCAATGATAAATGTTAACTCTAATAAAAGACAGTGGTATCAGGAAATGATGGCAAAAGTGAAACAGTGGCAATAAATAAAAATTTTAAAGCTCAAAGAGAAACTGCGTTTCTTATGACACTTGTCTGCCACCTGGAGAGATGCGCTTATCTCTTTTCTTGGGACCGTTTCTGAATGTGGCAGGGTGGTCTCAAGTGAAAGGCAACCTGTTGGCTGAGGGACACAGAGCATGGTTCTGGATGTGTATGAGGTCAGATCTTGAACTGGTCCTATCACATGCCTGCTGTTGGCATTGTTAAGAAACATAAGAAAATTTTCACATGATTTCTTTCAGGATACCACCTTCTCTACATAAAATGAGCTTGTTGCTCTGCTTGAGCAAGATATTCCAGTTTGTTCAACCAGTTAGAAAATATATGCTCTAAGGCAGTCAAAATGTACAATCTTCCAGTTATAAGATAAATACATACCAGTGATACTAAGTACAATGTGATGACCATAGCTAACACAGCTGTAAGGTATATTAAAAAATTGTTGAGAGAATAAATCCAAAAGATCTCATTAGAAAGAGAAATTTTTCTTTCCCTTTTTCTTTCTTTTTTTTTAAAAAATTTTGGCCTCTTGTATTGGTCCTTTATTTATTTTCACCCATCTTAATTCTTTGGCCTCTGTGGGCCTCCCATCACAGTGGCCTCTCTCATTGCAGAGCACCGGCTCTGGGCGCATGGGCTCCAGAGCTCCGGCTCGTAATTGGACACACTGGTCCAGCCACTCCGCAGCATGTAGGATCTTTCTGTGCCAGGGATGCAACCAGTGACCCTTGTAACGCAAGGTGAACTCTCTACCCACTGGACCACCAGGGAAGCCCTCTCTTTTATTATTATTACTGTATCTATATGAGAAGATGGGTGTTAGCTAAACCATCCACCCATGTTGTGGCTGTTATTTCACAATATAGGCAAAATCAAACCATTGTGCTATACACCTTAAATCTATACAAGTAATGTACATCAATTATTTATCAGTGAAAGTGGAAAAATAATAATGCATACCTAATTAATTTTAAAAAGAAGATATATGCATGTTACAATATAATAAATTCAATGATAAATGTTAACTCTAATAAAAGACAGTGGTATCAGAAAATGATGGCAAAGACATTAAAATGCCTTGATAGAAAATCTGAGAAAAATGAACAGTCAATAACCCATTAGAGCAACAAAGATTGTCATTTTTTAATGACACATTGGTGATAAAATCAGAATTAGATAACAGAGTAACTTAAAAGATGTCTTCACTTTAAATCATCTGGGCATCTGTCTTAGAACAGCCACCTCTCAAGGAGCTCAACTCCCAGCTTTATTCCTTCTCTTTTGCTACTGTCTACACAGCCTGATGCCCCTGAAAGAATATCCAAATAAGACGACCTGGGGATTATCTGTTGCTATTCTTAACCTTCATCTGCCTACATGTTAAGAACAGGGCATATACCCACCCTGTGCTCAGCTGTGATCCACATGAAGGATAAAATTGATGGGTAGCAAATCCAAGGATAAGCACAATTTAGTAGCCATACTAACAAAATAATCTTAAAAGCAACAAAACTTGCTGAGTGCTTACTGGGTGCCATAGCACGAGTCTAAGCAATTTACATACAAATCAGTTAATCCTTACAACTACCCTATGAAGTACATACTATTATTATCTCCTTTTGACACACAAAGAAATCAAGGCATGGGAAGGTTAAGTAACTTGTCCAAGGTCACATAGCCAAGCAGAAAGCTTCCACAGACCCTGCTCTTGACTTCTATCTCTGCTACTTGTTAAGAGACAAAAACATAACTGTAGGTCTGTGGTCAAGTTCAACAGAAGGTACATAGCAGGAACTTCCAATAGGAACCTGTGGGTAAGTGTTGAATACATGTTCTTCTCAGTCCGCATGATATTTGTAAGTTTTAGAAAATCTTCTGTCAAAATGTAAAACCTGAAAATTTCTGCATAAATACTCAAGTTTTAGTCTTTTCTAGGAGAAGAAGGTCTGCAAATACTCCCTCATGCAACACTGGTGAGAACTAAAATGTAGGCTTCTTGAAATGGAGGATAATATGACCTAGTCTGCCACACCACCACTCTCTAATATCTTATACCTCACAATTTCTCGCCTTTATATTTCCTATTAGGACCTCATAATGCATTTGAGCAAGTGGGCTCTGATTTAGATGAATGGAGATTTTATAAAGGAAAGAATTCTGAGCCAAGAGGTGAAATCTAGTTCTAGCTATGGAATTGGTAATACTACCTTTTTACCCATATGCACACTTTCAAAATGTGAGACCAAGCTAGATACTAAGATTTCATAAGTTTTAAAACTCAGGTAGGATAGTGAAGCATTACATTTTTTATCACAGCAGTGAAAAATGAGCTTGTCACTGTTTCACAGGCTACCTAAGAAAGTTCTCCCTATGCACAGAAAAACAAAGAAAAGAAAAGAAAATTTGGCCTATGGGCAGCTGAAACACTTGCCCATCTGTGGGGCATGAGAAGGAGCTCCCAACAGTACTTCAGTACTTCTCCACTGCTGTACTGAGTGTACTCTTCAGATAAGTGATAATAACTCTTCATTCTGCAATGTCATAAGCTTCTCAATTTCACATTGGTGTTCAAAGGACAAAGGTTTTTAACATTTTTATTTATTCATGCACATATGTACAAATTTATTAATTCACTGAATAAATGTGGGTGAAGCTCTGGGCAGTGTGGCAGACACTATGATATAAAACCACAAGGCAAAATAGTGGGTAAATACGGAACTAAAGCTTACTTTCCCAGATGGTTGTCATTGTGGGGAGGGTTATGTGTAATACCTGAAGGTAACAAGTAGTCAGCCTTGCATGACTGGTGCAAGCATGCCCTGAGGTACATCCCAACTCCAGGGAAACTGCTAATACTTCACAAAGTATTGAGAGAGGCCAATTTTTTATGCATAAAGAAGTGTCAGATCTTCATGTTAAGATCAAGCACAAGGCAAAATCTGGAAGGCTGAGTCTATTCAGCAAACAGACAGTGAAAACTAGAAGCACTAATGCTACAAAATCAGAGTTCAGAGCTTCCTTGAGTTGTAGGTGATTCAGCTTAAACATGGTCTCATCAGAGCACACAGCAGGAGCTCTCTAACGGTTTGGTGATGATGTCATTTGCTACACAGGATGAAAGGATGCCTGAAGTGTGCACTTATATTCTGAGTCCAATCTCACAATCCAGAACTGACCAAGGCAAGGTCTTTCATCCAGCTAATATCTTATACCTCACAATTTCGCCTTTATATTTCCTATTAGGACCTCATAATGCATTTGAGCAAGTGGGCTCTGATTTAGATGAATGGAGATTTTATAAAGGAAAGAATTCTGAGCAAGAGGTAAAATCTAGTTCTAGCTATAGAATTGGTAATACTACCTTTTTACCCATATGCACACTTTCAAAATGTGAGACCAAGCTAGATACTAAGATTTCATAAGCTTTAAAACTCAGGTAGGATAGTGAAGCATTACATTTTTTATCACAGCAGTGAAAATGAGCTTGTCACTGTTTCACAGGCTACCTAAGAAAGTTCTCCCTATGCACAGAAAAACAAAGAAAAGAAAAGAAAATTTGGCCTATGGGCAGCTGAAACACTTGCCCATCTGTGGGGCATGAGAAGGAGCTCCCAACAGTACTTCAGTACTTCTCCACTGCTGTACTGAGTGTACTCTTCAGATAAGTGATAATAACTCTTCATTCTGCAATGTCATAAGCTTCTCAATTTCACATTGGTGTTCAAAGGACAAAGGTTTTTAACATTTTTATTTATTCATGCACATATGTACAAATTTATTAATTCACTGAATAAATGTGGGTGAAGCTCTGGGCAGTGTGGCAGACACTATGATATAAAACCACAAGGCAAAATAGTGGGTAAATACGGAACTAAAGCTTACTTTCCCAGATGGTTGTCATTGTGGGGAGGGTTATGTGTAATACCTGAAGGTAACAAGTAGTCAGCCTTGCATGACTGGTGCAAGCATGCCCTGAGGTACATCCCAACTCCAGGGAAACTGCTAATACTTCACAAAGTATTGAGAGAGGCCAATTTTTTATGCATAAAGAAGTGTCAGATCTTCATGTTAAGATCAAGCACAAGGCAAAATCTGGAAGGCTGAGTCTATTCAGCAAACAGACAGTGAAAACTAGAAGCACTAATGCTACAAAATCAGAGTTCAGAGCTTCCTTGAGTTGTAGGTGATTCAGCTTAAACATGGTCTCATCAGAGCACACAGCAGGAGCTCTCTAACGGTTTGGTGATGATGTCATTTGCTACACAGGATGAAAGGATGCCTGAAGTGTGCACTTATATTCTGAGTCCAATCTCACAATCCAGAACTGACCAAGGCAAGGTCTTTCATCCAGCTGGGCATAAGAGACACATCTGCTTCATGTTCAGTCTTATTCCACACCCAGGAGGGTGTTTGCTTCCATATCACTTCAAAGGGGTCCCTCTGAATTGACAGTTGCTCTGGGAGAACTGTGGGAAGGTAACACACGGATCCTCAAATGGAAGCCTTGTGGCTTGGGCCAAGCATTGCTCCTGCTGGGTAGTCACCGCTAACAGTACCTGTGCGTCAAGATTGGCCTGTCAACCAGCCAGAGCTCTTGGCAGAGGCTATGTAAAGTTACTGATTCTGTGGGAGTGAGTCAGGTGTTTATGTGTGACCCAGTACTTTTTCTCCAGGGCTATTTCACCAAGTCCTTCCTGAGCAGGGCCAAGGTACTGCCAAATACCTTCTTCCCAGAACGAGAGGCTTTAGGCTGCTTTCTCTATCTCTTCTTCTCCATAGAAGATCACTGACCTTCACACCACTTTCCAAATTCTATTTCCTTTGTTTGGTCCACCCAGAAACTTTCACTGCCTCATTTAAAGCACAATCTAAATTCAGGAAGCAAAAATTTGGTTGCCATTCCCTTAAGGACAAAGGAGGGCTTGGTCTTTAAATTAGGATTCTTTAATTCCAGTATTTTAGAAGTGAGAAGAAATATTTACTTGCCATCCTTCAGGAAGACACCTCATTCTCATACAGGCTAAATTACCTCTTCCAAAGCAGCAGTAACAATGGATTTCCCATATTAAAACAGGCTGAACCTTTGCCTACAATCACATTTATACTCTGAATGCAACCTCACCCTCTCGATAAGTTGACTAGGTGAAAATTTGCACTTTTCAAATTCTTGATTTAGTTAGAATCAAGAGAAACTTCTTTACAGACTTCACTTGAAAATCAGAGTTCAGAGCTTCCTTGAGTTGTAGGTGATTCAGCTTAAACATGGTCTCATCAGAGCACACAGCAGGAGCTCTCTAACGGTTTGGTGATGATGTCATTTGCTACACAGGATGAAAGGATGCCTGAAGTGTGCACTTATATTCTGAGTCCAATCTCACAATCCAGAACTGACCAAGGCAAGGTCTTTCATCCAGCTGGGCATAAGAGACACATCTGCTTCATGTTCAGTCTTATTCCACACCCAGGAGGGTGTTTGCTTCCATATCACTTCAAAGGGGTCCCTCTGAATTGACAGTTGCTCTGGGAGAACTGTGGGAAGGTAACACACGGATCCTCAAATGGAAGCCTTGTGGCTTGGGCCAAGCATTGCTCCTGCTGGGTAGTCACCGCTAACAGTACCTGTGCGTCAAGATTGGCCTGTCAACCAGCCAGAGCTCTTGGCAGAGGCTATGTAAAGTTACTGATTCTGTGGGAGTGAGTCAGGTGTTTATGTGTGACCCAGTACTTTTTCTCCAGGGCTATTTCACCAAGTCCTTCCTGAGCAGGGCCAAGGTACTGCCAAATACCTTCTTCCCAGAACGAGAGGCTTTAGGCTGCTTTCTCTATCTCTTCTTCTCCATAGAAGATCACTGACCTTCACACCACTTTCCAAATTCTATTTCCTTTGTTTGGTCCACCCAGAAACTTTCACTGCCTCATTTAAAGCACAATCTAAATTCAGGAAGCAAAAATTTGGTTGCCATTCCCTTAAGGACAAAGGAGGGCTTGGTCTTTAAATTAGGATTCTTTAATTCCAGTATTTTAGAAGTGAGAAGAAATATTTACTTGCCATCCTTCAGGAAGACACCTCATTCTCATACAGGCTAAATTACCTCTTCCAAAGCAGCAGTAACAATGGATTTCCCATATTAAAACAGGCTGAACCTTTGCCTACAATCACATTTATACTCTGAATGCAACCTCACCCTCTCGATAAGTTGACTAGGTGAAAATTTGCACTTTTTCAAATTCTTGATTTAGTTAGAATCAAGAGAAACTTCTTTACAGACTAACTTGAGTTCAAAGGCCAGGAAACAATCACAGGAATCAAGCAGTATCTTGAATTCAGACACACCTGAATTCTGGTTCAGATCTCAAATTAGATACCTAATATTTTGGTGTCCTTGGGCAAGTTATATAACTTCTCTAAGCCTTCAATTCCTAATCCAGAGAATGAGAGTAATAAAGTCTCCCTACTCTGCATGTCCCTAGGCAATACTTCAGAGCTAATACATAAACAAGCACTCATTACATATAGTACCTGGTGCAAAATAGGGGCGGGGTACAAAATAATAGTTATGTTGTCGCACAGAAGGGACAGCAATTAAAACAAGGAGAGATGCCTCTTGTTTACTGTACCAGTATTTAACAGAATCCCCAGAGAAAGATAGAAGCTTCAACTGTTGACGTAAGTTATATTTAAAAGACAATGTTGAAGATAGAAGGGTCAACCAAAGAAATACATCAACAAGTTCACAAAGAACTAAAGGAAGAAAGAAATATTCCAAGTCTATGGATAGGGAGATTCAATACTGTTAAGATGTAAGTTCTTCCAATTGAACTGTAGGGTGAATGCGTGTGTGTGTGCCAAGTCGCTTTGGTCATGTCTGATTCTTTGCTACCCTATGGAATATAGCCCGCCAGGCTCCCCTGTCCATGGGGCTTCTCCAGGCAGGAGTATTGGAGTGGGTTGCCATTCCCTCTTCCAGGGGATCTTCCTGAGCCAGGCTTTGAATCTGCATCTCTTATGTCTCCTGCATCAGCAGGTGGGTTCTTTACCAATAGTGCTACCTGGGAAGCCCCCAGAGTCAATGCAACCCCCATTAAAATTCCCAGCAAGTTGTTTTATAGATATGAGCACACTAACTCTAAAGTTTATATGCAGAGGCAACAGACACAGACGAGTCAACATGTCAAAGAAGAAGAACAAAGTTAGAGAATCATTAACAACACTACTTGTTTAAAGGCTTGTTATAAAACTACTATAATCAAAAACAGTGTCGCACTGGCAAAAGAATAAATAAAAAAAATTAATGCAACAGAAGAGAGAGCCCAAAAATAGACTTCCATAAATACAGTCAATTGATTTTTGACAAAGGAGAACAGAAAATACAATGGAGCAAAGACAGTCTTTTCAACCATTGGTGCTGGAACAACTAAAGAGTCACATGCAAATAAATAAATCAAGATAATGATCTTAAACCCTTCACAAATGTGAAGTGAAAGTCACCGAGTCCTGTCCAACTCTTTGTGAACCCATGGACGGTAACCCACCAGGTTCCTCTGTCCATGGGATTTTCCAGGCAAGAATACTGGAGTGGGTTGTCATTTCCTTCTCCAGAGGATCTTTCTGACTGAGGGATTGGAACCTATGCCTCCAGTGTCTCTTGCTTTGCTAGGTGATTCTGTATCACTGGGCTACCTGGGAGGCCCCATAATGTGTCATCATAGGCTCATCAACTGTAATAAATGTACTCTCTTGTGGGGGATGTTTGCAATGGGGGAAGCTAAGTATGTGGCTAAGTATGTAAGTGGGATACCACTTGTGTCTTTCATTTCATTTCACAGTGAACCTAAGTGCTTGAAAAAAAATTAGGTCTTACTAAAAATTCAGCTGCTGAAGAGCACTGATTGACTCTGCCAATATATACTGAGTAACAGCTTTATATCAGATGAGGGCCAAGCACAGTGGCATGGAGGGGGGTAATAAAAAGGTGAAAAGGATGTAATTAGCATCTTTTATCACAGAAGTGTTGGGAGACAGAGATAAGCAAGTGACAATATTAAATCATGGTGGTGCTCAGGAAATTAGAAGGTGTTCCAGAAGCATATGCTTAGCAAAGCCCCCACTGGGGAAACCAGCTTTTCCAGGGTTTGGGCCAACTCAGCTGAGATCCACAATCCAAACAAAAACTTGCAGTGTGAAGAAGGTGGGTAATAGCAGGTACAAAGGCTTGGAGATGAAAGCAAATGGGCCCTCCAAAGAATAGAAAGAAGTCAGGGAAGTCATAGGATGCTAGGAGCCAACAGGTACAGTGGGGGACTCAGCTCACTCTTAAAAAGGGTGAAAGAGGGATTTGATCTCAACATACTGGTTTACAAAGGACATAATTTTAAAAAAAAAATAAAACTATTTTAATTTAAAATCAAAAAACAGTGTCGCACGGGCAAAAGAATAAATAAAAAAAATTAATGCAACAGAAGAGAGAGCCCAAAAATAGACTTCCATAAATACAGTCAATTGATTTTTGACAAAGGAGAACAGAAAATACAATGGAGCAAAGACAGTCTTTTCAACCATTGGTGCTGGAACAACTAAAGAGTCACATGCAAATAAATAAATCAAGATAATGATCTTAAACCCTTCACAAATGTGAAGTGAAAGTCACCGAGTCCTGTCCAACTCTTTGTGAACCCATGGACGGTAACCCACCAGGTTCCTCTGTCCATGGGATTTTCCAGGCAAGAATACTGGAGTGGGTTGTCATTTCCTTCTCCAGAGGATCTTTCTGACTGAGGGATTGGAACCTATGCCTCCAGTGTCTCTTGCTTTGCTAGGTGATTCTGTATCACTGGGCTACCTGGGAGGCCCCATAATGTGTCATCATAGGCTCATCAACTGTAATAAATGTACTCTCTTGTGGGGGATGTTTGCAATGGGGGAAGCTAAGTATGTGGCTAAGTATGTAAGTGGGATACCACTTGTGTCTTTCATTTCATTTCACAGTGAACCTAAGTGCTTGAAAAAAAATTAGGTCTTACTAAAAATTCAGCTGCTGAAGAGCACTGATTGACTCTGCCAATATATACTGAGTAACAGCTTTATATCAGATGAGGGCCAAGCACAGTGGCATGGAGGGGGGTAATAAAAAGGTGAAAAGGATGTAATTAGCATCTTTTATCACAGAAGTGTTGGGAGACAGAGATAAGCAAGTGACAATATTAAATCATGGTGGTGCTCAGGAAATTAGAAGGTGTTCCAGAAGCATATGCTTAGCAAAGCCCCCACTGGGGAAACCAGCTTTTCCAGGGTTTGGGCCAACTCAGCTGAGATCCACAATCCAAACAAAAACTTGCAGTGTGAAGAAGGTGGGTAATAGCAGGTACAAAGGCTTGGAGATGAAAGCAAATGGGCCCTCCAAAGAATAGAAAGAAGTCAGGGAAGTCATAGGATGCTAGGAGCCAACAGGTACAGTGGGGGACTCAGCTCACTCTAGGCTAGGTTGAGGCAGCAGGGCAAGGAGCAGGCTTGAAAGAGGGGATTTGATCTCAACATACTGGAAAGCTATCAGGGAGCTTTTTAAACAGAACAATGGCTTCTCTTTGGGTAGTGAGACTACAAAAGATATTTTTGCCCTTAATTTTTAAAAACTTCTAAAATGAGCAAGTATGGTTACGCAATTTAAAAAAGGCATTTAAACAGCTCATGTTAAAAAGAAATAAATAAATGGATAAAGAAGTTGTGGTACATATGTACAATGGAATATTTCTCAGCCATAAAAGAAATGCATTTTAGTCAGTCTTAATGAGGGGGATGAACTTAGAATCTATTATACAATTTGAAGTAGGTCAGAAAGAGAAGGATAAATATAGTATACTAATACATATATACGGAATCTATAAAGATGGTACTGATAAATGTATATGAAGAGCAGTAATGGAGAATCAGACATAAGGGACTTGTGGACACTGGCAGGAGGGAGGAGTGGGCAAGAGGTATGCGAAGAGTAACATGGAAACTTACTTACCATAAGTAAAACAGACAACCAATCTGAATGTGCTGTAAGACTAAGGGAACTTACACAGGGGCTATGCAACAACCTGGAGGGGTGGGATGGGGAGGAAGATGGGAGGGAAGTTCAAGTGGGAGGTGTCAAGTGCATACCTAGGACTGAATTGGGCTTATATATAGGAGTAAACAACAAAACTCTGTAAAGGAAAAATAAAAATAAATTTAAAATAAAAGAAATTCGAAAAAAGAGAAAAAATACAATAAACTGCCCATCAAAGAAACACTTCTTGGAGAGGAGGTCAGTGATTTAAACACTGTTAACATCATCAAGAAAGCAAACTCAAATTTAAAAACAGGAAAGTGGTAAACACAGAATCTCTAGCTCAGTGCATCAGTCAAGAGATGTAGCTCAACTGAAATGCAGGCCAGACTCTAGAGCCTTCCACAGGAAGACCTCAGAGATTACGGTCTTGAAGATGTCAGCGAAACAAGCTAGAAGGAAACTTAGAGATCTTCTAAGTGGTTTTCAAATGTTTTCAAGAAAAAAGGGCTTTTTTTTCCTTTTTCAAAGGGAATTTTCAACATAAAATAAGTAAAAGATTACTGCACATTGAACAGGAGGGGAAATGTGGTTGTGAAATCCAAACTGTGATGACTTGATCTCCTTGATTTACTAAGGTTAATTCTTCCTCTCAGGGTTCCACAGAACAGGTTGAAATTTACCAACCTAGGTTTACAAGGCAAGAAACTGCAGTCCACAGACGGAAGTCAAAACTTTCAGCACAGCAAAGTATTGGTATAAAGAAGTTGTGGTACATATGTACAATGGAATATTTCTCAGCCATAAAAGAAATGCATTTTAGTCAGTCTTAATGAGGGGGATGAACTTAGAATCTATTATACAATTTGAAGTAGGTCAGAAAGAGAAGGATAAATATAGTATACTAATACATATATACGGAATCTATAAAGATGGTACTGATAAATGTATATGAAGAGCAGTAATGGAGAATCAGACATAAGGGACTTGTGGACACTGGCAGGAGGGAGGAGTGGGCAAGAGGTATGCGAAGAGTAACATGGAAACTTACTTACCATAAGTAAAACAGACAACCAATCTGAATGTGCTGTAAGACTAAGGGAACTTACACAGGGGCTATGCAACAACCTGGAGGGGTGGGATGGGGAGGAAGATGGGAGGGAAGTTCAAGTGGGAGGTGTCAAGTGCATACCTAGGACTGAATTGGGCTTATATATAGGAGTAAACAACAAAACTCTGTAAAGGAAAAATAAAAATAAATTTAAAATAAAAGAAATTCGAAAAAAGAGAAAAATACAATAAACTGCCCATCAAAGAAACACTTCTTGGAGAGGAGGTCAGTGATTTAAACACTGTTAACATCATCAAGAAAGCAAACTCAAATTTAAAAACAGGAAAGTGGTAAACACAGAATCTCTAGCTCAGTGCATCAGTCAAGAGATGTAGCTCAACTGAAATGCAGGCCAGACTCTAGAGCCTTCCACAGGAAGACCTCAGAGATTACGGTCTTGAAGATGTCAGCGAAACAAGCTAGAAGGAAACTTAGAGATCTTCTAAGTGGTTTTCAAATGTTTTCAAGAAAAAAGGGCTTTTTTTTCCTTTTTCAAAGGGAATTTTCAACATAAAATAAGTAAAAGATTACTGCACATTGAACAGGAGGGGAAATGTGGTTGTGAAATCCAAACTGTGATGACTTGATCTCCTTGATTTACTAAGGTTAATTCTTCCTCTCAGGGTTCCACAGAACAGGTTGAAATTTACCAACCTAGGTTTACAAGGCAAGAAACTGCAGTCCACAGACGGGAAGTCAAAACTTTCAGCACAGCAAAGTATTGGTATAAAGTCATTGGTTAGTGCAGAGTAGGGGCAAGAACTCAGGCACATGTTCTGCATTCACTCTGGTTTTCTCCACCCCTAAAAATGGATTTAAAAAATAATTGCTAGAAAGTATGATGTTCATGAAGAAGTAACGTGCAGTCAGAGCAAAGCACCTCTTTATGGATCCTCCACCTCACTTCCCAGAACCCTCTTGAGCCTGCAGAAGTCCAACTCCACTCCAAAAAGGAGTTCCTAGGGATTGCTGTATATTAGTATGTATTCCAACTCAAAGAACTTTAGCAACAACAACAGAAGGGGATCTTATTGGCTCACGTAAAAGGGAAGATTGAGATCAGTTTTTCCTGGAAAGCCAAGACCTAAGGAGGACTCTATCTCACCGTCACCTGGTTTAGCTTTCTTCTGAAATGCTTCTTATTGAAGGCAAATCTCTTCATCAACGTGGCCACTGACAACTCTGAGGTTAAATTTCTTAAGGCCTGAAGCCCAGAAGACAATGGCAACTCTTGCCCTAGAGTTCCAGCAAACATCTTCAGAAAGGCTTTCATCTACCTGAACCAATCACTATGATCAGGACAAGTGTGATCTTCTGATTGGTCCAGGCTGAGTTATGAGCCATCAAAGTAGAAACATTTCCACATTTGGGGGTTAGTGGGCGGGGGAGACGGGGAATTAGAGAGCAGTGGTTCCTCAATGGAAACTTGGCCTGCTCTTCTCTAGGAAAGGGGTGGAGTGCTCGGCCAGCAATACGAGATATAAACTTGACATTGCCTGTCTCGACCCGGTCTTGAAGATGTCAGCGAAACAAGCTAGAAGGAAACTTAGAGATCTTCTAAGTGGTTTTCAAATGTTTTCAAGAAAAAAGGGCTTTTTTTTCCTTTTTCAAAGGGAATTTTCAACATAAAATAAGTAAAAGATTACTGCACATTGAACAGGAGGGGAAATGTGGTTGTGAAATCCAAACTGTGATGACTTGATCTCCTTGATTTACTAAGGTTAATTCTTCCTCTCAGGGTTCCACAGAACAGGTTGAAATTTACCAACCTAGGTTTACAAGGCAAGAAACTGCAGTCCACAGACGGGAAGTCAAAACTTTCAGCACAGCAAAGTATTGGTATAAAGTCATTGGTTAGTGCAGAGTAGGGGCAAGAACTCAGGCACATGTTCTGCATTCACTCTGGTTTTCTCCACCCCTAAAAATGGATTTAAAAAATAATTGCTAGAAAGTATGATGTTCATGAAGAAGTAACGTGCAGTCAGAGCAAAGCACCTCTTTATGGATCCTCCACCTCACTTCCCAGAACCCTCTTGAGCCTGCAGAAGTCCAACTCCACTCCAAAAAGGAGTTCCTAGGGATTGCTGTATATTAGTATGTATTCCAACTCAAAGAACTTTAGCAACAACAACAGAAGGGGATCTTATTGGCTCACGTAAAAGGGAAGATTGAGATCAGTTTTTCCTGGAAAGCCAAGACCTAAGGAGGACTCTATCTCACCGTCACCTGGTTTAGCTTTCTTCTGAAATGCTTCTTATTGAAGGCAAATCTCTTCATCAACGTGGCCACTGACAACTCTGAGGTTAAATTTCTTAAGGCCTGAAGCCCAGAAGACAATGGCAACTCTTGCCCTAGAGTTCCAGCAAACATCTTCAGAAAGGCTTTCATCTACCTGAACCAATCACTATGATCAGGACAAGTGTGATCTTCTGATTGGTCCAGGCTGAGTTATGAGCCATCAAAGTAGAAACATTTCCACATTTGGGGGTTAGTGGGCGGGGGAGACGGGGAATTAGAGAGCAGTGGTTCCTCAATGGAAACTTGGCCTGCTCTTCTCTAGGAAAGGGGTGGGAGTGCTCGGCCAGCATATACGAGATATAAACTTGACATTGCCTGTCTCGACCCGGTCATTTCCAAAGTGCTGAAAGTGGGACTATTTATGTGAAATGCACCTCGGGGATACTCATGACACTCCTTTTCTATTCACTCATGTAAACAGTCAAACACTGCATACAATTCTAAGTGAATCAGCCCCAACCTAGAACTGAAGTGAAATCAGTGAAATTCAAAGATTTCTACATTTTACCTGCAGTCAGATGGGTCCCAAACGACTTCAGAAAATGCAAACCCTGAGCCTAATACTGGCATTTATTCCTTGTCTCTACTACAGATTCTTATTTTTTAAAAATAGCATATGAATGCAGATTTATTATATTCACCTTTAGGATACATACAAGCATTTAAAAGTTCTAAACACATGAACTTTTTAACACCAAATTTAAAAGATTTTTACAAATACCACAGTGGAAAAGGTTGAATATGCATATAAATATAATTACAATAGAACTAATGATAAATTCTTTTTAAAGAAATACCATTCTTTCAGAGCACAGGAAAATACTGAGCATCTGCCTTTGCCTTCCCTAGACTATGGGCACTGGAAATAAGGTCAAATGCATATTTAGAGCTTAGGCATTTAAAGTTTTCTACCTCTTGGGTTTACAAACTAGCTTCAAATTTCTTCAAAGGTTTAGTCACAAAACAGAGCTAAAATGTAATGAGAAAAGGCTGAAAGAAAAGCTCTAACACAGAGACATCAGGTGGTTTTTGAGAAGCACTTGAATGACAAAGTTGAAACTGACATCTGTTAGCACCTTTCATCAAGCCCCCTTGGAAAATGCACTGAATCCATTTAACTCTTGGCATCCAAAAAGAAGGGATTCTCCAGGTCCCTCAAGTATTAGATGCTCTAAACAAAGCCACAAAGTGGCTCTGATGGGACAAAAACAAAACAAAATGAGCCAAAATAAAACTCAGTTCTCTTCTCTGTGCTTGTCCTGTGTTGAAGAGAAATATGACGAAATGCACATGGGCTGAATCGCCACACAAGTGAATCATGGGTAAAGGCCTCAGGTCAATCCAGGACAGGAGAATGACATCTGTTAGTGTTTGTAGTGTTTGGGGATGGAAACACTCCCCAGGGACCTTTGGAAACAATGCCAGCTTTGAAATAGTGCTGGTCACTTTTCCCTTCCCCCAATCCCATATAAACAGAATCCTTCAAACTCTAATAATAAGAACCAAACCTCATACCACATTCCACATGGCAACATAGCCATTCTGTGACTTTTCTATGAAGAGTCCTTTTTTTTTTTTCTTCCGAGTAAAAATGTTTCTCTAGTCAGTTGAACTAAAATTTGAAAAAAACACATCTAGCATATATTGATAAATTCAGGCATTGGACAACCTAAGGCTTCAAATTTTCTCAAATCCAGTTGAGGAGAATATTTATTCTCACTTGGCTTATTCCTTCTATACAGAGCAATCTAAGTAATTCAAAATATGTTTCTTTTATCCATAGTAAAACACACACCTGTGGGTACCTCGGTAGAGAGGATAAAATCTGGGAGAACACTGTGGAACACTTAGGAGATTTGCACCTTTATTTCAAATCCTCTACGTCTTGCTCATTCAAGTTTGCATCTTTTTGACAGCCTAATATATGCCAGACATTGGATACATAAAGATGACCAAAGTTCACCAGCAGGTAAGTCAACAAGATAAGTACATAAAGAAATGATTATAGTCCATTTGTGTGACTATTGAAAGCAGTCGACTAATGAAGAAAAGGAAGGTTAACTTAGCCAGGGAAAGGGGTGCTATTAGGGAAGGGTCATTGGGTAGGTAACCTTTGACCTTTGAAAGTTAAGTAAGAACTTGCCAGGTGGAAAGTACTATTGAGTGGAGGAGACAGAACAAAGAGTGGGAGTACATTCCAGACTAGCAAAAACAAGTGACTTCATCTCAAATCTTAATACTAATTGACTGGGAGTGGTCGTTCCAAACAATGAACAACACGTGGCAATGAACAACACGATGAGGCCATGAGGCCGATGCTATTGAAGCCCCATTTTATTTCCTTGATTCTATCCAACCCTGAGTTCACCTGTGGCCTCAGTGGACTACTCTGTTACGTGCTGTTTTAATGTTACATACTATTTTAACGACCTACAGCATTCTGCTTTGCTGAGGATTTTCTCTGATTCTTTCGGAGGCCAAAGTCAGCGCAGCGTGGAAGTATTGAACATTTTATGTCCCCACAGGCAACTTTTGTCCTATGAGAAATGGAAGTCAGTGGAAAAGTACACAGGCTCCCCTATCCCTTGGCTACATAATTCTTAGGTATATCATAAATCATCCTCAGTGATAAACCAATGGGACAGAGCCCAACTGACCACATTAAGGTGTCCTTTATTCTCTCTCCCTGACTCATTTTCCTCACCCCCTCATTTCTGCTTCCTAGGATCATCATTCAAATATTATGCATTAGTTATCTATTGCCGTGTAACAAATGGTCCCCAAATTCAGCAGCTTGAGACAATAATAAACACCTATTATCTCTTGTAGTTTCTACAGGTCAGGATACTAGGAAAAGTATAGTTGTATGGTTCTGGCCCACAGCCTCTCCCAAGTTTGCGGTCAAGTGAAGGCATGACGGACCTGAAGGGTCCATTCCAAGGTGGCTCACTCAGATGACTGACAAGTTGCCACTGGTTATTAGCAGGAGGCCTTACGACAAGGAATTCTTCACAGTATTGATTGCGGGTCCTCACAACATGGCAGCTGGCTTCCCTCCCAGGAAAGTATTCAAAGAGAGCAAGGAAGTAGGTCACAATATCCTTTGGACTTAGACTTGGAAGTCACACACTGTCACTTCACTCGTCTATGGATCAAACAGGACAGCCTTCTGTATTATGGGATGGAACTACTCAAGGGAGTGGATACACAAGGGAGGCTAGCATCACTGGGAGACATTTTAGAGACTGAGTATCATACTTTACCGGGTCATTGGGTAGGTAACCTTTGACCTTTGAAAGTTAAGTAAGAACTTGCCAGGTGGAAAGTACTATTGAGTGGAGGAGACAGAACAAAGAGTGGGAGTACATTCCAGACTAGCAAAAACAAGTGACTTCATCTCAAATCTTAATACTAATTGACTGGGAGTGGTCGTTCCAAACAATGAACAACACGTGGCAATGAACAACACGATGAGGCCATGAGGCCGATGCTATTGAAGCCCCATTTTATTTCCTTGATTCTATCCAACCCTGAGTTCACCTGTGGCCTCAGTGGACTACTCTGTTACGTGCTGTTTTAATGTTACATACTATTTTAACGACCTACAGCATTCTGCTTTGCTGAGGATTTTCTCTGATTCTTTGGGAGGCCAAAGTCAGCGCAGCGTGGAAGTATTGAACATTTTATGTCCCCACAGGCAACTTTTGTCCTATGAGAAATGGAAGTCAGTGGAAAAGTACACAGGCTCCCCTATCCCTTGGCTACATAATTCTTAGGTATATCATAAATCATCCTCAGTGATAAACCAATGGGACAGAGCCCAACTGACCACATTAAGGTGTCCTTTATTCTCTCTCCCTGACTCATTTTCCTCACCCCCTCATTTCTGCTTCCTAGGATCATCATTCAAATATTATGCATTAGTTATCTATTGCCGTGTAACAAATGGTCCCCAAATTCAGCAGCTTGAGACAATAATAAACACCTATTATCTCTTGTAGTTTCTACAGGTCAGGATACTAGGAAAAGTATAGTTGTATGGTTCTGGCCCACAGCCTCTCCCAAGTTTGCGGTCAAGTGAAGGCATGACGGACCTGAAGGGTCCATTCCAAGGTGGCTCACTCAGATGACTGACAAGTTGCCACTGGTTATTAGCAGGAGGCCTTACGACAAGGAATTCTTCACAGTATTGATTGCGGGTCCTCACAACATGGCAGCTGGCTTCCCTCCCAGGAAAGTATTCAAAAGAGAGCAAGGAAGTAGGTCACAATATCCTTTGGACTTAGACTTGGAAGTCACACACTGTCACTTCACTCTCGTCTATGGATCAAACAGGACAGCCTTCTGTATTATGGGATGGAACTACTCAAGGGAGTGGATACACAAGGGAGGCTAGCATCACTGGGAGACATTTTAGAGACTGAGTATCATACTTTACCTTAAGAGTTTAAAAGCCAGGTTTGTCCTGTTCTGTTAGTGATATCTGCCTTGAACAGGACATTGGGGGGTTGTTATGCATTCATCCACACAATCTGGGACCCTAAAATTCCTTTAATCTTTAATCTCCAAAAGGATTTCATCTGTAAAACTTTTAGAGAGTCAGCAGATTCTGACCAAGTTCTGAAACATACTCCCATTTTGGATGTAGCTGCTCCAAAATTAAACTAATCTTTCATTTTCCTACGAATGTATCCTTCTTTTGGGGATTTACATTGCTGAACAGATCTGTCACAATAACTTTCCACCTCTTTAGAAATACTTTCAGATCTTTCCACTGTTTATGACAAGGCTAGACTGTTTCTGCAACCAATACAAGTTCAAAATTCTAAAGACAATGTTCTTTCTAATTTTGTAATTTACATATGTTCTTTAGTAAAAACCAGTGGCTAGGAAAAAGCAACAGAAGAGCAAAATTACCCTTCAAGATTACCATATTCATATCTGCATGGGAATTACATAGCATACATCAGATCTAAACAAACAAGTCCTGCCCCCAGATTCCTTAAAATGTATAGATTATATCAGATAATTTAGTTTGCAGATGACAGTTCAAAGCCTTCCTCTTTGTCTTCTTGTGACAAACCTAAGATAAATGTGTCCAAAGGAGAATAAAGGTCAAATGGCTAAAGAGGTTCACTAGGAGGAAGAGTCATGTGTGATCTACACTTTAAACTCTCTTTAAGAAACTTGTCAATCCATAAAATGACCAATACTCTTACACTGTCCCCATGGAATGTTTAAATTGTAATCCAATTTCACAGTTTCACTTCCTTACAAGGAATTCTTCACAGTATTGATTTGCGGGTCCTCACAACCAATGGCAGCTGGCTTCCCTCCCAGGAAAGTATTCAAAAGAGCAAGGAAGTAGGTCACAATATCCTTTGGACTTAGACTTGGAAGTCACACACTGTCACTTCACTCGTCTATGGATCAAACAGGACAGCCTTCTGTATTATGGGATGGAACTACTCAAGGGAGTGGATACACAAGGGAGGCTAGCATCACTGGGAGACATTTTAGAGACTGAGTATCATACTTTACCTTAAGAGTTTAAAAGCCAGGTTTGTCCTGTTCTGTTAGTGATATCTGCCTTGAACAGGACATTGGGGGGTTGTTATGCATTCATCCACACAATCTGGGACCCTAAAATTCCTTTAATCTTTAATCTCCAAAAGGATTTCATCTGTAAAACTTTTAGAGAGTCAGCAGATTCTGACCAAGTTCTGAAACATACTCCCATTTTGGATGTAGCTGCTCCAAAATTAAACTAATCTTTCATTTTCCTACGAATGTATCCTTCTTTTGGGGATTTACATTGCTGAACAGATCTGTCACAATAACTTTCCACCTCTTTAGAAATACTTTCAGATCTTTCCACTGTTTATGACAAGGCTAGACTGTTTCTGCAACCAATACAAGTTCAAAATTCTAAAGACAATGTTCTTTCTAATTTTGTAATTTACATATGTTCTTTAGTAAAAACCAGTGGCTAGGAAAAAGCAACAGAAGAGCAAAATTACCCTTCAAGATTACCATATTCATATCTGCATGGGAATTACATAGCATACATCAGATCTAAACAAACAAGTCCTGCCCCCAGATTCCTTAAAATGTATAGATTATATCAGATAATTTAGTTTGCAGATGACAGTTCAAAGCCTTCCTCTTTGTCTTCTTGTGACAAACCTAAGATAAATGTGTCCAAAGGAGAATAAAGGTCAAATGGCTAAAGAGGTTCACTAGGAGGAAGAGTCATGTGTGATCTACACTTTAAACTCTCTTTAAGAAACTTGTCAATCCATAAAATGACCAATACTCTTACACTGTCCCCATGGAATGTTTAAATTGTAATCCAATTTCACAGTTTCACTTCCTTAAGGGTATGGCCTTGGTTATACCCAAGATCATATGAGCCTGCAAAACTTAAGTTAGCAAACACAGAGCAAAATATATTTATGTATGCAAACACATAAAAAGTAAAATCTCAAAACTCAAACAGTTTAAATTTCCGATGTGCCCCTTCTTGCTAGGGATACACATGGTTATTTCTCATGGCAATTGAAAGCATCCCAGCAGGATATTACCTACTTATAATCTTATGCATCCAAGGAGATGGAACTTAAAGTTAGCCTTAAAATGTGATAATAAAATCTGAGCATTAAATAAACAAAAATACTGACTGGGAAAAGAAATGACGAAACCAAGAAGAAATACAACGGAAAAGTGTCAGTTTTAAAGCCACCTTCATTGCCAAAAGGCTCAACTCTTAGTTGTGTATCATGTTTTATTATGGCACCAGGTAGAAGGATCTGAGTTTTTTTCTTTTTCAGGGAAACACCAATCTCTTTTTAATCATTCTCCAACTTAAGAAGTAAAAAATATTTAAATTCTGAGACTTATGACCTTTATTTACAATTACAAGGAGACAGATTTTAATTAATTTAATCACAGTGAAATCTCACCATCTAAAATAATTACTAGTACCTAGCCAACAAACTATTATCTGTTGAACATAATCAGTACAGGGAGCCAGATTGGATAGGTAAGGATCTAACAAAGCCTTTTTACTGTTTATGATCGAGAGTAGACTCATCAGGCTGAGGTTATTAGGTCTTAATTTCCCTTTCTCTTTTTCTCTGCTAGCTCAAGCTACGTGCAAAGTGACCAAAGCAAGTTGGATTGTATTGATGGATGAATCCAAAATGTATAGATTATATCAGATAATTTAGTTTGCAGATGACAGTTCAAAGCCTTCCTCTTTGTCTTCTTGTGACAAACCTAAGATAAATGTGTCCAAAGGAGAATAAAGGTCAAATGGCTAAAGAGGTTCACTAGGAGGAAGAGTCATGTGTGATCTACACTTTAAACTCTCTTTAAGAAACTTGTCAATCCATAAAATGACCAATACTCTTACACTGTCCCCATGGAATGTTTAAATTGTAATCCAATTTCACAGTTTCACTTCCTTAAGGGTATGGCCTTGGTTATACCCAAGATCATATGAGCCTGCAAAACTTAAGTTAGCAAACACAGAGCAAAATATATTTATGTATGCAAACACATAAAAAGTAAAATCTCAAAACTCAAACAGTTTAAATTTCCGATGTGCCCCTTCTTGCTAGGGATACACATGGTTATTTCTCATGGCAATTGAAAGCATCCCAGCAGGATATTACCTACTTATAATCTTATGCATCCAAGGAGATGGAACTTAAAGTTAGCCTTAAAATGTGATAATAAAATCTGAGCATTAAATAAACAAAAATACTGACTGGGAAAAGAAATGACGAAACCAAGAAGAAATACAACGGAAAAGTGTCAGTTTTAAAGCCACCTTCATTGCCAAAAGGCTCAACTCTTAGTTGTGTATCATGTTTTATTATGGCACCAGGTAGAAGGATCTGAGTTTTTTTCTTTTTCAGGGAAACACCAATCTCTTTTTAATCATTCTCCAACTTAAGAAGTAAAAAATATTTAAATTCTGAGACTTATGACCTTTATTTACAATTACAAGGAGACAGATTTTAATTAATTTAATCACAGTGAAATCTCACCATCTAAAATAATTACTAGTACCTAGCCAACAAACTATTATCTGTTGAACATAATCAGTACAGGGAGCCAGATTGGATAGGTAAGGATCTAACAAAGCCTTTTTACTGTTTATGATCGAGAGTAGACTCATCAGGCTGAGGTTATTAGGTCTTAATTTCCCTTTCTCTTTTTCTCTGCTAGCTCAAGCTACGTGCAAAGTGACCAAAGCAAGTTGGATTGTATTGATGGATGAATCCCATTTCCATACATTGTTTGTGAAGAAATCAGCTTTGTTTATCTAGTTTACAACAGGAATGCGATGATTACATCTTGTTTAATAAATGTTTGCTGTGTTGTAAAATAGTTTAGCTCTCTTAAAAACGTAAGAAAAACTACTGGCTTCTGCTGAGTCACTCATCCACAAAAGACCTGAGAGCATTATCTGAGAACAGCTGGCAAATGCCTTTTATCTTTTTCTTTTTTTTAGTTTTGGCCTCTTTTATTATTGTTATTATTATTTTTTTTCCATCCATCTTTATTCTTTGGCCTGTGTGGGCCTCCCATTGCAGAGCACCGGCTCTGGCACAGTAACTGGACACACTGGTCCAGCCGCCCCGCAGCACGTGGGATCTTCCCAGGCCAGCGATCAAACCGCTGCCTCTCGCACTGCAAAGCAGACTCTTTACCCACTGGGCCACCAGGGAAGCCCTATCTTTTTCTATTAATAATAGCTTTACTGAGAAATGATTCACATCCCATGAAAGTGATCTTTTCAAAACACACAACTTGATGATTTTCCTATATTCATAAAATTGTGCAATCATCACCACTAATTCCAAAACATTTTCATCACATTCAAAAGAATCACCAAACCCATTAAAGTCACTCTTCACCACCTCCTCCACCCAAGGCACTGCACTAATCACTATATGGTTCTATAAATTTGCTTACAGACAATTCATATTAACAGAATACAATAATATGTGGACTTTTGGGATGGACTTCTTTCATTGAGCATAAGATTCATCATTCATCCATGTTGTAGCAGACAGTGGTATTCACTTTTGTATGGCTGAATAATATGCCATTATATACATATATTGGATTCTCTTTATCCCTTCATTAATTAATGGACATTTGGCTTGCTTCAACTTTTGACTATTATGAATAATGTTGTTACAAACATTTGTGGAAACATTTTTGTGTGGATATATTTTCAGCTCTCTACAGTTTATATACCTAAGGTTGGAATTTGGGGGCCATGATAACCTTATGTTGAATTTGTGAGCAACTGCCAAACTTTCTTCAAAGTGGGCTGCACCATCTTACATTCTTACCAATAAGAAATTTGCAGTTTCTTGGAAATGCTGGTTATTCTTTGTCTATACAATCCAACAGTACATATAGACATATTGTTTAATTACAAATATCTCATTGTGGCTTTGATGTCTATTTCCCTGCTGACTAATGATATGGAGAATGTTTTTATGAACCATTTATATATTTTCTTGAGAAAGATCTATTCAAATCCTTTGTTCATTTTATAATTAGGTTGTCCTTTTATTGTTGAGTTGTTAAGAACTATTTAGACAGGTGGGATGGGGAGGAGATGGGAAGGAAATTCAAGAGGGAAGGGACATAAGTATACCTATGGCTGATTCAAGTTGATGTGTGGCAGTACACAACAAAACTGTGTAAAAAAATAATAAAATAATTTAAAAATTAAAAATTAAAATAAAATAATTATTTATATATCCTGGATACTAGATTTTTAGTAGATACATAATTTGCAAATATATTCTCTCATTACTTGGATGGTCTTTTTACTATACTGATGGTATGTTTTGAAGCACACAAGTTTCAGATTCTGATGATTCACATCCCATGAAAGTGATCTTTTCAAAACACACAACTTGATGATTTTCCTATATTCATAAAATTGTGCAATCATCACCACTAATTCCAAAACATTTTCATCACATTCAAAAGAATCACCAAACCCATTAAAGTCACTCTTCACCACCTCCTCCACCCAAGGCACTGCACTAATCACTATATGGTTCTATAAATTTGCTTACAGACAATTCATATTAACAGAATACAATAATATGTGGACTTTTGGGATGGACTTCTTTCATTGAGCATAAGATTCATCATTCATCCATGTTGTAGCAGACAGTGGTATTCACTTTTGTATGGCTGAATAATATGCCATTATATACATATATTGGATTCTCTTTATCCCTTCATTAATTAATGGACATTTGGCTTGCTTCAACTTTTGACTATTATGAATAATGTTGTTACAAACATTTGTGGAAACATTTTTGTGTGGATATATTTTCAGCTCTCTACAGTTTATATACCTAAGGTTGGAATTTGGGGGCCATGATAACCTTATGTTGAATTTGTGAGCAACTGCCAAACTTTCTTCAAAGTGGGCTGCACCATCTTACATTCTTACCAATAAGAAATTTGCAGTTTCTTGGAAATGCTGGTTATTCTTTGTCTATACAATCCAACAGTACATATAGACATATTGTTTAATTACAAATATCTCATTGTGGCTTTGATGTCTATTTCCCTGCTGACTAATGATATGGAGAATGTTTTTATGAACCATTTATATATTTTCTTGAGAAAGATCTATTCAAATCCTTTGTTCATTTTATAATTAGGTTGTCCTTTTATTGTTGAGTTGTTAAGAACTATTTAGACAGGTGGGATGGGGAGGGAGATGGGAAGGAAATTCAAGAGGGAAGGGACATAAGTATACCTATGGCTGATTCAAGTTGATGTGTGGCAGTACACAACAAAACTGTGTAAAAAAATAATAAAATAATTTAAAAATTAAAAATTAAAATAAAATAATTATTTATATATCCTGGATACTAGATTTTTAGTAGATACATAATTTGCAAATATATTCTCTCATTACTTGGATGGTCTTTTTACTATACTGATGGTATGTTTTGAAGCACACAAGTTTCAGATTCTGATGATGTGAGATTTATATATACTTTCAATTTCTGCTTTTATTGTCAATTCCAGGAAACCTTGCCTAATCAAATATCACTAAGATTGGTTAAAGTTCTTATATTTTAGGGATATGATGCATTTTTTTATTTACATTTATTTTCATCCATCTTTTTATTCTTTGGCATGTGTGGGCCTCCCACTGCAGTGGCCTCTCTCCTTGCAGAGTACTGGCTCTGAGCACATGCGTTCCAGAACTCTAGTTCATAATTTGACACATTGGTCCAGCCGGTCTGTGGCATGGGGGATCTTGCCAGTGACCGACCAGGGATCAAACTGGTGCTCCCCGCCCTGCCAGACAGACTCTTTACCCACTGGACCACAAGGGAAGCCCAATATGATGCATTTTTAATTCATTTTTTTTATATGGAGGTGAGGTAGGGATAAAAGTTTATTCTATTGTCTATGCATATCCAGTTGTCTCAGTAGTAGCTGTTGAAAAGTCTATGCTTTCCCTCTTGAATTATATTAGCACTCTTACCAAAAAAGCAATTAAAATAAATTTCAGGGGTTATTTCTGAACCTTTTGTTTTATTCAATTGATCTGTATGTCCACCTTATGCCAGTATCACCCTGTTTTGATTAATATACATTTTTAATAAGATTTGAAATCAGGAAGTGTGAATTCTCCAGCTTTGTTCTTTTTCAAGCTTGCCTTTTCTTTCCTGGGTCACTTGCTTTTCCATATGAATTTCAGGATCAGCTTGTCCATATTCTCAAAGAAAGGCAGCTTGGATTTTGAAAGAGATAGTGTTAAATCTGTAGATTTTTGAGGAAACTTTGTCATCTTAACAATATTAACTTTCCAGTCCATGGACATTGGGATATCTTTCCACTTATTTAGGTATTCTTTAGCTTCAGTCAATGACTTGTTTTAGTAGTTTTCAATGTACAGGTCTTACATTTATTTTATTAACTTTATTTCTAAGTATTTTTTTCCTTTTTGATGCTATTGTAAGTGAAAATAATTCATTTTTAATTTATTCATTGCTAAAACTGGGAAATACAATTTATTTTGCATGCTGATCTTGTGTGCTACAACTTACTGAACTCATTTATTAGCTCTAATGATTTTTCCTGGATTCCTGAGGATCTTCTACATAGAATTTCTGCAGTCTTTTAGATTCCCAGAAATATGTCAGAGACTCAAAACCCCTTTTGGGTCTCCCATTTTTCAAATTATCCTTTCAAAATTGTTGGTCAACCTTTTGTGAGACTTAACTGGTAATGGTATCTTGGCCATTGTAAATAATTGCCACTGATTGTTTCCAAAAAATACCCTGGGGGAAATGCTGATCCTACAGAGTAAGTTCTGAATCAGGTTACATAAGAACAAGCGCTGAAAAGGAGTTTTTCCCGGCAAGCTTCCAGATGAGCTAAATAGTGGAAATTCTCTCGAGATAGGGTTTTAGGGGAGTTCCAAACACATTTTCCCCCCTCCAGTGGATGGTAGGCTGCTGGTGTCCGCAGCTATCACAGTGCAAAGCTGTTATTTGTCAAGTCTACAAGAGCTGAAGAAAAGGATGGAATTACAGCACATTTAAAATGACATAAATCTTGCTATTCTTACCAAGCATCAGCCATTTTTCTTGAATAAATCTGCCTCAAGTTGTTGCAAGCCTTTAGTTAATTGTGAAGAGTCCCCTAAAAGTTTTTCTTTTTTAAATATATTTTTGGCCTCTTTTATTGGTTTTTTATTTATTTATTTATTTTCATCCATCTTTATTCTTTGGCCTGTGTGACCCTCCCATTGCAGTGGCCTCTCTTGTTGCAGAGCACTGGCTCTGGGTGCAGTGCTCCAGAGTGCTGGCTTGCAATTAGACACACTGGTCCAGTCACTCAGCGGCACACAGGACCCTCCCAGGCCAGGGATCGAACTGGTGCCCCATGCACTGCAAGGCGATCTCTCTACCCATTGGACCACCAGGGAAGCCCTCCTCTAAAAGTTTTACCAAACTTATTATTTATTTTATGGAGGAGTGAGTTTTTGGAAATCTTTATTCCACAATTCTAGAAGGTGGCCCAATGCCTTTTTACCTGAGAATCCTACTCTAGAATTCTGAAAACAGTGACCAAAGATAAAATTTGAGCTAGTTTCTTTGTAAAACGCATCTAGTATGAAGTAAGGAAGTAGAGTAGTTCTCAATTCCAAAAAAAAAATAACAAAGAGTAATAATGTATGTGCCAGTTAGCCAAAAGTTTTCAAAATCTTTTTTTCAGTGACAGAGAACACTTTTGTACATACAAGCTTCATTTCCCTTTTCTTACTATTAACTCAGAACTAAACAAAGTTGGAAATAGTATTTCACTACACCAAATATCTATGTCCCTATTATATATCCTCCTAGTACTCTCCAGGGAGAGTGAGGAGAGGAGATTCCCTATTTTTATTACCTTCGTCATGCCCAAAGGATGTCTCAACTCTTATGCTACTTAAGATGAGGCATGTTGTAGCAGATACTAGAGATAAAGCAAAGCACTGAGAAAATTAAATTCCTTCAGACTCACCCTAAAAAATCTTAACTTCCTTAGTCTGACATCTCAGAGACTTTCTCCAAATTATTAAAAGGGAAACAAACTAAAAAACTCCCACTGGTAATAACAATGCATACATTGTTGCAGTCTGGGATTATGTAGTGGATTATTATGTTCTAAAATTTTTTTTAGAACAGCACTTAATATACACATTTTAAAATTATGTAAAATTTAAACATTTGTAGAAAGTTCTATAAGAGGCAACACTGCAATGCAATTATTTTATTTCATGCTGTTAACAGCATGATGACCTCAGGAATCTACCCTTATCACTGCCAAAAAATTCTGTGTGACCCTCCCATTGCAGTGGCCTCTCTTGTTGCAGAGCACTGGCTCTGGGTGCAGTGCTCCAGAGTGCTGGCTTGCAATTAGACACACTGGTCCAGTCACTCAGCGGCACACAGGACCCTCCCAGGCCAGGGATCGAACTGGTGCCCCATGCACTGAAAGGCGGTGTCCTTACCCACTGGACCACCAGGGAAGCCCTCCTCTAAAAGTTTTACCAAACTTATTATTTATTTTATGGAGGAGTGAGTTTTTGGAAATCTTTATTCCACAATTCTAGAAGGTGGCCCAATGCCTTTTTACCTGAGAATCCTACTCTAGAATTCTGAAAACAGTGACCAAAGATAAAATTTGAGCTAGTTTCTTTGTAAAACGCATCTAGTATGAAGTAAGGAAGTAGAGTAGTTCTCAATTCCAAAAAAAAAATAACAAAGAGTAATAATGTATGTGCCAGTTAGCCAAAAGTTTTCAAAATCTTTTTTTCAGTGACAGAGAACACTTTTGTACATACAAGCTTCATTTCCCTTTTCTTACTATTAACTCAGAACTAAACAAAGTTGGAAATAGTATTTCACTACACCAAATATCTATGTCCCTATTATATATCCTCCTAGTACTCCAGGAGAGTGAGGAGAGGAGATTCCCTATTTTTATTACCTTCGTCATGCCCAAAGGATGTCTCAACTCTTATGCTACTTAAGATGAGGCATGTTGTAGCAGATACTAGAGATAAAGCAAAGCACTGAGAAAATTAAATTCCTTCAGACTCACCCTAAAAAATCTTAACTTCCTTAGTCTGACATCTCAGAGACTTTCTCCAAATTATTAAAAGGGAAACAAACTAAAAAACTCCCACTGGTAATAACAATGCATACATTGTTGCAGTCTGGGATTATGTAGTGGATTATTATGTTCTAAAATTTTTTTTAGAACAGCACTTAATATACACATTTTAAAATTATGTAAAATTTAAACATTTGTAGAAAGTTCTATAAGAGGCAACACTGCAATGCAATTATTTTATTTCATAGCATGTTAGACAGTCATTGATGACCTCAGGGAATCTACCCTTATCACTGCCAAAACTAGTTGGTGATGTTAGCAGAGAGAGTAACAGCAAGTTTCCTTCAGATAACTAAAGAGTCACACTTGTTCCTTCTATATGTATAGCCCAAGCACCCCACTCAACAGCTGTTTCAGTGTAATGGAAGTAAAGTAAGATTCTCAACTTAGATACGGACAAGCTTTGAGAAAGAATATAGGTGTACAATGTTCCTTTTTAAACTCAGCTAATTACTGAATGACATTTTAATAAGGACCTTAGATAGGACAAACCTACTATTTATATTAAAATAAATCCCAAGCCACATATAAGAGTTTTGACTATAGAATCCAGCAAGAATGCCCAGACACCAAAGTTAGGCAAATGAAAATTCCATAATTGCTATAAGTCTTTGAAGTTTGAATACCAAAGGATAAGAAAACCTTCTCCCCTTCCTAGAAAAAGAATCAAAGACCAGAGCAAGGATAATTTTCCTATGTGCTGTTAAAATCCTAATTAGAAACTTCAATTTGAAGAGTCTGATAGTTCTTTGCACTCATTTTTTCTAAATCAACCTTTTAGATGGTTGGTTTGTGATCTTGCAGAAAATCCTGTTTCAAGATAAGCACTTTCATCTTTCAAATGGCTTTGGGGCATCTCTTTCAGTGCCAGGAACAGTCATCCACTGCACAAATGAGGCCAAATGATGACATTACTTGGCCTTCCTTTTACAAACATCCTTCCTATCCACAACCAAGCAGTGAATGTTTGAGAGGCATCTAAGACCTACAAATTGTCTGTGTAAATCTCCCCATACAAAGAAATCAATAGATGTTTTCAGAAAGTCACAGAGTTCCCCTATACAGTAATAAGCTGAACACATTGGAGGGGTACAGTTTTGGAGGATCCCATTTCTGTGATGACTGTGTTATTTTGTTCCCTTGGCCTGTTTTGCTACCCTATGTCCTGAGAGAAGACAATCTTCCTCCAAAACAGGCAAGGCAGTCTAAGCCAGTGTGACCTTCGCTTACAAACCATGTAAGCCATAACGGTTTCACTCTCCTTGTATACAAACAAGTGCCTACCCTCATGTAAGCATCAAAATTAGACACAGTTCCCTGCAATGCAATTATTTTATTTCATAGCATGTTAGACAGTCATTAAACCCTTATTCACTGCCAAAACTAGTTGGTGATGTTAGCAGAGAGTAACAGCAAGTTTCATTCAGATAACTAAAGAGTCACACTTGTTCCTTCTATATGTATAGCCCAAGCACCCCACTCAACAGCTGTTTCAGTGTAATGGAAGTAAAGTAAGATTCTCAACTTAGATACGGACAAGCTTTGAGAAAGAATATAGGTGTACAATGTTCCTTTTTAAACTCAGCTAATTACTGAATGACATTTTAATAAGGACCTTAGATAGGACAAACCTACTATTTATATTAAAATAAATCCCAAGCCACATATAAGAGTTTTGACTATAGAATCCAGCAAGAATGCCCAGACACCAAAGTTAGGCAAATGAAAATTCCATAATTGCTATAAGTCTTTGAAGTTTGAATACCAAAGGATAAGAAAACCTTCTCCCCTTCCTAGAAAAAGAATCAAAGACCAGAGCAAGGATAATTTTCCTATGTGCTGTTAAAATCCTAATTAGAAACTTCAATTTGAAGAGTCTGATAGTTCTTTGCACTCATTTTTTCTAAATCAACCTTTTAGATGGTTGGTTTGTGATCTTGCAGAAAATCCTGTTTCAAGATAAGCACTTTCATCTTTCAAATGGCTTTGGGGCATCTCTTTCAGTGCCAGGAACAGTCATCCACTGCACAAATGAGGCCAAATGATGACATTACTTGGCCTTCCTTTTACAAACATCCTTCCTATCCACAACCAAGCAGTGAATGTTTGAGAGGCATCTAAGACCTACAAATTGTCTGTGTAAATCTCCCCATACAAAGAAATCAATAGATGTTTTCAGAAAGTCACAGAGTTCCCCTATACAGTAATAAGCTGAACACATTGGAGGGGTACAGTTTTGGAGGATCCCATTTCTGTGATGACTGTGTTATTTTGTTCCCTTGGCCTGTTTTGCTACCCTATGTCCTGAGAGAAGACAATCTTCCTCCAAAACAGGCAAGGCAGTCTAAGCCAGTGTGACCTTGGCTTACAAACCATGTAAGCCATAACGGTTTCACTCTCCTTGTATACAAACAAGTGCCTACCCTCATGAGCTGCATGAAGCATAAGGCTATATAGTATGCCTATTCCAGGGCCTGGTTCCTGGGTCAATGTTCAACAAATGGTAGCTCTGATGATGATGACAGTGGTGACTGATGATTGGTAAGGAGGATGACACTCATAATTAGGTAATATCAAAATGTAGCTCAGAAGGGACAGGGGGAGCACAGTAGGGAGGGGTCAGGGGTATATCTATGACTGATCTGGGATTACACATATCTATAAACAACAAAACTCTGTAAAAGTAAAAAGTAAAATAAAAATTTTAAAAAAAGTAGCTGAGAAACTCTTTATGATCACCTCCTTTTTCTCCTTTTTACCATACTTTTCCCTCAACTTTCAAAGAGTCTATATCCCCCAGACACAAAGAGAATATCAACACACTGGTAAATTTAAATATCTGTAATTCAAAGATAACTGAAAGAAAATAGTCAATGAAGTACTCAGCAAAGTGAATTCAGGTGCTGGAGCATCTATCCAGAGCAGCTTTTTGTGGGCAGCAAGGGAGGAAGGAAGGAATGAGACCAAGGAAAAAGTAGAAGCAGAGCTCAACTGAGAATCCACTTGGGGACTTTCCTGGTGGTCCACTAGTTAAGACATCACACTCCCGATGCAGGAGGCCCAGATTTGATCCCTGGTTGGGGAACTAAGATCTCACATGCTGCATAGTATGGCCAAATAAACAAATAAAAAATAAAAGACACCAATTTCAAAAAGAGAGAAAGAGAATCCACCTGTATAAATGATCTTAGTGAAATGACTTGTAGATATCATTACAGTGAGCATCTATCATGGAAGGGCTGAGACATGGAGACCTTCCCAGGTGTTGGAAGACTAGATTATTACACAAATCAGTCTTCTCTTCCTCTCCATGCCCTCCTCCTCTTAATTTCATACACTGATTTGATGACTCAATTTAACTTTTCAGTTCTGTTTAATTCAGTCACTCAGTTGTATCCACCTCTGCGATCCCATGGACTGCAGCACGCCAGACTTCCTTGTCCTTCACCATCTCCCAAAGCTTGCTCAAACTCTAGTTCATTGACTCAGTGATGCCATCCAATCATTTCTTCCTCTGTCGTTCCCTTCTCCATTTATCTTCTATTTTTCCCAACATCAGAGTCTTTTCCAATGAGTTGTTTCTTTCTATCAGGTGGCCAAAGTACTGGAGCTTCGGCTTCAGCATCAGTTCTTCCAATGAATATTTAGGGTTGATTTCTTTTAGGATTGACTTTTCAGTTAATTAAGATATGTCTTCCCTGTGCTAGGGCTACCCTTTCTGTTAGATGATCATAAAGCTAACTTGAAAAATGGAAGAGAAGCATTTAATTTTAACTCATATAGGAAGGTACATTTATAGAGGAAGAACAGCAAGATGTGAACTTTTAAAATTTAAATTACAAACTTTTGGGGTGGTGGTGGCAAGTTCTGTTTCTAATTGATTTTAAAGTTATTGATATTGATCATTAAAACTGTTAAAAATTAGTTCATATGAGCAAGGCCAATCTGATACAAGAAAAATCATATAAAAGTTGAAGTCCAAAGACCTGGATTGAAACTCCATCTTTGTCTCAAATGGGCAGTATTACTGTGAGAAAGTCATTTAACCCTTCCACCTTCATTTCTGTTATACAATGAGAGTATGTGATAATGTATTTTCTTTTGTCCATATGCATTCTAAAATCTTTATATGTTCTTATTTTTTTTAAAAATCTGCAGGAGTGTGTCAAGGTAACAGTAACACTCCCCTCAACCAACTCATTGCCTATGATTCTCACTGCTGAGGGATAATCACAGTTGACAGTTTCTATGTACTGATACGTACAGTGTTATTCACTTAGTTGTATCTGACTGTTTGTGACTCCATGAACTGTAGCCCACCAGGCTCCTCTGTCCATGCAATTCTCTAGGCAAGAATACTGGAGTGTCATAGATACATGAGATGGAAGACATTTATTTTAAGAATAAATGAGTCTACTCAATGGACTATTATGCAAATGTTCTTTTATTTCTTTTTTTTTTAAAGATTTATGTATTTATTTATTTTGGGGCGGCGATTGGGTTGGGGAGGGAGAGGAGCAGGTGGGCCACTTCTATTGGTCTTTCATTTCTCTATTTTCATCTGTCTTTGTTCTTTGGCTCCTGTGGGTCTCCCATCGCGGTGGCGTCTGCCGTTGCAGAGCACTGGCTCTGGGCGCATGTGCTCCAGAGCTCCGGCTCAGTAATTGGACACATCAATCCAGCCGCTCCGCTGCACGTGGGAGCTTCCCAGGCCAGGGATCGAACCGGCAGCCCTTGCACTGCAAGGCGGTGTCCTTACCCACTGGACCACCAGGGGAAGCCCTGTTCTTTTATTTCTAATAACATTCCATGAACTTTACTTAAAGTGAGTTCAGGTAAATCTACTTTATCCTTTTTCAGTATTATCTAACATTATGTTATGATATGGTTTACTTAATGTTTCACCAATCTGTAAATTTAGATCATTTTTTTTTAGTTGATCAAATAAGGCAGAAATAAAAATTCTTAGACACAAATATGCAGTTAAGCTCATAGGCCTGTTGACAATGGATAGTATAGAATGAGCCTAAGAAATTAATTTTTTTCTTTTCCAAACCACAATTTTGTCTAAGAATATATTGTAGAAAGCTTTGGTAAATGGTTCTGAAATGACCTCTCTCTCTCTCTCTGTCTCTCTCATAAAGAAATAAAGACACAAATATAATGACATTTTACTAAAAATCTGACAGAAAGCCTGAAAAGGACTTTTCAGAAAGTGTTATTTAATATCATAAATAATGAGATATAGTTTCACCTGTCAAGCTCCTCAGAATTTTAAAGAAATACTTAGAACTTGATGAATGAGAATAATAACAAAGTAAAGGTATAGTGGAGGAGATGTTAATTACCTAAAGAACACGAGACTAAATGAACACTCCCCTCAACCAACTCATTGCCTATGATTCTCACTGCTGAGGGATAATCACAGTTGACAGTTTCTATGTACTGATACGTACAGTGTTATTCACTTAGTTGTATCTGACTGTTTGTGACTCCATGAACTGTAGCCCACCAGGCTCCTCTGTCCATGCAATTCTCTAGGCAAGAATACTGGAGTGTCATAGATACATGAGATGGAAGACATTTATTTTAAGAATAAATGAGTCTACTCAATGGACTATTATGCAAATGTTCTTTTATTTCTTTTTTTTTTAAAGATTTATGTATTTATTTATTTTGGGGCGGCGATTGGGTTGGGGAGGGAGAGGAGCAGGTGGGCCACTTCTATTGGTCTTTCATTTCTCTATTTTCATCTGTCTTTGTTCTTTGGCTCCTGTGGGTCTCCCATCGCGGTGGCGTCTGCCGTTGCAGAGCACTGGCTCTGGGCGCATGTGCTCCAGAGCTCCGGCTCAGTAATTGGACACATCAATCCAGCCGCTCCGCTGCACGTGGGAGCTTCCCAGGCCAGGGATCGAACCGGCAGCCCTTGCACTGCAAGGCGGTGTCCTTACCCACTGGACCACCAGGGGAAGCCCTGTTCTTTTATTTCTAATAACATTCCATGAACTTTACTTAAAGTGAGTTCAGGTAAATCTACTTTATCCTTTTTCAGTATTATCTAACATTATGTTATGATATGGTTTACTTAATGTTTCACCAATCTGTAAATTTAGATCATTTTTTTTTAGTTGATCAAATAAGGCAGAAATAAAAATTCTTAGACACAAATATGCAGTTAAGCTCATAGGCCTGTTGACAATGGATAGTATAGAATGAGCCTAAGAAATTAATTTTTTTCTTTTCCAAACCACAATTTTGTCTAAGAATATATTGTAGAAAGCTTTGGTAAATGGTTCTGAAATGACCTCTCTCTCTCTCTCTCTGTCTCTCTCATAAAGAAATAAAGACACAAATATAATGACATTTTACTAAAAATCTGACAGAAAGCCTGAAAAGGACTTTTCAGAAAGTGTTATTTAATATCATAAATAATGAGATATAGTTTCACCTGTCAAGCTCCTCAGAATTTTAAAGAAATACTTAGAACTTGATGAATGAGAATAATAACAAAGTAAAGGTATAGTGGAGGAGATGTTAATTACCTAAAGAAAACCACGGAGAGCTCAAATGAGAAGAAAAATCTCCTTTCTAACTGACAGACCTAAGGAACAAGAATAATTCAACTTCAAAGCTGAGACAAAAAAATCACTACTCACCATAATTCTGGAATAAAGACTGACAGTTTGCTACAAAAGTTAAACTCTCGACTCATGTTCAAGGAGTTGACTCAACAGAATACCATCACTTATAGCACTGCCTAAGAACTAATGAAATTTGCTACTGGAGATTTTACAACTTCCTGTATTTAAGAACAGAGGCTCCTTAAAAAATGAGAAGCCATTTTAGTTGTCCTTGCCCCATTTCAACTCAAATACTACATGAAGTCAATGACATATGGTAATTAAAACCAGTGAAATCCACTACAAAGGAAATGGAGAATATGATTGATGGCATAGTCACCTCTTTCTGAAGGTGGACTATCAAGTCAAACAAAGGAAACTCAAGCCAGAATGACATGACCACCATCTTATTTTCTTACAGCAATGCATTTATCCAACACTGTCCATTCACCTTTCCCTTGTTTTATTTTTATTATAAGCATCCATTTTCCTCTCAGAATGAGACACAATTCCTCAGTGTGAGGGAAGGTTTTTAAATTAATGAATTATTTGCGTACCAAATATTTTGAGGGAAAGGAATATGAAAAGTACAATAAGAA
This sequence comes from Tragulus kanchil, assembly GCA_022376925.1. Taxonomy (NCBI): domain Eukaryota; kingdom Metazoa; phylum Chordata; class Mammalia; order Artiodactyla; family Tragulidae; genus Tragulus; species Tragulus kanchil. The sequence continues at coordinate 195,813,473 of JAIOJX010000030.1, read as the reverse complement.
AATTACCAAACCCAACTCTGTGGACAATATATAGATTTTGTTTCATAGGAAACTTTTTAATAGGGGGCCAAATTATTCCAAAATATCATTCTTGTTGGGCCAATTAGTCACCCCAACAAAGGATTCTTTCTCTATAGTTGCATCAATAAGCTCTGAAACTGTTACAATCAAAGAGCCCAAGGCTGACAGTTTCACAAAAATTACAGTTTTATGGCTCTGAAATTATTTATATGAGTATTCTCTGAAGGAAATCTCAAGTCTATAATAGGGCCATATAACAAGTAACTAAAACTGAAGTCTTTATGATTTCATAACTTTTCAGTTCTTACTTTCTTACTGTTTTACTTAAACCAGAAGTATTCTATGGGTTTCTAGCATTTTCCATGTTTTAGGACTACTCCTGTGTGAAAATGTCAACATACAGAAACAGGTATGTTTATTATAAATCTCAGAGAAATGCTCACCTTAGGCACTGATGCTTCTTTAGAAATATGTCATTAAAGGAGTTTGAATTCAACACAGTGGCCACTTTATAGACAACTCTAGTATGAACGTTCTAGGTTGTCACCTGTCTAATCTCTATTCAGTCATCTTTCACATCCTGATTTTGCCTGTACTGCCTTTCCATCATCTCAATAGAGTGGTGTCCATCAGCTCCATAGCTCCAAGTAGATATCTCAGCCTGACCAATCATAGCATCTCATCTCTGGAACCACAGTAATTAGTTCAAGGATGAACAAAGGAGCTCAATCTAGACTGGTTAAAGCCAATGAGTTTCAATGTCAAGCAAAAGAATCCACCAAGGAAGGGAATATGATTGATGGCATAGTCACCTCTTTCTGAAGGTGGACTATCAAGTCAAACAAAGGAAACTCAAGCCAGAATGACATGACCACCATCTTATTTTCTTACAGCAATGCATTTATCCAACACTGTCCATTCACCTTTCCCTTGTTTTATTTTTATTATAAGCATCCATTTTCCTCTCAGAATGAGACACAATTCCTCAGTGTGAGGGAAGGTTTTTAAATTAATGAATTTTTTTGCGTACCAAATAGTGTGAGGGAAAGGAATATGAAAAGTACAATAAGAAAATTACCAAACCCAACTCTGTGGACAATATATAGATTTTGTTTCATAGGAAACTTTTTAATAGGGGGCCAAATTATTCCAAAATATCATTCTTGTTGGGCCAATTAGTCACCCCAACAAAGGATTCTTTCTCTATAGTTGCATCAATAAGCTCTGAAACTGTTACAATCAAAGAGCCCAAGGCTGACAGTTTCACAAAAATTACAGTTTTATGGCTCTGAAATTATTTATATGAGTATTCTCTGAAGGAAATCTCAAGTCTATAATAGGGCCATATAACAAGTAACTAAAACTGAAGTCTTTATGATTTCATAACTTTTCAGTTCTTACTTTCTTACTGTTTTACTTAAACCAGAAGTATTCTATGGGTTTCTAGCATTTTCCATGTTTTAGGACTACTCCTGTGTGAAAATGTCAACATACAGAAACAGGTATGTTTATTATAAATCTCAGAGAAATGCTCACCTTAGGCACTGATGCTTCTTTAGAAATATGTCATTAAAGGAGTTTGAATTCAACACAGTGGCCACTTTATAGACAACTCTAGTATGAACGTTCTAGGTTGTCACCTGTCTAATCTCTATTCAGTCATCTTTCACATCCTGATTTTGCCTGTACTGCCTTTCCATCATCTCAATAGAGTGGTGTCCATCAGCTCCATAGCTCCAAGTAGATATCTCAGCCTGACCAATCATAGCATCTCATCTCTGGAACCACAGTAATTAGTTCAAGGATGAACAAAGGAGCTCAATCTAGACTGGTTAAAGCCAATGAGTTTCAATGTCAAGGGCCTACTTTGGAAGAAAGACTTTCTGTTTCCACGGGAGTTACTTAATTAATGCCTACCTTCCCAAACAGGCTTTTTCTTACTGTGCTTTTAGCCAACTTCTCAATTTACTATGAGCATTTAGCAAATGAAATCAACCTCAAACTTGGATATTTTGCTCCTTTTTGTTTCTTTTTCTTTGTTTTGATCATTTCTACTCCCTTCAGCTTTCTGACTTTTTAAGAAAATTTCATTCTGACCAACTCTCTTTGTATCTTATTCTTTTAGAACTGTAGTATCCAGGAACCATCCAGAAAATGGAAAAAAAAAAATTATTTTTCCCTCAGAAGAATCAGGATCTAGGCATCATGTGGAATTTAGCTGGAGTGTTTCTTACACTTTCTTTACAAAAACAATAAAATAAAAAAACCAATGAAAATACTACAATAAAAATAAGCAGCCAACCTAGTACTTCTTTTATTTTTCCTTAAAATAGGCATTCTACGAAACAAAGCAGTTTACTGGCAATGTGACGTTCATGTGTCAGTTACAACTCTGTCTTGCATGGAGCTAAAAACTCACCTTGAACTGAATTAAGCTACGAGAGAGAAGCTATCGGCCTCTTTTTCAGAAATGTCCAGGGTAGAGGTAGGCTTTGGTCAATGTTCAGATCAAAATTATATTATCCTGACCTATTTGTATTCTTTATCTTCACTGTTTTCTACTACGTTGGCTTTATGTCCGACTCCTAATGGTCATGATGAAAAATCATAGTTCAAGTACTCCTTATAGCTAGATGATAAAACACATGCAATCCATTCATTCACTCATTCAGTTATCCCTATTTCTCTCCACTTGGTTTTTTTCTGCTTCAAACACATATCTGATCATGGATTTCTTGTGGCTTCAGATCACAAATCTATATGCCTTTCATCTCTCTAAAGGTAGCTAATCCAATCACTAGGCCCAACTGCAAGCACCCTGGAGGAGGGCTTTCACAGAGGCCATCTCTGTCTCCCCCTTGTCAAATCAGTGATACCATGAAAGCTCTTCTGGGCTATGAAAGTCCCTAAAAGAGTTGAAAGGCAAAAAAGGAAATGATAGATTGTGTTCAAGCAGAACACACCCTCCCCCCAGTACCCCCATCCCAGGAATACACACACACATTCCTAAGTCACTTTGGCTCTTTCTATGAAGCTAACCTACTCTCCTGTGTGGAAGAGAGCTGGGTATGCGACTGGAAAACTCTCCATTATGGCTAGGCAGAATTCCCATTTCCAGCCTCTATGAGCTCCCAAAGTGCAAACTTCAAACACAACTGAAGTCAGGTGAGCTAATCTCTCAGAGTACTCTAAACATAGATGACTCCAGTAAAACCTTTGGCCAACTCCAGCTTAATCTGTAACCAGTATGAGATGCACCAGACACAAGGAGTTCACATTCCGGCTCCACCAGTGATTAGCATTTTCTGTATAAAATGCAAACTGCATGATCTCTGGGGTGCCTTCATTCTATGTGTCACCATTTTCTACAGTGGGCCTGTGTGGTGGTGTCCTTTTTAGACTTACATCCCTATTAATGGTCTAAGTTAATCACCCACAGGACGCTATGTCAAAAGACCCTCAGTATGGAAATGCAGATGAGTTCTAGACCCAGCTTTGACTCAGTCATTGTGCTGTTTACTGAATTAGCATACGAGAGAAGCTATCGGCCTCTTTTTCAGAAATGTCCAGGGTAGAGGTAGGCTTTGGTCAATGTTCAGATCAAAATTATATTATCCTGACCTATTTGTATTCTTTATCTTCACTGTTTTCTACTACGTTGGCTTTATGTCCGACTCCTAATGGTCATGATGAAAAATCATAGTTCAAGTACTCCTTATAGCTAGATGATAAAACACATGCAATCCATTCATTCACTCATTCAGTTATCCCTATTTCTCTCCACTTGGTTTTTTTCTGCTTCAAACACATATCTGATCATGGATTTCTTGTGGCTTCAGATCACAAATCTATATGCCTTTCATCTCTCTAAAGGTAGCTAATCCAATCACTAGGCCCAACTGCAAGCACCCTGGAGGAGGGCTTTCACAGAGGCCATCTCTGTCTCCCCCTTGTCAAATCAGTGATACCATGAAAGCTCTTCTGGGCTATGAAAGTCCCTAAAAGAGTTGAAAGGCAAAAAGGAATGATAGATTGTGTTCAAGCAGAACACACCCTCCCCCCAGTACCCCCATCCCAGGAATACACACACACATTCCTAAGTCACTTTGGCTCTTTCTATGAAGCTAACCTACTCTCCTGTGTGGAAGAGAGCTGGGTATGCGACTGGAAAACTCTCCATTATGGCTAGGCAGAATTCCCATTTCCAGCCTCTATGAGCTCCCAAAGTGCAAACTTCAAACACAACTGAAGTCAGGTGAGCTAATCTCTCAGAGTACTCTAAACATAGATGACTCCAGTAAAACCTTTGGCCAACTCCAGCTTAATCTGTAACCAGTATGAGATGCACCAGACACAAGGAGTTCACATTCCGGCTCCACCAGTGATTAGCATTTTCTGTATAAAATGCAAACTGCATGATCTCTGGGGTGCCTTCATTCTATGTGTCACCATTTTCTACAGTGGGCCTGTGTGGTGGTGTCCTTTTTAGACTTACATCCCTATTAATGGTCTAAGTTAATCACCCACAGGACGCTATGTCAAAAGACCCTCAGTATGGAAATGCAGATGAGTTCTAGACCCAGCTTTGATCTCAGTCATTGTGCTGTTTCAAAAAGGCACTAAACTGGGCTTCCCCTGGTGGTCCAGTGGGTAAGGACACTGCCTTGCAGTACAAGGGGCGCCAGTTCGATCCCTGGCCTGGGAAGATCCCACGTGCCGCGGAGCAGCTGGACCGATGTGTCCAATTACCTAGCCGGAGCTCTGGAGCGCATGCGCCCGGAGCCGGCGCTCTGCGATAGCAGAGGCCACCGCGATGGGAGGCCCACACGGGTCAAAGAATAAAGACAGATGAAAATAGAGAAATGAAAGACCAACAGAAGTGGTCTGCCCGCTCCCCTCTCTCCCCAACCCGACCCCCGCCCAAAAATAAATAAATAAATAAATCTTTAAAATATATATATATATATATATTGAAGTTATTATCATTTAAAAAAAAAAAGGCACTAAACTTGGGCACTGGAACTGTCACCTACAGAATGAGGGAACTGGAGTAATTGTCTCCATGTTTCCTTCCACCTCTATTCTAATAATACTCCTTAAGTGTAACAACTATTTTAAGACTGGATTTGAGGTAATTTAAATGTTACCGTCATGGAAAAATTAAGATGCCATTGTTCAATAAAGGAAGTACCAGGACACTGTCAAATATGGAATTCTCTTGTATACATGGGATAGGAGAAAAAAAATTAAGAAAGTAACCTCTTAGTGACGTTTCTGAGAGACTCTTAATAACATCCTGAGAGAACATAGCTCCTCATCAAGATGCCTGGTGCCAAACATGACAGAAAGACAGAGAATACGCAGAACACTTCCTCTTGTAGTGTGTCATGGGTCTTTTGTGGGACTATGTTTTTTCCCGTCTATTGATTCCATTTATTAGCTAACTACTTAAGAGTTTCCTTGGCCTGGTAGCCCATTTGTGATCTGTAAGATGGATTCCAAGGCAATCTTTGTTTTGTTGCAAGCAAAGAAATTGGCTTGCTGGACCTCTAGCCTTTGGGCTCTGAAGGAGGCTTAACCCGAACAGAATACTATGTCTGAGGAGCCAAGCAGTCCCTAGGCTGCCACAGTCATATATCCATAGCACGTCAGGAAATACACTTTCGTTCGAGAATCATTTTCAAGTCACTGCCCAGGTGTCTCCACAGAAGCAAATGCCACGCTGTCATTATTTTCTCCCTGACCTGGACACAAAAACATTTCCCCACAACACCACTGTTCTGCTGAGACTCAGTCCTCAAGACACCTTGGACTGAGGATACCTTAGCTTCACAGCAGCACTAATTGTGAGTCTGTGCCCTGCTTTGTGAACCTAATCACATCTTCCATATGAAAAGCCAAACGCCAATTAGAGAGGTAAAATTTGCAGATGGGTACGTATGGATATCATGTCTGACATTCTTAAGAAATAAGAAGGGTAGATGAATTATTTGTTGAGCATTTACTGCAGGTCAAGCTTTAAATGCATTTGTCAAGTTAAATCCAAATAACAATGCAGGTGGGTGGTGCTTTCATATTTCCTTTTCACAGGGTTAGGAAGCAACTTGCCCTAGGCCACCTAGCTAGTAAACATCTAGTTAGGACCTGAATCCAGTTTCTTCTGCTTCAAAGCCTGTGCTTTCTTCCAGTATCTCCAAAAATGCCCAAATTCCATTTGGTACAGTTGTAAAAAGCATACAACCTTATTTCCTAATTCAGATTCAACCTTGATACATATTATGTGAAGTTTCCTGTATGATGATGATGGTTTCTTTCTATGACATTTTCATAATGCCCCAGAAAGTACAGTTTTTCTCCAGAAGAAACTCAGAATTTGACTATCTTGCATACTTTAAGAGCTAGATTACATTCCACATTCAAAACAAAACAGCTCCCCCTACAGTTTTTACTCCTTGCAGGTCCCTCAGCTTTAGCAAAAGAGGCTGAAAACCTAAGGTCTGATGCAGGAAGGCAGAGCTGGGTGTCTGCCTCTTAAGGAACGGGAATAATTTGTAATCCATCATCTCAGACAGGATTAGCAGGTGCTACTGGAGACAGTGCGACATCCCTTCAGCATTGTCTTCACTTTCAGCTAAATTAATCTATAACCACGAAGAGTCTTGATCTGGTTTTGACTGGCTCCAGGCTGGAGTTAGAGTGTGTTTTATGGAGGTCCAATTCCCTTCTGACTTGCAGTGCGTAGCTGGCAAAGGCAGGCTCTGTCAACCTTCCAAGTGCTAAGATTCCTCTGTGACATTGTAAGTCCCAGCTCAGCTGGGTGCCTACACCTCTCCAGAACTGTTTAGAACATCGCGGGGCTGTGCGTCAGCATCACTTCAGGACATGCCACCAATCTGATTCCCCATGCACTGGCAGGAGGGAGGGCTGCTGATGATGCAAAGGCCGATGGAAACTTCTCTACGTGTTATAGGTGCCCAGAGGCATGGGAATGTCCTGAGTCTGAAGTGGCCTAATGTCATTTGTTCTCATCATTATCCCTTCTAACAACAAGCTGTCTCCACCCATCTCCATTGAGTTCCTCTCTTAGAGAGTTTCCCAGGGAATATGGGGAAAAGAGGGGAGGGGAGACCACTCATATGTCCATGCAAAACCTAAGTGGATAAATGATGTAGGATGTACAATAATCAAGTCTAACCTACCACTACCACCTTATAAGTAAAGTTAAGGGTGATTAAATGAGAAAATACAACTGAAAAATGCCCTGTAAAATTGGAAGCACATAGAAATAGTAATAGTTACAGTGTAATGAGTTCTTCATGGGCTTCCCAGGTAGCTCATTGGTAAAGAAACTGCCTGCCAAGCAGGAAGTATGAGTTCAGTCCCTGGGTTGAGAAGATCCCCTGGAGAAGGAAATAGCAACACACTTTGTCATTCGTGCCTGGAGAATTCCATGGACAGAGGAGCCTGGTGATCTATAGTCCAGGGGGTCACAAAAGAGTAGGACGCAACTTACGGAGTAAACAACAACAAATGAGTTCTTCACATGGATAATCATTATGTTAACAACTTTCCATATAACATTTCACTTAGTCTTCAAAACAGGCTTAGGAAGTCAGTCTTACTAATAGACCCATTTTGCAGAGGAGGAAACTAAGATTCAGAGAAGTTAAATAAATTCACCAAAGTTCTACAATTACCAAACTGCAGAGCATAGACTTCAACCTGTATCTCTGACTCCGAAGTCCATGCTCTAAGCACTCTGCAGTACTTCTTCCCCAAAACATGTGACGGTTGATACGTTGCTGTTTACAATAGAAAACATGATCAGACTCTAGGAATGATACTTGGATATACAGATACTTAAGAAAACCTAAATGTTAAAATGTGAGTGTGCCTTTCCCTTAGTTGCCCTTTGCATACATAAACTCTCACTTTGATGAAAACGTATATAAAATAATTTGTGACTTTTTAAGCATTTCCATACATGTCAGAAGTCTAAACAGAGGGCAGGAATCATTATTCCCACTTTCCAGACAAAATAACTGAGGCTTAAGGAGAGTGAGTGACATAGTCAACATCCCATAGTTTAAAAACAAAATGTGTGAACATCATATGCATGAATGATGAATGTATGAATAAATATATATTCAGATATATATGTACATACATATATGTATATAGGTGAATTCCTTTACTATACAGCAGAAATTATAATCAACTATACTTATATAAAATAAATTTTTAAAATAAATAAATAAAGAGCAGAGTTGTAATTGCCATTGAGGGAGGAGAAGCAGGGGAAGGATAGACTAGGGATTTGGGAATAGTAGATGCAAACTGTTACAACATAGGAACTATATTCAATACTCTATGCCAATAACCATAGTATGAAACAATAAAGAAAAGAATATATACACATGTAATGAGTCACTATGCTGTACAGCATAAATTAATACAACACTATAAATCAACCATATTTCAATAAGATAATTTTTTTAATAAGTAAACAGTAAAAGTCTCCTGATTCTCAGTTCACAGATTTTTCTACTTCCCTGAGATGCCTGTCTTGGGAACAAAAAGTAACTTCTATCCTTTCACCTCTCACTAGCAGCAAACCCTATCCTTCAGACCCACATTCCTCTTTCATTCAGACACCTCAATCCAAAAACATCATTTAGTCATTTATTTATACATCTCCTCCTTCACTACCCACATTTGATGAATAGATTCTTCACAAAATTCCCCAAGTTTCCTTGTCCAGCTGAAAGTGGTGATTGAATTACAAAGCAGAGGAATGAATGCAAATGTGACAGACTAAACATCTTGGGACAATATTGCCTAAGTTGAACTGATTTTAGTTAAGTAGCTTAGTTCAAGCCATAATTTGCTCTTCCATGTCAGTGGTATCAATGGAATGACCTCCTCGGATCCTCAGTTTCCTTTGGTTGATACGTTGCTGTTTACAATAGAAAACATGATCAGACTCTAGGAATGATACTTGGATATCGATACTTAGAAACCTATGTTAAAATGTGAGTGTGCCTTTCCTTAGTTGCCCTTTGCATACATAAACTCTCACTTTGATGAAAACGTATATAAAATAATTTGTGACTTTTTAAGCATTTCCATACATGTCAGAAGTCTAAACAGAGGGCAGGAATCATTATTCCCACTTTCCAGACAAAATAACTGAGGCTTAAGGAGAGTGAGTGACATAGTCAACATCCCATAGTTTAAAAACAAAATGTGTGAACATCATATGCATGAATGATGAATGTATGAATAAATATATATTCAGATATATATGTACATACATATATGTATATAGGTGAATTCCTTTACTATACAGCAGAAATTATAATCAACTATACTTATATAAAATAAATTTTTAAAATAAATAAATAAAGAGCAGAGTTGTAATTGCCATTGAGGGAGGAGAAGCAGGGGAAGGATAGACTAGGGATTTGGGAATAGTAGATGCAAACTGTTACAACATAGGGAACTATATTCAATACTCTATGCCAATAACCATAGTATGAAACAATAAAGAAAAGAATATATACACATGTAATGAGTCACTATGCTGTACAGCATAAATTAATACAACACTATAAATCAACCATATTTCAATAAGATAATTTTTTTAATAAGTAAACAGTAAAAGTCTCCTGATTCTCAGTTCACAGATTTTTCTACTTCCCTGAGATGCCTGTCTTGGGAACAAAAAGTAACTTCTATCCTTTCACCTCTCACTAGCAGCAAACCCTATCCTTCAGACCCACATTCCTCTTTCATTCAGACACCTCAATCCAAAAACATCATTTAGTCATTTATTTATACATCTCCTCCTTCACTACCCACATTTGATGAATAGATTCTTCACAAAATTCCCCAAGTTTCCTTGTCCAGCTGAAAGTGGTGATTGAATTACAAAGCAGAGGAATGAATGCAAATGTGACAGACTAAACATCTTGGGACAATATTGCCTAAGTTGAACTGATTTTAGTTAAGTAGCTTAGTTCAAGCCATAATTTGCTCTTCCATGTCAGTGGTATCAATGGAATGACCTCCTCGGATCCTCAGTTTCCTTTATGAGAGATGAACCACCTCTTAAAGTCATCGTAGCAATTAAATGCAAACATGCACAGAGCGCTTCCAACAGTGCCTTACACATAGTAGGTGCTCAATAAATACTAGTCTCCAGCATTATCATCACCCATTTCCCCATACCCCTTCCATTCAGTTTGCTTCACAATCCAAGTTTCTTCGATCAATGCATAATTGTATTAACTAGTTTTAAAAATCAGCTAACATTTATTGAATCATCATAAGACATAGAGCTCAAGAACTTTTATGTGGAGAGAAAGGTCCCGCATTATTTTTAGAGGGTCCCTAGCCCTGCTGCCAAATTTACTTAGAGGTGTTTACTGACCAGGACCACAGGCTTATTGCCTACCTCCTCCCACTGAGCCAAGGCCAAACCTCATGCCCATGCACATGGACCAAACAGTAAATTAATTTCCAAGTTCAGTCGCCTTTGGAAATGGATTTCTAATTCAACTTGAGTTTGTACTACTCAAACTTATCTGTGTATACAGTGACTAGATGAGAAGGAAGATGGCAAACTAAGACCAGGGGAAGCATCCTCAGAACTTTGTTTTTAACAGGCAGATAGAAGAATAACAAAGTGCTGAGGGAGGGGGAAAAAACAAACTCTGATACAAAGCTTTCATTTGTATTTCAGGTTCACAGTGAAAAATCAATATGGTCTCTATGCTTTCTTTCAAGAACTCAAATGCTCCCCACTTCAAAGCATATCATCTGCTTAGTTACTACCTTTCACAAAGACACAAATTAAGACATGGATCTGTGAGGGAAGAACAGAACTCTCTAAAGAAAAACAAAAAAGCTCTGTAAGCACTAGTGCTCGCATTCCTCTTCTTTCAGACACCTCAATCCATCCATTTAGTCATTTATTTATACATCTCCTCCTTCACTACCCACATTTGATGAATAGATTCTTCACAAAATTCCCCAAGTTTCCTTGTCCAGCTGAAAGTGGTGATTGAATTACAAAGCAGAGGAATGAATGCAAATGTGACAGACTAAACATCTTGGGACAATATTGCCTAAGTTGAACTGATTTTAGTTAAGTAGCTTAGTTCAAGCCATAATTTGCTCTTCCATGTCAGTGGTATCAATGGAATGACCTCCTCGGATCCTCAGTTTCCTTTATGAGAGATGAACCACCTCTTAAAGTCATCGTAGCAATTAAATGCAAACATGCACAGAGCGCTTCCAACAGTGCCTTACACATAGTAGGTGCTCAATAAATACTAGTCTCCAGCATTATCATCACCCATTTCCCCATACCCCTTCCATTCAGTTTGCTTCACAATCCAAGTTTCTTCGATCAATGCATAATTGTATTAACTAGTTTTAAAAATCAGCTAACATTTATTGAATCATCATAAGACATAGAGCTCAAGAACTTTTATGTGGAGAGAAAGGTCCCGCATTATTTTTAGAGGGTCCCTAGCCCTGCTGCCAAATTTACTTAGAGGTGTTTACTGACCAGGACCACAGGCTTATTGCCTACCTCCTCCCACTGAGCCAAGGCCAAACCTCATGCCCATGCACATGGACCAAACAGTAAATTAATTTCCAAGTTCAGTCGCCTTTGGAAATGGATTTCTAATTCAACTTGAGTTTGTACTACTCAAACTTATCTGTGTATACAGTGACTAGATGAGAAGGAAGATGGCAAACTAAGACCAGGGGAAGCATCCTCAGAACTTTGTTTTTAACAGGCAGATAGAAGAATAACAAAGTGCTGAGGGAGGGGGAAAAAAAAAAAAAAACAAACTCTGATACAAAGCTTTCATTTGTATTTCAGGTTCACAGTGAAAAATCAATATGGTCTCTATGCTTTCTTTCAAGAACTCAAATGCTCCCCACTTCAAAGCATATCATCTGCTTAGTTACTACCTTTCACAAAGACACAAATTAAGACATGGATCTGTGAGGGAAGAACAGAACTCTCTAAAGAAATACACAGGGAATGGATATGAGAAGGCTCTGTGAATGCCGCCCAGCACTGATGATGTGAGTAACTCTGCCCAGCCAGATGTGGGTAGATTTTTGTCACTGTTTCATCCTGCTCACATACATAGCCTGAATACCACACCAGATGTATCTGAAGAAACATCATATTCTCTTTGTACCTATAGCCTCTTCAAACCATAAAGATGTGCTTAAAACAAGAAAATGATTTAAAAAAAAAAGTAGGCCTCCATTATATTATGATAATACACCATACATTCTTATAGTTAATATACCATAAAAGTATTTTATGGTAATATGCCATGACTACAGTGATAAACAGATCAGAAAAAAGAATGATCAATCTTTAGACTGCAAACTTAGGTAATTCAAAATCAAATCACCATCCACGGAACCCAGCTCATCTTGCCTTATCACCTCAGATGAGCAGCAAACTCAAGGTGAGGACATGAAATTAGCTTCTCAGTTTTTGCTCTCTTCATGATTGCTGCTCTCTGTTCACATCACCAGTCTCCTATCAACCTCTGCTCTGAGCAAAAAGAGCTCATGAGAAAGTTGATAGCAGTTCCTTCTCTCTCAGTCTCCAAGGCCTTTCTACTTCATCACTGTCATGTACACCTTTCCATCATCATGGCACTCAGAATGTGTCTAGATAATTCCCCAGGACTACTCTGTTTACCAGGGCAGAAACTAAAATTAGTTAAGCTAGACTGGAACGACTGGCCAAAATAACAGGAGAGTCCAGATGTAAGTTGGTCACAGGGAGCCCAGTAACTGAGACAATGTGATTACATTTTACAATCCTCTTCTGCTTTCCAACTTAGATTCCACTGATGTCCTCCTTCATTTCTACAGACTGGCTTCTTCTAGTGGCCAGCATGAGAGATGGAGTGATAACAGGAATGTGAATGCAGACAACTCCGGGTTCCCATCATCCCTGCTTAATCCCATCACAGCTTCTTAAATTCACCATCCCTCTATATAAAATTGCAGGGAATTATTCTGATTGGCCTGGATTGGGTCACATGCTCATCCCTGAAATCAAGGGAATGAGTAATTGTGATTGGCCAGGACTCTTTTGTGTGCCCATTTCTTTGCTCACAAGGCTATCTCTTGAAACTGGCAACTCTTCAGAACCACATGTAGTAGAAGAAGAACAATTTCTAGAAAAGGAGCATATGTGCTGTTCATGGGTGGAAAAAAAAGAGCTATTCATCACATTAGATGTATCTGAAGAAACATCTATTCCTTATTAGCCTCTTCAAACCATAAAGATGTGCTTAAAACAAGAAAATGATTTAAAAAAAAAAGTAGGCCTCCATTATATTATGATAATACACCATACATTCTTATAGTTAATATACCATAAAAGTATTTTATGGTAATATGCCATGACTACAGTGATAAACAGATCAGAAAAAAGAATGATCAATCTTTAGACTGCAAACTTAGGTAATTCAAAATCAAATCACCATCCACGGAACCCAGCTCATCTTGCCTTATCACCTCAGATGAGCAGCAAACTCAAGGTGAGGACATGAAATTAGCTTCTCAGTTTTTGCTCTCTTCATGATTGCTGCTCTCTGTTCACATCACCAGTCTCCTATCAACCTCTGCTCTGAGCAAAAAGAGCTCATGAGAAAGTTGATAGCAGTTCCTTCTCTCTCAGTCTCCAAGGCCTTTCTACTTCATCACTGTCATGTACACCTTTCCATCATCATGGCACTCAGAATGTGTCTAGATAATTCCCCAGGACTACTCTGTTTACCAGGGCAGAAACTAAAATTAGTTAAGCTAGACTGGAACGACTGGCCAAAATAACAGGAGAGTCCAGATGTAAGTTGGTCACAGGGAGCCCAGTAACTGAGACAATGTGATTACATTTTACAATCCTCTTCTGCTTTCCAACTTAGATTCCACTGATGTCCTCCTTCATTTCTACAGACTGGCTTCTTCTAGTGGCCAGCATGAGAGATGGAGTGATAACAGGAATGTGAATGCAGACAACTCCGGGTTCCCATCATCCCTGCTTAATCCCATCACAGCTTCTTAAATTCACCATCCCTCTATATAAAATTGCAGGGAATTATTCTGATTGGCCTGGATTGGGTCACATGCTCATCCCTGAAATCAAGGGAATGAGTAATTGTGATTGGCCAGGACTCTTTTGTGTGCCCATTTCTTTGCTCACAAGGCTATCTCTTGAAACTGGCAACTCTTCAGAACCACATGTAGTAGAAGAAGAACAATTTCTAGAAAAAGGAGCATATGTGCTGTTCTGAGAACATGGGTGGAAAAACAAAAATAAGAGCTATTCATCAAATCATTCCACTAAGCCTTTATTTCCAGGATACCCATAGATTCTGACCCTCTTTCACCTTAATCCACAAGCCCTGCTTCCAATTAAATAGTCCCTGTAATAACCTTTTTAAGGTTATAAAAATCTTTTGGATCCCATCTTACAAGCATTGCTTCAACTCATTTTTATATTTAAAGAAATTCATCCTAGCAACCAGTAAATAAAAAGCAATTTAAAAGTTTACTCCAGGGCTTCCCTGGTGGTTCAGTGGGTAAGGACACCGCCTTGCAGTGAAAGGGGCACAGGGTCGATCCCTGGCCTGGGAAGATCCCATGTGCTGCGGAGTGGCTAGACCTACGTGTCCAACTATAAGCCAGAGCTCTGGAGTGCATGCACCCAGAGCCGGTGCTCTGCGATGAGAGGCCACTGTGATGGGAGGCCCACACAGGCCAAAAGAACAAAGATAAATAAATGAAAGATCAATAGAAGTGGCCAAAAAAAAAAACCAAAAGTTTACTCCAGTTTGATAAGGAAAAAATATTCAACATAAGAATTACTCTTGTGGGCTTCTCTGGTGGCTCAGCAGTTAAAAACTCTGTCTGTCAAGAGACACAGGTTCAATCTCTGATCCAGGAAAATCTGACATGCCTAAGAGCAACTAACTCAGTGCTCTAGAGCCAGGAAACTGCAACTACTGAGCCCACATGCTAAAAGCCTGTGTGCCTAGGGCCCATGTTTCACAACAAGAGAAGCCAACACAATGAGAAGTCCAAGCACAGCAACTAAGGAGTAGCTCCCATTAGCCACAACTAGGGAAAAGCCCATGCAACAAAGACCCACCACAGCCAAAAATAAGTAAATAAAATTCTTAAAAATAAAAGAATTACTTCTGTGACATCCAAAAAACAGTCTCTTACCAAATATTCCCTCTTTCTCCAACCTGCATGATGTGCAACACCAACAACTGCTCTTCAAACTGGGCCCACTTTTCATTTTTTCCTCACTATTTCTATTATTTGTCTTCTACTATTTGCTCTTTGACCTTTTCAGAGTAATTAACTAGTATCTCCAGACCTCACAATGTCCAGTGATGTCCTCATCAGGTTTGATGATGTATTATAAAGACCAAGAAGCTAGTGACAAAAATCTATCTGGTCGAGTAGAAGTGGTGGACCTATGTTGGCAGAGTCAGGTGTTTCTTTAGCAAGTAAAGAAGAAAAGGAACTGTGAATATTCGCATGCTCATGTATTTTCCCTACTATATCCTATTTGTTGAAAGTCTAGCTGACAACAGCCTCTCATTTCAAATATTCATTCATAAGCAGGCAGGGCTGTACAAAGTATGTAGCCTAGACCACATTCTCACGAAACATTACAAGATTAAACAGTTTAGTAATCAAATAATTTAGAAATCATTTTATATTATTCATATCCCACCATTTGCGATGCATAATGCATCTTAATGGTTCTGACAACTTGAGCGAGAAACAAATGTGTTTAATTTGTTTTACCTGGCATTTCATAAATAAACCTGGTTATTAAACTCTTTAAGGTAATACCTATTAACAGCCTTGGAATAGACTTTGAGAATTTCAACACCATAATATTTGTGAATAATAACATCTTCTCTGGGAGAATTTTGATTATTTTTTTGAAGGTTCACCCAAAAAACACACCTCTAATGGAGGAGATGAAGAGAACATGGTTGGTCAGTGGAAAGCGTTCAGTACCTCTGATGGCTACACTTCCATTCCTGTATTCAGTTTGAATTGCTCTCCATACACCAGTCCTGAGTAACTGGATACCCTGAGTAAATGAAGAGTGAATTTGGTCAAGCAGGGAGCTCTCCCTCTCATTCAACCCTGTTTAGTGCTCTTACAACTCCCTCTGCACACTGGGCTTGTTAGCAGATTTCTACAAAGGGGACCAAGCAGTGTTTCAGGGAAAGTTCTCCAGGTTCCTCAGGTTTTCGGTCTTATATACTTCTTCTGGGCTTCCCACGTGGCACTAGTGATGAAGAACCCACCTGACAGTGCAGGAGCCAAAAGATACATGGGTCTGATACCTGGGTTGCAAAGAACCCCTGGGGAGGGCATGGCAACTGACCCTAGTCTTCTTGCCTGGACAATCACATGGACAGAGGAGCCTGGCAGGCTACAGTCCGTAGGACTGCAAAGAGCCAGACATGACTAAAGAACTTTAGCACACATGCTTCCTCCATCTTGCCATATTTGGCTGAGAACCCACACTAAGGCTTCATTCTGAGTTTCCATCTTTCTGCCCTGGCCCCTCAGATTTGATATTTCATTCCAGAGGTCTAGTTCCAATTTCAAAGCTATTCTCACACCCCAAACTACAGGTCAACATCACCCTATAAACTCAGATTACAGATTCCCAGCCCAGGAATGAGCTTCTCAACTACCAATGATCTACAAAAGAAAAACAAGAACATTTTTAAATGTTTAAAACATTTCATAAATTTTACCTCTTTCTTTGGTGAAATTTAGTACTTCCTACTTGCACTATAGCTACACACATTCATATCCTAAATCCCTGCTCCACTTTATCTAAGATCTCAAGCTTCTAGAGGGCAAAATCTGTATCTAAAATTGTTTTGCTAGAAATAGAAGCACCATACAACCCAGCAATCCCACTCTTAGGCTTATACCCTGATGAAATGAAATCCAAAAGAAGCACCTGTACCCCAATGTTCATTGCAGCTCTCTATACAATAGCTAGAACATGGAAGCAACCTAGATGCCCATTGACAAACGAATGGATACAAAAGCTCTGGTACATATATATAATGGAATACTACACAGCTGTCAAAAGAAATGCAGAAGAATCAGCCCTAATGAAGTGGCTGGTTCTAGAACCTATCATAAAAAGTGAAGTCAGTCAGAAAGAGAAGGACAAGTACAATATACTAACACATATGTATGGAATCTAGTAGGATGGTGATGATGGCACATGCAGTGAAGTGGCAGACAGAAAGACATGGACGTGGACATATGGACATTGTAGGGAAGGAACAGTGGGTAAGAGGCGTAAAGGAAGTAGCTTGAAGGCCTGTACTATCATATGTGAAGAAAATAGCTATAGTCATTGCTCTGTGAGAAAAGCAGATCCTTCACAGGTGTTGTATAACGGTCTGGAGGGGTGGAATGGGGGGGATATACATGTGACTAATCTGAGAACATACATATCTGTAAACAACAAAACTCTGTGAAAGTTAAAAGTGAAATAAAAGTTTAAAAAAAAAGAAAAATTTAAAAAAAATTTTTCTGTATATTATTTACAATGCTTAATTAAAACTGATTGCATGCAATAGGCACTCAATGAATGTTTATTGGCTCAGTGAATAAAAGAATGAATTCTCTTATTTACAGCATATAGATTTCTGCTTTATAAGACCAAGAGAAAAGATAGCATATTCATAAGTGCAACAGGTAAAAGCAAGATAATAGCACCTCTTGTTAGTTTAGAATGTTCATTGCAAAGCTGTGTTAATCTCTACTCTGGTGCTTTTGCCTCTCTCCTTCCACCCCCAGGTTCACCTGGCAATGTCTGGAAATATATTTTATTGTCACAACCTGAATGATGGGAGCAAAGCCATTGGCATCCAGTGGGTAGAAGTCAGGAATGCTGCTCAACACCTTACAATTCACAGAACAGCACCCCCCAACCCCACGCATGCACACACACACACACACACAGCAAAGAATTATGTGACTCAGAAATGTCAATAGTGTCACTACTAAGAAACCCTGCTGCAGAGGTCAAGCAAAGCTCTCCTTTTCACTGCCCAATAACAAAGACTTGCTAAAGAAATTAATCGCCTAAAAAGATGGCAAATAGAATTCAAGCCTTTTCAAGTACTTAAAGTCACCTGATTTGCTTTCATCAAAGAGTAGTCGTCATTATTATTATTATTATTCCACTCTGTAATCACCCAGAATGCTTTGCTTATGCTATGTGTTTGACCAGTTGGTGAAATGAATTGCTTACATGCTTTCACTTCTTAGTGATGCCTTTGTCTGTATTACAGGGTAGAAACCAAATTTAATTCCCTAGTCATAGGACAAATATTTACCACAAACAATAGCATTCCAACAGTTTGAATCCCTCACTGCCTGAAGGGCTTCTAGAAAAGAAATGGTAGGCACAAATGCTCAGTTAGTATGTAAATACCCAATTGCTCATAAGCCAGACAGCAGAGGCACAAATTACCACTTTCTTCAATTGACAACTGCTGTTTTTATCTTGACACATCCACTTAAAAATTATTTCTGACAAAAATCTTAACAGCTTTAAATCAGTCTAATTAAAGATAATGCATTTTTTGCTAGAAAAGTGTTTGGTATTTTACAGTATTGCACAGTTCACTTTTCAAGTCAAGTTACTGAGCGCATGAATAAACGTCAAAAACACCTCCACTGACATATGGCCTTCTATCGAAGGAAATCATTTCTAATGCTCTTCTGGAAGTTTCTAACTGCAAAGTTACAGGTAGCCAAAAATGCTTTTAGAGAGTTCCTCTGTAGTATACCAACACGATGTCCTCCAATATTACTTTATCTGAATGTGGGAGGAAGCTCCTGGCAGGGTTCTCAATGATCCTGGCCTCCTGGAACCTATACTCTTCTGTAACCCCCTTTCCACAAATACATGCAGAACCTAGGGAATCACTTACAACAAGCAGAATATAACACAGGTGATGGAATATTATTTCTAGGATGAGGTTACAAAGGAATCTGACTCCCGTCTTTCTTACTTTTTTTTCTCTGTTGCTGGCACGCCCTCTGACTGTCTTGATTCCTTGGTACATTTACTGTCTGTTGCCCTGTGGAAACTAACTGAGGATAATCAAGAGCTCTCAAGGAACTGAAACTTAGTCCAACAATCCACAAAGAAATGAATCTTGCTTATGGACGAGTGAGCGTGGAAGCAAATTCTTTCTAGTTAGGCCTTGAGATGACTGTAGCCCTGTGAGATACCCAGCTAAGTTGCCCCTTTATTTCTGATCAATAAGATCTGTGACATAAGACACATCTTGTCTTTTTCCAGCTAATAAGTCTTGGTTGTAACTTATTATGCAGCAATAGATAACTGACACATGATATAACCTCCAAATTGTTATCCCTCTTTTGAATCTCCTTGTACATAAAAGGCCCACTCCTGATCATATGCCTTTGTCTGTATTACAGGGTAGAACCAAATTTAATCCCTACTGGACAAATATTTACCACAAACAATAGCATTCCAACAGTTTGAATCTCAGCTTCTAGAAAAGAAATGGTAGGCACAAATGCTCAGTTAGTATGTAAATACCCAATTGCTCATAAGCCAGACAGCAGAGGCACAAATTACCACTTTCTTCAATTGACAACTGCTGTTTTTATCTTGACACATCCACTTAAAAATTATTTCTGACAAAAATCTTAACAGCTTTAAATCAGTCTAATTAAAGATAATGCATTTTTTGCTAGAAAAGTGTTTGGTATTTTACAGTATTGCACAGTTCACTTTTCAAGTCAAGTTACTGAGCGCATGAATAAACGTCAAAAACACCTCCACTGACATATGGCCTTCTATCGAAGGAAATCATTTCTAATGCTCTTCTGGAAGTTTCTAACTGCAAAGTTACAGGTAGCCAAAAATGCTTTTAGAGAGTTCCTCTGTAGTATACCAACACGATGTCCTCCAATATTACTTTATCTGAATGTGGGAGGAAGCTCCTGGCAGGGTTCTCAATGATCCTGGCCTCCTGGAACCTATACTCTTCTGTAACCCCCTTTCCACAAATACATGCAGAACCTAGGGAATCACTTACAACAAGCAGAATATAACACAGGTGATGGAATATTATTTCTAGGATGAGGTTACAAAGGAATCTGACTCCCGTCTTTCTTACTTTTTTTTCTCTGTTGCTGGCACGCCCTCTGACTGTCTTGATTCCTTGGTACATTTACTGTCTGTTGCCCTGTGGAAACTAACTGAGGATAATCAAGAGCTCTCAAGGAACTGAAACTTAGTCCAACAATCCACAAAGAAATGAATCTTGCTTATGGACGAGTGAGCGTGGAAGCAAATTCTTTCTAGTTAGGCCTTGAGATGACTGTAGCCCTGTGAGATACCCAGCTAAGTTGCCCCTTTATTTCTGATCAATAAGATCTGTGACATAAGACACATCTTGTCTTTTTCCAGCTAATAAGTCTTGGTTGTAACTTATTATGCAGCAATAGATAACTGACACATGATATAACCTCCAAATTGTTATCCCTCTTTTTTGAATCTCCTTGTACATAAAAGGCCCACTCCTTGATCTCCTATTTCTTGATGGAATGAAAACGTTTCACTGCATGTCTTGAATGCTGCATCCCCTGATACCCACATACACTTTTTTTTTTTTAAAGCATGCTCCTTTACCCTCTTTTTTCCTCTTTCCCAGAGCCCAAATGAATGGAAACCAAGTCATTTGGATTCAGAGCACTGGTATCATCATTAACTTCTCCATTCTTTGTACTGACAAGTCTACATACAGCCTTAATGCCTCAAGGTGGGCTTCCTTCCTTCACAAAGATCCTTCCAATTCTCCCTCCCTCCTGTAATACTACTTCCCTTACATCAGAAGTTTTGTAATTATCAAGAACAGATTTCTTCTCAATTCATTTTGTACACACAAAGCCAGATGATAGCTCCTATAATACCATTTTTTCTCATTTTACATGAAGCTTTTGCCTAAAAATCTCTCATTTGTGCTTCAAAAATCACTTTTTTGCCATGCCATTCAACAAGACAGTGCACCTGGTATGCCAGGTTTGGTCCTTTTTTTTAACCCAGGACCTTATGAAACCTGGACTTCTAAGGTTGAACATTTCCAAGTCTTAGAGCAAAATAAAACAGCACCACCAACGTGACCTAACACATTCATGGAAGCTGTTGTTGAGAGTCAGGTTTTCAGGAAGTGGACTATGAGATTATCACCATGAAAGAAGATTATTAGGGAGCCATTCAAAATCGGTGGTGGGATTGAGAGAAAGAGAGCAGGACTGGGCAGAGGGAGAAGTTGGGCAATAATGCAGTCACTACACAGGCCTTATCCTTAATCAAAACAGCATCTCTAGTCATCAAAACCTAAAGCTGGAAACAATCCAAACTGTTCATCAACAAAATCAACTGCAGTGTGTTCAGACAAGGAATACTACACAGCTAACTTTTTCTTAAATTACAAACGATTGTTAATGCAGAAACCTGACGACTTTCACAGACATAATATTAATTAAAAGAAATCAGACCCCAAAGATATGAATGGATGATTATATTTATGTAAAATTCAGGAAGTGACAAAACAATTTATGGTGAATAACTGACACATGATATAACCTCCAAATTGTTATCCCTCTTTGAATCTCCTTGTACATAAAAGGCCCACTCCTTGATCTCCTATTTCTTGATGGAATGAAAACGTTTCACTGCATGTCTTGAATGCTGCATCCCTGATACCCACATACACTTTTTTTTTTAAAGCATGCTCCTTTACCCTCTTTTTTCCTCTTTCCCAGAGCCCAAATGAATGGAAACCAAGTCATTTGGATTCAGAGCACTGGTATCATCATTAACTTCTCCATTCTTTGTACTGACAAGTCTACATACAGCCTTAATGCCTCAAGGTGGGCTTCCTTCCTTCACAAAGATCCTTCCAATTCTCCCTCCCTCCTGTAATACTACTTCCCTTACATCAGAAGTTTTGTAATTATCAAGAACAGATTTCTTCTCAATTCATTTTGTACACACAAAGCCAGATGATAGCTCCTATAATACCATTTTTTCTCATTTTACATGAAGCTTTTGCCTAAAAATCTCTCATTTGTGCTTCAAAAATCACTTTTTTGCCATGCCATTCAACAAGACAGTGCACCTGGTATGCCAGGTTTGGTCCTTTTTTTTAACCCAGGACCTTATGAAACCTGGACTTCTAAGGTTGAACATTTCCAAGTCTTAGAGCAAAATAAAACAGCACCACCAACGTGACCTAACACATTCATGGAAGCTGTTGTTGAGAGTCAGGTTTTCAGGAAGTGGACTATGAGATTATCACCATGAAAGAAGATTATTAGGGAGCCATTCAAAATCGGTGGTGGGATTGAGAGAAAGAGAGCAGGACTGGGCAGAGGGAGAAGTTGGGCAATAATGCAGTCACTACACAGGCCTTATCCTTAATCAAAACAGCATCTCTAGTCATCAAAACCTAAAGCTGGAAACAATCCAAACTGTTCATCAACAAAATCAACTGCAGTGTGTTCAGACAAGGAATACTACACAGCTAACTTTTTCTTAAATTACAAACGATTGTTAATGCAGAAACCTGGACGACTTTCACAGACATAATATTAATTAAAAGAAATCAGACCCCAAAGATATGAATGGATGATTATATTTATGTAAAATTCAGGAAGTGACAAAACTAATTTATGGTGATAAATACCAGAACAGTCTTCTGAGGGAAGAGGGGTTATTGACTGGGAAGGGCCATGAGGGCTTCTGGGTGAGGGGTGTTGAAGACATTCTGTCTTAATCTTGGGAGTTGTT
Source organism: Tragulus kanchil (assembly GCA_022376925.1). Taxonomy (NCBI): domain Eukaryota; kingdom Metazoa; phylum Chordata; class Mammalia; order Artiodactyla; family Tragulidae; genus Tragulus; species Tragulus kanchil. The sequence goes on along the minus strand of JAIOJX010000030.1, from coordinate 195,790,498 downwards.
ACAAAGGCATATACATACCTAAGACTTAAAACTACATCGGAAATATTTTTTTAAAGGGGAAAAATAAGTATTAGCCTAAATAAAACAACAGATATCTCCAACAAGTATGTCCATCTTCCTTGGCCAGCAGTCACTTTGTAAATTTTCACTGCCATAAAGCTATAAGTGTACCTCTATCGAAAATGTATAGGACACAGGCACCAATACAAAGGGAAAATACTTGTATAAAGACAACAGTAATCTTCTGGGGACCTTGTTTGCATGTAATTTTCATTTTCTCTTTTTTACCTCGTTGATTTTATAAAATGAAGACTGATTATTCTTTGTATTAAGTGAATGAGTGATTATCCTTTAAACATGCATTACAATTCACGAAAGAATGGGATAATAGAGAGTGCCAATACTGAAGGTGAGGTTATAAATACTGTAACATGGAGAGTATGTGCTAAACAGCAAGGTGAAAGGGACTGTCTTTTTTCAGGACAGGAGAGTGGGAGTCAGTACAGAAAGCAATGAGGAAAATGTGCCATGTTGAAAACTAGCTGAAGTGATGATGGGTTCAAACAGGAATGTCCAATCGGAATGGCCAGAGTGTAACTGCTGACAACCATTTCAGGGGTTTCTGGCAATCGACTGGCAGAGACAGAAGGGCTAAGACTGAAACATGGCTGAAGTGAAAGATGGGGGCAAACAGGAATGATGCAATACTAAAGGCCTTATCCTTAATCAAAACAGCATCTCTAGTCATCAAAACCTAAAGCTGGAAACAATCCAAACTGTTCATCAACAAAATCAACTGCAGTGTGTTCAGACAAGGAATACTACACAGCTAACTTTTTCTTAAATTACAAACGATTGTTAATGCAGAAACCTGGACGACTTTCACAGACATAATATTAATTAAAAGAAATCAGACCCCAAAGATATGAATGGATGATTATATTTATGTAAAATTCAGGAAGTGACAAAACTAATTTATGGTGATAAATACCAGAACAGTCTTCTGAGGGAAGAGGGGTTATTGACTGGGAAGGGCCATGAGGGCTTCTGGGTGAGGGGTGTTGAAGACATTCTGTCTTAATCTTGGGAGTTGTTACAAAGGCATATACATACCTAAGACTTAAAACTACGCACGGAAATATTTTTTTAAAGGGGAAAAATAAGTATTAGCCTAAATAAAACAACAGATATCTCCAACAAGTATGTCCATCTTCCTTGGCCAGCAGTCACTTTGTAAATTTTCACTGCCATAAAGCTATAAGTGTACCTCTATCGAAAATGTATAGGACACAGGCACCAATACAAAGGGAAAATACTTGTATAAAGACAACAGTAATCTTCTGGGGACCTTGTTTGCATGTAATTTTCATATTCTTTTTTACCTCGTTGATTTTATAAAATGAAGACTGATTATTCTTTGTATTAAGTGAATGAGTGATTATCCTTTAAACATGCATTACAATTCACGAAAGAATGGGATAATAGAGAGTGCCAATACTGAAGGTGAGGTTATAAATACTGTAACATGGAGAGTATGTGCTAAACAGCAAGGTGAAAGGGACTGTCTTTTTTCAGGACAGGAGAGTGGGAGTCAGTACAGAAAGCAATGAGGAAAATGTGCCATGTTGAAAACTAGCTGAAGTGATGATGGGTTCAAACAGGAATGTCCAATCGGAATGGCCAGAGTGTAACTGCTGACAACCATTTCAGGGGTTTCTGGCAATCGACTGGCAGAGACAGAAGGGCTAAGACTGAAACATGGCTCTGATCTATCAGCTGGCCAAGAAGGGGAAAGTCCTCTCACAATGACAGGCTCTGCCAGGGGTGGCCTCGGATGCTGTACAGTGGACAGGCTAGATTGATGCAAAAGCAAGAAAGCCTTTCAGTCACATTCAGATGGCAGAGCAACAGGGCTATCAACCCTTCTGCTCAGGAACACCCAGAGTAAGCCACAGTGACAGGTAAATAAAGCAGGGTGTCAGAGTCCAAAGGCTGCAGCCATCCTGACTCATTGCCCACTGACATCATTTCACAGTGATCAGCCTACTCCTAGAGTCCAGCACAGTGAACCAGCACGTTCTCTGCCAGCACAACTCAGAATCACAAGTCCCCAGGGGCAGTTGAAGGAACACAGACATTTCAATGGAGAGTTTTAATAACAGGACGGGAAAGATTCTCTCACAAAGAACACTGAAAGCCCACAAAAAGTAAAACTTTCATTGCTTTATCACTTAAGAGAAGTAAAACAATAATGAAAGCAGTAATTTAAGGATTTCTACTTGAAGAAGGAACAGAGACATAGGGTGTTAAGTGTGAAAGATGCCATTTGCCTTTGTGGAAGCAAAACTAGTCTTGCGATTGAAAGCACCAGTGCTGGCTGTGTGGCTTCAGGCAATTTACCTATCCAGATGTTAGTGGGGAGGATAACGTCCTTCTCATAGACCGCTGTGAGGAGTAGGGGAATTACCTATATTATAGGCACTTAACAATCGCTTACTAATAATATCTATTATGTGAAACAGACTCACAGACATAGAAAATAACCTTAGGGTTACTAAAGGGGAAAGGCAGGGGGAATAAATTAGGAGTATAAGATTAACAGATAAACAACACTGGGGCTTCCCTGGTGGTCCAGTGGGTAAGGACACCGCCTTGCTGTGCAAGGGGCGCCGGTTCCATCCCTGGCCTGGGAAGATCCCACGTGCCGCAGAGCGGCTGGACCGATGTGTCCAATGACCGAGCCGGAGCTCTGGAGCGCATACGCCCAGAGCCGGTGCTCTGCGACAACAGAGGCCACCGCGATGGGAGGCCCACATGGGCCAAAGAACAATGATGGATGAAAATAGACAAATGAAAGACCAACAGAAGTGGCCCGCCTGCTCCCCACCCCACCCCCCCCAAAATAAATAAATAAATAAATCTAAACATGTCCTTTAAAAAAAAAAAAAAAAAAACACTGTATAGTGGACCTGCTGTATAGCACAGTAAATTATATTCATTATCTTTTAATAAGCTACCATGGAAAACAATTTGAAACAGAATATCTATTTATATATATAAACACACATATCATCACTTTGTTGTACACTTGAAACTAATACAATATTGTAAGTCAACTTACTTGATTAATAATAGTAATTATATATGTTATGTGATACATGTTATTGTCACGGTTATGGGCAGTTCTCACCATAACCTCTTTTGACATCTTAATCCAGTTTCATTCCTAGTGGAAAGTCTTCTTTTTCATCTCTCTTATCGTGTACTCCTTTTGCTAAAAAAAGAGTCTAGCCATATGAAAGGTACACATGACAAGGGCCAGTCCAAGCCATTTGACACAAGGCCACACCAAGTGGAAGTAGGATAGTACATTTCAAACCCAGTGAAACTGGAGTCCAAAGACAACTATGCAAAATAAGCTTACCTCACTTTTCCCATTGGAGACATGAGAATCTTGACTCGTGAAATCTGGATGAGCCTCTTGTGTAAGTACCTACAGATGAGAACACGTAGATGTATTTAATCACAAAACCCGAGAGGCTCACAGAGAATGAGGAGTAGGGGAATTAAAACCTTAGTGTGAAACAGACTCACAGACATAGAAAATAACCTTAGGGTTACTAAAGGGGAAAGGCAGGGGGAATAAATTAGGAGTATAAGATTAACAGATAAACAACACTGGGGCTTCCCTGGTGGTCCAGTGGGTAAGGACACCGCCTTGCTGTGCAAGGGGCGCCGGTTCCATCCCTGGCCTGGGAAGATCCCACGTGCCGCAGAGCGGCTGGACCGATGTGTCCAATGACCGAGCCGGAGCTCTGGAGCGCATACGCCCAGAGCCGGTGCTCTGCGACAACAGAGGCCACTGCGATGGGAGGCCCACATGGGCCAAAGAACAAAGATGGATGAAAATAGACAAATGAAAGACCAACAGAAGTGGCCCGCCTGCTCCCCTCCTTCCCTGTCCCACCCCCAGCCAAAATAAATAAATAAATAAATCTAAACATGTCCTTTAAAAAAAAAAAAAAAAACACTGTATAGTGGACCTGCTGTATAGCACAGTAAATTATATTCATTATCTTTTAATAAGCTACCATGGAAAACAATTTGAAACAGAATATCTATTTATATATATAAACACACATATCATCACTTTGTTGTACACTTGAAACTAATACAATATTGTAAGTCAACTTACTTGATTAATAATAGTAATTATATATGTTATGTGATACATGTTATTGTCACGGTTATGGGCAGTTCTCACCATAACCTCTTTTGACATCTTAATCCAGTTTCATTCCTAGTGGAAAGTCTTCTTTTTCATCTCTCTTATCGTGTACTCCTTTTGCTAAAAAAAGAGTCTAGCCATATGAAAGGTACACATGACAAGGGCCAGTCCAAGCCATTTGACACAAGGCCACACCAAGTGGAAGTAGGATAGTACATTTCAAACCCAGTGAAACTGGAGTCCAAAGACAACTATGCAAAATAAGCTTACCTCACTTTTCCCATTGGAGAGACATGAGAATCTTGACTCGTGAAATCTGGATGAGCCTCTTGTGTAAGTACCTACAGATGAGAACACGTAGATGTATTTAATCACAAAACCCGAGAGGCTCACAGAGAATGAGGGAGTTTGTTTTCTGTAAGAAAATCCACATTCTAAAAAACTGGTAATAGAAGATGCATAGTCTCGAGCCACTCCTCACTGAGGAACTGGCACTAACCTCCTGACAATGACACGGAGGAAAGAGTTCTCATTCTGTGTCTGATAACGAGACAAACTTTTTACTTTCTGTTTAGGTATTTTCTGGAAGCACAGTATCCTAATTAAAAGGGTGTACTTTGGCACCCAGATGCCTGGGATTCAAAACTAAGTATCAATGTTTGCTAGATGCATGATTTGGGTGTACTACTTACATGTCTATGCTTCAATTTTGTCAACACTAAAGAGGATTATATGTTTCAAAAAATGACTGCAAGCATTAAATCAACTCATTTATATAAAAGTAAAGCATTAAGTGCAAGGCAAGCATCAGGTAAGTCTTCAGCTACTTTCATTAATTAGCTTTTGATTAATAATTTCTATTAATTTTACTTATATCTGCTTTTAGAAATTTCAGAAAATAAAAGGAAGAAAGACTTAAAATCTTCTGTTATGTAGTCTCTCAGAAATAACCAATGTTAACATTTTGGAAAAGTTTTCTTCTTGAGTTTTTAACATACAATTTCAGAACGAAGAATAAAATGTACATGTTCTTTTGCTACCTAATTTGTTTCCACTTAACCATCAATAATTGAAAATGTCATGTTTTTCACTTACCTATATCTCATGAAAAAGAAAACCTTTGCATTACATTGCTTAGAATATTAATTCACCATAACCTCTTTTGACATCTTAATCCAGTTTCATTCCTAGTGGAAAGTCTTCTTTTTCATCTCTCTTATCGTGTACTCCTTTTGCTAAAAAAAGAGTCTAGCCATATGAAAGGTACACATGACAAGGGCCAGTCCAAGCCATTTGACACAAGGCCACACCAAGTGGAAGTAGGATAGTACATTTCAAACCCAGTGAAACTGGAGTCCAAAGACAACTATGCAAAATAAGCTTACCTCACTTTTCCCATTGGAGAGACATGAGAATCTTGACTCGTGAAATCTGGATGAGCCTCTTGTGTAAGTACCTACAGATGAGAACACGTAGATGTATTTAATCACAAAACCCGAGAGGCTCACAGAGAATGAGGGAGTTTGTTTTCTGTAAGAAAATCCACATTCTAAAAAACTGGTAATAGAAGATGCATAGTCTCGAGCCACTCCTCACTGAGGAACTGGCACTAACCTCCTGACAATGACACGGAGGAAAGAGTTCTCATTCTGTGTCTGATAACGAGACAAACTTTTTACTTTCTGTTTAGGTATTTTCTGGAAGCACAGTATCCTAATTAAAAGGGTGTACTTTGGCACCCAGATGCCTGGGATTCAAAACTAAGTATCAATGTTTGCTAGATGCATGATTTGGGTGTACTACTTACATGTCTATGCTTCAATTTTGTCAACACTAAAGAGGATTATATGTTTCAAAAAATGACTGCAAGCATTAAATCAACTCATTTATATAAAAGTAAAGCATTAAGTGCAAGGCAAGCATCAGGTAAGTCTTCAGCTACTTTCATTAATTAGCTTTTGATTAATAATTTCTATTAATTTTACTTATATCTGCTTTTAGAAATTTCAGAAAATAAAAGGAAGAAAGACTTAAAATCTTCTGTTATGTAGTCTCTCAGAAATAACCAATGTTAACATTTTGGAAAAGTTTTCTTCTTGAGTTTTTAACATACAATTTCAGAACGAAGAATAAAATGTACATGTTCTTTTGCTACCTAATTTGTTTCCACTTAACCATCAATAATTGAAAAATGTCATGTTTTTCACTTACCTATATCTCATGAAAAAAGAAAACCTTTGCATTACATTGCTTAGAATATTAATTCAACCATTCCCTATTACTGGATATTTAGGTTTCCAAATTTTCACTGGTTTTAAAAAATTGTTGAACATATTTGCTGGTAAATGCTTATGCAGATCTATGATCTTTTCCTTACAATAAATTCCTAGGAGTAAAGTTTCCAATATCTAAAATGAACAAACATTATGAAACCTTTTGGTGTATTCAATGGATTTCTATTTGAATGCATTATGCCTTCCAAAATGTTCTCTACAATTCTGGCTGAGAATGTGAAGCTACGGTTCTTTGTCTCTCTAAACAATCGAATCTTACTGTCAGTTCCATTATAAGATCCACACTCTCTCCTGTGTTACAATAGGAAGGGCTTTTACAGCTTTCTAATAGGAAAAAATCCTTTCTACAGTCCTTTAATCTGGAATTGGATTATGCAAAAATATGAAGCCCACAATACATATTGTGCAACCTCTGGTAATAGCATCTCTATATGTTACCCTTATCACTTGAAGCTCAGTATTTTGTGAATTACATTCCTTCCCAGTTTGACACTTAGCTAGTCCAGGGAGTTCCAACTTCTCCTGATCATCTCCTCACTTTCCTTTCACACTTTCTGGACTGGAATGTTACTTTTTCATAGACAAAAACAAGTTTAAACACAACATCCCCAAACTTCAACAAACTTAGAAACTGCTACACATGTACACACATTTTCTTAAGTGGCTTCTCACTGGAATTAGAACAAATCTCAACCTCTTCCATGGTACATGCAAAACCAAAGGTCTATTCCCTGCTCTCCAACTGCACTGAGTCTCTCTCTCTCCTTTGGCTACCAAACTCTCATCTCTTGAAACCTTCTTTACGTCCAAGAGACTTCTGACACTAGAGCCTACTCAAGAACTTTTCCCTCTGCCTGGATGCTTTTCCAATCCTTTTCATCATTCAGACCACAGCTCAAGTTACATCTCCTCAGACATTCTGGGCATTTAATCTTAAAATGTCTTTATTCCTTTTTCTATCACTCAGTTTAAGTCTCTGCAGTACAGCCATCATTTTCTGATCTTAAATAATATCAAAGACTAACTGTTGATCTCTGCTGTATTCCTAGGAACTGATGCCTGGCACACAGTAGGTGCTCAGTAAGTACTGGAAAATTGTACTGAATCAATTATTTTTTAAATTGCTTACTATGTACTGTTTGAAACTGCCAGCCCATGAATGTAGTTTGCCAGGCTCCTCTGTCCATGGAATTTCTCTGGCAAGAATACTGGAGTAGGTTGCCATATCTTTCTCCTGGGGATCTTTCTAACCCAGGGATCAAACCCACATCTCTTGCATTGATAGGTGGATTATTTACCCATGAACCATGAGGTAAGCCCAAGATTTACAAATATCTAATAGAAAAAGAGAGATTTGGGGACTTTAAAGTGGCAGAGAAATTTCCTTCTGGTAGTCAAAAAGGAATGAAAAGAGAGACAGAAGAGGAGCTGGGGCAGAAGGAAGTAAGGAAATAGAAAAAGAGAGAGAGGGAGAGAAAAAGTGAATTCAAAATGGGTCTGAAATACTACATAGCTGAATCTTACAGAGGCACAAAACACATAAAATGAACCGACAGAAAACAAGAATGATATATTGCTGGGAAATCAGGGAGAGTTTCAAGGGGGAATTTGAATTAAGCTTATAGATATAGTAACATTTTTTCTTCCTAACAGAAAGAGAAGGAAAAGAAAAACAGCAGAGTCTAAACAAAAGCAAGCAGAAACAGAAGCGCAGGACTGGTTCCGAGAAATGGAGGTCATTTAATGGGGCTGGTTTATGAATACAGAGGACAATCAGAAGTCATCCTGATAATTTCTTAAGTGGCTTCTCACTGGAATTAGAACAAATCTCAACCTCTTCCATGGTACATGCAAAACCAAAGGTCTATTCCCTGCTCTCCAACTGCACTGAGTCTCTCTCTCTCCTTTGGCTACCAAACTCTCATCTCTTGAAACCTTCTTTACGTCCAAGAGACTTCTGACACTAGAGCCTACTCAAGAACTTTTCCTCTGCCTGGATGCTTTTCCAATCCTTTTCATCATTCAGACCACAGCTCAAGTTACATCTCCTCAGACATTCTGGGCATTTAATCTTAAAATGTCTTTATTCCTTTTTCTATCACTCAGTTTAAGTCTCTGCAGTACAGCCATCATTTTCTGATCTTAAATAATATCAAAGACTAACTGTTGATCTCTGCTGTATTCCTAGGAACTGATGCCTGGCACACAGTAGGTGCTCAGTAAGTACTGGAAAATTGTACTGAATCAATTATTTTTTAAATTGCTTACTATGTACTGTTTGAAACTGCCAGCCCATGAATGTAGTTTGCCAGGCTCCTCTGTCCATGGAATTTCTCTGGCAAGAATACTGGAGTAGGTTGCCATATCTTTCTCCTGGGGATCTTTCTAACCCAGGGATCAAACCCACATCTCTTGCATTGATAGGTGGATTATTTACCCATGAACCATGAGGTAAGCCCAAGATTTACAAATATCTAATAGAAAAAGAGAGATTTGGGGACTTTAAAGTGGCAGAGAAATTTCCTTCTGGTAGTCAAAAAGGAATGAAAAGAGAGACAGAAGAGGAGCTGGGGCAGAAGGAAGTAAGGAAATAGAAAAAGAGAGAGAGGGAGAGAAAAAGTGAATTCAAAATGGGTCTGAAATACTACATAGCTGAATCTTACAGAGGCACAAAACACATAAAATGAACCGACAGAAAACAAGAATGATATATTGCTGGGAAATCAGGGAGAGTTTCAAGGGGGAATTTGAATTAAGCTTATAGATATAGTAACATTTTTTCTTCCTAACAGAAAGAGAAGGAAAAGAAAAACAGCAGAGTCTAAACAAAAGCAAGCAGAAACAGAAGCGCAGGACTGGTTCCGAGAAATGGAGGTCATTTAATGGGGCTGGTTTATGAATACAGAGGACAATCAGAAGTCATCCTGATAACTTGCATGAATGTACCTGGCACAAGTATGCCAGTTGTGAACCATAGCAAGAAGGGTAACTGTATTGACCATGTTCTTACTAGTTTCCTCTCTCATTTTTCTTTTCCTTGACATCTTTATCGATACGTAATACACATATTATACAATGCACTCTTGTAAAGTCAGCCTTTATCCCAGCCCTCCACCCACTGTTGTTGTTCATTCAGTCGTGGCTGACTCTTTGCGACCTCATGGACTAAAGCTTGCCAGGCTTCCCTGTCCTTCACTATCTTCCACAGTTTGCTCAAATTCATGTCCACTGAATCGGTGACACCATCCAACCATCTCATCTTCTGTCACCCTCTTCTCCTCCTGCCCTCAGTCTTTCCCAGCATCAAAGGTCTTTTGCAGTGAGTCACCTCTTTACATCAGGTGGCTACTTTCAGTCTCTACATATTTTCCAGTTCTGGACATTTTGTATCAAAGGAATGCTACAATACCTGGTTTTTTCTGATGGACTTATCTTTCTTAGCACAATGCTTTCTAGAATCATCCTTTTCATAGCATGTATCATTACTTCACTTCTTTTCATGGCTCAATAATATTGCACTGTATGGATATAGCACATTTTACATATCCAATCATCAATTGATGGACCTTTGGATTATTTCTACCATTCAGCTATTATGAATAATGCTGCTCTTAACAGTCCCATACAAGTACTTCTACGAGTGTATATATATATATATATATATATATATATATATATATACACACACACACATACATATATATACAGGGGTTTTTTAGAGTATATTCTTTTTTTAATTTTGGCCTCTTTTATTGGTTTTCTATTTATTTATTTTCATCCATCTTTGTTCTTTGGCCTGTGTGGGCCTCCCACTGCAGTGGCCTTTTTTGCTCCAGAGCGCTGGGTTGCAATTGGACACACTGGTCCAGTCGCTCTGCAGCATGTGGGGTTTTCCTGGGCCAGGGAACAAACTGGTGCTCCTTGCATTGCAAGGCGGCCTCTTTATCCACTGGCCCACCAGGGAAGCCCAAGCATACTTTTTTGTCGCCCCAGGAGTAGAACTGTTGGTTCACATGGTTCATTCTATCTTTAATTTTTGAAAAATGGCCTGTTTTCCAAAGTGGCTACAACAACATCAGAAGTCATCCTGATAACTTGCATGAATGTACCTGGCACAAGTATGCCAGTTGTGAACCATAGCAAGAAGGGTAACTGTATTGACCATGTTCTTACTAGTTTCCTCTCTCATTTTTCTTTTCCTTGACATCTTTATCGATACGTAATACACATATTATACAATGCACTCTTGTAAAGTCAGCCTTTATCCCAGCCCTCCACCCACTGTTGTTGTTCATTCAGTCGTGGCTGACTCTTTGCGACCTCATGGACTAAAGCTTGCCAGGCTTCCCTGTCCTTCACTATCTTCCACAGTTTGCTCAAATTCATGTCCACTGAATCGGTGACACCATCCAACCATCTCATCTTCTGTCACCCTCTTCTCCTCCTGCCCTCAGTCTTTCCCAGCATCAAAGGTCTTTTGCAGTGAGTCACCTCTTTACATCAGGTGGCTACTTTCAGTCTCTACATATTTTCCAGTTCTGGACATTTTGTATCAAAGGAATGCTACAATACCTGGTTTTTTCTGATGGACTTATCTTTCTTAGCACAATGCTTTCTAGAATCATCCTTTTCATAGCATGTATCATTACTTCACTTCTTTTCATGGCTCAATAATATTGCACTGTATGGATATAGCACATTTTACATATCCAATCATCAATTGATGGACCTTTGGATTATTTCTACCATTCAGCTATTATGAATAATGCTGCTCTTAACAGTCCCATACAAGTACTTCTACGAGTGTATATATATATATATATATATATATATATATATACACACACACACATACATATATATACAGGGGTTTTTTAGAGTATATTCTTTTTTTAATTTTGGCCTCTTTTATTGGTTTTCTATTTATTTATTTTCATCCATCTTTGTTCTTTGGCCTGTGTGGGCCTCCCACTGCAGTGGCCTTTTTTGCTCCAGAGCGCTGGCTTGCAATTGGACACACTGGTCCAGTCGCTCTGCAGCATGTGGGGTTTTCCTGGGCCAGGGAACAAACTGGTGCTCCTTGCATTGCAAGGCGGCCTCTTTATCCACTGGCCCACCAGGGAAGCCCAAGCATATACTTTTATTTGTCCTAGGTATACACCTAGGAGTAGAACTGTTGGTTCACATGGTTCATTCTATCTTTAATTTTTGAAAAATGGCCTGTTTTCCAAAGTGGCTACAACAACATCTAAAGTGCCATTTCCTCTACATCTGTGCCAATACTTAATACATCTGTCATTTTTACTATAGCTTTCTTAGTGGATGTGAAGTGATATTGTATCATCTCATTATAGTCTGATCTGTGTTTCCCTAATGACTAACTATGTTGAGCATCTTTTATTGTGCATATGGGCTACTCTATTTCTGCTCAATCTACTCTTCACACAGAAGCAAAATTATGGTCTGTAACCTATACTAAGCCTCAATACTCCTCTTCCTAAAATTTTGCAATGGCACCCCATTACAATGTAGAAGTGGGGAATGTATTGAGCATAGGCATACTGATACTTATTAATTAACCCAATCACAGTCTCTAAAGACTGCTGTCTGTTATTGTGGTATTCTCAACCATCAGAATTTATATCCACATGCTGTATATTTGTCACTCAGTGATGTTAAAAAAAAAAAAAAAAAAGAAGAAGAAGAAGAAAAAGAAGAAATGAGTCAGGCAACAGGATGATTACCATTTTGCAGGGATCTGTAACGGAGACTTTATCGCACAGACTAGCACAGATGTGTTGGTTCGAATTATGTGAACAATGACTGTGTAACAGACAAATGAAAGTGTCAGCGGCTCTATCGTGAGTCTGTCTTAACACATTCCACAGATACTGGGATTCTCCCACAAGCCAGCCTTTGTTCAATAAAACATAAAAGTCATTCTGAACCATGCTACAAAGCTTAAGTTTTTTCAGGGTTTTGAGACTGTTACTGCCATACCCTGAGAAGTTAGTTTAAAATAATTCAAAGGTAATGAAGAAAGATATCATTCATACCATATGTATTTAAAATGAAAAATTCATCAATCCAATGGCATATAATATTTTACATGAAAAGCATCATTCTTTTCCTTTCTAAATATATGACTTCTGAGGATTTTTTAAAAAGTGACACAGGAAGTAGTTTACACCTATTTCTCACTGGTCTCTTGCTTCTTGGGGCACACTTTTCTACACAGTTGTCTCCAAGTACTCATCTAGTTCTTCAGCTATTTAAGCTTATTTTATTTCCTCAGAAGGAATTACAATATAATGAAAGGCAGGGTAAAGAAGACTAAAACTGAGGAAAGAGACTGGAGAACATTTCAGAAAAATTAAGGAGTGACTCATAGGCTATCTTCATACCAACATGGCTTCCCAGGTGGCTCTAGTGGTAAATAAATCCATCTGCCCATGCAGGAGACCTAAGAGATGCAGGTTCAACCCCTGGGTCCAGAGGACTCCCTGGAGGAGAACATGGCAACCCACTCCACTATTCTTGCCTAGAGAACCCAATGCCAGAGGAGCCTGGTGGGTTACAGTCCATGGGGTTGCAAAGAGTCCAATACAACTGAAGTGACTTAGCACACAAGCACACAAACACAGTAAAATACACATTAGAATAGAAAGCAGGCAGGAAACATTGTGCCACAAGACTATCTATCTCACTGGGCATCTTATTTCTTTATGAACCATCTTAATCTCTCTCATCCAGGACAAAAACACCACTTGTATCCTCTGGAGAAGGCTGTCAGGTAAATACCAAAGAGAAAACACTTATGTAGGTGACTCAAAGAAACTGGTTACCAGATGGTACATGTACCACAACTCTGGTCAAAAAGTGAGCTCAGGAACTAATGGGATCTAAAAGGCAATAAAAAAATTATCCTAGACCAAGAAAAGTGAAAGTGAAAATTGCTCAGTCATGTTAGACTCTTTGTCACCCATGGACGAGCCATGGAATTCTCCAGGCTAGAATATTGGAGTGGGTAGCCATTCCCTTCTCCAGGGGATCTTCCCAACCCAGGGATCAAACCCAGGTATCCTGCATTGCAGATGGATTCTTTACCAACTGAGTTGAAATGCAAAAAAAGAAAAGGGATGTATTCAAGCTTGAGTCCTAAATACATAAAGACTCAGAAACTCTCCCCCTAGCTGAGTCTCTTTGTTTTTATTCCCTTTCTTCAGCTATTTAAGCTTTTTATTTTATTTTCACAGGAAGTAGTTTACACCTATTTCTCACTGGTCTCTTGCTTCTTGGGGCACACTTTTCTACACAGTTGTCTCCAAGTACTCATCTAGTTCTTCAGCTATTTAAGCTTATTTTATTTCCTCAGAAGGAATTACAATATAATGAAAGGCAGGGTAAAGAAGACTAAAACTGAGGAAAGAGACTGGAGAACATTTCAGAAAAATTAAGGAGTGACTCATAGGCTATCTTCATACCAACATGGCTTCCCAGGTGGCTCTAGTGGTAAATAAATCCATCTGCCCATGCAGGAGACCTAAGAGATGCAGGTTCAACCCCTGGGTCCAGAGGACTCCCTGGAGGAGAACATGGCAACCCACTCCACTATTCTTGCCTAGAGAACCCAATGCCAGAGGAGCCTGGTGGGTTACAGTCCATGGGGTTGCAAAGAGTCCAATACAACTGAAGTGACTTAGCACACAAGCACACAAACACAGTAAAATACACATTAGAATAGAAAGCAGGCAGGAAACATTGTGCCACAAGACTATCTATCTCACTGGGCATCTTATTTCTTTATGAACCATCTTAATCTCTCTCATCCAGGACAAAAACACCACTTGTATCCTCTGGAGAAGGCTGTCAGGTAAATACCAAAGAGAAAACACTTATGTAGGTGACTCAAAGAAACTGGTTACCAGATGGTACATGTACCACAACTCTGGTCAAAAAGTGAGCTCAGGAACTAATGGGATCTAAAAGGCAATAAAAAAATTATCCTAGACCAAGAAAAGTGAAAGTGAAAATTGCTCAGTCATGTTAGACTCTTTGTCACCCATGGACGAGCCATGGAATTCTCCAGGCTAGAATATTGGAGTGGGTAGCCATTCCCTTCTCCAGGGGATCTTCCCAACCCAGGGATCAAACCCAGGTATCCTGCATTGCAGATGGATTCTTTACCAACTGAGTTGAAATGCAAAAAAAGAAAAGGGATGTATTCAAGCTTGAGTCCTAAATACATAAAGACTCAGAAACTCTCCCCCTAGCTGAGTCTCTTTGTTTATTCCACTGTGTAGTCCCTCCTCCTCTTCCCTTTTTCTTTACAATCTCTGCTTTGTGAGAACCATAACACCTCCCAACTGAGTATTTTTCTCTTCTGAATTCTCAGAATGGGAAGTTACAAAAAACAACTTTAAGGTAGCTGGGTCAACGAAAGCAGTGACATCTGATTTGCCAGGATTATGCCTGCACCCCATTTATGTCTACATGATTATCACACTGCTCCCCCCACTTTCCCCAGCTAGAAGGACATCCCTCTCGCACTTCTTTAAACACACTATACTATAGATTCCTTACAAACTTCAAAAATGTTAATTCCCTCATCTGGCATGCTTCCTTTTTCTTCTCCTCCTTCTTGGAGCACCGGTCTTGGCCTTGCCACCTGCCCCACCTCGCAACCAGAACTGATTTAGTTCATTTTGTCTTAGAGTCTTAGTATTTATCACATAAGCAAAAATAATTAATGAAGTAATTATATACTTTTGTCTTCCCAGTTAGACTAGGCATTCAAGAGGGCAAGAACATGATTTGACTTTCCTTACTCCTAGAATCCGAATGATTAACTCATTGCTTGGCATGCAGCAGAAAGTGCTCAATAAAAATCTATTGTTCCTTTTGCTACCTATCACTTTTCAAACTTTTCCCCCACTGGATCCTCCTTCCCAAGTTGTGTATCAGTGTATACTGACTTGGGAAATGAAACAAACACAGTTAACCAGGGGGAAGCTGTTGGGCACCAATGACCAAGATGCAGTAGGGTTGCCCCTCCTCCATAAAAATCTGACTCAGTGGTAGAGAATCCACCTGTAATGCAGGAGACACAGGAGACACGGATTCGATCCCATGGAGGAAAAAAGACGACTTGAAAGAAGAAATGGCAACCCACTTCAGTATTCTTGCCTGATAATCCTGTGTACAGAAGACTCTGGTGGGCTGCAGTCAGTCCATGGGTAAGAAAACACACACACACACACAAACACACACACACACACACACACACTGACACAAAACTATATATACCCTTTCTGCTGTTACAGAACCAAAAATCTAGAGATCATTCTTTTTTTTTTCCAAGAGATCATTCTTGATAACTATCTCTCCCTCCCTCTCACATTTAACCCACTACTCAGGATCATCAATTTTATCACCTAATAGCTCTGCCAACCCCTCTTAAGTTCCCTTCACCATTTTAGTCCAAGGGACCACTCTCACAAACAACTTTAAGGTAGCTGGGTCAACGAAAGCAGTGACATCTGATTTGCCAGGATTATGCCTGCACCCCATTTATGTCTACATGATTATCACACTGCTCCCCCCACTTTCCCCAGCTAGAAGGACATCCCTCTCGCACTTCTTTAAACACACTATACTATAGATTCCTTACAAACTTCAAAAATGTTAATTCCCTCATCTGGCATGCTTCCTTTTTCTTCTCCTCCTTCTTGGAGCACCGGTCTTGGCCTTGCCACCTGCCCCACCTCGCAACCAGAACTGATTTAGTTCATTTTGTCTTAGAGTCTTAGTATTTATCACATAAGCAAAAATAATTAATGAAGTAATTATATACTTTTGTCTTCCCAGTTAGACTAGGCATTCAAGAGGGCAAGAACATGATTTGACTTTCCTTACTCCTAGAATCCGAATGATTAACTCATTGCTTGGCATGCAGCAGAAAGTGCTCAATAAAAATCTATTGTTCCTTTTGCTACCTATCACTTTTCAAACTTTTCCCCCACTGGATCCTCCTTCCCAAGTTGTGTATCAGTGTATACTGACTTGGGAAATGAAACAAACACAGTTAACCAGGGGGAAGCTGTTGGGCACCAATGACCAAGATGCAGTAGGGTTGCCCCTCCTCCATAAAAATCTGACTCAGTGGTAGAGAATCCACCTGTAATGCAGGAGACACAGGAGACACGGATTCGATCCCATGGAGGAAAAAAGACGACTTGAAAGAAGAAATGGCAACCCACTTCAGTATTCTTGCCTGATAATCCTGTGTACAGAAGACTCTGGTGGGCTGCAGTCAGTCCATGGGTAAGAAAACACACACAAACACACACAAACACACACACACACACACACACACTGACACAAAACTATATATACCCTTTCTGCTGTTACAGAACCAAAAATCTAGAGATCATTCTTTTTTTTTTCCAAGAGATCATTCTTGATAACTATCTCTCCCTCCCTCTCACATTTAACCCACTACTCAGGATCATCAATTTTATCACCTAATAGCTCTGCCAACCCCTCTTAAGTTCCCTTCACCATTTTAGTCCAAGGGACCACTCTCACAAACAGCCTTCTCCCACCTGGTCTCACTGCTTCTCTCCCACTTCATTCCCCTCTGTTCTCCACAAGCAGGCAGAGTGGCCCTAGTGAAATAGCTGCCACTATGGCCTATTTACACACCATGTCACACCAAGCCCTTGGTGTCGCAAGTTCCTGTGTGTCCTCAGTCCACAGTGCCTTTTCCCCCACTAACCCTGTTCATTTGTCAGATTCCCGCTCAACAGTCCTGCTTCAGAGTCTTTTGTGACCACAGTTCATCTCCCAGTCTAGAGTTAGTTCTTTCCCTTCACAGGGATTAGGCATGTTTCTAAATGTTTCCAATTATATACTCATTCAGTTGGATTACTTGAGCAATACCTGTCTTTTTTGCCAGACTCTAAATTCCTGAAGAGCAGAGACTTGGTATTTTAATGCTTGCATTACATCCTCAACATGTAACACAGTACCCAGCACATAGAGGCACTAAAAAAATGTCTGTGGATGGATGAACGGATGGGAAAACAGTCTTAAGTGCCATCTGTCTATCATCTAAGTGAGGCATTACAAAAATCCCTACAGGAACCAAGCACACAGCATAAATGTGTGAATTGTGCTGGGAATTATTAAAAGGAGTAGAGCACAATGCACTAAAGAATCTCCTGTTGGAAAAGAATTTAAGTCCCACTTCTCAGAGAGAGAGGGCTTCAGAGGTCACAGGCAACCACCACAGTTCCTCCCCAAGATTTCTGCTTCCAGAAGGCAAGTTCTATTCATGCAAAGCAAAGGGTATCCACACAAATCCAAGACTGGTGAAGAAGTCTACCCCATAACCTGAAAGTCAAAGACTAGAATTTTCACATATTCTAACCTGTTTCATGAAGTTTAAATAACTAAAAGAAGTTCAAAACTTAAATATGTGGTATAAACCTAGCAATTCATTTGTTCAATTAAAAACAAAAAAGGAAGATAAATAGTTAAACTTTGTTAACAATAGTTACAAGTACAAAAACTTTCCTAGGAGCAAAAAAGAGAATTGTGGCTTTGAAATTCTGCTTTTTATCTTCATGGGAAAAAGCAGAAGCTTACAAGCTGAAAAAAAAAATTTCCTTTCAATAAACTCACAGGACCTTGGCTATTGCTTATCCACAACCTCAAATGTTTTCTAATGATCTGTGCCTTGATCGTGTAGAAATGTTCAAATGAAAAATCAAGATAATTTTCACTTATCTTTCTTATGCTTTTCTGAGAAGAGAACTCAATATATTCTAGGTTCACATGTGACTTTACTAGGTTTATGCCAGTACAAATCTGTTTTTCTTTAACTGCAAACCACCTGATTCTGATTTTCCCCTTTCCATAAATCTGAATTTTTACTACACTTTATCTGAGATTCACAACAGATGGGCTATGAATCAACAAAAATAAAATGGGAGGAAAGAAAAGATAAAAATTATTGGGTAAAAACTACAGAGAAGATGAAACAGCTCTCAGAAAGGGTAGAATCGCGATGCAAGAAGTAGTCTTTACAAAACAAAAGAGTTGACAACTACCTTTAATTGAACAAAAACATTTTCTTAAAACTGAAGAAAATGATTGCATTTACCTTAAGCATTACTGTAACCCAGAAAGACCCTGGTATTATATCCACCATATTTTAACATCCTGACATGAAGGATTTTTTCCATCACTCTCTGCATACTTAGTGGTCATAAAATAGAGCAACCATGTTCAATGATGCTAATCTTCCAACTCCCATATTTCTGATTCAACACTACATTCTTTCTGAAACAAAATTCACCAGATATTTTTAACCAGTCTTGTAAAAAGATGTTATGGAAACCAATGTCCACAGAAATCTAGCCCATCCAAACACTCCAGGACAGGTGAGGGGAGAGGCAATTGACTGAAGAAGGGTCTGCAGCCCTAAAAGTTATGCTAAAATTCATGATTAATGGCAGAAGAGCAATTTATACCATGGTACAAAATGTTTAAATAGGAAATAACTCATTCTATATATACCAAAAAGACTGGTGAAGAAGTCTACCCCATAACCTGAAAGTCAAAGACTAGAATTTTCACATATTCTAACCTGTTTCATGAAGTTTAAATAACTAAAAGAAGTTCAAAACTTAAATATGTGGTATAAACCTAGCAATTCATTTGTTCAATTAAAAACAAAAAAGGAAGATAAATAGTTAAACTTTGTTAACAATAGTTACAAGTACAAAAACTTTCCTAGGAGCAAAAAAGAGAATTGTGGCTTTGAAATTCTGCTTTTTATCTTCATGGGAAAAAGCAGAAGCTTACAAGCTGAAAAAAAAAATTTCCTTTCAATAAACTCACAGGACCTTGGCTATTGCTTATCCACAACCTCAAATGTTTTCTAATGATCTGTGCCTTGATCGTGTAGAAATGTTCAAATGAAAAATCAAGATAATTTTCACTTATCTTTCTTATGCTTTTCTGAGAAGAGAACTCAATATATTCTAGGTTCACATGTGACTTTACTAGGTTTATGCCAGTACAAATCTGTTTTTCTTTAACTGCAAACCACCTGATTCTGATTTTCCCTTGCCATAAATCTGAATTTTTACTACACTTTATCTGAGATTCACAACAGATGGGCTATGAATCAACAAAAATAAAATGGGAGGAAAGAAAAGATAAAAATTATTGGGTAAAAACTACAGAGAAGATGAAACAGCTCTCAGAAAGGGTAGAATCGCGATGCAAGAAGTAGTCTTTACAAAACAAAAGAGTTGACAACTACCTTTAATTGAACAAAAACATTTTCTTAAAACTGAAGAAAATGATTGCATTTACCTTAAGCATTACTGTAACCCAGAAAGACCCTGGTATTATATCCACCATATTTTAACATCCTGACATGAAGGATTTTTTTCCATCACTCTCTGCATACTTAGTGGTCATAAAATAGAGCAACCATGTTCAATGATGCTAATCTTCCAACTCCCATATTTCTGATTCAACACTACATTCTTTCTGAAACAAAATTCACCAGATATTTTTAACCAGTCTTGTAAAAAGATGTTATGGAAACCAATGTCCACAGAAATCTAGCCCATCCAAACACTCCAGGACAGGTGAGGGGAGAGGCAATTGACTGAAGAAGGGTCTGCAGCCCTAAAAGTTATGCTAAAATTCATGATTAATGGCAGAAGAGCAATTTATACCATGGTACAAAATGTTTAAATAGGAAATAACTCATTCTATATATACATACATATATATATGTGTGTATATATGTATGTATATATATATATATAATCATATACATTCTGTTACTCAAAAACAGGTCATACGTTAAAAAACTTGACTTGAAACCCAAAACTTCGTTTCCAAAAATTTCTAGAATATGACTTTCAGCAAATTTAGAAAAGCCTTGAGAATGTTTGCTGTTGTCAGTTTTTAGAAGGATGTACGCCTTTTGCGTTAAAAGCCCATTTGGTCAAAAGTTAACAGAAATTCTTTGAATCTTTATTTGGGGTAAGAGATGAACAGAATGCACTGTGGAGCTTAAGGGCAGGAAATAGTTTCTGGATGGGAACCAAGACCTAGACAGCCAGTCTCTGGATCTTGATCTCTCTGCATGGTATTTTGTCATCTCTGCATCCATGCAGAGTTGATTTCAATCTTCTCTCAGTAAAGCAGCTTTCTCTGCCATTCCAGGCATCCATAACAAAAACTGGCAATTCCTACATCTCACAAAATTGCAGATCCCTAACTCAAATGATTAGACAGATTAACCTTCCTGATTCTGAATCTGCACATGGAATTCAAACACCAATCAGCTTTCAGCAGAAGAGCAGGTTCTCATACAAGAGCAATCTCCTAGTAGAAGAACTACTCAGGCAAATAATGTATATACACTTCCTGTGACCTAGAAATTCCACTCCAAGGAAAATTTCACACAGGATCAAAAACAGACATGAATAAGGACATTCTCTGCACACTGTATTGGCAAGAAGTTGTGTGTCCATTATTGCGAGAAGAGCTTAGGTAAAATTGGGTGGATGCACAGGGCAGAGTATTATGCAGCAATTAGAAGCAAAGGACTATCTATAGGCACATAGCTGTTGAGTGTGAAGCTTTGTCACACACGGTGTAAGCCAGTTACATGAGACAGATCATGAGTACAGGGAGAAGAGCTACAGAATGAAGTTGGGCACACAGTTGTCCTTTACCATGCATCCCTTGGAGAGAACTTTCTGGGTCAGAGGGTAGCCAGATGGATTGTGGGTTGTGCGCAAGGAGGGAGACCCACTCCTTTTCATGAGGTTTGTGATAACTGCTTTGCATGCAGCAAAATAGGGCCAAACCAGACTGTGAAAATAAAAAGTGAACGTGTTAGCCAGTCAGTTGTGTCTGACTCTTTATGACCCTATGGACTGTAGCCCTCCAGGTTCCTTTGCCTTATCGAGGCAAGAATACTGGAGTGGGTAGTCATTCCCTTCTCCAAGGTATCTTCCTAGCCCAGGATTGAATCTTGGTCATTTCCCACATAACATGCACATTCTTTACTATTTGAGCCACCAGGGAAACCAGGCTATACGTGTTGACCGTTCACGGTAGCTACAATGTTGATGGCATCTGCAGAAACTTGAGGAACTGAGACTGGCTGCAGCCCATCTTCTTGGAGAGAGGAAGCAAGCTCCTAATACCAGCCAGCTCATTTCCAGTTGATGGGAAGAGATGTTGGATCCTGCAATTGACATCATATTGGTCACTGCAAATCTGAAATGCCCAATGCTTAGTGGGAAAAAAAAAAAGATATGAAATAGAAAAATGTATATAAAATAATAAGAGTACCATTTTCATAATGGGAGTGGAGCATGTGCAAATGAAATGGAGTCAATGATGAATAGAACAAAAGAGGATCTTACTCAGAACAATTATGGTAATGTGGCAGCAACTGATATGCATAATCAACTAAAGCCTTTCCCCTAGAGGTTCAAAAACAACCACAATAAATATTTTTTTTTCTTTTTTAAAGTATAGCTGATTTATGATATTGTGTTAGTTTCAAGTGTACAAGATAATGATTTGGTACATTTGCAGTTTATATTCCATTATAATGGGTGTAATTCTCTGTGCTGTACAGTAAATTCTTATTGATTACCTATTTTATGCATAGTAGTTTGTATTGTATCCTATACTCCTAATCTGTCCCTTCCCCTTTAGTAACCACAAGTTATTTTTCTATGTCTGTGAGTCTGTTTCTGTTTTACATATACATTTCACTTGTGTTACTGTCTAGATTCTACATATAAGTGATATCATATAGTATTGGTCTTTCTTTGATTAATTTCACTAAGCATAATATTCTCTAGAGCTATCCATGTTGCTGCAAATGATATTATTTCATTCTTTTCAATGGCTTAGTAGTATGTATACACACACACAGCACATCCTCTTAAGCCACTAGCCTACTGATGGGCACTTGGGCTACCTTCATGCCTCGGCTATTGTAAATAGTGCTAGTATGAACACTGGGGTGCATGTATCTTTCTGAATTACCTTTTTGTTTTGTTTACTGAGATATATACACATGAGTGGAACTACTGGGTCATACAGTGGTCTTATTTTTAGTTTTGTGAGAAACCTGCACACCATTTACCACAGTAGCTACACCAATTTATGTTCTCATGAAGAATTGTAGGAGGGTTTGCTTTTCTCCACATCCTTACCAACATTTGTAATTTGTGTTCTTTTTGACCAAAGCCATTCTGACTGGTGTGTGGAGATACCTCATTGTGATTTTGATTTACATTTCTCTAAGAACTAACTTTCTTGAACATCTTTTCATATACCTGTTAGCCATCTGCATGTCTCCTTTTATTGGACTGTTTGTTATTTTGATACTGAGTTATATGAGCTGTCTGTGTGTTTTGCACATTGACCCCTTGTCAGGTCGCATCATTTGCAAATATTTTCTTCCCCATTCCCTAGCCTGTCTATAAATTTTTAAATAAATAAAACATTTTTATGACTGCAGTTTCAAAAGGACTGGGAAGTCTCAGGCTGAGAAGGCAGCCTTTCAGCCATACCCGAAGACCTGTCACTAATCATTTGTGAAGACATTAAATATGGATTCTGAAGCAGAAATGAAGGTTTTTATATGGTGCAGCTGAAATGACCTGTAAATAAGAGCCTATCTTTGCCACCAGAACATTTTTCACTTACCAGGAGATGCTCGGAAATAAGACTAACTCTTCTTTTCTTTGGGCGGGACTGATGAGAAGATCAAATATCCTCTAGACCTCAAAAATCACATAAATAACAGCTCGGCAATGCAATGCTTCATTGTGGTCAAGGAAAATCTTGACCACGAGCAGTTTACCATTTGTAGAGAATGAAAAAAAGGATAGCATTGGGCCAACGTTTTAATAAATCACCACAGCCTGGAAATGTGTCCGAAAGGCACATGGCATAAATTGATTTTTAGATTTCTGATCTTAAAGGTCTGAACACACTTGGTATCTACAAAAAAAGATCTATTTCAATGCACATCATTTTTCAAATCTACATGAATTCAGTCAAAGCTGGACTGAAGTCAAAGAGCATCTCCAACTAATGCAGAACAAGGCACATTTCCCAGGTCACTGAAAAATTACACACTGGATTTTTAATTTTGAACTACACCAACTTAAATTTCTAACTTTTGCCTTGTATCAACAGAACATGACTGCCAGTGGGAAGGTTTTAGGGGGAAAAATGCTAGTGAAAGTCAAGCTGGGGTTGGAGGTGCAGTTGAAACCAGGACTGCTCTTTTCCCTGCAATTTCTTGGACTAAGAATACAGATGACTGAGACTTCAGGAGAAAGGTCCTTGGCCACCAACAGGCAAGCAAAGGTCACTAGTTTAATGATGTACACAATGTCATGGTGACCCCTCACTTGGGTTTAGGCTCTTATTGAGCTGTCTGTTTTTTTAGCCATCTGCATGTCTCCTTTTATTGGACTGTTTGTTATTTTGATACTGAGTTATATGAGCTGTCTGTGTGTTTTGCACATTGACCCCTTGTCAGGTCGCATCATTTGCAAATATTTTCTTCCCCATTCCCTAGCCTGTCTATAAATTTTTAAATAAATAAAACATTTTTATGACTGCAGTTTCAAAAGGACTGGGAAGTCTCAGGCTGAGAAGGCAGCCTTTCAGCCATACCCGAAGACCTGTCACTAATCATTTGTGAAGACATTAAATATGGATTCTGAAGCAGAAATGAAGGTTTTTATATGGTGCAGCTGAAATGACCTGTAAATAAGAGCCTATCTTTGCCACCAGAACATTTTTCACTTACCAGGAGATGCTCGGAAATAAGACTAACTCTTCTTTTCTTTGGGCGGGACTGATGAGAAGATCAAATATCCTCTAGACCTCAAAAATCACATAAATAACAGCTCGGCAATGCAATGCTTCATTGTGGTCAAGGAAAATCTTGACCACGAGCAGTTTACCATTTGTAGAGAATGAAAAAAAGGATAGCATTGGGCCAACGTTTTAATAAATCACCACAGCCTGGAAATGTGTCCGAAAGGCACATGGCATAAATTGATTTTTAGATTTCTGATCTTAAAGGTCTGAACACACTTGGTATCTACAAAAAAAGATCTATTTCAATGCACATCATTTTTCAAATCTACATGAATTCAGTCAAAGCTGGACTGAAGTCAAAGAGCATCTCCAACTAATGCAGAACAAGGCACATTTCCCAGGTCACTGAAAAATTACACACTGGATTTTTAATTTTGAACTACACCAACTTAAATTTCTAACTTTTGCCTTGTATCAACAGAACATGACTGCCAGTGGGAAGGTTTTAGGGGGAAAAATGCTAGTGAAAGTCAAGCTGGGGTTGGAGGTGCAGTTGAAACCAGGACTGCTCTTTTCCCTGCAATTTCTTGGACTAAGAATACAGATGACTGAGACTTCAGGAGAAAGGTCCTTGGCCACCAACAGGCAAGCAAAGGTCACTAGTTTAATGATGTACACAATGTCATGGTGACCCCTCACTTGGGTCTCAGGCTCTGCATTTTATAGTTTGGATGTTATGTGATCTGAGTGGGGTTACTGAGACCCATTTGTTCTCATTAGAAGGCTTTTTTTAAGACTCCAAGTTTTTATAGTTCATCTCCAAAATTCTTAGAAGGGGCATTATGTTCATAAAACATCTCAACACCCAAGAACATGGCTGAATCAAGGCAACCTTGGGAAGTAGGTAACATCTGTTTCTGTATCTAAACCCTATTGGCCTTCTGTTCAGTATTGCTCTATGATTAAATCCTTCTCTGACTACATAGACAGTCACACACCCTGCATCCTTGGTCCCTCAATATTCGACATCTTCTCCCCTTCCCCAGTTTGGATTTTTGCTAGATGATTGCTAATGATAGGCTGAATTAACAATGTGAGAGTCAGGAGCTCTAATACCCAGTATTAGAGTATTAGAGTACCCAGTATTGCATCCTAAAACCCAGATTCTCAAAGTTAGAGGGACATTAATGTATAGACCTGGTGTTAAGGAGCATGTGTGCCGATGGTTCAGGCCTGTGGCACATTATTAAAAGATTTTAGCATCACCCTGCACACAGAGCATGTTCATGCATATATGTCATGCCTCTTCTTCCCTGCAGTTTCTCTACTCCATTACCCAAACCCAAGATTCTATCTCATGAATCAATGTCAAAGGGAATCACTGTGATCAGTGAAGGTGATTATTCATCTATAGGTATTTTAATGCAGAAAAAAAAAAAAATTCAAAGACCAGGGCTTCAGTTGTTTCTATGATGGTCTTCAAGACTGCTTGTGGTTAGAAAATTAAGTTGAGAGAGTTTTGTTTTTTCTTAAATTCAGATGGCCAATTCTACCCTATGCCTATTAAGCTATATTTCTTATAGATATTGAATAGCATCAATAATTCTCTTTTTAGCATCAATGATTCTTAAAGACTCTTTAGTTGATTGCTCCCAATCTTGATAAATACTGGGTTGCTGTTTCCAGATAAAATAACCTACCTGTAATCTAGGCCTATAAGGCTTTAACTTAAAGAAGGAATTTCAGGTACTCTAGCTGAGGAAAGGAGATATACTGGATTTGTTTAGGTATCACATGATATAATCAGTTTTTTCTTCCATCTTAACACAGGATGCCACCATTGTGTCTGAAATTCTCATCTTATGTAACCAACAGGGAAATCCGACTGGATGAAGACTCGGTGAGAAGGGCTCTGGTACCCACTGGGGTACGTGTGATGAAAGTCTTCTCCTGATGTTACATGCGTGCACAGAAAGGCAAACTCCATGGCCCTGTGAAGTTGAGCTCTGAAATTAAAATTTAAAAAAAAGGCAAAATCTATACCCTTAAGACATTCTACTTCTTCATGCTTGATTTACTCTACTTAAGTTTAGTCCATGCTGGCATTTCTATATTAAATTGTTTTTCCTGCTGTCTTATATTTTAAAGCCCTTTGAGAAGTCTGACATTAAATTGGCCACACAATAGAAAAATCGGGAGAAGCAGACTCCCTCCCACCCTCTTTTGTTAGCATGATTGTTTTTGATTAAGTAAAGTCCAAAATGAAAACCACAGGGGCCTTCCATCACATACATCCATCATAAGCCATGTTGAAGGCATTCTCCGAATCCTATTAGAATCTCTCCTCATGTTAATGCAGAGAAACTTGCTTGGAAATTCTGGTAACTCAGAAAAGTTTCTGGGGAGTCAGGGTTAGGGCAGGAGGTACAGGCAAGAATCATTAAACTAAATGGCTCAAGATTAGAGAAATGTATCCCTAAAAATAGCATTTTTTTCCAATTAGAGTTCCTCCAGAATGATATCATCACAAAAGCCAAGTCACTGTTTAATTTCGTATGGGTTCAGTGTTTCTTCTCTCCTCAGTTACTTCTGTTTATAGTTGTGAATATTTTCTATTTTGATTTTGAGGCCTCCATACCAAAGATTATATGCCATACATAAAAGCAGCATTTTTCTGAAAAGGGATGGTGGTCAGGAAATCTTTATTTGACACAGAAACTGCCATATATATTTTCCTAACCACAGACAATAAAAATGATAAATGCAGCTATCATGAGGTCAGTTAAGCATGGATACTTAGGCAGTGCTGTTACAAGTTCAGCTCATGGAGTTTCTGTGTCTTCCTCAAAGAACTACCATGTCCCAAGTCTCAGCAAATTCTCACCACGGATATTATTCCCTTCACTTTACAAATACAGAAACTGAGTTTCAAGTAGTTAAGCACAGACTGCATGGAGCAGACCCAAGAAGGGAGCTCCAGTTTTTCTCACTCTAAAATCTATGAGCTCTTAATTCTGTATTCTCTTGGAGAATATAGACTATTAAATATATAGATTATTAAATAGTATTTATACTATTAATATTTAGAGTATTAATACAAAATATGATTTAATATAGACTATTAAACAAAATCTAAAAGTAAGAACCCATGCAGGCCTATCTTCTGTCCTGAAACTTCCTAAGGAACTCAATGATATGGGGTGGGTTTACAGAGGGAAGGGTGGGGATCAGATCACTCATTTAGAGTAGGGTTTCTCACAGACTCACAGATACACAGAATAGACTTGTGGTTGCCAACAGGGAAGGGCAGTGGGGGGACAGTGGAGTGGGAGTTTGGGATTAGCAGACACAACTATATATAAAATGGATGAACAACAAGGCCTTACTATATAACACAGGAAACTATATTGAATATTCTGTGATAAATGATGTGTTAAAAAAGAATGTACATATATTTATATCATAATGAAATCACTTTTCTGATAGCAGATAATAATACAACCTTGTAAATCAACTATACTTCAATAAAGGGCTTCCCCTGGTGGTCCAGTGGGTAAGGACACCGCCTTGCAGTGCAAGGGGTGCCGGTTCGAGCCCTGGCCTGGGAAGATCCCACGTGCCGGGGAGCGGCTGGACTGATGTGTCCAATTACCAAGCCAGAGCTCTGGAACCATGCGCCCAGAGCCGGCGCTCTGCAACGACAGACACCACTGGGATGGGAGGCCCACAGGAGCCAAGGAACAAAGACGGATGAACATAGAGAAATGAAAGACCAATAGAAGAGGCCCGCCTGCTCCCCTCCCTCCCCAACCCGACCCCCGCCCAAAATAAATAAATAAATAAATCTTTAAAAAAAAAAACTATACTTCAATAAAATTTTTAAAAAGAATAAAAGTAACACCAAAGGGTTTCTCCACTCTTTTATATAGACAGCTAGGGCCAGGTGACTCCTGTTGAGAGGGTCTGTACTGTGCACTGTAGGATGTTTAGCATCCCTCCTCTATACACTAGAACCCAGAAGCACACCCTCCCAGCAGTGACAACGTTAAATGACTCCAATCACTGGAAAATGTCTCTGGAGGCACAGTCATCCCCAACTGAAAGCCAGTGACATGAGAATGGAGAGCCCCTGAAAGTTGCCAGGGCAGCAGCTCTACTCCATCCATCTGTCCATTACTAAAAGGCTCTGAATATAAAGTGAAATCCAAACAGAATGAATCAAAACAAAGGTGAATTGCTGCCACTAGAACAGAGGGGTTTGAGATGCCCCTAAAGCATTTATGTGCCCATTAGATTGACTGCACTGGAGTCTGCACTACAACCAAAGTCAGTAAATCATTGCTTCACAGACAGCTCTGTTCATATTTTTCTAGGAGCCATCCAACTGATGACACCTTGCACTATATGCTTTACATCACACCCTATCAGATCTAATGTCTGCTATATGCTGGGGTGTCCGTTTCCCATCTCTCAAAAGGAGAACAGAGAATGGAGGCAGTCATGGGGACGACAAAGATAAGCTCTTGAGGTCAATGTTGATGTAAAGTCTTGCTTCTAGTCTGCATTCCTTCACAAGGCAAAGATTATTTCTATTCTACCAAATGTCTTTCTATCATATAACACAAGGTCTTTCAACTTAATGTGATACAAATCACGGACATTCTTATCCAAAGGAAACAAAGCAAAACTGTTCTTAAGCAAAAGTTCTTTCAATCTTTTTTTTTTTTTCAAGATTTTATTTCTTTCTTTATTTATTTATTGGAGAGGGCGGGTTAGGGAGGGAGGGGGCAGGCGAGCCACTTCTCTTGGTCTTTCATTTATCTATTTTTCATCTATCTTTGTTCTTTGGCCCATGTGGGCCTCCCATCGCAGTGGCCTCTGTTGTCACAGAGCACGGGCTATGGGTGCATGCACTCCAGAGCCCCGGCTCAGTAATTGGACACATCAGTCCAGCCGCTCCGGGGCACATGGGATCTTCCCAGGCCAGGGATCAAACCAGCGCCCCTTGCACTGCGAGGCGGTGTCCTTACCCACTGGACCACCAGGGAAGCCCCAAGTTCTTTCAATCTTGGGATGTGAAGGCTTAGGTTAGAATAAAGAGCCTGCACGGCTCCACATAAGGAATTTTAACCTGAGCCTCGGGTTGTGTTCACAAACAGAGCAGCCATGACACTGCTTTAATTTATGTGTTGGTCTTGGCGTGCTGGTCTTTTTATCCTCCCAAGTGTTGGTCCTGGTAGAATTACAAACACTTTCAACTCCAGTTCAAGCCGCTATCAAGGACAAATGCGAGCATGTAATTAACAGCTGATAACAAGTAAAGAGGGAGGGAGACAGGGATGTTCTAAGATCCTCAGAAATGTTCTAAGATTTCAGAACTACTCTTACACAAGTGCACCTGCAACTCATTTTCTGTTTCAAACAGGCTCAAGACAATGGGCTCAGCAGAATTGCACACAATGTTGAAAAGTTTTATAGCTTGGTCTTTTCAGAGTCCTATTGTCTCTTGCCATCCCTAGATGTCATTGGAGGTATGACACTTTCACTGCCATGGCAACAGGATGCTACTAGTTTGGCTGCCAGCCACTGGTACCTGGCAATGGTATTCAATCACATGGACACTTCTCCCTTGGCATTTTGGAGTCACGAATTGAACCAACAGCATTGTAACCCTGCTAGAAATAATTTGGGGGGTTTACATCAAGTGAACTGGAGCCTGGACCCAAGTTGGGCCTTGAAAGCTCTTCCTATCACTGAACTGAGCTGACAGAATGAGCTATTTCAGGCAGGAGGGTCTCCCTTGAGCTCAAAACCTTTCTGCCCCTGCCAGATGACTCAAACAATGAATCTGATTTTTTCCTCCTTCCTGCTAATCTTCCTTCTGAAGTTCAAGCCATGTGTGTGTGTTAGAGACATTTTTATACATCAGAGAGTAAGGAAAGTGAACACAGAGTAGCTATGTTATTTTCTCCCATCCTATCTCACTCTTCTATTAAATAAGCAAATGGCTAAAAGATCCACATCTAAAAGTTTTTCCATACTGATGATCATCCTTTGGTTTCTGCAGTAACTAAAACTGTGGGTTGTCAAGTTCTTACCCTGGTGCTTGACAATGAAGCTGGTATGTTGGGAATACCTCACGTACATATAAAGGAGATAAGTCCTGTGGGTCAGTACAAACAGTTTTGTGAGAGTTAAGAGGATAGCAGTCAGTAAAACACAGTCCAAAACTCAAAAGGAATTTCGCATACATGAACTCTTTACTCAGTCATCCAAAGAAATACCAAACCAGGAGCCCCTTACCTGGTCTCTCTGTGCCCTCCCTTAAGCTACAATAGTATATTTTCCATAAGTAACTGGAATGATCAAACAAAATTTAGTCACACTACCTCTAAGCTTAGAACTACGAAGCCCAAAGTTGTAATCCAGCCTCCATGATCTGCTCCCTGTTGGATCTCATTTCCAAGCTGTGACTTTCACGGACAATGATCCAGATTTCTTGCTTGCTTTCTTTTGTTTGAACACACAGAACAAGCTCCTGTCATTACCAGGCTCAAATGTCCACTCTTCAGGAGGGCCTTTGCTGACTGATCAATAAAATTCCCTCTTCCCATCACATAATTCTCTAGTGTCCTTACCCTGGTTTCATGTCACATTAAACATTATTGGTTTACCTGTCATCCCCAGATAGGTCAACTCTATGAGAGCAGAGGCATTGCCAGTAGGGTGATCAAGGAAGACATCTCTGAGGAGGTGACAGTTGAGCAGAGACCTCCTGAATGACATGAGAGATCAAGACGGGGGCAGAGAGCACCAGTAAGAGCACAAACATAATGATTCTGAGGCCCGAATGGGTTTGGCCACATTGAGAAACAAGGCAAATTTTGATGATTCCTTTCTGCCCCTGCCAGATGACTCAAACAATGAATCTGATTTTTTCCTCCTTCCTGCTAATCTTCCTTCTGAAGTTCAAGCCATGTGTGTGTGTTAGAGACATTTTTATACATCAGAGAGTAAGGAAAGTGAACACAGAGTAGCTATGTTATTTTCTCCCATCCTATCTCACTCTTCTATTAAATAAGCAAATGGCTAAAAGATCCACATCTAAAAGTTTTTCCATACTGATGATCATCCTTTGGTTTCTGCAGTAACTAAAACTGTGGGTTGTCAAGTTCTTACCCTGGTGCTTGACAATGAAGCTGGTATGTTGGGAATACCTCACGTACATATAAAGGAGATAAGTCCTGTGGGTCAGTACAAACAGTTTTGTGAGAGTTAAGAGGATAGCAGTCAGTAAAACACAGTCCAAAACTCAAAAGGAATTTCGCATACATGAACTCTTTACTCAGTCATCCAAAGAAATACCAAACCAGGAGCCCCTTACCTGGTCTCTCTGTGCCCTCCCTTAAGCTACAATAGTATATTTTCCATAAGTAACTGGAATGATCAAACAAAATTTAGTCACACTACCTCTAAGCTTAGAACTACGAAGCCCAAAGTTGTAATCCAGCCTCCATGATCTGCTCCCTGTTGGATCTCATTTCCAAGCTGTGACTTTCACGGACAATGATCCAGATTTCTTGCTTGCTTTCTTTTGTTTGAACACACAGAACAAGCTCCTGTCATTACCAGGCTCAAATGTCCACTCTTCAGGAGGGCCTTTGCTGACTGATCAATAAAATTCCCTCTTCCCATCACATAATTCTCTAGTGTCCTTACCCTGGTTTCATGTCACATTAAACATTATTGGTTTACCTGTCATCCCCAGATAGGTCAACTCTATGAGAGCAGAGGCATTGCCAGTAGGGTGATCAAGGAAGACATCTCTGAGGAGGTGACAGTTGAGCAGAGACCTCCTGAATGACATGAGAGATCAAGACGGGGGCAGAGAGCACCAGTAAGAGCACAAACATAATGATTCTGAGGCCCGAATGGGTTTGGCCACATTGAGAAACAAGGGAAATAATTTTTCAATTATTTTATGATGATTTTTTAATGCTGGCATCTTTTCTTTTTGGAAAAGAAAAACATCCTTTTCAATGTTGTTTGTTATATACGATAGAAGTAGATGAAGACTTTGTGTTCTTACATGTTTACAAATTCTCTTCTCTGAGAATGAGCATTTTCTATATAAAGATAAGAGGGTCAATTAATGTTTTGTACAAGATGGTAAACCTGGGGGGAAAAGAAGCTGGACTGCTAATTCATTCCTTTACTATCCCCCAGGGAGCTTCTTACCTGGACTTTTTAAATGCTTTCTCCCAGTTTATCTCTGACCTTTTTTAGAAAAAAAGGAATTAAGCAAAGTGTCTTCGTTGTTGATCAGTCACTAAGCCATATCCAACTCTCTGCAACCCATGGACTGCAGCATGCTAGACTTCCCTGTCCTTCACTATCTCCCAGAGTTTGCTCATATCCATTGAGTTGGTGATGCTATCTAACCATCTCATCTTCTGCCACACCTTCTTTTACTTTCAATCTTTCCTTAGCATCAGGGTCTTCTCCAATGAGTTGACTCTGCGTATCATTTGGCCAAAATAGTGGAGCTTCTTGTCCAATAATAAAAAAGACTAGTTTATGGAGTAAACAAGCTAAAGCCTAATTTTCTAAAGATACTCCCCTCTCCCTTGTAGTGGCCTTCCTTCCCAGAGGCTAAGGGCTAATTCATAGTTATAATGGGTGTATGTTCTTTCATTATGAAGAGATAGTATTTGTAGAGATAGTATTTGAAGAGATACTGTGAATTATTAAAATGTATACAAGAAACACACGCCAATACTTCATTTAGAGCAAGGAATTACCTGCCAGGTAATACTTTTGGGGTAGGTGGGAGAATTTAGGTAAAGCATTTGTAATTGCATTATGCTAAAAGAACTGGATTGGCCATTTTTTAAGACACTTGGATCTCTTTATGCGCCTGTGAATTTGAGCTACAGAGGATACAGGCCCATCCATTAACCAGTGAACAGGAAAAGACCTTATAACCTATCTCACCCCAAGGTGATGGTGCATAATCTACTACTTCCCCCACAGACATTTGCATTATAATTTCATTTCACTGAAAAACTTATTAAGCTTCTGCTATGAACCAGGCTTTCTGTTCCCTGATTAAACTTGTCTTATTTCAGTGACTCTTAAAAGAATGAGGCTATTAGAATTAGGTTACGGAGGGGAGGAGGGAAGCACAAACAAGTGGTTTGAAAAAAAAAAAATGTGTGTAATAACTCTATTATTTTCATGATATAAGCTATATAAATTAAAGTTGAATCAAAGTCTACTTAGTTAATGGCCTTATACCAGCTGACCCTAGATCTTAAGCTTCAATAATCCTACCTCTCCTCTTTGTCCCTCACCTGTTGCAGTGTTACAAGCTTCCTATAGTGGTTGACAGGTTGTCAGCTCACATTGCCTACACACCCCACCTTCCATGACGCATGTACCTGATTCTCCGCATTATATTCCCTGATTTTAAGCAAAGGCTTCCCAGGCAGCAGGTAAAGAAACCACCTGCCAATGCAGGATTTTATAAAAACAGAGTTCTCTTTTTCTGGTTGGATAGTAACTGAAACAGAGACCATATCTAACATGTGCAAGGTCACAGCTAGAAGAAGTTGACCTGGGGATGAAACTCAAGTCAGTGTGCATCCAACAGCCATAGTGTTCCCACTACTTCAAGCTGCTTGGATAAACTCATTCATTCACTTAGTATTTATTGAGTTCCCTCTGCCTACTAGGCACTGTCTAGAGAGTAGATGAATAAGATTCTGAAAGCAAAGACTTATGGCTGGTAAAGGCCTCAAACATGACTCCAGCTTGGATCCCATGTTTATGGATAAAAGTGTTAAGAGAATTTCCTTCCCAAAAGTCAGTCTGGCTCAAGATTCTTCCTGCTCTATGGCCACAAACTTTAAAGGTCAACTTGGGCCCTGACCAAATGCTTCATAGATTTTCCTATGCAAGAAATGAATCAGAAGAATCTCCTAATTTAAAAAGGTACAATGATCTTTTACTAAAATATTAGAAGAGGCAACTGTGCTCAGACATTGTCAGAGCTCCACAACACCCACCAACCCAATTCACAGATACATCCTGCCTGAGTTCACTGGTGCATCTCCTTTTTGGTTGAGTTCCCCTCAACCATCCCCAGCTCCCCATGAAGATACAATAACAGGTAGTCTGGACTGAGCACCACAAGCTTGTCACAAAATGCATGTTTCATTGTCTCTTGCCCCTATAGAAAATAACTCCCAAATAATCTTATGAAATCCATCTTGCTTTTTCTTCTCTTCCTGAAATATACCAGTAGAGGAATAGGGAAATCATAAAATCCACTGTATATGACCCATCTCTTCCTGTACTTTATCATCAAAAGAAGAGTAGAAGCATGTGGCAGTGACACAGAGGCAGCAGAGAATTAATGAGAGGAAGAATTTGTCCACTTTAAGGTTTACACATTCAAGTACATCCAGAAGGAATCTGTTAAGATACGTATATTGGAGGGCTTTTGTTTTATGTGTGTGAGGTTCAGAATCTCAGGCTTAAAGGTTTATGAGCTTTAGATACAAGCTCCCGAATACATTACACTCCATGCCTAATGTAGCCCAACAAAGAAAATGAGGCACAGATCAATCACACAACTTGTCCAGAGACACAATCCACGTTTGTGGCAAACAGAGTTTGTAAGGACAGTCATTCAAGTTTTTTTAGACAAAAAGGATGGTTGCTTCACTGTGGTTTTGCTAATAAGGCATTTTAAACCATTTATTCACACACACACACACACACACACACACAACTGTAAATTTAGAAATCCTTGGGAAATAAACTACAAATAATGATGAAAGAAAATTAACCAAAAAGGAAATTAACCAACCTTAGAAAGCAATTCTACCACTCAGAATATCTTTCCTCAATAAAAGTCATGCTCCAGGGGCTTCCCTGGTGGTCCAGTGAGTAGAGAGTCCGCCTTGCAGTGCAAGGGGCACCGGTTTGATCCCTCACCCGGGAAGATCCCACGTGCTGCAGCGTGGCTCGATAGGTGTGTCCAATTACGAGTCAGCACTCTGGAGCACACACAACCAGAGCCAGTGTTCTGCAGTGAGAGAGGCCAATGCAATGGGAGGCCCACACATGGTAAAGAATAAAAAGATGGATGAAAATAAATATAAATTTTAAAAAGAGGTACGATGGGGAAAAAAAAAATGATGCTCTACACAAGAAAGCAAAGCCCTGAAGGTATAAAGGACCCTCTGTATGCACAGGAAATACAGTGGTATATAAATGAGCAGATACACTACCTTCCCTTCACTGGAAGGACTGCTCAAGTCAAAAAATAAAAAAGCAAATCAAGTCAAAAAGTAAAAAAGCAAATACATATCAGTGTGTACATAAATTCTCAGTATTAAATCACACAGTTCTTTGGGATTTGGAGTTCTGATTAAGAAAATAAATGCAATTTTTTCTAGTCTAGAAATTAAAAATTTCAACCCTTGGAAATAGTGACTGTGTCCTTTGTCAAATAGACAGAGGCTTCACTCAAACCTTGGTCTCGTCTGGGAATAATTAACAATTAAGATACGTATATTGGAGGGCTTTTGTTTTATGTGTGTGAGGTTCAGAATCTCAGGCTTAAAGGTTTATGAGCTTTAGATACAAGCTCCCGAATACATTACACTCCATGCCTAATGTAGCCCAACAAAGAAAATGAGGCACAGATCAATCACACAACTTGTCCAGAGACACAATCCACGTTTGTGGCAAACAGAGTTTGTAAGGACAGTCATTCAAGTTTTTTTAGACAAAAAGGATGGTTGCTTCACTGTGGTTTTGCTAATAAGGCATTTTAAACCATTTATTCACACACACACACACACACACACACACAACTGTAAATTTAGAAATCCTTGGGAAATAAACTACAAATAATGATGAAAGAAAATTAACCAAAAAGGAAATTAACCAACCTTAGAAAGCAATTCTACCACTCAGAATATCTTTCCTCAATAAAAGTCATGCTCCAGGGGCTTCCCTGGTGGTCCAGTGAGTAGAGAGTCCGCCTTGCAGTGCAAGGGGCACCGGTTTGATCCCTCACCCGGGAAGATCCCACGTGCTGCAGCGTGGCTCGATAGGTGTGTCCAATTACGAGTCAGCACTCTGGAGCACACACAACCAGAGCCAGTGTTCTGCAGTGAGAGAGGCCAATGCAATGGGAGGCCCACACATGGTAAAGAATAAAAAGATGGATGAAAATAAATATAAATTTTAAAAAGAGGTACGATGGGGAAAAAAAAAATGATGCTCTACACAAGAAAGCAAAGCCCTGAAGGTATAAAGGACCCTCTGTATGCACAGGAAATACAGTGGTATATAAATGAGCAGATACACTACCTTCCCTTCACTGGAAGGACTGCTCAAGTCAAAAAATAAAAAAGCAAATCAAGTCAAAAAGTAAAAAAGCAAATACATATCAGTGTGTACATAAATTCTCAGTATTAAATCACACAGTTCTTTGGGATTTGGAGTTCTGATTAAGAAAATAAATGCAATTTTTTCTAGTCTAGAAATTAAAAATTTCAACCCTTGGAAATAGTGACTGTGTCCTTTGTCAAATAGACAGAGGCTTCACTCAAACCTTGGTCTCGTCTGGGAATAATTAACAATTAAATGTTGACTCAGAAAGACAAAAAAAAAAAAGCTATTTTAATCCAAAAGTGATTAATTTAAAATGTATTGTTTGATGCTCTTCTCATCAAGAGTGAACTCTTATTCCATTTCCCTAGAAGAGGGGCTCCCTTTCAAGGAAATGAAAGGAGTAGATTTCCATGTTAATTCTGCCACTAGATACATAAAAGGTACCTGGTTCTCTCACCTCTTGAGACACAGACCTCAAGAGACCTGAGCTATTATGCAAATCTGGCTATCATTAACCTTGACACTGGCAAGGCAACAAAGAGAGACACAAGAGAGAGAGACAGAGATGAGCCTAGAATTCCAGCTGTTCAAGTCTTCCCAGCTCAGGCACCAAATACATGAGTGACGATGCTTTTAAGATAACTCCACGTTTGACACCATCTGACTTCAACTGCTTTAAGGACCCCCAAGTAGGGACCATATAGCTGAGACTGTCAGCCCACAGGACTGACACAGATAACGAATGATTTTTATTATGTTATGCCATGAAGTTAGAATAATCTGTCATCTAGCAATAAAGACTTACCATACTAATAAATAAATTGTTATCTTTCTATTTAGTGGATCTCTTGTACTTTTTATCTGCCCAGAATTTCCTTTTTTCCTTTTAGGAAGTTTTCTCCTCACCAATTATACATGAGTTTTCTAGACTTGTCCACTAGGTAACTCAGACTCTTCCACCTTGAGGGCAGATACTTGGGACCCAAACTGTCCAATCAGATAACTATCTTACTCTGAAGATAGCAACTGGTACAAATCAGGGACACATAACCCAGAGTAATCAGACTGAGAGTCTTGGGTAAATCAACGCAGACTCTAGGAAAAGATGTTGCCCTTGTCTCTGGATTCTCTAACTTTGGGGAGGCATCTTTGCTAATGAATAGAAAACATTTGGCCTGGTAACAAGGGTAGAAAAGAGAATACAGAGTATAGAGATAGAGGTGTGGAAAGCAGAGAGGGGAGAGGAGAGACAAAAAGTGGTTGAGTCACGGTGATTGTTCTAAACCCATATAACCAGTAATGCAGAAGCCAGGATATACCACTTTGAACTTTCCACACAAAAGTTCACATAATTAATAAAGCCTTAATTTTGCTTAAGCTAGTTTATGAGTTTGGCTTCTGACACTTGCAAATTGAGCTCTAATTCAATATTCTTTTAGAAAAAAAAGTGAGAAAAAAGCTGAAGAAATTATAATACATATTAGCCAGAAACAAACTGCAATAACAATTATTCACACAAACGTTACACACCAATGATAGAAAACAAAATATGCAATTCATTTTTTAATATACAGACATACTTAATCCAATCAAAAACAAAGGAATAATAATACCAAATTAAGGGGCTGGGATAAGGACTGAAATTTTACTTAGACATTATTTTACTTTAGGAGACAAATGTTATTATATGACCAAAACTCAGCGATTTAAAACACTGAATATCTCAGTTTCTATGGATCAGGTGTCCAGGAGCATCTTAACTGGTTCTTATATCTTGGAATCTCTCATTACCTAATCAGAGTATTAACCAGAGCTACTGTCTCACTGGAAGGTTCAACTGGAGAAGTTAGAATAATCTGTCATCTAGCAATAAAGACTTACCATACTAATAAATAAATTGTTATCTTTCTATTTAGTGGATCTCTTGTACTTTTTATCTGCCCAGAATTTCCTTTTTTCCTTTTAGGAAGTTTTCTCCTCACCAATTATACATGAGTTTTCTAGACTTGTCCACTAGGTAACTCAGACTCTTCCACCTTGAGGGCAGATACTTGGGACCCAAACTGTCCAATCAGATAACTATCTTACTCTGAAGATAGCAACTGGTCCAAATCAGGGGACACATAACCCAGAGTAATCAGACTGAGAGTCTTGGGTAAATCAACGCAGACTCTAGGAAAAGATGTTGCCCTTGTCTCTGGATTCTCTAACTTTGGGGAGGCATCTTTGCTAATGAATAGAAAACATTTGGCCTGGTAACAAGGGTAGAAAAGAGAATACAGAGTATAGAGATAGAGGTGTGGAAAGCAGAGAGGGGAGAGGAGAGACAAAAAGTGGTTGAGTCACGGTGATTGTTCTAAACCCATATAACCAGTAATGCAGAAGCCAGGATATACCACTTTGAACTTTCCACACAAAAGTTCACATAATTAATAAAGCCTTAATTTTGCTTAAGCTAGTTTATGAGTTTGGCTTCTGACACTTGCAAATTGAGCTCTAATTCAATATTCTTTTAGAAAAAAAAGTGAGAAAAAAGCTGAAGAAATTATAATACATATTAGCCAGAAACAAACTGCAATAACAATTATTCACACAAACGTTACACACCAATGATAGAAAACAAAATATGCAATTCATTTTTTAATATACAGACATACTTAATCCAATCAAAAACAAAGGAATAATAATACCAAATTAAGGGGCTGGGATAAGGACTGAAATTTTACTTAGACATTATTTTACTTTAGGAGACAAATGTTATTATATGACCAAAACTCAGCGATTTAAAACACTGAATATCTCAGTTTCTATGGATCAGGTGTCCAGGAGCATCTTAACTGGTTCTTATATCTTGGAATCTCTCATTACCTAATCAGAGTATTAACCAGAGCTACTGTCTCACTGGAAGGTTCAACTGGAGAAGGATTCACTTTTAGGCCCATTATGTAACTATTGACAGGTTTGCTTTCCCTGTGGGCTTTGAACCAAGACTCTCAGTTTCTCATTGGCTGTTGGCAAGAGGAAGCCCTGAGCTCCCAGCAACACAGGTTTCTTTGAGGGCAGCTCACAACATGGTAGATTACCATCTGGACAACAAATAAAAATTGAGCAAGCAAGAGCAAAACAGAAGTCACAGTATCTAATAATACTATCCCAGAAGTGACATCCTCCTCTTTGCCCTTTTCTGAGCAAGTACTTAGCATGTCCTCTTCATGGACACAGCCTTGTGATTCATGGTGAAGGGGTGAAGGAGCTTGTGTAACTCAATGGTGAAGGGGCTTGCATAACTCAACGAAGCTATGAGACATGCCAGGTAGGGCCATCCAAGATGGATACCAGTCATAGTGAAGAGTTCTAACAAAATGTGGTTCACTGGAGGAGGGAACAGCAGGCAAATCATTATAGTATTCTTGCTGTGAGAACCTCATGAACAGTATGAAAGGGCAAAAAGATATGACAAAAAGATATGACTCATCTTAATGAGTCCCCCAGGTCAGAAGGTATCCAATATGCTACTGGGGAATAGTTGAGGGCAATTATTAATAGCTCCAGAAAGAATGAAGCGCTGGACAAAGCAGAAAAGACACTCAGCTGTGGATATGCCTGGTGGTGAAAGTAAAGTCTGATGCTGTAAAGAACAATATTGTGGAGCCCAAGGATGAAAGAACAAGGCAAACTAAGAGGGAACAAGGCAAACTTTCACTCTTGGCCCTTACATTATTAACACTCTGTTTATCTCCCTACAGGTACAAAAAGATTCAATTCCAGGTGATCTTACAACAAGGATAACAGCTGGTTGATACGCAGAGTACGTTAGAACAAGCTGCCATATCATTCTGTGGAGTCGCACCTTCCTCCCTAAATGCACCTTGACAGAGAGCAGGCACTGGGAACCCAGAGACCCACAACGCCCCTCTTCAGCCTCTTGAAGAAGCCAGAGTGGTCATCACCCCTTTTCCCTTGATACTGGGTACCCAAATGCCTGAGAAGGAAAATAGGTAGAGAGTTAGACATGAGCAGGGTATGCAAAGGGGCCAAAGAATTGGCCCTAAAAAAGGAGGAGGACTGTGGAGCCCAAGGATGAAAGAACAAGGCAAACTAGGAGGGTCTTGGAATGCAAGACCCTTATTGTCCTCCCCTCTCACAGGTTATAGTACACCGCCCAATCCTTAAGATCCCGGTGCCACTCCTTGGACTCTACTGCATGCTGTAGTCATCACTCTACCCACCCAGTACATCGTCCAATCAGCAATGATCCTTAAGACCCCTATGCCACTCCTTAGACCCTAGCTATAAAAGGAATCAAAGACCCCTGCTTAACGTCAGTTCTCTTTGAGCCAACCTGCTATTCTGATAGCATCGGTTCTCCTTTGAGCCAACCCACTGTTCTAGCAGTGTCTCCCATGCTGATTCTCCCTTAAAGTGGCCCATTGTACTGGCAGCAACTCTCCCTTCCCCCACTCTAATAAACTTTACTTTCCTCTCACTCTGACTCATGTCTGGAAATTCTTTTCCAACCCGCGCATGGCCCTCGACAAATATCTTGTATAGAAACTTGGAATGTTAGGTCCATGAATCAAGGTAAATTGGAAGTGGTCAAGGAGGAGATAGCAAGAGTGAGCACTGACATCCTGGGAATCAGTGAACTAAAATGGACAGGAATGGGAACTTAATCCAAATGACCACTATATTTACCTCTTGGGCAAGAACCCCTTAGAAAAAATGGAGAAGTCCTCATAGTCAACAAAAGAGTCCAAAATACAGTATTTAGTCTCAAAATGACAGAGTGATCTTCGGGAAACCCTTCAACGAAAAATGAGACCTGCCACAACTTTTCCCTACAGGTACAAAAGATTCTAGGTGATCTTACAACAAGGATAACAGCTGGTTGATACGCAGATCGTTAGAACAAGCTGCCATATCATTCTGTGGAGTCGCACCTTCCTCCCTAAATGCACCTTGACAGAGAGCAGGCACTGGGAACCCAGAGACCCACAACGCCCCTCTTCAGCCTCTTGAAGAAGCCAGAGTGGTCATCACCCCTTTTCCCTTGATACTGGGTACCCAAATGCCTGAGAAGGAAAATAGGTAGAGAGTTAGACATGAGCAGGGTATGCAAAGGGGCCAAAGAATTGGCCCTAAAAAAGGAGGAGGACTGTGGAGCCCAAGGATGAAAGAACAAGGCAAACTAGGAGGGTCTTGGAATGCAAGACCCTTATTGTCCTCCCCTCTCACAGGTTATAGTACACCGCCCAATCCTTAAGATCCCGGTGCCACTCCTTGGACTCTACTGCATGCTGTAGTCATCACTCTACCCACCCAGTACATCGTCCAATCAGCAATGATCCTTAAGACCCCTATGCCACTCCTTAGACCCTAGCTATAAAAGGAATCAAAGACCCCTGCTTAACGTCAGTTCTCTTTGAGCCAACCTGCTATTCTGATAGCATCGGTTCTCCTTTGAGCCAACCCACTGTTCTAGCAGTGTCTCCCATGCTGATTCTCCCTTAAAGTGGCCCATTGTACTGGCAGCAACTCTCCCTTCCCCCACTCTAATAAACTTTACTTTCCTCTCACTCTGACTCATGTCTGGAAATTCTTTTCCAACCCGCGCATGGCCCTCGACAAATATCTTGTATAGAAACTTGGAATGTTA
Source organism: Tragulus kanchil (assembly GCA_022376925.1). Taxonomy (NCBI): domain Eukaryota; kingdom Metazoa; phylum Chordata; class Mammalia; order Artiodactyla; family Tragulidae; genus Tragulus; species Tragulus kanchil. The sequence continues at coordinate 195,748,011 of JAIOJX010000030.1, read as the reverse complement.
GGTCCATGAATCAAGGTAAATTGGAAGTGGTCAAGGAGGAGATAGCAAGAGTGAGCACTGACATCCTGGGAATCAGTGAACTAAAATGGACAGGAATGGGCGAACTTAATCCAAATGACCACTATATTTACCTCTTGGGCAAGAACCCCTTAGAAAAAATGGAGAAGTCCTCATAGTCAACAAAAGAGTCCAAAATACAGTACTTGGGTGCAGTCTCAAAAATGACAGAGTGATCTTCGTTCGGAAACCATTCAACATCACAGTAATCCAAGCCAATGCTCCAACCTTCAATGCTGAAGAAACTGAAGCTGACCAGTTCTATAAAGATTTACAAAACCTTCTATAACTGATACCAAAAAAGGATGTCCTTATTATCACCGGGGATTGGAATGCAAAAGTAGCCGGTCAAGAGATTCCTGGAGTAATATGCCAGTAATTCCTGGCACATTTGGTCTTGGAGTACAAAACGAAGCAGGAGAGGGGGGCAAGATGACAGAGGAATAAGAGGAGGATTTCACCAGCTCCCCAACAGAATCACCAGAACTAATCAAAAAATGAAACACCACCAAGAAACCAGCCTCTAGATGACAAAAAACGTTCTCAGTTCTACAAGGGACAGAGAGTGAACAGCCCAAACTTTCCCGGTGCTCCCACAGATTCTGGAGTTCCTGTAACCCAGCTCCCACACCCGACCAGATGGAGAGAGCACTGGGAAGTACACTGGGAGGACAGAAAGCAATCCTCAGATGAGAATCCCGCCAGGGTCAGTACTGTGACAGAGACTCGCCAAGTGAGCGTGAGACTGAACGCTAGCCAGGCGTGGGAAACAGAACAGAAAACCTCACGCGGGTCGCAGTTCAGAAGCCCGGCTCAAGCCAGACTGGGAAGCTGCCGCCCCTGTTGGGGGCAAAAAGTTAGGTTTAGTCCTGCGGGACAGGAGTGCGCCGGCAGCTCAAGCGAAACTGTGCGGTCCCAGAGCTGCCGCAAGGAAGCTGGGCATCCGGAATGAGATCTGGGGTGGGGACAGGGAAGCTGCCGCTCGTGTGTGGGGCAAGCAGTGAGCCTTAGTCCCACAGGACAGGAGTGTGCCAGCTGCTCGAACTAGCACATGCAGCCCCAGAGCTGTGGCAAAGAAGCGGGACATCAGGGACGAGATCTAGGACAAGAAGTGCTCAGTCCAGCACTGGGAACAGAGCGGAGACTGAAGGCTACCAGGAGGTACGCAACAGAACCAGGGAGCCTGCTCCAGCACAGAGTCCAGGGGCGCAAACTCCGCCCACCCGATCGACTGGGGATCGCCAGCCATGCTCCCCACCACCCCCACCCCGCTGCCTGCGTCAGGGGTGGAGAGTCAGGGGTAAGCTACATTGGCTGCAGAGCCTTTGTTTTGCTGAAAGCAAAACAAATCAGAGCAACCGGTTCTTGCAAGGGTCCTGAGTTCAAAAAAACCTGACCTTCACAGATCTAAGACATAAGCAGCCGTCCAGCCCCCACACCCGACCCTACCAGTACAGATTAGGGAAATCTGGAACAGCATCAAGAGCAAACTGGTGGAAGGTTCACATGCAGATGAGAAGATAAAAATCAGGGACAGTAATTTTTTTTTTTTTAATAATTTTTTAAAATTTTCAAATTATTATTTTTTTCTTTTTCTCATACCACAGCTCTTTCTATGCCCTAATTGTAAAATCTTTTTCCACCTACTACTATCCTCTCTATAAATATTTCCTACCTTGCTGTCTCTAATGTTCTCTTCTAGATGTACTAAAGTCTACTACATACTAGTCTGTTACCTAACCCTACAAAATCCTTGCAACACGAATCTATTCCTTCTCATTACCTATACACTGTCCTTCTTCTCCCAACACATGTTTTAGTTAAAAACTTCTTTCATTGCAATATTCCCAGCAGAGACCTTGATCTGGATCTGTTTTACCAGCCAGTGTTTTAATTAATTTAGAGCTTAATGGTCAGGTACCAACTTTGATTGTGCCATCTGCAAGAAAATTTTCCTGTACTTTCTCTCTTTAAGACTATTCAGTTGTGTCTATTGATGTGCATGTATGTGTATTTTTCCATTATGTCAGAAAATATTTGCAAGATTTTATGACAGTCATCTACCAAGGTTGCACCTTTTGTCCCTCATATGCCTGTATTTGAACTAATACCACTGAACACCATAGCAAACCAGACATAGAGCCTACATTCCCTGGCCAGAGATCAAATAAAGGATCCTTGGAGTGGAAGCCCTGACTCCAAGACCCTATACTATCAAACAACATACAACACTAGAGATTATTCACCTGCAAACAAGACCCAACACCACCTAAGACACAAAACACTGGACCCTTCTACAAGGACAGAAACCAAAAGGGAAAGAGAACTCAACCACAAAGCAGATCTCCATCACAGGGACACACACAAATAAAAACAAAAATTAACATAACAATGAAAAGACAGAGAAACACTGCACAAATGAAGGAAGAAATCAGAGACACAATTATACATGACAGAAGATGAGAGAGACAAATTATCTGAAAGAGAATTCAGAAGAGTGATACAAGCGAGGTCCAAAACTCTGAAAACAGATATTAGAGAAAATTAGTGCACTGAGAACAGACATACAAGAAATGAAAAATAAATAGAGACAAACAACTCAATTGCTGAACTTAAAAATACTATAGAAGGACTCAAGAGTAGAGTATCAGTACAGAAAAACAGAGAATGAGCTGGAAGACAGAATGGTGAAAATAAATGCTGAACAACAGAACAAAGCACAAAGAATTAAAAGAACTGAGGAGCCTCAGAGACCTATGAAACAATATCAAATGCACCAACATTAGAATTATAGGGGTCCCAGAAGAAGAAGAGGGAAAGAAAAGCTATGAAAAAAATTTTGAAGAGATTATAGTTGAAAACTTCCCCAGCATGAGAAAGGAAATAGTCAACCAAGTCCAAGAAGCACAGAGTTCCACACAGGATAAACTGCAGAAAAAACACACCAAGGCACATTCTAATCAAGTTGATCCAGACTAAATATAAGGATAGAAAACTTAAAGCATCAAGGAACAAACAACAAACAACTTACAAAGGAAACCCCATATGCTTAACCACTGATCTATCAACGGAAACCCTGCAGGCCAGAAGAGAATGGCAAGACACATTTAAATGGCTAAAATACAATAATCTACAATGAAGAATTCTCTACCCAGCAAGGATCTCATACAGAATTGATGGAGAAGTCAAAAGCTCTACAGACGAGAAAAAGCACAAAGAATTTTGTACCATGAAAACAGCCGTACAGCAAGTGTTAAAGGGTCTGATATAGCCAATAAATACAAGAGTAGGAGAAGTCCTACAAATCAAACCCCAAACATCTAAGAAGATGACAACAGCAACATTCGTATCAATAATTACTTTGAATGTAAATGGACTAAATGTTCCAACCAAAAGACACAGGCTAGCTGAATGGATTCAAAAACAAGACCAATATATATGCTATTTACAAGAAACTCACTTCAGACCTAATGACACAGGTGAACTGAAAGTGATAGAATGGAAAAAGATATTCCATGCAAATGGAAATCAAAAGAAAGCTGGAATAGCAATCCTCATATCAGACAAAATAGACCTCAAAATAAAGAAGATTAGAAGAGACAAGGAAGGACACTACATAAGGATCAAGGGATTGATCTAAGAGGAAGACATAACAATCATAAATATCTAAGTACCCAACTCAGAAGCACCCCAATAAATAAGACAAACATGTTCTGATATAAAAAAAGAAATTGACAATAATGCAATAAAAGCAGGAGATTTTAACACTCCTCTCACACCAATGGACAGATCATCAAAACAGAAAATCAATAAAGAAGCAGAAGCCTTAAATGACACACTAGAAGAGATGAACCTCAAGGATATCTTTAGGACCTTCCATCCAAAAGCAGAAGAATACACTTTCTTCTCAAGTGCTCACGGAACCTTCTCCAGGATAGACCACATCTTGGGCCACAAATCAAACCTCAGTCAATTCAAGAAAATTGAAATTCTATCAGCCATCTTGTCTGACCACAATGCAATGAGAACAGATATCAACTGCAGGAAAAAACGCTAAAAACACAAACACATGGAGATTAAACAACACATACCTAAAAAAAACGAACTGATTACTGAGCAAATCAAAGGAGAAATAAAAAAAAAAATTCCTAGAAGAAAATGACAATGAACACATGAGACAGTAAAACTTATGGGATACCGCAAATCAGCTCTAAGAGGGAAATTTATAGCAATACAATTCTACCTCAAGAAACAAGAAAAGGGCTTCCCCTGGTGGTCCAGTGGGTAAGGACACCGCCTTGCAGTGCAAGGGGCGCCAGTTCGAGCCCTGGCCTGGGAAGATCCCACGTGCGGTGGAGCGGCTGGACTGATGTGTCCAATCACCAAGCCGGAGCTCTGGAGTGCATGCGCCCAAAGCCGGTGCTCTGCGACAACAGACGCCACCGCGATGGGAGGCCCACAGGAGCCAAAGGACAAAGACGGATGAAAATAGAGAAATGAAAGACCAACAGAAGCGACCCGCCTGCTCCCCTCCCTCCCCAACCTGACCCCCGCCCAAAATAAATAAATAAATAGATCTTTAAAAAAAAAAAAGAAACAAGAAAAATATCAAACAGATGACTTAACCGTATATTTAAAACAACTGGAGAAAGAAGAACAAAAACACCCTAAAGTTAGCAGAAGAAGAGAAATCATAAAGATCAGAGCAGAAATAAATGAAAAAGAAATGAAAGAAACAATAGTAAAGATAAATAAATTGAAAAGCTTGTTATTCAAAAAAAAATAAACAATATTGACAAACCGCTGGCCAGACTCATCAAGAAAAAAAGAGAGAAGAACCAGATCAACAAAATCAAAAATGAAAAAGGAGAGATTACAACAGATAATGCAGAAATCCAAAGGATTATAAGAGGCTATTATGAATAACTCTATGGCAACAAACTGGACAACCTGGAAGAAATGGACAGTTTCTTGGAGAAGATTAATCTCCCAAGACTGAGCCAGGAAGAAACAGACACTTTGAACAAGCCAATCACAAGCTCAGAAATCAAATTTGTGATTAAAAATCTACCCAAAAATAAAAGCCCAGGGCCAGATGGCTTCACAGCCGAATTCTACCAAACATTTGAAGAAGAGCTAATGCCTGTCCTTCTAAAACTCTTCCAAGAAATTGCACAGGAAGGAAAACTTCCAAACACATTCTACGAGGCCACCATCACCCTGATACCCAAACCAGGCAAAGACAACACAAAAAGGAAAATTATAGGCCAATTTCGCTGATGAACTTAGATACCAAGATCCTCAACAAAATCCTAGCAAACAGAATTCAACGACACATCAAAAAACTCATACATCACGATCAAGTTGGGTTCATCCCAGGAATGCAAGGATTCTTCAACATCCACAAATCAATCAATGTGATACACCATATCAACAAATTGAAAGACAAAAACCACATGATCATCTCAATAGATGCAGAAAAAGCCTTCGACAAAGTACAACATCCATTTATGACAAAAACTCTTCAAAAAATGGGCAGAGAAGGAACCTATCTCAACATAATAAAAGCCATCTATGAGAAGCCTACAGCAAACATTATCCTTAACGGTGAAAAACTGAAAGAATCCCCTCTAAGATCAGGAACAAGACAGGGGTGCCCACTTTCACCACTACTATTCAACATAGTCCTGGAAGTCCTAGCAACAGCAATAAGAGAAGAAAAACAAATAAAAGGAATCGAGATTGGAAAGGAAGAAGTCAAGCTCTCTCTTTTTGCAGACGACATGATATTATACATAGAAAACCCCAAAGACACGGTTACAAAGCTACTAGAGCTAATCAATGAATTCAGCAAAGTTGCAGGATACAAAATCAACACACAGAAGTCACTGGCATTCCTATACACAAACAATGAAAAATCAGAAAATGAAATCAAAGAGGCAATCCCCTTCACCATTGCAACCAAAAGAATCAAATATCTAGGAATAAACCTACCCAAAGAAACAAAAGAACTGTACACTGAAAATTACAAGACACTCATGAAAAAAATTAAAGAAGACTTAAACAGATGGAGAGCTAGTCCATGTTCCTGGGTCAGAAGAATTAATATTGTGAAAATGATCATACTACCAAATATCATCTACAGATTCAATGCAATACCTATCCAACTACCATTGACATTTTTCACAGAACTAGACCAAAGAATAACACAGTTTATATGGAAACACAAAAGACCTCGAATAGTCAAAGCAGTCCTGAGAAAGAAAAACAGAGTTGGAGGGATCAGCCTCCCTAACTTCAGACTCTACTACAAAGCAACAGTCATCAAGACAGTATGGTACTGGCACAAAAACAGAACTATAGATCAATGGAACAAGATCGAGAACCCAGAGATAAACCCACGCACCTATGGGTACCTTAATTTTGACAAAGGAGGCGAAACTTAGATACCAAGATCCTCAACAAAATCCTAGCAAACAGAATTCAACGACACATCAAAAACTCATCCCAAAGGAATGCAAGGATTCTTCAACATCCACAAATCAATCAATGTGATACACCATATCAACAAATTGAAAGACAAAAACCACATGATCATCTCAATAGATGCAGAAAAAGCCTTCGACAAAGTACAACATCCATTTATGACAAAAACTCTTCAAAAAATGGGCAGAGAAGGAACCTATCTCAACATAATAAAAGCCATCTATGAGAAGCCTACAGCAAACATTATCCTTAACGGTGAAAAACTGAAAGAATCCCCTCTAAGATCAGGAACAAGACAGGGGTGCCCACTTTCACCACTACTATTCAACATAGTCCTGGAAGTCCTAGCAACAGCAATAAGAGAAGAAAAACAAATAAAAGGAATCGAGATTGGAAAGGAAGAAGTCAAGCTCTCTCTTTTTGCAGACGACATGATATTATACATAGAAAACCCCAAAGACACGGTTACAAAGCTACTAGAGCTAATCAATGAATTCAGCAAAGTTGCAGGATACAAAATCAACACACAGAAGTCACTGGCATTCCTATACACAAACAATGAAAAATCAGAAAATGAAATCAAAGAGGCAATCCCCTTCACCATTGCAACCAAAAGAATCAAATATCTAGGAATAAACCTACCCAAAGAAACAAAAGAACTGTACACTGAAAATTACAAGACACTCATGAAAAAAATTAAAGAAGACTTAAACAGATGGAGAGCTAGTCCATGTTCCTGGGTCAGAAGAATTAATATTGTGAAAATGATCATACTACCAAATATCATCTACAGATTCAATGCAATACCTATCCAACTACCATTGACATTTTTCACAGAACTAGACCAAAGAATAACACAGTTTATATGGAAACACAAAAGACCTCGAATAGTCAAAGCAATCCTGAGAAAGAAAAACAGAGTTGGAGGGATCAGCCTCCCTAACTTCAGACTCTACTACAAAGCAACAGTCATCAAGACAGTATGGTACTGGCACAAAAACAGAACTATAGATCAATGGAACAAGATCGAGAACCCAGAGATAAACCCACGCACCTATGGGTACCTTAATTTTGACAAAGGAGGCGAAACTATAAAATGGGACAAAGACAGCCTCTTCAACAAATGGTGCTGGGAGAATTGGACAGCTACATGCAAAAAAATGAAGTGGGAACATTCCCTGACACCATACACAAAAATCAACTCAAAATGGATTAAAGACCTAAATGGAAGACCAGAAACCATCAAACTCTTAGAGGAGAATATAGGCAAAACCCTCAAGGACATCAATCAAAGCAAGATCTTCTCTGAGCCAGCAACTAAAATAGTGGAACTGAAAAGAAAAGTGAACACGTGGGCCCTAATGAAACTTAAAAGCTTTTGTACAGCAATAGAAATTACAAAAAAGCTGAACAGGCAACCCACAGAGTGGGAGAAAATCATAGCAAATGAAACAACAGACAAAGAATTAATCTCCAAAATCTATAAGCAACTCAGACAACTCAGCACCGGAAGAATGAACAACCCAATCAAAAAACGGGAAAAAGATCTGAACAGACATCTCATCAGAGGACATCCAGATGGCCAAACAACACATGAAACTATGTTCAACCTCGCTTATTATTAGAGAAATGAAAATCAAAACTACAATGAGATATCACCTCACACCCATCAGAATGGCCATCAACCATAAATCAGCAGACAATAAATGCTAAAGGGTGTGCGAAGAAAAGGGAACACTCTTGCATTGCTGCTGGGAATGTAAATTGACATAGCCACCATGGAAGACAGCATGGAGATTCCTTTAAAAACTAAAAATAGAAGCACCATACGACCCAACAATCCCAATAGCAGGCTTATATCCTGATGAAATCAAACCTGAAAGAGGCACCTGTACCCCAATGTTCATTGCAGCTCTCTATACAATAGCTAGAACATGGAACCAACCTAGATGTCCATCAACGAATGAATGGATACAAAAGCTCTGGTACAAATATACAGTGAAATACTTCTCAGCTGTGAAAAGAAATGAAGAATCAGTCCTAATGAGGTGGATGGATCTACAACATATCACAAAAACAGAACTATAGATCAATGGAACAAGATCGAGAACCCAGAGATAAACCCACGCACCTATGGGTACCTTAATTTTGACAAAGGAGGCGAAACTATAAAATGGGACAAAGACAGCCTCTTCAACAAATGGTGCTGGGAGAATTGGACAGCTACATGCAAAAAAATGAAGTGGGAACATTCCCTGACACCATACACAAAAATCAACTCAAAATGGATTAAAGACCTAAATGGAAGACCAGAAACCATCAAACTCTTAGAGGAGAATATAGGCAAAACCCTCAAGGACATCAATCAAAGCAAGATCTTCTCTGAGCCAGCAACTAAAATAGTGGAACTGAAAAGAAAAGTGAACACGTGGGCCCTAATGAAACTTAAAAGCTTTTGTACAGCAATAGAAATTACAAAAAAGCTGAACAGGCAACCCACAGAGTGGGAGAAAATCATAGCAAATGAAACAACAGACAAAGAATTAATCTCCAAAATCTATAAGCAACTCAGACAACTCAGCACCGGAAGAATGAACAACCCAATCAAAAAACGGGAAAAAGATCTGAACAGACATCTCATCAGAGAGGACATCCAGATGGCCAAACAACACATGAAACTATGTTCAACCTCGCTTATTATTAGAGAAATGAAAATCAAAACTACAATGAGATATCACCTCACACCCATCAGAATGGCCATCAACCATAAATCAGCAGACAATAAATGCTAAAGGGTGTGCGAAGAAAAGGGAACACTCTTGCATTGCTGCTGGGAATGTAAATTGACATAGCCACCATGGAAGACAGCATGGAGATTCCTTTAAAAACTAAAAATAGAAGCACCATACGACCCAACAATCCCAATAGCAGGCTTATATCCTGATGAAATCAAACCTGAAAGAGGCACCTGTACCCCAATGTTCATTGCAGCTCTCTATACAATAGCTAGAACATGGAACCAACCTAGATGTCCATCAACGAATGAATGGATACAAAAGCTCTGGTACAAATATACAGTGAAATACTTCTCAGCTGTGAAAAGAAATGAAGAATCAGTCCTAATGAGGTGGATGGATCTACAACATATCATAAAAAATGAAGTAAGTCAAAAAGAGCTTTTCTCTGCCATCGTCTGTGCTGTTGAGTTCGCTGCTCAAGATGTCTTCTCACAAGACTTTCAGGATCAAGCGATTCCTGGCCAAGAAACAAAAGCAAAATTGACCCATTCCTCAACGGATTCGAATGAAAACTGGTAATAAGATCAGGTACAACTCCAAGAGAAGACACTGGAGAAGGACCAAGCTTGGACTGTGAGAAGCCTTGCATACAGAGTGGCACACGTGCTGTGTGCATGTTAAGCAGCCAGCTCCTAGTGAGAACATTACTCCTGTCTGAGCGGCTTAGCAGAGATGGAAAGGCCCAGCTCCTGGTGTTACCTGTTTCCTCGCTAGCAGTCTATGGGGTTTAGGAATAAACATGTGGAACTTTGTCGGAAAAAAAAAAAAATGAAGTAAGTCAAAAAGAGAAAGACAAGTACAGTATACGAACACACATATACATGGCATCTAGTAAGAGGGTAATGGTAACACACACTGTGAAGCGATAGAAAAACAGATAGAGAACAGACAAACGGACATTGTGGGATATGAACAGTGGGTGGGAGGCATAGAGGGAGTAACATGGAAACCTATACTATCATATGTGTAAAAGATAGCTATTGTCATTGTCTTGTGGAAATAGGAGATCCTGCAGGGGCACGGTGCGATGGCTTGGAGGGGTGAAATGGGGGGGGACTGGGAGGAGGGGAGGGTACCAGGGATATGCATATGACTGATCTGGGAACATACATGTCTGTGAACAACAAACTCTGTAAAAAATTTTTAAAAAATAAAATTAAATAATAAAAAAATCCGAAGCAGGGCAAAGGCTGTTTTGTAAAGAGAACATATTACTCATAGCAAATGCCCTTTTCAACAACACAAGAGACAAAGTGATACATGGACATCACCAAATTATCAATACCAAAATCAGATTGATTATACTCTTCACAGTCAAAGGTGGAGAAGCTGTATACAATCAGCAAAAAAAAAGACCAGGACCTGACTGTGACTTAGATCATGAGCTGTTTACTGCAAAATTCAGGCTTAAATTGAAAAAAATAAGGAAAACCACCAAGACATTCAGGTATGACCTAAATCAAATCCCTTATGATTATACAACTGAGGTGACAAATAGATTCAAGGGATTAGATCTGGTAGATAGAGTGCCTGAAAAACTATGGATGGAGGTTCATAGCATTGTATTTCCTAAAGAAAAAGAAACGCAAAGTGGTTGTCTGAGGAGGTTTTACACAGAGCTGAGGAAAGAAGAGAAGTAAAAAGCAAAGGAGAAAGGGAAAGATACACCCAACTGAAAGCAAAGCTCCAGAGAACAGCAAGGAAAGATAAGAAGGTCTTCTTAAATGAACAGGGCAGACAAGTAGAGAAAAATAATGGGAAAGATTATAGAGTTCCTCAAGAAAACTGGAGAGGGGCTTCCCTGGTGTTCCAGTGGGTAAGGACACTGCCTTGCAGTGCAAGGGGCACCGGTTTGATCCCTGGCCTGGGAAGATCCCACGTGCGGTGGAGCGGTTGGACCTGATGTGTCCAATTACTAAGCCGGAGCTCGGGAGTGCATGCACCCAGAGCCGGTGCTCTGCGACAACAGAGGTTGCTGCAATGGGAGGCCCACATGGGCCAAAGAACAAAGATGGATGAAAATCAATAAATAAAAGACAAATAGAAATGGCCCACCTGTCCCCCTCCCTCCCCAACCTGCCCCCACCAAAAAAGAAGATAATTGGAGCTATTAAGGAAAGATTTCTTGCAAGGAGGGGCACATTAGGCAGAAACAGTAAGAAGCTAACAGAAGCAGAAGAGATTGAAAAGAGGTGGCAAGAATATACAGAAGAACTATATAAAAAAAGGCTTCATGACCCAGATGTGGTCACTAACCTAGAGCCTGACATGCTGGAGTGTAAAGTCAAACAGCTGTGGCTATGGGTCCATGGTTGTGAAGTTTACTTGTCCTGCCATGTTCCCTCATCCTTAAGTGACTGAGTTGACAGACTGGTGGAATGATCTTCTGAAAGACGATGCTGTTTAAGTGCTGCACTCAATAGGCCAGCAAATTTGGAAAACTGAGCAGTGGCCACAGGACTGGAAAAGGTCAGTTTTCACTCCAATCTCAAAGAAGGACAATGCCAAAGAATGTTCAAACTACCATATAATTGTGTTTATTACACATGATAGCAAGATTATGCTCAAAATCCTTCAAGCTAGACTTCAGCAAGTACAAATTTACAGATGTACAAGCTGGGTTTTAAAAAAGCAGAGGAACCAGAGATCAAATTGCCAGCATCCATTGCATCACAGAGAAAGCAAGGAAATTCCAGAAAAACATCTACTTCTGCTTCACCAACTATGCTAAAGCCTTTGACTATGTGGATGACAACAAACTGTGTAAAATTCTTCAAGGGATGGGAGTATCAGAACACTTTACCTTTCTCCTGAGAAATCTGTATTCAGGTAAATAAGCACAGAATTGGACATGAAAAAGACTGGTTCCAACCTGGGAAAGGTGTACGTCAAGGCTGTATATGGTCACCTTGCTTATTTAACTTATATGCAGCCTGAATAATGCCAGGCTGGATGAATCACAAGCTGGAATGAAGATCGCCAGGAGAAATACCAACTACATTAGATCTGTATCCATTACCACTCTAATGGCAGAAACTGAAAAGAAACTAAAGAGTCTCTTGATAAAGGGGAAAGAAGAGAGGGGAAAATCAAGCTTAAAATTCAACATTAGGGGACTTCCCTGGTAGTCCAGTGGGTGGGGAGTCCACCTTGCAGTACAAGGGACACTGGTTTTATCCCTGGCCCAGGGAGATCCTGCGTGCCACAGAACAGCTGGACCAGTTTTTCCAATTACGAGCCAGAGCTGGTGCTCTGCAGTGAGAGAGGCCACTGCAATGGGAGGTCCACACAGGCCAAAGAATAAAGATGGATGAAAATAAATAAATAACCAATAAAAGAGGTCATAATTTAAAAAAAAAAAAAAAAAAAACCTCAACATTAAAAAAAAAAAAACCTCATGGCATCCAGACCCATCATTTCAAGGCAAATAGAAGGGGAAAAAGTGAAAACAGTGACAGACTTCTCTTTTCTTGGGCTCCAAAATCACTGTGAACGATGACTGCAGTCACAAGATTAAAAGGCATTTGTTCCCTAGAAGGAAAGTTATGACAAACCTAGACAGCATATTAAAAAGCACACACATCACTTTGTCAAAGTGATGGTTTTTAGTTTTAGTTTTAGTTTTTAGTTTTTAGTCAAAGCTATGGTTTTTCCAGTAGTCATCTACAAATGTTAGAGTTGGACCATAAAGAGGGCTGAGTGCTGAAGAACTGATGCTTTTGAAACATGGTTCTGGAGAAGACACCTGAGATTCCCTTCAACTTCAAGGAGATGAAACCAGTCAATCTTAAAGGAAATCAACCCTTAGTATTTATTGGAAGGATTGATGCTAAAGTTGCAACTTTAATACTTTGGCCACCTGATGTGAAGAGCCCACTCACTGGAAAAGACCTTGAGGCTGGGAAACATTGAGGGCAAAAAGAGAAGACGGCAACAGAGGATAAGATGGTTGGATGGCATCACCAACTCAATGCGCATGAATCTGAGCAAACTCTGGAAAGATGGTGAAGGATAGGGGAGTCCGGCATGCTGCAGCCCATGTGGAGCAAAGAGTCAGACGTGACTGAGAGACTGAACAACAAAAAAACTAAGTACTAGGTGCAGCCCACTCTAACATAGGGACACAAATACTGCAAGGCAGGGTCAAGTCAATGGGCACCATTTTTGATGCTAAGTATTTCTCCAAGGCCATTTGTACTTCACTGAAGGCTTCTACATACTCTAAGGCCAAACTTTAAGTCACAAGTGTCTTATGATAGAGTTCTTGCTACAGAAACTAGTTACGGCAAAGAATTATTTTTGCAAATTAAAGAGTGGGGTTCCCCAAAACCCAGGTTATATCAGAATTTTCATTACTATATAAATATATTAGAGACTATGGTCAACTGCCTTGTTAGAAGGTAGAAATTAGATTTGTTTCATTTCCTTTCAGCTTCTCAATGAGTGGCTGAGGACTGAGACTATTGGATGGAGAATACACTACTAAACCTCCAAATCTCAGGTAAGAAACTTAAAAATCATTAACACAAAAGCCAGAGGTTTTCTTGGTATAAACAAAGACTGGTTTGGCACTAAGACTTTCCCATCCAAGCCACCGAGGACATTCTCCTCTGCTTAGAGACAGAGATGCATCTGGCTCTGTAGGAAAATAGCTAGAGCTCAGAGTAAATGACTTTCGTAGAACAGAAGGTATTTTGCAAGCTATCTGCTTATCAGTTGCACTTGGGTCCCCTCCATTTAAAAAACAATGTTCCTCCTTCTTTCTAACCACTAATTACTCCATAAAATCCTATTTGCTTTTGTAAACATGTTCCTCTACCAAAATGAATCCATAAACTGACACCATTAAACAGCTCTCTGTTAAGCTTTAAAAAAGAACAATCAGGGGCTTCCCTGGTGGTCCAGTGGGTAAGGACACCGCCTTGCAGTGCAAGGGGCATTGGTTCGATCCCTGGCACGGGAAGATCCCACATGCCGCGGAGCGGCTGGACCAGTGTGTCCAACTACCGAGCCAGAGCTCTAGCGCATGCGCCCAAAACTGGTGCTCTGTAACAAGAGGGGCCACTGCAATGGGAGGCCCACACAGGCCAAGGAACTAAGATGGATGAAAATTAAAAAAAAAAAAAAAGAAAAGAAAAACCAAAAGAAGTGGCCAAAAAAAAAAAAAAAGAACAATCATGATTTAGATTTGACACAAGAAAAAGGATGAAATCATTGACATAAAAGTCACTGCACACAGAATTTTAAAGGAAGCTTCAGACTCCAGGGTGCTTTATTTAAAAAGTTTCACTTCTTTTTAGAGAAGCATCTATAGGAGGAATTATTAACAGTTTTGTTACTTTTTCCCCACATGAGTGGTACATCTAGGTGTTTCATGTTGGCTACTTATTCTTGAATGAGTGCTACAGAAACTAGTTACGGCAAAGAATTATTTTGCAAATTAAAGAGTGGGGTTCCCAAAACCCAGGTTATATCAGAATTTTCATTACTATATAAATATATTAGAGACTATGGTCAACTGCCTTGTTAGAAGGTAGAAATTAGATTTGTTTCATTTCCTTTCAGCTTCTCAATGAGTGGCTGAGGACTGAGACTATTGGATGGAGAATACACTACTAAACCTCCAAATCTCAGGTAAGAAACTTAAAAATCATTAACACAAAAGCCAGAGGTTTTCTTGGTATAAACAAAGACTGGTTTGGCACTAAGACTTTCCCATCCAAGCCACCGAGGACATTCTCCTCTGCTTAGAGACAGAGATGCATCTGGCTCTGTAGGAAAATAGCTAGAGCTCAGAGTAAATGACTTTCGTAGAACAGAAGGTATTTTGCAAGCTATCTGCTTATCAGTTGCACTTGGGTCCCCTCCATTTAAAAAACAATGTTCCTCCTTCTTTCTAACCACTAATTACTCCATAAAATCCTATTTGCTTTTGTAAACATGTTCCTCTACCAAAATGAATCCATAAACTGACACCATTAAACAGCTCTCTGTTAAGCTTTAAAAAAGAACAATCAGGGGCTTCCCTGGTGGTCCAGTGGGTAAGGACACCGCCTTGCAGTGCAAGGGGCATTGGTTCGATCCCTGGCACGGGAAGATCCCACATGCCGCGGAGCGGCTGGACCAGTGTGTCCAACTACCGAGCCAGAGCTCTAGAGCGCATGCGCCCAAAACTGGTGCTCTGTAACAAGAGGGGCCACTGCAATGGGAGGCCCACACAGGCCAAGGAACTAAGATGGATGAAAATTAAAAAAAAAAAAAAAGAAAAGAAAAACCAAAAGAAGTGGCCAAAAAAAAAAAAAAAGAACAATCATGATTTAGATTTGACACAAGAAAAAGGATGAAATCATTGACATAAAAGTCACTGCACACAGAATTTTAAAGGAAGCTTCAGACTCCAGGGTGCTTTATTTAAAAAGTTTCACTTCTTTTTAGAGAAGCATCTATAGGAGGAATTATTAACAGTTTTTGTTACTTTTTTCCCCACATGAGTGGTACATCTAGGTGTTTCATGTTGGCTACTTATTCTTGAATGAGTGCCTTCATTTTTCCATCCATATAAAAGGCAGTGTTAGATTGACCCCAGAGAACCATAGGCACTAACCACTGACCTGAAGTTCTTTCTTGTGTGTTCCCTATGTGGGAAGGCAAAGGGTGAAATAGAGAGAATTTGCTCACCTTGATTCAGGTTTTTCATGGGTCAATTTCATTCAAGGAAAGAAAAAATAAACCAACATAATGTGATCTACAGAAAAATGCTATACATCATCAGAGAGCTCTTCTGCAAAGCTGCTTTCCATCACCAAAATATCACTATAATAATTGATACTTTATAGTTGGTTATGGCCTTCAAAATTGTCATCAACCCTCCTCAAAGTTTCTTCCCAAATTAGTTATGAATAATCAGAGCACAAAGTCTAAGACAGAGTTTTCTGTAAGAAGTGCTTTGAATGCTCCTTTCTCTTCCTATGCCCTTCAACCCAAAGATTAGAAACAAGGTTGGAAAGGGCAAGCAACTCCACTTTATAGTCTCACTCAATGTTGTCCATGAAAGGTATCCCACATGGGTGGGTTAGAATACCTCTCAGGACTTGTGGTTAGAAGAGAGACCTCCAAGAACTCCAAGGTGGAAATGGTCCTTGAAGCTATTTTGGTTTTTTTCTCATATATAATTTCATTAGATGCAAATGGAACAGTGGACATGATGACCAAAAACTTGGATGGAAGAGTTCTGTCCTTCTCATCTGCCCATGGGAAAATCACGTTTGTCTTTTCTGTAAGCTTAAGCCCCTCTCTGATAGATGATACTTAGTTCTGAACTACTGATAACTTCCTAACTGGATGTAAGTTATTTTTAGCAAGTTTATCTAAAATCTCAGATTAGACGTTGTAGTTACCTCCAAATATTCATTCTATGCATCCCCCACTGGAAAAAAAGACACATAGCTTGGGAAGGTGTACCTCACACCCAGGATCCCTACTACTGGTAAGTTGTGCTGAGGTTCCCCAGTCTTTCACTTTTCCTCATGGCTAAGAGCAGCACAGGTTCAGGTGTTGGAGACCCTGAGTTCCATTCTCAGTTCTTCCACTGACTCTCTCTGGGATTTTTGTTTCGACATCCTATCTCACTGGATATAATAATAGTATACACTTCACAGGTATGTTGTGGGGGTTAAATGAAATAATCCACATAAAGTGTTTTTAATACTGCATACAGTGGATGCTCAAACAGTGACAGGACACTGGAATAAAGCAGCACTCAGCAGAAGGCAGCAAGTGTCATTATTATATTCACGGCATGAAGGTAATGTGAAAAGTGAATCCTTGCATTCTGAAGTCAAAAAACTCAGAGAGTAACAAGATACAAGTTTTCAAGCTGAGTGGGAAAGAGAGAGCTTGAATGGGCCAACAGCTGGGCAATTGGCTTGTGTGTGCCATGGCTGGAATGGTGGTGGAATATGGAAAACACAAGCTTATACACATTTCTAATTATTCTCCCAATCTCTAATTGTCTGATGAGGCTATAAGAAAGTCCTACGCCTAAAATGATAGAAATCTGAAAGTATCAAGAGCAACACTCTAATTTAACAGATGGAAAAATGGAAGTCCATCAAGGTAAAATAACTTGCCCCAAATCATGCCATTTGTTTGTGGCAGAGGTTGTGATCCACTAAGATTTCATGAAAGCCAACAATAGTATTTTTTATCCACCAACCAGGAATGTAATTAACTTTATTTTCTTTCTTTTGTTACCTTTCCTTTTTAATTGATTATTTTTGTAATTAATTTTGACTATGATGCTATCATGAAGAAAGTATTCAAGGATGACATGCTGGTCAACCTTACACCCAAACTCCAGTTTAAGCTTTTACTACTGAGAAGGCCAGTATGACCCCACAAGTTCCCTTCCAACAGGGAGAACAGAAAGTAAATATCATTATCCTAAAATCACCAAAACATTGAATCATCAGATAAAATATACTTACATTAGGGCATCAATGTCTATATAAAACAGAATGAAGCACAGAACACAAAGTTGATCCACACAGATTGAGGAAGTGGAGGATGATGATGAACGAAAATGGTCCAAGCTAAACCAGAAGAACCAGAGAACCAGAAGGAGCTCTCATCACTTTGAATTTACCATTTTGACTCTTGCAATAGTCACAAAACCTGAGACACAGAGACACTGTGAGTCACTTCCGCTTATGAGCTATGTGACTGGAACCAGTTACTTAAACTCTCAGGGCTCCAGATTCTGATTCTATAAACAGGAGACAGAAACATCTGACTCACAGGGTTTTTACATGAAGCATTGGAGAAAAATTTCTGACAGTGTCCAAGAGAGTGGTCAGCCTATGGTGCTCGGCACTGCCTCTCCCAATCCAGCTATATCCAGATACTCATTTTCCAAAAAGGCAGTAATTATCTTTTATGCAGCAGGTCTTTCCTAATTGGACTCTTGTTTTGTTTTGTCTTAATCATTTTCCAAATTAAATAGAGAGCAAGGAGCTGGCTTAGACTATAAAGTCACCACAAAATAGCTGAGCCTGTAGATGTGACCTATTTTTAAGCTGCTACAGCATAATTGGGAATATTTTCTTTGTCTTGGGAAGGAACCAGAGCTGGAAGCTTCCTATCCTCTGCTTTGTGGGTCAGACCAACCAAGGCAGACAATTTGACAGCTCTGAGGCCCTGATCCAAGCCTGGGAGCTTCTTCCACCTTCCTGGGCCCATCCCTAGAAGGCCTGCCTAGCACTCACTCTAGCATCATTGAAATGTCCTCTACGTACAGTTAAATTAGCTCCTACCAAGGTGGTCATTGCTGTGTTTATAATGCCATCGCTGCAACCTCTAATGCCATCTGTTGGTGACAAGTAAAGATGATATATTCCTGGTCCAGCTCATGGTTTTCTTAAATTCAACCCTCTATGGCAGATCATCTCTTTAAGGCCAGTATGACCCCACAAGTTCCCTTCCAACAGGGAGAACAGAAAGTAAATATCATTATCCTAAAATCACCAAAACATTGAATCATCAGATAAAATATACTTACATTAGGGCATCAATGTCTATATAAAACAGAATGAAGCACAGAACACAAAGTTGATCCACACAGATTGAGGAAGTGGAGGATGATGATGAACGAAAATGGTCCAAGCTAAACCAGAAGAACCAGAGAACCAGAAGGAGCTCTCATCACTTTGAATTTACCATTTTGACTCTTGCAATAGTCACAAAACCTGAGACACAGAGACACTGTGAGTCACTTCCGCTTATGAGCTATGTGACTGGAACCAGTTACTTAAACTCTCAGGGCTCCAGATTCTGATTCTATAAACAGGAGACAGAAACATCTGACTCACAGGGTTTTTACATGAAGCATTGGAGAAAAATTTCTGACAGTGTCCAAGAGAGTGGTCAGCCTATGGTGCTCGGCACTGCCTCTCCCAATCCAGCTATATCCAGATACTCATTTTCCAAAAAGGCAGTAATTATCTTTTATGCAGCAGGTCTTTCCTAATTGGACTCTTGTTTTGTTTTGTCTTAATCATTTTCCAAATTAAATAGAGAGCAAGGAGCTGGCTTAGACTATAAAGTCACCACAAAATAGCTGAGCCTGTAGATGTGACCTATTTTTAAGCTGCTACAGCATAATTGGGAATATTTTCTTTGTCTTGGGAAGGAACCAGAGCTGGAAGCTTCCTATCCTCTGCTTTGTGGGTCAGACCAACCAAGGCAGACAATTTGACAGCTCTGAGGCCCTGATCCAAGCCTGGGAGCTTCTTCCACCTTCCTGGGCCCATCCCTAGAAGGCCTGCCTAGCACTCACTCTAGCATCATTGAAATGTCCTCTACGTACAGTTAAATTAGCTCCTACCAAGGTGGTCATTGCTGTGTTTATAATGCCATCGCTGCAACCTCTAATGCCATCTGTTGGTGACAAGTAAAGATGATATATTCCTGGTCCAGCTCATGGTTTTCTTAAATTCAACCCTCTATGGCAGATCATCTCTTAAGATGGTCACAAACCCACTTTCAAGAAATACTAAAGGAAGTCCATTAGGCTGAAAGAAAGTATTCCCAGGGGGTAATTCAAACTCAAACCAGAAAGTAAAGCACACACCAGTTAAGGTAACAATGTAATTATAAATGATGATATGAATTCTTGACTCTTTTACTTCTTTACTTTAAAAAGCAACTGTACATACATAAGTGTACTGCTAGGCCTATAGTATACGGAAGTATAGTGGGTTTGAAAGTAAAGAAAATCAATGAAACCAAAGACAAGCCACTAATAAATCTTCCTTCCCTGTACACACCCAGCGTTCCTCCCATCAAGAGGTTGGTATCTGTTTCTCTTCCCTCTGAACATGGACTGTCTTGTAACTTGCACTGACCAAGCAAATATGGCAGAATTGGTCATCAGAGAGGCTATCATGCTACCCAGGTCTCTGCTGTGACAGAGGCCTCAAGGAAAGTCCTGGAGAAAGAGAGGACACAAAGTGAAGAACCAGAGCTTCCCAATTATCAGCCAGCACTAAGACCTACAACATGTGAGACAAGATGCTGATGTCTTAATAGCCCAATTCAGCCACCAGTGGAATGAAACTTCATGAGGTCTACCAGCCAACACCATGTAGAGCAAAACAACCACTCAGTCCACTGACAGTGAGAAAAAAAAAACAAAACACAGAATTGTGTTAAGCCACTAAGAGATATGTAACTGAAAACAGTTTTAAGGTTTAAAGCTCCTAAGCAGAGAAATTTAGTATATAGCACATTTTGGCTGAAGCTCAATCTCCTTCCTCTATAACACTGAAGACAGATGACACCAGATCTTCCGGTTCAGGGGTCTTCAACCTCCCATAGATGCAACTTGATGAAAGTTGAGCTGCTCTTCTTAAAAGTAGAGCTGGTAGTGGGAAGACACCTAGAAACCTACCTGTTCAGCTTCTCTAATTACCTCTCAGAGGTTTCTCACTGCCTGAACTTTTTGTAACCAAACATCATTAACACCATCTGAAAACATGTGATCTAAGTTAATCCTGTGATTTTAGAAACACATAGAAGAAAAGGGGGTTCTCAAGTCAAGCCACTGGCTGAATTGTCACCAGAGTCAGGTCTCTAGAGGTTTTCTCTAGTATGTCATCCTCAACATCAGGATTTTCTTGAAAATGACTTCATCTTACACTCAGTATGGGGACATTTCTCACTGTGACAGGCCAAATAGAGTGCAGTTACAGCACAGACTCTGGAGCCACATTTCCTTTCCAGCTTTGTGACCTTGACCTCTCCCAGCAGCAGAGACCAAGGCTGAGTTCCCAACATGGCACAATTCCCAGGGTGCATGTTGATTACAATGGACCACTTCCATCATGGAAGGGGCAGCATTTTGTTCTTATTGGAATAGACACTTGGTCTAGATGTAAATTTGCCTTCCCAGCACTGAAAACTTCTGCCGAAATTACCATCTGTGGACTTACAGAATGCCTCATCCACATTCACACCATTCCACACAGTATTGCTTCTGACCAACAAACTCACTTCACAGCAAATGAACTGTGGCTATGGGTCCATGCTTGTGAAGTTTACTCGTCCTGCCATGTTCCCCTATCCTGAAGTGGCTGAGTTGATAGACTGGTGGAATGATCTTCTGCTGTCTCAGTTATGATGGCATTTAAGGGGCAATGCCTTGCAAAGTAGGGCTTCCCTGGAGGCACAATGGTAAAGAATCTGCCTGCAATGCGGGAGACACAGGTTCACTCCCTGGGTCAGGAAGATCCCCTGAAGGAGGGCATGGCAACATATAAACCTCCACCTAACAAACTACTCTGTTCTGACGGGAAAGGACAAGGTCCCAAAGCATAGCTTTCACCCCGAGACTCAGGTCCTGACGAAAGAGGTAGATCTCAGCTGGCATCTTCCTCAGGACCAGGTCCCCAGTCCCTACCCAGCTGTCATCACTGAGGGTGCCAGATGCCCAACCGAACTGCCTCAGGCTCCTCAGGCCGCCCATACGGCAAGGGCAGGCCCCTCAGGCCACACCCCATGCAAACAGCTGCTGCCATTAGGTCTCTGAGAGGATGGGAAAGAGGTTCACCCCCACCTCAAGACCTGGACCCGGTCAGTGGGGGCCCAAAGGGGAGGGTTCCAGAGCCCTGCTGGACACAGCCCACAGCAGTTTTCTGGAACCCTCCAGCTCACATCCTGGCACAAAGCCAAGAGAACTAAAAAAAAATTGTCACCAGGGTTTTCCCCCAATTTCTAGTATGTCATCCTCAACATCAGGATTTTCTTGAAAATGACTTCATCTTACACTCAGTATGGGGACATTTCTCACTGTGACAGGCCAAATAGAGTGCAGTTACAGCACAGACTCTGGAGCCACATTTCCTTTCCAGCTTTGTGACCTTGACCTCTCCCAGCAGCAGAGACCAAGGCTGAGTTCCCAACATGGCACAATTCCCAGGGTGCATGTTGATTACAATGGACCACTTCCATCATGGAAGGGGCAGCATTTTGTTCTTATTGGAATAGACACTTGGTCTAGATGTAAATTTGCCTTCCCAGCACTGAAAACTTCTGCCGAAATTACCATCTGTGGACTTACAGAATGCCTCATCCACATTCACACCATTCCACACAGTATTGCTTCTGACCAACAAACTCACTTCACAGCAAATGAACTGTGGCTATGGGTCCATGCTTGTGAAGTTTACTCGTCCTGCCATGTTCCCCTATCCTGAAGTGGCTGAGTTGATAGACTGGTGGAATGATCTTCTGCTGTCTCAGTTATGATGGCATTTAAGGGGCAATGCCTTGCAAAGTAGGGCTTCCCTGGAGGCACAATGGTAAAGAATCTGCCTGCAATGCGGAGACACAGGTTCACTCCTGGGTCAGGAAGATCCCTGAAGGAGGGCATGGCAACATATAAACCTCCACCTAACAAACTACTCTGTTCTGACGGGAAAGGACAAGGTCCCAAAGCATAGCTTTCACCCCGAGACTCAGGTCCTGACGAAAGAGGTAGATCTCAGCTGGCATCTTCCTCAGGACCAGGTCCCCAGTCCCTACCCAGCTGTCATCACTGAGGGTGCCAGATGCCCAACCGAACTGCCTCAGGCTCCTCAGGCCGCCCATACGGCAAGGGCAGGCCCCTCAGGCCACACCCCATGCAAATAGCTGCTGCCATTAGGTCTCTGAGAGGATGGGAAAGAGGTTCACCCCCACCTCAAGACCTGGACCCGGTCAGTGGACGGCCAAGGCGAGGGTTCCAGAGCCCTGCTGGACACAGCCCACAGCAGTTTTCTGGAACCCTCCAGCTCACATCCTGGCACAAAGCCAAGAGAACTGGAGCTCCCCCAGAATAGCCCACTTTTGGTGGCCCCTTGATAGCTGCCCACTTGGGGCAGGCGCCCACTGCAGCACCAACTATAGGCTGAGCCTCACCACTAACGGTCATTCTTTGACAGCTGGTCACTTGGGGGAGGGGCACACTGCAGCACTGACCAATGGCTGAGCAGCACCGCTAACCATCACTCTTTGACAGTTAGCCGCTTGGGGGAGGGGCCCAAAGAGGCACCAACCAATGGCTGAGCAGCACCACTAACAGGTAGCTCTAACCTTTCCCTATTAGCGGTCTTGAGGTAACCACTGACTGAAGGGGTTACAGGGTAATAGCCCCAGACAACAGCTGCATGCTAATGGCTGCACACCGCCTGACTCTCTTACAACATAACAAAATGTGCTAACTTTATATATAGTATTTAAGTTACAGGATACTGAGGAGAATAATAAACATCACTCAATGACTTCGTACCTTTTTCTGTCAAAATTATTTGCACACTTTTAGTTGCAAGCAATACATTTGTATCATGTAAGGCAGAAGTATGACCTCGCTATTCTCTTTATTTGAAGATTAAGTATAGTTTAAGGGGGCATGTATAGGTGCTAAATTGAAAAGGGTGCACACTGATAACGAATTTTATGTGTCAACTTGGTCAGGCCATGGGACCCAATTTGGGTCAAACCCAGCCCAAATGTTGTGAGCTTATTTTTTCGACATGACTAATACCTAAATCAGTAGATTCTGACTAAAGCAGATTACGCTCAATAATGTAGGTAGGTCCCATCCAATGAGTTGAAGGACATGAAAGAAAAAGACTGAAGTCATCTGAGGAAGAACGAATTATGCCTCAAGACTATCACTGGAGTCAAGCTGCAACATCACCTCTTCCCTCGGTCTCCAGTCTGCCAGTCTGCCCTGCAGAATTTGGACTTACCAACCTCCAAAGTGTTGATGCCTTAAAATGAATTCTTTTCTCTCTCATTCCTTCTCACTCTCCCTCTTTCCAAAAAGAAAAAAATATTGATTGATTTGATTTTCTATTGGTTCTCTCTGGAGAATTCTAACATAAACACTACCCAAGCATGTACTCTTACCATATATTATTATAATGTATTTCATTATTTTAAGTATCTTTGTATAACATCTCAATTTTCTTTAAGACTATGACATCAATACCTACTCATGGAAAACTGCAAATCACATTATAGGTATTACTCTCCCTTAACTAAAATGTAAGATGTTAAGGACAAAAACTGTTTGTATTCATTTTTATACTCCTTAACAAATTACAGATGATCAATAAATATTTTAATGAATGAATGATGAAAAAAGTTCTGCCCCACAGCATGCAAAAAATAAATTTGTTCTTACTTCATGTCACATTAATCTGATCAGTTCTGTCAATGGAACTGATTGCTAATCTGTGGTCATGCTAAAAGAGAGATCAGAAGCAACTATTTTGGGGATGAGTCACTTATCATAGAATCTGTAACAGCTTTGTTATTCTTTAGCTAACACAGATTAGCTCAAATTTCCCCAAAGTTCTTAACCATAATACAGAAAGAATCTCTTCCAGTTTCCAGTCAGTAACTACAGTCTCAGCTGTCTTCAGGCTGAAGTTGCTTAAGAACTAAGAGAGCAAGAAATAGGAACAGCTCTTAAGACTTCATGAGTTCTCAAAACCAAAGGTCCAGAAAGAAGCCAGAGCTCAATAACCCTCAGTTCATCATTCTTCTTTGACACTGTGGAATGCACACGGTAACCACTTAACTGGGTTAACTATTCTTAGTAGCATATTCTGCCTTCCAATTTTAGCATATTTGTTTAATCAGTACAAACCAAAACACAAGCAGTATACCCAAAATAATCAATATATACTTCCATAGGCTAATAAGAACAATTGCTGGAATTTCAACAGAAATAGTCTTTTAAATATCATTGTAATTAATAATAATAACAATAAGCAATTTTCTAATCAACTAGGATGAAATCACTCAACACTGAAATGGATACGTAAATCTCAAAGAGAATTATATGATCAACCTCTTAGCTGCTTGGAAATCTAACAGTTTTCTTACCACTTTCAGGAAATGAGCTTGAGGATTTGGAAAATTTGGTTCATAATGAGTCATATATAGAGTTTCAGAGATTCAGTAGGTCAAAGCTAAGAAAGTCATCTATATTCAATCTCTTTATAAAAAGATGATAAGGATAAATGTGAAAATACATTCAAAACTTTCAAGATGAAAACAATAACTATAAAACAACATATATAGTATCATTTTAATAAATATGCTGTTGTTGTTGTTTAAGTTGCTAAGTCATATCTAACTGTTTGCAACCCCATGGGTTATAGCTTGCCAGGCTCCTCTGCCCATGAGACTTAATAAGAGTGGGTTACCATTTCCTTTTCCAGTGGATCTTACTGACCCAGGGACTGAAACCATATCTCTTGCATTGGCAGATGAATTTTTCACCACCAAGAAAATGGCAACCTACTCCAGTACTCTTACCTAAAGAGTTCCATGGGGTCCACAGAGTCGGACATGACTGAAGTGACTAAACATCAGCAGAGCCACCAGGGAAGTCCTTCTAAATATAACATGTACACAAAAAAAATACATTTTCTGGGGAAAAAAATGTTCAAAAAAATAGAAGTAGATAAAAATATTATGGATAAATCCAGAAGAATATTAAAATATTAATAGTGATCATTTTGAGGGAATAAAATTATATGATGATTATACTAAGAGTTTACACTATTTCCCCTTTCTGTATATATGTTGCTTAAAGTGTTGCTTTGCAATAAAAATATGGAGCCAATTGCTCCTCTCTTTAAATCTTGGTTGGCCGTGAGTCTGCTTTGGCCAATACAAGAGAAAAAAGGAATACCAGTTACAATCCCAGGCCTCAGAAAGCTTCCACTTGCTCTCACAGAGCCCTGCACAGCTATCATGAGAACAGGCCCCAGACCAGTCTGCTCTGTGATGAAAAAAGACAAAGCCCAGACACCTCCATTACCCCATGTGACAGTCCACGATTTATAAATGAGGCCATCTCCCCAGTGACCAAGCAGTATACCCAAAAAAAAGGCTAATAAGAACAATTGCTGGAATTTCAACAGAAATAGTCTTTTAAATATCATTGTAATTAATAATAATAACAATAAGCAATTTTCTAATCAACTAGGATGAAATCACTCAACACTGAAATGGATACGTAAATCTCAAAGAGAATTATATGATCAACCTCTTAGCTGCTTGGAAATCTAACAGTTTTCTTACCACTTTCAGGAAATGAGCTTGAGGATTTGGAAAATTTGGTTCATAATGAGTCATATATAGAGTTTCAGAGATTCAGTAGGTCAAAGCTAAGAAAGTCATCTATATTCAATCTCTTTATAAAAAGATGATAAGGATAAATGTGAAAATACATTCAAAACTTTCAAGATGAAAACAATAACTATAAAACAACATATATAGTATCATTTTAATAAATATGCTGTTGTTGTTGTTTAAGTTGCTAAGTCATATCTAACTGTTTGCAACCCCATGGGTTATAGCTTGCCAGGCTCCTCTGCCCATGAGACTTAATAAGAGTGGGTTACCATTTCCTTTTCCAGTGGATCTTACTGACCCAGGGACTGAAACCATATCTCTTGCATTGGCAGATGAATTTTTCACCACCAAGAAAATGGCAACCTACTCCA
The DNA here is from genome assembly GCA_022376925.1 of Tragulus kanchil. Taxonomy (NCBI): domain Eukaryota; kingdom Metazoa; phylum Chordata; class Mammalia; order Artiodactyla; family Tragulidae; genus Tragulus; species Tragulus kanchil. Next base: position 195,721,109 of record JAIOJX010000030.1, on the reverse strand, counting down.
GTACTCTTACCTAAAGAGTTCCATGGGGTCCACAGAGTCGGACATGACTGAAGTGACTAAACATCAGCAGAGCCACCAGCGAAGACCTACAAAATATAACATGTACACAAAAAATACATTTTCTGGGGAAAAAAATGTTCAAAAAAATAGAAGTAGATAAAAATATTATGGATAAATCCAGAAGAATATTAAAATATTAATAGTGATCATTTTGAGGGAATAAAATTATATGATGATTATACTAAGAGTTTACACTATTTCCCCTTTCTGTATATATGTTGCTTAAAGTGTTGCTTTGCAATAAAAATATGGAGCCAATTGCTCCTCTCTTTAAATCTTGGTTGGCCGTGAGTCTGCTTTGGCCAATACAAGAGAAAAAAGGAATACCAGTTACAATCCCAGGCCTCAGAAAGCTTCCACTTGCTCTCACAGAGCCCTGCACAGCTATCATGAGAACAGGCCCCAGACCAGTCTGCTCTGTGATGAAAAAAGACAAAGCCCAGACACCTCCATTACCCCATCTGACAGCCAGCTCCACCAGATTTATAAATGAGGCCATTCTACACCAGTTACCCTAGTCAATATACCTGCTGACCACTGACACAAAAGCAAGTTCAAGTGTTATCTACTAAGCTTGAATCAGATCAGCAGAACTACCCAACAAATATTTAGAGTCATGAGCAATAATAAACACTTATTATTTCAAACCACTGGATTCAGGTGAGATTTGTTATGTAGCAACAGTTAGCTGATACCCTGGTGGTTCAGATGGTAAAGATTTTGCCTACAACGCAGGATACATGGGTTTGATCCCTGGGTCAGGAAGATCCCCTGGTGAGTGAAATAGCTACCCACTCCAGTATTCATGCCTAGAGAATTCCAAAGACAGAGGAGTCTGGCAGACTATATAGCCCATGGGGTCCCAAAGAGCTGGACATGGATGAGCAACTAACACATCACATAATAATGGTTAAGGGAACACAACCTAATAATCCTTTCCTACAATGTTACAATTTTACAATAAGCATATATTGCTTTTTAAAACAAAATTAAAAAATTAAAGTATCTCACCTCTAAAGAGAAGAAAATTAAAGCCCTGAAGGGGGGTTACCCAATTGGTAAGAACTCTGGCTAACACAAAATTTTAGCAAAATTCAGTTAATTGACTGAGTCACAGGACTCTGAGGCCATCCATTTCAGTAACAGCTGAATTTAGGTAACCAAAATATTTGTCTGAGTATATTTTTCTCTTTTTTATATTTTCCTGTCTTCTACAAATAGTCTGACTTCATTCTCAGGCAGGTAATTTCAACAGTGAGAAGATGGGAGGAGTAAAGAGTTAGCAGCTTCCCAGGTAAAAGAGAATTCTCCTTTCCTAGATATTCTGGCAAACAGGATTCTCTTTAAATCTTGGTTGGCCGTGAGTCTGCTTTGGCCAATACAAGAGAAAAAAGGAATACCAGTTACAATCCCAGGCCTCAGAAAGCTTCCACTTGCTCTCACAGAGCCCTGCACAGCTATCATGAGAACAGGCCCCAGACCAGTCTGCTCTGTGATGAAAAAAGACAAAGCCCAGACACCTCCATTACCCCATCTGACAGCCAGCTCCACCAGATTTATAAATGAGGCCATTCTACACCAGTTACCCTAGTCAATATACCTGCTGACCACTGACACAAAAGCAAGTTCAAGTGTTATCTACTAAGCTTGAATCAGATCAGCAGAACTACCCAACAAATATTTAGAGTCATGAGCAATAATAAACACTTATTATTTCAAACCACTGGATTCAGGTGAGATTTGTTATGTAGCAACAGTTAGCTGATACCCTGGTGGTTCAGATGGTAAAGATTTTGCCTACAACGCAGGATACATGGGTTTGATCCCTGGGTCAGGAAGATCCCCTGGTGAGTGAAATAGCTACCCACTCCAGTATTCATGCCTAGAGAATTCCAAAGACAGAGGAGTCTGGCAGACTATATAGCCCATGGGGTCCCAAAGAGCTGGACATGGATGAGCAACTAACACATCACATAATAATGGTTAAGGGAACACAACCTAATAATCCTTTCCTACAATGTTACAATTTTACAATAAGCATATATTGCTTTTTAAAACAAAATTAAAAAATTAAAGTATCTCACCTCTAAAGAGAAGAAAATTAAAGCCCTGAAGGGGGGTTACCCAATTGGTAAGAACTCTGGCTAACACAAAATTTTAGCAAAATTCAGTTAATTGACTGAGTCACAGGACTCTGAGGCCATCCATTTCAGTAACAGCTGAATTTAGGTAACCAAAATATTTGTCTGAGTATATTTTTCTCTTTTTTATATTTTCCTGTCTTCTACAAATAGTCTGACTTCATTCTCAGGCAGGTAATTTCAACAGTGAGAAGATGGGAGGAGTAAAGAGTTAGCAGCTTCCCAGGTAAAAGAGAATTCTCCTTTCCTAGATATTCTGGCAAAGTTTCAGGATTCACTTTAATTGGCCCAGTTTGGATTGCATGCCCATCTCGCAAGCAATCACTGCTGTCCTTATCAGTCAGGCTTGTGCACATCCTATACCTCATTCATGGGTTTGCAGTGAATGGAGAAAGGAAAAGAAAAACTGAGGCACCACTGCCCTAAAAAGGGTAAAATGGGAGTTTGGCAGAGAAAACAAAATATATGGGCATATAACACCTGAGAACACATAACTAGTAAGTGACCAAAATGAACAAGTGAAAAGTGTTAGTCAGTTGTGTTTGATTCTTTGGGACCCCATGGACGTTAGCCTGCTAGGTTTCTCTGTCCATGGAATTCTCCAGGCAGGAATAATGGAGTGGGTAGCCATTCCCTTCTTCATGGGATCTTCCCAACCCAGGGATGGAACCCAGGTCTCCCATAGTGCAGATGGATTCTTTACCATCTGACCCACCAGGGAAACACAGTAAGTGACCAAGCTGGGACTAACTCCCAGGTCTTTGACTCCCAGTACAGCAATGGAAAATGTCATTCCACATCCTGGCATAACATGGTCTATTCATCTTTCCCTTTACACTCTTCCTCTATCTGCTAAGAAGTGTGAAAAAAAAAAAAAAAAAGAAAAAGAAATGTTCTGCTGTTGTGAAGACTCATGACAAAATACCATTTCCACTGAAGTGAAGCAACCATCATCCATTATAAGGAAACAACAAAACTTCCATTCCTTCCTTCCATAATTATCTTGAGGCCACTATGTGCCTTCATCTGTTCTATGACTGTAATGGTAATTAAATGAAAAGGAATACAGACATTCTAAAAAGGGGTTAAGTTTAATTATCACAATCAATCAGGTTTTCAAATCCTCCCAAGCAGAGTACAAAAGATGCCTTATCACAGCAAAAACACTGGGAGGCCATCACTTGATACACGGGGTAAATAAAAGCTTGGAAAGGGTTTTTACTATACTTAAGTAACCTCATGCTTTTCTGCTGCAGTTTCCAAATACTGACATATTATCACATTTGCCACGACCTCTGATGCCAAAGCTTCCTAGCTCACTATAAAGAAAAAGAAAATTAAGACCCAGAGGAAGAAACCAGCATGTCCAGGTTCACTGTTTGACTAGATATGTCTCAGCTCTGATCACTCCGGAGTGGAAAGGATTCTGACGTGCAAGCTGGGCCAGAGACATTTTTATTCCACATACTTTAACATCACAAAGAGGAATCAGGTACACACTGGAAATGCTGGATAGTCTCACCATCCACCCTCAAATTGACCACTTTCTCCAGTTCATTTGGTAATGAATCATGGACTGCCTTGTGACACTTCTTCTCTGGTCATTCTGAAATGGGAATTTAATCTTTATACTTGTCTGTTTGCTCTGTCTCCCAATTAGATGCAGAGACTCGGAGACAGGGATGACTCTCTGATAAGCCAGTGAAGACCAGCTCCCTTGATGCCATTTCCAACTAACTGCTGGTAATTGGTAGGATGCTGGGAAGTTTGATGCCAGGGCTCTGAGAGAAGGAGGACTGAAGTTGTTGGTCCTGCCTGGCATGGGCCTCACAGGACAGGAGTTGGGTGATCCCAAGTTAACCGTCTTGTCATTTCCAGTTCCCAGTTCCCTCTCATTTAACACCAACAGCTTCACTTTGAAAAACATCCAAGCTGGGACTAACTCCCAGGTCTTTGACTCCCAGTACAGCAATGGAAAATGTCATTCCACATCCTGGCATAACATGGTCTATTCATCTTTCCCTTTACACTCTTCCTCTATCTGCTAAGAAGTGTGAAAAAAAAAAAAAAAAAGAAAAAGAAATGTTCTGCTGTTGTGAAGACTCATGACAAAATACCATTTCCACTGAAGTGAAGCAACCATCATCCATTATAAGGAAACAACAAAACTTCCATTCCTTCCTTCCATAATTATCTTGAGGCCACTATGTGCCTTCATCTGTTCTATGACTGTAATGGTAATTAAATGAAAAGGAATACAGACATTCTAAAAAGGGGTTAAGTTTAATTATCACAATCAATCAGGTTTTCAAATCCTCCCAAGCAGAGTACAAAAGATGCCTTATCACAGCAAAAACACTGGGAGGCCATCACTTGATACACGGGGTAAATAAAAGCTTGGAAAGGGTTTTTACTATACTTAAGTAACCTCATGCTTTTCTGCTGCAGTTTCCAAATACTGACATATTATCACATTTGCCACGACCTCTGATGCCAAAGCTTCCTAGCTCACTATAAAGAAAAAGAAAATTAAGACCCAGAGGAAGAAACCAGCATGTCCAGGTTCACTGTTTGACTAGATATGTCTCAGCTCTGATCACTCCGGAGTGGAAAGGATTCTGACGTGCAAGCTGGGCCAGAGACATTTTTATTCCACATACTTTAACATCACAAAGAGGAATCAGGTACACACTGGAAATGCTGGATAGTCTCACCATCCACCCTCAAATTGACCACTTTCTCCAGTTCATTTGGTAATGAATCATGGACTGCCTTGTGACACTTCTTCTCTGGTCATTCTGAAATGGGAATTTAATCTTTATACTTGTCTGTTTGCTCTGTCTCCCAATTAGATGCAGAGACTCGGAGACAGGGATGACTCTCTGATAAGCCAGTGAAGACCAGCTCCCTTGATGCCATTTCCAACTAACTGCTGGTAATTGGTAGGATGCTGGGAAGTTTGATGCCAGGGCTCTGAGAGAAGGAGGACTGAAGTTGTTGGTCCTGCCTGGCATGGGCCTCACAGGACAGGAGTTGGGTGATCCCAAGTTAACCGTCTTGTCATCTTGTCTACCCAGTTCCCAGTTCCCCTCTCATTTAACACCAACAGCTTCACTTTGTCCACAAAACACCAATATATTTTCTTTATCCAGGATTCTAATCTTTGTGTGGGTGTAGATCAATCAAAGATAGATCAGTGCCCAATACATATGCAGGTAAATGTTTAAAAATACATTTATTTTATTTTACTATCAAAAAGTTACCATATACTTTCTGTAATAAATACAGAAAGTAAAGGGAAAATTATAATAATTATAATAAGATAAAGAACAATGACTATAATTATGTCACCCAAAGATAACCACTGATAATATTTTTGGGGTGTCCTTTACCAGTCAATTTATTTTTCTATTTGGGTTCCCCCAAATTTGGTCTATGCCAGTATAGGTATTTTTAACTGTTTGTATCACTAAACATTGTACCCAAAACATTTTAAAAGTAATCATTCTCTGAGGGAGGTTCAAGAGGGAGGGGACTTATGTATACCAATGGCTGATATATGCTGATGTGTGGCAGAAACCAAAAAAATTCTGTAAAGCAATTATCCCTAAATTAAAATTTTAATTAAAAAAAATAAAAAATAGTTTTTTAAGGTTGTCATTGGTTCCCCAAAACATGTTTACTCTCAATTATATTTCTGTACGTGGATTTCTATGTATTGGTTTTCATTTAATTGAGGCTTTTTTCTATTCAATTATATTGGTTTTAACAGCAGTGGAACTTCTTGCTGCATCATTACAGTAAATAAAATATTCTCAGGATTCTGTTTCTAAAGTAGAAAAATATTCCAGATTTAAACCCAGCCAAACTGAGAGTCTGCCTCATAAGGAGAGAAGAATAGCTATGTGTATCTACTAGAATATAATCTGGAAGCAAATTCTATCTTTTTTGTTTCCTTACTGAATTAAGAATTTACGCTAAAGCCTTCTGGTTCTTGTTTTTGCTCTCCTTAATTAGTTCTAGAAGCTTCAGATCCTTCAAGCTAGAGGGGGAAGAATCGGTATTACTTAAGGTAGGACTGGGGTTGTGGTCCGGGGCCTGGCATGGGCCTCACAGGACAGGAGTTGGGTGATCCCAAGTTAACCGTCTTGTCATCTTGTCTACCCAGTTCCCAGTTCCCCTCTCATTTAACACCAACAGCTTCACTTTGTCCACAAAACACCAATATATTTTCTTTATCCAGGATTCTAATCTTTGTGTGGGTGTAGATCAATCAAAGATAGATCAGTGCCCAATACATATGCAGGTAAATGTTTAAAAATACATTTATTTTATTTTACTATCAAAAAGTTACCATATACTTTCTGTAATAAATACAGAAAGTAAAGGGAAAATTATAATAATTATAATAAGATAAAGAACAATGACTATAATTATGTCACCCAAAGATAACCACTGATAATATTTTTGGGGTGTCCTTTACCAGTCAATTTATTTTTCTATTTGGGTTCCCCCAAATTTGGTCTATGCCAGTATAGGTATTTTTAACTGTTTGTATCACTAAACATTGTACCCAAAACATTTTAAAAGTAATCATTCTCTGAGGGAGGTTCAAGAGGGAGGGGACTTATGTATACCAATGGCTGATATATGCTGATGTGTGGCAGAAACCAAAAAAATTCTGTAAAGCAATTATCCCTAAATTAAAATTTTAATTAAAAAATAAAAATAGTTTTTAAGGTTGTCATTGGTTCCCCAAAACATGTTTACTCTCAATTATATTTCTGTACGTGGATTTCTATGTATTGGTTTTCATTTAATTGAGGCTTTTTTCTATTCAATTATATTGGTTTTAACAGCAGTGGAACTTCTTGCTGCATCATTACAGTAAATAAAATATTCTCAGGATTCTGTTTCTAAAGTAGAAAAATATTCCAGATTTAAACCCAGCCAAACTGAGAGTCTGCCTCATAAGGAGAGAAGAATAGCTATGTGTATCTACTAGAATATAATCTGGAAGCAAATTCTATCTTTTTTGTTTCCTTACTGAATTAAGAATTTACGCTAAAGCCTTCTGGTTCTTGTTTTTGCTCTCCTTAATTAGTTCTAGAAGCTTCAGATCCTTCAAGCTAGAGGGGGAAGAATCGTATTATCAGCAGAGGTTCTCATTAACTTCATGGCACGTAACACGGTCTCTGCATTTCATTCAGGGAACATTCTACAGAAGCTGTCCTTGGGGATAAATCAAGGAACAAGAAGAGTCAGCAAGAACTAGAACATTCTAACAACATTCCTAGATAGGTCATTCACAAGCGTCCTTATTGTTTCATGACTTGAAACTTTATGCCTTTTTACTTTTTTGTAAGTTACTTATAGTTGTTCTATGTTAGGCGTTCTTAAACTTAAATGTGCATAACTACTATGTGGTGGCTTGTTAAAAACTCAGATTCCCAGGATTTAGCCCAAACCTTCTAAATTAGAATCCTGAAGAACAGAAGAGGGTAAGCAGCGGGCCTGCCGTGTCAGAAGTTCCCTTGATGATGCTGAAACAACCTGTGGGAACCACGGCCTCAAAACACGCCCAATCTCAGTCAGTGCCTGGTTGTTTTGTCCACTGATTCAATGCCAAATAAACCAAATGATTTACCTTGACGAAATACCCTCTCAACCACGCCAACTAACATATATGAAACATAAATACTCTCTTCATCTAGCCAATGATTTGCTTTTCTTTCATAATCAAATCATAGGATGCTGATGCCTTCTCCTCCACCTTGAGGCTTTACAAGGCACATTTATATCCACTATGAGGTGTGCTGGCATATCCACAAAAAAAGTTTTAAGGTTGTCATTTCCCCTTTTACTCAATTATATTTCTGTCGTGGATTTCTATGTATTGGTTTTCATTTAATTGAGGCTTTCTATTCAATTATATTGGTTTTAACAGCAGTGGAACTTCTTGCTGCATCATTACAGTAAATAAAATATTCTCAGGATTCTGTTTCTAAAGTAGAAAAATATTCCAGATTTAAACCCAGCCAAACTGAGAGTCTGCCTCATAAGGAGAGAAGAATAGCTATGTGTATCTACTAGAATATAATCTGGAAGCAAATTCTATCTTTTTTGTTTCCTTACTGAATTAAGAATTTACGCTAAAGCCTTCTGGTTCTTGTTTTTGCTCTCCTTAATTAGTTCTAGAAGCTTCAGATCCTTCAAGCTAGAGGGGGAAGAATCGTATTATCAGCAGAGGTTCTCATTAACTTCATGGCACGTAACACGGTCTCTGCATTTCATTCAGGGAACATTCTACAGAAGCTGTCCTTGGGGATAAATCAAGGAACAAGAAGAGTCAGCAAGAACTAGAACATTCTAACAACATTCCTAGATAGGTCATTCACAAGCGTCCTTATTGTTTCATGACTTGAAACTTTATGCCTTTTTACTTTTTTGTAAGTTACTTATAGTTGTTCTATGTTAGGCGTTCTTAAACTTAAATGTGCATAACTACTATGTGGTGGCTTGTTAAAAACTCAGATTCCCAGGATTTAGCCCAAACCTTCTAAATTAGAATCCTGAAGAACAGAAGAGGGTAAGCAGCGGGCCTGCCGTGTCAGAAGTTCCCTTGATGATGCTGAAACAACCTGTGGGAACCACGGCCTCAAAACACGCCCAATCTCAGTCAGTGCCTGGTTGTTTTGTCCACTGATTCAATGCCAAATAAACCAAATGATTTACCTTGACGAAATACCCTCTCAACCACGCCAACTAACATATATGAAACATAAATACTCTCTTCATCTAGCCAATGATTTGCTTTTCTTTCATAATCAAATCATAGGATGCTGATGCCTTCTCCTCCACCTTGAGGCTTTACAAGGAACGCCACATTTATATCCACTATGAGGTGTGCTGGCCGCATATCCACCATGGGCCCAAAACTGTGCTTTCTTCTATGGTGGTTTAGTTGCTAAGTCACGTCCTGATTCGAGGCAACCCCATGGGCTGTAGAGCCTTCCAGGCTCCTCTGTTCGTGGGGTTTTCCAGGCAAGAATACTGGACTGGTTTGCCATTTCCCTCGTCAGGGGATCTTCCTCACCCAGGAATCGAAACTAGGTCTCCTGCATTGCAGGCAGATTCTTTACCAACTGAGCTACCAGGGAGGCTCACAAGTCCTCCACATCCATCCCCAAAATTTCTATAACATCTCGAGAGCCAATTTGCACATCGAGCAAACAAAAAACAACTAGGATTATCGCCCTGTTGATATAATTCCAGCAAAGAGCAAAGGCACTCGAAATTTTAGTTCAACTTAAATGGCTTTAAGATTGGAAAATACATTATGTTTGCTTGACATTTTGAAATAGTAAAAATAGCCAAGGCTTCTTATTCACAACTCCCTCTCATTCATCCCTAGTTGGGTTTTGATTTGCTATGAAATAGTATGTGTGTGTGTGTGTGTATGTGTGTGCGTGCTTATACATATATATATATACACATATATATGTAGAAAGTATATATATATATATATATATATATAGTGTATATATACATGGGTGTATATAAATATATATGTACCTTTACTTAAGAAATTCAGAAAGTGAAGAGGAGAAGAGAATTTATTCCAAATAACAAGGGAAGAACAAAAGACACTGTGCAATCAAGGACTACATTGTGAAGAAAAGATCCTGAGGACTAGAGAAATTTGGTGAAGAAAAAAACTATACAAGCTTTGGTCTCTATAATTATATAAGCCTTGCAGATGGCAACTTGTCTGCAACTTAGTACTTTCTCATGATCTTTATTTTAAATGTCTTATTATATTATCCTCTCTGGAGCCTAACTGTTTTTGTTAGGAGAAAGCCATCATAATCAGAAGGAACAGACATACAAAGGCTCAGAGGCCTATGTGAGAAAGACGAGTTCTGAAAACAGGAAGACAACTATGGCTGCAGTAAGAAAGCAGCAGACCCTAGAAACACGAGGATGTGAGGATGGGAATGTGGCCTGGGTCAGCCCTCAGTGGCCTCTAAATGCCAAGGCTTCAGGGCACCAAAAGAAAACGTGTTCCCACCTGGTTTAAATCCATGGTTCATATCGGAATTTTATGGTGGTTTAGTTGCTAAGTCACGTCCTGATTCGAGGCAACCCCATGGGCTGTAGAGCCTTCCAGGCTCCTCTGTTCGTGGGGTTTTCCAGGCAAGAATACTGGACTGGTTTGCCATTTCCCTCGTCAGGGGATCTTCCTCACCCAGGAATCGAAACTAGGTCTCCTGCATTGCAGGCAGATTCTTTACCAACTGAGCTACCAGGGAGGCTCACAAGTCCTCCACATCCATCCCCAAAATTTCTATAACATCTCGAGAGCCAATTTGCACATCGAGCAAACAAAAAACAACTAGGATTATCGCCCTGTTGATATAATTCCAGCAAAGAGCAAAGGCACTCGAAATTTTAGTTCAACTTAAATGGCTTTAAGATTGGAAAATACATTATGTTTGCTTGACATTTTGAAATAGTAAAAATAGCCAAGGCTTCTTATTCACAACTCCCTCTCATTCATCCCTAGTTGGGTTTTGATTTGCTATGAAATAGTATGTGTGTGTGTGTGTGTATGTGTGTGCGTGCTTATACATATATATATATACACATATATATGTAGAAAGTATATATATATATATATATATATAGTGTATATATACATGGGTGTATATAAATATATATGTACCTTTACTTAAGAAATTCAGAAAGTGAAGAGGAGAAGAGAATTTATTCCAAATAACAAGGGAAGAACAAAAGACACTGTGCAATCAAGGACTACATTGTGAAGAAAAGATCCTGAGGACTAGAGAAATTTGGTGAAGAAAAAAACTATACAAGCTTTGGTCTCTATAATTATATAAGCCTTGCAGATGGCAACTTGTCTGCAACTTAGTACTTTCTCATGATCTTTATTTTAAATGTCTTATTATATTATCCTCTCTGGAGCCTAACTGTTTTTGTTAGGAGAAAGCCATCATAATCAGAAGGAACAGACATACAAAGGCTCAGAGGCCTATGTGAGAAAGACGAGTTCTGAAAACAGGAAGACAACTATGGCTGCAGTAAGAAAGCAGCAGACCCTAGAAACACGAGGATGTGAGGATGGGAATGTGGCCTGGGTCAGCCCTCAGTGGCCTCTAAATGCCAAGGCTTCAGGGCACCAAAAGACACTTAAGACATCTTAGAAAAATGATTTTGAGGAGGAGATTTTTCATCTCATTTGACCAGACAGGAGTTAAACCTAAGTGTCTGGAGTCACCTGGAACTAAAGATAATATCTATCTCCCCATGCACTAGGCATCAGGTACCACACTTTCACACATTATATCCCATTACAGACCCCTACATTAAGTACCATTCTACAGACAAACACACTGAGGATCAGAGAGGTTCAACAACTTGCCACAGCTACAAAACAGTACGTGGTACATTCAAACATCATCATTCATCATTCATCATTCCTAAGGCAGTCTTTCTATCCTCTGTAAACATTTTGTCCAAACAATCCAGATGGCCCACCTCTTCCACAAAAATCAAAAATTCTACGTCTTGACAGAAGTCATCATCAGCTTTGACACAGGCTTTTTCCAGAGCGGATGCTTCTGTACTGGCCCCAGGGATCACTAGCTTCTTAGGCCACAGAGTGGCCCTGGCATGTTGCTATTCTATGTTTTGCAGAAGGGCAATCTCCTCTTTGAAACGCTGCCCTAGGAAAATGCTCTTCTGTAATGCGCTGATAGGAACAACTGCAACTGAGGGCCATGTCCTGGCAGTGTGTCTGAGGCTGGTGATGGATGGAAGGGGCGAGTGACATTTATTAAGTCAAGGTCTATCCTCCCTGCAGAGGAACGAGGAGCACCAGTAAGTGGGAGTGATTCACACAACCTACTTCCGCAATCTGCAAAGACTTTATTCCAGGCTTACAGCAGGGAAAAACAGACTTAAATCTTTCCCACAGAGCTCTCTGGGAATAAAATCTATCATATCACTGGAAGAGGAGAAAGAAATCAGCTCTACAATTATGGGCTGTGTCCGGTGACCAGTCACTGCTGTCAATATTCAAACTTCTCGATGCTTAATAAGATGTAACCAGCAACGTCTGCACTCGTACACAGCACTGGACAAGAGGCATTCCAGTCACGATGTAGGAAAAACAGGCTCAGTGCATGGAAGATGAGGCCAAAATGTGAGAAGACGAGTTCTGAAAACAGGAAGACAACTATGGCTGCAGTAAGAAAGCAGCAGACCCTAGAAACACGAGGATGTGAGGATGGGAATGTGGCCTGGGTCAGCCCTCAGTGGCCTCTAAATGCCAAGGCTTCAGGGCACCAAAAGACACTTAAGACATCTTAGAAAAATGATTTTGAGGAGGAGATTTTTCATCTCATTTGACCAGACAGGAGTTAAACCTAAGTGTCTGGAGTCACCTGGAACTAAAGATAATATCTATCTCCCCATGCACTAGGCATCAGGTACCACACTTTCACACATTATATCCCATTACAGACCCCTACATTAAGTACCATTCTACAGACAAACACACTGAGGATCAGAGAGGTTCAACAACTTGCCACAGCTACAAAACAGTACGTGGTACATTCAAACATCATCATTCATCATTCATCATTCCTAAGGCAGTCTTTCTATCCTCTGTAAACATTTTGTCCAAACAATCCAGATGGCCCACCTCTTCCACAAAAATCAAAAATTCTACGTCTTGACAGAAGTCATCATCAGCTTTGACACAGGCTTTTTCCAGAGCGGATGCTTCTGTACTGGCCCCAGGGATCACTAGCTTCTTAGGCCACAGAGTGGCCCTGGCATGTTGCTATTCTATGTTTTGCAGAAGGGCAATCTCCTCTTTGAAACGCTGCCCTAGGAAAATGCTCTTCTGTAATGCGCTGATAGGAACAACTGCAACTGAGGGCCATGTCCTGGCAGTGTGTCTGAGGCTGGTGATGGATGGAAGGGGCGAGTGACATTTATTAAGTCAAGGTCTATCCTCCCTGCAGAGGAACGAGGAGCACCAGTAAGTGGGAGTGATTCACACAACCTACTTCCGCAATCTGCAAAGACTTTATTCCAGGCTTACAGCAGGGAAAAACAGACTTAAATCTTTCCCACAGAGCTCTCTGGGAATAAAATCTATCATATCACTGGAAGAGGAGAAAGAAATCAGCTCTACAATTATGGGCTGTGTCCGGTGACCAGTCACTGCTGTCAATATTCAAACTTCTCGATGCTTAATAAGATGTAACCAGCAACGTCTGCACTCGTACACAGCACTGGACAAGAGGGACGTGGGATTCCACCGGAGTCACTTTGATGTAGGAAAAAACAGGCTCAGTGCATGGAAGATGAGAAGTGGGCTTGGTTTGAAGGGTATAGACTGTTAGGTGGAATAAAAGCATGATTCTGCATTCACCTTCCCTTGTGGTCAACCATTGTCTCCCTAAACCCATTGTGAGCTTGCTGGAAGAAATCCCAGGCCCCTGTGCTGGGGTGATGGGTCAACATATACAGGCATCATAGGCAGGAGGCAGGAGGCAGGAAAGGTTTGGCAACTAGGAACCACTCCACCCTCCTCTCTAACATTTTAATGCCTGCACTAAACTATGTGTCCTAATTGTTACTGAGCCTTCACTATGTGCCAAGCACTGTACCAAGTTCTTTATATCTATTAATTAATTCACTTTATAAAAGAACCCTCTGAAAATGGGAACTATTACCCTCCCTATTCTACAGATGAGGATCTTAGTAACTTCCCTAGGGTCATCCATGTCATGAGTAGCTCTACCAGTATTTATATAGAGCCTTACACCCTAACTGGAGCTTTCCAGGTGGCACTAGTGGCAATGAACCCTCTTGCCAATGCAGATGTGAGAGAGAGACGCAGGTTCAATTCCTGGGTCGGGAAGATTCCTTGAAGGAAGGCACACAAGCCACTCCACTATCCCTGCCTGGAAATGCCCATGGACAGAGGAGTCTGGGGGGCTATAGTCCATGTGGTCGCAAAGAGTTGGACATTACTGAGCAACTAATAAATTTCACTTCACTTTCATTATACAAAAACCATGCCCAACATATGCAAAGCTTTCATTACATATTTGTTGAGTGAATGGTTTGCAATTAATACTCTTGGTTTAAGTATGAGTATAAGTCATGAGATTTTCAGAGGCAGCGCGTGTGTTTCATTTGCTTCCATGGCCCACCATGTAATTCAGGGCCTTGGCCCAAAGTGAGTATGCAATGAATGTTCAGTGCCATATGGTCTGGTTTTGGGAACAGGTAGGGAGTTTGCTGGCAGTCCAGTAGTTCAGAATCCACCTTTGCAATGCAGGAGATGTGGGCCTGATCCTAGTCAGGGAACTAAGATTCCCACGTGCCATGGAGCAACTAAGCTTGCATACCACAACTAGAGAATCTGTGCACTGTAACGAAAGGCCCAACATGCTGCAACTAAGACCCAATAAGCTAAATTTAAAAAAAGAAAAAGAAGAGGTATCTGCCTTTTGGAGCTGACAGACCTGAACTTAATCACATATTTGTGTAAGCTTGATAAAGTTCTTTGATCAATTTGTCACCACAGTTGCAACATCTACAAAATGACAGAACTATACAGAGGGTTAAATGATAAAAATCTTGGCACCTAGTCGTATTGTAACATTACTTGTCATGTTCTTTATCTTCTGTGTCTGGGGCAATGTCAAGTATAGTAGAGACTCAAAAATGTTTGTTGAATTACTGAAGGGAAAATCAGTGTTCTGTCCTGACAGTGTTGAGTCCATGAAGCCCCAAGAGCATGGAGTTCAGGGCTGTGGCTAGGTTAAGTCCATTAGAGTTGATCTCATTTCTCTACAGATTCATATCCACCCAGAACCTTAGCAGGTGACCTACCTGGAAGTAGGGTCTTTGCAGATGTCACTTAGTTAAGAGTCTAAGAATAAGATAAAATCGTCCAGAATTTAGGGTTCGTTAAAAAAAAGCAGACAAGGACTGCGCAGGTTCAATTCCTGGGTCGGGAAGATTCCTTGAAGGAAGGCACACAAGCCACTCCACTATCCCTGCCTGGAAATGCCCATGGACAGAGGAGTCTGGGGGGCTATAGTCCATGTGGTCGCAAAGAGTTGGACATTACTGAGCAACTAATAAATTTCACTTCACTTTCATTATACAAAAACCATGCCCAACATATGCAAAGCTTTCATTACATATTTGTTGAGTGAATGGTTTGCAATTAATACTCTTGGTTTAAGTATGAGTATAAGTCATGAGATTTTCAGAGGCAGCGCGTGTGTTTCATTTGCTTCCATGGCCCACCATGTAATTCAGGGCCTTGGCCCAAAGTGAGTATGCAATGAATGTTCAGTGCCATATGGTCTGGTTTTGGGAACAGGTAGGGAGTTTGCTGGCAGTCCAGTAGTTCAGAATCCACCTTTGCAATGCAGGAGATGTGGGCCTGATCCCTAGTCAGGGAACTAAGATTCCCACGTGCCATGGAGCAACTAAGCTTGCATACCACAACTAGAGAATCTGTGCACTGTAACGAAAGGCCCAACATGCTGCAACTAAGACCCAATAAGCTAAATTTAAAAAAAGAAAAAGAAGAGGTATCTGCCTTTTGGAGCTGACAGACCTGAACTTAATCACATATTTGTGTAAGCTTGATAAAGTTCTTTGATCAATTTGTCACCACAGTTGCAACATCTACAAAATGACAGAACTATACAGAGGGTTAAATGATAAAAATCTTGGCACCTAGTCGTATTGTAACATTACTTGTCATGTTCTTTATCTTCTGTGTCTGGGGCAATGTCAAGTATAGTAGAGACTCAAAAATGTTTGTTGAATTACTGAAGGGAAAATCAGTGTTCTGTCCTGACAGTGTTGAGTCCATGAAGCCCCAAGAGCATGGAGTTCAGGGCTGTGGCTAGGTTAAGTCCATTAGAGTTGATCTCATTTCTCTACAGATTCATATCCACCCAGAACCTTAGCAGGTGACCTACCTGGAAGTAGGGTCTTTGCAGATGTCACTTAGTTAAGAGTCTAAGAATAAGATAAAAATCGTCCAGAATTTAGGGTTGACCTTTGTCCATTAAAGAAGAGGAGAGAACACAGAGCAACACATAGGACAAGGCCACACACAGATGCATAGGCAAAATCTGGAGTGCTGATGCCACAAGTCAAGGAATTCCACCAGAACCTACACAAGACAGAGAGTCTTCTCCAAAGCCTTGTCAGGCATGCTGACACTTTGATTCTAGATGTGCGGCCTCTGGAACTGTGAGAGAACACATTTCTGTTGTTTCAAGCTATCCAGTTTGTAGTAATTAGAAATGGCACCTTAGGAATCAAATATAGTAGTGAGAAAAAGTGTTAGTTGCTCAGTCGTGTGCAACTCTTTGTAACTCCATGGATTATAGCCTGCCAGGCTCCTCTGTCCATGGAATTTTTCAGGCAAGAATACTGGAGTGGGTATCCACTCTCTTCTCCAGGGGATCCTCCTGACCCAGGAATCAAACTTGTATCTCCTGCATTGGCAGGCAGGTTCTTTACCACTGGGCCACCAGGGAATGTAGATGCTGTTGGAGAATGAAGTTAGCTTAAATAAAACAACTGCAAATGAGCCATACTTCAAGCACTATAGGTATACTTATCTGAGGGCAATTTTAGTGAATAAATTGGTTAATTCACAGACAAGATGAATCAGAGAATAACGACTTTCTCAAAATGACTCAGCACAAGATATCCTTAAAGGACAAGATTCGATTCAGCAAGGTGTGTTTACCCACACATTTTCATCCCACACTTAAGTGAGCAGAGTGAGGGGTACAATTATTTTCACCTCATGTAACATTTGACTTGTAAATGCAACATCTACTTTAAATTTCTTCCTAGTGTCATGGGGCAATGTCAAGTATAGTAGAGACTCAAAAATGTTTGTTGAATTACTGAAGGGAAAATCAGTGTTCTGTCCTGACAGTGTTGAGTCCATGAAGCCCCAAGAGCATGGAGTTCAGGGCTGTGGCTAGGTTAAGTCCATTAGAGTTGATCTCATTTCTCTACAGATTCATATCCACCCAGAACCTTAGCAGGTGACCTACCTGGAAGTAGGGTCTTTGCAGATGTCACTTAGTTAAGAGTCTAAGAATAAGATAAAAATCGTCCAGAATTTAGGGTTGACCTTTGTCCATTAAAGAAGAGGAGAGAACACAGAGCAACACATAGGACAAGGCCACACACAGATGCATAGGCAAAATCTGGAGTGCTGATGCCACAAGTCAAGGAATTCCACCAGAACCTACACAAGACAGAGAGTCTTCTCCAAAGCCTTGTCAGGCATGCTGACACTTTGATTCTAGATGTGCGGCCTCTGGAACTGTGAGAGAACACATTTCTGTTGTTTCAAGCTATCCAGTTTGTAGTAATTAGAAATGGCACCTTAGGAATCAAATATAGTAGTGAGAAAAAGTGTTAGTTGCTCAGTCGTGTGCAACTCTTTGTAACTCCATGGATTATAGCCTGCCAGGCTCCTCTGTCCATGGAATTTTTCAGGCAAGAATACTGGAGTGGGTATCCACTCTCTTCTCCAGGGGATCCTCCTGACCCAGGAATCAAACTTGTATCTCCTGCATTGGCAGGCAGGTTCTTTACCACTGGGCCACCAGGGAATGTAGATGCTGTTGGAGAATGAAGTTAGCTTAAATAAAACAACTGCAAATGAGCCATACTTCAAGCACTATAGGTATACTTATCTGAGGGCAATTTTAGTGAATAAATTGGTTAATTCACAGACAAGATGAATCAGAGAATAACGACTTTCTCAAAATGACTCAGCACAAGATATCCTTAAAGGACAAGATTCGATTCAGCAAGGTGTGTTTACCCACACATTTTCATCCCACACTTAAGTGAGCAGAGTGAGATACAATTATAAAAAGCACTGTCTTGGGATCAACCACAGTTCTTTTCTTCACTCTATAAAAAGAGCTGGCCTGCTTATATAGTAGACATCTCCTTTTGTGATCATGTTTTAAAGTAAACTAGTTTGTTGAAGAATAACTTACACACAGAAAAGTTTCCTACATACTGTGTGGCTCAGTGAATTTTTCCAAATTGTTCATACCCATGGAATCAAGAAAGAAGTACAATGTGGTCAGTATTCTAGAAGTCTCTCCCATGCCTCTCTACCAATCACTATTCCACCACCATGAGAAGTTGCCACCATCCTCACTGACATGTTTGGTCAGTTCAGCCTGTTCTGAATATTATATAATGGAATCATACAGTACTTATTCCGTGTCAGTTTGTTTTGCCACCATCTATGACACCCAGCCATATTGTTGCATGCACAGTAATCAGTAGTTTCATATTTCTGTGTAAATATAATAATTTAATTATCCATTCTATTGTTGCTAAAATTTGGGTTTTAATGGCTACAGAACTGGAGTAATACTCCATGAACATTTTCCTATCTGCCTCTTTGTGCACATATGAACACATTTCTTCCAGGATAGTTAACATATTGGTGTTGAATTATGAAGGCATTAAATACATACATCTCAGCTTTCTGACATACAACTTTAGCCATTTTGATAGATTTGTAGTGGTATTCCATGGTGGCTTTAATTTGTATTACTACTGTAATTAATGACGTTGGACACCTTTCAAATATTGATTGTCCTCTTTGGTGAAGTGCCTATCTAAGTCTTCCCATTTAACAAAAAAGAAGAAAAAAATTGGGCTGCCAACTCCAACACATTTTTAGCATCAGGTTTTCCATGTAAATATTTTACAAGGATTGTGTGATAAGCATTTAAGCTAGCCAAGTACTATAAACAAGACACTGAGAAAAACAGGAATTTCTGTCTTGCCTTGTGGTTAGATTACCTCCCTTTCTTGCTGGACAGAGGAGAGTCTTGAAGAAAGCTAGATCTTGAGGCTTGAGGTTCATTTGGGGTCATAAAACTGGAGATATGGCTGTAAACATGTTGTGTTCCTCTGGAAGTCAGTTGGAGAACATCTTAAATCCTTCATTTCCATGTGAACAGCCATATTTTCACTCTCTCTCCTTTCTTATAAGCAACTGGAAAGCTAAATTGAAAGTCACGTCCGACTTTGTGATGTTATGGACGAGCCATGGAATTCTCCAGGCAAGAACACTGGAGTAGGAAGTCTATCCCTTCTCCTGGGGTTCTTCCAAACCCAGGGATCAAACACATGTCTTCTCCACGGTAGGAAGATTTTTTACCATCCGAGCCACCAGGGAAGCCAAAGAATACCAGAGGAGGTAGTCTATCCCTTTTCTAGGAGAACTTCCTGAGTCAGGAATTGAACTGAGGTATCCAGCACTGCAGGCCGACTCTTTACCAGCTGAACTACCACGGAGGCCCCAATAAGTAGTTGGAAGGCAGTACAAATGACTCAAGGCCCCTTTTCTCAGCTGTGGGAAACTCATCTATCAGTGATTGCTTTATTCTGATACATGGAGGGGACAGTTACTTTAGCGTGAATCTCTGCAGTGGTCTTCTGTAAACTTCCTTGTCCTAGTACAAAGAATGTGGGTTTTTTTCTAATTTTTACTTTGCTTTTAGAGAAAAATATTTGTTCTAATAACTATGACTGGTTGGTTTAGATCTGGTTTCTGTTCATACTGATGCTCTGTCCATCACCAGAATGACCAATCTGAACTATTGTGGCTTTGTTGGTTGTAAACTGATGCAATTTTCCAGAATTCAGGCTGTGCAGAAAGTCCCTAAAATAGTACTTGCAGTTCTTTTGAACAGTGAAGAAAGTTACATACTAAACAAAGAGATTATCATTCCTACTGGCATTTCAGACCTTGGGTTTTGAGGCAGCTATACAAGAAAACCCTGGGGAAAAGATCTGCAGAATTGAAAATGCAGTCCTCAGGCATTTTTAATAGGTGAGTTTCCCAAATATTATTTTGAAATGTTACCTCTGAGACACACTAGAGCAGGCTCAATCTCAGGGCAAGCTACATGCAAATTAGAAGGGGCAAATTTTCTCCACTTAGCAAACCTTTTTCTTAATGACAGACCTAAGTTACTGCCTGAGGTTTATACCCTGAATCTAGAGCTAGAAATTATAACCAAAGCTGGTGAAAGATAGCTTTGATGGTTCTGCTTGCAAAGTATATATTCTAACGAAATAATAAAGGATACACACAAAGATCTGCAGATAAGGATAGTCATACCAGCATTATTTATAATGATAAGATATTATTAGTTTCCTAAATATTAAACAACAAAAGATTAGAGTTATATGTTTTACTTATTTTTCCTTATATGTGTTTTCTTTCTATTTTTCCAGAAAAAAATCAATTTATTGAAAAAGAAAAAAATGTATTTCTTATTTAAGATGTTTAAATTAAGTGATATTAAAAATCAAGTTTTAACTTATTACTCAAGAAAAGAAGGAGAGAAATGGCAAAGGAGTATTTTGTCATCTTCGAAACAGACCTTTAGGATGGTGCTTATGGGATCTCCAGTTTGCAGTCATCTCCTTTAGGAAAGAAGGATAATGAAATAATAGATGAGGCAGCTGGTTCCTGCAGACTCTTGTTTGACAGAAAACAGAAACAACAGATTTGTCCTTGGACCTAGTGATAGTTACCATTTAAGCGCTAATAGCTGTCAGGCCATGTGCCAGATACAATCCTTATGTGTATCATTTCATTTGGGCAAAGAAGCAATGCAGGCACGTTTCATGGTCAACACCTCCATCTCCCGCCATCTCCATCCTTCCCGTCAGCACTGTGTCGCTGATTCCCCACTGCCAACCCTCTGACTTAAAGGCTGAGTGCCACCATGCTGCCCTCCTGTTCTGGACTTCTTCCCCTACCCCACAATCAGCTTACATAGCAAAATCACTCCTGTATTCTTCCAGTCAACAGTGAGTCAAGACCCAAACCCCAGCAGGCCAACTCCAGAATCAAGCAACTTCCCCTCTCTTCCCTACTAGCCTTTGCACACACACAAGCTCTGACCAATACAGACAGGGGTTCAAATCCCCATGCTGCAAACTTCTAGCTGTATGGGATCTTGGGCGAATCACCAAGAACATGACTGCATTGCCTTTTGTTATAAAAATGGGTTTACTAATGGGAATTGTTTTATAGGGTTAACTTGAGGATTAAATTAAATAAGACACTTGCAAAGTCTAGCATATAATTTAGTTCAATTGATTATAAATGGACTGAAATAGTGGCCCATCAAATCAGGTTCCTGAAAGAAAAACTCATTGTGTTAATTGAGACATTTGAGAGTGCCTGAAAATGAACCATATAAATAGAGCCATTTGCTAAGTACTAAACACTGGGTTTCTGAAATATAAGGATACAAAAAACAAAGATCTGCAGATAAGGATAGTCATACCAGCATTATTTATAATGATAAGATATTATTAGTTTCCTAAATATTAAACAACAAAAGATTAGAGTTATATGTTTTACTTATTTTTCCTTATATGTGTTTTCTTTCTATTTTTCCAGAAAAAAATCAATTTATTGAAAAAGAAAAAAATGTATTTCTTATTTAAGATGTTTAAATTAAGTGATATTAAAAATCAAGTTTTAACTTATTACTCAAGAAAAGAAGGAGAGAAATGGCAAAGGAGTATTTTGTCATCTTCGAAACAGACCTTTAGGATGGTGCTTATGGGATCTCCAGTTTGCAGTCATCTCCTTTAGGAAAGAAGGATAATGAAATAATAGATGAGGCAGCTGGTTCCTGCAGACTCTTGTTTGACAGAAAACAGAAACAACAGATTTGTCCTTGGACCTAGTGATAGTTACCATTTAAGCGCTAATAGCTGTCAGGCCATGTGCCAGATACAATCCTTATGTGTATCATTTCATTTGGGCAAAGAAGCAATGCAGGCACGTTTCATGGTCAACACCTCCATCTCCCGCCATCTCCATCCTTCCCGTCAGCACTGTGTCGCTGATTCCCCACTGCCAACCCTCTGACTTAAAGGCTGAGTGCCACCATGCTGCCCTCCTGTTCTGGACTTCTTCCCTACCCCACAATCAGCTTACATAGCAAAATCACTCCTGTATTCTTCCAGTCAACAGTGAGTCAAGACCCAAACCCCAGCAGGCCAACTCCAGAATCAAGCAACTTCCCCTCTCTTCCCTACTAGCCTTTGCACACACACAAGCTCTGACCAATACAGACAGGGGTTCAAATCCCCATGCTGCAAACTTCTAGCTGTATGGGATCTTGGGCGAATCACCAAGAACATGACTGCATTGCCTTTTGTTATAAAAATGGGTTTACTAATGGGAATTGTTTTATAGGGTTAACTTGAGGATTAAATTAAATAAGACACTTCGGCAAAGTCTAGCATATAATTTAGTTCAATTGATTATAAATGGACTGAAATAGTGGCCCATCAAATCAGGTTCCTGAAAGAAAAACTCATTGTGTTAATTGAGACATTTGGAGAGTGCCTGAAAATGAACCATATAAATAGAGCCATTTGCTAAGTATCTAAACACTGGGTTTCTATTGAGGTCAGTTTGTCTCCAATCATCCCATATTATCATTTTATAAAGGGGTGATGGAGAGCCTTCTGTTCTGGGAAGTAAGCACCTCCTCTAGCAAATGTTTCTCTGACCTGCCTTTCTCTTAGAGGCATTTTCTCCTGGTCTCTGTGATTCCTCCCACCATGACTTAAAATGAGACATTATGCTACATCATATTCCAAAAATTTGGCACAGTATTTGAAAGAAAGAAGGACCCTTGGAGATGACCTCTCCTGTTGCTTGTCCATCTTTAATGTGCACACAAATCATCTGGGGTTTGGAATAAACCACACACAGTTTCTGACTCAGCAGATCTAGGTTTGGGCCTGAGCTGCTACATTTCTAAGACGCTCCCATGTGATGCGATACTCCTGGTCTGGGGACTATATTAAGAGGAACACAGCTTCAGAGCCCTCTTTCTTTCACATCCTCATATAGCTGAGTCACTTCAGAGCCATTAAAATACTGCTTCCTATTTCTCACCCACAGAGATTCTAATTTCACAGACGTAGGATGTACCCTGGGCACTGGGCATTTTTGTTGTTTGTAGAGCTACATACATGGAGATAATAGCACATTTATACTTAAGTATTCACAGGTCATAAATACATGGCATGCACTATGATCTCCAGAAAAAATAAAAGTATTTACATAAATGCATGGCCCATATTGCTTTCTCTAAGCTAGAATCACACACGAGGATGACTGCAACTTACTAGGTATTTACTAAGCACCAAGTCCTTTGCTAGAAGGCATGTATGTCCTAAAAAATGATGCTGTTAAAATCAAAACTAAAATGAGATATCACCTCATACAGTCAGAATGGCCATCATCAAAAATAATAATTTAAGCCTTCACACAAGCTTAAATGGGTAACCCATAAATTGGACGGGGAAAAAATGACTGCATTGCCTTTTGTTATAAAATGGGTTTACTAATGGGAATTGTTTTATAGGGTTAACTTGAGGATTAAATTAAATAAGACACTTGCAAAGTCTAGCATATAATTTAGTTCAATTGATTATAAATGGACTGAAATAGTGGCCCATCAAATCAGGTTCCTGAAAGAAAAACTCATTGTGTTAATTGAGACATTTGGAGAGTGCCTGAAAATGAACCATATAAATAGAGCCATTTGCTAAGTATCTAAACACTGGGTTTCTATTGAGGTCAGTTTGTCTCCAATCATCCCATATTATCATTTTATAAAGGGGTGATGGAGAGCCTTCTGTTCTGGGAAGTAAGCACCTCCTCTAGCAAATGTTTCTCTGACCTGCCTTTCTCTTAGAGGCATTTTCTCCTGGTCTCTGTGATTCCTCCCACCATGACTTAAAATGAGACATTATGCTACATCATATTCCAAAAATTTGGCACAGTATTTGAAAGAAAGAAGGACCCTTGGAGATGACCTCTCCTGTTGCTTGTCCATCTTTAATGTGCACACAAATCATCTGGGGTTTGGAATAAACCACACACAGTTTCTGACTCAGCAGATCTAGGTTTGGGCCTGAGCTGCTACATTTCTAAGACGCTCCCATGTGATGCGATACTCCTGGTCTGGGGACTATATTAAGAGGAACACAGCTTCAGAGCCCTCTTTCTTTCACATCCTCATATAGCTGAGTCACTTCAGAGCCATTAAAATACTGCTTCCTATTTCTCACCCACAGAGATTCTAATTTCACAGACGTAGGATGTACCCTGGGCACTGGGCATTTTTGTTGTTTGTAGAGCTACATACATGGAGATAATAGCACATTTATACTTAAGTATTCACAGGTCATAAATACATGGCATGCACTATGATCTCCAGAAAAAATAAAAGTATTTACATAAATGCATGGCCCATATTGCTTTCTCTAAGCTAGAATCACACACGAGGATGACTGCAACTTACTAGGTATTTACTAAGCACCAAGTCCTTTGCTAGAAGGCATGTATGTCCTAAAAAATGATGCTGTTAAAATCAAAACTAAAATGAGATATCACCTCATACAGTCAGAATGGCCATCATCAAAAAACCTACAGACAATAAATGCTGGAAAGGGTGTAGAGAAAAGGGAACCCTCTTGCACTGTTGGTGGGAATGTAAATTGATGCAGTCACTGTAGAAGGCAGCAAGGAGATTCCTCAAAAAAACAGGAATAGAACCACCATACAACACAGAAATACCACTGCTAGGCATATACCCTGAGGAAATCAAACTTGAAAGAGACACATGTACCCCACTGTTCATTGCAGCACTATTTATAATAGCTAGAACATGGAACCAACCTAGATGTCCATCAACAGATGAATGGATAAACAAGTTGTGGTACATACAAACAATGGAATATTACTTAGCCATAAAAAAGAAATGCATGAGTCAGTTCTAATGATGTGGATGAATCTAGAACCTATTCTACAGAATGAAGTATGTCAGAGAGAGAAAGATAAATATTGTATATTGATACATATACATGGAATCTAAAAAGATGTTGCTGATAAATGAATATGCAGAGGAGTAATGGAGAAGCAGACATGGAAAACAGTCTTATGGGTATTGGGGTGAGGAAGGGGAATATGCTGTGGGAGTAGGAGATCTCAAACAGGGGCTCTGTGGTGACCTGGTGGGATGGGATGAGGGGGATGATTGGAGGGAGGTTCAGGGCAGGGACATGTGTATACCTATGGAGGATTCGGGTAGATGTGTAGCAATAAACAACAAAACCCTGTAAAAAAATAAAATGAAATAAAAAAAATAAAAGATGATGCTATTAAAGTGCTGCATTGGGGCTTCCCCTGGTGGTCCAGTGGGTAAGGACACCGCCTTGCAGTGCAAGGGGCGCCGGTTTGATCCCTGGCCTGGGAAGATCCCACGTGCCGCGGAGCGGCTGGATCGATGTGTCCAATCACCAAGCCGGAGCTCCGGAGCACATGCGCCCAGAGCTGGCGCTCTGCGACAACGGACGCCACCGTGATGGGAGGCCCGCAGGAGCCAAAGAACAAAGACAGATGAAAAATAGAGAAATGAAAGACCAATAGAAGTGGCCCGCCCGCTCCCCTCCCTTCCCAACCTGACCTCCGCCCAAAATAAATAAATAAATAAATAAATCTTTAAAAAAAAAAAAAAAAAGTGCTGCATTCAATATGTGAGCAAATCTGGAAAACTCAACAGTGGCCACAGGACTGGAAAAGGTCAATTTTCATTCCAGTGCCAAAGAAGGACAAAGCCAAACAATGTTTAAATTACTGCACAATTACACACATTTCACATGCTGGCAAAGCCATGCTCAAAATCCTTCAAGCTAGGCTTCAATAGCACGTGAACCAAGAACTTCCAGATGTACAAGCTGGATTTAGAAAAGGCAGAGGAACCAGAGATCAAATTGCCAACATTCATTGGATCTTAGAGAAAGCAAAGGAATTCCAGAAAAATACCTACTTCTGTTTCATTGACTACCGTAAAGCCTTTGATTGTGTGGATCACAGCAAACTATGGAACATTCTTAAAGAGATGGGAATACCAGACCACCTTACCTGCTTCCTGAAAAACATGTATGCAGGGCAGGAAGCAACAGTTAGAACTGGACATGAACAACAGACTGGTTCAAAATTGGGAAAGGAATACATCGAGGTTGTATACTGTCACCCTGCTTCTTTGATTTATATGCACAGTACATCATACAAAATGCTGGACTGGATGAAGCAAAACCTGGAATCAAGATTACTGGGAGAAATACCATTAGCCTCAGGTATGCAGATGATTCCACCCTTATGGCAGGAAGCAAAGAGGGATTAAAGAGCCTCTTGATGAAAGCAAAAGAGCAGAGTGAAAAAGCTGGGTTAAAACTCAACATTCAGAAGACTTAGATCATGGCATCCAGTCTCATCACTTCATGTCAGATAGGGAAAAAAATGGAAACAAGAGAGAGACTTTATTTTCTTGGGCTCCAAAATCAATGCAGACAGTGACTGCAGCCATGAAATTAAAAGACCCTTGCTCCTTGAAGAAAAAGCTATGACAAAACTAGATAGTGTATTAAAAAGCAGAGACATTACTTTGCCAACAAAGGTCTATATAGTCAAAGTTATGGTTTTTCCAGTAGTCATGTACAGATATGAGAACTGGACCCTAAAGAAGGTTAAATGCTAAAGAACTGATGCTTTCAAACTGTAGTTTTAGAGAAGACTCCTGAGAGCTCCTTCAACTGCAAATAGATAAAATCTCAATCTTAAGAGAAATCAATCCTGAATATTCACTGGAAGGACTTAGGTAGAAGCTGAAGCTCCAATACTTTGCCCACCTGATGAGAAGAGTTAACTTACTGGAAAAGACCCTGATACTGGGAATTACTGAAGACAGGAGAAGAGAGGACAACAGAAGATGAGATGGTTGGATGGCATCACCAAGTCAATAGACACGAGTTTGAGCAAGCTCTGGGAGATGGTAAAGGACAGGGAAACCAGGCGTGCTGCAGTCCATGGGGTCGCAAAGAGTCGTACACGATTGAATGGCTGAACGACAATAACATACAGTTCACATGACTCTAAGACAAGCTATTGGTTTCATTGAAAGCCTTTGATTGTGTGGATCACAGCAAACTATGGAACATTCTTAAAGAGATGGGAATACCAGACCACCTTACCTGCTTCCTGACTACGGGCAGGAAGCAACAGTTAGAACTGGACATGAACAACAGACTGGTTCAAAATTGGGAAAGGAATACATCGAGGTTGTATACTGTCACCCTGCTTCTTTGATTTATATGCACAGTACATCATACAAAATGCTGGACTGGATGAAGCAAAACCTGGAATCAAGATTACTGGGAGAAATACCATTAGCCTCAGGTATGCAGATGATTCCACCCTTATGGCAGGAAGCAAAGAGGGATTAAAGAGCCTCTTGATGAAAGCAAAAGAGCAGAGTGAAAAAGCTGGGTTAAAACTCAACATTCAGAAGACTTAGATCATGGCATCCAGTCTCATCACTTCATGTCAGATAGGGAAAAAAATGGAAACAAGAGAGAGACTTTATTTTCTTGGGCTCCAAAATCAATGCAGACAGTGACTGCAGCCATGAAATTAAAAGACCCTTGCTCCTTGAAGAAAAAGCTATGACAAAACTAGATAGTGTATTAAAAAGCAGAGACATTACTTTGCCAACAAAGGTCTATATAGTCAAAGTTATGGTTTTTCCAGTAGTCATGTACAGATATGAGAACTGGACCCTAAAGAAGGTTAAATGCTAAAGAACTGATGCTTTCAAACTGTAGTTTTAGAGAAGACTCCTGAGAGCTCCTTCAACTGCAAATAGATAAAATCTCAATCTTAAGAGAAATCAATCCTGAATATTCACTGGAAGGACTTAGGTAGAAGCTGAAGCTCCAATACTTTGCCCACCTGATGAGAAGAGTTAACTTACTGGAAAAGACCCTGATACTGGGAATTACTGAAGACAGGAGAAGAGAGGACAACAGAAGATGAGATGGTTGGATGGCATCACCAAGTCAATAGACACGAGTTTGAGCAAGCTCTGGGAGATGGTAAAGGACAGGGAAACCAGGCGTGCTGCAGTCCATGGGGTCGCAAAGAGTCGTACACGATTGAATGGCTGAACGACAATAACATACAGTTCACATGACTCTAAGACAAGCTATTAGAGTAGGTATCATACACATTTCACATGACACTTGAAAAAATTAACCCATTATCCAAGTTAACAGTAATAGCAAGAGTCAAAGATGGGGTCAAAACGACGTCTGTCTAAAGGCAAGGTTTGGCAGTGTTTGTTTTTTATTTGACAGTTTTATTGAGGTATAGCTGGTCATATAGGAAATTGTGTATATAAGGGATGATTTCATGAATTTTGAAATATGTCTTCATCTACAAAATCATCATCACAATCCAAAAAATGGCTCTTTCTCCCTCTCCTAAGAGTTTTCTCATGCTATTGTGTCATCCTTCTCTCTGAATCACTATTCCACCCCTAGGGCTCCCCTTTTTGTCCGTATACCTTGGTCTGCATTTTCTAGAGTTATATTGAAGTGTAATTACAGACTCTGTGCCGAACTTTTCAGCTGTCTTCTTTTACTCAGCAAACAAATTCTGAGATTCATTCACATTATTGGGGTATCAGTAGTTCCTTCTTTTTCCTTGTTAAAAGACATTTCATTTTATGACTATTGCACAACGTGTTTATCTACTTACCTATTGATAAACACTGTTTTTTTCCAGTTTGAGACAACTATAAATAAAACTGCAAAGAACAATCCTGTAATATCTTTGTGGGAATATACGTTTTCACATCTCTTGGATAAATATGCAGGAGTAGGATGCCTAGGTCACAGATGAACTGCCTTGAACTTTTTGAGGAATGGCCAGATTCCTTTCCAAGGTCTCTGCACAACTTTACCTTCTTACCAGCAGTGTTACAAGGTGCCGGTGACTACCTCTTCTCTTCAGCCCTTGGTATGGGTGGCTGTGCTCCGTTTTAGTTGCTCAGTCATGTCCAATTCTTTGCAGCCCCATGGACTACAGCCTGCCAGGCTCCTCTTGTCTATCAGATTTCCTAGGCAAGAATACCGGAATGGGTTACCAGTCCCTCCTCCAGGGGATCTTCTCAACCCAGGGATCGAACCCAAGTCTCCTGCTCTGCAGGCGGATTCTTTACCTTCTGAGCCACTAGTGAAGCCCTGGTATGGGTTAGTCTTTTTAATTTTAACAAGTGTAATGGATACACAGTGATACCTTGTTGTATTTGTTTTTCGGGTTTTAAAACTTTTATTTGCATATGGGTTTTTAGGTATCATACACATTTCACATGACACTTGAAAAATTAACCCATTATCCAAGTTAACAGTAATAGCAAGAGTCAAAGATGGGGTCAAAACGACGTCTGTCTAAAGGCAAGGTTTGGCAGTGTTTGTTTTTTATTTGACAGTTTTATTGAGGTATAGCTGGTCATATAGGAAATTGTGTATATAAGGGATGATTTCATGAATTTTGAAATATGTCTTCATCTACAAAATCATCATCACAATCCAAAAAATGGCTCTTTCTCCCTCTCCTAAGAGTTTTCTCATGCTATTGTGTCATCCTTCTCTCTGAATCACTATTCCACCCCTAGGGCTCCCCTTTTTGTCCGTATACCTTGGTCTGCATTTTCTAGAGTTATATTGAAGTGTAATTACAGACTCTGTGCCGAACTTTTCAGCTGTCTTCTTTTACTCAGCAAACAAATTCTGAGATTCATTCACATTATTGGGGTATCAGTAGTTCCTTCTTTTTCCTTGTTAAAAGACATTTCATTTTATGACTATTGCACAACGTGTTTATCTACTTACCTATTGATAAACACTGTTTTTTTCCAGTTTGAGACAACTATAAATAAAACTGCAAAGAACAATCCTGTAATATCTTTGTGGGAATATACGTTTTCACATCTCTTGGATAAATATGCAGGAGTAGGATGCCTAGGTCACAGATGAACTGCCTTGAACTTTTTGAGGAATGGCCAGATTCCTTTCCAAGGTCTCTGCACAACTTTACCTTCTTACCAGCAGTGTTACAAGGTGCCGGTGACTACCTCTTCTCTTCAGCCCTTGGTATGGGTGGCTGTGCTCCGTTTTAGTTGCTCAGTCATGTCCAATTCTTTGCAGCCCCATGGACTACAGCCTGCCAGGCTCCTCTTGTCTATCAGATTTCCTAGGCAAGAATACCGGAATGGGTTACCAGTCCCTCCTCCAGGGGATCTTCTCAACCCAGGGATCGAACCCAAGTCTCCTGCTCTGCAGGCGGATTCTTTACCTTCTGAGCCACTAGTGAAGCCCTGGTATGGGTTAGTCTTTTTAATTTTAACAAGTGTAATGGATACACAGTGATACCTTGTTGTATTTGTTTTTCGGGTTTTAAAACTTTTTATTTGCATATTAAGGAATGGAAAATTCCAATAATTAGAATCCTCTGAACAACAACAACAAAAATGGCATTCTGATTAAACTGCATTTTACAGCCTGCAGGACACCTTGAACCAGCTTGCTTTTTCATTCTAGATTTCACTGTCATCCCATCCAGCTTCCTCCCTCACCTGCCAGGCAGACAAGCAGATGATAAAGGCAGGCACGGCCTATGTGGTCAGTAGTACTCCATTCTTCGCTGTGAAAAGGGATAGAGCACAGTCATTTGAACTTGATCCAATGTCTTTGCATTGTATCAAGTTGAACAGCTTAAAGAAGCAAAATAAGGCAATGCCTATGGAATGTGCTGTGAATACTGGTGGCATACGCTTCATTACAACTTGCCTGCTTACTTCTGTTCAGTCATTTCTATTAAAGCTAGTGGATTTTTCTCTCAGGTTTCTGTTTGCTTTGATTTTGATTTATCAACTTTCTCAATCTCAGTCATACCCGGTTTGTCAGACATGGCTGCAGAGGGAGCTGAGGGAGCTGTCAGTGAGGGAGTGGTGAGTGACTGAAGTCTGCAGTGGCCACCGCCGAGTCTTGATGTGGTTTTAACTTGAATTTTCCCAGTGACTAATGATGTTGAGCATCTTTCCATGTGCTTATTTTAAAATGAAAGCTTTCATAGTCAATGTTACTGCTTCCCAAACAAATAAAAAGTGATTCTTTTTAAATGAAAAAAAAAAAATCATACTAAGTCCTAATCTTACTTAAATAACTTTAATGGTGTTATATATATATATATATATATATATATATATATATATACATATATATGTATGTATGTTTGTATGTATGTATGCATATGCTTAGCCACACCATGCGGCGTGTGGGATCTTAGTTCTCTAACCCAGGATCGAACCCAAGTCTCCTGCTCTGCAGGCGATTCTTACCTTCTGAGCCACTAGTGAAGCCCTGGTATGGGTTAGTCTTTTTAATTTTAACAAGTGTAATGGATACACAGTGATACCTTGTTGTATTTGTTTTTCGGGTTTTAAAACTTTTTATTTGCATATTAAGGAATGGAAAATTCCAATAATTAGAATCCTCTGAACAACAACAACAAAAATGGCATTCTGATTAAACTGCATTTTACAGCCTGCAGGACACCTTGAACCAGCTTGCTTTTTCATTCTAGATTTCACTGTCATCCCATCCAGCTTCCTCCCTCACCTGCCAGGCAGACAAGCAGATGATAAAGGCAGGCACGGCCTATGTGGTCAGTAGTACTCCATTCTTCGCTGTGAAAAGGGATAGAGCACAGTCATTTGAACTTGATCCAATGTCTTTGCATTGTATCAAGTTGAACAGCTTAAAGAAGCAAAATAAGGCAATGCCTATGGAATGTGCTGTGAATACTGGTGGCATACGCTTCATTACAACTTGCCTGCTTACTTCTGTTCAGTCATTTCTATTAAAGCTAGTGGATTTTTCTCTCAGGTTTCTGTTTGCTTTGATTTTGATTTATCAACTTTCTCAATCTCAGTCATACCCGGTTTGTCAGACATGGCTGCAGAGGGAGCTGAGGGAGCTGTCAGTGAGGGAGTGGTGAGTGACTGAAGTCTGCAGTGGCCACCGCCGAGTCTTGATGTGGTTTTAACTTGAATTTTCCCAGTGACTAATGATGTTGAGCATCTTTCCATGTGCTTATTTTAAAATGAAAGCTTTCATAGTCAATGTTACTGCTTCCCAAACAAATAAAAAGTGATTCTTTTTAAATGAAAAAAAAAATCATACTAAGTCATAATCTTACTTAAATAACTTTAATGGTTTTATATATATATATATATATATATATATATATATATATATATACATATATATGTATGTATGTTTGTATGTATGTATGCATATGCTTAGCCACACCATGCGGCGTGTGGGATCTTAGTTCTCTAACCTGGGATCAAACCCATGCCTCCTGCACTGGGAACACTGAGTCCTAACCACTGGGCAGCCAGGGAAGTTCCCATTTTTATTATGATATTAATAAAAATGCCAATACAAAATCAGGCAAACATTTCTTTTATTTACAAATTTTATATGAGTATAAAAAAGACTAAATCCAAGCAAAAATTTGGCACAAATGAACTTATCTATGAAACAGAACACAAATCATAATCAGAGAGATACTGTTGTTTGCTGACACTAAATCATCACTTGAAAATGTACTTGAGGGCTTCCCTGGTGGTCCAGTGGGTAAGGACACCGCCTTGCAGTGCAAGGGGCACCGGTTCGACCCCTGGCCTGGGAAGATCCCACGTGCCACGGAGCAGCTGGACTGAGGTGTCCAATTACCGAGCTGGAGCTCTGGAGCACATGTGCCCAGAGCCGGAGCTCTGTGACAGCAGAGGCCACTGCAATGGGAGACCCACACGGGCCAAAGAACAAAGATGGATGAAAATGGACAAATGAAAGACCAATAGAAGTAGCCCGCCTGCTCCCCTCTCTTCCCACCCCACCCCACTCTAATAAATAAATAATAAATAAATCTTTAAAAAAAGAAAATGTACTTGAATTGTTCATATAATGTGCCATGATATTATGTGGCCCTCCCTTGGTATTAAGAATTTAGGGGAAGGTCTGTCTTTAGACCTACTCTTCAACCTGTGACAATCAAAGTAGTTCTTCTTAGCTCTGAAAGAGCCATAAACATCAGTGCAAATGTAGGCCTTGGCACTGCACGGCAATACTCAATTATAAGGAGAAACAGATGGTCCAGAACATGCTTGTATTGTTTTTGTTACATTTTCATCAAAACAAAATACACTACACTGAAATACTCTCATGAAAAGCAACTCATTCTCTACTACTGAACCATAAAGAATGAAATAATACCATTTGTAACAACATGGATGGACGTAGAGATTATCATACTAAGTGAAGTAAGTCAGAAAGACAAATACCATATGATATCCATTACACATAAGACTCTAAAATACGACACAAATGAACTTATCTATGAAAAAGAAACAGAATCATGAGAACAGATTTGTGATTGCCAAGGGGAGGAAGCTGTATTTAGTAGGTACAAGCTTTTATACAGGGAATGGATAAGCAACAAGGTCCTACTTTATAGCATAGGGAACTATATTCAATACCCTATGACAAACCATAGTGGAAAAGAATTTTTAAAAATGTACATATGTATAATTGAATCACTTTGCTTTATAACAATAAACACATTATAAATCAGCAGTACTTCTATCTAAAAATCATCCTGTAATGAATTAAAAAAGAAGAATACAAGTCATTCACTAAAGACAAGGCTATGGATTCCAGGCTTTGGCAGTCATCCTAGTTAGAAAAGAAACGCATTGTGATAGGGAATCTTGTGCTCTCTTGACTTGACCAGACATGTCCCTGGAACCCCGTGTCCAATACTCCTTATATTGTCCTGCAGTGCTAATGACTCACAATTTGTTGTGTTAGTTGATTTTTTTCCCCTCACAAGACTGCTAAGAAGACGGAGCATCACCCTGATATGCAGATGAGGAAATGGAGGCTAACTACTTGAGGTGAGCCTGGCCACAGCAGAACCTGTTGGCTTAAACTAAAATCAGTTCTTTTGAGTCCAATCTACAACTTCTTTCCTACATCACATGACTTCCCTGACATTATTATTAGAAGCAGCATTTTGGAGAACATATAAACCTGGGACTTTTTAAACAGCTCTTCTTATGATCAAACAACCAAATGTTTTCCACCCATTTTATTGCCACTAATCCAAAACAGACTCGGTGCCCTTTCTCCTATAATTTATGTCTATTTTTCTTTACTTGTCTCTTTATCCTCTTCAGTAGGAAACACAAAGTCCTGGGCACACAACTGGGTATGACACAATCCAGCTGCCACCCACCACGAGGCTACTGCCCATCATGTAAAAACAGAGACCCCCTTCCTCCATCATTTCCACAGAATTAACCCTGGTGTTTTTATAATCATGCCACGTTTCTATATCCTTGGCACATTCACAAATGTAATTAATGATGCCACATTTCTTTTCCAGGTGGAACTTTTCAGACAAAGCTCTAAAAACAATAAAACAATGACATCTGCCATTCATTGAGTTTTTGTTTCATGCTAGGCATTAATGCTAAAAATGCACACGTGCCTCTCTTCCAGGCCATGTCTCGAGGAGGCAGATACTATCATACTCCCATTTGGGACAGAATGAGCTTAGACAGTGCCAGTGTTACACAGATGGATAAGCAACAAGGTCCTACTTTATAGCATAGGGAACTATATTCAATACCCTATGACAAACCATAGTGGAAAAGAATTTTTAAAAATGTACATATGTATAATTGAATCACTTTGCTTTATAACAATAAACACATTATAAATCAGCAGTACTTCTATCTAAAAATCATCCTGTAATGAATTAAAAAAGAAGAATACAAGTCATTCACTAAAGACAAGGCTATGGATTCCAGGCTTTGGCAGTCATCCTAGTTAGAAA
The DNA here is from genome assembly GCA_022376925.1 of Tragulus kanchil. Classification (NCBI taxonomy): domain Eukaryota; kingdom Metazoa; phylum Chordata; class Mammalia; order Artiodactyla; family Tragulidae; genus Tragulus; species Tragulus kanchil. The sequence goes on along the minus strand of JAIOJX010000030.1, from coordinate 195,685,919 downwards.
AGAAACGCATTGTGATAGGGAATCTTGTGCTCTCTTGACTTGACCAGACATGTCCCTGGAACCCCGTGTCCAATACTCCTTATATTGTCCTGCAGTGCTAATGACTCACAATTTGTTGTGTTAGTTGATTTTTTTCCCCTCACAAGACTGCTAAGAAGACGGAGCATCACCCTGATATGCAGATGAGGAAATGGAGGCTAACTACTTGAGGTGAGCCTGGCCACAGCAGAACCTGTTGGCTTAAACTAAAATCAGTTCTTTTGAGTCCAATCTACAACTTCTTTCCTACATCACATGACTTCCCTGACATTATTATTAGAAGCAGCATTTTGGAGAACATATAAACCTGGGACTTTTTAAACAGCTCTTCTTATGATCAAACAACCAAATGTTTTCCACCCATTTTATTGCCACTAATCCAAAACAGACTCGGTGCCCTTTCTCCTATAATTTATGTCTATTTTTCTTTACTTGTCTCTTTATCCTCTTCAGTAGGAAACACAAAGTCCTGGGCACACAACTGGGTATGACACAATCCAGCTGCCACCCACCACGAGGCTACTGCCCATCATGTAAAAACAGAGACCCCCTTCCTCCATCATTTCCACAGAATTAACCCTGGTGTTTTTATAATCATGCCACGTTTCTATATCCTTGGCACATTCACAAATGTAATTAATGATGCCACATTTCTTTTCCAGGTGGAACTTTTCAGACAAAGCTCTAAAAACAATAAAACAATGACATCTGCCATTCATTGAGTTTTTGTTTCATGCTAGGCATTAATGCTAAAAATGCACACGTGCCTCTCTTCCAGGCCATGTCTCGAGGAGGCAGATACTATCATACTCCCATTTGGGACAGAATGAGCTTAGACAGTGCCAGTGTTACACAGGTGATAACTAGTGCAGCCAAGAATCAAACTCTAGTCTTTTAAGTGCCAGTGATATATGCATTTCATTATCAAGTTAATATAATTTCTGAAAAGTCATTGCTAATTTCCCCTGGCTTTAGGGCATAGTTCCTTTCTCTGAAAATGTGATGCCCTTTAACAATATCTCTATTACTCCACTTAGTGCTTCTGACCTTGCACTATCCTGAACGAGTTGTGCTGAACGATCCTTGAGGATCTCATACAGGGATTAGGACACTCTTGTTAAATGCCTTGCTATTGTTCAGTCACAAAGTCATATCCAACTCTTTGCAACCCCAGGGACTGCAGGACACCAGGCTCCTGTGTCCTCCACTATTTCCCAGAGTTAGCTCAAACTAGTATCCTTTGAGTTGATGATATTAACTAAACGTCTCACTCTATACTGCCCAATTCTCCTTTTGCCTTCAATCTTTTCTGGCATCAAGGTCTTTTCCAACAAGTTGGCTCTTCACATCAGGTGGCCAAAGTATCGGAGCTTCAGCAGCAGTCTGTCCAATGACTATTCAGGGTTGATTTCCTTTAGGATTGGCTGGTTTGATCTCCTTGCAGTCCAAAGGACTCTCAAGAATCTTCTCAAGCACCACAATCTGAAAGCATCAATTCTCCAGTGCTCAGCCCTCTTTATGGTTCAACACTCACATCCATACATGACTATAGGAAAAAACATAGCTTTGACTATACAGACCTTTGTCAGCAAAGTGATGTCTCTGCTTTTTAATACACTGTCTAAGTTTATTATAGCTTTCCTTTCAAGGAGCAAGAATCTTTAATTTCATGGCTACAGTGATTTTGGAGCCCAAGAAAATAAAATCTGTCACTACTCTCTCTCTTATAATACAACCCCCCCGAATTAACCCTGGTGTTTTTATAATCATGCCACGTTTCTATATCCTTGGCACATTCACAAATGTAACTAATGATGCCACATTTCTTTTCCAGGTGGAACTTTTCAGACAAAGCTCTAAAAACAATAAAACAATGACATCTGCCATTCATTGAGTTTTTGTTTCATGCTAGGCATTAATGCTAAAAATGCACACGTGCCTCTCTTCCAGGCCATGTCTCGAGGAGGCAGATACTATCATACTCCCATTTGGGACAGAATGAGCTTAGACAGTGCCAGTGTTACACAGGTGATAACTAGTGCAGCCAAGAATCAAACTCTAGTCTTTTAAGTGCCAGTGATATATGCATTTCATTATCAAGTTAATATAATTTCTGAAAAGTCATTGCTAATTTCCCCTGGCTTTAGGGCATAGTTCCTTTCTCTGAAAATGTGATGCCCTTTAACAATATCTCTATTACTCCACTTAGTGCTTCTGACCTTGCACTATCCTGAACGAGTTGTGCTGAACGATCCTTGAGGATCTCATACAGGGATTAGGACACTCTTGTTAAATGCCTTGCTATTGTTCAGTCACAAAGTCATATCCAACTCTTTGCAACCCCAGGGACTGCAGGACACCAGGCTCCTGTGTCCTCCACTATTTCCCAGAGTTAGCTCAAACTAGTATCCTTTGAGTTGATGATATTAACTAAACGTCTCACTCTATACTGCCCAATTCTCCTTTTGCCTTCAATCTTTTCTGGCATCAAGGTCTTTTCCAACAAGTTGGCTCTTCACATCAGGTGGCCAAAGTATCGGAGCTTCAGCAGCAGTCTGTCCAATGACTATTCAGGGTTGATTTCCTTTAGGATTGGCTGGTTTGATCTCCTTGCAGTCCAAAGGACTCTCAAGAATCTTCTCAAGCACCACAATCTGAAAGCATCAATTCTCCAGTGCTCAGCCCTCTTTATGGTTCAACACTCACATCCATACATGACTATAGGAAAAAACATAGCTTTGACTATACAGACCTTTGTCAGCAAAGTGATGTCTCTGCTTTTTAATACACTGTCTAAGTTTATTATAGCTTTCCTTTCAAGGAGCAAGAATCTTTAATTTCATGGCTACAGTGATTTTGGAGCCCAAGAAAATAAAATCTGTCACTGCTCTCACTTTTTGCCCTTTGATTTGCCATGAAGTGATGGACTGGATGCCATGATTTTAGTTCTTTTCATGCTGAGCTTTTCCCCTCTCTTTTTTCACCCCCATAAAGAGGCTTTTTAGTTCCTCTTCACCTTCTGCCATTAGAGTGGTATCATCTTCATATCTGAGGTTGTTGACATTGATCCCAGTAATCCTGATTCCAACACTTTCTATTTTTTTGCCTAGCGGCTGAATGCATGGATGTGGAGGACCCATGTCCTTTCCTCCACCCAGCCTCTTCAATTCTGAAATTGGCATTCACAACCACTACGGCCTATTCTACGAGTAGTCAGCCATGGTGTCCACTACCTTCTCTGGTCACAAGAAAGAAAGTATTTCCAAATTTCGCTGAAATATCAACTGATCCAGAAAGGGCAGTCAATCCAAGCAAACTCCTTCCTGGTAGACATTTTCATGATAAAAAGTTGGCAGGAAAAAGAAAGTATGGAGTGCTATTCATCAAGTAGTTTCAGCTCTCTGCCTTCAAGGCACAGGGTGAGATTATACTTTTCATTCAATTTAGATGTGGACAAATGACTTACTTTGGTCTAGAGATGTAAAACTTGATACTTCTAGAAGAACTTGTGGAGGCCTATTTGTGATTTTGCTTATTCCTGTTCCACTATCGCAGTGATCAAGGAGGCTTATGTTAAGATGAAACATCCCTCAACCTAGGTTTCTGAGAGACTGAGAACAAGCCTCAGTCAAAAGTACAGTGGACATGCAGGCAAGCATGAAATAAGACTTAGGAGCTGTTTGTTACAGTAGCAGCACCTAACTCGTCCTGAGGGGGAAGAGAATACATGCTGCACAGGAAAAATAACACTCCATCCTTTAAATAACAGGAAGCTTTAACCATAAAATATTAACTCCTAGACCTCTTCAAAATAGGAGCTTTCAAAAGCACAGACTCAGAGCGGGCTAAAAACACTGATTGTTTCAAAGGATCAATTAAACTGTGGCCCACTACCGAACACAGTGTGCTCTTTAAGACATCTGTGGTGTTAAATAATATTGAGGAAACTATTCCAACCACTGTATCTCCTTCTTTGCTATCTGCCAAGAGTATCTCCCAGAATGGTGTCAGAGGAGCTGACAAGAACCTTCATTTTGCCCTTTATTTCCCCCATGATTTTAGTTCTTTTCAGGGAGGGCTTTTAGTTCCTCTTCACCTTCTGCCATTAGAGTGGTATCATCTTCATATCTGAGGTTGTTGACATTGATCCCAGTAATCCTGATTCCAACACTTTCTATTTTTTTGCCTAGCGGCTGAATGCATGGATGTGGAGGACCCATGTCCTTTCCTCCACCCAGCCTCTTCAATTCTGAAATTGGCATTCACAACCACTACGGCCTATTCTACGAGTAGTCAGCCATGGTGTCCACTACCTTCTCTGGTCACAAGAAAGAAAGTATTTCCAAATTTCGCTGAAATATCAACTGATCCAGAAAGGGCAGTCAATCCAAGCAAACTCCTTCCTGGTAGACATTTTCATGATAAAAAGTTGGCAGGAAAAAGAAAGTATGGAGTGCTATTCATCAAGTAGTTTCAGCTCTCTGCCTTCAAGGCACAGGGTGAGATTATACTTTTCATTCAATTTAGATGTGGACAAATGACTTACTTTGGTCTAGAGATGTAAAACTTGATACTTCTAGAAGAACTTGTGGAGGCCTATTTGTGATTTTGCTTATTCCTGTTCCACTATCGCAGTGATCAAGGAGGCTTATGTTAAGATGAAACATCCCTCAACCTAGGTTTCTGAGAGACTGAGAACAAGCCTCAGTCAAAAGTACAGTGGACATGCAGGCAAGCATGAAATAAGACTTAGGAGCTGTTTGTTACAGTAGCAGCACCTAACTCGTCCTGAGGGGGAAGAGAATACATGCTGCACAGGAAAAATAACACTCCATCCTTTAAATAACAGGAAGCTTTAACCATAAAATATTAACTCCTAGACCTCTTCAAAATAGGAGCTTTCAAAAGCACAGACTCAGAGCGGGCTAAAAACACTGATTGTTTCAAAGGATCAATTAAACTGTGGCCCACTACCGAACACAGTGTGCTCTTTAAGACATCTGTGGTGTTAAATAATATTGAGGAAACTATTCCAACCACTGTATCTCCTTCTTTGCTATCTGCCAAGAGTATCTCCCAGAATGGTGTCAGAGGAGCTGACAAGAACCTTCATGAAAAGCTAGAATCTGACCTATTAGTTGGCTGCTTGTGGCTCAGCAGGGGGGATGCAAGCCAGCACTTTGGAAGGCAGATTACAGTGAGAGGAACAGTGAGAGGAAAAAAACACTCTCTCTAACAGTGAGAGGAAAAAAAAAAACAAGGCAAATGTACCTGGCTTTGAGGAAGTTTCCACAGAGAGGTTGTCACAGGCAACTGGAATTGGAGTGAATTCACTAGCAATACCAATCAGAAGTAAATGGTTTCTCTCCACCACTTAGAGGAAGTCTTTCTTAACCACTCAAGACCCACTGGAGCAATTCAACAAGCATTGCTCGTTGTGGCAAGTGGTACTTGAAAGGTCAGTGTTGGATTTTATTTTTTAAGTAGCTCAAGTGACCTCTCCAATCATTGAAAAGTGAAGGAGTCACCTGGAATCCAAAATCACTGGAACAAAGATTCACTGAGAGCAAAGGAAGATGAGATAAGTGGCAAGACAGATGGGTCTATATTAGAAGGAAAGGATCACAGAGTTGTCAGTTAATGATGGCTCCCCATCAGGCACAATATAGGAACAGTTCTCACTCACTTCATGTTATGTCTCAGAAATTCCTTCAGCTGCTGTGTCTGAAACATTTCTCTAAGTTGACTTAGTGGTCATCGATCTGGGGCTAGTTACCTAAAATTCCCGAGTCTCAGTTTTTCCACCGGAAAATCAGGACTAAGACAGTTGTAGAGATTCAATGAAATCAAAATGTAAAGAACTTAGCAAGGCCTGGCACAAAGCAAGAGCTTAATAAATGTTTGTGTCTTCTTTGGAAGGAACTTGTGCATCTACTTGGGTTAGGTAGCTTTTTCCTTTTTAAATTTTTAAGGGGCTCAAGTCTTTGTTTTCTTTCCCTCTTTAATTCAAGAACACTGCATTATGTGTCAGGTCCTATCTTTACAGACTGTTGACAGTGATGAATGAGTCTGATTTCCTCGTCCAAAAAGACGGTGCAATCAGAAATGTATGCAAAAAAAAAAAAAGTGCATATAGACACATGGAAGCCGGCTCCAGTGGTCTTACCCTAAATAGCTGATATTTGAATGACACCCTCTTACCAGGCTCAGCTCTGTACCCAAAAGGACCTGCAAACATCACCCTGTAGATATTAGGAAACTATAGCAAAACTCCCACCCCGATTTCAGTGCTATGAAAACTAGCCTGAATGAAAGAACTCCAGAAGACATGGGTAAATTGGAAGGCATTGGAACTGAGGGCTTCAGATAGACATGGTTTTCTTGCTTGTGTACAAGAAATAGTCATACCAAAAAAGCATAAAAATAGGTCTTCTAAGGCTTCCCTGGTGGTCCAGGGGGTAAAGAGTCTGCCTGGCAGTACAAGGGGCACTGGTTCAATCCCTGGCCTGGGAAGATCCCATGTGCCATGGAGCGGCTGTCGTGGGCACCGCGTCGGAGTCTCCTGATTACTATTCTCACTAGTTCTTGCTAAGAGAAACTATATTAAATAGCTCAGAGACCTTTACATGAACATGGCGTGGTCCCCTCAGGGCGTGAGCCTCGGACCTCGACAATAAAGTATCGTGGTCTCAAGTATTGTCAGACCAAGAGTGGATTTATTAATCATCAAATAAAGGCAAGCACAAGTAATCAGAAATAATCAGAACTCAATCAAACGCAAACAGATGTGCTTACCCCAGAGCTGGAAAGTCTCGATCTCACATCAGCACAGTCGATCTACGTGAGTGAGCCTCCTGCACAATCCGCTTGCCTTCTTTTATAATAACACTTTCCTGTTTTCCACAGTCATGAAAATTCTAACCGTCAAGAATTCCATATTTCCACGGTTATGACAATTCTGACCGTCAAGAATTCGTTCCTCATTCTAAGGAAACTCTCTGAGGCTTATCTTATCTGACTGGATAATAAAAACATTGTTACATCTGCTTTTTCCTTTTAAATTTTAAGGGCTCAAGTCTTTGTTTTCTTTCCCTCTTTAATTCAAGAACACTGCATTATGTGTCAGGTCCTATCTTTACAGACTGTTGACAGTGATGAATGAGTCTGATTTCCTCGTCCAAAAAGACGGTGCAATCAGAAATGTATGCAAAAAAAAAGTGCATATAGACACATGGAAGCCGGCTCCAGTGGTCTTACCCTAAATAGCTGATATTTGAATGACACCCTCTTACCAGGCTCAGCTCTGTACCCAAAAGGACCTGCAAACATCACCCTGTAGATATTAGGAAACTATAGCAAAACTCCCACCCCGATTTCAGTGCTATGAAAACTAGCCTGAATGAAAGAACTCCAGAAGACATGGGTAAATTGGAAGGCATTGGAACTGAGGGCTTCAGATAGACATGGTTTTCTTGCTTGTGTACAAGAAATAGTCATACCAAAAAAGCATAAAAATAGGTCTTCTAAGGCTTCCCTGGTGGTCCAGGGGGTAAAGAGTCTGCCTGGCAGTACAAGGGGCACTGGTTCAATCCCTGGCCTGGGAAGATCCCATGTGCCATGGAGCGGCTGTCGTGGGCACCGCGTCGGAGTCTCCCCTGATTACTATTCTCACTAGTTCTTGCTAAGAGAAACTATATTAAATAGCTCAGAGACCTTTACATGAACATGGCGTGGTCCCCTCAGGGCGTGAGCCTCGGACCTCGACAATAAAGTATCGTGGTCTCAAGTATTGTCAGACCAAGAGTGGATTTATTAATCATCAAATAAAGGCAAGCACAAGTAATCAGAAATAATCAGAACTCAATCAAACGCAAACAGATGTGCTTACCCCAGAGCTGGAAAGTCTCGATCTCACATCAGCACAGTCGATCTACGTGAGTGAGCCTCCTGCACAATCCGCTTGCCTTCTTTTATAATAACACTTTCCTGTTTTCCACAGTCATGAAAATTCTAACCGTCAAGAATTCCATATTTCCACGGTTATGACAATTCTGACCGTCAAGAATTCCGTATTTCCTCATTCTAAGGAAACTCTCTGAGGCTTATCTTATCTGACTGGGGATTAGAACTCAAAAAGAAGGAACAAGCAGGCTTTTACATTGGCTTTAACATTGTGAGCTATTTGCCTGCCTTCCTCCTTTTATTAGGAAAAATTTACATAAAAATCAAAATAAAACTACTGTCTTAGTCATTCGAAACTATGATTAAAGAAAAACCTATTCCTGGCTTATTTGACCATAGTTACTTTTAGACACAAATTTCTTCTCTTTTTATATTTTTTCCAACTAGAAATTCTAAATTAATTAGTAATCATAAAGAAGCTTTTTGTCTCTCTAGAGATGTAAAAGAGGTCATCACCAGAGCCCTTTCTCCCCCATCAACACCTAGTTTATAGAAAAACATTCTTACAATTCTTAAGTTACAGAGGGCACTCCTTTGAGTTGTAAAGTGTTTCATTAACATTAAAAAGCAGGTAAGAGGAAGAACCTTTGTGCTCTGTATAGGTCTCAGAGAGGGGAGGCTTGCAGGCTAAGCTTATCCTCAATGTGAGGAGACACTTGTCTGCTTATCCCGGACATCCCCTCCCATTTCTCCTGTGAGAAGCGAACATGCCCCCAACCTGCCCACGATATGGCTGGACCAGTGTGTCCAATTACGAGCCAGAGCTCTGGAGTACATGCGCCCAGAGCCAGTGCTCTGCAACCAGAGAGGCCACCGTAATGGGAAGCCCACACAGGCTAAAGAATAAAGATGGATGAAAATAAATAAATGAAAAACCAAGAAAAAAAAGGACAAATTTAAAAAAAGAGAAAAACTTAAAAAAAAAAAATAGGTCTTCCCAATACAATTGGGAAAATGATTCCAGTTGTTGTATTTCCCTCTTCACAACTTCAGCAATAATTTCTTACTGCATGCTCATGTCATAAAGCTTCACTTGACAGTAAAAATCTGAATTTATTGCTTCAACAAGGCACGTACATTATATCAGCGTGACCATGCATCCTGATTTGGTTATGATAGTTCAGCCTTATTCGCACTGTCCTGATATAATTATTAATAGCATTACTTTCACTTGCAAAGGTAGCCCAGTTTGAATGATAAATGCATTTATATAGTCAACCTAATTTGTTTTTAAATTTTTATTGGGGTATAGTTGGTTCACAATGTTGTCTTAGTTTCAGGTGTACAGTTGACCTAATTTTAGTAACTCTCTCTAAAATTTGGAAAAAAAAAAAAGTTAAAGGTATTCTGACGCTTAAGGTACCTTAATATTATGAGAAGTTGGACTCATTTTCAATATCCTTTATATCATAGATTGACAGAATCACAGTGATAAAAGCTTATTTACCATTTATTAAGAAGCGAGTTTTCTCATCATTATGGTAATGACTTTGCTCATGTTATTTCACATACAAGCTATATGGTTTCATTTTTAACCAGTCTCTATAGATGTGGAAATGAAGCACAAGACAGAGCCATGGCTTGTGGAGGAATCAGCCAGAGGTGAGTTGAACTATCCTGAAGGAGGAACACACACTCACGGTATCCAGAGTAAGTGAAGAAGTTACCTAATTTGTAAAAGAGGCAGGCAATGAGGCACAAGGCAGAGCCAGGGAAGGCCACTTTGTCAAAGACCAACCATATTCCCTGGTTAGCACCTTAAAAGAAGTTGAAACACTAACCCTTCTTGGCTTTGGAGTTTGAGTAAAATATTCAGCCTCCCTGACATCCACTGAATCCAGAATACTGGGATTCAAGCCTTTGCGAGAATAAAGTTTTTTTCTCCTGTCAACTGTCTCCACCCCCAGCTTTTCCTTGGCCATATACTGTCTCTCTAGAGCTCTCCAGGGCACTATCAAATTATAAAGATATCTATGACTTCTAACAATCCAAGGGTAATTAAAAATAGATTCAAGAGTTATCATGGTCTGCAAAATCCCTGCTATGGCTCAGCTGCAGGGGACTCATTTCTCATCTTCTCTCAGATTAATCTACTGGCTGATACCATGGAACATGGTCAGGGGATCTGAGCACTGGGAGAAGGGTCCGACCTCTCCTCTTGCATTATTCACATTATCACTGCCACTAGCACTGGAGTCTCATTTCCAACATCATGATACATCTAATCCCCCCAGGTTTCCACAGCTAATCAAATCTCCATGAAGTTTAATTTAATGTAATTTAATGTAATACTGCCCTCTTGTGCCTCACCATGTGAGGGGCCTTTTTGGGCAAAGATGATCTTTAATTAAAAATAAAATGTATCATTTCAGCACCTTATTGAACTTTGTATATTGGAGAGGGTAAGATGCATTTTATTGTTTATCTCCCTTCATTTTTTATTCTAGTCTTCCATTACACTGGTTTCCATCACTGATAACTGCTGGCCAAGGAAATCGATTCTAAAGGCACACTTTAACATAAATCCACATGTGATTATTTTAAAGTAGCATATGGACGGAAATAGCAAACAATGAATTCAGGCTGCCCAGGAATGAGGAGTGCAGGAGAAACTGAGTAAGAAATCAGGAAATGAAAAGAAACTTATTAAATAGACTTGCCACAGCTGGCTTAGTGATTTCAATAGACTTGGTTAATGGGAAAAACAATCAGAGAGAGACCTTTAATTGCTTTTCTGCTGAGTTCCTTTCCACATCTCCATGTTTTCAGAGATTAATTAGGAGTTCCAATGACAACTTAAAACTAAACTCAGTAAGGCAGATCAGGGAATTTTTTTTTTAATGGTGGTATGCTCTAAAGACTTCTGAGCAGTGTATCTCATAAAATTGATGGTCAGTGGTTCCAGTTGGCTAAAGGTTATTTGTAAGCAATATATAATGTAAGGGCAAAACCTAACATCAAACAGCACACAAACTGCCACTTTTTGAGTCATATTCACAGCTCAGAAATGGGGCCTCGGTATTTTTCTCTTGAAGTCACTCCCTGACTTATCCCCTATTTGGCCATACTTGGCCTTCTGATAAACTCTTTTTACCAAGTCCAGGCATTTTGGCTTTGCCCAAGGGTCCGTACATTCCGGATGTCCTGAATGACCAAGAAGCCCTTTCCTTTATCTCCTAGTTCCACTGTTTTAAGTATTACGCCCCTGCTGTTCCTCCTTCCATCAGTTCCGTACATTGTGATAGGGTCATGGACATTTCAGATCTGAGCACTGGGAGAAGGGTCCGACCTCTCCTCTTGCATTATTCACATTATCACTGCCACTAGCACTGGAGTCTCATTTCCAACATCATGATACATCTAATCCCCCCAGGTTTCCACAGCTAATCAAATCTCCATGAAGTTTAATTTAATGTAATTTAATGTAATACTGCCCTCTTGTGCCTCACCATGTGAGGGGCCTTTTTGGGCAAAGATGATCTTTAATTAAAAATAAAATGTATCATTTCAGCACCTTATTGAACTTTGTATATTGGAGAGGGTAAGATGCATTTTATTGTTTATCTCCCTTCATTTTTTATTCTAGTCTTCCATTACACTGGTTTCCATCACTGATAACTGCTGGCCAAGGAAATCGATTCTAAAGGCACACTTTAACATAAATCCACATGTGATTATTTTAAAGTAGCATATGGACGGAAATAGCAAACAATGAATTCAGGCTGCCCAGGAATGAGGAGTGCAGGAGAAACTGAGTAAGAAATCAGGAAATGAAAAGAAACTTATTAAATAGACTTGCCACAGCTGGCTTAGTGATTTCAATAGACTTGGTTAATGGGAAAAACAATCAGAGAGAGACCTTTAATTGCTTTTCTGCTGAGTTCCTTTCCACATCTCCATGTTTTCAGAGATTAATTAGGAGTTCCAATGACAACTTAAAACTAAACTCAGTAAGGCAGATCAGGGAATTTTTTTTTTAATGGTGGTATGCTCTAAAGACTTCTGAGCAGTGTATCTCATAAAATTGATGGTCAGTGGTTCCAGTTGGCTAAAGGTTATTTGTAAGCAATATATAATGTAAGGGCAAAACCTAACATCAAACAGCACACAAACTGCCACTTTTTGAGTCATATTCACAGCTCAGAAATGGGGCCTCGGTATTTTTCTCTTGAAGTCACTCCCTGACTTATCCCCTATTTGGCCATACTTGGCCTTCTGATAAACTCTTTTTACCAAGTCCAGGCATTTTGGCTTTGCCCAAGGGTCCGTACATTCCGGATGTCCTGAATGACCAAGAAGCTCCCTTTCCCTTTATCTCCTAGTTCCACTGTTTTAAGTATTACGCCCCCTGCTGTTCTCCTTCACACAGATTCCCCCATCAGTGGCGTGACAGAGAAGCACAAGTATTCTGAATGGTGATGAATAGGGTCATATTACCTGGGTTTAGCAAGTGGGGACGGGTTTTCCTGAGGACTTTCACTCTCCCTGAGAAAAGATACCCTGACTGGGTAAGGAAAGGGGACAGAAAAGGAGGATTACTTCCAAAGAGAGGCACAGCAAAAGAATTCAAGAGTTAAAATCAATCAGACAGAAGAGAAACAAGACTTGGGGAGGTTCATCTTGTTCCATTTTTCAGGAAAGAATAGGAACTCATCATTATACTATCGTGCTCCTCTCTTGATTCTTAGTCTCTTGTTTTCAGGGCACATAGAGTTCTGTACCTAGCAACTCCTTCCAACTACCAAAACCACATCTCAATCATGCAGCTGATAAAACTTGGTCACAGGCAGAAATGATTACAAAAGTTGAGCAAGCGATTTTTAAATCTCATAGACTGCAAAACCCATGGCATCTAGAGATGACCTGAGTTCAAATCCAATACTTCACTCTAGCCTTCAGTGTCTTCATGTGCAAAGCACAAGTATTAATAGTACCTTTCTCACAAGGCTTTTGTGAGGATTTCCAAACTGCTTAGCCAAGTGCCCAATGCATCACAATCACAGCAAGACAATCTTAGCTATTATATGCATTTCAATTGTGAACAAACTTTTAGGCAGAAAGAACAAATTTGGGTGACATTTAGGTAAGAGTGGGCTAGAAAAGGGTTAAACCTCAGCCAAGTCTCAATCAGTTGGCTAAAGGTTATTTGTAAGCAATATATAATGTAAGGGCAAAACCTAACATCAAACAGCACACAAACTGCCACTTTTGAGTCATATTCACAGCTCAGAAATGGGGCCTCGGTATTTTTCTCTTGAAGTCACTCCCTGACTTATCCCCTATTTGGCCATACTTGGCCTTCTGATAAACTCTTTTTACCAAGTCCAGGCATTTTGGCTTTGCCCAAGGGTCCGTACATTCCGGATGTCCTGAATGACCAAGAAGCTCCCTTTCCCTTTATCTCCTAGTTCCACTGTTTTAAGTATTACGCCCCCTGCTGTTCTCCTTCACACAGATTCCCCCATCAGTGGCGTGACAGAGAAGCACAAGTATTCTGAATGGTGATGAATAGGGTCATATTACCTGGGTTTAGCAAGTGGGGACGGGTTTTCCTGAGGACTTTCACTCTCCCTGAGAAAAGATACCCTGACTGGGTAAGGAAAGGGGACAGAAAAGGAGGATTACTTCCAAAGAGAGGCACAGCAAAAGAATTCAAGAGTTAAAATCAATCAGACAGAAGAGAAACAAGACTTGGGGAGGTTCATCTTGTTCCATTTTTCAGGAAAGAATAGGAACTCATCATTATACTATCGTGCTCCTCTCTTGATTCTTAGTCTCTTGTTTTCAGGGCACATAGAGTTCTGTACCTAGCAACTCCTTCCAACTACCAAAACCACATCTCAATCATGCAGCTGATAAAACTTGGTCACAGGCAGAAATGATTACAAAAGTTGAGCAAGCGATTTTTAAATCTCATAGACTGCAAAACCCATGGCATCTAGAGATGACCTGAGTTCAAATCCAATACTTCACTCTAGCCTTCAGTGTCTTCATGTGCAAAGCACAAGTATTAATAGTACCTTTCTCACAAGGCTTTTGTGAGGATTTCCAAACTGCTTAGCCAAGTGCCCAATGCATCACAATCACAGCAAGACAATCTTAGCTATTATATGCATTTCAATTGTGAACAAACTTTTAGGCAGAAAGAACAAATTTGGGTGACATTTAGGTAAGAGTGGGCTAGAAAAGGGTTATGCCTTTTATTCACCTCAGAGTCACACACAGGTCTCCAACTTAGCACAGTGAAAGACCAGGTTTACTATCTCATAAAGCAAAGCAAGATACACTTCATAAACCTGTAACAGTCGAGGCTGAGCTCGCAGCCAGCTGCCCTGGAGGCCAACCCCACCCACCAACGTCCCCATAGTAACTGTAGCCAAACCATACTAGAGAGGCAAACACAAGAGATATCCCTGGAGTGCCTGGCTCTGGTGACCAAGGGGCATTGTGCCAGTGGGCCCCACAGGACACATTCCATATAAGGCCACTCTTTCAAGACTGTAAGATTGTAGCAAATATACATAATACATAGAAACAAACAGAGACTAGACAAAGTGACGAGACAAAGGAAAACCTTGAAAATGAAAGGACAAAAAAAAAATCTCAGAATAAGAACTAAACAAAATGGAGATACGCAATATGCCAGTAAAGAATTCAAAGTAATAGTCACAAAGATTTTCACTGAAATCAATAAGAATAACAACAAAGAGAAAATATTTTTTGTTTAAATCTGATCTAAAGAATACAGTAACTAAAACAAAAGATACTCTATAAGGAACCAACAACATATGAGAGGATATAGCAAAAAAAGATGAGGAATGTGGAAGATGGGGTAATTAAAATCATCCAACTGGAGTCACAGAAAAGAAAAAAGAATTTTAAAAAATGGGGATACTAGAAATCAATTATAAGAAAAGTGGGAAAACACACAAACACATAGAGGCTGAACAACATGCTTCAAAACTACTGATGGGTCAATGAAGGAATCAAAGTAAAAACCAACAAATATCTGGAGACAAATGAAAATAAAAACACAATCCAAAATCTATGGTCAGCAAGAAAAACAGTTCTAAGAGGGAAGTTTATGGTGATACCTCAGAAAACAAGAAAAATCTCAAGGAAACAATCTAAACTTATACCTAAAGGAACTCAAAAAAGAATGACAAATAAAGCCCAAGTTAGCAAAGGAAGGAATTAATAAAGATCACACCAGAAGCAAATGAAACAGAGATTTAAAAAATAGAAAAATCAATGATACTAAGAGCTGATTATTTTTAAAAATAAAAAAAGTTACAACCAACACCACAGAAATACAAAGGATCCTAAGAGATTACTACAACAAATTATACACCACCAAACTGGACACTCTGTAAGAAATGGATAAATTACTAGAAATATATAGAATCTTCAAAGACTAAACCAGGGAGAAATGGAAAATCTGAACAAATTAATCAGTCGAAATGAAACTGATTCAATAAATAAAAAGTTCTGAACAAATGAAAGCCTAGGACTAGATGACTTCACATGTGATTTCTACCAAACAAATGAAGTAGAGTTAATACCTATACTTCTCAAAATATTCCAAAACATTTCAGGAACACTTCCATATTCATTCCAAAGGGCCAAAAATAACCCTAATACCAAAACCAAATAAAGGCACTACCAAAAAGAAAATTATAGGCCAATATCACTGATAAACAGAGATGCAGAAATCTTCAGCAAAGTATTAACAAACCAAGTATGCTTTACATTAAAAGGATCATACATGGGCTTCCCTGGTGGTCCAGTGAGAAAAGAGTTCACCTGGCAGTGCAAGGGGCGCTGGTTCGATCCCTGGCCTGGAAAGATTCCACGTGCAGCAGAGCAGCTGGACTGGTGTATCCAACTAGGAGCCAGTGCTCTGGAGTACATGCACCCAGAGCTGGTGCTCTGCCAAGAGAGAGGCCACTGCCATGGGAGGCCCACACAGGCCAAAGAATAAAGATGGATGAAAAATAAACAAATGGAAAACCAATAAAAGAGGACAAAATTTAAAGAAAAAAATTCCCTTCTCTAAAAAAAAAAAGAAAAAACAATAAAAGGATCATACACAAGGATCAGTGGGATTTATTCCAGAGATGAAGAAAATGGTTCAGTATGTGTAAAATCAGTCAATGTGATATATTATAATAACAAAAGACAAAAGTCATATGATTATCTCAATAGATACAGAGAAAGCTTTTGACAAAATTTACCATCCATTTGTGCTTCTCTGGTGGCTCGACAGGTTGCCTGCCAATGCAGGAGACCCAGGTTCAATCCATGGGTCATGAAGTCCCCTGGAAAAGGAAATGGCAACCTGTTCCGGTATGCTTGCCTGAGAAATCCCATGGACAGAGGAGCCTGGTGGGTTGTCATCCATGGGGATGCAAAGGAGTCAGACATGACTTAGCAACTAAACAACAACAACCATCCATTTATGATTAAAAAAAAAAAAAACAACTCTCAACAAAGTGGAAATAAAGGGAGCAAATCTCACCATAATAAAGGTCATATACAACAAACCCATGGCTAATAAGCTCAGCAATGAAAAAGTGAAAGCTTTTTCTCTAAGATCAGGAATAAGACAAAGATGCACACTAGTCCCATTCCTATATAACATAGTATTGGAAGTCCAAGCCAAAGCAATCATATAAGAAAATGAAATGAAAGGCATCCAAATAGGGAAGGAGGAAATTAAATCCATCACTATTCTATATACAGAAAACCCTAAAGACTTTACCAAAAAAGAAAAAAAAAAAAAACCACACTACAATGAATAAATGAATTTAGTAACCTTGCAGGATACAAAGTCAGCATACAGAAATCTTTGCATACCTACACACTAATAAAAAAATCACAAACAGAAATGAAGAAAGCAATTCTAATCACAATTGCATCAAAAAGAATACAATACCTAGAAAAATATTCAACCAAGAAGGTACTACCATCTTAGTATAGTAAGGGCTATACTCTGAACATTGTAAGACACTGATGAAATAAACTTAAGACAATACAAGTAAGTGCACCCAGAGCTGGTGCTCTGCCAAGAGAGGCCACTGCCATGGAGGCCCACACAGGCCAAAGAATAAAGATGGATGAAAAATAAACAAATGGAAAACCAATAAAAGAGGACAAAATTTAAAGAAAAAAATTCCCTTCTCTAAAAAAAAAAAGAAAAAACAATAAAAGGATCATACACAAGGATCAGTGGGATTTATTCCAGAGATGAAGAAAATGGTTCAGTATGTGTAAAATCAGTCAATGTGATATATTATAATAACAAAAGACAAAAGTCATATGATTATCTCAATAGATACAGAGAAAGCTTTTGACAAAATTTACCATCCATTTGTGCTTCTCTGGTGGCTCGACAGGTTGCCTGCCAATGCAGGAGACCCAGGTTCAATCCATGGGTCATGAAGTCCCCTGGAAAAGGAAATGGCAACCTGTTCCGGTATGCTTGCCTGAGAAATCCCATGGACAGAGGAGCCTGGTGGGTTGTCATCCATGGGGATGCAAAGGAGTCAGACATGACTTAGCAACTAAACAACAACAACCATCCATTTATGATTAAAAAAAAAAAAAAACAACTCTCAACAAAGTGGAAATAAAGGGAGCAAATCTCACCATAATAAAGGTCATATACAACAAACCCATGGCTAATAAGCTCAGCAATGAAAAAGTGAAAGCTTTTTCTCTAAGATCAGGAATAAGACAAAGATGCACACTAGTCCCATTCCTATATAACATAGTATTGGAAGTCCAAGCCAAAGCAATCATATAAGAAAATGAAATGAAAGGCATCCAAATAGGGAAGGAGGAAATTAAATCCATCACTATTCTATATACAGAAAACCCTAAAGACTTTACCAAAAAAGAAAAAAAAAAAAAAACCACACTACAATGAATAAATGAATTTAGTAACCTTGCAGGATACAAAGTCAGCATACAGAAATCTTTGCATACCTACACACTAATAAAAAAATCACAAACAGAAATGAAGAAAGCAATTCTAATCACAATTGCATCAAAAAGAATACAATACCTAGAAAAATATTCAACCAAGAAGGTACTACCATCTTAGTATAGTAAGGGCTATACTCTGAACATTGTAAGACACTGATGAAATAAACTTAAGACAATACAAGTAAGTGGAAAGAGATACTGTGATCACGAATTACAAGAATTAATACTGTTAAAATGTCCAAAGTACACAAAATAATCTATAGATTCAAGCCAATAACTCTTAAAATAACAATATTATTTTTTTAAGACAAATGGAACAAATAATCCTAAAATTTGTATGGAACCATGAAATTTCCTAAATAGTCAAAAAAAATCTTAAAAGGAACAAAGCTAGAAGTATGCTCCCTGATTTTAAACTATATTACAAAGATACAGTCATTAAAGCTATATAGTATTGGCAGCAAAACAGACACAGATCAGTGGAACAGAATAGAAAACCCAAAAGTAAACCCATATTTATAAAGTCAATTAATTTATGATATAGTGCTAAACCTATATATGGGAGAAAAGCCTCTCTCATACACGGTGTTGGGAAAAGTGGAAACATAATTGAAAACAGCCCAGAAAACTAAAACTGGACCACTTTCTTGTACCATATGTAAAAATAAAGTCAAAATGAATCAAAGACTTAAATGTAAAATGAAATTTTAAAACTCCTAGAAGAAAATATCGGCAGCATCATGTTCTTTGGCAGAGGTCTCAGCAATATATTTTTTTTTTTAGGATTTTTTTCTTTTTTTCTTTTTCCTTTGGCCACTTCTATTGGTCTTTCATTTATTTATTTTCATCCATCTTTGTTCTTTGGCCTTTGTGGGCCTCCCACTGCAGTGGCCTCTGTCGCTGTGGAGCACCGCCTGTGGGCACATGCACTCCAGAGCCCTGGTTTGGTTGTTGGACACATCAGTCCAGCCGCTCCATGGCACGTGGGATCTTCCCAGGCCAGGGATCAAACCAGCGCCCCTTGCACTGCAAGGCGGTGTTCTTACCCACTGGACCTCCAAGGAAGCCCAGCAATATTTTTGATATCTCTTTAGACTATGGCAATGAAAATAAAAATAAATTCAAAAAAACAATACCTAGAAAATATTCAACCAAGAAGGTACTACCATCTTAGTATAGTAAGGGCTATACTCTGAACATTGTAAGACACTGATGAAATAAACTTAAGACAATACAAGTAAGTGGAAAGAGATACTGTGATCACGAATTACAAGAATTAATACTGTTAAAATGTCCAAAGTACACAAAATAATCTATAGATTCAAGCCAATAACTCTTAAAATAACAATATTATTTTTTTAAGACAAATGGAACAAATAATCCTAAAATTTGTATGGAACCATGAAATTTCCTAAATAGTCAAAAAAAATCTTAAAAGGAACAAAGCTAGAAGTATGCTCCCTGATTTTAAACTATATTACAAAGATACAGTCATTAAAGCTATATAGTATTGGCAGCAAAACAGACACAGATCAGTGGAACAGAATAGAAAACCCAAAAGTAAACCCATATTTATAAAGTCAATTAATTTATGATATAGTGCTAAACCTATATATGGGAGAAAAGCCTCTCTCATACACGGTGTTGGGAAAAGTGGAAACATAATTGAAAACAGCCCAGAAAACTAAAACTGGACCACTTTCTTGTACCATATGTAAAAATAAAGTCAAAATGAATCAAAGACTTAAATGTAAAATGAAATTTTAAAACTCCTAGAAGAAAATATCGGCAGCATCATGTTCTTTGGCAGAGGTCTCAGCAATATTTTTTTTTTTAGGATTTTTTTCTTTTTTTCTTTTTCCTTTGGCCACTTCTATTGGTCTTTCATTTATTTATTTTCATCCATCTTTGTTCTTTGGCCTTTGTGGGCCTCCCACTGCAGTGGCCTCTGTCGCTGTGGAGCACCGCCTGTGGGCACATGCACTCCAGAGCCCTGGTTTGGTTGTTGGACACATCAGTCCAGCCGCTCCATGGCACGTGGGATCTTCCCAGGCCAGGGATCAAACCAGCGCCCCTTGCACTGCAAGGCGGTGTTCTTACCCACTGGACCTCCAAGGAAGCCCAGCAATATTTTTGATATCTCTTTAGACTATGGCAATGAAAATAAAACAAATGGGATCAAATCAAACCAAAAATTCTGCACAGTCAAAGAAGCTCTTCACAAAACAAAAAGGCAACCTACTAAATGGAAAACATTTGTAAATGATATTTCTAAAAAAGAGGGTTAATACTGTAAGTATATAAAAAGCTCAAAGCAAAACTTCTATTAAAAGGAGGCAGAGGACCTGAACAGACATTTTTCCAAGGAAGACATACAGATGGTCAAAAAGTACCTGAAAGGATGCTAAAAGCATCAATAATCATCAAGAAAATGCAAATCAAAACCACAATGAGATACCACTTCACATTTGTCAGAAGGGCTATCATCGAAAAGGTTAACATATAAAACAGACAACATGCAAGTGTTAGGAAGTATATGGGAAAAAAAGGAAACTTTGTGCACTTTTGCTGGAAATGTAAATATATGTAGCCACTATGGAAAGCAGTATGGAAGTTTCTCAAAAAATTAAAAATAGAACTATACCATATTACATAGCAATTCCATTTCTGGGTATTTGCCTAAAGAAAACAAAAACACTAATTTGAATAGATATAGGCACCCCTATGTCCACTGCAGTACTATTTACAATTGCCCAGATATGGAAGTAATCTAAATCTCCATTGGTATCTCCAGTGGATAAAGAAGATGCAGTATATATAATGGACTATTTTTCAGTCATTTAAAAAAAATGAAATCTTGCCATTTTAGGCAACATGAACGGACCTAGAAGACAAACATCATGTTATTAAATAAGTAGGTTTCAGCATGTGATATGCAGCATAGGAAATATCATCAATAACACTGTAATAACTTTGTATACTGACACATGGTTTCGAGATTTATTGTAGTGATCAATTTGTAATGTATATAAATGTCAAATCACTCTGTTGTACACTTGAAACTAATGTGTCTTACCCACTGGAGCCCTGGTTTGGTTGTTGGACACATCAGTCCAGCCGCTCCATGGCACGTGGGATCTTCCCAGGCCAGGGATCAAACCAGCGCCCCTTGCACTGCAAGGCGGTGTTCTTACCCACTGGACCTCCAAGGAAGCCCAGCAATATTTTTGATATCTCTTTAGACTATGGCAATGAAAATAAAACAAATGGGATCAAATCAAACCAAAAATTCTGCACAGTCAAAGAAGCTCTTCACAAAACAAAAAGGCAACCTACTAAATGGAAAACATTTGTAAATGATATTTCTAAAAAAGAGGGTTAATACTGTAAGTATATAAAAAGCTCAAAGCAAAACTTCTATTAAAAAGGAGGCAGAGGACCTGAACAGACATTTTTCCAAGGAAGACATACAGATGGTCAAAAAGTACCTGAAAGGATGCTAAAAGCATCAATAATCATCAAGAAAATGCAAATCAAAACCACAATGAGATACCACTTCACATGTGTCAGAATAGCTATTATCGAAAAGGTTAACATATAAAAACAGACAACATGCAAGTGTTAGGAAGTATATGGGAAAAAAAGGAAACTTTGTGCACTTTTGCTGGAAATGTAAATATATGTAGCCACTATGGAAAGCAGTATGGAAGTTTCTCAAAAAATTAAAAATAGAACTATACCATATTACATAGCAATTCCATTTCTGGGTATTTGCCTAAAGAAAACAAAAACACTAATTTGAATAGATATAGGCACCCCTATGTCCACTGCAGTACTATTTACAATTGCCCAGATATGGAAGTAATCTAAATCTCCATTGGTATCTCCAGTGGATAAAGAAGATGCAGTATATATAATGGACTATTTTTCAGTCATTTAAAAAAAATGAAATCTTGCCATTTTAGGCAACATGAACGGACCTAGAAGACAAACATCATGTTATTAAATAAGTAGGTTTCAGCATGTGATATGCAGCATAGGAAATATCATCAATAACACTGTAATAACTTTGTATACTGACACATGGTTTCGAGATTTATTGTAGTGATCAATTTGTAATGTATATAAATGTCAAATCACTCTGTTGTACACTTGAAACTAATGTATGTCAACCATACTTCAACTAAAAAAGAAAAAATATTTAAATGCTAACATATAAATAGTGAAAATAAAATAAGGCACAAATCTGACTACCCTCTCCCTAAAAACATCTTTTCATGGCATGTCATACCTAAAGAATCTAGCCATGACTGACAAGACCATTTATAGTGTTGCCCCTGACCAATGTACTATGAGGCTTCCCAGGTGGCACTAGTAGGGGTCAAGAATCTGCCTACCAGGCTTCCGTGGTGGCCCAGTGGGTAGGGACACCGCCTTGCAGTGCAAGGGGTACCAGTTTGATCCCTGGCCTGGGAGGATCCCACGTGCTGTGGAGCAGCTGGACTAATGTGCCCAACTACTGAGCCGGAGCTCTGGAGCGCATGCACCCAGAGCCGGTACTCTGCAGCAAGAGAGGTCGCTGCAATGGGAGGCCCACACAGGCCAAGGAGCAAAGATGGACAAAAATAAATAGATGAAAGACCAATAGCAGTGTGCAAAAAGATAACTGATGAATGTGCCCACCCATGCAGGGGATACAAATGACATGGTTTGATCCCTGGATCGGGAAGATACAGGAGGAAAATGGCAACCAAGTATTCTTGCTTAAAAAATTCCATGGACAACAGGAGCCTGGTAGGCTGCAGTCCACCAGACCACCTAGAATCAGACACAACTGAGCATGCACATACCCTGACCAGTAACTCCATAGAAATCTTTAATAATCTTTAATGGGCATCACACTGCTTGCGGTCTTGTCAAAATGCAGATTTTGACTTTTAAAAGCTGCCCAGATATGGAAGTAATCTAAATCTCCATTGGTATCTCCAGTGGATAAAGAAGATGCAGTATATATAATGGACTATTTTTCAGTCATTTAAAAAAAATGAAATCTTGCCATTTTAGGCAACATGAACGGACCTAGAAGACAAACATCATGTTATTAAATAAGTAGGTTTCAGCATGTGATATGCAGCATAGGAAATATCATCAATAACACTGTAATAACTTTGTATACTGACACATGGTTTCGAGATTTATTGTAGTGATCAATTTGTAATGTATATAAATGTCAAATCACTCTGTTGTACACTTGAAACTAATGTATGTCAACCATACTTCAACTAAAAAAGAAAAAATATTTAAATGCTAACATATAAATAGTGAAAATAAAATAAGGCACAAATCTGACTACCCTCTCCCTAAAAACATCTTTTCATGGCATGTCATACCTAAAGAATCTAGCCATGACTGACAAGACCATTTATAGTGTTGCCCCTGACCAATGTACTATGAGGCTTCCCAGGTGGCACTAGTAGGGGTCAAGAATCTGCCTACCAGGCTTCCGTGGTGGCCCAGTGGGTAGGGACACCGCCTTGCAGTGCAAGGGGTACCAGTTTGATCCCTGGCCTGGGAGGATCCCACGTGCTGTGGAGCAGCTGGACTAATGTGCCCAACTACTGAGCCGGAGCTCTGGAGCGCATGCACCCAGAGCCGGTACTCTGCAGCAAGAGAGGTCGCTGCAATGGGAGGCCCACACAGGCCAAGGAGCAAAGATGGACAAAAATAAATAGATGAAAGACCAATAGCAGTGGCCAAAAAGAAAAAAAAAGAATCTGCCCACCCATGCAGGGGATACAAATGACATGGTTTGATCCCTGGATCGGGAAGATACAGGAGGAAAATGGCAACCAAGTATTCTTGCTTAAAAAATTCCATGGACAACAGGAGCCTGGTAGGCTGCAGTCCACCAGACCACCTAGAATCAGACACAACTG
The DNA here is from genome assembly GCA_022376925.1 of Tragulus kanchil. NCBI lineage: Eukaryota > Metazoa > Chordata > Mammalia > Artiodactyla > Tragulidae > Tragulus > Tragulus kanchil. The sequence continues at coordinate 195,661,995 of JAIOJX010000030.1, read as the reverse complement.
AGCATGCACATACCCTGACCAGTAACTCCATAGAAATCTTTAATAATCTTTAATGGGCATCACACTGCTTGACGGTCTTGTCAAAATGCAGATTTTGACTTAGTAGATCAAAGTAGAGTCTAAGATGCTGCATTTCTTACAAACTCCCAAGTGATGATGAGGTCCAACTTCAAGAATCACATTTTGAAAAGCAACGGACTATAGCTTTCTCTTAGGAACACTCCAAGCCTCTTAGCCCACTGCCAATCTGGAATAAGTACCCTTTTGTGCTCCTTTCAAGCATCCCATGAATACTTTAATCCTAATATTCTCTACTTGCATTTTTCCTTCAGAGCTTATAAGAAACTTTAGAATAGGAAATTCTTTATCATTTATAAACCTTGGACAAGACTCAGTGTCAGGAATAGATCAAAGGATGGATGCACTGATGGATGGACAGAGATAGATGGGTCGACAGACAGGTAGATGGACAGAAAGATGAGGTAGATAGATTATGAATGAATGAATGAATGAGGGGCAGATCAGTCTTTTCATCTAGATACATAGAGAAGTTTTACTTGAATGAATTCTTAGGAGTTGTTTAAAATACATTTAATGAAATGCATTGCGACAAAAATCACCATGTGTGCTTATTAAAATCTTATCAAAAAATGTCAAGTATCTCTAAATGCATAACTCCTCTCCCCAAGAAGGGCACTATGTCCTTTATTTTGGCTTCCAACCATGCTAGAGAGATGACAATCTAGTCTGCTTCTAAAAAAAATTATTTGACAGTGTCTTCTTTCATTGTGCAGTGTGCAGGCTTTTATTCATTCTATGTAATCCACATCTACATCAGAGATGCAGTGCATCTCTGTTTCTACCACCACAGCTACTGTGTTTAAACTACCTTACAGTAACAAGATTAGCTGGACTTTAGTAAGCACTTGTTACCACCCAGGGCTTAACAGGAGCCTTGTTAAGCATGTTTATTCTAAATAGCTCTTAGAAACTATATAAGGATCCTAATGCATGATACATGATGAGATTAAAGAGGTTATGTTAGGCACCCAAGGTCAAAGACCTGGAAGTAGACTGGAATTTGGAACTCAGGACTCTCTGACCTCAGAAACCATACATTCAATCTCAACATCACAGAACATTCCAAGGAACATGCTTTGATCACTGATGGGCACATCAAGCCTTCGGGACATTTGTTTGGAAAGAACTTTGTTACCACTTCAGTGGATGACCATTGAAAATGTTCATCATTGAAATTTCCTTAACAGACAAAACTCTTTGTATTACCCCCTAGGGGGGTAAAACACACTCAACTTACCCCCAGCTTCCACACAGACCTTTGGAAACTCACCCTCCTGGACAATCTTAAATTTCTTCACTTCCATGTTTTATTTTATTAAAGCAGTGGTGGAGAATTAACACGTATACAGGAGTAAGTAAATGGCACATCAAACTACCCAAAGAATTCCATAAATTCTAAGTCTCCCCCAGACTAAAGGTGTTTTTCTTAGTATTGCTTACATTTCTGGAGTGATGATACTTTCAGGTAAGAATCCCAAAGTCTCGGAAACTTCCCTGATGATCTTACATATTGCAACTGAGTTTGCATGATACAATGAAGACTGAAGATTCATATCCCACAACTAAAGATCTCATGTGCCACAATGAAGACTGAAGATCCTATATGCCACACTAAGACCTGTCGCAGTCAAAACAAAACCCAAAGTTTGTAGCTGTCCTCTTGTTACTGGCATGGTTGCTGCTGAAATCTGTGTTCACCCGCAATTTAGACTACCTCAGTTTTAACCCACAATTACATTGCCCTGCCAATGTCTTCGGCCACTTCTCCATCTCTCTTGTAGCCTCATATTCCATGTGTGCTCTGTTTCCCTTTGTCAATACAGATGAGAAATTCAGTCCTTCGCCAGCATCCCCAAGAGTGATGCCGGAAACAGGGAAACATTTGTGAGAGGACAGGAGAACCTGGAGAAGAGTCACATCAGAGTTCCTGCCACATCACCAACCTTTCTCCTTACTGCCCTTCTCACTCATTGCCCAGAGAAGCTGACCTAGTTCCTCTCAAGGATACAGAATAAATATACCAGACACAGGTGTCCATGGACTCAACAACAATTTTCTCTTTTGCATTCTAATAGAACACTAACATTTTTAGCAATCCACCTGTACAAGCAACTCTGTGCTTCAGAATATATGTCCCCTCTCGCCAGTTCCAACAACAGGTCTGACTTGTCAAAGAGTAATCTCATTCCCCTTCTAGTGATATACGTAGGTAGGGGCAGCAACTGACGGTCAATGAGAAGTGAGGAAAGGTTTGCTGCGGGGATTCTGGGCAAGGTGTCCTCATCCTAAGGAGACAGCCAAGAAAAGAGACTGTTTCTTTCCTTGCTTCAGCCAGGGTGATGAGATGTAATACTGGGAACTGCTGCAGCCTCTTTGCTACCAGAGGAGAAGAAAGCTTATTTTGAGAATAACAAAGTAGAAAAATGGAAAGAATTCATGAGATAGATATAATCTAGTAAACTCAACAAACTCATTTTATTTTCTTCCTAGGTGCCCAGGAAACCACAGTTAATACCTACCCTTGAAGTCAGGTGCCACCACAAAATTGAGTTCTGACTAACAGATTATGGATGTAAATGATGTTTATAGGTTCCAGGCCTGGCCTCAAAAACATCCTGCTTGATTCTCCACATTGTTCTCCTTCTTCACCTGTAGGATGGATTGTGCCAGGGTGATTGTGAAGCTGTGTTCAAGGTGGAAGGACTACAGTGTAAAAGAAAATATTGTCCTTGAATGTAGTAGAAGCCTCTGTTTTCACAGAATGACTTACATATATATAACAGTACTGCTACACTGTGTGAAAGCACTGGCATCTCACGACTAGGCTGTTGTAGCATATTACAGACTGAAGCTTTGTGTCTTCTCCAAAACCATATGCTGAAACTTAATCTCCAATGTGATGGTATTTAAGGGGAGGTCTTTGCAAGATAATTACATCATGAGGGTGAAGCCCTCACAAATGGGATTAGTGTCCTTACAAGAGGCGGCCAGAGAGCTGGTTCTCTTTTAGCCTTGTGAAAATATAAAAACTTGGCTGTCTGAAACCCCAAAGAGATGCCTCAACAGAGCCTGGCCATGCTAGAACCTTCATCTTAGACTTCCAACGTCCAGATTTTTGTTGATTTTAGTCACTCAGTTTAAGCTATCTTGTTATAGTAGCACAAAGTAGGACACAGCACATGGCATTTTCTACACTAATTAATATAGCCAAATTCTTTGAATACTGAATCAGCTAAGTCTGAAGTCCTTCTAATGTTATACTTTGAACTCTTATGAGTCAAGCTTTCTTTAATCTTTAAACCCATTTGGGGAAATACCTGGTTCTTCCTTTGATACAAAGCATCTTAATGGAGAAATTCATATTTCTACAGTTCTTCCTTTCATACTTGTACACACAAACCCATCTAGGTGTTCATAGAGATGTAATACTGGGAACTGCTGCAGCCTCTTTGCTACCAGAGGAGAAGAAAGCTTATTTTGAGAATAACAAAGTAGAAAAATGGAAAGAATTCATGAGATAGATATAATCTAGTAAACTCAACAAACTCATTTTATTTTCTTCCTAGGTGCCCAGGAAACCACAGTTAATACCTACCCTTGAAGTCAGGTGCCACCACAAAATTGAGTTCTGACTAACAGATTATGGATGTAAATGATGTTTATAGGTTCCAGGCCTGGCCTCAAAAACATCCTGCTTGATTCTCCACATTGTTCTCCTTCTTCACCTGTAGGATGGATTGTGCCAGGGTGATTGTGAAGCTGTGTTCAAGGTGGAAGGACTACAGTGTAAAAGAAAATATTGTCCTTGAATGTAGTAGAAGCCTCTGTTTTCACAGAATGACTTACATATATATAACAGTACTGCTACACTGTGTGAAAGCACTGGCATCTCACGACTAGGCTGTTGTAGCATATTACAGACTGAAGCTTTGTGTCTTCTCCAAAACCATATGCTGAAACTTAATCTCCAATGTGATGGTATTTAAGGGGAGGTCTTTGCAAGATAATTACATCATGAGGGTGAAGCCCTCACAAATGGGATTAGTGTCCTTACAAGAGGCGGCCAGAGAGCTGGTTCTCTTTTAGCCTTGTGAAAATATAAAAACTTGGCTGTCTGAAACCCCAAAGAGATGCCTCAACAGAGCCTGGCCATGCTAGAACCTTCATCTTAGACTTCCAACGTCCAGATTTTTGTTGATTTTAGTCACTCAGTTTAAGCTATCTTGTTATAGTAGCACAAAGTAGGACACAGCACATGGCATTTTCTACACTAATTAATATAGCCAAATTCTTTGAATACTGAATCAGCTAAGTCTGAAGTCCTTCTAATGTTATACTTTGAACTCTTATGAGTCAAGCTTTCTTTAATCTTTAAACCCATTTGGGGAAATACCTGGTTCTTCCTTTGATACAAAGCATCTTAATGGAGAAATTCATATTTCTACAGTTCTTCCTTTCATACTTGTACACACAAACCCATCTAGGTGTTCATAGAACCAAGGCCGGGATTCACTCTGTTAAAGATTATCAGCGTATATAAATACTTTTCAAACACTCATCAGGAGTAATCTGCTTTCTAATTCTTACTCTGTGATTTTTCTGCCTCTCTACTGGCAAGATGTATCTCCGCACTTATTTCTTCTTGACAAGTCCAGTAAATTCTACCCAGCATCTTCTTCCAGCCAGCCAGGGCATCTACAGCAATGTGGGTTGTAGCAGTAAAGAATGTGGGAATCTCTCCTTCGATAAGTCTACTGATCAGAACGTCTTGAGTAGTTCCCTCTGATCTCACAATTAGTTGGATTTTCACCTGAGTCTCATCTTCTCAGTTCTTGGTTCAGCAGTTTCCCCTTAGGAAAAGGACACTGAAGTGATGTTAATCTCATTCATTTATAGGTGCATGCTTTTTTCAGCCCCTAGTCAAAAGGTGCAAGTGTGACTTCTCTCACCTTGCAGGAGTTCCATCCTTCTCAGCCTTTGGGCTCCATTGTCCTACCTGGTCCTGAAGCATCAATGGATCCACCCACACTCTAGTGGCTACCAGACTAATTCAGTTGGTCTTTCCCATGGGCTATGAAGACATATGAAAAACAGAGAGGAAACAAAATATTCCTAACAAACAGCACTATGGACATATATGGCAATTATCTACATATCTGGCATTCTTATGGTATTTTCCTTTATAAAATAAAATAATTTGTCTGACTCCAAAGTCTCTCCTGAAACTTCTATTCATTCTTCACTTTAGAGTTCATCATTTCCTCCTTTAGGAACCTGACTATGGTACATATGGTCCTTTAGCATATTCTTTGACATAGCAGTGTACAAAGGTTAAGAGCCTGGACTGTGGATCCAGCCAAAGGTACCTCTAGGCCTCAGTCTCCTCATCTGTAGAAAAGAGGAATAATACTACTGATTTAACCAGGTAGTGGTGAATAGTAATTGAGAGAACTGACTTAATGTTCCTAGAAGAATACATGGAACAAATTGCTCAATAAGAACACATGTAGGGTTTCCTGGAAGTCCAGTGGGTAAAGAGTCTGGCTTGCAGTGCAAGGGGCACCAGTTCAATCCCTGGCACAAGAAGATTCCACATGCCTCGGAATGGGTGGACCGGTGTGTCCAATGGCGAGCTAGTGCTCTGGGGTGCATGCACCCAGAGTTAGTGCTCTGCAGTGAGAGAGGCCACTGCGATGGAAGGCCCACACAAGCCAAAGAATAAAGATTGATGAAAAATAAATAAATAATAAAAAGAGGCCAAAAAAAAAAAACCACATGTAATTGCTTGTCCATCTGTCTCAGCTCTTCTAACAGTATGAGCTCCTTGAGTTAAAGAATAAAATCTTATCCATGCTTGTCTCTCTCAGTTGACCTTAAGTAGTGATCTGGATGTGCTGACTGAAAGAAGAAATGAATGAGAAATAAGTAACTAGAAGAGTTTCCAGCTGTGTCTATGGCTAATGCGCACTTATTTAGAGACGGTCCCACTGAAAATCACAGCATTATGGCCAGAGAATTCCAGGCTTTGATTCATCGGTCGTAACCCAGATCCACCTTGGTTCTGTTCTCTCAGCACCAGTGAGCTTTCTGATGCCTTTTCTGCTTCCACCCCTACCCTCAGTCCCCACTCCTGCTCTGTCCCCTGGCCTGGGTGAAAACATCCTACTTCTCCAACCACAAAGAAATGGTCCAGTAAGTTAACACCTACTATGAGGTGACTGAAAAGATGGGTTAGATAACTCATCTTTCTATGAAAAGATGCTAGTAATAAACTGTTAAATGATACAATCAAGTTATAACACTATTATAGAATGCCTGTTTTGATAAAACACACATTTTATATAAATACCAAAAGCCCAGATCTGTTGTTTTTTCCTGCACCCCAGACCTTAAATAATCATCTCCCTGGCCAGGCCCACTTTCATCAACTGGAATCAGAATTTCTGGGAGAGAAACACAAGCACTGTTATTTCTTAAAACCTCCCCAAGTGCTTCTAAAGATATACTGATATGTTATCAGTTACTGGTGCTGCCTGGCAGAATTTTTGGTGCTGTTATTTTTTTTCACTTATCTTTTTCTTTCCTTCCATAAACATGTATTGGTTTTACGATAAGAAAAAAAAAGTGCATATTCAAAGGGGCTGTAGGAAGCAGGGGAGGTTGGAGGCAATTCTTTGACATCAGCAGTTCTTTATTGGAAAAGGAAGAGTTTCAATTCTAGAAGTGCTTGTGTGCCACACTGTCTAAATTGAGATTCCACAGGAATTCTAGTGCTCTGGGGTGCATGCACCCAGAGTTAGTGCTCTGCAATGAGAGAGGCCACTGCGATGGAAGGCCCACACAAGCCAAAGAATAAAGATTGATGAAAATAAATAAATAATAAAAGAGGCCAAAAAAAAAAAACCACATGTAATTGCTTGTCCATCTGTCTCAGCTCTTCTAACAGTATGAGCTCCTTGAGTTAAAGAATAAAATCTTATCCATGCTTGTCTCTCTCAGTTGACCTTAAGTAGTGATCTGGATGTGCTGACTGAAAGAAGAAATGAATGAGAAATAAGTAACTAGAAGAGTTTCCAGCTGTGTCTATGGCTAATGCGCACTTATTTAGAGACGGTCCCACTGAAAATCACAGCATTATGGCCAGAGAATTCCAGGCTTTGATTCATCGGTCGTAACCCAGATCCACCTTGGTTCTGTTCTCTCAGCACCAGTGAGCTTTCTGATGCCTTTTCTGCTTCCGCCCCTACCCTCAGTCCCCACTCCTGCTCTGTCCCCTGGCCTGGGTGAAAACATCCTACTTCTCCAACCACAAAGAAATGGTCCAGTAAGTTAACACCTACTATGAGGTGACTGAAAAGATGGGTTAGATAACTCATCTTTCTATGAAAAGATGCTAGTAATAAACTGTTAAATGATACAATCAAGTTATAACACTATTATAGAATGCCTGTTTTGATAAAACACACATTTTATATAAATACCAAAAGCCCAGATCTGTTGTTTTTTCCTGCACCCCAGACCTTAAATAATCATCTCCCTGGCCAGGCCCACTTTCATCAACTGGAATCAGAATTTCTGGGAGAGAAACACAAGCACTGTTATTTCTTAAAACCTCCCCAAGTGCTTCTAAAGATATACTGATATGTTATCAGTTACTGGTGCTGCCTGGCAGAATTTTTGGTGCTGTTATTTTTTTTCACTTATCTTTTTCTTTCCTTCCATAAACATGTATTGGTTTTACGATAAGAAAAAAAAAGTGCATATTCAAAGGGGCTGTAGGAAGCAGGGGAGGTTGGAGGCAATTCTTTGACATCAGCAGTTCTTTATTGGAAAAGGAAGAGTTTCAATTCTAGAAGTGCTTGTGTGCCACACTGTCTAAATTGAGATTCCACAGGAATTCACTGGAAGGGCTAGCAGCACAAACACACCATTGTACAAGACAGATCAACATCAACCCGAGAATGGATAATTAAACAATAAACTGGGCAACTCCAAAAGACCAGCCTCATTTTTTAAGTTTATCAACGTTGGTAGCTGGGGCTTCACAGGTGACACTAGCAGGAGACGCAAGAGACACGGGTTTGATATGATCCCTGGGTGGGGAAGATCTCCTGGAGTAGGAAATGGCAACCTGCTTAAAGCCTGGCTTTCACTGTCATCTGCCATCAGACCTAAGCCAAAAGAAGACACTGCACACAGGAGTCCCCTGACAGTCCACAGGCTGTGGGATTATGAAGCAGATGCCAATGGCTTCTGCATGGATAAACACATTCAGTCCTCTCCAATATACAGAATTTGAAAATTATCTCTGAACTGTCTTTAGTGATCAAGATAATGATAAACTTAGGGACTTATTTAAGGAGTGGGGCAGACAGGGAGATCTGAGAAAATTCCACCAGTGACATTTGTAGGGCCTGGGTCAAGAGTTCAAACAGATCTCTATGCTACAGGAATCTGTTTTATGAATCAAGCTAAGAAACTTACTTAGCTAAATAAAAAAAGAGACATGACAACCAAATGTAACATGTGATCCAAGATTATGTCCATTAACTATAAAGGATATGAGTGGAACAGTTTATAAAACTTCAGTGAGGCTTGTAGATTAAATGATAGTCATTTACAAATGTTAATTTCCTTAAGCTGATGATTATATTCTTGTTATACAGTAGAATGTCTTCCTTTAGGTCAAGTATAAAATATAGGGGATGAATGGGCACTATGTTTGCAACTTACTTTCAAGTGGTTTAAGCAGTGAAAAGAACATTTTTTGTGTGGTTTCAACTTTTCCATAGGAAATGTAAACATCATTTTTAAGTAAACCCTCACCCTGAGATTCCACTATTACTGATATTACTAGTTGTCTCCAGTATAAGAGTATTGTCTTCTCTTGGTTCCTCTTTTCAAACTACTAACATCCCTGAAAGAGGATATTCATTTATTCAGTCAACAAAATTTTACCCACAAATTCAATGATTAATTTTTAGCACCCATTATGTCAGGGACTATGTCAGGCTGGAGGGATACACTAGCAAACTAAATTATTCTTGATCCTGCCTCTTTGGGGCTTCTGATCTAGTAAAGGAGAAAAAAATTAATCCAAAAGTCATACAAAAGAACTATAAAGTTCCAATCATGAAAAATACTGTAAAGAAATACCTGATGCCACAAAAGAATATGATAGAAGAATTTATTTGTTTGTATGATAGAAGACCAAGTTTGTTTGTTTGTTTGGGGCTCTAAAGATAAAAGAGTCAAAGATATGTAAGTTCACAGCATAAAGAAAGGAAAAAGCACAAACTACTTCTATGATGTGAGAAGTAAGAGGAATGTGGAAAAGTACATATGGATCTTAAAGGAGGGTTTGATCTTAACGTGACCATCAGGTAATGGAATACATGCCACATGATTCATACTTTGAAAAACAAGTAGGAAAAGAAGTGCACCCATATCCAAAGAATCCAGGCCAGCAGATGGTGGTCAAAGGGAGTGGGGGGAATCAAGGCATGTTGAGAGGTCAACATCATGGTATGTCTGTCACACAAACAGAGTATGGTAGGAGTCAGAGCTTCAAAGACAGGTTAGAACAGGATCAAGAATGATCAAAAATTTGGCCTTTTTTCCCCTAGGCAATGCAAAGCCAATACAGTTTGTAAAACAGTAGAGCTATACAGCCCCTCCTTTGCTTCAAGTTAGTGAGGCTTGTAGATTAAATGATAGTCATTTACAAATGTTAATTTCTTAGTTATACAAGTAGAATGTCTTCCTTTAGGTCAAGTATAAAATATAGGGATGAATGGGCACTATGTTTGCAACTTACTTTCAAGTGGTTTAAGCAGTGAAAAGAACATTTTTTGTGTGGTTTCAACTTTTCCATAGGAAATGTAAACATCATTTTTAAGTAAACCCTCACCCTGAGATTCCACTATTACTGATATTACTAGTTGTCTCCAGTATAAGAGTATTGTCTTCTCTTGGTTCCTCTTTTCAAACTACTAACATCCCTGAAAGAGGATATTCATTTATTCAGTCAACAAAATTTTACCCACAAATTCAATGATTAATTTTTAGCACCCATTATGTCAGGGACTATGTCAGGCTGGAGGGATACACTAGCAAACTAAATTATTCTTGATCCTGCCTCTTTGGGGCTTCTGATCTAGTAAAGGAGAAAAAAATTAATCCAAAAGTCATACAAAAGAACTATAAAGTTCCAATCATGAAAAATACTGTAAAGAAATACCTGATGCCACAAAAGAATATGATAGAAGAATTTATTTGTTTGTATGATAGAAGACCAAGTTTGTTTGTTTGTTTGGGGCTCTAAAGATAAAAGAGTCAAAGATATGTAAGTTCACAGCATAAAGAAAGGAAAAAGCACAAACTACTTCTATGATGTGAGAAGTAAGAGGAATGTGGAAAAGTACATATGGATCTTAAAGGAGGGTTTGATCTTAACGTGACCATCAGGTAATGGAATACATGCCACATGATTCATACTTTGAAAAACAAGTAGGAAAAGAAGTGCACCCATATCCAAAGAATCCAGGCCAGCAGATGGTGGTCAAAGGGAGTGGGGGGAATCAAGGCATGTTGAGAGGTCAACATCATGGTATGTCTGTCACACAAACAGAGTATGGTAGGAGTCAGAGCTTCAAAGACAGGTTAGAACAGGATCAAGAATGATCAAAAATTTGGCCTTTTTTCCCCTAGGCAATGCAAAGCCAATACAGTTTGTAAAACAGTAGAGCTATACAGCCACTCCTTTGCTTCAAGTTAACTTCACTCATCCAGAATTGAGAATCTAAAATGTTGAATGGATAAATGAGTCTTACACCTAAAAATTTGACTTAAAAAGTACAAGATAGTGTATGAACTAACATTCATTGTTGATATGGTCATATCAGTTTTAAATGACATAACCTCATTCCCTCACTGTCCCCTCTACTATCACAAAGGGCTGAAGCGTCCACACTCCCCCCCACAAGGAACCCCAATGTATGCCTGAAACGAGCTTCTGCCAAAAACCAGCTGATGGGCTTCCCCTGGTGGTCCAGTGGGTAAGGACACCGCCTTGCAGTGCAAGGGGCGCCAGTTCCATCCCTGGCCTGGGAAGATCCCTCGTGCTGCAGAGCAGCTGGACTGATGTGTCCAATCACTGAGCCCGAGCTCTGGAGCGCATGCGCCCAGAGCCAGTGCTCTGAGACAACAGAGGCCACCGCAATGGGAGGCCCACATGGGCCAAAGAACAAAGACGGATGAAAATGGACAAATGAAAGACCAATAGAAGTGGCCCGCCAGTCCCCCTCCCTCCCCAACCCACCCCCCGCCCAAAATAAATAAATAAATCTTTAAAAAAAAAAAACAAAAAAAAACAGCTGAATCCAACTGAAAAGGGATCTATAGGATCATATAACTGTCAGATCAAAAGAGTAACATAGGCGTAGTTCGACTCAGAGGTATAAGTAAACTCAAAGGAATTCTGTATCTTCCTCTATTTCTTGTATCTCCCTGTATCTGTTTGACTTCATTTTCAGCGAGATTCTCTCTTCATGGTGGCAAACCATCATAAGCAGCACACTTTCACTCGTATCTCACAAGCTTAGGATTCTTGGTAGTAAAGGTGAGACTTTTTCATAGCTTTGGGTAGGGGAGGAACAGAACAGAACAGAACTAAAAGGGATTAAGGGCACATTTCTAAATCCATCACAGTGTCTGAGTAAACAGGTTCATTTAACTGGTTGATCTGAGTCAGTCCATCTCAGATTACAGAGACTCAACTGAAAATTAGGCTGAGAATGTTCCAACTCTTTTATCCTAAGTTGTAGAAAGCCAACCTGCCTACACTTAAACAGGTTTCCCCAGTAGCTCAGTCCGAACCAGGAAGTACAGGAGATGTGGTTTCAATTCCTGAGTCAGAAAGATCTTCTGGAGGAGTAAATGTCAACCCATTCCAGTATTCTTTTTTTACATATGATTTTATTTTTATTTTACTTTTACAGAGTTTTTTTTTTTTTACTGCTGTACATAAACCCAAATCTGTCAGAGGTATATCCTTGACCCTTCCCATCTAAACCTCCCTCCTATCTCCCTCCCCATCCCATCCATCCAGGTTGTTGCATAGACCCTTAGTCTTACAACATGTTCACAGTGGTTGTCTCTTTTACATATGGTAATGTAGGTTTTCACATTACTCTTGCCATACGTCTTGCCCATTCCTCCCTCCCGCCAAAGTCCATAAATTTGTTCTTGCCTGGAGAATTCCATAGACAAACAAGCCTGGTGGGCTACACTGCATGGAGCTACAAGAGAGTCGAACAGATCGGAACTTAGCACACACACACTCATGGGGTAAACCAACCATTCTGAGGCAGTTAACAGCCAAGAAATTCTGTCTTCCCTCTGACAAATCAGACAGTGACTACAAACTCATCTGTCAAGGAGCACTCTTTTTATGCAAAGACAGGCAGGCTTCACACAGGAGGCAGTTGCTTGGATGGCTTCATTACCAACAACCGCTGTACTTTCTCCCCACTAGTAACAAGCTGAGAGGTTCTGGAACAGTTCTCCCAGGAAGCTTTCTTTGGTCATATATCTTTTTCAGTTGGCAGTTCAGAAAAGATGTGTTGTGGGTAAAACAATTTCCTCTCAGTGAGTGAAAAATAAAAGTAAGGAAGGGGCTTGATTTGACCATGTTTTACAAAGAACTTAAATTTCAACGATAGGAGACTTCATCATCTTTTGTATGCCTTGCTTTGGTATTTGTAAGAAACACTCCTGTACAGCAGTGGATGCCTACTGTAATGCTTATCAAAAATCTCAAAGGGTCTAAGCCTGGATCTCTTAAGAAATTATCTGCATCTGTCATGATGCAGAGGGATAAGCATCACAGAGCTTAAAGCCATAGGAACAGTGAAAAAAATCATGCAGTGGCACCAAGGGAAGCCCCGGATTCCCTGGTTTTGTTTTACGGGCAAAATTTTTCATCCCATTGTACAAGAAATAGCATCCCTTCAGGCTTTTCCTCTGGTAGACAGATTCATTATTGCTAAGAAATCAAAGAGCGGTTCTCACAAACTACTCAGGGCTGTGGCATTGACTGTATTCATTAAGCAACCAAGGATAAAATATTGGCTGTGATGTTTCAGAAATCACACAAAATGAACCATGGAAGTCAATCACTTTTAACAGGTGGGGGAGATGGGTAGAGAGACTGGTCATCAGAGTCGCCCAGAAAAAAAAGAGAGAGTTATCATTTGTTGCTAACAAGAGGCCTTGTAAATTATTGACTCAGAGGTGATATACAGAGCAATGAGACACCGTCAGAGGACTAAGAAATTAAAAGTCATATAAAATAAATGTCAGACAGCATAAAATCTAAGGTTAGTTTTTCCACATGTACGTACATAATAGAAAAAAAAAATTCTACAAAAGTGAAACAAAAATGAACTCAATGACCCAGCTTTGCCACTTACTAGCTATATGGGTTTGGGCATATTTTGGTCTTTTTACACCTTAGTTGACTCATCTCTAAAATGGGGTTAATAATGGCTGTCATCCTCATAGGCCATTGTCTTAAAAGAGTCTTCAGCATGGACTAAGTGATCAGTATTATTACTGATGCATTAACACATTATTACTGTTAGTTTGCCATGAAATCAAGAAGTACAAATGACAAAATGAAGTGGTCCCCAAACATTTCTCTTTGAACTGCTGATTTTTAAGAAGTGGTTTTAAAACAAATAAAAGAATGAAAAGTAGATGATGTGGATTACATATGACCAATTTCAACAGAAGTTGGTACACACTGTTCCCAGACAAGAGAAGACAAGAGAATAAAGTATATTCACCTTGACAGACAGAGTTCTTTGTATAAGCACTTCTGTGGGTTCTTCTCCCGTTTCTCTGACATTTCCATTTTTACATCCTTGGTAAAGTCTTCTAGGTCCACTTGCCTCTTAATTTTTCTTGTTCCCAAGAGTCCCAGTGGCTTATTTGGCTGGGTAAAATGTACCCATCAGGTCTCTCCACTTACCCATGGCAGGACCTTACTATGACAGAGTTAAATTTCACCCAGTACAAGAAATAGCATCCCTTCAGGCTTTTCCTCTGGTAGACAGATTCATTATTGCTAAGAAATCAAAGAGCGGTTCTCACAAACTACTCAGGGCTGTGGCATTGACTGTATTCATTAAGCAACCAAGGATAAAATATTGGCTGTGATGTTTCAGAAATCACACAAAATGAACCATGGAAGTCAATCACTTTTAACAGGTGGGGGAGATGGGTAGAGAGACTGGTCATCAGAGTCGCCCAGAAAAAAAAGAGAGAGTTATCATTTGTTGCTAACAAGAGGCCTTGTAAATTATTGACTCAGAGGTGATATACAGAGCAATGAGACACCGTCAGAGGACTAAGAAATTAAAAGTCATATAAAATAAATGTCAGACAGCATAAAATCTAAGGTTAGTTTTTCCACATGTACGTACATAATAGAAAAAAAAAATTCTACAAAAGTGAAACAAAAATGAACTCAATGACCCAGCTTTGCCACTTACTAGCTATATGGGTTTGGGCATATTTTGGTCTTTTTACACCTTAGTTGACTCATCTCTAAAATGGGGTTAATAATGGCTGTCATCCTCATAGGCCATTGTCTTAAAAGAGTCTTCAGCATGGACTAAGTGATCAGTATTATTACTGATGCATTAACACATTATTACTGTTAGTTTGCCATGAAATCAAGAAGTACAAATGACAAAATGAAGTGGTCCCCAAACATTTCTCTTTGAACTGCTGATTTTTAAGAAGTGGTTTTAAAACAAATAAAAGAATGAAAAGTAGATGATGTGGATTACATATGACCAATTTCAACAGAAGTTGGTACACACTGTTCCCAGACAAGAGAAGACAAGAGAATAAAGTATATTCACCTTGACAGACAGAGTTCTTTGTATAAGCACTTCTGTGGGTTCTTCTCCCGTTTCTCTGACATTTCCATTTTTACATCCTTGGTAAAGTCTTCTAGGTCCACTTGCCTCTTAATTTTTCTTGTTCCCAAGAGTCCCAGTGGCTTATTTGGCTGGGTAAAATGTACCCATCAGGTCTCTCCACTTACCCATGGCAGGACCTTACTATGACAGAGTTAAACTGAAAGGGGTATTATGGTCAACAAAATGAAAAGAGACAAGGTCTCTATAAGCATCAGCTAGGCAGAATTCAGATGCCTGGATGGTAGTCATTAGGAATCAGTTCTGGTGTGTGTGTGTGTGTGTGTGTGTGTTTCATAGCTCAATTCTGCTTTCAAAGATGGTGGCTAGCTCTCTTCCCAGTAACAAGTTGACAACCAGATGCTAGTCTACTTAACAACACCAGCAGAAAGAGAGAAGACTCCTTTTTCTAACATGTCTGCCACATATCTTAGGACTGACACTCAATAGACTGAACCTAGGTCCCATGTTCATCACTGAACCAATCACTGTGCCACATGAAAGAAGACCCATTTAGCCAGACCTCGATTACATGCCCATTTCACACAGATAAGGTACAAAATACTTAGCCATCTGTAAATTCATGAATCAGGAGAAAGGATGCTGGCTGTATGACTACGGCAGGGGCAGGGAGGCACCTGCTGAGGACCAAGTTTTGCCACCTAAGCTGCTAGATCTTGGGGAGCCTGGGGGTTTGGGGTGTGTCAAGAGGAGCATATGAAGGCACCAGTTACTTACCAAGTGCTATGGAAATACTCCCCGATTTCATAAGTTCATACAATTGTTTTGCTGTTGTTTACTCACTAAGGAGTCCCAACTCTTTTGTGACCCCATAGATTGTAACCCACCAAGCTCCTCTGTCCACAGGATTTTCCAGGTGAGAATACTAGAGTGGATTGCCATTTCCTTCCCTGGGTGATCTTTCCAACCCAGGGATGGAACCCATGTCTCCTGCACTGACAGATGGATTCTTCATCACTAAGCCATTAGAGAAGCCTGGTATAATTGTACTGGTGCAAACTTGGTGATTAACCAGCTATATGTGTGTTTGTGTGTATTTATATGTATAATATGGGCTTTCCTGGTGGCTCAGACAGTAAAGAATCAGTATGCAATTCAAGAGACCTAGGTTTCATCCCTGGGTTGAGAAGATCCCCTGGAGGAGGACATGGTAACCCACTCCAGTACTCCTGCCTGATGAATTCCCATTGATAGGGGAGCCTGGCATGACTGAGTGACTAAGCACAGCACACATGAGATATAGCTTATATACAGGTATATGGATGAAAAATAAGATTTCCATCACTTTGCATTTTACACATTCTCTTTTCCAGCTTCTGATGGTATGTAAAAAGGTATCCAGATTTCTGAGAAAGGTACTTTTGCCCAGAAATATACAATAACTCTCTTTCCCATTATTCTTTCCATCAAAGAAGTATGTGCTTGACTTCAACTCCCAAGGAAACAGTTTCTGAAAGATCCCTTGGAGACGGCTCCAAAGTGATGCTCCAGTGTCACCTGGTCCTCTCATAAGCAAACTAGTCAGACTCAGAGCCTTCCCCTGAATTCGCATTCATTTCCCAAGAGGGTTCAACACTCTCCTCTTAAAAGATAGAACCAATACTATGAATCTTAAGTGATTTAAAGGCAGCCAGAGTTGGGAAAACCTTCAGGCAAGCTAATTTTGCATTCACAAAGGAGGCAGCAGTGGTCAGGTCCTGTCAGTGGGTGAATTTATAACATATAATTCTTTCAGAATGAGATATGCAAATTAAATCAATTAAATCCTGGCTATTGCTTGGCCATTCTAATGTGCACACCCATCGCCACATTAATTGAAACAGCACTGAAGGAGTCTTAAATTCAGGGTAATAAGTTGCGTCTGAGATAATCAACAGGCAATGCATTCATATTAGGGATGAGTAGGAAGAGCTGATTCTAAATCATTCAGGAACCCAGCACTGCATGCAAACGAGACGAGTCATGTGGTGCTGATAACTCAAAAGGAGTTTCATTTTTTTTCAATTCTATTGGCAAGAGGCACAGCCTGCTTAGGAGAGGAGTTGTTTTGTTTTATTTTCAGTCTTTGGACAATAGAAAAAAAATTACAGTCTAGAAGAGCCTGGTATAATTGTACTGGTGCAAACTTGGTGATTAACCAGCTATATGTGTGTTTGTGTGTATTTATATGTATAATATGGGCTTTCCTGGTGGCTCAGACAGTAAAGAATCAGTATGCAATTCAAGAGACCTAGGTTTCATCCCTGGGTTGAGAAGATCCTGGAGGAGGACATGGTAACCCACTCCAGTACTCCTGCCTGATGAATTCCCATTGATAGGGGAGCCTGGCATGACTGAGTGACTAAGCACAGCACACATGAGATATAGCTTATATACAGGTATATGGATGAAAAATAAGATTTCCATCACTTTGCATTTTACACATTCTCTTTTCCAGCTTCTGATGGTATGTAAAAAGGTATCCAGATTTCTGAGAAAGGTACTTTTGCCCAGAAATATACAATAACTCTCTTTCCCATTATTCTTTCCATCAAAGAAGTATGTGCTTGACTTCAACTCCCAAGGAAACAGTTTCTGAAAGATCCCTTGGAGACGGCTCCAAAGTGATGCTCCAGTGTCACCTGGTCCTCTCATAAGCAAACTAGTCAGACTCAGAGCCTTCCCCTGAATTCGCATTCATTTCCCAAGAGGGTTCAACACTCTCCTCTTAAAAGATAGAACCAATACTATGAATCTTAAGTGATTTAAAGGCAGCCAGAGTTGGGAAAACCTTCAGGCAAGCTAATTTTGCATTCACAAAGGAGGCAGCAGTGGTCAGGTCCTGTCAGTGGGTGAATTTATAACATATAATTCTTTCAGAATGAGATATGCAAATTAAATCAATTAAATCCTGGCTATTGCTTGGCCATTCTAATGTGCACACCCATCGCCACATTAATTGAAACAGCACTGAAGGAGTCTTAAATTCAGGGTAATAAGTTGCGTCTGAGATAATCAACAGGCAATGCATTCATATTAGGGATGAGTAGGAAGAGCTGATTCTAAATCATTCAGGAACCCAGCACTGCATGCAAACGAGACGAGTCATGTGGTGCTGATAACTCAAAAGGAGTTTCATTTTTTTTCAATTCTATTGGCAAGAGGCACAGCCTGCTTAGGAGAGGAGTTGTTTTGTTTTATTTTCAGTCTTTGGACAATAGATAAGCAGAAAGGGGAGAAAGAACAATGACTGAGACCTTGACTTAGCAAGAGCTTAACAAAATAAAATGTCAGGGGCTTCCCTGGTGGTCCAGTGGGTAAGGACGCCGCCTTGCAATGCAAGGGGCACCAGTTTAATCCCTGACGTGGGAAGATCCCACGTGCTGTGGAGCAACTGGACCAATGTGTCCAACTACCGAGCTGGAGCTCTGGAGCGCATGTGCCAAGAGCCAGTGCTCTGCAACAAGGGGCCACTGCAATGGGAGGCCCACACAGGCCAAAGAACTAAGATGGATGGAATAAATAAATGAAAGATTAATAGAAGTGGCCAAAAAAAAATTTTTTTAATAAAATAAAATAAAATGTCAGAATATAAAACTGAGCCAAAGAGACCAAGAGAGCCAAGAGACATCAGGAAGCTCAAGATAGAAACCTGGGTGTTATCCTGTCTTTCTCCCATTCTAATAGTCCCTCCCCACCAGCCAGTCCATCACTGGATCCTCATTTTTTGCCACCTAATTATACCCTTAATTCATCAGCCTCTCTCAACCTCTATTGCCATCACCACCCTAGACCAAGCCATTATCATGTCTCCCATACTGTAATCGCCTGGTTCCACTTGTTTCTCCCTAATCCATTCTTCTCACAGAAGCTGCAGTGGCTTTAATAAGTAGAAATCTGATAATGTTGTACCTTAAAAACTCCTCAAAAGTTCCCTATTGCATTTTGAGTAAAATCCAAAAAAAATTTTATTGTATAATTGATGCACCATATTGTATAATTTTCAGGTATACAACATAGTGGTTCACAATTTTAAAGGTTATATTCCATTTATAGTTATAAATATTGGCTATATTCCCTGTATGGTACAATTTATCCTTGTATCTTATTTATTTTATACATAGTAGTTTACTCTTAACCTCCTATCCTCATCATGCCCACCCCTCTTTCCTCTTCTCCACTGGTAACTATTAGTTTCTTCTCTGTACCTGTGATTCTGTTTCTTTTTTGTTATATTCACTAGTTTTAGTTCTTCAGGTGCCAGAAAAATCCAAACAATGTATCATGGTCTACTTGGCCAAGTAGATTGTTCCCTTTGCTGCCTCTCTAACAATGACTGGTACCCAATCTTCTGCTCCCCATCTGCCATCCTTCCCCTACTTTCTAATTTTAGCCACAATGGCCAAATACACCACCTTCTTTCCTCCTGGTACTGCTCCCTATGCCTAGAACATTCTTCCCTCCTGCCCTCAGTCTCATGCCCGGCCTCTCTGCATGGCTGACTCCTTGTGAGATTACTGGTCTTGCCCTAAATACCACCTCCTCAATGAAGACGTTTCTGACCAACCTGACCCAAGAGGGTTCTTTATTCCTCCAAGCCCAACACCTTGCAAAACCATCTTTCCCAAAAAGGAAGTTTGATATCTACCTTTCTCTAGGGCTTTCACATTATCCCCATTAGCTTGTCTCAGGAGACTGAGAAGCTGAAATTCCAATTTTTAGCCAGGTTCTTTCAAGCCTGTCAAACACGGCTGCAGTAGCAGTAAGAGATTAAACACTTCAAGATCTGCTCCTGCTGGGATCCATTTCCTCTATCAGCAGGCACGCTCCAAAAGGGATAGCATGCCAATGGTGGGGGATCCACTTGAGCTGATTTGCTTTCAATCCAGTCAACAAGGCAAGGCAATTTAGTCTTCCATTTAGTACCACTTACTTTTCTAAGTACATTCTAACAGAGTTTTAATAAGCTAACCCAGGGAGCATTTTCATCTACATATCAGTTGATTGGTTGAGAACTTTGATTTCCCCACCAGAGACCTCACTATTAATCTATGATTTATTAAACCATTAGTCAAAGATTTCAACACCCCAAACACACTGTCATTAATACTTAAGATGCCCCTATCTTTCCTCAACCTTCCTTGAGTATCTTCCCTGAGAACCAAGCACACCCCATTACTTTTTTTATTTATACATAGTAGTTTACTCTTAACCTCCTATCCTCATCATGCCCACCCCTCTTTCCTCTTCTCCACTGGTAACTATTAGTTTCTTCTCTGTACCTGTGATTCTGTTTCTTTTTTGTTATATTCACTAGTTTTAGTTCTTCAGGTGCCAGAAAAATCCAAACAATGTATCATGGTCTACTTGGCCAAGTAGATTGTTCCCTTTGCTGCCTCTCTAACAATGACTGGTACCCAATCTTCTGCTCCCCATCTGCCATCCTTCCCCTACTTTCTAATTTTAGCCACAATGGCCAAATACACCACCTTCTTTCCTCCTGGTACTGCTCCCTATGCCTAGAACATTCTTCCCTCCTGCCCTCAGTCTCATGCCCGGCCTCTCTGCATGGCTGACTCCTTGTGAGATTACTGGTCTTGCCCTAAATACCACCTCCTCAATGAAGACGTTTCTGACCAACCTGACCCAAGAGGGTTCTTTATTCCTCCAAGCCCAACACCTTGCAAAACCATCTTTCCCAAAAAGGAAGTTTGATATCTACCTTTCTCTAGGGCTTTCACATTATCCCCATTAGCTTGTCTCAGGAGACTGAGAAGCTGAAATTCCAATTTTTAGCCAGGTTCTTTCAAGCCTGTCAAACACGGCTGCAGTAGCAGTAAGAGATTAAACACTTCAAGATCTGCTCCTGCTGGGATCCATTTCCTCTATCAGCAGGCACGCTCCAAAAGGGATAGCATGCCAATGGTGGGGGATCCACTTGAGCTGATTTGCTTTCAATCCAGTCAACAAGGCAAGGCAATTTAGTCTTCCATTTAGTACCACTTACTTTTCTAAGTACATTCTAACAGAGTTTTAATAAGCTAACCCAGGGAGCATTTTCATCTACATATCAGTTGATTGGTTGAGAACTTTGATTTCCCCACCAGAGACCTCACTATTAATCTATGATTTATTAAACCATTAGTCAAAGATTTCAACACCCCAAACACACTGTCATTAATACTTAAGATGCCCTATCTCTCACCTTCCTTTTCCACTTCTTGGGAAGACTCCTGGGGGCTGCAGCCTTGAGTATCTTCCCTGAGAACCAAGCACACCCCCATATTACCTTATGTTCTACACATACGCTTTGGCTCTGAATTCTGATTTAGCCAGAGAGGCCTTAACAGAATTGCCACCAGAGTCTTAACCAGCTTCTACACTTCTTAATCTGACTTCACCTGTCTTAGCCTTGTAGCAGTTAATATGCCCAGTGGCAGTTTCCCATTTTTCTCAACTGATCAGCTTAACCCACTTAATCAGATCCATCTTCTGAAAACTCAGTTTTACAAATATGCTTGACAATATGATGCAAAGCGGGGCATATGTAATTTATGTCATCTCTGACACAGTCCATCAAATTGCTCACTTTTGTGTGAAACTGAAAGGTGGGCAGCTGTATTCAACTCTTTGTGACCCCGTGGATGAGCTATGGAATTCTCCAGGTAAGAATACTGGAGTGGGTAGGCTTTCCCTTCTCCAGGGCATCTTCAGAACTCAAAGACCAAATTCGGTCTCCTGCACTGCAGGTAGATTCTTTACCGTCTGAGCCACCAGAGAATCCCAAGAATCCTGGAGTGGGTAACGTATCCCTTCTTCAGGGGATCTTTTTGACCCAGGAATCGAACTGGGGTCTCCTGCATTGCAGGCAGATTCTTTACCAGATGAGCTAAAAGGATGCCATTTTTGTATAGTTATTTTAAAATGTAGTTTTGAAACAAAAACTTATCTCTTTTTTATCCTCTTCTGGGGTTAAAGGAGTGAAGTCTGGGGGGAATGAGAGAATAATAATCAAGTCACTACTACCAATATCATATCCTACGAAAGAAGATGCTATCTTCCTGCAATACTAATATAGATCATAAGCATTATTCTAGAACTTAATTTTGTTTCCTCTCTCACTGTGGGGATTCTTTGCCTTTAGTAATCAGAATTCCTAAGTCTGGATTTCCCTAGTGGTACAGTGGGTAAGAATCCACCTGGCACCATAGAGGACAGGGGTTTAATCCCTGGTCCAAGAAGATACCACATGTTGCCAAGCAACTAAGCCCTTGAGCTGCAATTACTAAGCCTACATGCAACTACTGAAGCCCATGTACCCTTGAGTCTGTACTCCACAAGAGAAGTCACCACCATGAGATGCCCCCATGCCTCAACGAAGAGTATCCCCATTCTGGGCAATTAGAGAAAAACCCACATGCAGCAACAAAGATGAGCACAACCCAAAATAAATAATTAAATAATGAATGCCTAAGTCCAAGAAACCAAAATGAACTCTCAGTGTCTCTAGATTGAATGGAACTTAATGGAAGGATATTAGAAATATGATATCAATCAGAGATTCAAGATCCAGGACTGGGAAATGTTAAGGAACCATGAGACACTGGAAAGCTAGGTACCAAGCATATTTTGGCTAGACACAGCTCACGCAAACCTCAAAAAGACAACCATACCTACAGCTGCTGTGGCCACTCTAAGTGAATACTAATGGATCCTTCTTTGTGTCCTTTGCTCAAGATTTAAATCCTTGCTGAGAGACTAGGAGTAGCTGATCTAACACAGGTGCTCCTTCCAAAGCTGTCATGCAACAAGGAGACAGAGAAAGTGGACCCAGGAGTGGATGCTGTGGTCCATGGTCAGTTCCTCCCTTCACGGACCAGGACCACATTTCCTAGTGGCTGTGGTTGTCACCTGCTGACGCCTCACAGATGAGTCCCTCCCAAGGAAGCATACTCCACTGGGGGGAGTCATCTCATCCAGGGCCATACTCTCTTCCGGGGTAGCCTGTAGTCAACGCCAGTGGACTGGATACAGGGACACAAAAGTCTGGCCTCTGTGCCTCAACTTCGACATCTCTGATAGACCATGCCAGACTCAGACCTTTTGTTGCTGTGCTGGGGAATTAATTCATATCCTAAACCGAAAGAAGATGCTATCTTCCTGCAATACTAATATAGATCATAAGCATTATTCTAGAACTTAATTTTGTTTCCTCTCTCACTGTGGGGATTCTTTGCCTTTAGTAATCAGAATTCCTAAGTCTGGATTTCCCTAGTGGTACAGTGGGTAAGAATCCACCTGGCACCATAGAGGACAGGGGTTTAATCCCTGGTCCAAGAAGATACCACATGTTGCCAAGCAACTAAGCCCTTGAGCTGCAATTACTAAGCCTACATGCAACTACTGAAGCCCATGTACCCTTGAGTCTGTACTCCACAAGAGAAGTCACCACCATGAGATGCCCCCATGCCTCAACGAAGAGTATCCCCATTCTGGGCAATTAGAGAAAAACCCACATGCAGCAACAAAGATGAGCACAACCCAAAATAAATAATTAAATAATGAATGCCTAAGTCCAAGAAACCAAAATGAACTCTCAGTGTCTCTAGATTGAATGGAACTTAATGGAAGGATATTAGAAATATGATATCAATCAGAGATTCAAGATCCAGGACTGGGAAATGTTAAGGAACCATGAGACACTGGAAAGCTAGGTACCAAGCATATTTTGGCTAGACACAGCTCACGCAAACCTCAAAAAGACAACCATACCTACAGCTGCTGTGGCCACTCTAAGTGAATACTAATGGATCCTTCTTTGTGTCCTTTGCTCAAGATTTAAATCCTTGCTGAGAGACTAGGAGTAGCTGATCTAACACAGGTGCTCCTTCCAAAGCTGTCATGCAACAAGGAGACAGAGAAAGTGGACCCAGGAGTGGATGCTGTGGTCCATGGTCAGTTCCTCCCTTCACGGACCAGGACCACATTTCCTAGTGGCTGTGGTTGTCACCTGCTGACGCCTCACAGATGAGTCCCTCCCAAGGAAGCATACTCCACTGGGGGGAGTCATCTCATCCAGGGCCATACTCTCTTCCGGGGTAGCCTGTAGTCAACGCCAGTGGACTGGATACAGGGACACAAAAGTCTGGCCTCTGTGCCTCAACTTGGACATCTCTGAAAGACCATCCCAGACTCAGACCTTGTTGTGGATTGGTTGACATGTCTATGCAAACTATAATACAATTCAACATCATCCCATTTTCCCGTCTCCCTTGTAGGTGTTGTTCCAAAGACTGCACCCCAGTGAACCCCACATAGACAAATGTCTGTCTCAGGGTCACCTTCAACCTGTGATGGCCCCCTTTGTTTCTCAAAAAGGACTACCCTTAATAAAGTCTACTGTAAATATAAGAGGGCTTGGATACTGAGTAAGCAAAGAAAATGGAGTGTGCCCAGTATGTCCAAATACTTTTCCGTATCAGATGAGACTGGCATTAGCAAATAATTCTCAGTGTATAGTCCTGTTCTGAAAATCTTAGGAAATTCCTAAGAAGTTAGGTGAGCTTCCCTACCCCCACTGCTGTCCTCATCCTCTCTCCTATATCTCATACCTTCCTATACCTATGTCTATATATTTCTGTGTCTCTCTATATAGCTATCACTTTCTCTAGAGATGACAGCAGTAGAGATGGAGAGCAAGCACTAAAGAAGGATATGACAGAGAGACCAGATACAATTTTACTTTCATCTATTTTCATGATCTTCTCCCTTCCCAGAATTCCTTCTCCTTGTCTCTCTCTGCCAATTCTCATTTATAGAACCAATCCCTTAGCTGGGGAGTTTGGGATTAACATGCATATACTGTTATATTTAAAACAGATAATTGGGCTTCCCTGGTGGTCCAGTGGGTAAGGACACCACCTTGCAATGCAAGGGGCGCCGGTTCGATCCCTGGCCTGGGAAGATCCCATGTGCCACAGAGCAGCTGGACCGATGTGTCCAATTACTGAGCCAGAGCTCTGGAGCACATGCGCCCAGAGCCAGGGCTCTGTGACAACAGAGGCCACCGCAATGGGAGGCCCACACGGGCCAAAGAACAAAGATGGATGAAAATAGACAAATGAAAGACCAATAGAAGTGGCCCGCCCGCCTCTCTCCATCCCTCCCCACCCCACCTCACCCCATTAAAAAAAAAAAAAAAAAAAGATAACCAACAAGAATATACCATTCAGCACAAGGAATTCCGATCAATATTATATAACAATCTAAATGGGAAAATGAGGTAACAAAGAATAGATAAGCATGTGTATCTGTGTATCTATCTATCTATACATATATATATATATAATTAAATCACTTTGCTGTATATCTAAAACTAACACAATATTTTGTTTTCTTTTCCTTATCATGCCTTTTTAATTTATATTTATTTTCATCCATCTTTTTATTCTTTGGCATGTGCAGACCTCTCATTGCAGTGGCCTCTCTAACTGCAGAGCACTGGCTCGTAATTGGACACACCGGTCCAGTCACTCTGTGTCACATGGGATCTTCCCAGACCAGGGATATAACGGGTGCCCCTTGCACTGCAAGGTGGAGTCTTTACCCACTGGACCACCAGGGAAGCCCCACAATAGTGTTAATGAACTCTATTTCCACGTAAATTTTTAAAAGTTAAAAATAAATCAACTGTATAAAGTAAAGAATTTAGCCTCCTAAAGGAAATAAAAGACAAAAATAAACAAGTGGGACCTAACTAAACTTAAAAGTTTTTGCACTGCAAAAGAAACTATAAACAAGGTGAAAAGACGACCTTCAGAATGGGAGAAAATAATAGCAAATGTAACAACTGACAAAGAATTAATTTCCAAAATATGCAAGCAGCTCAGACAACTCAACACCAAAAAAAAACCAAACAATCCAGTCAAAAAATGCAGAGAAGACCTAAACAGATATTTCTCCAAAGAAGACATACAGATGACCAACCAACACATGAAAAGATGCTCAACATCACTCATTGCTAGAGAAATGCAAATCAAAACTACAATAAGGTATCACCTCACACCAGTCAGAATGGCCATCATCAAAAAATCTACAAACAATAAATGCTGGAGAGGGTGTGGAGAAAAGGGAACCCTCTTACACTGTTGGTGGGAATGTAAACTGATAAAGCCACTATGGAAGACAGTGTGGAGATTCCTCAAAAAACTAGAATAGAGTCACCATAAAACCCAGCAATCCCACTACTTAGTCATATACTCTGAGGAAATCAAAACTGAAAGAGACACATGTACTCCATTGTTCACTGCAGCACTATTTACAATAGCTAGAATATGGAAGCAACCTAGATGTCCATCAACAGATGAATGGATAAAGAAGGTGTGGTACATATATACAGTGGAATATTACTCAGCTATAAAAAGAAATGCATTTGAGTCAGTTCTACAGAGTGAAATATGTCAGAGAGAGAGAGAGAAATATTGTATACTGTCACATGTGTATGGAATCTAGAAAGATGGTGCTGATAAATGAAAATGCAGAGAAGCAGTGCAGACAGGCAGACATGGAGAACAGACTTATGGACACTGGGGTGAGGGAGGGGAATATGCTGTGGGACTAGGGGATCTCAAACAGAGACTCTGTGGTGACCTGGAGGGGTGTGATGGGGAGGGAGAATGGGGGAGGTTCAGGATGGGGGGATGTATGTATATCTATGGCAGATTCAGGTTGATGTGCGGCAGTAAACAAAACTCTGTAAAAAAAAAAAAAATAAGAAGAAGTTTTTAAAACTAAAAAAAAAGAGAGAGAAGGGCCTCTGTGTCCTATTTCTTCTACTGACTGCAGATTAAAAGCTATGAATGAAGGGTTGTGTTGAAGTTTCCTTAAAGGCATTCTATAGAGAGATAAGAGAAGATAGCCAAGACACATGTTCTCAAGTAAAATGAATAAATGCAGCAATGCAACCTAAAAAGAAAGAATTTAATGTATAATACCATAACCAGAAATAAATTACTGGTGTATAGGCTTTAAAATAAATAAATAAACCAAACAATCCAGTCAAAAAATGCAGAGAAGACCTAAACAGATATTTCTCCAAAGAAGACATACAGATGACCAACCAACACATGAAAAGATGCTCAACATCACTCATTGCTAGAGAAATGCAAATCAAAACTACAATAAGGTATCACCTCACACCAGTCAGAATGGCCATCATCAAAAAATCTACAAACAATAAATGCTGGAGAGGGTGTGGAGAAAAGGGAACCCTCTTACACTGTTGGTGGGAATGTAAACTGATAAAGCCACTATGGAAGACAGTGTGGAGATTCCTCAAAAAACTAGAATAGAGTCACCATAAAACCCAGCAATCCCACTACTTAGTCATATACTCTGAGGAAATCAAAACTGAAAGAGACACATGTACTCCATTGTTCACTGCAGCACTATTTACAATAGCTAGAATATGGAAGCAACCTAGATGTCCATCAACAGATGAATGGATAAAGAAGGTGTGGTACATATATACAGTGGAATATTACTCAGCTATAAAAAGAAATGCATTTGAGTCAGTTCTACAGAGTGAAATATGTCAGAGAGAGAGAGAGAAATATTGTATACTGTCACATGTGTATGGAATCTAGAAAGATGGTGCTGATAAATGAAAATGCAGAGAAGCAGTGCAGACAGGCAGACATGGAGAACAGACTTATGGACACTGGGGTGAGGGAGGGGAATATGCTGTGGGACTAGGGGATCTCAAACAGAGACTCTGTGGTGACCTGGAGGGGTGTGATGGGGAGGGAGAATGGGGGAGGTTCAGGATGGGGGGATGTATGTATATCTATGGCAGATTCAGGTTGATGTGCGGCAGTAAACAAAACTCTGTAAAAAAAAAAAAAATAAGAAGAAGTTTTTAAAACTAAAAAAAAAGAGAGAGAAGGGCCTCTGTGTCCTATTTCTTCTACTGACTGCAGATTAAAAGCTATGAATGAAGGGTTGTGTTGAAGTTTCCTTAAAGGCATTCTATAGAGAGATAAGAGAAGATAGCCAAGACACATGTTCTCAAGTAAAATGAATAAATGCAGCAATGCAACCTAAAAAGAAAGAATTTAATGTATAATACCATAACCAGAAATAAATTACTGGTGTATAGGCTTTAAAAATAAATAAATAAAACCAATTCCTTACATGAAAAGCACTTGGAAAATTCAAAGTGCTTTAGTACCCTTTAACTGACTTGATTTCCCAAAATCACCACAAAAGAAGGCAGAGCACTGTTGTTTTCATTGCCCCATGGGGAAACTAGTCTTGGAGTTGTGAGATGACTCATTCAGATTCACTCTTTCATTGTTTCCTTTGAGAATCTTCCATCCCACTCTGGCCCTTCACTAAGTTGCTGTAGTGATTATAGTTTGTACACCAAACTTGATTCATAGCATCAGGCATCCTTCTCCTGGTAGGTTACTAAATTTATCAGTAAAAATGTATTTAGTGTTCGTGGCACCAAGTCCAAATACATATTTTAGTCTCATTATCATTCACGAACACCAATGAATCCCTCTGCTTTTCCACCAGCCATGCAGTCAAAAAACAGCAGCCCCTGGCCCTTGGTATAGACCATCAGAGTCCTTTAACATCACATCACACATATCCAGAAACAACTCTCACTTTGCAAATACAGTAACTTCAGTTCAGAGAAAAAGTGGTTCATCAAGTCACACAGTCAAAACAATAGCAGAATAGGAATTGAAATTGAGTCCAGAACTACCATCTCTTCTCTCGTTCCACAAACTAGCAGGCTTACTTCTTATCAGGTTAGCTTGCTCTTATTCCCATGGTGAAAGCTCCAGGTGGTGTATCAGAAGAGAAGAGATTAGTGTTAGTTTCATTTTAAGAAAGGTTCTGAATGATTTAGACCAAAATGGAAACCCACCCAAACTGCCTTAAAAGGAGATTTTTTTTTTTAAAGGTCAGGAATATCTCACAGAATTGTAAGGCTGTTGAGAAACTAAACCTGGAAGAGCTAAGTCAAACCAAGGAAGCTAGTTTCTGTCTTGTTCTTTTCCACTCTTTTCCACTGATGTGTTGTCTCCCGGTCTCTTGTGTGCACATTTTTCTCAGGCCTAGCCTTCTTGGTTTCTTCTTAACCAAGAATGAAACACAGTCACCTGAGTGCCTTATACTGCTTCCCAGTTTCAATGCCACCCACCAGACCCCTATCTCCCCATTCCAAATTCCCAGGTGAGAACATCTACTAGCTGAGCCCACAACTGAAAAGACTCTCTTTATTCAGATGTTGCGTCCATCATAGAGAAGTAGAGTTACATAGTGTAATGATGACTGCAGGGTGTCACTTCTTATGTGGGCAGAGAGGGACAATTTCTCACAGAAAGAGTTGCCCAAAAAGAAACTATCAGGATAAACTTGGACATTAAAATGACAGCCTTGTAGCAATCCCACTCTGGCCCTTCACTAAGTTGCTGTAGTGATTATAGTTTGTACACCAAACTTGATTCATAGCATCAGGCATCCTTCTCCTGGTAGGTTACTAAATTTATCAGTAAAAATGTATTTAGTGTTCGTGGCACCAAGTCCAAATACATATTTTAGTCTCATTATCATTCACGAACACCAATGAATCCCTCTGCTTTTCCACCAGCCATGCAGTCAAAAAACAGCAGCCCCTGGCCCTTGGTATAGACCATCAGAGTCCTTTAACATCACATCACACATATCCAGAAACAACTCTCACTTTGCAAATACAGTAACTTCAGTTCAGAGAAAAAGTGGTTCATCAAGTCACACAGTCAAAACAATAGCAGAATAGGAATTGAAATTGAGTCCAGAACTACCATCTCTTCTCTCGTTCCACAAACTAGCAGGCTTACTTCTTATCAGGTTAGCTTGCTCTTATTCCCATGGTGAAAGCTCCAGGTGGTGTATCAGAAGAGAAGAGATTAGTGTTAGTTTCATTTTAAGAAAGGTTCTGAATGATTTAGACCAAAATGGAAACCCACCCAAACTGCCTTAAAAGGAGATTTTTTTTTTTAAAGGTCAGGAATATCTCACAGAATTGTAAGGCTGTTGAGAAACTAAACCTGGAAGAGCTAAGTCAAACCAAGGAAGCTAGTTTCTGTCTTGTTCTTTTCCACTCTTTTCCACTGATGTGTTGTCCCCCGGTCTCTTGTGTGCACATTTTTCTCAGGCCTAGCCTTCTTGGTTTCTTCTTAACCAAGAATGAAACACAGTCACCTGAGTGCCTTATACTGCTTCCCAGTTTCAATGCCACCCACCAGACCCCTATCTCCCCATTCCAAATTCCCAGGTGAGAACATCTACTAGCTGAGCCCACAACTGAAAAGACTCTCTTTATTCAGATGTTGCGTCCATCATAGAGAAGTAGAGTTACATAGTGTAATGATGACTGCAGGGTGTCACTTCTTATGTGGGCAGAGAGGGACAATTTCTCACAGAAAGAGTTGCCCAAAAAGAAACTATCAGGATAAACTTGGACATTAAAATGACAGCCTTGTAGCAATCACCTGGTTACTCTGAAATATGTCAATGATGGGTATCCCCATTTATGCATTTTGACAATCCATTCAAAAAGGAATGTGAACTCTAACCACGCCAGTCACAGGGGTGTGCCACTCACATCTTCCTTCAAAAGAAATACTGGCATCTCAAAGAAATATTTTCACACCTACGTTCATCTTGAGGATTCAAGATAGTCAACAGGCAGCATCAACCTAGGTGTCCATCAAGAGATGAATGAAGGCGGGGATATACATATGACTAATCTGGGAACATGCATATCTGTAAACAACAAAACTCTGTAAAAGTTAAAAGTAAAATAAAGGTTTTTAAATAAAAAAATAATAATAATAAATGAAAAAAAAGAGAGAGAGATGAATGAATAAAAGAGTGTGATCTGTACCTACAAGGGAATACTATTCAGCCTGAGAAAAGAACGAAATTCTGACACATGATACAACATGGATGAACCTTAAGGACAGTGTGCTTCGTGAAGTCAGTCACAGAAAGCCAGATAGCAAAAGATGCCACTTGTATGTGGTATCCAATACAGTCAAACTCTTAGCAACAGAAGATAGCATGGTGGTGACCAGAGGACTGTGGGAGGGAGGAAAGGGAAGTTGTTTGACAGAGATTAAGTTTTTGTTGTACAAGATGAAAAAGTTTCAGAGACTGTTGTACAACAATGTGCACATACTCAATGTGACTGTACCCCTGAAAATGGTTAAAATGGTAAACTTTACATTATGTGGATTGGACCAAAACAGGGGTTATAGGAGGGAAAGACAAAGAAAAATAGAGAAACAGAGACAGAGGATGAAGTTAGCCGTCAGTCTCCACTGTGATTGCTTCAGAATTAGTTCCAATTTTTGACGGAGGCACCCCAATTCCTAGGCACACCCCAGCTGAAGACGAAGCACAGCATGGCACAGGTCTCACCAATGCGAAATGCCTCTATGGGCAACCTTCACACCAGCATCCTCTTTGGGCTGGGCAAGATTCTCTCAGCTCTGTCCTACAATGTGAGGCTCTTTCTCCTTCCTTTTCCTTATCTCTCCTAGGTGCGGACATTGGGCCCAAAAGAAACTATCAGGATAAACTTGGACATTAAAATGACACCTGGTTACTCTGAAATATGTCAATGATGGGTATCCCCATTTATGCATTTTGACAATCCATTCAAAAAGGAATGTGAACTCTAACCACGCCAGTCACAGGGGTGTGCCACTCACATCTTCCTTCAAAAGAAATACTGGCATCTCAAAGAAATATTTTCACACCTACGTTCATCTTGAGGATTCAAGATAGTCAACAGGCAGCATCAACCTAGGTGTCCATCAAGAGATGAATGAAGGCGGGGATATACATATGACTAATCTGGGAACATGCATATCTGTAAACAACAAAACTCTGTAAAAGTTAAAAGTAAAATAAAGGTTTTTAAATAAAAAAATAATAATAATAAATGAAAAAAAAGAGAGAGAGATGAATGAATAAAAGAGTGTGATCTGTACCTACAAGGGAATACTATTCAGCCTGAGAAAAGAACGAAATTCTGACACATGATACAACATGGATGAACCTTAAGGACAGTGTGCTTCGTGAAGTCAGTCACAGAAAGCCAGATAGCAAAAGATGCCACTTGTATGTGGTATCCAATACAGTCAAACTCTTAGCAACAGAAGATAGCATGGTGGTGACCAGAGGACTGTGGGAGGGAGGAAAGGGAAGTTGTTTGACAGAGATTAAGTTTTTGTTGTACAAGATGAAAAAGTTTCAGAGACTGTTGTACAACAATGTGCACATACTCAATGTGACTGTACCCCTGAAAATGGTTAAAATGGTAAACTTTACATTATGTGGATTGGACCAAAACAGGGGTTATAGGAGGGAAAGACAAAGAAAAATAGAGAAACAGAGACAGAGGATGAAGTTAGCCGTCAGTCTCCACTGTGATTGCTTCAGAATTAGTTCCAATTTTTGACGGAGGCACCCCAATTCCTAGGCACACCCCAGCTGAAGACGAAGCACAGCATGGCACAGGTCTCACCAATGCGAAATGCCTCTATGGGCAACCTTCACACCAGCATCCTCTTTGGGCTGGGCAAGATTCTCTCAGCTCTGTCCTACAATGTGAGGCTCTTTCTCCTTCCTTTTACCTTATCTCTCCTAGGTGCCTCTCCTACTTCATGGTCTGAAGGCTTTCCCTGCTTACTCTTCCTCCCTTCCTCTTATCCTTCACAGGTATTAGCCCTCTGCTTCCAAGAAACTTACCTGTCATAAATCACTAAAATCACCCACAAACAAGCACACCATGGGAGAGAGGGCATGTGCATGGATAACCATGGTTAAGGACGCTGCATGAGGAGGCCGCTCTGAGCACCAGACTGACAGAGCCAGACAGCACTAGCTCTTCTCTATCCCCACTGCATCTCTGGCACCTCCATGACCACACTTAGAAGTCTGTCACCGTTGTTTACACGTCCACGATCCCAAGTGACTCTGCCTCTTAAAGGCTAAGTACATAGCCTTACTCACTACTGTATCCCCTGCAACTGGCAACACCAAGCAGACAGGAAATGTTCAGGAAATGTTTTGGGGGAAGAAAGAAGTTCGAGCATGAGGGAAAGAATGAAAGAAAAAGGGCTAAAGGACAGACATCATTTTTAATATATATCTGCACATGTCCAAAACTGATCATTCAAAGGCTGCATGTATACAGTAGTCTGCCCCTTCGTGTCACCCATTCAACTTACCAAATACATATTCTGAGTGCCTACTGGGTATCAGATGGAGAGGATATTGCACATGATTTATGTGTGTGGTCTCAGTCCTCAGCGTCGTAACACCGGGGCATTTAATTCTACCATGGTCACTGCTCTCCAGCATTATTTGGTCAATAAGGTATCTTCGGCACACTGTGAATTTTGTGGGGAAGGGTGAGGGTCACCGTTTGAGAAAATGAACACTGATGTCGCTGACAGTTCCCCCAAGATGGTATAGGGCGACATTCCACTCAGTAATTCATTAGACATGTTTTGGTACAGCCTGAGCTTTCTCTTCATTAATTATATTGACCTTTCTTGAGGCAAAGATTGACACTGTGAATATATTACCTGTTTCAAAACTCATCTGTTTGTAAATGAAATGGTAGCATGATGCCTACAAAGGGTTGCAGATGTGGCTGCATGAGAATGTCTCACATTTAGATTTTACCACATTTAAGTCATCTGAGGCTTTTAAAACAATTGCTCCAACCATCATCAAATCTTGGGACTTTGTTCAAGAACAAATACTACTACATATAGCCTGATTTTAACTCCATCTTTAAAAATTTGTTTTGCTGACTCATTCCAGCTTTGGATGGATTTCTGACTTCTGAAGTGGAATGACCAGTAAGTTATGAAGACTGCTTCAGTTCAGTGTCCCTTAGCAACCATCATTTCACTCTCCTGTTGCCATAACAACTATAGCATGAACATCAAGGTCATCAAGCCCACTGAGCCTCTCTTTTGAAGCTGAATTTCTCACACTCTCCAGTCTTCTCCATTTGCTCTCGCACTAGATGTTTTCTGGAAAATGACATCTGCCTCTCCCTTCCTCCACTCCACACTAGTTTAGAAAGCGATTTGTTTAAAATGAACAAAATAATCCCTGAGAAAAGAGACGCAAAGACCTGACCTCATAGATTGATAGAGCCACTATAACCTGGTATCTAAAGCATGCTCTATCTTCAAATGGTTCTGTTTTGTTTGTTTGTTTTCAAAAATGGAGAGAGAATATAGTCAGCAGAAGCATTTAAAAATTCTCAGTTTTTGATTCCAATATGACATTAGTCACCATCTTAAGACTCACTGAGGTCCTCCAGTTTGTAGTTTCTGGGTAGGGGGAAGGTGGCAGGAGCAGGGAGGGGAGGCTTAATGGGATGATTTCCAAGGTGCCCTTCAGGTCCCACATTCTGTGAATCCACATTCCTAGGTGTCTCTTGCAAAGGCTTGGTTTTAAGTTGCAAACAGAAGCCAGTCTCAGCAGAGGGAGGCTTGTCTGCCTCTCAGTAAAACAATCCACTTCAAGGAACAAAGGCTGAAGCCCCCTCTCTATACCCGGCTTTTGTGACCACTCTCATGTGCCCCTGGTAGAGCTGACACTCCAGAAATATTGAATCACCAAGAACAATTAGGTGGCAGCAAAATTTCCCCATGTTTGTGTTCTTTTGAGAATTATAAATAGTTGACATTAAAAAATGGCTCTTCACCTCAGCTCTCATCCCCTGCATCACTGGGATGAGCTAGAGAGTAACTTTCAGATAGCATAATCTTATAGCCTCATTACAGCAGACATAAATCTCCCAGAAAAACAGACTTTATAATACTTTGGAAGAAAGAAGGGTCTCCTTAGGTTCCTACAAGAGTAAGTCCTCCTTAGCTCGTTTCAGGTAAAGCCCACTTGCCAAGCTTTCCACGGCATCACTATTACCTGCAACCAACCGAACAAATACTACTACATATAGCCTGATTTTAACTCCATCTTTAAAATTTGTTTTGCTGACTCATTCCAGCTTTGGATGGATTTCTGACTTCTGAAGTGGAATGACCAGTAAGTTATGAAGACTGCTTCAGTTCAGTGTCCCTTAGCAACCATCATTTCACTCTCCTGTTGCCATAACAACTATAGCATGAACATCAAGGTCATCAAGCCCACTGAGCCTCTCTTTTGAAGCTGAATTTCTCACACTCCAGTCTTCTCCATTTGCTCTCGCACTAGATGTTTTCTGGAAAATGACATCTGCCTCTCCCTTCCTCCACTCCACACTAGTTTAGAAAGCGATTTGTTTAAAATGAACAAAATAATCCCTGAGAAAAGAGACGCAAAGACCTGACCTCATAGATTGATAGAGCCACTATAACCTGGTATCTAAAGCATGCTCTATCTTCAAATGGTTCTGTTTTGTTTGTTTGTTTTCAAAAATGGAGAGAGAATATAGTCAGCAGAAGCATTTAAAAATTCTCAGTTTTTGATTCCAATATGACATTAGTCACCATCTTAAGACTCACTGAGGTCCTCCAGTTTGTAGTTTCTGGGTAGGGGGAAGGTGGCAGGAGCAGGGAGGGGAGGCTTAATGGGATGATTTCCAAGGTGCCCTTCAGGTCCCACATTCTGTGAATCCACATTCCTAGGTGTCTCTTGCAAAGGCTTGGTTTTAAGTTGCAAACAGAAGCCAGTCTCAGCAGAGGGAGGCTTGTCTGCCTCTCAGTAAAACAATCCACTTCAAGGAACAAAGGCTGAAGCCCCCTCTCTATACCCGGCTTTTGTGACCACTCTCATGTGCCCCTGGTAGAGCTGACACTCCAGAAATATTGAATCACCAAGAACAATTAGGTGGCAGCAAAATTTCCCCATGTTTGTGTTCTTTTGAGAATTATAAATAGTTGACATTAAAAAATGGCTCTTCACCTCAGCTCTCATCCCCTGCATCACTGGGATGAGCTAGAGAGTAACTTTCAGATAGCATAATCTTATAGCCTCATTACAGCAGACATAAATCTCCCAGAAAAACAGACTTTATAATACTTTGGAAGAAAGAAGGGTCTCCTTAGGTTCCTACAAGAGTAAGTCCTCCTTAGCTCGTTTCAGGTAAAGCCCACTTGCCAAGCTTTCCACGGCATCACTATTACCTGCAACCAACTTCTAAAATTCTTCCCTGCTGATCACACAATGGCGTTTTCAATGCATATCACACACATCTCATTTCAGAATGTGAGCATTGCCTTCAGTGACTAAACTGAAGATGTGACCTTTTCTCTTTTTGATAATTTTTGGTTGGAAAAAAATATTTTTACTGGATGAAAACAGTTCTTACAACACTGTACCTTTTTCTATCTGCCAAAGTTATTATATTGCTTTTCCTTTCTTTCTTTTCCCAAAACGCAGTGCTAGTAGGGGTTGATGTTCTAAATCATCATCTGCCCCCTTGCTTGTTTTGCCAGAACTCACTGGCATCTAAGTCTTAATGCTTGTTAATCAGGGTCTTCTCCCCTGCCAGTATGGACAACTGGAGACACGGCTGGAGTGGGTCTACGGGGTTGGGGTAGAGGGGAGCGGTGGGAATGGCACCAAGACTTACACAGTTGAAATTTTTGTCGGAGAAAGTAAAAATGTTTCCGGAAAGAAAGGCTGCTTCCTGATTACCCTTATTTCACCTGCACTTTCTCAGGAGGAAAAAGACGACTCCGCAATGGAGGCAGGATACCTGCAAACTAGTCAATGTGTTTCCTCCTGCAGGTATGGAGATCTGAATCATGTACTCCACGCAAGTGGAAGAAGATAACAGACACACAGCCAATGATAAATTCCTTATAAAAATGCTAATTAGAAACCCGTGCCTGGCACAGAGTGGGCATTTCATAAAAGTCTCTGGAACGAATACATCAATCCCAATGTCAGTAATTAGCATGTGGTGAGTGGAGGTAGAATAAGGTTGCAACCCTGAAGAATTCAATCAAATTTATCCACTCATGATGGTCCACATAATTCTAGCTCCCATGTGTAATTTACATGGCCTTTTATCTTTTCAGGGCTCTGCTGCACACTCTCCCTGGCCCTCACAACACCCTTATGCTCAGAAACTCCAATTTTATGAAGAAACCTAGATGGACATTAAATAGCTTCCAGGAAACCCTATAGGTAAATGGCTGCAACACTGAGCGTTAAATTTAGGGTTCCTGACTCCCAGCCCAGTGGCTTCACCCTAAGGGGAAATCTTTTCTAGAAAGTGGATGAATTGGGAATTAGAATCCCTTACCTATAAAATATACTAAAAACATTAAAAAAAAAGAAAAAGGCTCAGTTAGGATTCCTGGCTCCTAGAAAGATAAATCATCTGTGATAACCTTTAGTAAGAAGGACTCTTTGGAAGGATGTAAATGGTTCAGCACCAATAAGCAGTATAGCAAGTGGGGTGTGGGGATGGCCAGGGCTCTGGAGGGGAGGTGATTTGCTAGAAACAGGAAGCACAGTCTCTCTCCCTCTTCAGAATAGTCAAATCATCTATTGCAGGTGACACCATTCTTGTCACTGCTACTGCCACCAACGCCCATGAAGATTCCTCCAAACATTGTCTTTGTGCTCATAACACTACTTTAAGACCTAAGTCCCAGGAGAGAGCACCTGACTGGATGAACTCAGGCCACACATGCAGCATCTGGCTCTTTCAGTGAACAGGCAGAGCAGGAACTCCTTTCCTCTCCTCACCCTTGTGCTTCTGTAGCAGGAGAGTGGTACGTGGAAGCCCACACCCAGGGGAGGGGGGCGTAATTCTCCAGAGAAAAACAATACTGATGGTATTAAGAAGATGAATGATTACTGAGCCAAAAATGAAAGTCAAGTGCTTGCTATTCCAGGTTAGAGATAAATATATCATCCAAGAGAATTTCACTAGGACTTTAAAGCCTTAATATAGACAGCTGGACCACTTCCCATCACCTGGACCCTTCTTGGGGTCCCTGGAGTATCAGAGTGAAAACAGAAGCTAGTAGGACACACAGAATCCTAGAAAGCCTGGGTGACTTGGTGAGATGTGCAATTTCCGCTCAAGGAAGTCTACAAATCCCTGTGCTGGTTAAGCCCTACAGCATCCTGCACTGTTTTTCACCCGCAGTGTTCTCCTCTGGGCTCAAGGTACTCCTCTTTATCATAACAAACCACAGCTCATAACCATAGTGAAGGTTCTTATTACGAAAGAAGTAAAAGTACGCTACTACAGGTAATTTTTGCCTTTACTTTGGAATTTGCCATTGAGGGCTTTATCTAGGGATCTATAGAGTTCTTTTAGTCAATGAGCTCTTTTATGACCTTTTCTAACTCAACTTCAGGGACACTCATCAGACTCAGAGGTCTGATGAACCAGAATGAAAAACCATGAGTTTTATCTCTCCAGCACCCTGTCTCCCTTCCAGAGATAACACCTGGGTCCTTGCAAAAGGGAAAAATACTCTCAGAACACACAGTGCTGATGGGGCTGAGCACACCCTCCCTTGATCCTAGGACAGCCATGATCGAAGCCTGGACCACTCACATGATCCTCCCTCTGGGCAAGAGTCACTGGCTCAGGGCACAAACATGTTATCCAAGTTGGGCCAGTGACATTCAAGTCCAAGACTTCTGATGGAAGGATCAAGAACAAAAGTGGCTGTTTTCTTTCAGTGAGGTGCAAAATTGGGAGGATACTTGCCTGCAGCTGGCAGCAGTCTATTAACCATAAGATGAGAGTCTTCCCCAGCAGGAGGGTAACAGAGAGAAGCAGAGCTGAGTGAGGGAAAAGCAGACTTTCAACCTCATTGTCTGAGTATTTGCCTGCTTCTGCCTCCACACCTAAATCAAAACCTGAATTTTTAATTATGTGAGTCAACCATTTTCTTTTCACAATTGACATTTCAGTCATATAACTCTCTGTGCTTGTTTTTCACAAATATAGGAATAATAAATCCATCCAATCATTCAGAAAATACTTTAAGGACCAGGCTCTCTGATGAGTCCTAGGAAAGTGTCCATAATAATATATCATCCAAGAGAATTTCACTAGGACTTTAAAGCCTTAATATAGACAGCTGGACCACTTCCCATCACCTGGACCCTTCTTGGGGTCCCTGGAGTATCAGAGTGAAAACAGAAGCTAGTAGGACACACAGAATCCTAGAAAGCCTGGGTGACTTGGTGAGATGTGCAATTTCCGCTCAAGGAAGTCTACAAATCCCTGTGCTGGTTAAGCCCTACAGCATCCTGCACTGTTTTTCACCCGCAGTGTTCTCCTCTGGGCTCAAGGTACTCCTCTTTATCATAACAAACCACAGCTCATAACCATAGTGAAGGTTCTTATTACGAAAGAAGTAAAGAGTACGCTACTACAGGTAATTTTTGCCTTTACTTTGGAATTTGCCATTGAGGGCTTTATCTAGGGATCTATAGAGTTCTTTTAGTCAATGAGCTCTTTTATGACCTTTTCTAACTCAACTTCAGGGACACTCATCAGACTCAGAGGTCTGATGAACCAGAATGAAAAACCATGAGTTTTATCTCTCCAGCACCCTGTCTCCCTTCCAGAGATAACACCTGGGTCCTTGCAAAAGGGAAAAATACTCTCAGAACACACAGTGCTGATGGGGCTGAGCACCCCCTCCCTTGATCCTAGGACAGCCATGATCGAAGCCTGGACCACTCACATGATCCTCCCTCTGGGCAAGAGTCACTGGCTCAGGGCACAAACATGTTATCCAAGTTGGGCCAGTGACATTCAAGTCCAAGACTTCTGATGGAAGGATCAAGAACAAAAGTGGCTGTTTTCTTTCAGTGAGGTGCAAAATTGGGAGGATACTTGCCTGCAGCTGGCAGCAGTCTATTAACCATAAGATGAGAGTCTTCCCCAGCAGGAGGGTAACAGAGAGAAGCAGAGCTGAGTGAGGGAAAAGCAGACTTTCAACCTCATTGTCTGAGTATTTGCCTGCTTCTGCCTCCACACCTAAATCAAAACCTGAATTTTTAATTATGTGAGTCAACCATTTTCTTTTCACAATTGACATTTCAGTCATATAACTCTCTGTGCTTGTTTTTCACAAATATAGGAATAATAAATCCATCCAATCATTCAGAAAATACTTTAAGGACCAGGCTCTCTGATGAGTCCTAGGAAAGTGTCCTGGGCAAAACAGGTGCTGCAGTTTAGGAGTGAAGACGTAAGTCAGGTAAAGGCACAGACAAACAGGTTTTGTGGGGCTTCCTGGTAGTCCACTGGTTAGGACTGCATGCTTCCACTGCAGGGGGCACAGGTTCATTCCTTCGTCAGGGAACTAAGACCCTGTACAACGTGGCCAAAATAAATAAATTAATTAAAATAAATTAAATTAACCATCTTTCTAGAAAGAAAAAATATAGAAATGAAAGGAAAATATGCAAAGATAACATGCTAAGAAGGAAAACATAGAGCACAAGACTATGATAGAGGCCTGACAACTCCCTGGACACAAAAGAGACTATGAAATGTCTGCAGGTGAAGAAGATGTTGGTATGAGTGAGAAGTAAAGGGGCATCTCCAGGAGAGACCAAGTCAAAGAGGCAGATCAAACTAGATAGGTAAAGGCATTCTCCTACTTTATGTGAATAACCCTGTTCTTTTTTTTTTTAATTATGGAAAGAACACTTAATATGAGACTGACTCAAGTTTTTTAGTGCACATTACTGGTAATTATAGGCACAAGGTTATACAGCAGATCTCATGAACTTAGCCATTTTGCAAAACTGTAATTTTATACCTGGTGAACAGGAACTCCTCATTTCACCTTCCTCAACAGCTGGAAGTCTCCCATTCAGTAAGTCGAGGTGGACCTAGGAATCAGTATGCTTAAAGCTCTCCAGAGGACTGTGAAGATCAAAGGCATTCAGAAACTCAGACTTCAGAGGACCAGGACACTGATGACCCCAGCAAGGACTTACCTGTAGCTGTCCCCTGCCCCCACCACCAGGGTCTCACAAATACACAATGCTGCATCTTCCGCCAACATTACTGAACTGTTTTCCTGTAGAGCTTCACTCATTTGGGACCTACTGTAACTCCACAGGCTAGGACTTATTCCGGGTGTCAACTCCCTACCTTAAAATCAAGAGCTTTCTTTGCCCAGACTTAAGAGCCACTCAAATATTCATTTCAGTTCCATTATAATACATGAGCTGAGGCCCATGCCCACAGTTTTATAAAACATTTTGAGCTCCATAGACTGATGAAGTCTCTGTTCCACTCTCCCTCAATCATGCCACGCTCTCCCAGAAAGTTACACTGTCCATTAATGACCACCTTGGTCCCCCAGATCACGAATAGGGACCAGCTCCTTAGTCACTGCAGAGATATCGAACATTCTCCATATGAGCCTGAGCCCAAAGGTACCCCCTTGAGTCTCTGCACAAGCTCAGAGAACAAGAGTTAACTGCTTAAATGGTCTTGTTATTTGCCTGGCACAGACTCAATACAACAAGGAAAAGCTCTATCTGATTTTCTGGGAACACTTAGAATGAATGTTGCTCTCAGCAGGCCACCTAACTAGTATCAGAAGTTGTTCCCTCAAGTCTGTAAAAAAACTCACCAGAACCAAGAGCTGTACACCTGTGACTGTCAGTTCAGTCCAAATGAAGCTATCACTTTCACCATACTGTCCTGGGCAAGTCTTTAAAGACATGTGGTACCCATACCCACAGGTCAATAACCCAGGCAAATGTATCTACCAGCAGCCAGAATCAACAGGCACCAAGTCCGTATTTAACCCAGGCCAGGCATCTGCATGCGAAGGAACCACACAGCTGCTAAACTCCTCTCCCACTCTTTCCATGTGATATCCCGGCAGTCACTGCTGCCGCCTGCAGCAGCTATAAACCTGGTTAAGACAAGTGTTTGAAGCACATTGTTCACACAACAATGGAAGGAGAGAGACTGAGCAAAAGTGCCGTACTTTGACTGATGTGTGATACAGCTGAAGGTGACATATTATAAAATATTTAGCTGAAACAATGCACATAGCTGGAGCTCTTATGCAAATGTAAACACGAGCGCCTTCAGAGTGCCTTCACAGCAATTTCCTCATTATCTGCTGGTGGTTTTCCTGCACTCTTGGGCTTGCTCCATCCTCCTTGCCAGAGTGCTGTGGGGACTTCTTCCACTGACTTTCATGTATTTTTAATTCTTATTTTTAACTCTATTAAAGACAAATATTCATTTCAGTTCCATTATAATACATGAGCTGAGGCCCATGCCCACAGTTTTATAAAACATTTTGAGCTCCATAGACTGATGAAGTCTCTGTTCCACTCTCCCTCAATCATGCCACGCTCTCCCAGAAAGTTACACTGTCCATTAATGACCACCTTGGTCCCCCAGATCACGAATAGGGACCAGCTCCTTAGTCACTGCAGAGATATCGAACATTCTCCATATGAGCCTGAGCCCAAAGGTACCCCCTTGAGTCTCTGCACAAGCTCAGAGAACAAGAGTTAACTGCTTAAATGGTCTTGTTATTTGCCTGGCACAGACTCAATACAACAAGGAAAAGCTCTATCTGATTTTCTGGGAACACTTAGAATGAATGTTGCTCTCAGCAGGCCACCTAACTAGTATCAGAAGTTGTTCCCTCAAGTCTGTAAAAAAACTCACCAGAACCAAGAGCTGTACACCTGTGACTGTCAGTTCAGTCCAAATGAAGCTATCACTTTCACCATACTGTCCTGGGCAAGTCTTTAAAGACATGTGGTACCCATACCCACAGGTCAATAACCCAGGCAAATGTATCTACCAGCAGCCAGAATCAACAGGCACCAAGTCCGTATTTAACCCAGGCCAGGCATCTGCATGCGAAGGAACCACACAGCTGCTAAACTCCTCTCCCACTCTTTCCATGTGATATCCCGGCAGTCACTGCTGCCGCCTGCAGCAGCTATAAACCTGGTTAAGACAAGTGTTTGAAGCACATTGTTCACACAACAATGGAAGGAGAGAGACTGAGCAAAAGTGCCGTACTTTGACTGATGTGTGATACAGCTGAAGGTGACATATTATAAAATATTTAGCTGAAACAATGCACATAGCTGGAGCTCTTATGCAAATGTAAACACGAGCGCCTTCAGAGTGCCTTCACAGCAATTTCCTCATTATCTGCTGGTGGTTTTCCTGCACTCTTGGGCTTGCTCCATCCTCCTTGCCAGAGTGCTGTGGGGACTTCTTCCACTGACTTTCATGTATTTTTAATTCTTATTTTTAACTCTATTAAAGACAAATCAATTTTCTACTTTATTAAAGATAAATTGATTAGGTCCGCTCAAGAATTCTAGGGGCAATGTCTTTGGAGATCGAAAAAGACCTAATTTTTTACACAAGGGAAATTATAAGGGTAAACAAGGCTGTGCGTGCCTACAAGCATGCTTAGTCACTTCAATCATGTCTGACTCTTTGTGACCCCATGGACTATAGCCCACCATGCTCCTCTGTCCATGGGATTCTCCAGGCAAGAGTACTGATGTGGGTTGCCATACCCTGCTT
This sequence comes from Tragulus kanchil, assembly GCA_022376925.1. Taxonomy (NCBI): domain Eukaryota; kingdom Metazoa; phylum Chordata; class Mammalia; order Artiodactyla; family Tragulidae; genus Tragulus; species Tragulus kanchil. The sequence goes on along the minus strand of JAIOJX010000030.1, from coordinate 195,618,318 downwards.
CAGAGGATCTTCCAACCCAGGGATCAAACCCATTTCTCTATGTCTCCTGCATAGGCAGGCAGGTTTCCTACCACTAGCATCATCTGGGAAGCTTGCTGGCAATTGACTTCACTCTGTGAAATGGGTCTTCAAGGATGAATCTGGACAAGCAGAAAAGTGAAATGTCTTCCAGCTCACCCCAACCTCACCTGTCTTCCCTGGAAAGCACACTGAAAACAAATCCTCAGCATGTCCAGTTCTGAGTCCCCATCCATGAATTTCCATAAGAACAAGCAAATGATGAAATTAAATGCAAGCAGGTGAACTTGGCAAATGTCTACTCTAAGATTTTTCTCCCCCTATTTCTGATTCCTCTCCATAAATGTGTTACATATAATTCTGCTGTTATTCACATATGCTAAAACTTAATCTTTTGTGCCACTGGGGAAATTTATTCTCCTTTAGAGCTATTTCCATATTTTCACAATCTATTTCTCATCCCTATTTTTCTTGGTTAATGACACATTCAGGATCCTCTTTGGAGAGCCCATTTAATTCTCTGTGAATTAAATATATCCAAGTGACAAACATGTACTGAGCATATCCTTCATGATAAAGACATACTCTCTCCACACACAAAAAAAATGAAAATCAAAGGAAGGCGTGCATCTCAGTTGTCTCTCATCTTTGCAAAGGAGCAGCAAGTCCTTCACGGTGGTCACCAGACCAACATTTGAGTATCACCACTTTCTAGGACGTCATGGCAATCCCCTGGTTTTGTTGTTTATTTATCTATTTGGTTTGCTTAACGCCAACAACAATTCCTGAGTTGCAAGCAAACTAGTTATTAGAGCTAAAACCAGAATAAACAAAGGTAAAGAAGGGAAACTGAAGCTTACTGGATAGCTGGTAGTCGTTTCCCATGCTTCCCTCCTCTTCTTTCTGAACAGTGTTCAATTTGCATTTGGAGATCCACATGGTTCTAGGAAGCTGAGTCCACTCCAAACTCCAGGAGGAGAGGGTGTGACCTCGGCTGAACAAATCCTTACATTCCACTCTTTGGGTCAGTGACTGCTTCAATATTAGGTAAGTGTTTTCCAAAAGGATGCAGCTGTGAATGAGACAGAGACTCCAAATCAGCAGTGACAAGGTCAAAGCTTGTTTCTCTCTCAGACACAGCTCAAGATGGCATGATGACTCTGCTCTCTGGAGGCAGCAGGAGCCCAAGCTCCTTCTATCTTGTTACCCTTCCCTCCCTCAAGTTCTGCTCTTATCTGCATATTTCTAAGAGTGCTTACAACTGGAAGGCATTTGTTTCCTCTTTTTATGTCAGGAGAAAAACACCAAAGCAGTACACAATAGTTCTGCATATATCTCGTTGGCTAGAACTCAGTCACACCAGCAGCAAAGGAAGATTGAAAATAAAGGTTTTTTTCCAGGCATAAGTGTGCCTAGCTACAATTATGTTACTAGGAAAGAAGAAAAGAGATATTAGAAGTCAATCAGAAGCCTCCTCCTTGCATGTGAACTGAATTACTGCAGATCTTCATATTGTAGTCTAGAACCCAAGGAAACAGGGGCATATTCTCTTTCTGGATGTATGGTTTGCTGAAATGGGAGCTTACTGACAGTAGCAATATTTGCAACCATAATGAAACCAGTAATAGGATGAAGCTGCCACATGGAAAAGGACAGAATCAAACAAGTCTCAGAGAAAAGTATCTCGATATCTAGTAACATCTTAAAATTCTGGATCAAACCACATCTCTTCAGATGTGGTTTGTCTATCTTTACACTTTTCACTTAATCACACCTTAAATTCTCCACAGTTTTGAAAAGAACTTGAACTGAAACAGTCTTATTTTTCACCAAAACATCCTAAGATATAGAATGAAATAGGGACAGAGAAAGAGATGGGGAGAAAGGCCCAGATAAATACTGAAAGATGCCAAATAACGATTAACACAAAATCTTGAGCAAGCTACCTAGCTACCTTCAGAAACAGGAAGGACATAACCTAAAATTGAAGTGCTGAATGAGCAGGGGACAAGAGCAGGGGATGATGCAAATATCACCAAAACTTCCTAGAACAAAGAATAGAGCTGACAAAGAAGAGTTGGTACTGATCAGCCAAGAAGTATGTTCTAAATAATTTTTTCCCAAACTAGCTAGTGGGAGATAAACTCTGCACTTTACTCCACCCTCTTCCACAGAAAAGACTTTGTTGGGTGACATAATGCCTTAAACCTAAAATCCTCATAGATTAGCAATTATTCTAAAGCAAAGACTTGGGTAGGTGCCCTTGGCCTTAACTCTTCAACATATTCCATTGTGGTGGTCAGTTCTCGAACACCACTTTGTAAATTCCTAAGTATGTCATCTAAGGCTCCTTTAACTCTGGGCTCTGGTGGTAAGAACAATCAATTGCAACCCTTCTGCCCTTTATTTTCCCTAAGGTCATCATTAGAAGTTGCCAGGTAAAACTTAGAATACAAATGAAAATGAAATAGGCACAATTTTTAGAAAACTATGAAAGAAGTTTGATTTTTTTAAGATAACAAAGGTGAATATGACAACATGTTTGCATAAAAAGGAAACTTAAGAGATGAGGAGAAGATAAGTCAGAAGAAAGTTCATTCTTCACGGTCACAAATAAATGAGAAGTAAAGATGGAATTAGAATTGGGATGTGCTTGCTCTAATAGACATCTTACCTAAAATTCCTTCCACATATTGATTTCCAGACTGAGAAGACTTATAGTAGAGATAAGTACTAATAGAAATAAAGCTTAAAATGGGGAGGCTCTTACAGGAAAAGGTCATCCAAATTTGAAAACAAAGACCAGACATTCCAGGAGGTATTTTCAGGTATCATTTTGGATATGAGACAGGAAGTGGACAACACAAGTCTATCAAGAGTGGAGAGAGTGGAACAGGCTATTTGTTCATTTCACAAATACTGACTGCCCTCACTATGTGCCATGAGCCACTCTAGGTGCTGAGGAGACAGAGTCAAATAAAGCATACAAGAATTCCCTGTCTTTAGAGGCTTTAGTGGTGACAGGGCTAAGAAAGAAGAAGTGTAAGGAGGTTGAGGAGTTCTGTGATAGGGGAGGAAGTCAGGGCAAGATTCCCTGAGACAGTGACTGTATTTGTTGTCCAGTAGAAAACTGCCCCTTAACTTTGCATTGTAAAACAACAAATATTTGTTATCTCATAGTTTCTGTGGGGCAGGAAATCCAAAGAAGCTTAGTTGGAAGGTTCTGCCTCAAGGTCTCTCATAAAGGTGTTGTCTCTCAGCTGGGGCCACAGGCATCTGAAGACTGGCCTGGGGCTAAAGAATTCAGGGTTTGGCAAACCTCAGTTTCTTCCTATGTGAATGTCTCCAAGTTCTTCAGAGAGCCTCTGCAACCCTGCAGTTAGCTACCCTCCAACCCCCAGAGCAAGTGAGAGAGAGAACTTGAAGTTCAAGTCATAGGCCTTTATAATTACACCCCAGAAATGACAGACCACCCCTTTCGCTGTATGCTTTTGTTCACACACACACTAAGCACAGGATACTGTGGGTGACTACCACAGTGTGACTATCAGGAGGCCAGGATCACTGGGGGCCTCCCTGGAGGCTGGCTAACACTGACCTTGAACAAACACATGAAAGAGATGAGTTCAAAGTCACAAATCTTCATATGAATAACTTAACTTTTATAAATTTGGTTTTCTCCTCAATACACCAGAAATATTTAAAGTGTCTACATTGCCACCATGTTGAGAAGCCTTCGATAATGTCAATAAATGTCTCTGGCTCAGTTGCTGGCATTTCATAAAAGAGCAGTACATGTCAGTCTGCTACTTTCATTACTATTGATGTGGTTGTCATCATCATTCTTAATTTTACAGATGAGCCTTCAAGATTTAAATCCTCTAAAGCAACTATACTCCAATAAAAAATAAATAAATAAAACAGTTGTTTTAAAGTCTTTGTCCCGGGCTTCCCCTGGTGGTCCAGTGGGTAAGGACACCGCCTTGCAGTGCAAGGGACGCCGGTTCGATCCCTGGCCTGGGAAGATCTCACGTGCCACGGAGCGGCTGGACGGATGTGTCAAATCACCGAGCCGGAGCTCTGGAGCGCATGCGCCCAGACCCCGCGCTCTGGAACGACAGACGCCACCGCGATGGGAGGCCCACAGGAGCCAAAGAACAAAGACAGATGGAAATGGAGAAATGAAGGACCAATAGAAGTGGCCTGCCCGCTCCCCCCCCTCCCCAACCGGACCCCTGCCCAAAATAAATAAATAAATCTTTAAAATAAATAAATAAATAAAATAAAGTCTTTGTCCCAAAAAATAAGGGGGGGTGGGAGATTTAAATCTTCCCTGACAGTCATGCCCCTGAAATAGACGATAATCATATCCAAGCTTTCTGAACTCAATAGCTTATTTCTTTATTTTACTGTGCTGCCTCACAGATACTATGGGAAGGTTGAATAAAAGAACTGAAGATTATTCCAAAGCAGGAATGAGAAAATTAACATTATATGAGGAAAGAAAGGCAAAAAGACCCAAAACCTACTCTACTAGCAATAACCAAGAGGGCTATCAGGAGTGCTTTTCGGCTTAAAGGAATAGAAAACCCAACTCTCTGGGGCTTACACAAGAAGTATGAAGGTCCATAATTGCTAGCTTGCATTCTGACAGTTACCTTTTGACCTTTTGTCTTCATGCTTGTTGCTTTGGAGTTACAAGATGACTGCTGTAGTTTCTGGTGTCACATTGACAAGTCAGGAAGAGAAAAGGGTGCTACACACAAGCTCTGCTTCCCTAGGCATCTCAGCTGACTTTCATTTACACCTAATCAGCAAGAGCTGTATCAGCAGCTCCCCTACTACAGGGGTAGGTGGCAAAGGCAAGACTTCAACCAACCATGATTCAGCCTTTCACCTAGAAACAGCCGTCTCTGGCTCAGTTGCTGGCATTTCATAAAAGAGCAGTACATGTCAGTCTGCTACTTTCATTACTATTGATGTGGTTGTCATCATCATTCTTAATTTTACAGATGAGCCTTCAAGATTTAAATCCTCTAAAGCAACTATACTCCAATAAAAAATAAATAAATAAAACAGTTGTTTTAAAGTCTTTGTCCCGGGCTTCCCCTGGTGGTCCAGTGGGTAAGGACACCGCCTTGCAGTGCAAGGGGCGCCGGTTCGATCCCTGGCCTGGGAAGATCTCACGTGCCGTGGAGCGGCAGGACTGATGTGTCCTATCACCGAGCCGGAGCTCTGGAGCGCATGCGCCCAGACCCGGCGCTCTGCAACGACAGACGCCACCGCGATGGGAGGCCCACAGGAGCCAAAGAACAAAGACGGATGAAAATAGAGAAATGAAAGACCAATAGAAGTGGCCCGCCTGCTCCCCCCCCTCCCCAACCGGACCCCTGCCCAAAATAAATAAATAAATCTTTAAAATAAATAAATAAATAAAATAAAGTCTTTGTCCCAAAAAATAAGGGGGGGTGGGAGATTTAAATCTTCCCTGACAGTCATGCCCCTGAAATAGACGATAATCATATCCAAGCTTTCTGAACTCAATAGCTTATTTCTTTATTTTACTGTGCTGCCTCACAGATACTATGGGAAGGTTGAATAAAAGAACTGAAGATTATTCCAAAGCAGGAATGAGAAAATTAACATTATATGAGGAAAGAAAGGCAAAAAGACCCAAAACCTACTCTACTAGCAATAACCAAGAGGGCTATCAGGAGTGCTTTTCGGCTTAAAGGAATAGAAAACCCAACTCTCTGGGGCTTACACAAGAAGTATGAAGGTCCATAATTGCTAGCTTGCATTCTGACAGTTACCTTTTGACCTTTTGTCTTCATGCTTGTTGCTTTGGAGTTACAAGATGACTGCTGTAGTTTCTGGTGTCACATTGACAAGTCAGGAAGAGAAAAGGGTGCTACACACAAGCTCTGCTTCCCTAGGCATCTCAGCTGACTTTCATTTACACCTAATCAGCAAGAGCTGTATCAGCAGCTCCCCTACTACAGGGGTAGGTGGCAAAGGCAAGACTTCAACCAACCATGATTCAGCCTTTCACCTAGACACATCACTGCCCAAGAAAAATCTGAGTTCTGTCCTTGGAAAAAAGACATCCCCATGTCTATTATGGACATTGTGATAAGGGAGAGGAATATGCTGTGGGACTGGGGGAACTCAAACAGGGGCCCTGTGGTGATCTGGAGGGGTGGGATGGGGAGGGAGATGGGGGGGAGGTTCAAGAGTGGGGGACATATGTATACATACCTATGGCAGATTCAGGTTGGCGTGTGGCAGAAAATAACAAAACTCTATAAAAAATAAAAAAGACATTTAAAAACAAGAAATAAAAGAAATGCCTGTGTGTATTATAGGCAATAGTTTCCTCCACAGTCAGGTGGATCCCCTAGAGAAAAGCACCCACCAAGCATGCTTATGTGTTCCACACTTTTCAGGTGAAATCCATGCAACTACTTTTTTTTTTTTTTTGTACATGTATGTTCCCAGATCATTCATATGCATATCCCTTGACCCTCCCCCCACCCAGTTCCCCCCCTCCCATCCCTCCAGACCATTGCTCCAAGTGGTTGTAGGTACTCCTATTCCCCTAGCACAATGACAATAGCTATCTTTTCTACACATGACAGTATAGGTTTCCATGTTACTCCCTCCCACTGTTCAGTCTCCACAATGTCTTTATGTCTATTCTCTGTTTTTTCATGAGTTCACTGCGTGTGTTATCATGACCATCTTACTAGATCCCATATATATGAGTTAGTATACTATACTTGTCTTTCTCTTTTTGACTCCCTTCACTTTTTATGATAGGTTCTAGAGCCAACCACCTCATTAGGACTGAGTCTTCTGCATTTCTTTTAACAGCTGAGTAGTATTCCATTGTATATATGTACCAGAGCTTCTGGATCCATTCATTTGTCGATGGACATCTAGGTTGCTTCCATGTTCTGGCTATTGGATAGAGAGCTGCAATGAACATTGGGGTACAGGTGCCTCTTTCATTTTTGATTTCATCAGGATATAGGCCTAATAGTGGGATTGCTGGGTCATAGGGTGCTTCTATTTTTAGTTTTTTAAGGAATGCTCCAATAAATTTACTCCCAAGCTAGGTTGGCAAAGCAAGACCATGATTCAGCCTTTCACCTAGACACATCACTGCCCAAGAAAAATCTGAGTTCTGTCCTTGGAAAAAAGACATCCCCATGTCTATTATGGACATTGTGATAAGGGAGAGGAATATGCTGTGGGACTGGGGGAACTCAAACAGGGGCCCTGTGGTGATCTGGAGGGGTGGGATGGGGAGGGAGATGGGGGGGAGGTTCAAGAGTGGGGGACATATGTATACATACCTATGGCAGATTCAGGTTGGCGTGTGGCAGAAAATAACAAAACTCTATAAAAAATAAAAAAGACATTTAAAAACAAGAAATAAAAGAAATGCCTGTGTGTATTATAGGCAATAGTTTCCTCCACAGTCAGGTGGATCCCCTAGAGAAAAGCACCCACCAAGCATGCTTATGTGTTCCACACTTTTCAGGTGAAATCCATGCAACTACTTTTTTTTTTTTTTTGTACATGTATGTTCCCAGATCATTCATATGCATATCCCTTGACCCTCCCCCCACCCAGTTCCCCTCCCATCCCTCCAGACCATTGCTCCAAGTGGTTGTAGGTACTCCTATTCCCCTAGCACAATGACAATAGCTATCTTTTCTACACATGACAGTATAGGTTTCCATGTTACTCCCTCCCACTGTTCAGTCTCCACAATGTCTTTATGTCTATTCTCTTTTTCATGAGTTCACTGCGTGTGTTATCATGACCATCTTACTAGATCCCATATATATGAGTTAGTATACTATACTTGTCTTTCTCTTTTTGACTCCCTTCACTTTTTATGATAGGTTCTAGAGCCAACCACCTCATTAGGACTGAGTCTTCTGCATTTCTTTTAACAGCTGAGTAGTATTCCATTGTATATATGTACCAGAGCTTCTGGATCCATTCATTTGTCGATGGACATCTAGGTTGCTTCCATGTTCTGGCTATTGGATAGAGAGCTGCAATGAACATTGGGGTACAGGTGCCTCTTTCATTTTTGATTTCATCAGGATATAGGCCTAATAGTGGGATTGCTGGGTCATAGGGTGCTTCTATTTTTAGTTTTTTAAGGAATCTCCATATTGTCTTCCATAGAGGTTGTAATAATTTACACTCCCACCAGCAATGCAAGAGGGTTCCCTTTTCTCCACACCCTCTCCAGCATTTGTTGTCTGTCGATTTGTTGATGATGGCCATTCTGACAGGTGTGAGGTGATATCTCATTGTGGTTTTAATTTGCATTTCTCTGATAATAAGCGAGGTTGAACATAGTTTCATGTATTTTTGGGCCATTTGTATGTCCTCTTTGGAGAGGCGTCTCTTTAGATCTTTTTCCCATTTTTTGATTGGGCTGCTCATTTTCCCTGTGCTGAGTTGTCTGAGTTGCTTGTAGATTTTGGAGATTAATTCTTTGTCTGTTGTTTCATTTGCTATGATTTTCTCCCACTCTGTGGGGTGTCTGTTGCGCTTTTTTGTAATTTCTTTTGCTGTACAAAAGCTTTTAAGTTTCATAAGGTCCCATATGTTCATTTTTCTTTTCAGTTCTGCTATTTTAGTTGGTGGGTCAGAGAAGATCTTGCTTTGATTGATGTCCTTGAGGGTTTTGCCTATATTCTCCTCTAAGAGTTTGATGGTTTCTGGTCTTACATTGAGGTCTTTAATCCATTTTGAGTTGATCTTAGTGTATGATGTCAGGGAATGTTCCAATTTCATTTTTTTGCATGTAGCTGTCCAATTCTCCCAGCACCACTTGTTAAAGAGGCTGTCTTTGTCCCATTTTATAGTTTCGCCTCCTTTGTCAAAAATAAGGTACCCATAGGTGCGTGGGTTGATCTCTGGGTTCTCAATCTTGTTCCACTGATCTATAGTTCTGTTTTTGTGCCAGTACCATACTGTCTTGATAACTGTTGCTTTGTAGTAGAGTCTGAAGTTAGGGAGGCTGATCCCTCCAACTCCATTTTTCTTCCTCAGGATTGCTTTGGCTATTCGAGGTCTTCTGTGTTCCATATGAACTGTGTTATTATTTGGTCTAGTTCTGTGAAAATGTCAGTGGTAGTTGAATAGGTATTGCATTGAATCTGTAGATGATATTTGGAAGTATGGTCATTTTCACAATATTTTCGACCCAGGGTGCTTCTATTTTTAGTTTTTTAAGGAATCTCCATATTGTCTTCCATAGAGGTTGTAATAATTTACACTCCCACCAGCAATGCAAGAGGGTTCCCTTTTCTCCACACCCTCTCCAGCATTTGTTGTCTGTCGATTTGTTGATGATGGCCATTCTGACAGGTGTGAGGTGATATCTCATTGTGGTTTTAATTTGCATTTCTCTGATAATAAGCGAGGTTGAACATAGTTTCATGTATTTTTGGGCCATTTGTATGTCCTCTTTGGAGAGGCGTCTCTTTAGATCTTTTTCCCATTTTTTGATTGGGCTGCTCATTTTCCCTGTGCTGAGTTGTCTGAGTTGCTTGTAGATTTTGGAGATTAATTCTTTGTCTGTTGTTTCATTTGCTATGATTTTCTCCCACTCTGTGGGGTGTCTGTTGCGCTTTTTTGTAATTTCTTTTGCTGTACAAAAGCTTTTAAGTTTCATAAGGTCCCATATGTTCATTTTTCTTTTCAGTTCTGCTATTTTAGTTGGTGGGTCAGAGAAGATCTTGCTTTGATTGATGTCCTTGAGGGTTTTGCCTATATTCTCCTCTAAGAGTTTGATGGTTTCTGGTCTTACATTGAGGTCTTTAATCCATTTTGAGTTGATCTTAGTGTATGATGTCAGGGAATGTTCCAATTTCATTTTTTTGCATGTAGCTGTCCAATTCTCCCAGCACCACTTGTTAAAGAGGCTGTCTTTGTCCCATTTTATAGTTTCGCCTCCTTTGTCAAAAATAAGGTACCCATAGGTGCGTGGGTTGATCTCTGGGTTCTCAATCTTGTTCCACTGATCTATAGTTCTGTTTTTGTGCCAGTACCATACTGTCTTGATAACTGTTGCTTTGTAGTAGAGTCTGAAGTTAGGGAGGCTGATCCCTCCAACTCCATTTTTCTTCCTCAGGATTGCTTTGGCTATTCGAGGTCTTCTGTGTTTCCATATGAACTGTGTTATTATTTGGTCTAGTTCTGTGAAAAATGTCAGTGGTAGTTGAATAGGTATTGCATTGAATCTGTAGATGATATTTGGAAGTATGGTCATTTTCACAATATTGATTCTTCCGACCCAGGAACATGGAATATCTCTCCATCTGTTTAAGTCTTCTTCAATGTCTCTCATGAGTGTCTTGTAATTTTCTGTGTACAATTCTTTTGTTTCTTTGGGTAGGTTTATTCCTAGATATTTGATTCTTTTGGTTGCAATGGTGAAGGGGATTGCCTCTTTGATTTCATTTTCTGATTTTTCATTGTTTGTGTATAGGAATGCCAGTGACTTCTGTGTGTTGACTTTATATCCTGCAACTTTGCTGAATTCATTGATTAGCTCTAGTAGCTTTGTAACCGTGTCTTTGGGGTTTTCTATGTATAATATCATGTCGTCTGCAAAAAGAGAGAGTTTGACTTCTTCCTTTCCAATCTGGATTCCTTTGATTTCTTTCTCTTCTCTTATTGCTGTTGCTAGGACTTCCAGGACTATGTTGGCAGTGGTGAAAGTGGGCACCCCTGTCTTGTTCCTGATCTTAGAGGGAATGCTTTCAGTTTTTCACCATTAACAATAATGTTCACTGTAGGCTTCTCATAGTGGCTTTTATTATGTTGAGATAGGTTCCTTCTATGCCCATTTTCTGAAGAGTTTTAATCATAAATGGATGTTGTACTTTGTCGCATGCAACTACTTTTACGATAACTGAGAAGAGTTATCATAACATTGTTGCTCCTATGTCAGAGATATAAAAACTACAAAAGAGGACTTCCCTGGTGGCCCATTGGTTAAGAATCTACCTGCTAGAGCAGGGAACATGGGTTTAACCTCTGATCCGGGAAGATTTCAGCAACTAAGCCCATGTACCACAGTACTGAAGCCATCACACCTGGAGACCATGCTCCGCAACAAGAGAAACCGCTGCAATGAGAAGCCCTCACAGCGCAACAAAGACCAGTCTGCTAGTCTGGTCACAACTAGAGAAAGCCTGTGCGCAACAATGAAAACTCAGCACAGCCGAAAATAAATGAATAATCAAGTTTCTTTTAAAGAAATACTGCCTAAGAACCACTGGGCATATGGCTCCTTGGAAACATCTATTTTTGTTTATAGCATCTGTCAGTGCCTGGTGAGACAACCTGGCTTCAACTTAGTGGAGGCTCTTAAAGGCTCTTTTTTGCCAATAAGACCCTCTGGCAACTGAGTCAGACTAGACTGTCACTGCCACATACAGTTTACCCTAAATGCCCTCACCACAGGTCTACACTGCCCTGTGTTTCTTTCTGGGGTAATTCAGGAGACCACTTTTTGCTCCTGGTAGGTCACAACAAATGTTCTCACAATTCCAAATCACAGGCATCATGTACAGCAACCCTCAGCATAGGACAAACCTCTTTTACTGTTTCATATTTGATGGTTTTTGCCATCATTCCCCATTCTCTGTGGGGCCAGAGAGCCCCAGAGGTATATTCTACAATAGAAAGTACAAGAGAACTTTGATAAACAATAATTCTCCTCAGAAAATATAATGAAAGCACAATGCATACGACTTTTTAAGCTAATTCAGTGAAAGCAGATTCTTTTTAAAGAATCTCTATACCACTGAAATCATGAGGTGGTGTGGTGGTGTTAGAACAGAGAGCATCAGAATTCCTAAGTTCTAAGCCTTGTGTGGCTAGCTATAACCCCTGAGGCGTGAAGCAACTCATCTATACCAAAGGTGAGATATTTTCTGCTAAAAATACAAGTTGAGGGGGTGGATTTGGGAGTGACCCCTAAAACGGCATTCTGTGTTGGAAATGATTTCTAAATAGCTACATTTTATTATGAGACAAGTTTGTGGCAAAGCCCATGCAAACTTTACTTTCATATCATTTGAGTCCAACCTACATTGCAGATGCTATTGTTACTACTTTCAGAGTTGAGAAAATTGAGGAAATTGAGGAAAGAACTAAACTGACTTAAGAAAACCACAGAGCTTGGATTCAAATTTAGATATGTATGGCTCTCTCCATCACAGGATCCTTATTTTCATTTAGTGTCTTCTCTCTCTCAACCTCGCCTCCCCCGCCCCACCTCATACACACATTTAGTGACTGTAGTTAGTTGTGTGCTTCAGTCTTGTCTACTTCCCAAAACATCACAAGGTCCTTCAGGTCTGCCAAGGTAATATTTTAGAATTTTTAAATGAAACTCAAGAATTTCAGTATCCTGTCTTCCCCAGACATATCTGCTAAATTTGAAACACAAACATATGCGAGCACACAGAGAGATAACTTACAAGCCACTTTAGATTTTACAGTTTGGGGTGAATTATCAGAAGATAAATAAAATCACTGGTATAGATTAAATTGAAAAAGTGAAAGGAATAAAATTGCTGAAGCAACAACACTTTTAGAAGGCAATAATCTTTGAACATTGAGGCTTATTGACATTTTGGTTAGATATAGAAAATCAAAGAGATGGGGTTTATGAGGAGAAAATTATTCTGCCTTTAATAAATGAGAAGGACAGGGGGAAAGAGTAGCAAAGCTAGGAAAGTAATTATAGTAGGATACATTTAGCTTCAGAAAAAGTTCTTTGATAACCAGAAAAAGCCACGTTATAAAGTTAGGGACTTAATACTCCTAAATCCATTACAGATAGTTTTATAAAAAGTGACTTTAGAAAATATAATGAAAGCACAATGTACGACTGATGTGCTCTTTTAAAGAATCTCTATACCACTGAAATCATGAGGTGGTGTGGTGGTGTTAGAACAGAGAGCATCAGAATTCCTAAGTTCTAAGCCTTGTGTGGCTAGCTATAACCCCTGAGGCGTGAAGCAACTCATCTATACCAAAGGTGAGATATTTTCTGCTAAAAATACCAGTTGCGGGGGTGGATTTGGGAGTGACCCTAAAACGGCATTCTGTGTTGGAAATGATTTCTAAATAGCTACATTTTATTATGAGACAAGTTTGTGGCAAAGCCCATGCAAACTTTACTTTCATATCATTTGAGTCCAACCTACATTGCAGATGCTATTGTTACTACTTTCAGAGTTGAGAAAATTGAGGAAATTGAGGAAAGAACTAAACTGACTTAAGAAAACCACAGAGCTTGGATTCAAATTTAGATATGTATGGCTCTCTCCATCACAGGATCCTTATTTTCATTTAGTGTCTTCTCTCTCTCAACCTCGCCTCCCCCGCCCCACCTCATACACACATTTAGTGACTGTAGTTAGTTGTGTGCTTCAGTCTTGTCTACTTCCCAAAACATCACAAGGTCCTTCAGGTCTGCCAAGGTAATATTTTAGAATTTTTAAATGAAACTCAAGAATTTCAGTATCCTGTCTTCCCCAGACATATCTGCTAAATTTGAAACACAAACATATGCGAGCACACAGAGAGATAACTTACAAGCCACTTTAGATTTTACAGTTTGGGGTGAATTATCAGAAGATAAATAAAATCACTGGTATAGATTAAATTGAAAAAGTGAAAGGAATAAAATTGCTGAAGCAACAACACTTTTAGAAGGCAATAATCTTTGAACATTGAGGCTTATTGACATTTTGGTTAGATATAGAAAATCAAAGAGATGGGGTTTATGAGGAGAAAATTATTCTGCCTTTAATAAATGAGAAGGACAGGGGGAAAGAGTAGCAAAGCTAGGAAAGTAATTATAGTAGGATACATTTAGCTTCAGAAAAAGTTCTTTGATAACCAGAAAAAGCCACGTTATAAAGTTAGGGACTTAATACTCCTAAATCCATTACAGATAGAATCTTTACTACACTGGAAATAATTGAAAAGCAGAGGCATGCAATTGACCACTTTATGGCTTCTTTGATTTTTCCAGGCTGTTTGAAGACCTGAATTCTGGAAAGGACTTGAAAACGGCACAGCAACCCTGACCAGCTAATTGCCAATGAAGAAGAATGAATTATTCTGCAATTATATTAAAGGTGAAAGAGGTCCCAGGGAAAAATTCTCACCAAAAAAAATGGACTGACTTGGGATAAAAGCTTGATTGGTAACAGCCATGACTATTAAGATGTTGGGCTTAAGTTCAAAGGGAGGACAAGATCAACTTTCTGTCTGACAGTCTTAAGACAAGGTCACCACCTTCTACCAAGTAAATGCCAGCTTATTCAGATATGTCATTTCATGTCATACATCCTTTCTTCAACCACCAAAGTTTTAAAAAATGCTATCACATTTGTTTAACATGACTTGTACCTAAATTTGTCCTTAAGGTTTTGCATCCAAGTCATTAGTTCGGTCACTGTCAAGTTACAGACAAATTTATGACAGAGAGGCACAGAGAGACTCATTCTTCTGAACTTATAGGTGGTTAGTGACCTTATGGAACTCATTAATCCCCAAACCTGATAGAACTTGAAAACAGAGATAGATTGCAATCAGGTTTTGATAATTCTTGGATGACAGAGCATAACGTGTCCTGAAGAGAAAAAAGAGGTCCCAACAATTATCTTTTGAGCATCTAATAGGGTTGCTACATAAAAGACAAAACACCCAATTAAAGTTTCAGAGAAACAATGAATAATATTTTAGTGTAAGGATATCCCATACATTATTGTGATAAACTTATACCTTAAAAGGTACTGTTTATCTGAAATGCAACTATAACTGATCACTCAGTTTGGCTTGGCATGTTTTTCTTTTGCTTGCTGACTCACTTGCTTTTGCTAAATCTGGCACCATAGTCTCTATTCATGTAGGATTTCATTTCACATGGTGAATAAGAAAAAAATTGCCTGGCTTAAAAACTGTCAAGAAAAATCATTTAAATTACTCAAAGTCTTAGTCTACATGATTTTGTATCACTGTACTATCTCTAAATGATTCCAAACAGACCATTTTCTCCCAATGTTGAAAAGTTCTCAGCTGGACACCAAATGAAGTCTTTAAGTTATGTTTCTGGATCATATTATATAAATGTGTGTGTGTGTGTGTGTGTGTAGTGTGACTTTTATAGTTAATATTTATCAAAAAATACAAGTGCATGGTTTTAAATACCAAACTGCACTTATTTTAATGACATAATGAAGAATCACATTCTTCTGCCTAGCCTCTCTGCATCCTTCAGACCAACTCCCCATAGACAGTAAACACTGAACTATTCTAATTATGTTTCTTTTTATTTCCATATTTATAAACAATAGGACCATACTATCCTTTCTTAACTCACCCATTTTAGATATTATCTACACATTTTACGATACTTCTGAGCCAGTCTGTGTTTTATGACCATGCCTTCTTTGGACAGTCCTTCACAGTTCCTGGAATCAATCGTTGCTTTGGGTTTGTTTATTTACTTGTTTCTGCATGATTTTCTAAGTACATACATCCTTTCTTCAACCACCAAAGTTTTAAAAAATGCTATCACATTTGTTTAACATGACTTGTACCTAAATTTGTCCTTAAGGTTTTGCATCCAAGTCATTAGTTCGGTCACTGTCAAGTTACAGACAAATTTATGACAGAGAGGCACAGAGAGACTCATTCTTCTGAACTTATAGGTGGTTAGTGACCTTATGGAACTCATTAATCCCCAAACCTGATAGAACTTGAAAACAGAGATAGATTGCAATCAGGTTTTGATAATTCTTGGATGACAGAGCATAACGTGTCCTGAAGAGAAAAAAGAGGTCCCAACAATTATCTTTTGAGCATCTAATAGGGTTGCTACATAAAAGACAAAACACCCAATTAAAGTTTCAGAGAAACAATGAATAATATTTTAGTGTAAGGATATCCCATACATTATTGTGATAAACTTATACCTTAAAAGGTACTGTTTATCTGAAATGCAACTATAACTGATCACTCAGTTTGGCTTGGCATGTTTTTCTTTTGCTTGCTGACTCACTTGCTTTTGCTAAATCTGGCACCATAGTCTCTATTCATGTAGGATTTCATTTCACATGGTGAATAAGAAAAAAATTGCCTGGTTTAAAAACTGTCAAGAAAAATCATTTAAATTACTCAAAGTCTTAGTCTACATGATTTTGTATCACTGTACTATCTCTAAATGATTCCAAACAGACCATTTTCTCCCAATGTTGAAAAGTTCTCAGCTGGACACCAAATGAAGTCTTTAAGTTATGTTTCTGGATCATATTATATAAATGTGTGTGTGTGTGTGTGTGTGTAGTGTGACTTTTATAGTTAATATTTATCAAAAAATACAAGTGCATGGTTTTAAATACCAAACTGCACTTATTTTAATGACATAATGAAGAATCACATTCTTCTGCCTAGCCTCTCTGCATCCTTCAGACCAACTCCCCATAGACAGTAAACACTGAACTATTCTAATTATGTTTCTTTTTATTTCCATATTTATAAACAATAGGACCATACTATCCTTTCTTAACTCACCCATTTTAGATATTATCTACACATTTTACGATACTTCTGAGCCAGTCTGTGTTTTATGACCATGCCTTCTTTGGACAGTCCTTCACAGTTCCTGGAATCAATCGTTGCTTTGGGTTTGTTTATTTACTTGTTTCTGCATGATTTTCTAAGTACAATTTATTAAAATTTTCAAATGCTTAAACATCTCTATCACACACCTGGAAACAGTATTTTCCACTTACCCACACATATCAGTTCCGTTTCCTTTCTTCACCAAAGATTTCCACCCTCTTTGCTCCGTTCTGGACCTTCATTTCTAGGCCTGCCACTCAAAATTCATTCTAGGGCTTTTCCTCTGCAAGTCTCCTGTGCTGGAGTACCCATTCCTGAATTGCATGTTTGCTTTTTTTTTTTTTAGCCAATTGTTTGTAGGAATATAACCTCCAGAATCTTCCTAGGGAAGGCCACTCTGAAAGCATGACAGCATCATTTCTCCAGAAAATAAACATCCTGTCTCTTGTGAGGAATGCATAGGGAAGGGTAGCCTATCAGCTGGAAAAAGTGGAATAGGGAATCTGAGCGCTAACACCTCCATATTGTTTTCTTTTTTAACAAGCCTCTCTCGTTGCTGATGCAGCAGTCATAGCAACAGCCATAACATAACTATAATGTAGCCGTAGCATAGCCATAACATAACCTTATATAACATAACCATGATGTCACGCCAGTGTAGCCTCAATGCGGCAGCCAGCAGCCTGAGTTTTCATGGCGAAGCTCATACAGGTGTGTGAGCTTCACACAAAGTAGCCCGTGACCAAGCAAGTACCTCGTGACACACATGTGCATTGCTATAAATGATCTCACTGTTACAGGGTCATTATTTACAAAATGTGGGGTGAGAGAGCTTGAACATATCATCGTGGCTAATTTGCTCTCTCCCAACATTCACAGAGAGAAAGAGAAATTTGGAATTATATTTACCCAAACTGTTTACCCAATCAATGATCGGAGAAGTTATCTCTGGAAAGTTGGCTCTCTGTGATAACCTAGAGGGGTGGGACGGGGTGGGAGGTGGGAGAGAAGTTCAAGAGGGAGGGGACATAGGTATACTTATGGCTGATTCATTTTGACATATGACAGAAACAAACACAGCATTGTAAAGCAATTATCTTCCAATTTAAAAAAAGATTAAAAATAATCCAAGCAAACAACAATAATAAAGCATATGCTATCTTTTTTTTTTTTTTGAAAGAGGTTTTGACAGTGTGCTCAGATGTATCC
This sequence comes from Tragulus kanchil, assembly GCA_022376925.1. Taxonomy (NCBI): domain Eukaryota; kingdom Metazoa; phylum Chordata; class Mammalia; order Artiodactyla; family Tragulidae; genus Tragulus; species Tragulus kanchil. The sequence continues at coordinate 195,600,405 of JAIOJX010000030.1, read as the reverse complement.
AGTTGCAACCTTCAAAATCAGCCACTCAGCCACTGGGACCAGCTAACATCTTCCTAGGGAAGGCCACTGTGAAAGCATGACAGCATCATTTCTCCAGAAAATAAATATCCTGTCTCTTGTCAGGAGTGCATAGGGAAGGGTAGCGTTTTTTGAGCTTAATTCCTAATTAGGGATCAGCTACAAGCTCCCAGGTTTGTCAGAATTATTTCACCAATGCGGAAATCATCATCAACTACCATGCATCTGTGGGCTTCCTACACCTACATCTCTCTGACTTCCATTTCCACCTCTTGGATCTTGAAGATGAGGCACCAGCTTTTTCTGGGAAATGGTGGAGGATAATAAGCAGGAGGCCACAGAGCATCTCTTGAAAATGTAAAACCACTGAGGTGGCAGCCTCTCTCTTCCAGAGCATGCAGGAGCCGTCCCAAGACGAGTGGAGTAAAATCCAGGACTCTGTGAAAGCTGTCATTCTCATGGAGAAGAACCTGAACCAGGATCCTGTGGACCTGCACATTCTGGTTCTGCCCAGGCAAATCCCCACCTCTGTTACTTCTAGTGAGCGGCTTCCTGGAGGAGCAGGGGAAACTCACTGAGAAGAAGGCAACCACGGGACTAACCCTGGCAGGCTGGCTACTCCCCAGAGGAGGCCGACAAGTGTCTCTCTGGAAGGCTCACCCTTAAGCTTGTCCAGGAGCCTTGCAAGCCTAGCAGGCTTTGATAAGCCCCTCTGGTGTCAGGGTTTTTGCTTGAAGCCCCTCTCTGCAGTCACCAGGCAGTTTTTTAACCACCTTGGATCCCTCTCCCAAGATGTGGATCGAACGGAAACAATAAAGCTTTTGCAGCCAGAAGAAAAGCTTTGGTTTTCTGTCTTTTTACAGAGATGTATTACTCAAATAATGAGCAAATGAAAGGGAAGGTATCTCCATTTAGAACACATGTATGTCCATGGCTGATTTGTGTTGTTATATGCAAAAACCATCAAACTATTGTAAAGCAATTATCCTCCAATTAAAATAACTTAATTTTTTAAAAAAGTAAAGGGAGTGTGCATCCATAAGTGATAAACATAAGAAGTCTATACAGAACTACAGAGGATTTTTAAGAAAGAGAAAAGGACATAACAGCGAGGGAGAGAGGAATTCATAATCCGAAAAACCTCAGTAAACAAAAGATGACATATCTTTTGTCACATTCACATAACAACAAAACGCAGGTCCTAACTGCATTTCTGGAAGCATTAAAGAAAGAAAAAAAAAAGAAAAAAGGAACTCAGTTAAAGGTTAATGAAAAGTCAAAGTGAAGGAAGGCCTGCAAAATCTAGGCAATCTGGAATTGCATTCATATTAGGGAAGTGGGTGTTTTAATACTTCCTCTCCCAATTTGCCTCTTCATGGATAACTCTGGTTTTTCTACCGCATAAATTCAGCTCAGATCACTTTTTTTATGGAAATATGTTAAATAAATTAAGGAAATTAGTCATTCTGGTCAATTTCATAAAGAAATGGTGGTTCTGTACACAACTCCACTTCCGGTAGAGACATGAGCAAAAGACCAAATTTCACTGCAGTAGCTACCATATGGTCACTCCATTTCCCCTCAGCACTCTGAAATTTCTCGTACCATTAGGAAAAAAAAATAATAAATCCAAGAAAGTTAGACATAATCTCAAAATTTAAAAAAAGAGAGAATAAAGAAAGGAAAAGAATAGAACATAAGACAAACAAAAGGAAAGAAAAAATGCTGAAATTCTTCATTTTCTTCTTGATCAGAAAAGGAGAAAAGTTATTAAGGATGATTCTTTAAAAGTATGATGAGATGACAATGACAGATCAAGTTATTTGGAGGAGTTCTCCTACTGAAAACAGCTGAAACTGCTGCATTAAACATTTGTAATCCTTTTAGCAGCATCAAAGAGCTGACACAATAGAAAGCAAATACCAAATAAGTACAACACTAAAATAAGAAAGGTAAATGAAAAACTAATGAGTTGTTTTAGCTGTGAAGTCATTTGCTTGAAGCCCTCTCTGCAGTCACCAGGCAGTTTTTAACCACCTTGGATCCCTCTCCCAAGATGTGGATCGACGGAAACAATAAAGCTTTTGCAGCCAGAAGAAAAGCTTTGGTTTTCTGTCTTTTACAGAGATGTATTACTCAAATAATGAGCAAATGAAAGGGAGTGTAGCTCCATTTAGAACACATGTATGTCCATGGCTGATTTGTGTTGTTATATGCAAAAACCATCAAACTATTGTAAAGCAATTATCCTCCAATTAAAATAACTTAATTTTTTAAAAAAGTAAAGGGAGTGTGCATCCATAAGTGATAAACATAAGAAGTCTATACAGAACTACAGAGGATTTTTAAGAAAGAGAAAAGGACATAACAGCGAGGAGAGAGGAATTCATAATCCGAAAAACCTCAGTAAACAAAAGATGACATATCTTTTGTCACATTCACATAACAACAAAACGCAGGTCCTAACTGCATTTCTGGAAGCATTAAAGAAAGAAAAAGAAGGAGAAAGGAACTCAGTTAAAGGTTAATGAAAAGTCAAAGTGAAGGAAGGCCTGCAAAATCTAGGCAATCTGGAATTGCATTCATATTAGGGAAGTGGGTGTTTTAATACTTCCTCTCCCAATTTGCCTCTTCATGGATAACTCTGGTTTTTCTACCGCATAAATTCAGCTCAGATCACTTTTTTTATGGAAATATGTTAAATAAATTAAGGAAATTAGTCATTCTGGTCAATTTCATAAAGAAATGGTGGTTCTGTACACAACTCCACTTCCGGTAGAGACATGAGCAAAAGACCAAATTTCACTGCAGTAGCTACCATATGGTCACTCCATTTCCCCTCAGCACTCTGAAATTTCTCGTACCATTAGGAAAAAAAAATAATAAATCCAAGAAAGTTAGACATAATCTCAAAATTTAAAAAAAGAGAGAATAAAGAAAGGAAAAGAATAGAACATAAGACAAACAAAAGGAAAGAAAAAATGCTGAAATTCTTCATTTTCTTCTTGATCAGAAAAGGAGAAAAGTTATTAAGGATGATTCTTTAAAAGTATGATGAGATGACAATGACAGATCAAGTTATTTGGAGGAGTTCTCCTACTGAAAACAGCTGAAACTGCTGCATTAAACATTTGTAATCCTTTTAGCAGCATCAAAGAGCTGACACAATAGAAAGCAAATACCAAATAAGTACAACACTAAAATAAGAAAGGTAAATGAAAAACTAATGAGTTGTTTTAGCTGTGAAGTCATTTGCCAATCTGGAAGAAACGGAGGTGTGTTTTTGATGGCCTAGTGGAACAAGGGCAACAAAAGTTAAAGTATGGGAACCATTCAGTGTTGTGTGTCTGCTAAATCACCTCACATGTATGCATTAAGCTGAGATCTCACAGGGTTACAGCATCAGAGAATGGACCAGTCAACAGTTTTTCCTTTCACCCCAGTAGCTTTTTTGGAAACACACCTTGTTGCTGAGCAGAGCAGGAGAAAAGATAGGAAGGAAAAAACAGAACTGTCCTTGAGAGGGTGCAAACCATGGATAAGTTCTCTAGGACTTAACGTTCCAATTTTGCCACACCCATGCATCAAAAAGGCTTCCCAGGTGGTGCTAGTAGTAAAGAATCCATTTGCCAGTCAAGAGACATAAGAGATGCAGGTTCAATCCCTGGGTTGGGAAGATCCCCTGGAGGAGGGCATGGGAACCTACTCCAGTATTCTTGTCTGGAGAATCCCAGGGACAGAGGAGCCTGGTGGAATATAGTCCATAGGATCACAAAGAGCTGCACATGACTGAAGCAACTTACCATGAAGCACATGTAGCAAAAAACTATACAGCATGGTTTTAACTTAAAATAATTCTCTGGTCATCAGGAAGTCCCTCTCCCCTTCTCCCCCTCTCCCCCTAAGTTGTTAAGTTTTGTGAGCCACACAAAAATAACAACTGCACAAGGAAACAGTATACCTGCATTATATTATAATATATATTATGATACATATTATAAACATTATTATATGTATCATAATATATAATATATATTATAATATGCATAATAATATATATATATATTATATCCTCATGCAGAAAACAACTGCACAATTGTATTATACCTGTACCTGTACCTGTATTATATTATTTCCTTGTGCAGTTGTCCTATAGAAGAATCAACTTCAGTGGCTGTAACTGTAAATTTGATACGATCAACAGACATTTACTGACAGTCTACTAACTGCAAAACACTGTTCTAAGCAAAGCTAAAAAACACCTATGTTATTACATATAGTTTATATTTTGTTTCTTTTAAGAACAAGAGTTTTACAAGGGCTTCATACAGGCATGATGGACCTGAGCTCTAATCTGATTTTTCTACTTGCTTGCTTTGCATTTTTAGACAACTTAGGTAAAATATCTCTGAGGTTCATTTCTCTCTATTTTTAAGATAGGGACAATAGAGTCAAAACAATAATACAGAAAGCAATGGCATTGCTTACGGTATATAGTAACTGCTAAGTATCTTCCCTCATTAATTAAAAACATTTATTGATGTATTGGGCTTGGAGTAACCAATATATAATATTTAATTTCAAGTGAATTATGAATCCACGTAAGTTTCAAAGCCAATGAAGTACTGAAATCTCATTTTCATTATCTCATAGTTACCTAACAATATGTTATGTGTACCTAACAATATATCATAGTTACCTAATAATACTCAAGAATAAGTACTGAAATCTTGTTTTGACTATCTCCTCATTACCTAAAAATATGTAGAGAATATTGTTAGTGACCTATCCAACATCCACTTCCCCCCACTTCTTCCTAACAGAACTGAAAATGTATAGCAGTAACATGATGACTTAATGCTTTATCGCGCAAAACCTCTGAAGACAAGAGTGTCTGTGTGACCCTTGTAGTAAGTCTGGCCAATGAAGTATTAGTTGGGTTGCCACATGAGGATTCCCACAATCACCTTAGCCTTTGACCCTGGATTTCCTTCCCGCCTAGAAGGCAAGCAAAACTCCTAGATGTGCGACAACCATAAAGTATAAGAACAAAGCCACACAGAAGTGCAAAAAAAGAGCAGAGAGAGAACCTGGAATGCTTGATCACAAGGCTACCATGTTGACCCAGTCCTGCCTACTCCCAGACATTTCTCCTGTGAGACAATTAGACCTCTGTTTCATTTAAGTTTATAGGCTTTTTCAATACAAACTGTATTACTTGGGGTTCACCAGAGAAATAGAACCAATAGGATAAATGTATATACACAGAGTTTTTCTTTTTTTCTGGTAAGGCATTGCTTTATGTAATTATGGAGGCTGAGAAGTCATAGAGCTGCAGTCAGCAAGCTGGAGATTCAACAAAACCAATGGTTTACATCCAGGCCAAATTCAAAGGCCTGAGATATAGAAGAGCCAATGGTATAAACTCCAGTCTAAAACCCAGCAGATGTACAGCTTAAGAAGAGCCAATGTTTCCAGATTAAAGCAAGGAAAACAACAGTGTCCCAGCCCTGCAGTCTGGCAGGAGGAGTTTATCCTTTCATCATGGGGAACTCAGCTTTTTTGTTCTATTCAGGCCTTCAGTTGATCGGTTGAGGGCCATCAACATGAGTTAGAGCAATCCACTTTTCAGTCTACCAGTTCAAGTATTAATCTCATCCAAAAGCACACTCAAAGACATACCCAGAAGAACATTTAGCCAAATATATGAACACCTTGCAACCCAATCAGATGGACATAAAAATTGAACCAGCAAAAAAAGCAGTCAGATATAATCCTACAACATAAGCCAGGACCAGGCCATAGGCAACTATAAAAGAAAACCTGAGGCTTCATTTGTGAGTAAGTTTTTTATGAGGCATCCCTGGGATTCCCTACAATTGGACATTTAGAAAACCCATAGGAGACTTGGTCCAGTGGCTAAGGCTCTGTGTTCCCTGTAGTAACTGGCAGTAACATGATGACTTAATGCTTTATCGCGCAAAACCTCTGAAGACAAGAGTGTCTGTGTGACCCTTGTAGTAAGTCTGGCCAATGAAGTATTAGTTGGGTTGCCACATGAGGATTCCCACAATCACCTTAGCCTTTGACCCTGGATTTCCTTCCCGCCTAGAAGGCAAGCAAAACTCCTAGATGTGCGACAACCATAAAGTATAAGAACAAAGCCACACAGAAGTGCAAAAAAAGAGCAGAGAGAGAACCTGGAATGCTTGATCACAAGGCTACCATGTTGACCCAGTCCTGCCTACTCCCAGACATTTCTCCTGTGAGACAATTAGACCTCTGTTTCATTTAAGTTTATAGGCTTTTTCAATACAAACTGTATTACTTGGGGTTCACCAGAGAAATAGAACCAATAGGATAAATGTATATACACAGAGTTTTTCTTTTTTTCTGGTAAGGCATTGCTTTATGTAATTATGGAGGCTGAGAAGTCATAGAGCTGCAGTCAGCAAGCTGGAGATTCAACAAAACCAATGGTTTACATCCAGGCCAAATTCAAAGGCCTGAGATATAGAAGAGCCAATGGTATAAACTCCAGTCTAAAACCCAGCAGATGTACAGCTTAAGAAGAGCCAATGTTTCCAGATTAAAGCAAGGAAAACAACAGTGTCCCAGCCCTGCAGTCTGGCAGGAGGAGTTTATCCTTTCATCATGGGGAACTCAGCTTTTTTGTTCTATTCAGGCCTTCAGTTGATCGGTTGAGGGCCATCAACATGAGTTAGAGCAATCCACTTTTCAGTCTACCAGTTCAAGTATTAATCTCATCCAAAAGCACACTCAAAGACATACCCAGAAGAACATTTAGCCAAATATATGAACACCTTGCAACCCAATCAGATGGACATAAAAATTGAACCAGCAAAAAAAGCAGTCAGATATAATCCTACAACATAAGCCAGGACCAGGCCATAGGCAACTATAAAAGAAAACCTGAGGCTTCATTTGTGAGTAAGTTTTTTATGAGGCATCCCTGGGATTCCCTACAATTGGACATTTAGAAAACCCATAGGAGACTTGGTCCAGTGGCTAAGGCTCTGTGTTCCCAACGCAGGGGGCCCGGATTCAAACCCTGGTCAGGGGACAGAACCCACATGGCATAACTAAGACCTGGTACAGCCAAATAAATACATAAATCAATAATTCAAAAAAGAAAACCTGGGCTTCCCCTGGTGGTCCAGTGGGTAAGGACACTGCCTTGCAGTGCAAGGGGCGCCGGTTCAATCCCTGGCCTGGGAAGATCCCACGTGCCGTGGAGCGGCTGGACTGATGTGTCCAATTACCAAGCCAGAGCTCTGGAGCTCTGGAGCGCATGCGCCCAGAGCCGGGGCTCTGCAACAACAGACGCCACCGCGATGGGAGGCCCAAAGGAGCCAAAGAACAAAGACGGATGAAAATAGAGAAATGAAAGACCAATAGAAGTGGCCCGCCCACCCCCCCCCCTCCCCAACCCGACCCCCGCCCAAAATAAATAAATAAATCTTAAAAAAAAAAAAAAAAAGAAAACCTACAGGAAGGGTAGTAGAACACAAATATTAAGAGAGTTAAAGATACTGAAGAAAATTGGTTATTGTGGTTTAAAATGCTAACGAGCCCTCAAAGAAGAGCTATAGTAGAAGTCTTACGAATAGGGAGAGAAAATATTTAAAATGCTAACGAGCCCTCAAAGAAGAGCTATAGTAGAAGTCTTACGAATAGGGAGAGAAAATATGCCAGCCCCTTCCCTGTGGAGTTCTTCATAACTACTCCCAAAGGATCTTTGAAATCACCAATGCTCTCAACCTGGAAAATCAGACATAAACCGCTGGTCCCACCTCTTGGTACAGGAGAGAAAGCAGAACCATGTATCTCATCAGCATTACAAAAGCATTCCTGATGTGAAACTCAACATTCTTTTGATCATTTTTCTTGATACTTTGAAATTTGTGTATAATCAGCATGTAAAGCCCAAACTTATTTACACATTAAAAGTGGTTTCATGAGCCAAAAGGAAAGGTGCTAATTTACATGTGACACTTGCTCACTCATTCGGTGACTTGTTGAATAAATTATTGAGTGCATTCTAAGTTGCGGACTCTGGGGACACAAAGCCAGGCACTTTGTGAAGAGGTTTAAGGAACCAGCTCTGTGCTCTAAGAGTTAATAATCCAATACTCGTACGAATAGACAGGCGCAGACCTCATGGTACAGAATAAAAGAATTAATCTGGGACATTCCCAGACAGTGAAGTATTTATGTCATAGACAAAAGAGCTTAGCCTTGACATTAATGTTTGCAAATAAGAGTAATTGGATGTGTGATGAAAATGTTTCTGCGTAGACTTCTATTTTCCAATCTAGCAAACTTGGGCCAATTGCAAAGCCTCTGGGAGCCTCATTCTCTTCATGAAGAAACAAAGATAATGATATCTAACATTGTAAGTTCTTTGATGATTAAATGACAACATATCAAACATACAGCACAATGTCCAACACAGCTTAGATGAAAAGCACTTTTAAATATTAACAATTAAAAGAGACAAAAGAAAACCTACCAAGGACAAGGGAAAAGTAAGAAAACCCGCCCACCCTCCCTCCCAACCCGACCCCGCCCAAAATAAATAAATAAATCTTAAAAAAAAAAAAGAAAACCTACAGGAAGGGTAGTAGAACACAAATATTAAGAGAGTTAAAGATACTGAAGAAAATTGGTTATTGTGGTTTAAAATGCTAACGAGCCCTCAAAGAAGAGCTATAGTAGAAGTCTTACGAATAGGGAGAGAAAATATTTAAAATGCTAACGAGCCCTCAAAGAAGAGCTATAGTAGAAGTCTTACGAATAGGGAGAGAAAATATGCCAGCCCCTTCCCTGTGGAGTTCTTCATAACTACTCCCAAAGGATCTTTGAAATCACCAATGCTCTCAACCTGGAAAATCAGACATAAACCGCTGGTCCCACCTCTTGGTACAGGAGAGAAAGCAGAACCATGTATCTCATCAGCATTACAAAAGCATTCCTGATGTGAAACTCAACATTCTTTTTGATCATTTTTCTTGATACTTTGAAATTTGTGTATAATCAGCATGTAAAGCCCAAACTTATTTACACATTAAAAGTGGTTTCATGAGCCAAAAGGAAAGGTGCTAATTTACATGTGACACTTGCTCACTCATTCGGTGACTTGTTGAATAAATTATTGAGTGCATTCTAAGTTGCGGACTCTGGGGACACAAAGCCAGGCACTTTGTGAAGAGGTTTAAGGAACCAGCTCTGTGCTCTAAGAGTTAATAATCCAATACTCGTACGAATAGACAGGCGCAGACCTCATGGTACAGAATAAAAGAATTAATCTGGGACATTCCCAGACAGTGAAGTATTTATGTCATAGACAAAAGAGCTTAGCCTTGACATTAATGTTTGCAAATAAGAGTAATTGGATGTGTGATGAAAATGTTTCTGCGTAGACTTCTATTTTCCAATCTAGCAAACTTGGGCCAATTGCAAAGCCTCTGGGAGCCTCATTCTCTTCATGAAGAAACAAAGATAATGATATCTAACATTGTAAGTTCTTTGATGATTAAATGACAACATATCAAACATACAGCACAATGTCCAACACAGCTTAGATGAAAAGCACTTTTAATAGCTGCTCCTGCAATATAACAATTGGCTGAACAATATTAACCTTACTAGAAAGGTAAAGGATTTACATACTGTATGTATGTGAGAATTTCACAGATGTACCTCTTTTTTCTACTGAACAGCCAGAGTCCCTGATCTGTCCTTAATGACCGAGTTCTTACCAAAGCAAAATGTGTTCTTGAAGCAAAGAGTATGAGGGCTGAATATGTGGGAAGAAACCAAACTGATTCAGACTGTAAAAAATCTGCTGCAATGCAGGAGACCCAGGTTCGATCCCTAGGTCGGGAAGATCCCCTGGAGAAGGGAATGCCTGGAGAATCCCATGGACAGAGGAGCCTAGTGAACTATAGTTGATACAGTGGCAAAGAGTCAGACACAACTGAGTGACTAATATCCATACTTTAAATGCTTTTTCCAGCCACAGAATTAGCTATTTCTGTTTTGCATTATCAACCAACAGTCTGAAATTCCTGTCTCTCCATCTTCTCTTTTGGATTAATAATTCTGTATAATTAAACAAGATTTTCTAGGTAGTCCTTTTTTTAAATTTTGGCCTCTTTCATTGGTTTTTTCATTTTTCATTTTCATCTATCTTTATTCTTTGGCCTGTGTGGGCCTCCCATTGCGGCAGCCTCTCTGGCTGCAGAGCACTGACTCTGGGTGCATGTGCTCTGCTCCAGAGTGCTGGCTTGCAATTGGACATGCCGGTCCAGCCGCTCAGCGGCACGTGGCTGGGGTCAATTGCAAGGCGGAGATTTCTGGGAAAAAAAAAATTTTTTTTTCCTTTTAAAAAACAAGTGACAGGCGCAGACCTCATGGTACAGAATAAAAGAATTAATCTGGGACATTCCCAGACAGTGAAGTATTTATGTCATAGACAAAAGAGCTTAGCCTTGACATTAATGTTTGCAAATAAGAGTAATTGGATGTGTGATGAAAATGTTTCTGCGTAGACTTCTATTTTCCAATCTAGCAAACTTGGGCCAATTGCAAAGCCTCTGGGAGCCTCATTCTCTTCATGAAGAAACAAAGATAATGATATCTAACATTGTAAGTTCTTTGATGATTAAATGACAACATATCAAACATACAGCACAATGTCCAACACAGCTTAGATGAAAAGCACTTTTAATAGCTGCTCCTGCAATATAACAATTGGCTGAACAATATTAACCTTACTAGAAAGGTAAAGGATTTACATACTGTATGTATGTGAGAATTTCACAGATGTACCTCTTTTTTCTACTGAACAGCCAGAGTCCCTGATCTGTCCTTAATGACCGAGTTCTTACCAAAGCAAAATGTGTTCTTGAAGCAAAGAGTATGAGGGCTGAATATGTGGGAAGAAACCAAACTGATTCAGACTGTAAAAAATCTGCTGCAATGCAGGAGACCCAGGTTCGATCCCTAGGTCGGGAAGATCCCCTGGAGAAGGGAATGCCTGGAGAATCCCATGGACAGAGGAGCCTAGTGAACTATAGTTGATACAGTGGCAAAGAGTCAGACACAACTGAGTGACTAATATCCATACTTTAAATGCTTTTTCCAGCCACAGAATTAGCTATTTCTGTTTTGCATTATCAACCAACAGTCTGAAATTCCTGTCTCTCCATCTTCTCTTTTGGATTAATAATTCTGTATAATTAAACAAGATTTTCTAGGTAGTCCTTTTTTTAAATTTTGGCCTCTTTCATTGGTTTTTTCATTTTTCATTTTCATCTATCTTTATTCTTTGGCCTGTGTGGGCCTCCCATTGCGGCAGCCTCTCTGGCTGCAGAGCACTGACTCTGGGTGCATGTGCTCTGCTCCAGAGTGCTGGCTTGCAATTGGACATGCCGGTCCAGCCGCTCAGCGGCACGTGGGATCTTCTGGGGCAAAGGATCGAACCGGTGCCGCTTGCACTGCAAGGCGGACTCTTTACCCACTGGACCACCAGGGAAGCCTAGGTCCTCCTTTTAACACATGCATATTTCTGACCAATATGACATTACTTTGATTCATTTGTTCATTTAATTCATTAAAAATATAATTTGTGCACCTCCCAAGGGCTAGACACTGCTCTAAATATAACATGCTTAAGATCATCAACACAGACCCAGGTCCTAATCCCAGCTAGTTTAGTCAAGGCTGCCGTTCAAAAATGTCTTTCTTTCACACCATGCACTTTCCTGGCCACTCATTGTAAAATGTCATCTTTTAAAAGATGGTCCATGATGTAAGTATCCTCTAAACTCCCATCTTTATTTATAGACTACAATTCATCAGGGTGATTTTGATTTCCACTTCTATTCTCTCACCCATACTTTCTCAAGCTATTGAGTCCCAGGATGGACAGAAATATTGATGCTTAATTTTGATGGTTGGAAAAGTGCTCGTGTCAAGGTTTGATCAAACAGTAAGTCATTCTTTTGACACAAATGAGACCCTAATGCAATGTGATGATGACACATGGAAAGGAGGTTTTTCCTGTAAATTCTCTAGAGTTTTCATCAACTCAGCAGGTAGGGGAGATTGAATACCTGCTCAAAGCATATGTTTATCAGGGACATATGCACTAAGACATGAGCTATCATTTTTCCAAGCAAGATTTTTAAAGTCCAAGTACTTTCATGTTACAAGACATTAAAGGCACTGAACAGTCACTGCATGAATTACAGCCGTTTACTGTGTGGGGAACCAGTGGGCAATTCTCTGCACATCAAAAGATGCTGCCAGCAAATTTTCCATCTCTCTCTGGACGTTAATGCTGGCCCTGACTGATCCCCCATGAAAGACTGCTATAATGTCTTTTTCAATAACTTTCTTGCCTTATATAACATTCACGGATCAGGTATTCAGGAAAAAAAAAAAAAACTGAGCAAATTTCTGGGAAGACTTGAAAGCATGTTTTGTTTTAGATGTTCATCCTCGCATTCACAGAGAGATGAGATAAACGCATTTCCAGAAGTTCCACAAAACTTTTTCAGAAATTCAACAAAAACTCCTGGAACACTAAGAGGTATCGATCAATTCGTTTCAGCCCCACAGCAGAGTCCCAGACAAGGGCTTAACAAATGGCACCGTGAGGTCTGCACTGATGTCCTTTCTCAGTAGCCTAATTTGTACTCAGGAAGTAACTCACCCAGCGGGGCCTTGCCTCTTTGTTTAATCATCTACCAGCCCCTTCAGAGTTCAGCCATGGTGACAAAGCACATCCCTGGCACACAGCTGCTGGTCAGCAGGTAAGAGCACCCCTAGGTGTTCACAAGCTGGGAAATTCTCTGCCTCTCATTCTGCCTGTGCCATGCTTTTCTGCTAGTCTTTACAGCCATTTGACTGATGGAGTCTGTCTCTGCGTCTGTCTCTGTGTTTAAATCTTCCTCTCTCCGTAACTTTATTTCTATCTCCACATGCCTCTCTCTGTTTGTTCATCTCTCCCTCTTTATATTCCTCTCTATAGGTATTTCTCTCTGTTTCTCTCTTTATCTGTTCCTGTATGTGTATGTGTATGTCTTTTCCCCTCTCTTTGTCTCTCATTCCCTCACACCTGTTCATGCATACACAAAAAGCCAATGGCATGACTGTTTCATTTTCACTATTAATCCCAGTAAACTGTTACATGTCTCCCATACTAGCATGATGAAAAACGATACTTCCCTGTGGAGAAATGTCATATATTACTAGAAAACAAAATCCCAATACAAACACAGGGCAGCGTCTTCATTATCCTCTGCATCCAGGATTGGACATGAGGACCCACGCATGTAATGAAGGCTCTTTCTTGTCACTTAAATCAGTAGTCCAAAAGAGCCCCAGAGAGATCCTCACATCCAGACATATCTCTTATCACTAGACACAGACTGAAGAAGTTATAAATTTTATACGTGAAATTACCATTTTTCCCCAAATATATGTAACTCAAAATTTCTTACTGTAGAGACCATAGATGTCCACAACAGGTGGTGTGGGGGAGAGGGATGTCCATGAACAATCTGATACCTATAAGCACTCACTTCCTGCCTATAAGCATTATTCAGGAGGAAAGTCCAGAGCATTCAACAAGATTTTTTTAAAACCCTCATCGCACACAGACAGAAAAATGAATCACCAATGGGATTGTTGTTTTCAAGAAATTATAAGTTCCTAATAAAGATTTTACTTTTGGTCAAATATGCATCATATGTAAGTTCACAAAACATTTTGATAATTAAAACAGCGCAAATCACTATTTTAGAGGCTTATAAATTCCACCTACACAGAACATTTTTATTTGGTGCTACTGTTAAATTTCAATCTTTTCTATGATATTTGAGAACTATTTATGACACAGTCCAAATGAGCTCCATCTCCATAAATTTTTACCTTCCTCAATATTTCCAAAGAATCTTTTCTTTTCTCACAAAACTCCTTAAACAGACACTCAAAGGACAGGATCAAAACACAAAACACTGAGCGATTCTATTCTCCACAATTAGTCCCACAGAGGAGTCAAGGTAGAGAAAGGGTAGAAAAGGTTACCCACTGTTTTCCTTCTCAATGCAGGATGAATTTGTGTTATTTAGCTTCAACAACTGCCCAAATAATGAAACCACAGAAAATGGTCAAGGTTAATTTAATGTAGATACTTCACTTTAAATGCAACTGTCATTTCTACAACACTTCTGAAAAGAAATTATTGCTTAGGAAGTAAGTATCTACACGGAAAAGTAAAATTAAAAAATGGGTTGCTTAGCAAGGATGCTGACTTCAGGAAGCACCATGAGACCAAGGATGGACAGAATTCTGCAATGCCCAAGGACAAGTCTCTCAAAGGATTCTGTCTTTTAACGATGCTTACAATGGAGCAGGAAACTTCAAATCCAGCCTTGTTTTCAGTAGTTGTCAACAGCCATTTTATCTCTTCCCTTTGCTCTTGCTGTCAATATACTAATAACCTCTCATATTTTGCTACTGTGGCAGACAAAGTACAAGGGGGCCACCACCATACCCAACATGCCTGGTGTGTTCACATTTTTGTGTCATTCAGTCCCCTTGGGTGTGTGCTTTCAACCAACAAAATACGGTAAAGAAGGTGGGATGCAGACCCCATGATTATGTTATATAAGTTTCTCTAGTGCTAGCAGATTCATTCTGGACTCCTCCTCCCTCTCTCCCTCTCAGTCTCGGTCTTTCTACATTGCTCATTTTAATAAAGCAAGCTGCCCTGAACTCTACAGCGTCAAGGAAATTAATTCTGCCACCAATTTAATGAAACTTAGAAGTGGACCCTACCCAAATTTTTGGTTGTTTTCAAGAAATTATAAGTTCTATAAAGATTTTACTTTTGGTCAAATATGCATCATATGTAAGTTCACAAAACATTTTGATAATTAAAACAGCGCAAATCACTATTTTAGAGGCTTATAAATTCCACCTACACAGAACATTTTTATTTGGTGCTACTGTTAAATTTCAATCTTTTCTATGATATTTGAGAACTATTTATGACACAGTCCAAATGAGCTCCATCTCCATAAATTTTTACCTTCCTCAATATTTCCAAAGAATCTTTTCTTTTCTCACAAAACTCCTTAAACAGACACTCAAAGGACAGGATCAAAACACAAAACACTGAGCGATTCTATTCTCCACAATTAGTCCCACAGAGGAGTCAAGGTAGAGAAAGGGTAGAAAAGGTTACCCACTGTTTTCCTTCTCAATGCAGGATGAATTTGTGTTATTTAGCTTCAACAACTGCCCAAATAATGAAACCACAGAAAATGGTCAAGGTTAATTTAATGTAGATACTTCACTTTAAATGCAACTGTCATTTCTACAACACTTCTGAAAAGAAATTATTGCTTAGGAAGTAAGTATCTACACGGAAAAGTAAAATTAAAAAATGGGTTGCTTAGCAAGGATGCTGACTTCAGGAAGCACCATGAGACCAAGGATGGACAGAATTCTGCAATGCCCAAGGACAAGTCTCTCAAAGGATTCTGTCTTTTAACGATGCTTACAATGGAGCAGGAAACTTCAAATCCAGCCTTGTTTTCAGTAGTTGTCAACAGCCATTTTATCTCTTCCCTTTGCTCTTGCTGTCAATATACTAATAACCTCTCATATTTTGCTACTGTGGCAGACAAAGTACAAGGGGGCCACCACCATACCCAACATGCCTGGTGTGTTCACATTTTTGTGTCATTCAGTCCCCTTGGGTGTGTGCTTTCAACCAACAAAATACGGTAAAGAAGGTGGGATGCAGACCCCATGATTATGTTATATAAGTTTCTCTAGTGCTAGCAGATTCATTCTGGACTCCCTCCCTCCCTCTCTCCCTCTCAGTCTCGGTCTTTCTACATTGCTCATTTTAATAAAGCAAGCTGCCCTGAACTCTACAGCGTCAAGGAAATTAATTCTGCCACCAATTTAATGAAACTTAGAAGTGGACCCTACCCAGGTTGTGCCTCTGCTGAGAATCTGCCCTAGTTAACACCAAGATAGCACTCTTGTGAGAATCTGAACATAGGGCTCAGCCAGGCATTGCCCAAATGCCTGACCCACAGAAACTGTGACATAATAAATATGTGTTATTTTAAGCTGCTAAGTTTGTTACACAGCACAGAAAAGTAATATAGTAAGGACTGTGCTGTCTTCCTAGAATGTCTTCCTTTGTCTTTAAAATCTTGTTCTTTTGTAAAGAATCAAATCTAAAATTTCTCCTCTGCCTTCTTCTCACTTAAAACCTAGCAATGTGTTTCAGGGCTTCCCTACTGCTGCTTAGTCACTTTAGTCATGTCTGACTCTATGTGACCCCATAGACTCCAGCCCACCAGGCTCTGCTGTTCATGGAATTCTCCAGGCAAGAATATCGGAGCGGGTTGCCATGTCCTCCTCTAGGGGATCTCTTCAACCCAGGGATCAAACCCGTGTCTCTTGTGCCTCCTGCATTTTTAGGCATATTTTTAATCATTGCTCCACCTGGGAAACACCCTTAGGGTGATATTTACCAGTTAAAAACAATATTGGGACTTCTGCTTCATAGATATACTTTTCCCTGTTCTTCTCATTACGTATAACTAAAAACCTGGACATTATATATGAAACAAACATAACGAAATTGTAAAAGGAATGAAGAAGGCAGTTTAGCTGAGGATCTGAGATCAAAGGAATAACATGGTGGTAAATACCCTGGCTTTTCTGTTTGCCTTATATATCACCAAATGGAGCAAAGAAACCAAAATCCAACCTGTACACAAACATTTATAATATCCCTAATGGTCCCACAGAGGACACAAGGAAACCTTCAAGATGACTGGGGTGAAAAAAATTAAACAAATGTGGCACATTCATAGTATGGAATATGATTCAGAAAAAGAAAAAAAAAAAAGGAACTCTGCATACATGTGATAATCTGAACAAATCTCCAGCGAATTAGACTGTGAAAATAGTCAGGACTCCCTTTCTCCCTCTCAGTCTCGGTCTTTCTACATTGCTCATTTTAATAAAGCAAGCTGCCCTGAACTCTACAGCGTCAAGGAAATTAATTCTGCCACCAATTTAATGAAACTTAGAAGTGGACCCTACCCAGGTTGTGCCTCTGCTGAGAATCTGCCCTAGTTAACACCAAGATAGCACTCTTGTGAGAATCTGAACATAGGGCTCAGCCAGGCATTGCCCAAATGCCTGACCCACAGAAACTGTGACATAATAAATATGTGTTATTTTAAGCTGCTAAGTTTGTTACACAGCACAGAAAAGTAATATAGTAAGGACTGTGCTGTCTTCCTAGAATGTCTTCCTTTGTCTTTAAAATCTTGTTCTTTTGTAAAGAATCAAATCTAAAATTTCTCCTCTGCCTTCTTCTCACTTAAAACCTAGCAATGTGTTTCAGGGCTTCCCTACTGCTGCTTAGTCACTTTAGTCATGTCTGACTCTATGTGACCCCATAGACTCCAGCCCACCAGGCTCTGCTGTTCATGGAATTCTCCAGGCAAGAATATCGGAGCGGGTTGCCATGTCCTCCTCTAGGGGATCTCTTCAACCCAGGGATCAAACCCGTGTCTCTTGTGCCTCCTGCATTTTTAGGCATATTTTTAATCATTGCTCCACCTGGGAAACACCCTTAGGGTGATATTTACCAGTTAAAAACAATATTGGGACTTCTGCTTCATAGATATACTTTTCCCTGTTCTTCTCATTACGTATAACTAAAAACCTGGACATTATATATGAAACAAACATAACGAAATTGTAAAAGGAATGAAGAAGGCAGTTTAGCTGAGGATCTGAGATCAAAGGAATAACATGGTGGTAAATACCCTGGCTTTTCTGTTTGCCTTATATATCACCAAATGGAGCAAAGAAACCAAAATCCAACCTGTACACAAACATTTATAATATCCCTAATGGTCCCACAGAGGACACAAGGAAACCTTCAAGATGACTGGGGTGAAAAAAATTAAACAAATGTGGCACATTCATAGTATGGAATATGATTCAGAAAAAGAAAAAAAAAAAGGAACTCTGCATACATGTGATAATCTGAACAAATCTCCAGCGAATTAGACTGTGAAAATAGTCAATCCCAAAAGATGACACACTGTGACATCCCATTTATATAACATTCTTGGAATCGTAAAATAATAGAAATGGAGGAGAGATGAGCAGTTGCAGGTATAGAGGCATGGCAGGAATGAACAAACAGAAAGGTCATACCAGATGATAAATGCTGGAGAGGAGAGAAAGGAACCCTCTGACATTATTACTGGGAATGTAAATTGGAGTAGCTACTATGGAGAACAGTATAGAGGTTCATTTAAAAACTAAAAACAGAGTGGCCATTTGTTCCAGCAATCCCACTCCTAAGTACATATCCAGAGAAAACTCTTATGTGAAAAGATATACACATACCAATGTTCAGTGCAGCATTATTTACAATAGCCAAAACATGTAAACAACCAAAATGTCCATTAACAGAGGAGTGGCTAAAGAAGGTATAATATGCAAATACAATAGAATGTTACTCAGTCATAAAAAGTGAAATAGTGCCATTTTCAGCAACACAGACAAACCTAAAGATTATCATACTAAATGAAGCCAAACAAAAAAATATCATATGATATCACTTATATGTGGAATCTGAAAAAATGATACAAATAAATTAGACCCATAGATGTAGAAAACAAACTTATGGTTACCAAAAGAGAAGAAAGGGGAAGGACAGATTAGGAGTTTGGGACCATTTTACATAAAACAGATAAACAACAAGGACCTACTGTATACACAGAGAACTAGACTCAATATTTTGTAATAACCTACAAGGGAAAAGAATCTGAAAAAGAAGGTGTGTGCATTTGTGTATGTAACTGAACCACTTTGCTGTTTGCCTGAAACTAACACAACACTGTAAGTCAACCATACTGCAATTTAAAAAAAATTGCATCAGCAGGTAAAAAATTGCATCTTGAATAAAGAGAGATGTTGAGGGAGGTAATGGTTGAAGACAGTCACTCTTTTTTTTTTTTTTAATTTTTTTTTTCTTTTTTTTTTAAACCTTTATTTTGCTTTTAACTTTTACAGAGTTTTGTTGTTTACAGATATGTATGTTCTCAGATTAGTCATATGTATATCTCCCCCTTCCCACTCCTCCCAACCATCACACAGCACCCCTGAAGGATCTCCTTTTCTCACAGAGCAATGACTAGAGCTATTTTCTTCATTTATGATAGTACAGGCCTTCATGCTACTTCCTTTACGCCTCCCACCCTCTGTTCCTTCCCCACAATGTCCATATGTCCACTGTCCATGTCTAAGACAGCCACTCTTGAGTAGAGACATGACAGAGTAGGGAAGATGCAGGGGAAGAAATTTCCAGAAAGGAACAGCAAAAGGAAAGGCCCTGAGGTATGACCACACCTAGGGTGCAGCTTAAGGTACAGAAAGGAAGCCAGGGAAGTGAATAAGAGAGTGAAAAGGTCAGAGACATTAGCAAAGCCTTGCAGATCATGGTAACAACTCCAGTGCTTTGCTTGAAAGGTGTCAGGAAGTCAATGAAGGGTTAAATTTTACTTTTCAGGTCAAGGTCAGGTAGTAAGCTAATAAAGTATTTTTAGGCCACTTTCTGACCCTTACTATTATCCTGACTTTGACAATTTTTGTTTCACCTGTTTCAAAGAGGGGAGGGTTTACAAATCATCAGCATATGATATACCCATACTCCAGGGCTCACCACAGTCAACCTCATCTCCATACATCAGAGTCTTTGCCTGTTGTCCCTTCTTGCCTTTATTGGAAAGAACAACAGCAAATTGCCAACTGAACAACAGACTTTTTTTCCCTTTCCCTTTTTTTCCCCTTTTTTTTCTAAGCACTCCTCTCGATTTTTCTCTGAACAAATGCCACCCAAATGACTGAAAACACACAAGCACTAGTCAGAATGAAGTCCAGAACTCAATCGGATGAAGTTCTGACGAACTGAGCCATCCACACCTGTGTAAGCAGACACTCCCAAGCATTCAGTGCACACACAGTGGGCCTTGCAGTTTAAAGAGACTTTATGCCATATACTATGTTTCTGAAACTGTACCTCTTGCTTCATCCTCTCCTTCAGATTTGAGGGAAGTAGACCCAAAGCTCTGACGCTCTATAGCATAGGCATAAAGGTTTCTTAGTTTTGACTCTCTTGCATTCTGACCCATACAGCTCTTTGCTGCGGGACTGTTCTGTGCACTGTAGGATGAGTAATAGCATCCCCAGCCTCTACTCCCTAGATGCCAACAGAACATTCCCATTTTGATAGCCGAAACTGTCTCCAGACATTGCCAAATGTTCTTTAGAGGGCAAAATCCTCCAGTAAAAACAGTTCCCGTAAAAGCTCAAGCTTGCCCTTGGGAAGACTTGTAATTCTCTTTGGCCTTCTGTTGTTTACACCGACAGTGTGGATAACACTACTGTACGTGCCTTAAGATAGGAAGCTGTATGATACGATTTTCTGAGATC
The DNA here is from genome assembly GCA_022376925.1 of Tragulus kanchil. Classification (NCBI taxonomy): domain Eukaryota; kingdom Metazoa; phylum Chordata; class Mammalia; order Artiodactyla; family Tragulidae; genus Tragulus; species Tragulus kanchil. The sequence goes on along the minus strand of JAIOJX010000030.1, from coordinate 195,579,807 downwards.
TCTGCGCAAGATCTATGCTTGTGTAAATTTGTGATCCTTAATGAAGCTATTAAAACAGATCCAGAGCATCCCTGAGCAGCTCTGGGTTACTTGAGGGCCAGATGGAATCAAGCCCAGTGTGTGACATGCAGTAAGTTTTCAATACATAGTAGCTTAATTATAATGACATACAACCCACACTGTGCTTCTCTTGATTGACTCTACTAGACCTCTTGTAATCCGCACAAGGTAGGTACTTTATAAATGCTTAATAGCATTACATGATGTGGTAAAGTCACCTTAAAATCAAGCCCTGCGCTAATTTTAAAATGTTCAAGGTAAGCTACTTTATTGATCATTTGCAGTGATTCAAGTACTAGACAGATGGAAATGAATGGAACATGGCTCCTACCCTTTAGAGAGTTATGCTGTAGTGGCATAAATCAGATCCACACCAGAGGAGATTCCACTCTGTAATAAAAGATGTTACAGTCAGGAATGGAACAGGGTTCCAAGGATAATTCTGCATACTTCTGCCAATGTTTTCCTGGCATGGGTTCCCAGGGTAAGGAATTAAAGTATATGAATCAACTATATTTTGAAGCATATTAATCAGCCATCTTTTATCAAAATTAAGTCATTTCTTGGCTAGGACTCTTCATAAAGTGGGCCCAAATCAGGTAAGAACTCATGTATCTTTATGCTTTTGTTTCTGAAACTGTACCTCTTGCTTCATCCTCTCCTTCAGATTTGAGGGAAGTAGACCCAAAGCTCTGACGCTCTATAGCATAGGCATAAAGGTTTCTTAGTTTTGACTCTCTTGCATTCTGACCCATACAGCTCTTTGCTGCGGGACTGTTCTGTGCACTGTAGGATGAGTAATAGCATCCCCAGCCTCTACTCCCTAGATGCCAACAGAACATTCCCATTTTGATAGCCGAAACTGTCTCCAGACATTGCCAAATGTTCTTTAGAGGGCAAAATCCTCCAGCAAAAACATTTCCCCGTAAAAGCTCAAGCTTGCCCTTGGGAAGACTTGTAATTCTCTTTGGCCTTCTGTTGTTTACACCGACAGTGTGGATAACACTACTGTACGTGCCTTAAGATAGGAAGCTGTATGATACGATTTTCTGAGATCTCTGCGCAAGATCTATGCTTGTGTAAATTTGTGATCCTTAATGAAGCTATTAAAACAGATCCAGAGCATCCCTGAGCAGCTCTGGGTTACTTGAGGGCCAGATGGAATCAAGCCCAGTGTGTGACATGCAGTAAGTTTTCAATACATAGTAGCTTAATTATAATGACATACAACCCACACTGTGCTTCTCTTGATTGACTCTACTAGACCTCTTGTAATCCGCACAAGGTAGGTACTTTATAAATGCTTAATAGCATTACATGATGTGGTAAAGTCACCTTAAAATCAAGCCCTGCGCTAATTTTAAAATGTTCAAGGTAAGCTACTTTATTGATCATTTGCAGTGATTCAAGTACTAGACAGATGGAAATGAATGGAACATGGCTCCTACCCTTTAGAGAGTTATGCTGTAGTGGCATAAATCAGATCCACACCAGAGGAGATTCCACTCTGTAATAAAAGATGTTACAGTCAGGAATGGAACAGGGTTCCAAGGATAATTCTGCATACTTCTGCCAATGTTTTCCTGGCATGGGTTCCCAGGGTAAGGAATTAAAGTATATGAATCAACTATATTTTGAAGCATATTAATCAGCCATCTTTTATCAAAATTAAGTCATTTCTTGGCTAGGACTCTTCATAAAGTGGGCCATGTGTTTTCTTGCCCTTGTACCTAAGTCACAGGTGCAACTGAACCTAGCATTGGTTGTATCTTGAATGCCCACTTTGACATATATTGGCTTCCAGGAGAACTATGCTAAGAATTATTCTAAGACCCCATTCAAGCCCATGCTCAATGTCTGCCATGGATCCAGCCTGAAAGAATAGTTACTGACCATCTGTGATTTAACCTCTTCTTGTAAGTCAACATTATATTGTAAGTGTAGTCGACCGTGTCAGGAAATGGCAACTCCACCATTTGATTTGCTTGGATTCATCCTGGACACCCCTTTCATTCTCACAGGCCACATCCAATTTGCCAATGGCTCTATCAGCAATGTATACTCATTTCCAATGCTTCCACCTGTCTCTATCTCCTACTACTCTCCTTTGTGCCATACTGATCTAGCTGTCATTCTTTGAACTAGACAGGAGCCCTTCCAACCCAGAACTTTGGAGTTTCTAGTTCTCTCTAGCTAGTATACTCTGCAGGTAAGCATAGCCTGACTGGTATCTTTCACCTTCTCAATGAGAACTTTTCCACCTTCCTATTTACAATCATGAGCTTCTCTGGTGGCTTAGTGGTAAAGAATCCACCTGCCGATGCAGGAGACACAGGTTCAATCCCTGGATTACAAAAATACCCTGGAGAAGGAAATGGCAATCCACCACCAGTATCCTTGCCTAGGAAATCCCACAGAGAGAGGAGCCTGGTGGGCCACAGTCCATGGGGTCACAAAAAGTTGGACATGATTTAGTGACTAAACAGTCACAATAGCCAAAAAAAAGCCACAATTTGTAACTGCAGCTGTCACATCCCCTCCTCCCAATTCTATCCCTCACCATGTAGGACATATTTAGAGAGTTATGCTGTAGTGGCATAAATCAGATCCACACCAGAGGAGATTCCACTCTGTAATAAAAGATGTTACAGTCAGGAATGGAACAGGGTTCCAAGGATAATTCTGCATACTTCTGCCAATGTTTTCCTGGCATGGGTTCCCAGGGTAAGGAATTAAAGTATATGAATCAACTATATTTTGAAGCATATTAATCAGCCATCTTTTATCAAAATTAAGTCATTTCTTGGCTAGGACTCTTCATAAAGTGGGCCATGTGTTTTCTTGCCCTTGTACCTAAGTCACAGGTGCAACTGAACCTAGCATTGGTTGTATCTTGAATGCCCACTTTGACATATATTGGCTTCCAGGAGAACTATGCTAAGAATTATTCTAAGACCCCATTCAAGCCCATGCTCAATGTCTGCCATGGATCCAGCCTGAAAGAATAGTTACTGACCATCTGTGATTTAACCTCTTCTTGTAAGTCAACATTATATTGTAAGTGTAGTCGACCGTGTCAGGAAATGGCAACTCCACCATTTGATTTGCTTGGATTCATCCTGGACACCCCTTTCATTCTCACAGGCCACATCCAATTTGCCAATGGCTCTATCAGCAATGTATACTCATTTCCAATGCTTCCACCTGTCTCTATCTCCTACTACTCTCCTTTGTGCCATACTGATCTAGCTGTCATTCTTTGAACTAGACAGGAGCCCTTCCAACCCAGAACTTTGGAGTTTCTAGTTCTCTCTAGCTAGTATACTCTGCAGGTAAGCATAGCCTGACTGGTATCTTTCACCTTCTCAATGAGAACTTTTCCACCTTCCTATTTACAATCATGAGCTTCTCTGGTGGCTTAGTGGTAAAGAATCCACCTGCCGATGCAGGAGACACAGGTTCAATCCCTGGATTACAAAAATACCCTGGAGAAGGAAATGGCAATCCACCACCAGTATCCTTGCCTAGGAAATCCCACAGAGAGAGGAGCCTGGTGGGCCACAGTCCATGGGGTCACAAAAAGTTGGACATGATTTAGTGACTAAACAGTCACAATAGCCAAAAAAAAGCCACAATTTGTAACTGCAGCTGTCACATCCCCTCCTCCCAATTCTATCCCCTCACCTGTAAATATCACTCATCATCAACGGACATCCTGCCTATTTTTGTTACTTATCTAGTGGACATATCCCTCCACTAAATTATACACTGCATGATGACAAAGATTTCTTTCCTGTCCGTTCACTATTATATTCTCAGCACACAGAAAAGAGTAAGCACATGGTAGCAGCATAATAAATACTTATCAAGTGAAGAGTAGATAAACAGATGGACAACTAGGACTATAATTCAATGAAGCTCAGCAACTGTTGGTATTTTAGGAGTTTCTTTGTCCTCACACTATAGATCTTATCCTATAATGCTTTGATTATTTCACTATAACCAATGAGTCTCTTTAGAGCTGCATTGTCTCATATAGGTGCTACCAGTCACATGTGGCTTTTTAGATTTGAATTTATACTAGTGAAAATTAAGTAAAATGGAAACTTCAGCTCCTCAGTCACATTAGCTGTATTTCAAATGTTCAAACACCACATGGGGCTGCTGCCTACCATACTGGACAGCACAGATACAGAATATTTCCATAACTGCAGAAAGTTCTGTTGGCCAGCACTAGTCTAGAATATCTACCCTGACTACTCCAAAGTAATTATTGTAATTAATCTGCTGATTTGAGAGGCCAACTAAATTGACTTGTTAAAACTATATCCAATAAAAACAGACAGAATACTGATTCAGGTCTGAGGAATTCTCCTATAGGATTGTGGGTGCTTTCTGACTTCATCTCATAAAGTCTTTTCTTCCTTTACCTTGGCTTTTCACTGCTGTTCCAAAGCGATGAGCTTTCTGGGAAGAGGGGTTACAGATAAGTGAGTTATAGTAGCATCTCAATGGCATAAAAATTGCCTCCTTAACTCGAGTTTTATTTTGCTTCCTTCAAAGACGAAGGATGAATGCAACTGTCAGAAATAAAGATAGGCATGGAATAAGATTCTCTTTGTGGCTCAGGATCAGACAAGGAGTAAGTGGATAAGAAAAGACAAAGTGGACCAATTATGAAGACAAGTGGACAAAGCAATACAAGGTCAGCAGTAGCTGAGATTCATAGTCCGAGGATAAAAAACACTGTTTTTAGCAGAGAACCATGGTTTACACTAATTATTCAGAGCTTGAGGATTTGGTAACCCAGGGAGAAATGCCCATCGCAGTTTTGTTGCAGTAGATCATGGGATCCACATACTGTGTCATCATGGATATTTCTCATAGGCATTTTCCCCGGTGTTTTTAACCTACAGAGAGACACATGGTAGCAGCATAATAAATACTTATCAAGTGAAGAGTAGATAAACAGATGGACAACTAGGACTATAATTCAATGAAGCTCAGCAACTGTTGGTATTTTAGGAGTTTCTTTGTCCTCACACTATAGATCTTATCCTATAATGCTTTGATTATTTCACTATAACCAATGAGTCTCTTTAGAGCTGCATTGTCTCATATAGGTGCTACCAGTCACATGTGGCTTTTTAGATTTGAATTTATACTAGTGAAAATTAAGTAAAATGGAAACTTCAGCTCCTCAGTCACATTAGCTGTATTTCAAATGTTCAAACACCACATGGGGCTGCTGCCTACCATACTGGACAGCACAGATACAGAATATTTCCATAACTGCAGAAAGTTCTGTTGGCCAGCACTAGTCTAGAATATCTACCCTGACTACTCCAAAGTAATTATTGTAATTAATCTGCTGATTTGAGAGGCCAACTAAATTGACTTGTTAAAACTATATCCAATAAAAACAGACAGAATACTGATTCAGGTCTGAGGAATTCTCCTATAGGATTGTGGGTGCTTTCTGACTTCATCTCATAAAGTCTTTTCTTCCTTTACCTTGGCTTTTCACTGCTGTTCCAAAGCGATGAGCTTTCTGGGAAGAGGGGTTACAGATAAGTGAGTTATAGTAGCATCTCAATGGCATAAAAATTGCCTCCTTAACTCGAGTTTTATTTTGCTTCCTTCAAAGACGAAGGATGAATGCAACTGTCAGAAATAAAGATAGGCATGGAATAAGATTCTCTTTGTGGCTCAGGATCAGACAAGGAGTAAGTGGATAAGAAAAGACAAAGTGGACCAATTATGAAGACAAGTGGACAAAGCAATACAAGGTCAGCAGTAGCTGAGATTCATAGTCCGAGGATAAAAAACACTGTTTTTAGCAGAGAACCATGGTTTACACTAATTATTCAGAGCTTGAGGATTTGGTAACCCAGGGAGAAATGCCCATCGCAGTTTTGTTGCAGTAGATCATGGGATCCACATACTGTGTCATCATGGATATTTCTCATAGGCATTTTCCCCGGTGCTCTTTAAATAATCCAGCAAGCCATCTACAGAGAGTGTTGGCAAATGTTGGGATGGGCAAATGTCCTTCAGAATTAAGTATTTTTCTCCTCCTGCTTTCAGCTCTCTCCTCTTCTGAGGACAAATGGATCTGTCACTGCTAAGAAAAGGCCGCATTTCAGCACCTATAATCGTCACCTTCAGAAATGCTACCTCCAGTCTCTCTCCTTCTTCCTGTTTAATTACAATCACTTTCACATTCATCTAAGAAACCATACCTATCCCTGGTGGACAACAAGCCTTGAGATCCTTCAAGGCTAAGATCAGAGGTTAAGTTCAGATGTGATGCCAGCACAGTCTGACCTAAGGTTAACCCTCCTCAATAACTACATGAAAAAAAAGAAAAAAAATTAGCAAGCTCCTAAAAAAAGAGACTGACATCTTTCAGTTTGCAATTAAAATTAATTTATTTTGAAAACATGCCATATTTTATCCTCTTCTTTTTTCTAGCTTGAGAAATACTTGTTATTTCACAGCCAAAATGCTCTGAAGGACATATATATTTCCAAATATTTAAGGTAGTGGCTTTTCCCTATGTAATGTTTTTGTCATGAGAGGCTCCTAATTTCATGCCATGATTAATTGGTTCTTTCCTTATCTATACCTCAATTCTGTATTTTAGAAAGCTGGCCAGTGGATCTTTGAGGATTCTCAATAAGTTTGTTCACCTGTTGGGCTCCCCATCATGCCTCACAGAGAAGCTGACCATGAACTTCTATGGAATTCTTAAATGAACGTACAAATTAATGAAGGCAGAGTAACCAGGTAAAGAAGTCACCACAAGCTCACCATCACAAATCATCAGGGAAATGTTAACCAAAATCACAATGAGATCATCACCTCCATGTCGCAGAGGATATGGAGAAAAGGGAGCCTGCATACGCAAAGACCATATGATATACTGAGCAATTCTACTCCTGCATACATACTTGAAAAAAAAAATAAAGCAAATACACTAATTCAAAAGGATACATGCACACCAATGTTCCTAGCAGCACTGTTTACAACTGCCAAGGTATGGAAGCAATCTAGGTGTCCATCAGCAGAAGAATGGATAAAGATGTGGCATATATATACATATATGGATGGAGTACATTCTGCTAAATGAAATAAGTCAGACAAACAGAGACAAATACTGTATGATATCACTCATATGTGAAATTTTAAAATATAACAAACAAGTTAATAAAACAAAAAAGAAACAGACTCACAGATAAAGAGAACAAGCAAGCTGTTTCCCATGGAGAGAGGGAAAAGACAATATGAGGAGGGGAGGTCAGCAGGGATTATATGCAATCATGTTTAGAATTTAAAGAATCTTTCATTCAATTAAAGAAAAAAAAAGTCACCACAGGTGCCTGCGGCCTGGCCATCTTGGTCTGTGTGACTTTACCTGGAGAATGCTCTGGATCCTGCATCCAGAAGTACCTTTACCAATGGAACTTGGTTGTTGTGCAGAGTAATCCAGTTTACCCTAGCTCAGAAGAAACTGGGAGGCGATGAAGAAGAGATGGTAACACTATGAGAACACTGAGATGCAACATAGGTTTCAAAACAGTAACAAGGAACCAGACAGAGGCCATATTCCTAAATGGGCTTAAGAAGAAAAACTCTCTTTGGACTTGATCCACTTCTTTCAGGGAAGAGGCATTTGCAGTAAGTAGAATGTACCAGGGAACAAAGACAATACCAAAGTGTGCCAAGACACATCCTGGCACCTGGATCATCTTGGCTGAAATGGCTCTCAGTCACTCCTCTGATGATTTCATGTAGCACAGGGAAATGCAGCCTGAGCTCTAACTTAGCAGGGCACCCAGCAAATGCAAATGCCAAGGTGGTAAATACAAGAGACTGGAAAGGCAGGCTGGTGGTAGAGGACTGAGTGTAGGTTCTCAGCCAGACTTCTTGCTCTGCCCTTTCCCCAGTCATATGTGGTTGTGAGACTCGGACAAGTTACTCAGCTTCTCTGAGATTAAGTTTTCCTGTATCTAGAATAGGAATAATAATAATTGTACCTGCTTCATAGGGCTGCTGTACAGACTGAGCAAGCTGACAAATGTGAAGTACCAGGAAAGTAGTCACTCATTAAAAAAGTGATTGAGTCTATTGTAAGGTCTGGTCCCAAGGCCCCTTCCCCCACTTCCTACCTCCCTGACGCAAGAAAGACCTTGACTAGAAGGCCCCTCGTGGCAGACTGAACAAGGCCAATGAAAAACAGCCACGGCACCAACAGAGGACTACCCTGTCCCCGCCAAAAGTTCCTTCTGGAAAAAGAGAAAACCAAACTGCCCAATTTGCGAACATCCCGACACAAGGCCTCAACTAATCAGGCCGACAGTACCCCAACCTGGCCATCTCTGGCCAGGGACTCTGTTGACCACATCACCTTGCCTATAAAGGGGGCCCTCCTAGCCTTTGTGTGTGCTTTCCCTCACTCCCTCTCTCCTCTCCTCCCCTTGAGGGACGCCCGAGAGCGCCCATCCAATAAAGCCTGCCTGCTCTGCCTTACCAATTCTGATCTTCCTCTCTCATTTTTTAAAACACCCAGCAGGGACCAACCTTACATCTACAATGATGATGATGATGATGATGATGTTCATAAAGGTATATTTTAAGTAGTGATTCCCGCTCTTAAATACAGTTTATATTATGGACATAACTAGGTTACATCCATAATCAATAGGCCCTAAGATATAACAGGGGAAGCTGGGGGGTTCACTGTAAATGCACAGATGCATCCACATGTGAGAGGATTCTATAGCAAAGATGTTCTGGGCCATTACCACAAAAGTGGGAGGCATCAGAATACAGTGTTTATGAGTTATACTGGCATAAACTCAAAGCTCACCTCTATCAATATCTATGCAATGAGGACAAGGGCATCCCTGGTGGTGCTAGTGGTGAAGAATCCCCCTACAATCCAGGAGGCCTGGGTTCCCATCTCTGGGTTGGCAAGATCCCCTTGAGGAGGAAGTGGCAACCCACTCCAGTGTTCTTGCCTGAAAAATTCCATGCACAGAGGACGCTGGCAGGCTATAGTCCATGGGACTGCAGAGAGTCAGACAGGACTGAGCAAAGGAGCAATCAAACATGCTTGGGGTTTTTAGTGGACTTATTGTAAGGTCTGGTCCCAAGGCCCTTCCCCACTTCCTAGGCCTGTACAGACTGAGCAAGCTGACAAATGTGAAGTACCAGGAAAGTAGTCACTCATTAAAAAAGTGATTGAGTCTATTGTAAGGTCTGGTCCCAAGGCCCTTCCCACTTCCTACCTCCCTGACGCAAGAAAGACCTTGACTAGAAGGCCCCTCGTGGCAGACTGAACAAGGCCAATGAAAAACAGCCACGGCACCAACAGAGGACTACCCTGTCCCCGCCAAAAGTTCCTTCTGGAAAAAGAGAAAACCAAACTGCCCAATTTGCGAACATCCCGACACAAGGCCTCAACTAATCAGGCCGACAGTACCCCAACCTGGCCATCTCTGGCCAGGGACTCTGTTGACCACATCACCTTGCCTATAAAGGGGGCCCTCCTAGCCTTTGTGTGTGCTTTCCCTCACTCCCTCTCTCCTCTCCTCCCCTTGAGGGACGCCCGAGAGCGCCCATCCAATAAAGCCTGCCTGCTCTGCCTTACCAATTCTGATCTTCCTCTCTCATTTTTTAAAACACCCAGCAGGGACCAACCTTACATCTACAATGATGATGATGATGATGATGATGTTCATAAAGGTATATTTTAAGTAGTGATTCCCGCTCTTAAATACAGTTTATATTATGGACATAACTAGGTTACATCCATAATCAATAGGCCCTAAGATATAACAGGGGAAGCTGGGGGGTTCACTGTAAATGCACAGATGCATCCACATGTGAGAGGATTCTATAGCAAAGATGTTCTGGGCCATTACCACAAAAGTGGGAGGCATCAGAATACAGTGTTTATGAGTTATACTGGCATAAACTCAAAGCTCACCTCTATCAATATCTATGCAATGAGGACAAGGGCATCCCTGGTGGTGCTAGTGGTGAAGAATCCCCCTACAATCCAGGAGGCCTGGGTTCCCATCTCTGGGTTGGCAAGATCCCCTTGAGGAGGAAGTGGCAACCCACTCCAGTGTTCTTGCCTGAAAAATTCCATGCACAGAGGACGCTGGCAGGCTATAGTCCATGGGACTGCAGAGAGTCAGACAGGACTGAGCAAAGGAGCAATCAAACATGCTGGTGGGGAACATCAACCCTTTCCTCTGAGTTCATCATGGGACTTTGATTCAAAGGACAAGTGGCTTTCTAAGCTGCAAGGTGCCTCCAGGATTATTTAGCCCCTGGTCCTTTCTCCACAGTGAGAAAATCTGAGACCCAGAGAAGTGAAGTCACTTGCCCAAGCTTCCCCATCTGGGTAGAGGCAAAGGATTCAAAACTGGTTCTCCTTATTTCCTGGTCTAGAGCTCTTTTAGAACCATCAACCTATCCCCTCCTCACTTTCAGGTGCCATTTTCTTCACCTTATCCCACTATCTCGGATGCTACCAATGCCCCAGCCACCATCTCTCAGCATCTTTCCTTATGTCCCAGCTTTTGGTAGAACATCTCTGAGGATACCGCACACAGTCTCCCAGGGATTCACCCCTGGGACTGAGCTCCAGCTGCCTCCAGAGGTAGCCAATAAGTAGCTCCTCCTCCTCTTCCCGTCTCACTTGCCCCATCACCTTTCTGGGGCTTCCCTGGATCACCTTCCAAAACAAAGATGTGCATTCAATGGTTTACCTTGTGGTTTGCTTCTGAGGGAGCAAAGCCTAAGACACTTACATATCAAATGATTGTTTGAAGAGGGGGAAAAGAGGAAGAACAACACATCATTAAACAAAGGAGAAAGAAAAACATGTCAGGAAAAGTCCATACAAAACAAGACACACTGCCTGCTGAGTGAAAAGATACAATCTGGGCATTATGGAGCATTAAGACCGAAAGTACAAACTGGTCACTGGGAAGCACCCAGACTAGAGAACCTCAAGTTAAAGTTGCCTGGCATGTCTCTGGGTCAGACTGTCAGCCAATGGAAAAGTCACCAGACCCCTTCTATGGAAGGTCCCACAGTGCAGCGCAGCATCTCACACCCATAACTTGGCTAACACATAAAACACACCATTTTTCTTCTCCCCTAGAAATCTCCCTCTCCCATGTATTCTTCAAACATAAAGCTGCACCCTAAGGAACACAGTCCTTCATTTAGCACATGAAAGGCAAAAGTCATCATCGCACTGTCTTTAATTCATGAACCTCACAGTCCATGGAGCAAGTCAAAAAAAATGCTGGTGGGGAACATCAACCCTTTCCTCTGAGTTCATCATGGGACTTTGATTCAAAGGACAAGTGGCTTTCTAAGCTGCAAGGTGCCTCCAGGATTATTTAGCCCCTGGTCCTTTCTCCACAGTGAGAAAATCTGAGACCCAGAGAAGTGAAGTCACTTGCCCAAGCTTCCCCATCTGGGTAGAGGCAAAGGATTCAAAACTGGTTCTCCTTATTTCCTGGTCTAGAGCTCTTTTAGAACCATCAACCTATCCCCTCCTCACTTTCAGGTGCCATTTTCTTCACCTTATCCCACTATCTCGGATGCTACCAATGCCCCAGCCACCATCTCTCAGCATCTTTCCTTATGTCCCAGCTTTTGGTAGAACATCTCTGAGGATACCGCACACAGTCTCCCAGGGATTCACCCCTGGGACTGAGCTCCAGCTGCCTCCAGAGGTAGCCAATAAGTAGCTCCTCCTCCTCTTCCCGTCTCACTTGCCCCATCACCTTTCTGGGGCTTCCCTGGATCACCTTCCAAAACAAAGATGTGCATTCAATGGTTTACCTTGTGGTTTGCTTCTGAGGGAGCAAAGCCTAAGACACTTACATATCAAATGATTGTTTGAAGAGGGGGAAAAGAGGAAGAACAACACATCATTAAACAAAGGAGAAAGAAAAACATGTCAGGAAAAGTCCATACAAAACAAGACACACTGCCTGCTGAGTGAAAAGATACAATCTGGGCATTATGGAGCATTAAGACCGAAAGTACAAACTGGTCACTGGGAAGCACCCAGACTAGAGAACCTCAAGTTAAAGTTGCCTGGCATGTCTCTGGGTCAGACTGTCAGCCAATGGAAAAGTCACCAGACCCCTTCTATGGAAGGTCCCACAGTGCAGCGCAGCATCTCACACCCATAACTTGGCTAACACATAAAACACACCATTTTTCTTCTCCCCTAGAAATCTCCCTCTCCCCATGTATTCTTCAAACATAAAGCTGCACCCTAAGGAAACACAGTCCTTCATTTGCCTTCCCCAGCACATGAAAGGCAAAAGTCATCATCGCACTGTCTTTCAACAGAAACAAAGAGGCACTGAACTTTTCAGAGAAAAAAAGAAAACATTCCATAGTTGAGATTTTCAGTAAAAATACAAATAGCCCCACTACATATCACTTCCTTAATTAGACACTATACATATGCTATTCTTAATTTTCCCCCAAAGTCTAAAATGGTACTAAATATGTATAGGAAATCTCAGTGTGTGGGATTAGACCAGAGAAGTTCAGTAATTTAGCTTGGGTCACACAGCTTGTGCACACTGTCACAAAATGAGAACCAGTGCCATCCCCAATGCTTGAATGCTATGTACCCTGTGACATCCTGCCTCATGTTCAATATATATTACCTCCCTGAAGCATTAATTGTCTTAGTAACTTTCTCCTGAGCTTGGTTAATTTAAATTTGGCAGCCAACACAACAGCTGCTCGAATATAATTCAAAGAGCTTCAGCGCCCCTCTCAAGTCGAAGACCTCAGAGGGATTATGGAGGGGGAACACATGTAACTTGTCTCTTAAAAAAGAGGTAATTCAGATTAAGTGAAGCTGGAATTGGGCTAGTATGCGGGCTACTTTCCCAGCCAGAGCCAGGGGATGTCAAGGTTGACAGGAACCCCAAATGAAAAAGTGGAAGTGCTCAGCTGTATACCAAGTAGGCTGCCAAGAAATTAATTCATTAAAGAACAGGCTCCAGCGCCATGGAAAACACACAGCTTCTGATAAGAGCAGAAAGGCAAGCACACAGTCACAAACCGGAAACCTCCTTACCAGAAGGGGGGGGGCCATGCCGAAAAGTCACAGACCCCTGGTCACGGGGAAGCACCCAGACTAGAGAACCTCAAGTTAAAGTTGCCTGGCATGTCTCTGGGTCAGACTGTCAGCCAATGGAAAAGTCACCAGACCCCTTCTATGGAAGGTCCCACAGTGCAGCGCAGCATCTCACACCCATAACTTGGCTAACACATAAAACACACCATTTTTCTTCTCCCCTAGAAATCTCCCTCTCCCCATGTATTCTTCAAACATAAAGCTGCACCCTAAGGAAACACAGTCCTTCATTTGCCTTCCCCAGCACATGAAAGGCAAAAGTCATCATCGCACTGTCTTTCAACAGAAACAAAGAGGCACTGAACTTTTCAGAGAAAAAAAGAAAACATTCCATAGTTGAGATTTTCAGTAAAAATACAAATAGCCCCACTACATATCACTTCCTTAATTAGACACTATACATATGCTATTCTTAATTTTCCCCCAAAGTCTAAAATGGTACTAAATATGTATAGGAAATCTCAGTGTGTGGGATTAGACCAGAGAAGTTCAGTAATTTAGCTTGGGTCACACAGCTTGTGCACACTGTCACAAAATGAGAACCAGTGCCATCCCCAATGCTTGAATGCTATGTACCCTGTGACATCCTGCCTCATGTTCAATATATATTACCTCCCTGAAGCATTAATTGTCTTAGTAACTTTCTCCTGAGCTTGGTTAATTTAAATTTGGCAGCCAACACAACAGCTGCTCGAATATAATTCAAAGAGCTTCAGCGCCCCTCTCAAGTCGAAGACCTCAGAGGGATTATGGAGGGGGAACACATGTAACTTGTCTCTTAAAAAAGAGGTAATTCAGATTAAGTGAAGCTGGAATTGGGCTAGTATGCGGGCTACTTTCCCAGCCAGAGCCAGGGGATGTCAAGGTTGACAGGAACCCCAAATGAAAAAATGGAAGTGCTCAGCTGTATACCAAGTAGGCTGCCAAGAAATTAATTCATTAAAGAACAGGCTCCAGCGCCATGGAAAACACACAGCTTCTGATAAGAGCAGAAAGGCAAGCACACAGTCACAAACCGGGAAACCTCCTTACCAGAAGGAAATGGCTTGCTCCATTTTGCAGCCTTGGTGGTGTCCAGCTGGTGGCTCCCTTTGACAACTGACTCTCAGGGTCAAGATCATTTCCATGGTTACAATGGCTATTCATCCATCATTAGAAATGCTGTGTTGGGGGCTTAAGGAGACTGGGCAGCAGAGGTGGGAACAGAAGAAAATCTAGAGAAATGGGCCAAGCCCAAAGTAGACAGTGTCCAATGTTTAAACTACAGAAATGCCAAGTCTTTGTGAAATAAAATACATTTCTGTAGTCAAGAGGGTACAATGAATTACCTTTTTTTAAAAAAAAAAAAAAGATTTATTTATGTATTTATTCATTTATTTTGGGCGGGGGTCGGGTTGGGGAGGGAGGGGGACGGGCGGGCCACTTCTATTGGTCTTTCATTTCTCTATTTTCATCCGTCTTTGTTCTTTGGCTCCTGCGGGCCTCCCGTCGCGGTGGCGTCTGTTGTCGCAGAGCACCGGCTCTGGGCACATGCGCTCCAGAGCTCCGGCTCGGTGATTGGACACATCAGTCCAGCCGCTCCGCGGCACGTGGGATCTTCCCAGGCCAGGGATCGAACCGGCGCCCCTTGCACTGCAAGGCGGTGTCCTTATCCACTGGACCACCAGGGGAAGCGCGAATTACCTTTTTTTAAGCTCTCTACTTTTGCAAGAATGAAAGACACTCACTATTTTATGTTCACTTTTAAAAAAAGGCTAGAAATTCATGGTATCTTTAAATGGGGATAATCATTCCACTGTCACAGTCAAGATGGTACTGAAAGGCACTAGTAATTTTTGTCTGGGAGGGAATAGCTACAGAGAATTGGAGGTTAAGCAAGCAATTAATGCAGTATTGACAGTGGGGCTTGGTGATAGACTTATCCAGCTGCCTGGCATCTCCATCTCACTTGTATTAGTCATTTTTGGATTAGGAAGAGAAGGTACAGGAAATAACTATTTGCAAAGGGCTTAGAGGATCTGGGCTTTAATGGATAGAGAATTTCTACATAGGAGGGACTTGCAATAAGGCATAGGAGACAGGCTACGGGAAGTTGAAAAGGGAAAGCTGAGAAAACTGTCTTAAAGCCATATTTGAATAACAAACATCAGGCTGTTCCTTGGATTTTATGTGTCTGTGGATGGCCTTAAAGGGGTTGAAAGACACATGGGTGACTTTGCTTCTTACTAGCCACGGGTGATCTTAGGCAAATCACTAGCCTCTTCAAAAAATCAGAGACCTATCAGCACATACTGAAAGGCTTACTGTGGACCAGGCACTGCGCCCAGATATTGAAGAACCTGAAGTGATAAAGCAGGTGAGCTCGCACCCTCAGGAAGCTGACCTTGAAGGGAAGAAAGATACTGCCAATGTTTAAACTACAGAAATGCCAAGTCTTTGTGAAATAAAATACATTTCTGTAGTCAAGAGGGTACAATGAATTACCTTTTTTTAAAAAAAAAAAAAAGATTTATTTATGTATTTATTCATTTATTTTGGGCGGGGGTCGGGTTGGGGAGGGAGGGGGACGGGCGGGCCACTTCTATTGGTCTTTCATTTCTCTATTTTCATCCGTCTTTGTTCTTTGGCTCCTGCGGGCCTCCCGTCGCGGTGGCGTCTGTTGTCGCAGAGCACCGGCTCTGGGCACATGCGCTCCAGAGCTCCGGCTCGGTGATTGGACACATCAGTCCAGCCGCTCCGCGGCACGTGGGATCTTCCCAGGCCAGGGATCGAACCGGCGCCCCTTGCACTGCAAGGCGGTGTCCTTATCCACTGGACCACCAGGGGAAGCGCGAATTACCTTTTTTTAAGCTCTCTACTTTTGCAAGAATGAAAGACACTCACTATTTTATGTTCACTTTTAAAAAAAGGCTAGAAATTCATGGTATCTTTAAATGGGGATAATCATTCCACTGTCACAGTCAAGATGGTACTGAAAGGCACTAGTAATTTTTGTCTGGGAGGGAATAGCTACAGAGAATTGGAGGTTAAGCAAGCAATTAATGCAGTATTGACAGTGGGGCTTGGTGATAGACTTATCCAGCTGCCTGGCATCTCCATCTCACTTGTATTAGTCATTTTTGGATTAGGAAGAGAAGGTACAGGAAATAACTATTTGCAAAGGGCTTAGAGGATCTGGGCTTTAATGGATAGAGAATTTCTACATAGGAGGGACTTGCAATAAGGCATAGGAGACAGGCTACGGGAAGTTGAAAAGGGAAAGCTGAGAAAACTGTCTTAAAGCCATATTTGAATAACAAACATCAGGCTGTTCCTTGGATTTTATGTGTCTGTGGATGGCCTTAAAGGGGTTGAAAGACACATGGGTGACTTTGCTTCTTACTAGCCACGGGTGATCTTAGGCAAATCACTAGCCTCTTCAAAAAATCAGAGACCTATCAGCACATACTGAAAGGCTTACTGTGGACCAGGCACTGCGCCCAGATATTGAAGAACCTGAAGTGATAAAGCAGGTGAGCTCGCACCCTCAGGAAGCTGACCTTGAAGGGAAGAAAGATACAAAACCTACATGGTACTCTGATTCCAGGTGTTGTTAAACTGAATAAGAGAATAAGGAGTGACTGGCCTCAGAAGAGGGCTAAAGCTGTTCCAGAAAGAGCACCAGAGTTTTTTTTTTTTTTTTTTTCCAGAGGAGAAAACAACAAAGCAGAGAACTGGGCAGCGTAGGGGCTCTCATCCTTGGCTGCGCTACTGACGTGTGGGGCTGAGTAACTCCCAATCAAGGGGGCTGTCCTGTGTATGTAGGAAGCCTAACAGCACCTCTGGCTTCCACTCACTAGATGCCAGGAGACCCTCCGCAGTTGTGACAATCGAGTATGTCTCCAGACAGCTGCCTGATGTCCTCTGTGGCACAGAATTGCTCCTGTTGAGAAGTGCTGGCGAAAAGTAAGGGAGAGAGGGATGTGGCTGTTCCAGGGCTGAGTCTTCCAGGCAGAAGGGGGCACAAGTACAAAAGCACCTACTGGGTGAGAAGGAGCTGGGAGTTTGGAAGACCATGAAGAATGTAGATGGGTACAATGCTGATGTCAAGTAGGAAGAGAGAGACTGATGGTGAAGTCATAGCCACAGTGAAGGCTAGATCATGCAGGTCCTCAGAGATGGTGGTAAGAGGTTTAGAATGAAGTGACAAGTGAAACTCCTGGAAGATCTGGAAGGAATTTGACTTCATTTTCACCTTGAAGAGATCGCTGGCTGCCTTTGGGAAAACTGACCCTCAAGGGTAGAACAGAAACAATGGGTCCACATATGGTGGCGTGCTCTGGCACTGGGGAGAGATGCTGGTGTGGAGACTGTGATAATGACAATGGGCACACAGAGAAGTTGTCAGAAAAGGATTATATTTTGATGGAAGAACTGCCAGAATCAGGTGACGTATTAGAATGGAGAAACAATGGGAATGGAACCCAAAGAAATGCTTACTTTAGGGTGTGAAGATCTGGGTGGGACTGCCAGAATCATACTGGGCTGGCAAAACAGCACGAACAAGTTTGCGTGGAGGAACCAACAGTGTCACCTTGACTTTGCTGCCTGGAGAGGCGTTAAGGTCAGGGATGGGGGAGTCTATACAACACTTAGCACATAGCAAGAGCTCTGTATCAGTGGGGGCAAGAAAAAGAAAGGGGAAAGCAGACACAGCTCAACAATCATAGCCTAGAATCCTTTATGAACGCTTCTGAGCTGTTATCTAGCATGGTTGACAGGAGGAATTATTTGAGGATCTGGGACCCATTGTCCATGAGAAGTTGGCTTAATTTTCATGACTCTCCCTCCATTTATTTATTACATAGTAGATCAGGGGTGGAGTTCACTGGAACCAATCTCTTTACAATAGTTTTCTCTATGATTTCTTATACACACACACACACACACACACACACACACACACACAAAGTTGTACTCTAGAGAGAAGGATTGCAGATTCATATGTTGACTACAGATAAAAGTGATTTTTGAGGAGTTTAAGGGTGATGTTTATATTTAGAACAAGCTGAGTTTTCTGTGATTGAGCAGAGAAACTGCTACTGGTCATTAATTAAACGACTCCCTGCTGCTTCTCTCCATGGAGCATGTTGCACACATGTGCTCCTGTGAAAAGCAGCAGTGGGTGGTTACCATTTACAGCATCCATCTCAGAGATTCAGATTTTTCAGATTGTTATTTGTCATTGCTGTTTTATCTGTCCTTGTAGTGTTAACACATAGGGCACATCTCTTCCAATTATTAGGATACAAAACCCTAGTTTTAGATTCTCCAGAGTAAGGATTGGCAATTTTTTTCCTATAAAGGCCAGGAAATATATCTTCTAGGCTTTGCCAACCATATAGGGTCTATCAAAATTATACAACTCGGGCTTCCCTAGTGGTCCAGTGGGTAAAGAATCCACCTTGCAGTGCAAGGGCCACCGGTTTGATCCCTAGCCGGGGAAAATCTCACATGCCGTGGAGCAATTGGACCAGTGTGTTCAATTGCGAGCCAGTGCTCTGGAACACCCAGAGCCAGTGCACTGCAACGGGAGAGGCCACTGCAATGGGAGGCCCACACAGGCCAAAGAATAAAGATGGATGAAAATAAACAAATAAAAACCAATAAAAGCCGCCAAAATTTAAAAAAAAATTATACAACTCTATCACTATGACCCGAAAGCAACCATAAGTAACATGTAAACAAGTGAGTATGACTGTGTCCCAATAAAACTTGACAAAAGAGGGCCATGGGTGAGATTTTATTCATGGGCCACAGTTTGCCCAAGCTCTGATCTGTAGGATTTATCTCTCAGATGACATCCAAGTCATCCATAGTATGACTTTCATGTATATAACAGAGCCCATACTAAGACAATCATTTCAAATATAGCTTCCTAATCTGTGGAAAAGCTGTAATGACCCATATGAACAAACATATTATCTTTCTCTTTCAAGTCTCATGTCAGGGATGTAAGCATTTGAATTCCAATACAAGAAAGATTAAGTAGCCTAACAGCTATATCTATTACTACAACGAGGTGATAAAACAAATCATCCCCAAACGATACCTATCTGTCATTTCTCCAACATCCAGTGATTCCCTGGATAGTTCTGTTCAACTGGGCCTGGTTTGCTGATCTTAGCTAGATCTGCCTATGCATCTGCATTCAGCCAGTGGGTTGGCTGGGGCTTGTGGGCCTTAGACAGCCTTGACGAGGATAACAGCTCTTCTCTATGGGGTCTTCATCTTCCAGAACACTAGCCAGGGCCAGGTTTCATGTCATGGCAGGAGCAAGACCAATTATGTAGGAGAATGGGTGAAACACGTAAGCCCTCTTGAGACCTAGGCTCCAAACAGTTGTATCATCATTTCCAATGCATTCTTTTGGCTAATGCAAGTCACAAAGCTGGCCAAGGATCATACTGAAATGAAAACTATAAAGTTTACAAAGGCATAAATCCAGGGACACCATGAATTGGGATCATCAATGCAGCTGGCCCACCCTTGTGGCCACTCCAATATCAGCTCCATACAGGCTTGCATTCTCTGGACTGAAACATGTCATACTGTCACTTAACTGGGGGAAAGAGTGGGAGAAAAACTGATTCTGATTCTTTGAAAACCTGTGCTCCAAATATATCAAATTTTTAGAACAGTGGAAAGATGGCACTGCTTATTTTCCTCTTCTTAACCATGCTAAAGATAAGTATTTTATAATTTCAATGGTGATTATTTTAAAATATACTTTCCCTGCAAAACTAAGACTTTACAGAGACAAGAAGTCTTAAGAAGTAAAACAGCACCAAAATACTCCTGTTAGAGGGGCAAACTAAAACAAAAAAAAAATTCCAAAAAAGCCTGTCAGGAAACAAAAACACAGATCACTGTGCTCCGTACCTTCATCCAAACTGTCCTCCTGTGGGCTCATCTGAATCATCTGAACGAACATCTTCTAGCAGGAAAGCAGGTCAAAGATGTTTCCCTTCTTTTACAGCAAGTTCCATGGAAACTGTATTCATTTGAAACCTTCGGTTGCACGTAACAGAAACCAACTTGAGTTGGCTAAATCACTAAAAAAAAAAAAAAAGGCCTAAAAGGATACAGGTTGTCTCTCAGAATTGATGAACAGAGATGTAGCTAAGCTTCAGGAAGAGGCTGGAACACAGCCAGGAACCAAGACAGCCTTTCTCTCATCTCGGATAGTTCTAAAGTTCCAACTGGGCCTGGTTTGCTGATCTTAGCTAGATCTGCCTATGCATCTGCATTCAGCCAGTGGGTTGGCTGGGGCTTGTGGGCCTTAGACAGCCTTGACGAGGATAACAGCTCTTCTCTATGGGGTCTTCATCTTCCAGAACACTAGCCAGGGCCAGGTTTCATGTCATGGCAGGAGCAAGACCAATTATGTAGGAGAATGGGTGAAACACGTAAGCCCTCTTGAGACCTAGGCTCCAAACAGTTGTATCATCATTTCCAATGCATTCTTTTGGCTAATGCAAGTCACAAAGCTGGCCAAGGATCATACTGAAATGAAAACTATAAAGTTTACAAAGGCATAAATCCAGGGACACCATGAATTGGGATCATCAATGCAGCTGGCCCACCCTTGTGGCCACTCCAATATCAGCTCCATACAGGCTTGCATTCTCTGGACTGAAACATGTCATACTGTCACTTAACTGGGGGAAAGAGTGGGAGAAAAACTGATTCTGATTCTTTGAAAACCTGTGCTCCAAATATATCAAATTTTTAGAACAGTGGAAAGATGGCACTGCTTATTTTCCTCTTCTTAACCATGCTAAAGATAAGTATTTTATAATTTCAATGGTGATTATTTTAAAATATACTTTCCCTGCAAAACTAAGACTTTACAGAGACAAGAAGTCTTAAGAAGTAAAACAGCACCAAAATACTCCTGTTAGAGGGGCAAACTAAAACAAAAAAAAAATTCCAAAAAAGCCTGTCAGGAAACAAAAACACAGATCACTGTGCTCCGTACCTTCATCCAAACTGTCCTCCTGTGGGCTCATCTGAATCATCTGAACGAACATCTTCTAGCAGGAAAGCAGGTCAAAGATGTTTCCCTTCTTTTACAGCAAGTTCCATGGAAACTGTATTCATTTGAAACCTTCGGTTGCACGTAACAGAAACCAACTTGAGTTGGCTAAATCACTAAAAAAAAAAAAAAAAGGCCTAAAAGGATACAGGTTGTCTCTCAGAATTGATGAACAGAGATGTAGCTAAGCTTCAGGAAGAGGCTGGAACACAGCCAGGAACCAAGACAGCCTTTCTCTCATCTCTGCCATCTCCTCTTGTTCCTAAGGTTTGTTTTTCTCAGCTCAAATGGATCCAGGAATTTTAACTCCTAACTTCATATTCCTGATAAGGAAGATTATACTGCTAAAGCTTGGGTCAAGGGCCACAATTACTTGTCCAACCATGGATGACCAGGGTTAGCAACTATAAAAATGGCTCCCAGGGCCTCTCATCTGGTAGGTAACAAGGCACTTAAGAGGTTTTTAGGACTTGCATCGCCATATATCCAATGTGCTTATGAAAGCAATTCTCCTCAGCTTTAGGAAGGGGTTTCAATAAGGAGGAAGTCAATCTTGTAATATTGTAAAAATGCATTCATTCATTCTGATTCTTTGAAAATTTGTGTTCCAATACATACAATTTTTAGAACAGGTCAAATATGGCATTATTTTCCTCTATTTAACCATGCTTAAGAGAAGTACTTTAATCTTAGTTTGAGGGGTCCCTCGAAGCAGACTGTGAGTCAAAGATTTAAGGGAAATTAGCTTATCGGGAAGGTAAAGTCAATGTAGGAGTGAGAAAGCTAGAGACCAGAAGGGACAGATGAATGGTGAGTTAACAAACAAATTATCCTTGTGGGCACTAACCCTTAATCCTGCTGGGAAACTCTAAGAAGCAGTGTTGGTGTCACACATAAGGCTTGTCAGGCATTGGTTGAGGGCTGCTACGACTGGATTGTTTAATTCACAGTCCTGCCAGTCTGCTGCTTACATGGTAAGAATGGTTCCACTAGCCAGAGATCGTTAATGGGCTTCAAAATTCAGGTTCCAGTCACTGGAAGTCCAACTGGTGTGGACTGACCATAACCAGCCAGGGGAGAGGGCATGATGAAGCAGGGAGGGGACACCCAGGCAGCTAAGGACAAGATTTGACCTACTTCTAAAAAGGCCCACCCAAGAAGGAGGCAAAGTGAGACCGAATACTAAGTTCTACATTAGTCCAGGCTCAGGACGTTACTATCTTGAAAGAGCATGAATGGTGAAGCTGGACTAGAGTGGTTGCCAGCTGTTAAGAGTTAGAAGGGAACATCTACAGGAAATAATAATGAGTTAGAAAGTGACAAGGGGGACCTCAAGGTGCATTTTTTGTTTGTTATAACTTTGTGAGGAAGGAGAAGGCATCCAAGGCTGAGCAGCAATCACAGTGTAGACAAGTGCCCGCGTACGATGTTTTCTAAGACTGGGTGTCTACACGGGGGTAGCGGAGCAGCTAGACAGTTAGGGTGGGGGTCTGATTCTGAGGGGCACACATTGCCTTGTCTTCAGCCGTGAGTGACCCTGCTAAGTAGCAGGTTTTTACAGGGAAGAGTGGCATGATCAGATCTGTGTTTTATAAAGTTCTTTTGGAAAATCAAGGAAATCACAGTACCTGAGGTAGGAGAACAGATACAAAGGAGTCCGATTTACTCCTGAAAGAATAAGAGGAAGACTTGCGGCAGATGTCAGACAGGCTTGAGGCAGACACATTTGTTGTGTCCAATACATACAATTTTTAGAACAGGTCAAATATGGCATTATTTTCCTCTATTTAACCATGCTTAAGAGAAGTACTTTAATCTTAGTTTGAGGGTCCCTCGAAGCAGACTGTGAGTCAAAGATTTAAGGGAAATTAGCTTATCGGGAAGGTAAAGTCAATGTAGGAGTGAGAAAGCTAGAGACCAGAAGGGACAGATGAATGGTGAGTTAACAAACAAATTATCCTTGTGGGCACTAACCCTTAATCCTGCTGGGAAACTCTAAGAAGCAGTGTTGGTGTCACACATAAGGCTTGTCAGGCATTGGTTGAGGGCTGCTACGACTGGATTGTTTAATTCACAGTCCTGCCAGTCTGCTGCTTACATGGTAAGAATGGTTCCACTAGCCAGAGATCGTTAATGGGCTTCAAAATTCAGGTTCCAGTCACTGGAAGTCCAACTGGTGTGGACTGACCATAACCAGCCAGGGGAGAGGGCATGATGAAGCAGGGAGGGGACACCCAGGCAGCTAAGGACAAGATTTGACCTACTTCTAAAAAGGCCCACCCAAGAAGGAGGCAAAGTGAGACCGAATACTAAGTTCTACATTAGTCCAGGCTCAGGACGTTACTATCTTGAAAGAGCATGAATGGTGAAGCTGGACTAGAGTGGTTGCCAGCTGTTAAGAGTTAGAAGGGAACATCTACAGGAAATAATAATGAGTTAGAAAGTGACAAGGGGGACCTCAAGGTGCATTTTTTGTTTGTTATAACTTTGTGAGGAAGGAGAAGGCATCCAAGGCTGAGCAGCAATCACAGTGTAGACAAGTGCCCGCGTACGATGTTTTCTAAGACTGGGTGTCTACACGGGGGTAGCGGAGCAGCTAGACAGTTAGGGTGGGGGTCTGATTCTGAGGGGCACACATTGCCTTGTCTTCAGCCGTGAGTGACCCTGCTAAGTAGCAGGTTTTTACAGGGAAGAGTGGCATGATCAGATCTGTGTTTTATAAAGTTCTTTTGGAAAATCAAGGAAATCACAGTACCTGAGGTAGGAGAACAGATACAAAGGAGTCCGATTTACTCCTGAAAGAATAAGAGGAAGACTTGCGGCAGATGTCAGACAGGCTTGAGGCAGACACACTGGCAAAGAAGTAAGAAGGAGAGACTTGGAGAGCATTTCAGGCCTGCAGAGGCTAAGTGAGAGGAGCTGGAGCTAGGATGTGGAATTGGAAGAACTGGGTCAGAGAAGGCTCTGACATTGACTCCAGGTCAATAGGGAACATCAGAAAGCTCTTCCTTGAGCTAAGGGAATTCTAAAAGAGGTGGCTTTCCTGTAGGGTGGACTGTCAGATAAAATGCAGGAGACTCAATTATATATGAATTTAAGATAAACAACTAATTTTTTTAGAATAAGTATATCCCACACAAAACTTGGAGCATGCTTATTCTAAAAATGGATTCACTGCTTATCTGAAATATACATGTAATGAAACCTTCTGTACTTTTCTTGCTAAGTTTGTCAACCCTGGGCTTTAGATGTACCCAGTCTGAGGTGTCTGTGGGACGCAGGGAGCAGTCGGAGACATAGGTCTCACACAGAGGAGAGGTTGAGGCTAGAAGCAGATATCTGAGAATCACTTTTGGGAAATAATTTGGAGGCAAATCCTTCATCTCCTGCCTCTTTGTCTGAAGAACAGAGAAAATACCACTTTTCCTACTAGACTCCCAGGGGGACAGAAGCCAGCTTGCAGAAGAAAAGAGGCAACGAAAATTCTTTTGCATGAGGTTCTGGAAAGAATGCAACACTGACTTTGAAACAATCAGTCTTGCCATCATCGCTTTCCAGCTGTGACCATGGTGGTAAGAGCTGCCTCTGTGAGCCTCAGCTACAGCATCTATAGGCTGGGGACACTGGTACCCGTCTCAGTAGGTGCTGTGAGAATCAGCTGGAGTAGGGCTTCCCTGGTGGCCCACTGGGTAAGGACTCCGCCTTGCAGTGCAAGGGGTGCTGGTTCAATCCCTGGCCTGGGAAGATTCCACGTGCCGCGGAGTGGCTGGACCGATGCATCCAACTACCTAGCTGGGGCTCTGGAGCGCATGCACCCAGAGCCGGTGCTCTGCATCAAGAGAGGCCACTGTGATGGGAGGCCCACACAGACCAAAGAATAAATATGGATGAAAACAGATGGACGGAAAACCAACAGAAATGGCCAAAAAAAGAAAAAAAAAAATTAGCCGGGGTACACGGAACTCAAAGACAGAACCTTGAACATTCTGATTTACTTTTTTCACAATAAAGATTCCCTAATATAGGCTGTCATTTACTTGAGAGAGATTTTTTTTTTTTAGTCTCATAATCATACTTGCTGTTGTATAGGGGACAAGGAGGAGGGGACACCGAGTGAATGGATAAAATACGTGAGAGAATACACACCATTTCTCTCATTTACTTATTGGTGTTTCAGAAGTACTGTCTTGAGGTCTCCCATCACTACTAAGAGATTTTAATTTCCCTTGGGGATACTTTTTCCCTCCTCAACTCTGCCACTAAAAGAAAATCTGAAAACAGCCATCACAAACAGTTTGCATTTTTCCTCTGTGGGTCACTACTGCTTATTCCCATATTGTTACAGCACACTAACTTGTCAGGAAAGGGAGAAACCAGGCAGGATCAAAGCTACTCAAAATGGCTAAAAAGTGCCTAATTTGCCTAATTATAAAAGTGAGAACTCAAAGCAGGATTTTTATCTTTAAAGCATCTTACAAAAGTTAATTAATTCCTTCTGATGTATGCATTATTGTTTAATTCAAGGTGAAGCTTCAGTTGGTGGGTGAAACCTATATCTAGGCCACATGATAGTAAGAAATAATCCAACTGAATATGTAGCCAAATTTAGGAGGGCTATGCGCTTGCTGTGCTTAGTCGCTCAGTCAGGTCTGACTCTGTGACCTCATGGACTGGATGTAGCCCACCAGGCTCCTTTGTCTATAGGATTTTCCAGGCAAGAATACTGGAGTGGGTCGCCATTCCCTTTTCCAGGGGAGCTCCTCAACACAGGGACTGAACCGGGGTCTCCTGCATTGCAGGAAGATTCTTTACAGCCTGAGCCACCAGGGAGCCCAGGAAGTGATTAAACTGTCATTGTATGCAAATAACATGATACTCTATAGAAACACCTTAAAGACTCCACACAAAGACTATTAGAACTGGTAAATGAATTCAGCATAGTAGCAGGATACAAGATGAATATGCAAATATCTGTTGCACTTATTTACACTAACAATAAAGTATCAGAAAGTTTTTTTTAAAATCCCATTAAAAATTGCTTTAACCCTCCCCTGCCCAAACCTTGGTATTAACTTGACCAAGGAGGAGGTGGAACAGTAAGAACAGTAAAACATTGATGAAGGAGGCTGAAGATGATTCAAGGAAACAGAAAAATATCCTATGCTCATGGACTAGAATAATTAACATAGCTAAAATGGGCATACAACTCAAAGCAGTCTACAGATTTAATGAGATCTCTATGAAATGATTCATACGAACTCAAGTACGTGAGAGAATACCATTTCCTTATTGGTGTTTCAAGTACTGCAGGTCTCCCATCACTACTAAGAGATTTTAATTTCCTTGGGGATACTTTTCCCTCCTCAACTCTGCCACTAAAAGAAAATCTGAAAACAGCCATCACAAACAGTTTGCATTTTCCTCTGTGGGTCACTACTGCTTATTCCCATATTGTTACAGCACACTAACTTGTCAGGAAAGGGAGAAACCAGGCAGGATCATAGCTACTCAAAATGGCTAAAGTGCCTAATTTGCCTAATTATAAAGTGAGAACTCAAAGCAGGATTTTTATCTTTAAAGCATCTTACAAAAGTTAATTAATTCCTTCTGATGTATGCATTATTGTTTAATTCAAGGTGAAGCTTCAGTTGGTGGGTGAAACCTATATCTAGGCCACATGATAGTAAGAAATAATCCAACTGAATATGTAGCCAAATTTAGGAGGGCTATGCGCTTGCTGTGCTTAGTCGCTCAGTCAGGTCTGACTCTGTGACCTCATGGACTGGATGTAGCCCACCAGGCTCCTTTGTCTATAGGATTTTCCAGGCAAGAATACTGGAGTGGGTCGCCATTCCCTTTTCCAGGGGAGCTCCTCAACACAGGGACTGAACCGGGGTCTCCTGCATTGCAGGAAGATTCTTTACAGCCTGAGCCACCAGGGAGCCCAGGAAGTGATTAAACTGTCATTGTATGCAAATAACATGATACTCTATAGAAACACCTTAAAGACTCCACACAAAGACTATTAGAACTGGTAAATGAATTCAGCATAGTAGCAGGATACAAGATGAATATGCAAATATCTGTTGCACTTATTTACACTAACAATAAAGTATCAGAAAGTTTTTTTTAAAATCCCATTAAAAATTGCTTTAACCCTCCCCTGCCCAAACCTTGGTATTAACTTGACCAAGGAGGAGGTGGAACAGTAAGAACAGTAAAACATTGATGAAGGAGGCTGAAGATGATTCAAGGAAACAGAAAAATATCCTATGCTCATGGACTAGAATAATTAACATAGCTAAAATGGGCATACAACTCAAAGCAGTCTACAGATTTAATGAGATCTCTATGAAATGATTCATGATATTTTTTCATAGAACTGCAGAAACAATAATCCTAAAATTTATACCGAATCACACACACACAAAAAAAACAGAATTGCCAAAGGAATTCTGAAGAATAAAGATGAAAGGGATAACCTTTCAATGGTGAAGGCATATAATCTTTTCTGACTTCAGACAATACTACAAAACTCAGTAACCACAACAGTGTGATGATTGTGCAAAAACAGACATAAACCAGAGGAACAGAACAGACAGCCCAGAAATAACCCCCACACCTATGGTTAATTAATCTTCAACAAAGCAGGCAAGGTTAGACAATGGAGGAAAGAGAGCCTTTTCAGCAAGCGATTTTGGGAAACCTGGACAGCCACTTATAAATCAATGAAGCTCAACACTCCTTCACACAATATACAAAAATAAACTCAAAATGGCTTAATGATTTAAATGTAAGACACTATAAAAATCCTAGAAGAAAACACAAGAAAAACGTTTGCTAAATATCAATATAAATTACAGTAATATTCTCTTAGGTCAGTCTCCCAAAACAGAAATAAAAGCAAAAATAAGCAAATGAGACCTAATGAGACAATAGCTTTTGCACAGTAAAGGACACTAAAAACAAAGTAGAAAGATAGTCTACAGACTGGGGAGAAAATATTTGCAAAGTATCCAAATGACAATGGCTTAATTTCCAAAATACACAAACAGTTTATACAGCTAAATATCAGGAAAAGAAAAAAAAAAAAAATCAAAAATGAGTAGAAGATCTAAATAGACATTTCTCCAAAGAAGACATATGGATGGACATGAAATATGCTCAATACGCGAATTACTAAAGAAACGAAAATCAAAACTACAATGAGGTATTACCTCAGATCAGGTCAGACTGGCCATCAAAAAAATTCTACAAATGAAAAATCTAGAGAGGGTGTAGAGAAAAGAGAACCCTCTTAAACTGTTGGTGCAAATGTAAATTGGTGCAGCTGCTATGGAAACCAGTATGGAGGTCCCTTAAAAACTAAAAACAGAATTACCATATGACCCTATAATCCCACTCACAGGCATACATCCAGAAAAGACGAAAACTCTAATTTGAAAAGACCCATGTACCCTAGTGTTCACAGTAGCACTACTTACAAAAGTCAAGAAACGAAAGCAACCTGAGTGTCCATCAACAGATGAATGAGTGAAGATACGGTATATATACACAATGACGTATTACTCAGCCATTAAAAAAAAATGAAATAATGCCATTTGCAGCAACATGAATGGAGTCAGAGATTATCATACTATGTGAAGTAAGGCAAAGACACATATTATATGATATCACTTATATGTAGAACCTAAAGTTAGTATAAATGAATTTATTTATGAATAAGAAACAGTCTCACAGACATAGAAAAGAAACTTATGGTTCCCAAAAGGAAAAAGGGGAGGAGGGATAAATTAGGAGTTTGGGGGGCTTCCCTGGTGGTCCAGTGGGTCAGGACACCGCCTTGCAGTGCAAGGAGCACCAGTTTGATGCCTAGCCCTGGAGGATCCCACATGCCACGGGGTGGATGGACCCATGTGTGCAACTACCAACCTGGAGGTCTAGGGTGCATGCACCTGGAGCCGGTGTTCTGCGGCAACAGGGGCCACTGCGATGGGAGGCCCACAAAGGCCAAAGAACAAAGATGGATGAAAACAGATGACTGAAAGACCAACAGAAGTGGCCAAAAAAGAAAAAAAAAAAAAAAAATAGGAGTTTGGGTTTAACAGATACACACTACTACATATAAACTATATTCAGTATCTTGTAACAACATATAATGTAACATAATCAAAAAGAATACACACATATGTTTATATGTATAAAACAGAATCACCTTGTTGTATACCTGAGACTGACAAAACATTTAAATCAACTATACTTCAATTAAAAAATAATAATTTCCCCGCTGTAAGTCTCCAGCAAAACTCTTATCTGGCTTACAACAGCTTTTCTCAAACTTGGCACTACTGAGACTTACGGCTAAGTTTTCATTGCTGTCCTACACACTGGACAATGTTCAGCAGTATCCCTTGCCTCGGCCTATTAAGTGCAATAGCACAGCCCCCTTTCCCCTCCCCAAGTTGTGACAAGGGAAGTGTCTCCAGATGCTGATAGCTGTACCCTGGGGCAGGGGTGGGGAGGGGGGAATCGAGACACAGCAGTTTAGGCAAGAAGTCAAAGTATTTCTCTCCAGTAGCGCTCAACTCCAGAGGACCCTGGTAGATTCACCAGAAAAAAAATGTTTTATCTTCCCTAGTCTTTGATCTAAATGAACAGAGAATGGGCAGAGTTTCCCATGGCATCAAGGGACTTGGGTGTGGATAAATGCAGACCATTCCTAAAGATGCATAAGATAGTGAGTGCAGCATTTGGTAACTGGATACAAATGCTCCTGGGCAACCCTGTCTGGAGAGTGGCTGTGAACCAGCCTGGGGGTGTTTGCCTCCAGCCTGGAGTTTTTTTGGTCCTCCATGGTTCCCCACTGGCAATGCTAATTTTTACAGGAGGCTTGCAGCCCACATAGGACATTTCTGGCCTTGCCTGCCTCCTCCAGCTTTGCATCCTCAAATGCCAGATTCTCCCACTTTCTTAGCAGGGAGAAAGAAGCAGATGAAAACTCCGTGGGCTAAGTGAGAATGAGTAATTGGGTATCAGCCTTTTAGAAATCCACCTCTTACTTTCCTGTCCTTCCCCATCTCTATTCCCTCCCATTTATCTTCCACAACCCTCGAGGTAAAGGAAATCTTGGTCTCTTTTAGGCCAAGGGGACAAACATTATGCTATAGCTACACTTTACAAAAAAAAAAAGTAAAGGAATTTCTTCATGGTTGATAAAGTTAACGAGATTAAAGAAAGTATAATACACCCATATAGATGCTGCGGGCTGAATTTTAAAATTTCCTAAAATTCTTATGCTGAAGCTCTAATCCCCGTGTGACTGTGTTTGGAGACAGAGGCTTTAATGATATCACTAAGCTTAAATGAGGTTATAAGGGCGGACCCTAATCAGAAAGGATTTGTGTCCTTACAAGAGGAGGGAGAGACAGCAGGAGGACAAAATGAAAAGACAACCCTCTGTAAAGTCAGGATCCAACCCAAGGAGCTTAATTCTGGACACCTAGGCTCCAAGAAGATTAGAAAATAAATTGTTATTGTCTAAATCACTGAGTCTATGGTGTTCTGGTACAGTAGCGTGAGCGGACTAGTAGACAACAGAATACTATAAGGCAGTTTAAAAAACAGGGAAAAAAAGTGTGAGAACACTAACTAAACTGGTATGATCTACAAGATGTATTATATGAGAAAACACAAAGAACACTGCCAAGCAATATGCACATTATCATGAACTTGTCATTTTAGAATCCTGCAGAGAAAAACTCTCTATGTATATATATTTTTATGCATTTACATATGTACAGTGGTGTGTCTGAATGGAGAGACCTGATGTGACAACAGTGGCAAGCTCTGGGATATGACTGGAATTTGGGGGAGGGAGGCATGTTGTCAAGAAGGTCTTTTAATTTACACTATTTGGCTTATTTTTAAACAAAGCTAGTGTATTATTTGTGCCACAAAACAAAGAAAAAGTTGAGGTTTTTGACTCACCAGTCCCTGGAGTATTTTCAAAGCCTGAGTCATTCTCAGTGATGCTCATATCTGGCTCCTTCTAACTATTAAAAACAGTAGAGAATAGGGAATCCTTTTTGGTCTAAATCTTATGAATTAAGATCATTTGCCAGCCTTTGAAAGTCACATGCCCCTAACATCATGGTGGGGCACAGAGGAACAAACCCTTCCTCAAATTCAGATTAAAGTTCACTACTATGGGACCTGTCCTTCCCCATTTATCTATACCACAACCCTCGAGGTAAAGGAAATTTTTTTTAAAAAAATTTGCTATAGCTACACTTTACAAAAAAAAGTAAAGGAATTTCTTCATGGTTGATAAAGTTAACGAGATTAAAGAAAGTATAATACACCCATATAGATGCTGCGGGCTGAATTTTAAAATTTCCTAAAATTCTTATGCTGAAGCTCTAATCCCCGTGTGACTGTGTTTGGAGACAGAGGCTTTAATGATATCACTAAGCTTAAATGAGGTTATAAGGGCGGACCCTAATCAGAAAGGATTTGTGTCCTTACAAGAGGAGGGAGAGACAGCAGGAGGACAAAATGAAAAGACAACCCTCTGTAAAGTCAGGATCCAACCCAAGGAGCTTAATTCTGGACACCTAGGCTCCAAGAAGATTAGAAAATAAATTGTTATTGTCTAAATCACTGAGTCTATGGTGTTCTGGTACAGTAGCGTGAGCGGACTAGTAGACAACAGAATACTATAAGGCAGTTTAAAAAACAGGGAAAAAAAGTGTGAGAACACTAACTAAACTGGTATGATCTACAAGATGTATTATATGAGAAAACACAAAGAACACTGCCAAGCAATATGCACATTATCATGAACTTGTCATTTTAGAATCCTGCAGCAAAAAACTCTCTATGTATATATATTTTTATGCATTTACATATGTACAGTGGTGTGTCTGAATGGAGAGACCTGATGTGACAACAGTGGCAAGCTCTGGGATATGACTGGAATTTGGGGGAGGGAGGCATGTTGTCAAGAAGGTCTTTTAATTTACACTATTTGGCTTATTTTTAAACAAAGCTAGTGTATTATTTGTGCCACAAAACAAAGAAAAAGTTGAGGTTTTTGACTCACCAGTCCCTGGAGTATTTTCAAAGCCTGAGTCATTCTCAGTGATGCTCATATCTGGCTCCTTCTAACTATTAAAAACAGTAGAGAATAGGGAATCCTTTTTGGTCTAAATCTTATGAATTAAGATCATTTGCCAGCCTTTGAAAGTCACATGCCCCTAACATCATGGTGGGGGCACAGAGGAACAAACCCTTCCTCAAATTCAGATTAAAGTTCACTACTATGGGAAACAAGTAAGACATTTTCATTCTCTAGGCATGCACCTTTGGGATTTCTTACTCAATTCCTATCAGTGGAAGTCAGAAAGAGAAAGAAACTTTTAGTAAGAAAGGCTGAAATAAGAGCTACCCAAACATTAGAC
The DNA here is from genome assembly GCA_022376925.1 of Tragulus kanchil. Lineage (NCBI taxonomy): Eukaryota > Metazoa > Chordata > Mammalia > Artiodactyla > Tragulidae > Tragulus > Tragulus kanchil. The sequence continues at coordinate 195,547,013 of JAIOJX010000030.1, read as the reverse complement.
ATACCCAAGTAATAACCCCCCATGAAATAGATCTCTAAAATAAAATCAAAACAGGTTGAAGGGAAAAGATGCTGTAAACTAGACTGGGTGATTTCACATGGTTTGTAATCTTGCTCAATAATGTTGCCCATCTATCTGCAGGAAAGGTTTCACCGGGTTACGTGTTTCCAGTAAGACCTACTGGTTTCAAAAAAAAAGAGAGAGAGACTGACAGCAAAGGTACATCCAGTCTAAGTGCATTTTCTAAAACCCAAAGGTTTGCCCTTACAGTAATAACATACAAAAATTTTTCTTCTTTGAAAAAGGGAGGCTAATACATGAGTTTCCTTTCAAATATTTGTGGTTACTTTAGCACATTTCAGGATTATAGAGATGTGAAATATGGTCCATTTCCATGGCTTGTGTATGTGTGTGTGTGTTCGGGGTAAGATACTTTAGTGGCAATCACTTGGTACCCTGATAATTGCTCTTTTGGGCTCTCTTTTCTCACCCATTGGGAAAAGGCAGTGTCTCTCTCCCTAAGGCCCACAGACACATTCTAAATCTTGCTTCTCACTCTTTCTCCCTTGCTGGGCTAGATCTCTAGTCCCATGGCTCTTTGATTCACTCCTGGAACAAGCTGCACTCCCTTTGCGATGAGGCTTCTGCCCAGGTTTCATTTCTCCTTGACAAGCCCTTCCTCCTCTTTGCCTTCTTCCTTTGCACGGTCTAGAGTAAGCTGACCTTCTACAGATAGTCATGGGCACCACTCCATAGTCACAGCTCTTAACACAATTTAAGTCAGTCATTCAACGTCCATCCTCCCTGCCAGACTCTAAAAGTCAGAAAAGTTGAGGTTTCTTTTGGCAACTTCTATTGGTCTTTCATTTATTTACTTTCATCCATCTTTGTTCTTTGGCCTATGTGGGCCTCCCATGGCAGTGGCCTCTCTCACTGCAGAGCACTGGCTCTGGGCGCATACGCTCCAGAGCTCCGGCTCAGTAGTTGGACAGATATGTCCAGCCGCTCCACAGCACGTGGGATCTTCCCAGGCCAGGGATCGAACCGGCGTCCCTTGCACTGAAAGGTGGTGTCCTTATCCACTGGACCACCAGGGAAGCCCATTTGACAATGAGCACTGTGTCTGGAAAATAGTCGTCAGTACTGACTTGCTAACAAACTGCTTTGAACTAAAGTTCTATTTTCAGGAGACAATGGGAGGAGTCCATGTCAACTAAGCTATCATTTCTAAGGATATATGGACAATTTGTCTCATAAAATTCCTTCCATAAGGAGTGACTATAGGGAGAGCTGTCAAACTGATGGGTTGGACAGACAGATGAAATTTTCACAAGTCTTGCCATATTTGGCAGCCAGTGAAAGATGGATCCTGCCTCGTTCTAAACTTCATGACTATTTCAAACATATTTCCCTTTGGTTCAGAGTTAGGGTTGGTCATCTCAATGGTGGATCCCACACCACTGGCCTGGAACAATGTCAGAGTCTCATATATTAATCTAGGTAAATGGATTTACTCTTAGCACTATTTTCTCAATAATTTTATATCCCTTAAATTTTAAAGTATGTATGCTGTTTTGGTCATAGGAATGTCACATTTCCCTTATTCAGCTATGGCATAATTACTTTGCAATCCCAAAATTGTCTGCTAAAAGTACAGTAGCTGTGGGGTGGGGGGTTGGTGGAAGAGTCACAAATACCTGGGAGGAACTACTTAGAAAATAATTGCTCAGCTCCATGACTGCTAATTGCTAATTATTCAGTATTCTCTCTCCTTTGTTAGGTTTTAACATACCACATATCCCATCTCCTAAAATCATGCATATATTTCTCAAATTAAGTACACCAGCTAAATCTTGGTTTAGCTGATAGTGTTCAGATATCTTGTTGAGGATGCAGAGACGTCTGCGTCCTTAATAACGAGTAAGTTTAGCAGTGACAGGAATGTTAAACAGAATTCATGACGGAAGCATATATACTTATTATCTTTTTACTTGACTAATAACTTCTCGGAATCAAAAGGTTTTTTAGTTTACTTTGGGAAAATAATCTCTAACCATGTTTCCTTTGGCTGTTGCCATGTGCTGTGTGCTAAGTCACTTCCATTGTGTCCGACTCAGTGCCACCCTGTGGACCATAGCCCATCAGGTTCCTCTGCCCATGAAATTCCCCAGGCAAAAGTATTGGAGTGGTTTGCTATACAATGGTAAATACTATAAAGCAGAGAGAAAGAAGCAAATCCCACCCAGTCTATGAGGTTAAAAGAGATGAAAAAGGTAATGGAGGATGATTACAATCACCTCAGATCTTAATAAAAAAATAAAAATAAAGAGTCAGACCATACCCCAGACTAATTATACCAGGCTCTATCGGGGTGGGTCCAGGCATTTTTAAAGCTCCGGTGAGATTTCCATGTGTAGCCAAGGCTATGAACTTGGTTAACTGGCTACACTATGTTTGGTAACTCTGCCTGATGAGCCATAGGTCTCCAGTCTGCAAGTCCTTTGATAAACACAGCTGTTTCCAATGAAAGCAGGCAAAGTCTCAACAATACCAGTGTTACCAGAAATAAAAAATAACTAGCATTCACCATGTATCCCTTTTAAAATATTTAAACCAAACCACTCACGCTACTGAGCTTTTGCAGGTTGTTCGCTGCAGTGTGTTTTTGTAACTCATAAGGGTTACAAAATGCTCAAGTAAATGCTTAACTTCAGAATATGAAGCTACTAGGACATAGAATAGTTCTATGTACTGAGCACATATTCTATGCATCTACTATAAATATGATCCTGTATTCCTTGAAGTTGAGGACCAAGATCTCATGAAGCCTGCATTCTAGACAAAGCAAGCTACATCATTTGCGGGGCTCAGTGAAAACTGCAAGAATTATTAAAATTTCAACATGGTGATAACAGAGCACTAAATCAAGTGTGGGGTCCTTCGAAGTGCAGGACTGCCCATCCATAAAGTCAAGCCAGTTTCTAGAGGAGGGAGACAGGTGATAAACAATGAAGATGATAAGTACATAAAAGTGCACAGCATGTCAGAAGCTGATAAGTGCCACAGAGGGGGAAAAGATTCCCAAGAAAGGGAATCAATTTGTAAATGGAAGTAAGGTGGTCAGGATAAGTTTTGAACCTATTTGAGTGAAACGAGGGAGTCAGTTATGAATATTTGGGTAAAGAGCTTTCCAGATCAGGGACTAGTTCGAGCAAAGGCCCTAGGTGGGGCTGGGAGCATGCCTGGAGTGTGGATGAAGCAGGACTGGAGAGGGAGGGTCAGAGGAGAAGGAAAGGCTGGGCACACAGGGCCTGAGAGTGTGCTCTAACGGCTCTGACCTTTCACTTGACATTTTGAAAGATCTGCTCTGGATGCCGTGTGGAGAGAAGTCTGTAGGTGGGCAGGGGAAACATGAAGAAAGCTATTGCAGTAACCCAGGAGGAAACACAGACAAAAAATGATAGTGTACATGTATATATATATGTGTGGTATATGTATATATTACATATCTGAAAACATAAAACACTGTTCTGAATATATAAGAAACAGCACATAAAATAGTATGGACTTGATGGCCTTTTTATTCCCCCCATTATGCCTCTTTTATTGTTTATATTTATTTTCATCCATCTATTATTCTTTGGCATGTGTGGGCCTCCCATTGTAGTGGCTTCTCTCGTTGCAGAGCACCGGCTCTGGGCGCATGCTTTGTAGATCGCTGGCTCATAACTGGACACACTAGTTCAGCCCCTCTTTGGCATGTGGGATCTTCCCGGGTCAGGGATTAAACCGGTGCCCTCTGCATTGCAAGGCGGATTCTCTACCCATTGGACCACCAGGGAAGCACTCCCCCATTTTTTCTTATATTATTTATTTGGCTGAATTGGGTTTTAGTTGTGGCCTGCAGGATTTTTGTTATGTCATATGGGATCTTTCCTTGCAGCAAGCAGGTTCAGTAGTTGTGGGATGTGGGCTTAGGTACTCCCTGGCATGTGAGATCTTAGTTCCCCAACCGGGGATTGAACCCACATCCCCTGTATTGCAAGGTGGATTCTTAACCACTGGACCATCAGGGAAGTCTCAATGGCTTACTTCTTGTTATATAAAATCAAACCCCTAAAGTATAAGTGTGTACATATGTATACATACACACTTCTATATAAATAAAAAAAAATTATAAATGTTATAAACCATACTGTTAATAACAATGATTTCTCAGATAGTAAGGAACAATGTCACATTTTATTCTGTATTATTTGGATAAACTTGAGTATTTTAAGAATTAATTAGTTTTGTAAAGCTTAAAAAGAAATTAAGAAAAAAGAAAAAACCACTGCTGGGAATTCCCTGGCAGTGGTTAGGACTCCGTGCTTCCACTACAGGGGACTCAGGTCCTAAGATCCAATAGGCATGAGGCACAGCCAAAAAAAGAAACCCCCAAACACATTACTTTTCAAAGTAGGATATTCTAGGAGGGGGTCTTCTCTGAATACAAACATGGGGATGTTTAACAAAGATGGGGTAATACTCAACCAGGCTTCTATAGCTTGAGAAAGATATAGATAACCTCAAAAAATACAAATAAAAAGAAATGAAAACAAGATAACAAAGTTTGAAACTGGAAGGTGCGGGGAAAAAATGGCAGTGAGGTGGGAAGAAACCTGGAAAGAACCAAGTAAAATAGTGAATGACTGATTTTAACACAAGGAACAGGATACAGGATTTCCCTGGTGATCAGGGGTTAAAATCCACCTAGCAGTGCAGGAGATGTGGGTTTGATCACTGCTCTGGGAAGACTCCACACACTGTGGAATAACTAAGTCTGTGTGTCACAACGAAGGAGCCATACTCCAGAGCCAGTGCTCCACAAGAGAGGAGGCAAGCAGAGAAAGCCCTCCCACAGCAACAAAGACCCAGCACAGCCAAAAATAAATAAATAAATACAAAATCTCCTATTAAAAATCAAAAAATAAACTAGGTACAGAGTATTCTGCACATATTAACAAAGGTCTAGTGAGGTGGGGTGAGTGGGATACAAGGTTTAGGTTGGAAAGAAAAAATAAGTTCTCCTAATGAAAAGATGATAAGCGTGGGCCTGGAGACTTTCAGTTATGAAGAGCCTTTCAGTTATGAAAACAACTGTCTTACCCAAGATGCTGTTTTAATGTAAGTGGGCTCTCTGGCTGCACTAGTGCTTTAGGAAATTCATCCCCACCCTCCTCTCATCTGCTGTCTGTGCAGATCCAAGGCCACCTTTGTTAAGTTCTGTTAACTGCATATTGGCAATCACCAATTACATGGCCAAAGACTGAACAGCAAAGGCAGCTGCTGACTCACAACACCCCCTCAGGGAATTCAGGGTGGAGTGAGGCACTCTGCGCTCAGAGATGAAAGAGAAGGTGCTTCGGGCAGGAGAGTGGTTACACTGAATTTTAGACTTAAGCTTAACAGGAGACCCCTGGAGAGTGTAACGAACCCCTGCTGCCCCACAGGTTGAGGGAGGGGCAGGTGACCAGCTCAGGTTTAAACTGTTGAATAAAAAAATGGACAACTTGAGAACTGCAAGTTAAGTCTTATCTGCAGCATAATTAGGACTGCAGTCCGGGAGGCAGCACCTCAGATAGCTCTGAGTTACCACGTCAAAGAGGCAGCAGGGGGCTTCCCTGGTGGTAGAGTGGGTAAGGACTCCGCCTTGCAGTGCAAGGGGCACAGGTTCAATCCCTGGCCTGGGAAGATCCCACGTGCCACGGAGTGGCTGGACCGATGTGTCCAGTTGCCGAGCCTGAGCTCTGGAGCACATGCGCCCAGAGCCGGTGCTCTGCGACAACAGAGGCCACTGCGATGGGAGGCCCACACAGGCCAAAGAACAAAGATGGATGAAAATAAATAAATGAAAGACCAACAGAAATGGCCAAAAAAAAAAAAAAAAAAAAACAAAGAGGCACCAGGAGGAAAAACAGTATATAAGGTTTTGATGAAAGCAGGTTTTCCATACCATTAAACACTCATTTTTGCAAAGGGGGTTTCTGGTTAGTCATAAGGATCACCATGAAGGGATTCAGGGGTTTCTGTTGTTTCTAGTCTGTATGAAGAAGCTACAGAGTATTCTGCACATATTAACAAGGGTTTGGGGTGAGTGGGATACAAGGTTTAGGTTGGAAAGAAAAAATAAGTTCTCCTAATGAAAAGATGATAAGCGTGGGCCTGGAGACTTTCAGTTATGAAGAGCCTTTCAGTTATGAAAACAACTGTCTTACCCAAGATGCTGTTTTAATGTAAGTGGGCTCTCTGGCTGCACTAGTGCTTTAGGAAATTCATCCCCACCCTCCTCTCATCTGCTGTCTGTGCAGATCCAAGGCCACCTTTGTTAAGTTCTGTTAACTGCATATTGGCAATCACCAATTACATGGCCAAAGACTGAACAGCAAAGGCAGCTGCTGACTCACAACACCCCCTCAGGGAATTCAGGGTGGAGTGAGGCACTCTGCGCTCCAGAGATGAAAGAGAAGGTGCTTCGGGCAGGGAGAGTGGTTACACTGAATTTTAGACTTAAGCTTAACAGGAGACCCCTGGAGAGTGTAACGAACCCCTGCTGCCCCACAGGTTGAGGGAGGGGCAGGTGACCAGCTCAGGTTTAAACTGTTGAATAAAAAAATGGACAACTTGAGAACTGCAAGTTAAGTCTTATCTGCAGCATAATTAGGACTGCAGTCCGGGAGGCAGCACCTCAGATAGCTCTGAGTTACCACGTCAAAGAGGCAGCAGGGGGCTTCCCTGGTGGTAGAGTGGGTAAGGACTCCGCCTTGCAGTGCAAGGGGCACAGGTTCAATCCCTGGCCTGGGAAGATCCCACGTGCCACGGAGTGGCTGGACCGATGTGTCCAGTTGCCGAGCCTGAGCTCTGGAGCACATGCGCCCAGAGCCGGTGCTCTGCGACAACAGAGGCCACTGCGATGGGAGGCCCACACAGGCCAAAGAACAAAGATGGATGAAAATAAATAAATGAAAGACCAACAGAAATGGCCAAAAAAAAAAAAAAAAAAAAAACAAAGAGGCACCAGGAGGAAAAACAGTATATAAGGTTTTGATGAAAGCAGGTTTTCCATACCATTAAACACTCATTTTTGCAAAGGGGGTTTCTGGTTAGTCATAAGGATCACCATGAAGGGATTCAGTGCTTTTCTAGGTATGAGAAGTTGCAAGGATTGAGATAATAAAATCTGTTTCTAGAAACATCTGCCTGTATAAAGACCTGTCACACCATATTCTCTAAACTACACCCTTTCCCTCTTTGACCAGTTAACCCCACCTCTGGAATTCTAACCTTCGTCAGTCTGCCTAAAACCCTGATTACCCTCTCTCATAATATGCGCTTCTGCTTTAAGGAGATTTGATATGTATTTGACTGTTCACCTTTTTCCGCGATACCTATTCAAGACCGGGAGCACCTGGTCCTGAGTGAGCCTCAGTTCCTAATGCCCCCGCCCTTTCCGTCCCTTCCCAAATAGTTGGCATAGTCCTTCCATTTATTAGCCTATGAAATTACGCTTCGTAGCCTAGGGAATTCCCTGGCGGTCTAGCCGTTAGGACTCTGCACTTTAACCGCGGAGGCCTGTGTCTGCGAGAGCTTGCGTGCTAAGTCGCTTCAGTCCTTTTTGACTCTCTGCGACCCTGTGGACTGTAGCACGCCAGGCTCCTCTGTCCACCGGATTCTCCAGGCAAGAATAGAGCAGGGCTTCCCCTGGTGGTCCAGTGGTTAAGGACACCGCCTTGCAGTGCAAGGGGCGCCGGTTCGAGCCCTGGCCTGGGAAGATCCCACGTGCCGCGGAGCGGCTGGACTGATGTGTCCAATCACCAAGCCGGAGCTCTGGCGCGCGTGAACCCGGACCCCGCGCTCTGCAGCGACAGACGCCACCGCGATGGGAGGCCCACAGGAACCAAGGAACGAAGACGAATGAAAATAGAGAAATGAAAGACCAATAGAAGTGGCCCGCCCACTCCCCTCCCTCCCCAACCCGACCCCCGGGTTTTAAAGATTTTTTAAATCTTTAAAAAAAAAAAAAGAAAAAGAATAGAGCAGTGGGTTTTCATGCCTCCTCCAGGGGATCTTTCTGATCCTGGGGTCGAACCTGCATCTCTTGCATCTCTTGCACTGGCAGGTGGATTCTGTACCACTAGCGCCACCTAAGAAGCCCAAAGGACATGCCCCCCCCCCCCCAAAAATTATCCAGGCCATAAAAACCGCCCCACATTTCAAGGGTCTCACACCTACGGAGACTGCCCACACTCCACACTGTAGAGGGTATTTCATCCCTGGGAGCTCTCACTTTCTTAGATGACCCCCTGCCTTAGGGTTTCTCTTGCCTTTTGTGACAGTCTGCATTCTGTTTCTGGAATATGTATCTCTCTAAAAAAATCCACTTCTTACCTATCACTTTGTCTCCCACTGAATTTTCTGTGGTGAGAGGTAAAGAAATTTTCCTGAGGCCAGGTGTGTAATACCCACCTAGGTCTGAGATTTGATATGTATTTGACTGTTCACCTTTTTCCGCGATACCTATTCAAGACCGGGAGCACCTGGTCCTGAGTGAGCCTCAGTTCCTAATGCCCCCGCCCTTTCCGTCCCTTCCCAAATAGTTGGCATAGTCCTTCCATTTATTAGCCTATGAAATTACGCTTCGTAGCCTAGGGAATTCCCTGGCGGTCTAGCCGTTAGGACTCTGCACTTTAACCGCGGAGGCCTGTGTCTGCGAGAGCTTGCGTGCTAAGTCGCTTCAGTCCTTTTTGACTCTCTGCGACCCTGTGGACTGTAGCACGCCAGGCTCCTCTGTCCACCGGATTCTCCAGGCAAGAATAGAGCAGGGCTTCCCCTGGTGGTCCAGTGGTTAAGGACACCGCCTTGCAGTGCAAGGGGCGCCGGTTCGAGCCCTGGCCTGGGAAGATCCCACGTGCCGCGGAGCGGCTGGACTGATGTGTCCAATCACCAAGCCGGAGCTCTGGCGCGCGTGAACCCGGACCCCGCGCTCTGCAGCGACAGACGCCACCGCGATGGGAGGCCCACAGGAACCAAGGAACGAAGACGAATGAAAATAGAGAAATGAAAGACCAATAGAAGTGGCCCGCCCACTCCCCTCCCTCCCCAACCCGACCCCCGGGTTTTAAAGATTTTTTAAATCTTTAAAAAAAAAAAAAAAAGAATAGAGCAGTGGGTTTTCATGCCTCCTCCAGGGGATCTTTCTGATCCTGGGGTCGAACCTGCATCTCTTGCATCTCTTGCACTGGCAGGTGGATTCTGTACCACTAGCGCCACCTAAGAAGCCCAAAGGACATGCCCCAAAAATTATCCAGGCCATAAAAACCGCCCCACATTTCAAGGGTCTCACACCTACGGAGACTGCCCACACTCCACACTGTAGAGGGTATTTCATCCCTGGGAGCTCTCACTTTCTTAGATGACCCCCTGCCTTAGGGTTTCTCTTGCCTTTTGTGACAGTCTGCATTCTGTTTCTGGAATATGTATCTCTCTAAAAAAATCCACTTCTTACCTATCACTTTGTCTCCCACTGAATTTTCTGTGGTGAGAGGTAAAGAATCCGAGTTTCATAAAGCCCTGAGGCCAGGTGTGTGATCTCAATTCAAAGACAGTGGGTTCAAGTCCTAATCTGAGTTGTACAGTTCCTTGCTAAAATCAATGTACTTTCAAAAAGGCCTTGCCCTTTTGGCTCTAGTGATCACCTGACGTCGCATGTGGTGTGGAGAAGTAAAACCACATGACTTCTGTCCCTGAAAACGAGCACGATGATTGAAGACAGGACGGTGTAGCACTAGTCAAAACATTTTCACAGAAGGTCCACTCCTGTGAAAAGAACAAGTAACTGTATTGAAAAGGGCCAGCTCTGTCACCTCTCAGAAGTTTGTAATGACACATATTCCAAGAGCACTAGCATGTTATTGTGCTGATGATAGTGAGGAATGATAAGAATAGTCACCTGAAAAACTCAGAAGGGCTATTCCTTTCACAATGGATGCAGACCACCTAAGGTGGTCTCAGACTGCCCCGCCCCCACAGGAAAAATCCTGAGAGCTCTAATTGCCCCTCAGCATCTTCTTTGTAAAGTGACCATTTATGGCAGGCAAAGAACTTGTAGGATGCAATGATTTTTACAAATAGTTTCCATTGTCAGTTAAGCCAGGAACCATGCTAGATCCATCTTCAGCAAAAAAAAAAAAAAAAAAAAGATTTGGGAAGCACTGTCTACCATCACCATGGTGGTGACAAAATAAAGCAACATATTATTACACACAATACCTTTTGAGTGCCTAGGAACTCAGGTTCTGCAAGAAAATCCTAACTACTAAGTCATACGGAAGAACAATCCAAAACCTGTAAGGACTATAAACTTAAGTGACCAGCCAGAATACATAGTGAATTACTCACTAACTAGTTAGCCTTTTCATCTAGTTAAAGTATGTCCAACTCCACATTCATCTCTATCTCTAAAACATAAGTTTTGAGGCTATCTCTGTCTTAATATTCACAGCATAGCATTTTGGATTCCTATTTAAAAAACACTGGTCACTAATTTTTATACTTGTGAAGTAGTATGAACCACAGTGTTGGTTAACTTTATGATTGAAACAGAAGGCCTTCTTCCCCATTAGAATAGAGGAAATGTTTCTTCGTTTTGATTGGAAGATAAACCATGACAATAATAAGGAGTAGAATACCAACTGACATGCAGAAAATCCTCCTTAAAAAAAAAAAAAAAAAGATCAGTGTTACTTACGCATGATTTTTCTGATTGTCAGAGGTATGCTAAGCATTTGATGTTTCCTTTCACCAACTGTATGAAGTCTGCCCCTTCCAAGATGAGGAAAATGATTCTTTAAAAGAGGTTAAGGAACTGGCTCAATTTCACATGGTTAGGAGGCAATTAAGCTCATTGGCTTAGCAGGTTCTGCTTTATCAACAGGATTCCATGCAACACCATTTGGCTCAAACTTTTATGTGCATTCATATTATCTGGGGACCTTGTTAAAAGCATATTCTGATTCAGCAGATCAAGGGCAGGGCTTGAAACTTTGCATTTCTAATATGGTTTCAAGTGATGAGAAGACAGCTGGCCCATGGACCAGATATTAAGTAGTAAGGCACTATACTACTACAAGACCATCATCCTTTCCTTTTCAACAGAAGAACATGATATTTCATCTCATGAGGAGCCAGACACTCTTTCTTGGTTATTTGATCCTGAAATATTTGAGACAACACAGAGACAAGAAAGATATCAATTCACAAGCAATCGTGGTTATGGAATGCATACATTTCCATGTATTTTTACAGTAAAAATGCATTAAAAAATCTTTCACAAAAGAAACTTAAAAAATACAAGTAGGGTGATAAGTTCTCCCCACAACATTCTTTCAGGCATCAACTGTCTCATGAGTGGGAGGGGAGTTCCTAAATGGTTTGATTTACACATACAAAATATTCATCCATATCATCTCTCATCAAGACATTTACATGAAGTGAGGAACTAGGGAAAGTAGGCTCAAAAGAATCAGTCTCCAATTTAAGGTTACAGTAGTTCAGAGAAAACTGGATCTTTCAGCTTAATGCATAGTCCCTGTACAGTATGATATTTTCAAAGTCGGAAACTCAGATGACACCACTAAAAGTCTCCACGGACGGAGCCAAGCCCAGGTGGGTAACACATAGACTTTTAACCTGTCAAGTATCACCTCTGACAACAAGAAAGACATGGAGATGTTAACTTCACGATGTGCTCCAAAAATCCACCTCTTGATTTCATATATTTAAAGCTGTGGGCCACAATTGAGAGCATCGATCATTTAGCATCATGGATTTGGTTAGAAAGAAGGAGAGAATTCCTAGCAGTGGAGCCTTAGGAACAAAATCCCCTAGTTGGCTCTTAGGAAATTGATGGGAAAAAAAAAACAAACAGCATCGTTATTCAATTGTCTTCTTCCTCGCCATTCTATTGCAGCTCCATACATGCTCTGTATGGGAAACTCTGAAGATAAAAATAGCAGTCACAGACTTTTTCCTCCTTTTTAGCTATAGAATGTACATTGTCTCTGTTCCAGGAAATGAACTTGATTTGTGCATATCCACAGAATGACAGCTACTCATTCTAATGTTATGTAGAAACCCATAAGTCAAATAAAGCTATGAACAATGTAATATTTATATATGCATAGTGTTTTATAAAAAGATTGGCCCACATACTGCTTTTTATCAATACAGAAAAAGCATTAAGTCCGTAGCACATCACAAGAAATGAATGAAGAACAGAAATGCAAACACGTGCTTAATAATTCACAAGCAGGCTCACCATGGAGGAAATGATGATATTCAAACCAACTAAAGCTTTAGAGAATTACTTATATAGTCTCCCATTTTTAAAACAGCTTTACATACCTGATTTAGTTTACAGTAAAATATATTCCAATGAATCAATTTGTTTCATATTCAGAAATATAAACACATGTCACATTCCTCACAGCTAGATTTTTTGTCATAAATTCTCTTTTATACAAGAAAAAAAGGCAACAGTTGTTTTTTTTTTAAAACAGGCTCTATTAATTACAATTTTTAACTCTGTACACAAGATAATTGGCTGGTTTTCTCCATATTTTTTTCTTTTTCCTTTTTTTTTTTTTTTTAAACAGTACCATGAGAACAACAGTGATTGACTTGCAAAGTTTTGTGTCTGTATGGAAAATGCTAAACAGTACTACAGAAATACACAATGCATCATAAGCAGCAGTTTGCTGTAGTGGTCCAACAGGTACAAGTGAAGGTTTTGGCTCAGCTAGGCAGTAATTCATTTCAACCACATCCTCGGGCTACAGCCGACCCAACCAAACCTCCTGTGAGACAGCAAAAGAATGAGTCTTTTTTATCAAAGAAAAATCTCTGTTTTGTTCTGTCCAAAGACTCAAAGGACAGGGTCATAAGGGCAAACATTTGACAACCAGATCTAGAACCAATAAAATCGAGTCCTTCTCTTTCAATCACCCTGGAGATTTTTATTATGGTTCCAAAGAAAATTGGCATTTCGAAGAATGAGCATGCCCAACCCTCATTTCTTTCAGTATCAACAGATAGGTTCCTTCCACCAAGGCTTACTCCCTCCTCCCCAATTTGCCAAAGGGCAACCGCAGGCTTATGCCAGAAAGGGGAAACTTAACTTTCCCTACTGGAGACTCACAGGGCTCCTCACAGTGGCACACTGTCCTCCATTCTATCTACTATTTGGCCTCAAATCAGGCAAGATAATACCCAAGGTGTCTGCTGTCCATTCCTTCTAGTAGTTGAGCAAAGCTTTCATGGCACTGCCTTAATGAGATTCTCATTCCATGTTGGTAATGCTAATGAACCTGACCATCTGTGCTTGGGCTGCATTTGGGTAATGATGGCCAACCTTCTCCTCTCTGTGCCTTTCTATAGCCAGGGAGACCTACAAACTGTTTTCTGGAATACTTATATAGTCTCCCATTTTAAAACAGCTTTACATCTGATTTAGTTTAAAAAATTTCCAATGAATCAATTTGTTTCATATTCAGAAATATAAACACATGTCACATTCCTCACAGCTAGATTTTTTGTCATAAATTCTCTTTTATACAAGAAAAAAAGGCAACAGTTGTTTTTTTTTTAAAACAGGCTCTATTAATTACAATTTTTAACTCTGTACACAAGATAATTGGCTGGTTTTCTCCATATTTTTTTCTTTTTCCTTTTTTTTTTTTTTTTAAACAGTACCATGAGAACAACAGTGATTGACTTGCAAAGTTTTGTGTCTGTATGGAAAATGCTAAACAGTACTACAGAAATACACAATGCATCATAAGCAGCAGTTTGCTGTAGTGGTCCAACAGGTACAAGTGAAGGTTTTGGCTCAGCTAGGCAGTAATTCATTTCAACCACATCCTCGGGCTACAGCCGACCCAACCAAACCTCCTGTGAGACAGCAAAAGAATGAGTCTTTTTTATCAAAGAAAAATCTCTGTTTTGTTCTGTCCAAAGACTCAAAGGACAGGGTCATAAGGGCAAACATTTGACAACCAGATCTAGAACCAATAAAATCGAGTCCTTCTCTTTCAATCACCCTGGAGATTTTTATTATGGTTCCAAAGAAAATTGGCATTTCGAAGAATGAGCATGCCCAACCCTCATTTCTTTCAGTATCAACAGATAGGTTCCTTCCACCAAGGCTTACTCCCTCCTCCCCAATTTGCCAAAGGGCAACCGCAGGCTTATGCCAGAAAGGGGAAACTTAACTTTCCCTACTGGAGACTCACAGGGCTCCTCACAGTGGCACACTGTCCTCCATTCTATCTACTATTTGGCCTCAAATCAGGCAAGATAATACCCAAGGTGTCTGCTGTCCATTCCTTCTAGTAGTTGAGCAAAGCTTTCATGGCACTGCCTTAATGAGATTCTCATTCCATGTTGGTAATGCTAATGAACCTGACCATCTGTGCTTGGGCTGCATTTGGGTAATGATGGCCAACCTTCTCCTCTCTGTGCCTTTCTATAGCCAGGGAGACCTACAAACTGTTTTCTGAACCGACAATCACTGGAGAAGGTAACATTTCTTTGTGCTGTGTCATTTAGCTATAAATATCCTTCATTTGCAACAGTAGTCTCTTCATACAGTTTGCTTAATTTTAGGATCATCCACAGTCCTAATCCATTCCAAAGAGTCTTCAGCTTTAACAAATATAACTTTTGCCTACTTGCTTTTTTTCCCAAGGAAAACTCTTAACTACACTACAGCACTACATCACTACACAACAGTCTCTATCAAATTAATTAAATCTGATCAGTAATCTTCCTTACTTATAGAAAATAAGCGACAGCCCCATTTAACCAGGAGAGAAAAAGATCACCCTCCCCCCTAAAAAGGGGAACAATTCTTGACAATTCTACCATTTATGTAGAAACAAAATTTATATCCCTTTGGGGTAGCATTTGGCAAATAATTTCCCAAAAAAGTATGCATTTAAAAATACTTTCTTTAATATGATACATCAGGCACAACACTTTTCATATATATATATTTTTTCTTATAAGATTTCAAACACTTCACATGTCGCTACTCAGAGGATCATCGGGCCGACGTCAGATGCTTCATTGGGTAAGAAACGAAACGATTTCAGGTTTGTGAGCTTCCTCTTAGAACCTTTGACACGGTAAAGGTTGGCATGTGACGCCGGGTCTCAGATGCTGAGGTCTGTGCTACATTCTTTGTATGGTCGCCTCCTCTGCTCCGGGGGATGCCTGGAACTCCGGCCAGCATCCTGCCTCAGACTCGCCTCGTCCCTCTCTCGCTGGCTGCCTCGGTCCTCTCTGTTCCTTTTCTCCAGGGACCGCTCTCTTCTCCGCTCTGGGGACTTGGTCCGCCGCCGGTCGGTGGATTTGGCTCGCCTTTCGGGCGAGCTGCCTCTCCTGCGCTCCGGCGATCTTCTGGGATCCAGGAGTCTCTCCAGAGAGCGCCGCCGCCGGCAAGGGGAGCCGTCCCTGCGGCGCGTCGGGGACCGCTCTCGCCTCCTCTCCGGGGAGACCTCCCTCCTCTTCTCCGGCTTCTCCCTCCTCTCCAGGGTGTTGTCGGCGCTGCGCGTGCCTTCCCTCCGCTTCTCCGGGGACCTCCTCTTGGGGCCGTTCGTCACCGTGCGCTCGGGTTGGGCCTCTCTTCGTCCCTCGGATGCCCGGTCCTTGGGTCGGCAAGCCCCGCTGTCGGGTTTTCTAGAAGTTCCGTTCCATGTGTGATGGTCGTTGGGTGGTCTGCTAGACTCTCTGCTGCCTTTGGGATCTCTCACGTGTGCCCGCTTTTCCCCATGTGGTGATGATTTGTGAAGATCGGGTGGGTAACTGGACTCCAATGACGGATGCTGTCGGCGGTCGGGGGGCGCGGCCCTCATTTCCGGAACACCTTGTGGACCGGTGGGGGCGCCGTTCCCGTCGCTGCCGGGGTCTGCGAGGGAAAAAAAACGAGAGCAACCATTTGGTACGAAAGGCCTCAGCTCCTGTCCCCACCCGCACACTTGAGATCCCATTAGTCACAACAAGCAAACAACTGTTAAAAAGCAGTCAGAATCAAAGCCAAACTGACTCTTGGTTAATGGAAATATAACTGCCACTAGTCTGGGTTAAAAATTGGTACTTATGGCTTTTGGGAGCAAGCCTTTATCCTCATAGATCATTAAAGAACTCCTAACATCAGCCATGGGTTTAGTCTCTAAAGGGATAACCCAAGTAATCTGTCTAGAAGTATTAAAATGCCCACCCCCCCACCTTAGTATCTCCTGTTCTTTTTTCTCCATGACCCTCCCCCCTTCCCATGACAGAAAATAGTCCTCTGTTTAAACATTGCTTGTTTCAATTTGCTTATAAATAATATGGGCTATTGAACTGGAGGGGGATGAGGAAACTGGAAAGAATCTATGGTTTGATCTGAGAGGGAATTCAGTGGGTTCAGAGAGAGGTAAAACGTCATAGCTCTGGACTCTCAGGCTCTATGCATGTTACTGTGAGAAAAGTATACTTCTGTTAAAAAAAAAACAAACAGGCTGGTGATGACAGGCAACACAGCCAAATGTTTATGGGATAGTCCACTGAACATTCCATCTACCTTTGTGAATGTTGTTCAACTTATTTTTATGTTTGCTAAGTTTAAACTGTGGAGTCTCCTGATAACAGGGAGTGGAAGTGAGGTTGTCAGGTACACACTTGACATTAGATGAGGTTTGCATAAGGTTCTTTCCTTGAGGCTACAAAAGCAGCCACAATGGCATCTATGAGCCATGGATTCACTGGGTAATTTCTTATGACCTCAAGACAACTACAGATTAAAAAGCAGGGCAGCCCCATCAAGGCTCCTGCTTCTTGTTAAACTATCTGAAATGACACTGCAAATGTATTAGACAGCATCCTGGATTTATGACAGTTCTTTTCAAAACAGGGATGCTCTGTCGCACCTAAACTCAGTAAGTCACATTATCCCATTCCAGGGGAGGCACCTGAAATGATGTACGGCAGCCTAGGGGGCAAACCAGGGCCACAGTCACATAGACTCAGAAATCACAGGTGCCCTTTAAGGATCTTTCATGACCCAATAAGGTCAACGTGAATTAATCTTTCACGACTGATCTCCCAAAACCCAGGGTGAGTTTTAACCCAAACAAGAATATAGCCTAAGGAAGGAGTCAGCAAACTTTTTTCTGTGAAGGGTCACAGAGTAAAATATTTATGGTTTTGAATGCTGCGTAGTTGGTTACAACTGTTCATCTGCCACTACATGGTTACAACTGTTCATCTGCCACTACATCGCCAGAGCAGCAGGAAATGGGCATGGCTATTTGCCAATAAAGATTTATCAGTACAAAAACAAGCTGTGGACAAGATTTGGCCCCTGGGCTATCATTTGCCAAGGCATAACTGAGTAGGAAATCTCATCTTCCTGCCTAGTAGAGTCCTGTCCCTCTAGGTGAGAGCTTTGTGATCTGAGATTTGTTCTTTCTGAATGCTGGGGAGGCATCTATAATTAACACACACAAAATGAAGTTGTTTTAAGATCAAGTGAGGGAAGGGGCTTCTAGGACCATCATTAAATCTAACTTCGGGGTTTCCTACTTTGACATTTAAAAGAAGGGAGAGTAAGGCTTCCACAGGGTCAGCGGTGTACTTACAATTCAAAGAACGCAGGGTGCTCAGAATGAATTGCCAAACATATCAAAACAGAGCTAAAGCAGAAGCAATGAGGAAATTAGGCCACAGCACAGAAACACCTAGTATTGATTGAGCTACAAACCGTAGTTTGATTATGGCCCATAAGGTAGAAGCAAGCCTCCCCGAGCTTTTCATTTCTCATACATGCAGCGATATTAGGAGGTATCATCGCTGTAGAAGGGAGGGCCCAGCACCAAGAACAGTCAGAGAGAGAGAGAAAGAGAGAAAGACAAAAAGTTGAACGTTTAGATTCCCTATAACAAAGAGGAACGAAAAAAAAAAAATCTGCATTTGTTAACATAGGGTAAAGAGAGTTTATTTGTCCAGTCAGACAGTCTAAGGCAACACTCAAATAAGGCTGCAGAGACCAAAATCAGAACAGTGACGTTTTCAGACAGCCAGATAAGGTGAGAGAACCCAGACAATGAATGCATCCTTTTTACTTTTACTTTCTTTTTTTCTTCAAACAACTGGAACAATGACAGGCTGGCATAGGAGAGCATTAACAATAAATAACAAAAGAACAAAGTTCCCTCCCTCCCCCTCCCTGCCCCCAAGACCGCGGCAATTAAATGAAGTACAAAAAACTCATTACAAAAATAGCCTCACAGAGAAGCAGGTTCCAATCAAGTCAGAAAAATATTGGAACTTAACATATTATAACCCACTTGTGACTCTAATAAATAGAATTAGAGAAATTGAGTCCCAATGACACATGGAGACATCACAGTAGCACAACCCAGGCATGTTCGACCCTTTTTGGAAAAAAAAAAAAAAAAAAAACAGTGTATTGAAATGACCTTTATTTTTAGCCCAAAGAACATTGGTTAGTGTTGGATTTTCATCCTCAGTGCAACAGACATAGGTTTTGAGAAGGTACACAGGTTACTGATGATGACTCGCAAATGAAAGATCACATCCAACAGAAGCATAGGGAAGACAGAAAAGGGAGACAATGTTACACGGTTTCAGTGGCGTCAATACACCTACGGACAAGGTTTAGTACAGTGCACACCTGTGGCATCTTAATGGTGTCAAAAGACTTCCCCTGTGGTTGACCATGTCTAAAGGGGCCTCATCTGACACCCACCTCTCCCCCACCTTGGGTCCCTCATTACTTTGCACCTGTATGAATGTCCAACACCTGGGAAGACTGTCCTTCAGAGGAGTTATCCTCCTTGAGCTGCATCTGAATTAAAGACTTCATCAAGTCTAAAATGCAACTGGGATTTGTGCCGAATGACTTTCAGAAACGGGGGCAATAACAGATAAATCCCTAATAAAGGGGACCAACGTATGGGGACCATTCAATCACAGTTTCTATAGAAACTTTTGTAGACCTTTGGTTGGGAAGAAAAGCCCTACATCTAGGGCATAGCTTTTTTTTTTCTTTAAATTTTAAACAAGAATCTCAAATAAATAGGATGTAATTATTATAATATACAATATTTTTGCCATCAGCACACTAAGCTATGTAAAGATCATTGCTGTTCAGTCAAATCACGTCTACAGATATGACAAAGGAACTCTATGTATAAGCTGGCTTTCCTCATAGGAAAGGTATAGTAACGTGTTTCCCTCATGATGGGCACTGGGAATCAATTTCATCCTTTATCATCTTAAAACATATGGCTAATGTTTCACCAGTTTTGTTTGTTTTGTAGCCGTGGGCTCAGGTGGCCTGATTTGGGGTAGGGACCAGAAGTGGGGTGCAGAAATGTTGCATACAGAGCATCAAGGAGGTAAGCAAGGCCCCCAAATCATCTCCAAGTTTCACGCCTCTTAAAGACATCAAGTAATCAAAAAAGAGAGAGAGAAAAAAAGAATTGTGCCTCAAGATATCACTCAGGAAACCTGCTTTCCTGCTTCTTAAAAGAAGTAGAGTCATTTTGTGCTAACAATTGGATCTGAGAAACAATTTGGCACAGTTCAAACAGACATTCCTTTGCTCTTGGTCGGACTAGACAAAGTGTTCTCTCTGATTATCAGAAAGGGGGTTATATAACGATCTCATCTTAGGCCATGCCCCAGTCCACGTGAGCAAGCAAAAGGATGAAATGTGTAGAGATTTCAGAACAAGTGAGGCAAATAATCACATGGTGCGAGAGGCTGGTAAGACACTGGTGAATAGGGGGAACGAAAAAATTTTCCTGCTGCCGTTCTGGAGACAAATTCATGGAGTCATGCCAGGAAAGGAAGGAATGTTTTCATAGTTTGACCCACCATATTCTGGGACTGAGCCGTCTCCCCTCTTCAGAAACAGACGCACTCTGCGGCCACCGTTCTTAATCAGTTCTATAGCCCGAGAATGCTTCATGTTTTTGGTGGTCTCGCCATTGATCTCTAAAATTTCATCACCCACCTGCCAAAGAGAGAGAGAGAGCCAAGAAAGAAGATCACTGAAAGGTTTCACCAACTTCAGAGGTGCTTTACTTTAAATTCTCCATTTATTGATTCATCGACTACTTACTGAACATGTTCCAGAAAAACCTGCTATTAGGAGACAGAAATGAGAAAAACAAAACCAAAAACACATCCCTGTCCTCAGGGAGATGACATTCTAATGAGGCAACTATTAATACAACACAGTAAGTGACATAAAAATACATGTATGCTAGATCATATAAGTACTAAGGGAAAAAAAAGCAGAGTGAAATACTAGTTGAAGGAAGAAGGATATGATAAACAGCTTCTAGAATGGCTCCCAATGGTCCCTGCCTACTTGAAGTCATTTCCGGTGTAATCTCCTTTCCTTTGGATGTGGGCTGGAATGAATGAATTTCTATTAACACACAGAACAAGGTAAATGTGATGGGAAGTCAAAGATAAGGTTACAAAATAATTTTGGCTTTTGCCTTACTGGTTTTTTTTGGTTGTCTCACATGTCCATTCTGATACGTTCTGTGAGACACCCTACAAAGTCAATGGTATGGAAATAGAGAGCGATTGGGCCAACAGCCCAAGATGAATTAATACTGCCAACAACCCTGAAGCTTTACAGGCAAACTCTTCCCTGGAGGAGCCTTCAGATGAGACCACACCCCTGGCTGACTGACTGACTGCTGATACACTGATGGTAAAGGAGTGAACAAGACAGGCCAGATTCTTGCTCTCTTGGAGCACATATTCTAAATGACAGAAGAGGAGAAGACTGGCAACTGAAGTTTAAAGCCCTGAGTTTGAGTCCTATCACTTGTTAGCTAAGTGATCTTGGCTAAGTCCTCTACCTTTCTGAAGCTTACTCCCTCATTTGCACAAGGGGAGGCTATCGACTCATGCCCACTATGCCGAGGAGGTCCAATTTAACTATACAGTATATTATACAAAATATCATGACAGTATTTCTTTCAATCAGAAACTTTAAAAAAAGATATGGAAAAGCATATTCCATGTGTTTGTAATAGAAACAAAAGGGCTATCTACCACTGTAATATGCATAAATTATAAACGTGTATGCATACACAAAAGATACAAAAAAGGAACTTGGATATACTTTGACGCTGGAAGCCACAATCTTATTCTGCACCATTTCTTCTCTAATTTAAGAACACACACACACTTTGATGGTCTACTTTCTCAATTTAAAAAATAAAAAAAGTTCATTAAAAAATTCGGTCTTAAGAAATATAAACTTTAAGGTTCCTTCTTAACTTACAAATACTAAATTTCCAACTTCTGGTCATTTTTTTTGCCTCTTTCTACCCAGGACTAATTTTATTTACTTTTTTCCTTTCCTGATCTGACTCTCGATTTCTTTTAATTCTTTCCAAATTGCTTGCTATGCATGTCTCAATATATGCCTCCTGTGTATAATGAGCAAATGATTTCTCTATTTTTAATCATTTGAATTCCCCAGGGCAACAGCATACTCATTCATATTAAGAGATATTAAGGGTTTTCCTGGTGGTTCAGATGGTAAAGAATCTGCATGCAATGCAGAAGACCTGGGTTTGATCCCTAGGTTGGGAAGATCCCCCAGAGAAGGGAATGGCAACCCACTCCAGTATTCTTGCCTGGAGAATTCCATCAACTGAGGAGCCTGGTAGGCCACACTCCATGGGGTCACAAAGAGGTATTATATATTTAAACGAAATACAGTGATTATTTAGCATGTGTGCATTTTAAATTTGCATCCTTCATTACTACCAAATGACTTGGAATATTCATGCCATGGAGTCCTGGGCCCTCTGATAAGACAGTGTTAACTGATTCCTGAGGCCAGGGGAAGGCAACAGTGGCTAGTGAGAGACTGAATGAAGCTCACCACCCAGAACCTACAGAACTACATACTTTTCTGCTCTCAAAGCATGCTGGGATATCCAGGAGATCCAGGGAAGCAATATGCTCGCACCACAAGATTAAGTATAAGAATGTAGAAATGGAATTCAGACAATATCCACTTTAATAAGTTCATACATGATTTTAATCCTTTATTCAATGCCAGAGTTGGAAGAGCTCACGTAACTCTAAGAGATACATTTAAGTTTGAGGGAGAGATTTAAATTAGGGCGGGAGTTCTTCATTTAAAGTGTCCTGAAAGCTGAAGAAACATGTAATTGTCATGAGCATTCAGGTTCTAATCTTAAGATGTCAAGAGGTCACTGCAGATGACTTACTCACATCCACTCTACATGCCTCTCCCTACTTACCTTCATCTTTCCACACCTTTCCGCAGGACCATCCTCTGCTAAACGCAGAACATAGAGGTCCATGTTGTACTCTCGACCCCCTCGAAGACTAAAACCAAATCCCTTGGCTCCTCTTTCCAGTTCCACAGTGTAAAAATCCTGCTCCTATTCAAAGAAATTAAGAACAGTTATTCTGGGAGGACCTAAATCCACACACATATTTTTCTTTTTCTTTCCGAACATTCTCCATTATGCTCATTTGACACAAAGGCACAGTTTCCATCCCCTTCTTGCTGGTTTCTGATTGTTTATTAATATCAATTAACCTTAGGAGTTTGGAGATCCAGAATGAGAAAACATTCATGAGTGTGCATACAGATTACGTACCAACACGCATATATTAAAATTTAATCAGTGAGGCTGTAACTTGCATTTGTGGCAGGAAAAAATCCTTCATTAAATAATACCATCCTGCACACTGCTGGGTATTTCAACCACCCTGCCCAATGCCCTAAAATAATTCATCATTAGGATACCAACAACAAGCTCTACACATTTCGACAGTAGTTCCCATACTGGTTAAGGAAAATGGGGAAAAGATTAGAGAAGGCTCTGAGATGACCAGTAGTGGTTGGGGAATGGGGGGAAGGGGACTATTTAACTCTGTATCACCCAATGTTTCCCAAATTTGTTTCACTTATTATTACTTGCGCGCTCTTCGATTCCACCTTGTGGGACAGGTAGGTATCTTAATGGGCCTCACCTGAAATTCACAAGGCTAAGAAACAGCTTAACCAAAAGACACTGTCTTGACCTAAACGCCTTGATGAATACCGTGAGGTATAATTAAAAAAAGTATTGCTTGTTTTGCTCTTTCTCTGATCACCAGTTCTTGAGATAATTATAGCATTTTATTTCGTTTGGTCCTCCGTGCCCCCTGCCTCCAGAAAAAGCATGTCTAGGAACATTTTTCAAAGCTAGTAAAACGAAATGTTATTTCCTTGACAACCCAATGTGAGTACATATTTAGTATATATTTAGTACAATCCCTTCACAAAAGGTTATTTATTTTAATTGGTACCTTATAGAACATACCTGGTAAAAATAGCTTCAGAAAGCTGGAAGGAAATGCACAAAGCCAATATTAGAACCGCAGAACATAGAGGTCCATGTTGTACTCGACCCTCAAGACTAAAACCAAATCCCTTGGCTCCTCTTTCCAGTTCCACAGTGTAAAATCCTGCTCCTATTCAAAGAAATTAAGAACAGTTATTCTGGGAGGACCTAAATCCACACACATATTTTTCTTTTTCTTTCCGAACATTCTCCATTATGCTCATTTGACACAAAGGCACAGTTTCCATCCCCTTCTTGCTGGTTTCTGATTGTTTATTAATATCAATTAACCTTAGGAGTTTGGAGATCCAGAATGAGAAAACATTCATGAGTGTGCATACAGATTACGTACCAACACGCATATATTAAAATTTAATCAGTGAGGCTGTAACTTGCATTTGTGGCAGGAAAAAATCCTTCATTAAATAATACCATCCTGCACACTGCTGGGTATTTCAACCACCCTGCCCAATGCCCTAAAATAATTCATCATTAGGATACCAACAACAAGCTCTACACATTTCGACAGTAGTTCCCATACTGGTTAAGGAAAATGGGGAAAAGATTAGAGAAGGCTCTGAGATGACCAGTAGTGGTTGGGGAATGGGGGGAAGGGGACTATTTAACTCTGTATCACCCAATGTTTCCCAAATTTGTTTCACTTATTATTACTTGCGCACTCTTCAATTCCACCTTGTGGGACAGGTAGGTAGCTTAAGGGGCCTCACCTGAAATTCACAAGGCTAAGAAACAGCTTAACCAAAAGACACTGTCTTGACCTAAACGCCTTGATGAATACCGTGAGGTATAATTAAAAAAAGTATTGCTTGTTTTGCTCTTTCTCTGATCACCAGTTCTTGAGATAATTATAGCATTTTATTTCGTTTGGTCCTCCGTGCCCCCTGCCTCCAGAAAAAGCATGTCTAGGAACATTTTTCAAAGCTAGTAAAACGAAATGTTATTTCCTTGACAACCCAATGTGAGTACATATTTAGTATATATTTAGTACAATCCCTTCACAAAAGGTTATTTATTTTAATTGCGGGTACCTTATAGAACATACCTGGTAAAAATAGCTTCAGAAAGCTGGAAGGAAATGCACAAAGCCAATAAGGAAAAAAGAGACACGGTCCTCACCTGTGTTGCCTGGGGTGCTTTGAACTCAAACTGAGATTCCGGTTTTGGTTTGGTGGTATTCCTGCCAAAGTGAGAGGAAAAAATAAAATAAAATAAGAGCAATCTATGGGGAGCCTGAGTAAGAATCAAGGAGAAGCATCATCACACCAGGAGTTACTTTTTTCCCCTGAAAGTAACAAAAGAAGCCAAAGCCACGTCTGACCTGGTCTCCTGGGCCCCTGGCTGCGAAGGGGTGTGTGTGGTGGTGATGGTGGCGATCTTCTCGGCATTGGTCAGCAGAGTGGCATTTGAAGACTCTGCAGGGGAAGACAGAGCGTCATTAGATGGAGGCCTCAGGGAACACATCGTCAGATCAGCTGTGCAGAAGCCCCACCTCTGAATGACACCCAGCTTCTCTGTCACCACTTCAAACAGCTCTGACGTGAATTTCTAAACAAGAGTTGAAAGGGCCATTTTAAGGTCTTCTATGGTGGGAGCCATGTACACCGCCATGGCAGTCCTCTCAACCAGATGTCTCCACAAAGGAAATGAAGAGTTTGCCGAAGAAAATGGTACTTGAAATCGTAGCCAAGGTAGGTGCCTTTCACTCTTTCCCCATCACTTTAAAAGGGCAGTCCCATCAAATCACAGCAAAATTATTTCCCAGACTTTTATAGGCTGATAATAAATGTCTCTGCTAATGTGCCTGCAATTTATCAGCGATCTTTAGTGAGTCTGCCTGATTTTCTCATGTGAATATTAAAAGTGTTCTCACTTCTTGCTATTAATAAATATACACACACGGAACCTCTACTTTCTCCACCAAAGCTTTTAATGAAGTACAAGTGAAAATGTGGAATTCTTGTGAGATCTTGCCTAGTATCACTCATGAAGAGTTAATTTCAAAACTTGCATTAGTTACAGCTAGTATGTAAATCTTAAGTTGTACAAATCAGGAAGCCACCCTAATATAACAAATATGATTATATTCTCATGTAAATTGACTTTCTTCTCCACTAAACACATTCATAAACAACTTCATTAATCTCTGGGAGTTTGGAAACCCTGAATTTGAAAACACTCATGAACATGCCTACAGAATGTGAACCAACATGTATATATGCAAGTATATGAAAATAATGTACATAGTAACAGTTATATGTTCTTTCACTAATTATTTCTTCATTCAGATCAAGGCAGATAGCAACTATAAGCAAGTTACACTATTCATATTTATTTTTAGGTTGACTCTTTGGTACCTGGCATACATTTTCTAATCAAGAAAATGCTACAGTTCTTAGATTAGCCTATAAATGCCCCTTTACTTCACTCTGAAGTAAAGGTTCTCCATGAAGTCTAGAAACTTCTAGGAAAGTTCTGAGGTTCACAGTAGGCACTCCAATGTTTGTGGAATACATGTGTCTACCCATCATGTATAACCAAGTTTCTCTGGATATCTCACTAATCCCAAAGATTTGTGCTCTATTTCCATTTTACTTTGCTAAAAATATTACTCAGCTTAGGTATAGCTTCCTGTTATTTTATTTTCATTACACATAGTTGTTAAAAGCAAAGGGCTGGAGACCAGACCCAGGTTCAAATCCCTTTGCCTCAGACTCATTAACTGTGTGCCTTATTTTCCTTGAAAGGGAAGACAATAATTCTCCTTTGTTGGATAAAAGTATATGAAATGCTTAGCAGAGTACCTGTCAGATAGTAAGCACTCAGTACACCCTGACTGCAGCTGGTGCCCTTGCTACTATTTCTATTTTGTATTTACTACTGTGAAAATGTACATAAGTTATTTAAATTCTCTGCAAAATGAGAAAGTTGAAACATGATTTTAACAGTTTCTATTCCAGTCCTAGAGCTTATGATGTGGATAATGATGGCACAAGATGAGTATGAAAATGTAACTAAATCAGGTGAACTAAAATGTGAATACAGTTCAAGCTTTAGAACAATGTCTCCCACAGAATCTATTTGGCCAAATACTGTCCCAGATTCTGAGGGAATAGTAGTCTGTGGTCAAATAAGGATGAAAGATAGTGGGTGAAACAGAGAGAAATGTTTTTGTGTGTCTGTGTTTCGTTTTGCCTAAGGACCCTTACTGTGCCAATATGCCTTGTGACCGTTCAGGTTGGGAGATGGTGCTTCTCAATCTTGTGGGAATACTGGTTAGAAGGTGAGAGTCTAGAATCAGACCACCTGGCTTTGCAACTCAAACTCTGAAATTTGCTAGCTGTGACTTGACGCAAAGGTACTTAAACTTTCTCTGTCTCTGTTTCCTCATCTACACATACAGCATAACAGAAATACCTAAGAATACAGATGCAAAGATTACCTGGGAGGCAAAGTGTTTGGGCTCATGGCTGGCATATAAAAACTGCTCAAAAAATGATCAGCAGCTTTTTTTATGGGCTGCATGCATTTATTACTGTTAACACAATTTAAGAGCATATTATTAGCCTATCTTTATGACTGGAGTTAACTAGCACAACCAAGGTGATAAATCTAAGTGGTATTTCATATAATCCACTTGCTGTGTCCATACAAAGGACTAGGAGACAGCACAGCTTATTAATGTGACCTGCCAGAAGTTTCATAAACATGTATTGGTCCTTTTAAAAAAACAACAACTTCATAATACGCACTGTGATTAATTTTAAGGAGACTCTCTGGGAAATCACAAGATTACTTGGGCCATAGGGAAATCATCATCAGGAAACCAAAAAGAACGTTTCCTTATAATTAAAGTTGATTATAATTACTGAATTGTGTTGAGCCTCACTTTGAGTTCTTGGGTGTTTTTGGTAGCCAGAGTTTTCTAGGCAGATCAGATCCTGTTCTCAAACAATTTTAATACTTCTGCCATTTTCAAGGTTTGATGAAGTGTAACAGATAATCACTAAACATACATATAAGTAGAATTATTTTATTAACTTTCCTCCCATCATTTCTTTGCTATTTTCACAATGTCTCCCACAGAATCATTTGGCCAAATACTTAGATTCTAGAATAGTGACTAATGTAATACATCAAGCAGACAATGTCTCAAAATTTTTGGCCAAATACTGTCCCAGATTCTGAGGGAATAGTAGTCTGTGGTCAAATAAGGATGAAAGATAGTGGGTGAAACAGAGAGAAATGTTTTTGTGTGTCTGTGTTTCGTTTTGCCTAAGGACCCTTACTGTGCCAATATGCCTTGTGACCGTTCAGGTTGGGAGATGGTGCTTCTCAATCTTGTGGGAATACTGGTTAGAAGGTGAGAGTCTAGAATCAGACCACCTGGCTTTGCAACTCAAACTCTGAAATTTGCTAGCTGTGACTTGACGCAAAGGTACTTAAACTTTCTCTGTCTCTGTTTCCTCATCTACACATACAGCATAACAGAAATACCTAAGAATACAGATGCAAAGATTACCTGGGAGGCAAAGTGTTTGGGCTCATGGCTGGCATATAAAAACTGCTCAAAAAATGATCAGCAGCTTTTTTTATGGGCTGCATGCATTTATTACTGTTAACACAATTTAAGAGCATATTATTAGCCTATCTTTATGACTGGAGTTAACTAGCACAACCAAGGTGATAAATCTAAGTGGTATTTCATATAATCCACTTGCTGTGTCCATACAAAGGACTAGGAGACAGCACAGCTTATTAATGTGACCTGCCAGAAGTTTCATAAACATGTATTGGTCCTTTTAAAAAAACAACAACTTCATAATACGCACTGTGATTAATTTTAAGGAGACTCTCTGGGAAATCACAAGATTACTTGGGCCATAGGGAAATCATCATCAGGAAACCAAAAAGAACGTTTCCTTATAATTAAAGTTGATTATAATTACTGAATTGTGTTGAGCCTCACTTTGAGTTCTTGGGTGTTTTTGGTAGCCAGAGTTTTCTAGGCAGATCAGATCCTGTTCTCAAACAATTTTAATACTTCTGCCATTTTCAAGGTTTGATGAAGTGTAACAGATAATCACTAAACATACATATAAGTAGAATTATTTTATTAACTTTCCTCCCATCATTTCTTTGCTATTTTCACATATTTATATGCAAATCTGTTTTGGGTTGAAGCTTAACTTCAAGCATTTGAAAAATTAACAGTTAGTGTTCAAACGTCTATTTGAATTTTTCTCCTTCTGTTTGTTTTTCTTCAGCTATGAACAACCACCATATAGCAGTCATTACCAATGTGCCAAGCACCATGCTAGGTTCATTCCCACATGTACTGTTTCATTTCATGCTCAAAGATATAGGTGCAATTAATTACACTTATTTTAAAACTGAAGACACTAAGGTTTAGGAAAAGTAGGCAATACATCCAAGGTCATCCAGAGAGGAAGTGGAGGCATTGGTCAGGCTGACAGTAAACTTTTAGTTTCATTCTGTTTACAAGAGAATTACTGATGGGTATCAAGGAAATTGTGTCTGAATGGTGCATTCCATTCCAATAAGCAAGTACTTTTACCTTCCTGTATAAATACCACCAGCTTCACTAAGCAGTATCACAGATTAATTAAAATAGAAAACACCCTGGTTTGGACTTCTTGATTTCCTGGGCTATCTTTGTGCACTGAAATAACTTTTAGCATGCCTTCAATTTCCAGGATGCTTTTTAAAAGATCTATAAAGTTATGTTTTTAATGAGCTGTTTCAAATTTTCATTTAGAATCAAACCAAGACAGTGAGTGCGGAAATTCTCTCCAGCTTTTTAAAATACAGAGTTGAAGCCCATTTTCAGAAATGTTTACCTCTATTCCAAAGCAAAATATGCTCCAGATAACAGAACAAACACAAAAGAAGGGTCTGATATGGCAGTGCATAGTAGCAACAGTTTTGAAAAGGACTGTCAATGTATTTGACCTGTAGAACTCTAAGGTAGACGGACAGACTGTTATTATGATAAATTCCAGCAAGTTCCCTACATGCTTTCTTAAACAGCATCTGCACCTGCTTTAGCTCTCCCAGAAGAATGAAAATGGCTATTACCACACTTTCACGGCAATCGTGTATCAAGAAGAGCATATCCTTGCTCTCAAGGCATTGTCACGGTGCTAAATCAGGACACTAACTTCTGACAGGACCTTCTATCCTGGGTTTCAACTTATCTCCGTGACAAGTGATTACCATTCTAACCTTGCTCCCATGTCAATATCCTGAGAGCTGCCCTTATGGAATCCACATTACAAGGCCAAGCAAATCAACCATGGATACAATCATTTTTTCCATAAATATTTTAACACATAAACACCTACCTAATGAATATCTGAAGGAAGTGTCTGAGCATTTAAATCCCATAAATATTTGAAAAGTTTGGGGAGACTTTTAAAGGGTACATGATGGAAATCCTGTTCTTCTTTCATCCATCATCCATACATCCATAGAGTTTTCTATTAAGATAATTCAACTCTTTTAGGCCTTTGCCAAGGAAAGAGCACTATCTGTGATGTCAAGCCCTACTTCCTATACAAGGAAGTATTTTAAATCAGAGAGATGTGAAGTACAAAAACAGATATATATATATATGTGTACAACTCAATCAATTTGCTGTGCACCTGAAACTAGAGAACATTTTTAAACTCCAATAAAAAGATAAAAAGAGTTAAAAAAAAAAAAAAGGATTTCAGAGAAAAGAGATAATATTTAAATAAGTATATGTTAATTTTATTTTTATTTATTTACTTGGGGTGCACCTTGTGGAATGCAAGCTCTTAGTTCCCCAACTAGGGATCGAACCTATGTCCCCTATAGTGAAAGCATGGACTCTTAACCACACTGGACCTCCAGGTAAGCCCCTAAATAAAATATTTTCATTATGTTACTTGATTCAATCTGATGATTTCCTAATAGCCTGGTTCAGTCAGCGTCTGCCTTGTCTGAATAGTCCCACTCCCAACCCAGACTTCACAGTCCATAAAAAAGCTCCAGATAACAGAACAAACACAAAAGAAGGGTCTGATATGGCAGTGCATAGTAGCAACAGTTTTGAAAAGGACTGTCAATGTATTTGACCTGTAGAACTCTAAGGTAGACGGACAGACTGTTATTATGATAAATTCCAGCAAGTTCCCTACATGCTTTCTTAAACAGCATCTGCACCTGCTTTAGCTCTCCCAGAAGAATGAAAATGGCTATTACCACACTTTCACGGCAATCGTGTATCAAGAAGAGCATATCCTTGCTCTCAAGGCATTGTCACGGTGCTAAATCAGGACACTAACTTCTGACAGGACCTTCTATCCTGGGTTTCAACTTATCTCCGTGACAAGTGATTACCATTCTAACCTTGCTCCCATGTCAATATCCTGAGAGCTGCCCTTATGGAATCCACATTACAAGGCCAAGCAAATCAACCATGGATACAATCATTTTTTCCATAAATATTTTAACACATAAACACCTACCTAATGAATATCTGAAGGAAGTGTCTGAGCATTTAAATCCCATAAATATTTGAAAATTTTGGGGGAGACTTTTAAAGGGTACATGATGGAAATTCTGTTCTTCTTTCATCCATCATCCATACATCCATAGAGTTTTCTATTAAGATAATTCAACTCTTTTAGGCCTTTGCCAAGGAAAGAGCACTATCTGTGATGTCAAGCCCTACTTCCTATACAAGGAAGTATTTTAAATCAGAGAGATGTGAAGTACAAAAACAGATATATATATATATGTGTACAACTCAATCAATTTGCTGTGCACCTGAAACTAGAGAACATTTTTAAACTCCAATAAAAAGATAAAAAGAGTTAAAAAAAAAAAAAAAGGATTTCAGAGAAAAGAGATAATATTTAAATAAGTATATGTTAATTTTATTTTTATTTATTTACTTGGGGTGCACCTTGTGGAATGCAAGCTCTTAGTTCCCCAACTAGGGATCGAACCTATGTCCCCTATAGTGAAAGCATGGACTCTTAACCACACTGGACCTCCAGGTAAGCCCCTAAATAAAATATTTTCATTATGTTACTTGATTCAATCTGATGATTTCCTAATAGCCTGGTTCAGTCAGCGTCTGCCTTGTCTGAATAGTCCCACTCCCAACCCAGACTTCACAGTCCATATCTATATAACACAACTGGAAGGAGGCATGTGCGCTGTGACTTGTCAAAATTCAAGTTCAAATTCAGTATGTTCAGCTGGTCTGTGGGTATTTCTGTGTTGCCATGATCAATTTCCTATCCCTGTCCATCTCTCATAGGAGAAGAGGTTCTGATCTTACTCCACCTCCCAGCCTCATTGCAAAGGGAGTAAAAGCAGTGATGGGGAAAATTCCCCTAAACTAGGCCTGCTTGAGAACTGCAAAGGCAGGACTCTGAACAACATAATAGTGTCAAATAAAGGGAGTTATATTTCAAAGCTTTTGCTAGAGGGGGACTGAAAGGTGAGAGAGAAATGGCAGAGTGAGGACAGAAATGAAGCTGGAGAGTCAGGTGACTGATGACAAGAAAAAAGAACATGAGCAAGGTACTTTCCTAGAAGTCCAGTGGTTAAGATCCCAAACTTCCATTGCAGGGAGCATGCATCAGATCCCTGGTTGAGGAAGAACTAAGATCCTGTATGCCACATGGAGCAGTCAATGGATGGAGAGTAGGTTCCAAGTGTGCCCCAATCAAGCGTGCATCTTCCTTTTTTTCTTTAGTCATTTTTTTGTTAGAAAACTAAAATGCCTTGTAGTAAGACATTTTTAAAAAATGGTTATAATCCCTTATGTAAAACAGAGGGAAAGTATACATAACAAAGTCTCTTGAGGGCTAATGTTTGATCCTTCAAACCATATATTAATAGTTTAGTTGTGAATTTCATTTAGGGACATTCTCAGTCATTACATATATGTGATGTCTCTATAATTCATGACTTCATTAATACTAGGATTTTGAGGTTAATTTTATTTTTATTTATTTACTTGGGGTGCACCTTGTGGAATGCAAGCTCTTAGTTCCCCAACTAGGGATCGAACCTATGTCCCCTATAGTGAAAGCATGGACTCTTAACCACACTGGACCTCCAGGTAAGCCCCTAAATAAAATATTTTCATTATGTTACTTGATTCAATCTGATGATTTCCTAATAGCCTGGTTCAGTCAGCGTCTGCCTTGTCTGAATAGTCCCACTCCCAACCCAGACTTCACAGTCCATATCTATATAACACAACTGGAAGGAGGCATGTGCGCTGTGACTTGTCAAAATTCAAGTTCAAATTCAGTATGTTCAGCTGGTCTGTGGGTATTTCTGTGTTGCCATGATCAATTTCCTATCCCTGTCCATCTCTCATAGGAGAAGAGGTTCTGATCTTACTCCACCTCCCAGCCTCATTGCAAAGGGAGTAAAAGCAGTGATGGGGAAAATTCCCCTAAACTAGGCCTGCTTGAGAACTGCAAAGGCAGGACTCTGAACAACATAATAGTGTCAAATAAAGGGAGTTATATTTCAAAGCTTTTGCTAGAGGGGGACTGAAAGGTGAGAGAGAAATGGCAGAGTGAGGACAGAAATGAAGCTGGAGAGTCAGGTGACTGATGACAAGAAAAAAGAACATGAGCAAGGTACTTTCCTAGAAGTCCAGTGGTTAAGATCCCAAACTTCCATTGCAGGGAGCATGCATCAGATCCCTGGTTGAGGAAGAACTAAGATCCTGTATGCCACATGGAGCAGTCAATGGATGGAGAGTAGGTTCCAAGTGTGCCCCAATCAAGCGTGCATCTTCCTTTTTTTCTTTAGTCATTTTTTTGTTAGAAAACTAAAATGCCTTGTAGTAAGACATTTTTAAAAAATGGTTATAATCCCTTATGTAAAACAGAGGGAAAGTATACATAACAAAGTCTCTTGAGGGCTAATGTTTGATCCTTCAAACCATATATTAATAGTTTAGTTGTGAATTTCATTTAGGGACATTCTCAGTCATTACATATATGTGATGTCTCTATAATTCATGACTTCATTAATACTAGATGGGTTATCTCTTAGAGGCAACTTTGGATACACATTTTACAAATATTTATTTTGAACTGAAATATGACTGACATGACAGGATAAGTCAGGAAACACAAATACTCAATGACAGTTTGAAAATGATGACTTCAGTTCAATCCTTGTCACATCTTGGACTTGAATGTCTGATAAAAATAAACCTCAAGAACTGATAAAATTGCTCAATCACACTGTGACATTTCAAGACTACCTTGTTTTTTAAATTTCCTTTTGAATAACTGTGCAAAGAAAGGATGAGTTGGTCATCTTCAGCTTCACAGTGGACAAGTAACTAGCTCAGAAATGAATCCAAAGGGTTTAGCCTCATCTCCTCCACGTCTGGTCAGCTTATCTCTTTCCATCTGACTTGTAAGAGTGCCTCTTCCTAAAGTGCCTCCTGTGTTTCTGAGAACAGTACCTCGAACAACTGGATTTCTCAGAGCTCAGAGCCACCCTGATGAAGGACTTAAGTCTCCTTATGAGGACCACTCAACAAAATGTCGCTAGGCTACTCGGTCCACTAATACTAAAGTGAGAGACTGAAGGAGACCAAAGTTCCTGACATGGAGAGAACACCTTCCTTTTACGGTACAACCTAACAGGTGCAACATACTTCATGGAGAGGAAGTAGATTCAGCATGATTTTCTCCTCAGCAAATTGCAATGACCACTCTCTGTTCTCTAGTTTTTTGAAAAATCCTCATGGATTGCTTCAGCATCTCGTCAGAAATCTGACTCCTCTGCCTTAACTCTAATTTCCCAGATGGCAATTTTTGGCCCCCCTTAAAAGATGAGCATTAGAAATCCACCCTCTGCCAGACCTTATTCCCTTTACCTGGACTTTGAAAATTATCAAGTAATTGTTGAAGAGTTTTATCATCATAAAATATCTTGGGATAAAATCACATCCCCAGTAGCACAGCAATCCTTAACTATACTGTATTGACTTTAACATTTACTTTCTTCTCACCAAGATGGCCTGTGATATCTCTGTCCAAATTTGTACTTTTGAAGGACTGCAGTTTGAAAAAAAGTCTTTCTATTGACAACTACTATTGGATAATCTATCTTGCTTTCTTGTGTGTGTGTGTGTGTGTGTGTGTGTGTGTGTGTGTGTATTCCAGTTCTCCAAAAAATATTTTCCCTTGCCCAACATTAAATTAAGTCAACAAATATGTGCACAGGAGTTTGAGCTGCTATTGCATATTTATGTCTTCCCTGATTGTGAATTCTTTTCTAAACCCTTCCCTCAAGGAGCTCTTTCTTTCCTTCCTTTTTGGAAATTCTCATTCCCACATTAAGACTAACCAACATAGACTCAGCAAGTCAATTTCTGTGTTCAATTCTTTTGGATTAGTTTTCTGAAATCTTGCCAAAGCATGGAGATAAATATATCTAAATTTATATAATACATTATGTCACCAAATTTTCCTAGCTTCCTTTATCCTTCAATACCACCATTTGTCACAATTTTCCTAAAGTGGAAGTACTTAGCCTCTCTTTCCATTTTTATGACTTGTAAGAGTGCCTCTTCCTAAAGTGCCTCCTGTGTTTCTGAGAACAGTACCTCGAACAACTGGATTTCTCAGAGCTCAGAGCCACCCTGATGAAGGACTTAAGTCTCCTTATGAGGACCACTCAACAAAATGTCGCTAGGCTACTCGGTCCACTAATACTAAAGTGAGAGACTGAAGGAGACCAAAGTTCCTGACATGGAGAGAACACCTTCCTTTACGGTACAACCTAACAGGTGCAACATACTTCATGGAGAGGAAGTAGATTCAGCATGATTTTCTCCTCAGCAAATTGCAATGACCACTCTCTGTTCTCTAGTTTTTTGAAAAATCCTCATGGATTGCTTCAGCATCTCGTCAGAAATCTGACTCCTCTGCCTTAACTCTAATTTCCCAGATGGCAATTTTTGGCCCCCCTTAAAAGATGAGCATTAGAAATCCACCCTCTGCCAGACCTTATTCCCTTTACCTGGACTTTGAAAATTATCAAGTAATTGTTGAAGAGTTTTATCATCATAAAATATCTTGGGATAAAATCACATCCCCAGTAGCACAGCAATCCTTAACTATACTGTATTGACTTTAACATTTACTTTCTTCTCACCAAGATGGCCTGTGATATCTCTGTCCAAATTTGTACTTTTGAAGGACTGCAGTTTGAAAAAAAGTCTTTCTATTGACAACTACTATTGGATAATCTATCTTGCTTTCTTGTGTGTGTGTGTGTGTGTGTGTGTGTGTGTGTGTGTGTATTCCAGTTCTCCAAAAAATATTTTCCCTTGCCCAACATTAAATTAAGTCAACAAATATGTGCACAGGAGTTTGAGCTGCTATTGCATATTTATGTCTTCCCTGATTGTGAATTCTTTTCTAAACCCTTCCCTCAAGGAGCTCTTTCTTTCCTTCCTTTTTGGAAATTCTCATTCCCACATTAAGACTAACCAACATAGACTCAGCAAGTCAATTTCTGTGTTCAATTCTTTTGGATTAGTTTTCTGAAATCTTGCCAAAGCATGGAGATAAATATATCTAAATTTATATAATACATTAGGCTCTCTCCACCATTTGTCACCAAATTTTCCTAGCTTCCTTTATCCTTTCCAATAGGAACCTATGTTCTATCATCTTGGGATCACTTTCCTAAATTGTAATAGCTTTCCAAAGTGGTGAATTGGTAGACTGGACTCTAGACCAGATGGTAAATTACTAACCATCCGTTTGAGGCAGGCTGAAATAGACCATCATTCAAGGAGCTAATTTTTCCCTGCACATTTGGCAGTGGGTATTTTTGGTACAGAGAAACTTCCCTGCTCTTAGAATCAACAATTTTCAAATATTTATTGTTTGGTTTTAGATTTACTTCTTCTGGAAGGCACAGTCTATAGCACTTGAATTTTAAACTAACATGGCTCACTTTCTAGCAATTAGTATAAAAAATGCTGATCTGGTGAATTACGTTCAGATAAAGCCTCTGATTTCCTTATCTTACAGATCAGTAGCATAGAATTTTATCACATGATCTCCATAAACCATTGTTTCCTCTTGAGAAATACCCACTGACTTTTGTAATATATTTTATAACATATATAGCAAGAATTGGAAAAAAAAAAAGACAATGAAACATTCTGGGATAAGTATCACTTTTGTCCCAAGAGCAAAGTATGCTTAGAAGGAAGTCAATACACAGGACTTAATTCTCTGAAGTCTCTTGAGACATTAGTGTATCAACATCATTTTTATTAAATACAAATAACAAAATAAGTACTGATACTTTCTGCTGGAAAACTTTTGGTAGTGGGAGCTGTCCTGTGTACTGTAGGATGTGTAGTAGAAGTGTCCTTGGTCTCTCCCCACTAGATACCAGTCAGCACCTACTCAATGCCAAATGTCCCCCAAGGGGACACTGTTATAGAAGAATCAAAGTTCTGAATTGAACCAAACATAAACAAGGACAGGCCTAGTTTAATGGAGGCCTGCCACAACATAAAAAAAAATACCAAGATTTTATCCTTTCTTTATCCACATGCAAAAACTAGAGACAAACCATATAGCATAAATCCTAGTAACCTCCCATCAAATAAAAAACATTGATGCATTCACTTATTCTGACTGAAAAAATAAGCAAAAATAGCATTAGATCTGTATTGTCCTTACATAGGTTTTGCGATGTCACCATAGTAGATACTCAGATTTTAGTTTCTAAAAAAATCATTAATAATGTCCAGGTAGAATATTAGGCAAGTTCTAAACAGTTCTGCTGTTTAGAAGACAAGGGCACCAAAGCCAAAATAAACTGGAGAGAGTTAAAATTTTTCTGAATATCTCTGTAGCAAGACAGGGTCCCCCGTGCAAGAGGACGAAGTCAAGGAGGTGAGGTAAGATTGAGTTAACAGGGTCTCATGTGTGTTCGATGCGAATGCTCAGTGAAGGTCAGAGGGGGCGGCTTCTAAGTCAACACTATTCAATTACATGAACATTAAGGACAGAGTGAGACAGAACTCGAGAGACACAGAGAGAAACAGAAGAGACACACATAAGAGGTATACTTTACCATCCCCAGGGATGATGCGGAGGGTGACTGTGTTGCCTGCTTCCTTGATGAGGTTGACAATGTCGGAGTGGGATTTGTTGGTGATGGAACATCCATTTACCGCCAAGATCCGGTCTCCTACTTTCAGCTTGCCGCATCGGTCAGCAGGGCTCCCTCAATAATCCGACCTATTTTGTGAGGCATGGCCACACATGCATTGCCTGCTTTGATAGTCAGTTTTAATTTTTTTTTTTTAATGTTACATGGGAATAGAGTGAAGGGAGGAGAAAAGGGTTGAAAAAGGAAAGAGAAGGTTAAGTGTTAATTAATTAAAGCATTAAGCAAATGTTATTAAAGGAGAACTCTGTGCCGAGGGTCAAAACATTGGCAAAGTTCCAGGCATTTGTGTAAGAAGTCACAGCCCTGAAATGATAGTTAGTTGCATTCATGGGGGGGTCCTTGTTTTTCTTGGTCTCTCCCCACTAGATACCAGTCAGCACCTACTCAATGCCAAATGTCCCCAAGGGGACACTGTTATAGAAGAATCAAAGTTCTGAATTGAACCAAACATAAACAAGGACAGGCCTAGTTTAATGGAGGCCTGCCACAACATAAAAAAAAATACCAAGATTTTATCCTTTCTTTATCCACATGCAAAAACTAGAGACAAACCATATAGCATAAATCCTAGTAACCTCCCATCAAATAAAAAACATTGATGCATTCACTTATTCTGACTGAAAAAATAAGCAAAAATAGCATTAGATCTGTATTGTCCTTACATAGGTTTTGCGATGTCACCATAGTAGATACTCAGATTTTAGTTTCTAAAAAAATCATTAATAATGTCCAGGTAGAATATTAGGCAAGTTCTAAACAGTTCTGCTGTTTAGAAGACAAGGGCACCAAAGCCAAAATAAACTGGAGAGAGTTAAAATTTTTCTGAATATCTCTGTAGCAAGACAGGGTCCCCCGTGCAAGAGGACGAAGTCAAGGAGGTGAGGTAAGATTGAGTTAACAGGGTCTCATGTGTGTTCGATGCGAATGCTCAGTGAAGGTCAGAGGGGGCGGCTTCTAAGTCAACACTATTCAATTACATGAACATTAAGGACAGAGTGAGACAGAACTCGAGAGACACAGAGAGAAACAGAAGAGACACACATAAGAGGTATACTTTACCATCCCCAGGGATGATGCGGAGGGTGACTGTGTTGCCTGCTTCCTTGATGAGGTTGACAATGTCGGAGTGGGATTTGTTGGTGATGGAACATCCATTTACCGCCAAGATCCGGTCTCCTACTTTCAGCTTGCCGCATCGGTCAGCAGGGCTCCCCTCAATAATCCGACCTATTTTGTGAGGCATGGCCACACATGCATTGCCTGCTTTGATAGTCAGTTTTAATTTTTTTTTTTTAATGTTACATGGGAATAGAGTGAAGGGAGGAGAAAAAGGGTTGAAAAAGGAAAGAGAAGGTTAAGTGTTAATTAATTAAAGCATTAAGCAAATGTTATTAAAGGAGAACTCTGTGCCGAGGGTCAAAACATTGGCAAAGTTCCAGGCATTTGTGTAAGAAGTCACAGCCCTGAAATGATAGTTCACTGTTGCAGTCCTGTCCCCAGTTCAAAACGAGGGGAGACCTCAGTTTCCCTCCTTCTATCAGTGGCAAAATTTGGGATATTTAGGAACTTACAAAGATTCTTAAGAGTCACCAAAATAACCTTCCTAGGGCTTAGTTGGGGACTGCAAATGTGAAACTCAGAGCTGGGAATGGAAGCTTTCGCACATTCTGTGTTCATGTCATTTCATTTTTGCCAGATGTTGCTTAAGCTTCTGCCAATGTTTTGTTCTTTCTCCATTTAGAAAACAAGATAATCACTGGGTGTCTAGTGAAGTCTAAGAGTCTACCAATGCCAAAAATCCAATCTGAAAACACCTAATAGACAGACATTTAAGACTTTCTGCCTGTGATACAGCCTGATGAAAGCTTTAGCAAAGGGGCATAATTACGAGATGAACCAAGAAAGCACCCAACCTTGACACGCGTTTTTCCTTTTATGACCTTTGCTCAATCAGCGGCTCTCACGGGCTTTCAGAGAAGGGCCCAAATGGCTCGTTAGCTCTGAAATCCTCCGTATTCCTCACAGAAACCCCCTCAAAGGAATAAGAAAATCTAGTACATGTTCAAGCCAAGGACAGTGATTCGAAGCTAGGTTCAAATCATCCCTCAACCCTTTCTCTCTGATCATTTTCTTTGTTCGCCTCAGTTACTAAACAGTTGAGACAGCAAAAACCAGAAAAAGTGCATTTGAAGAAGAAAGTTCATTGTGCGCTCTGAGGCATTTCACGGCACAACCAAGAGTGGCTGGCAACTTTTGGAAAGAGGTGGAAAATAGGCTTAGAGGCCTGACCTAGGGTTTCCAGATAGATACTGAGCTACAAACATTCTTGGGTATGCTCACTGATTTTGAGAGTTTGCCTTTCTGTAAAGATAGTTACATAGGGCTTCCCTGGTGGTCCACTGGGTAAAGAGTCCACTTTGCAGTACAGTGGGCACCAGTTCGATCCCTGGCTGGGAAAGATCCCACGTGCTGCAGAGCTGCTGGACCGGTGTGTCCAGTTGCGAGCCAGTGCTCTGGAGAGCGTGTGCCCAGGGCCAGTGCTCTGCAGCAAGAGAGGCCACTGCAATGGGAGGCCCACGCAGGCTAAAGAAATAAGATGGATGAAAATAAATAAATAAAAAACCAATAAAAGCAGCCAAAATTAAAAAAAAAAAAAGACAGTTATATAGTTGAGCCATCTTCCGGAAAAGGTGACAAAATTAACACGGGAGACGCTGGAACAGAAGGCTCTTTCATCCAATTCAGAGCTGAAGGGTAAAATGTGTGGGAAAATGAGCTACAATCCCTTTGAATTTCAGCATATTTGCCTGAGTCCGTATCACTGGATGCAAGGTCAAGGTTAAAGAACTATTCAAAAGTGAGTTCAAAAGCAAGTCTTTTGGAAAGCAACCAG
Source organism: Tragulus kanchil (assembly GCA_022376925.1). NCBI lineage: Eukaryota > Metazoa > Chordata > Mammalia > Artiodactyla > Tragulidae > Tragulus > Tragulus kanchil. The sequence goes on along the minus strand of JAIOJX010000030.1, from coordinate 195,506,357 downwards.
CAGGTGTGGTGGAAAGCCTGCATACTCAAATTCAAGATTGTGAATCAGTGTAGCCCATTTCCAAGGACAAGTCCCATGAGAAAATATCACACAGCAGGTGGGAAGAAAATTCTGCATAGCTCAGAAGAGAAGTCACATGCAAGGTATTAGGAAAGTTAAACTCATTCATTGTAAGAGCCAGAGGAAACAAAGACCAAACGATAAGTGAGACATTCGTATCTGAAGAATATACCGCCTCAGTTAAGCTAGACTTTCGGGGTGATTAGCTAGGTTCAAATCATCCCTCAACCCTTTCTCTCTGATCATTTTCTTTGTTCGCCTCAGTTACTAAACAGTTGAGACAGCAAAAACCAGAAAAAGTGCATTTGAAGAAGAAAGTTCATTGTGCGCTCTGAGGCATTTCACGGCACAACCAAGAGTGGCTGGCAACTTTTGGAAAGAGGTGGAAAATAGGCTTAGAGGCCTGACCTAGGGTTTCCAGATAGATACTGAGCTACAAACATTCTTGGGTATGCTCACTGATTTTGAGAGTTTGCCTTTCTGTAAAGATAGTTACATAGGGCTTCCCTGGTGGTCCACTGGGTAAAGAGTCCACTTTGCAGTACAGTGGGCACCAGTTCGATCCCTGGCTGGGAAAGATCCCACGTGCTGCAGAGCTGCTGGACCGGTGTGTCCAGTTGCGAGCCAGTGCTCTGGAGAGCGTGTGCCCAGGGCCAGTGCTCTGCAGCAAGAGAGGCCACTGCAATGGGAGGCCCACGCAGGCTAAAGAAATAAGATGGATGAAAATAAATAAATAAAAAACCAATAAAAGCAGCCAAAATTAAAAAAAAAAAAAGACAGTTATATAGTTGAGCCATCTTCGGGAAAAGGTGACAAAATTAACACGGGAGACGCTGGAACAGAAGGCTCTTTCATCCAATTCAGAGCTGAAGGGTAAAATGTGTGGGAAAATGAGCTACAATCCCTTTGAATTTCAGCATATTTGCCTGAGTCCGTATCACTGGATGCAAGGTCAAGGTTAAAGAACTATTCAAAAGTGAGTTCAAAAGCAAGTCTTTTGGAAAGCAACCAGCAGGTGTGGTGGAAAGCCTGCATACTCAAATTCAAGATTGTGAATCAGTGTAGCCCATTTCCAAGGACAAGTCCCATGAGAAAAATATCACACAGCAGGTGGGAAGAAAATTCTGCATAGCTCAGAAGAGAAGTCACATGCAAGGTATTAGGGAAAGTTAAACTCATTCATTGTAAGAGCCAGAGGAAACAAAGACCAAACGATAAGTGAAGACATTCGGTATCTGTTAAATAACATAGAATATACCGCCAGACATATCTGCTGTTTCTCTCTAGAAGGGGAAACTGAGAACTCACATTCTGAGATCATGGGGGTGCACAGGGACAAACTGAAGATCTGAAGAAAATAACTTGAGACATGTTTGCCTCCTGTGCTCTCCTTTTTCTTTAAGCAGAAAACTCTTCAAAACTAATGGAAAAACAAACTAAAAAACTCCCTTGCCTTGAGGTCTGTCATCCACCACCCATGCATGACATGCTGTTGATATGCTATTAATGGAGCTCACAGAAGCACTGTTAGTAATGGGTGTTACTGTGGCCACACATGCATGGACTTGGCTTGGCTCACTGTCCCCAATGTCTGCACCTTAGGGGGACGTGACTTTAGCAGGAAAGCAAGGAACCAAGACTAAATGGAGGCAAATGGGAGTTACACTGGTGCGGAAATCTAATAGGATGGAGCACCTAGCTGATAGTGGCCCTCAAGCAGGCTGGACCACTGGTCGTCAGACCCCTTGTGGGGAAGTCACTTGGAGACAGAGCTGAAGTTTGTTTCAAAACCTGCATGGAGCTGAAGTATGTTTCAAAATCTGCACAGCCCATCCCATCTCCCATCATACTCTATATTAACTAACAAATGTGCTAGGGGTAAACAATAAATGACATTTTATTTAATGAAAAAGGTGGATCTTTTTCAGAGCACATACTTAGGATCCAAATTCGGGTGGAACAGGCTCATATTGGAAGGGTAAAATGTGTGGGAAAATGAGCTACAATCCCTTTGAATTTCAGCATATTTGCCTGAGTCCGTATCACTGGATGCAAGGTCAAGGTTAAAGAACTATTCAAAAGTGAGTTCAAAAGCAAGTCTTTTGGAAAGCAACCAGCAGGTGTGGTGGAAAGCCTGCATACTCAAATTCAAGATTGTGAATCAGTGTAGCCCATTTCCAAGGACAAGTCCCATGAGAAAATATCACACAGCAGGTGGGAAGAAAATTCTGCATAGCTCAGAAGAGAAGTCACATGCAAGGTATTAGGGAAAGTTAAACTCATTCATTGTAAGAGCCAGAGGAAACAAAGACCAAACGATAAGTGAAGACATTCGGTATCTGTTAAATAACATAGAATATACCGCCAGACATATCTGCTGTTTCTCTCTAGAAGGGGAAACTGAGAACTCACATTCTGAGATCATGGGGGTGCACAGGGACAAACTGAAGATCTGAAGAAAATAACTTGAGACATGTTTGCCTCCTGTGCTCTCCTTTTTCTTTAAGCAGAAAACTCTTCAAAACTAATGGAAAAACAAACTAAAAAACTCCCTTGCCTTGAGGTCTGTCATCCACCACCCATGCATGACATGCTGTTGATATGCTATTAATGGAGCTCACAGAAGCACTGTTAGTAATGGGTGTTACTGTGGCCACACATGCATGGACTTGGCTTGGCTCACTGTCCCCAATGTCTGCACCTTAGGGGGACGTGACTTTAGCAGGAAAGCAAGGAACCAAGACTAAATGGAGGCAAATGGGAGTTACACTGGTGCGGAAATCTAATAGGATGGAGCACCTAGCTGATAGTGGCCCTCAAGCAGGCTGGACCACTGGTCGTCAGACCCCTTGTGGGGAAGTCACTTGGAGACAGAGCTGAAGTTTGTTTCAAAACCTGCATGGAGCTGAAGTATGTTTCAAAATCTGCACAGCCCATCCCATCTCCCATCATACTCTATATTAACTAACAAATGTGCTAGGGGTAAACAATAAATGACATTTTATTTAATGAAAAAGGTGGATCTTTTTCAGAGCACATACTTAGGATCCATTCTAAAAGGAAGAGTCATAGATTCCTAGTTCCTGGAATCACCTGGCTTGCTATTTGTCTCAGCTAGTACACCCAGCAGGGTTAACTTTGTGAGAGGGTGACAGTTCTGTTTCTCCACACTCTGCTGACAACCCTCAACATCTGGATGAGACAGGACAATCACCCCTGCTAGAATTCAACGGCAGTGAAGACACATGGCTCTGAACTCAGATTTTAATTAGATTCTCAACCAGGCAACAGTAAGCATATTATTTTAAATTACAATTGAAAAATTTCTGATGGGGATAGGCAGAGTAGAGAAAGGACACAGATAAGATGGAAAGGGTACTGCATATATATTTTTTACTCCTCATACCTCAATTTTCCCCACTAGACATTTATTTCTACAACCATATGCTTTCTTTTAAAAAGAAGACCTTCTGAGGCAACTGCTATGATTGATACCCTGCTCAGGACCTTGTAAAGGGCTCTCTGTGGCAAGAATTTCTCTTCCTCTATCCTGTCCAGAGGCTGGCTTTGCAAATTTCACCTGAGTGCAGTTATCTGCGTGCAAAAGTGCACTCAGAATGGAAGCTGAAGAGTTACAAAATAAGATAAAATAAAATAAAATCCTAACCTTTAGGAGGGAAAAACTACACAATAAAATTCCAGTCCCAATTAAGACTTTCATTACTGGAAGCAGAAAGCATGACAAGCATTTCCGTCAGTGAGATTCTGGCTATCTTTCCCTTGCCAGAGAACAACAGTCCCGGGCACCCCAGGAAACGATGGGGAGCAGAAGCGACCAGACCACACTCACCGAACGTCGTGCCAGCCTCGGGCCTGCTCACCGACGACACGATGACGAAGCCGAAGCCCTCGTTCTCGCCACGCCGGATCTCCACGTCGTAGGGCTGGACCACCGTGCTCACCACGCCGCTGCCGCCGCAGCCGCCGCTGCCGATGCCGCTGGTGCTGCCGCTGCCCGAGCTCACCGTGTTCAGGGAGTTCTGACTGCCCTGTGGCGTGCGCTTCTCCTCCGTCAGCGAGGCCGGCTGGTTGCTGCTGTGATGGGATGAGGCTGGCGAGGGCACCTCGTTCTCAGTTTTGGGGGCTGGGCAAGAGACAGAGCTCCCGGTTACCCGCCTTTGAGAGAAAAGTGCCCTGTCACCCCGTCCTCCTTTCCCCAGCCACCCCTCATCAGTGGCAGCTGTGACAGCAACGGGCCTCAGGTGACCGAGATACAGAACCAAAAACTGTTCTGGTTACCATTCACTGTCTACAGACATTCATCTCATGGGAGAGCAGCAAAGGGGACACCCAGGGTCTGTTTCATTTACAGCAGACGGTGTATCAGCATCCCTGTTCGGACTCAAATCTGCAGCAAGCTCAACCCACTCTGAATATTTCCTGGTTCACAAATGGAAAACCAACCCCTTTGACATTATGCTAAGTGAAATGAGTCAGACAGAGAAAGCAAATATTGTATGATATCACTTACGTCTGGAATTTTAAAAATACCACCAATTAGTTAATGTAACAAAAAAGAAGCAGACCCACATATCCAGAGCAAAGGAGCAGTTATCAGTAGGCAGAAGATGGGGAGGGGCAACCTAAGGGTAGGCAAGTTAGGGGTACTAACTGTTAGGTATAACATAAGCTATAAAGATATATTCTACAATGATGCAATATAGCCAACATTTTATAATAACTACATGTGGAGTATAACCTTGAAAAATTGTGAACCTTTAAAAACTGTGAAAATATTGTATACCAGGAACATATATATAATATTGTACAGCAGTTAAGACTTCAATGAAACAAACAAAAATGACCCGCTGAAGGAGGCGTACGTGTGGCCTGCTCCAAGGATGGCCACCATCTTTGCCTCAGGGACATATCTGTGTTCAAGTTGTCATTACCCTCAAGTCACATTTCTGCTCAGCTCTGCGAACAGTTTTGTTTCTGGTTTTTGCATCACAGGAGAGGCTGATTGACAGTACCATTAGGATTTTCCTACGATTCCTGACAACACCTTGGACAGTTTTTCCTAGGATCTCTGATCACACGACTGGATACATTAGCCTCCCTCAGAACCGGGGCTGGGCAAGAGATTCATGTGGCGTGCGCTTCTCCTCCGCAGCGAGGCCGGCTGGTTGCTGCTGTGATGGGATGAGGCTGGCGAGGGCACCTGTTCTCAGTTTTGGGGCTGGGCAAGAGACAGAGCTCCCGGTTACCCGCCTTTGAGAGAAAAGTGCCCTGTCACCCCGTCCTCCTTTCCCCAGCCACCCCTCATCAGTGGCAGCTGTGACAGCAACGGGCCTCAGGTGACCGAGATACAGAACCAAAAACTGTTCTGGTTACCATTCACTGTCTACAGACATTCATCTCATGGGAGAGCAGCAAAGGGGACACCCAGGGTCTGTTTCATTTACAGCAGACGGTGTATCAGCATCCCTGTTCGGACTCAAATCTGCAGCAAGCTCAACCCACTCTGAATATTTCCTGGTTCACAAATGGAAAACCAACCCCTTTGACATTATGCTAAGTGAAATGAGTCAGACAGAGAAAGCAAATATTGTATGATATCACTTACGTCTGGAATTTTAAAAATACCACCAATTAGTTAATGTAACAAAAAAGAAGCAGACCCACATATCCAGAGCAAAGGAGCAGTTATCAGTAGGCAGAAGATGGGGAGGGGCAACCTAAGGGTAGGCAAGTTAGGGGTACTAACTGTTAGGTATAACATAAGCTATAAAGATATATTCTACAATGATGCAATATAGCCAACATTTTATAATAACTACATGTGGAGTATAACCTTGAAAAATTGTGAACCTTTAAAAACTGTGAAAATATTGTATACCAGGAACATATATATAATATTGTACAGCAGTTAAGACTTCAATGAAACAAACAAAAATGACCCGCTGAAGGAGGCGTACGTGTGGCCTGCTCCAAGGATGGCCACCATCTTTGCCTCAGGGACATATCTGTGTTCAAGTTGTCATTACCCTCAAGTCACATTTCTGCTCAGCTCTGCGAACAGTTTTGTTTCTGGTTTTTGCATCACAGGAGAGGCTGTAAGTTGACAGTACCATTAGGATTTTCCTACTGCGGGATTCCTGACAACACCTGTCAGAGGTACACTCAGCGTCTCCTCCTAGCTTCCAGATGTCAGTGATCCACTCTGATCACACGACTGGATACATTAGCCTCCCTCAGAACCCCTTCCATCAAATTCCGGTTGTATTGCTCTGTCAAGTGACAGGACCACTAAACAGCCACAGAAGTAGGAGGGACTGCCGTACTTTTCATACCAAAAGCAAAATATGGGTTCAAATTTTGGATATGATTGTTAAGTTTATTCTCTAAAGCATCTCCTTTCATACATTTCACTTTATGGCAGTACAATACACAGAATGTAAACATTGTTTTAACCATTTTCAATGTATAGTTCAGGCGGCTAAGTACAGAAGCCCTGTTATGTGACTGTCCCCATCACCCATCTTGCAGAACGTCTCCATCTTCCAGAACTGAAACTCTGTACTTTACAAACACTAATCACTTTGTCTCCCCAAACTCTGGCAAACACCGTTGTGCTTTCTGTCTATAAATCTGACAACTCTGGGTACCTCATGGAAGTAGAAGCATACAATATTTGTCCTTTTGTGACTGGCTCATTTCACTAAACCGTATGTCTCTTCCAAGATGTAATATGCCTTTTACTCAAGAGCTTAAAAACTCCGATATTTAAGATTTAAAAAATAAATCTGAAACAAAAATCACATTGCTCTTTTATTTTTATTTGGACCAGGGAAGTCCAAAAGTCTTCAGGTCATCTCAGAAGCTGTTTCTGATTGCTGCTGGCTGCATGTGACACTGTGTTATTCTGAGGCCACAGATGAACTCTCGGGACAGAAATGATTAACACTGCTTTCCACAGTTGCACTGGCAGGGTTCTCACACTGGAACCTGATGTCTCAATTCTTTTGTAATTAATTATATACCACTGAAATAAATTCTACTTATTTTTTCTAAACAAAGTACCAGTTGATTTTATTTGGTAAGTAGCTGTTTCACTAGTACTATAGCTATGAAGAACTCATAATATTTTATGTCATATTTTTCAGTACTTTCACTCATATAACATGGAATCTGTCTCTTCTGCTTTCTGGTTGAATACTTGGATGTGGGGACAGCTGACAAAGATGATGAATGAATGGGAAGGGCAGACACTCAATGATGGCCTGTCTCAGAATGGCAGATCCTGATATAGAAGTAAACTATGATTCCCAAGGATGGCAAGAACGGAATGCTAGAATTAGCAGGCAGTTGGAGGGAGGAGGGAATTTCTGAGGGTTTTACAGAGCAGGTTATATATGAGTTAGGCCTGGAAGGACGTGTAGGATTTTGAGTTGTAGAGGAAGTAATCAAATATGACCTAGAACTGGCCAGGCGTATAACTTACTTATACATAAAATATTTTAAATTAGAATAGGTTATACAAATGACTCTCAGCAACAGAGTAATTTTTTTATGAGCTTATTTGGCAGCACGAACCTGATTTTTGCTCTCCTCATTTGATTCTACAATTCTCCTGTCATGGTGACCTCTTTTGTTGAGAATGCTCATCCAATGAAGACAATGACTAAGTTCTGATAGGCAAGGGGGTCGAGGGAGGTAACATATATATTCAACTAACCTTCTTCTAAAAGCCTTTGCTAAACATAAACGGCTGGCACGTTAAAGTACTTTTGAGTGACAGTAGTTTTGCAGGGCTTGAGAGAAGCAAACCATCTGGAAATTCTGTGCTTAATCACATTTGCAAACATTTACTAAAATAGATGCTTGAGGAGGCAGACACAGGAAGGGGGCCTCTTCTGTGCATAAAGTGACAAGGTACCCTCTAAAGGGATGAATGACAAACATACCTGAAAACACCACTTTACGCCGCACTGTGAGATTGACATGGCCTTGCTTGGCAGCTTGTTGCATAAGCTGGACCACAAGCTGGTGTGATTTTCCAATGACTGGCGTCCCATCCACACAGATTAATTCATCCCCAGACCTCAGGCGGCCGTCTGTATCAGCAGCACCCAGTGGTACAATGTGACCGATATAAATCTGTGGAGTAATTGGATGATGGATGAAACACTGACTTTTTGGTTTACTATTACAAGCACACGTCAGAGACATTGTGGGTTCATTTCCAGACCACCACAATAAAGCAAGTATCGCAACAGAGAGAGTCATGTGAATTTTTTTGGTTTTCCAGTGTATATAAGTTATGTTTATCCTACTCTACATTGTAGTTTTGACTGCCTAGGTGGCGATAGTGGCAAAGAACCTGCCTGCTAGTTCAGGAGAAATAAGACATGGGTTCGATCTCTGTGTTGGGAAGATCCCCTGGATAAGGCAATGGCAACCCACTCCAGTATTCTTGCCTGGGAAATTCCATGCACAGAGGAGCCTGGAAGGTTACAGTCGATGGGGTCACAAAAAGCTGGACACTACTGAGTGCTCTCACATACACTCATAGTGTAGTTTAGTCTGTGCAAGAGCATTATGTTTAAAAAAGTACATACCCTAATTTAAAAAACACTAAAGTGTTAAAAGTATCATCTGACAATATAAGGTTGGCACCAAATTTCAATTTGTAAAAAACAAATGTATATTTACAAAGTTCAATAAAATTGTATAACAACGGTCTTCACATCTCTGAGAAAAATTCAGTTCATTCATTCGTGTCTGCATCCAGGCCTCAAACACTGAATGCCTACTGGGTTCCAGCTGCTGTGCTAGGTGGTACAATAATTCTTAAGTGGAAGAAAAAATAACTTTCTGTTGTTTGGTTCCTTGACATTTACCTGTGGTTTGCTGATGACTCAGTCTTTTTTCCCCTTTGTAGAAATCAATCATTGTATTCCCTTCATGAGCAAAACTTTTTCTCCTTTTCTATCTACCTAAAAGTACTCTGCTCAGAAAATTCTGCTAATTATAATAGTAATACAACAGATCTTTAAAAGTTAGCATGTGCCTAGCAATAGGGAATGCATGATAAATACTGTTCAGTGAAAGAGTCAGTTAAGCAAAGTCTGGCTGGCATCCCTAATTCCATAAGCTATAGCACTTGCCTGCAGAGCAGGTTTTTACATTTAGTATCTTGCTATTGTTATATTAACCAGTCACTAAACTTCACAGGTGGTGCAGTGGTAAAGAATCTGCTGGCAGTGCAGGAGACACAAGAGACTCGGGTTCAGTCCTTGAGTCAGGATGATCCTAGAAAAGGAAATGACAACCCACTCTAGTATTCTTGCCTGAAAATTTTCATGGACAGAGGAGATGGGCAGGCTACACTCTGTGGGTCACAAAGAGTCAGACATGACTAAGCAACTGAACACACCGCAAATGTTAGCTAAATGTGCTTTCCTTGCCTTCTCACTAGATAATAATGCACAACAGTCTTTATATGATGCATTATTTACAAAGAACTTTGACAAAAGAACCGTTAAGAATACATACTCCAGCATCACAGCTTTTCCAGGCCCTCCATTTACTTTACTCCATTTACTTGCCTCTGTGATCCCAGGCAAATTCATAGAAACCTTTCTATGTCTTTATTTCAGGAGTTGAAAATGGGGATAAATTTATAGACCTGATGGACACATGAGGAGAATGCATGGGAGAAGCCTTTAGCATAGTGACTGGCACATAGTAAGCATTCAAGAAATGATAACTATTTTTATTGTGATGAGGAAAATTTGGACAATACTTATCTTTATCTCAAAGTTCAATAAAATTGTATAACAACGGTCTTCACATCTCTGAGAAAAATTCAGTTCATTCATTCGTGTCTGCATCCAGGCCTCAAACACTGAATGCCTACTGGGTTCCAGCTGCTGTGCTAGGTGGTACAATAATTCTTAAGTGGAAGAAAAAATAACTTTCTGTTGTTTGGTTCCTTGACATTTACCTGTGGTTTGCTGATGACTCAGTCTTTTTTCCCCTTTGTAGAAATCAATCATTGTATTCCCTTCATGAGCAAAACTTTTTCTCCTTTTCTATCTACCTAAAAGTACTCTGCTCAGAAAATTCTGCTAATTATAATAGTAATACAACAGATCTTTAAAAGTTAGCATGTGCCTAGCAATAGGGAATGCATGATAAATACTGTTCAGTGAAAGAGTCAGTTAAGCAAAGTCTGGCTGGCATCCCTAATTCCATAAGCTATAGCACTTGCCTGCAGAGCAGGTTTTTACATTTAGTATCTTGCTATTGTTATATTAACCAGTCACTAAACTTCACAGGTGGTGCAGTGGTAAAGAATCTGCTGGCAGTGCAGGAGACACAAGAGACTCGGGTTCAGTCCTTGAGTCAGGATGATCCTAGAAAAGGAAATGACAACCCACTCTAGTATTCTTGCCTGAAAATTTTCATGGACAGAGGAGATGGGCAGGCTACACTCTGTGGGTCACAAAGAGTCAGACATGACTAAGCAACTGAACACACCGCAAATGTTAGCTAAATGTGCTTTCCTTGCCTTCTCACTAGATAATAATGCACAACAGTCTTTATATGATGCATTATTTACAAAGAACTTTGACAAAAGAACCGTTAAGAATACATACTCCAGCATCACAGCTTTTCCAGGCCCTCCATTTACTTTACTCCATTTACTTGCCTCTGTGATCCCAGGCAAATTCATAGAAACCTTTCTATGTCTTTATTTCAGGAGTTGAAAATGGGGATAAATTTATAGACCTGATGGACACATGAGGAGAATGCATGGGAGAAGCCTTTAGCATAGTGACTGGCACATAGTAAGCATTCAAGAAATGATAACTATTTTTATTGTGATGAGGAAAATTTGGACAATACTTATCTTTAGTTCTTTTTTCCCTCTTTCAAAAGAATCCTGTGATATTCTCCTCAGTATATTCTAAAGGTGAGGCCTGGAGAGATTAAATGGCTTCTGATTCTTGTTCAGGGTTCTTTCTCAAATTTTGTAAAGAGAGTGGTCCTACTTTCTCTAATCGCTCATAATGCCTTGTCAAGTGCCTTCTATGTCCTAGCTACTCAATATACAAAGTCAACTACCTGCTGGCAGATTTCACAGGACTGACCAGGAGGATCAGGCCATTGTGTTCTCAGTTGATGTCTATTCCTATTTTGCTTTTTGGTTTCCGTTTCTTTGACAGGGAGCTCCAGATGCTGTGACTGCTGCTTTCCACAAACATGAATACACACTTTTTAGAAAGGATCTAGTTTCCTCTTCTTCAAGACAGAAAGAGTTCCACAAAATCTAAAGAATAACCCCCACTGCTTAAGACGAAAGAGTCAAATATTCCTCTGTGTGTGTGTGTGTGTGTGTATACACACACACTAATGAGTGTACATACACTAATGAGTCACTTTGCTGTATATCAGAAATTAACACCAACAGTATAAATCAAACTACATTTCAATTAAAAAAAATTTTTTTTAAAGATGAAAGAGTTACAGGTGCACCTAGTAGGACCCAAATCTTGGTGATCTGTCACTGCTGCCAAGTGTTTTTTTTTTTTTTTTAAGATTTATTTATTTATTTTGGGCGGTGGTCGGGTTGGGGAGGGAGGGGAGCGGGCGGGCCACTTCTGTTGATCTTTTCATTTCTCTATTTTCATCCGTCTTTGTTCTTTGGCTCCTGTGGGCCTCCCATCGCGGTGGCGTCTGGGTTTGGCGCACACGCCCAGAGCTCTAGCAGAGCCCCCGGGGTCTTCCCAGGCACTGCAAGTGTACTTGCCTCTGTGATCCCAGGCAAATTCATAGAAACCTTTCTATGTCTTTATTTCAGGAGTTGAAAATGGGGATAAATTTATAGACCTGATGGACACATGAGGAGAATGCATGGGAGAAGCCTTTAGCATAGTGACTGGCACATAGTAAGCATTCAAGAAATGATAACTATTTTTATTGTGATGAGGAAAATTTGGACAATACTTATCTTTAGTTCTTTTTTCCCTCTTTCAAAAGAATCCTGTGATATTCTCCTCAGTATATTCTAAAGGTGAGGCCTGGAGAGATTAAATGGCTTCTGATTCTTGTTCAGGGTTCTTTCTCAAATTTTGTAAAGAGAGTGGTCCTACTTTCTCTAATCGCTCATAATGCCTTGTCAAGTGCCTTCTATGTCCTAGCTACTCAATATACAAAGTCAACTACCTGCTGGCAGATTTCACAGGACTGACCAGGAGGATCAGGCCATTGTGTTCTCAGTTGATGTCTATTCCTATTTTGCTTTTTGGTTTCCGTTTCTTTGACAGGGAGCTCCAGATGCTGTGACTGCTGCTTTCCACAAACATGAATACACACTTTTTAGAAAGGATCTAGTTTCCTCTTCTTCAAGACAGAAAGAGTTCCACAAAATCTAAAGAATAACCCCCACTGCTTAAGACGAAAGAGTCAAATATTCCTCTGTGTGTGTGTGTGTGTGTGTATACACACACACTAATGAGTGTACATACACTAATGAGTCACTTTGCTGTATATCAGAAATTAACACCAACAGTATAAATCAAACTACATTTCAATTAAAAAAAATTTTTTTTAAAGATGAAAGAGTTACAGGTGCACCTAGTAGGACCCAAATCTTGGTGATCTGTCACTGCTGCCAAGTGTTTTTTTTTTTTTTTTTAAGATTTATTTATTTATTTTGGGCGGTGGTCGGGTTGGGGAGGGAGGGGAGCGGGCGGGCCACTTCTGTTGATCTTTTCATTTCTCTATTTTCATCCGTCTTTGTTCTTTGGCTCCTGTGGGCCTCCCATCGCGGTGGCGTCTGTCCTTGCAGAGCACCGGCTCTGGGCGCACACGCTCCAGAGCTCTAGCTCAGTAATTGGCCACATCGGTCCAGCTGCTCCGCGGCAAGTGGGATCTTCCCAGGCCAGGGATCGAACCGGCGCCCCCTGCACTGCAAGGCGGTGTCCTTACCCAGTGGACTACCAGGGGAAGCCCTGCCAATTGGTTTTGAATTCTTAGAAAACTGCTCTGTAGGGTATGGGATGGGGCAGGGAGACAGAAGACTCACAGGTTCTCCTGGTTCATTGCCACCCAGAATCCTAAATCCAAATCCAGTCTCTTTTCTCCAGAGGAAGATGTCCTGTTCTTGATAATCTGGAACTGTAGAGAAGGGAGAGGAAGAGAGAGATTATATCTGCGATAAAAGGAATCAGAGCCCTAAGGTGAACACAGTGACAGGACCAATACTGATGGTGCTTGAATGGATGACAGCTTTCAAACACACACAATCAAACCAAATAATCTGGACGAGTGAAATAAAAGAGGACAGTGAACGAAAATAAACGGTGGGGACAGTCATTGAGCCTGAAGGTTTGTTTTTTTCCAAAGGACTAATCACTGTTTGATAATTCCTCATCAAGCCATTGTCCCTGAGGAAGGCTGCAGTCAGCATTTGGCACTCTCATGGGTATGGCTGCAAGGGGAATTAAGTCAATTAAAATCATCATGCTCCGCACTACAAAGTGGGGGCCCATGTCCAAGGAAGGAGTACACACTAAGTCAGAGTGATCTCTTGATGAGGAAGATTCAGGAGACCTGTTAAGTACCTGATGTTATCAAGTACAAGATGAAAGAAAACAGCTTAAGGTAAAAACATGTCCTCCAAAAAAGAAAAAAGAAAGATAAATCATTTCTTTTTTTCCCTTAGAGTAATCAAGACAAGCAATGCGATAATATGATCTCTTAGATCATTTTTTATCAAAAGAGTTACTCCCAAACATCCCAGCCTTTCCCAATTTAGAAAATTTACTATGATTTTGCTACTATCATTAAAAAGTAGGCCTTCTGTATGCTTAAGATCAATGGTGACAACAAAACTGTTCTATGTCAATGAATCAGATTTCATCACTAAAATGAGTTTTTTACTCCACTATTTGCCTATAATATTTCAACAATGTAAGTACTAATTTATCATCCAAGACCTTGATATTTTAATTTTGAAACTCAGTAATAATCCAGGGCTTTCAAATAGAAATCTCTTTGTTTTTTAAAAGAAGCAATTTCCATAAGGCCATGTTTACTGTACACGAGGCTGTCCTATATACTGGTCTGTTACTTAACTAAGGTAATAAAAAAAAGGGCCATTTAGATTTAACTCTTACTTCATATTTTACTGTATTTGTAGTATGTTTTACAGTCTATAAAATGACAAATCTTTTATCTAAAGAGAAAAAACAAAACAGAATTATTTGCCTGTGAATCCTAAAAGAGATTTTCAAACACTGTTCTGCAGAATTTTTGGTTTCTTTAATTCCTTGGCTTTGGAGGTAAAGGAGTGTGTAGATACTGAGAATTTAATTCTAGTCATCTTTGATTTTGTAGAATGGGATAGGTAAGAAGAAGGTGGCTGTTTAGATTTCAAGCAGGCGACAGACTTATGGCTTAAAATGAACTTAATCATGAGCCTGAAGGTTTGTTTTTTTCCAAAGGACTAATCACTGTTTGATAATTCCTCATCAAGCCATTGTCCCTGAGGAAGGCTGCAGTCAGCATTTGGCACTCTCATGGGTATGGCTGCAAGGGGAATTAAGTCAATTAAAATCATCATGCTCCGCACTACAAAGTGGGGGCCCATGTCCAAGGAAGGAGTACACACTAAGTCAGAGTGATCTCTTGATGAGGAAGATTCAGGAGACCTGTTAAGTACCTGATGTTATCAAGTACAAGATGAAAGAAAACAGCTTAAGGTAAAAACATGTCCTCCAAAAAAGAAAAAAGAAAGATAAATCATTTTTTTTTTCCCCTTAGAGTAATCAAGACAAGCAATGCGATAATATGATCTCTTAGATCATTTTTTATCAAAAGAGTTACTCCCAAACATCCCAGCCTTTCCCAATTTAGAAAATTTACTATGATTTTGCTACTATCATTAAAAAGTAGGCCTTCTGTATGCTTAAGATCAATGGTGACAACAAAACTGTTCTATGTCAATGAATCAGATTTCATCACTAAAATGAGTTTTTTACTCCACTATTTGCCTATAATATTTCAACAATGTAAGTACTAATTTATCATCCAAGACCTTGATATTTTAATTTTGAAACTCAGTAATAATCCAGGGCTTTCAAATAGAAATCTCTTTGTTTTTTAAAAGAAGCAATTTCCATAAGGCCATGTTTACTGTACACGAGGCTGTCCTATATACTGGTCTGTTACTTAACTAAGGTAATAAAAAAAAGGGCCATTTAGATTTAACTCTTACTTCATATTTTACTGTATTTGTAGTATGTTTTACAGTCTATAAAATGACAAATCTTTTATCTAAAGAGAAAAAACAAAACAGAATTATTTGCCTGTGAATCCTAAAAGAGATTTTCAAACACTGTTCTGCAGAATTTTTGGTTTCTTTAATTCCTTGGCTTTGGAGGTAAAGGAGTGTGTAGATACTGAGAATTTAATTCTAGTCATCTTTGATTTTGTAGAATGGGATAGGTAAGAAGAAGGTGGCTGTTTAGATTTCAAGCAGGCGACAGATGTCCCTTTTTGGAGACTGAGCTTAAAATGAACTTAATCATGAGCTTAAAATGTATAGTGACTGAATAAGCCAAGAGAGAAGAAACTAAATGAACAGGTAAGTACAAGTCAGAGGAAGTCTGAATCCAATATTCGTGCTTGAGCTACTTTAATGCCATGCTTTCAATGAAGCTCCTTATCCACTGAATTTTTATTACAACTGCCAGGGCTGAGATGTAAGACGCCATGGTACATGGAGTTAAGCTACATCACAGTACTCCGAGAAACACAATTTGAGAATGATATTTTCTTGAGCGTGCTAGGATAACAATATTTTCTTTCTGTTTGAGTAGCTGGCTAAAGGGTATTTGCTTTAATAGTCTCATTGAAACAACAAATTAAATCAGGTTGAGTTGCCGTCTTTGGTTCACTCAAGCAGGATTATTACCAAAATAGGCTTTCCAGCTAACACAAGTTTCTTGGCAGAGTCTGCTTAAACTATGCTGAACCTTTCTGTGAACACAGGAAAGACCTCTGCACAGACCTCCAGCCCAGACCTTTTTTTTTTTTTTTGCAGTATCACTTAACACAAGAACACTTGCCTATCTTATAGAGACACCAAATGTAGCAAGTTTCTGTCTTTTATTGCTCATTTTTAAATAAGCCACCTTTGATGGACAGTTGTGGCCATCAGGCTTAGGCTTATCAAACACTTTAGTCCATTGGGGGAAAAATTTTGTACTTCTCAGCATAAGCAAATGGCAAAGTTACTTAAAGAGCTTCCTATTGAAAATAAAGATGTCCAATGACAGACCCCAAGGATGTACACGATGCAAAGGATGAGCCTTCAGGAAAACACACACAAATACAACAAACACATTACAAAGAAAGTCTTTTGGCTCTTGAACTTGAGCATTTTTGACAATTATATTCTTCCACCAACCAAATGCCATGTACCAAATACATAACTCTGGTGATCAATCAATGTTGAAACACATGACAGAATTATAGAACTGCCGTTACCTTCTTTGTCCTCTGCTGCCACTTCTTCCCAATGGCATCAGAGTTCCTAATTACTCTCCTAAAATGTTTTTTCTTCTCTTCTTTATTTTAGGCAGATTTTGCTAGAATTAAGTTTTCAGGAGGCAGCAAGGTAGAACCAACTTTCTGATATTACTATCATCTTTTGTGGGGGGAGGATACTAAATCAAGAAGAGTTAAGCAAACCTCACCCAGCACTCTTCACTTCTAAGCTCTGTCATAGAGGCAAATAGGGCAGTCATTGCCTTTGGTAATTCCACCAACAACCCAATAGAGCAGTCAAAAGACTTCCTTTGATAACCAGACACAATGGAATCACCAGGTATGCAGAGAACACTCCCGGTGTCTCCATAACTACAGACACACAACACATCTGCAGACTTGCTTACAACATGCCCATTACTTTTTACTTTGCCTTGTCTTTGCTCTAGGCTTGATCAATAAGAATGCCCCAAACACTTCTGTTCATGGCATCTCTTTCTTCCCTCCTTTTTCTGAGTTTCTTCCCACCCCCAGACCAATGGGAACACCAAACAGGATGAATAATACTGGAGACATGAAAGTTTTCAGCGGATCCTTACTCTGACATTCTCCAAAATTCGTGGAATTGATTTCTCTCTCTCTTTCACCCTTGCTCAATCCCGATGCAGGCGAAGGTGACATAGCTGGAATATTAATGTCACAGTTTTGCAAAGCTTAATGTATATGCTTTCTCTTAGTTCATTTTAATTTAGTTTTGATTGATAAGGAATGTGCAGTTAAGCTTTCACAGTAAAGGTCAAGGCTGCTGTGGATTTTAAAAGACTATGGCTTGAGTCTTTTCATTTTCATGGTACTTTTCTTGTCAAAAAGCTAGAATTTACAACTGTACCACTGAGAATTTCATCAAACCAGCATTACCATTGTAGACTCTTTTTACTTAATTGTACTCTTAAGTACTCATTCTCATATGACCTTGTTTGAATCATGTCATGAACTTGAGATTTGTCTAACCCCTTATTTCCTTTTGTGAAAAATTTAAGCACACTTTTGTAACTGTAATGTTACTGTGCTTGTTTAAAATAGCATCAAGTTTCTGATGGGATTAATTCTTGGACTAATACCTGTTCAGATGTATTCTAGGTAGTTCAACCAAAACACTCTTTTGTTTAGTGACATAAGTCATCAGATCTTGCCAAGAGCTGAATAAATACACAGGTTAGAACTGTCATAATAGCTTTTAAAATCTAGATGTATACTCAAGCTCCGTAAACTATGATAAAGGAGCTGCATACCAATTCTAGATCAGTAAGCATGTCTCTTGAGGGACAGGTGCAAGTTGTTAATATGACAGCTTTGTCATTTATTCTTTCCCAACTCTTTTGTGAACAGGCCAATTTTCAACGGAAGACTCTAGATGTTCTTCTTTAGGAAACACTAGTGGATATTAGCTGCTCTTTCTGGATATTTACAAATAAGATTGCATCAATGTCATTTTTAAAAGATATGAACAACTGCCATGTTATCTACAGAAAACGGCAATGTGGCTTTTAAGGGACTTCCATGTATGTTTTTAACTGGACATTTAAGTTCTTCAATGGCATTTACTGACACATCTGTAATTCAGATTGATTCATTTGGACACTGCTATTTTGACAAATGGCCCTATCAAGAATGTGGTATTTTGCACAGCATTCAGACTATGTGAAGGAGCTGGATCAGAGACTTTGTTAAGAATCATCCCATTGTTCTTTATAACAAAATGAAGTATAAGAGAAATATGTTTCCCCCTCAAACAGGGGGATAAATTAAGGGTACAGTGAAGGTACTGTCATTGACTTTAATTCTCTTTTTTTTTTCCTGGGGTACTTTGCCTTGGGGTGAGGGGCAGGGAATCACATCTAATGAGGCTACATACTGTGATTTTTCTTTTTTTTCCTAAAAAATGAGACAGAAAACAGCCTATAGGAGTGGCAGAAAAGAATCTGGGATAAAGTAAAATACTGATTAAAAAGACAAGAGTCATGTATGTTCATTCACGGGTACTGTGAAGAAAAAAACAAATCTGTGACAGATACTGAATAATGATCATGGGGGGAGAAGTCTCAGCATTGTCCTCATTTAGCAGTGAAGAAGAAATCCATGTGAGTTTTAACATCAGTTAGGTTCTACGATCACTCAATTATGGAGCCTCTAATCACCAAAAAAAACTGATTCTCATTTGTGCTGCTAGATCCTATTCCTTAGATGTTCAAGAAAGTTAAGGCCTAAACTGGCACCATTCCAAATGTTTCAGTGTGATTCTCATTCTGTGCTTAGAGCAGCTGGCTGAGACAGAATTACATTTTTTTTTTCCCCTGCTGAAAACTTCAAAAAAAAAATTAAAAACCAAACTCTAAAGAAATACTACTTCTATCAAGGTAAAAATGGCATCTGAGCTAGAGTACTCCTTAGGGTATGTGAGTGGACTCTGTCAATCCATGTGGCTCTCGCCAGCACTTCAGAACACAATTTATTTTACTGCAAAAAGATTCATACATGGGAAACTCAGTCATAAATGTGTACTCTACTGAAAAGTAATGGCACGGTCAATAAAGCAGTATATCCACATCAACTGAAGTTGGGTCATTGATTAGAGGAGTCACATGGTTAGACATGTGAAGGGAATGTGAACATACTCCTCTTCGGAAACCACTACTTCAATGAAGTTGTTAACAATAAATGAGAAGACACAGTGAGAACAGACACCAGGTTCATGCTAAGCAAGACTGCGTAAAAGGGCTGTTCCAAATGGAACTTCATTTGGAGTATGCCTGGAGGGATCTTTCTAATCGAGGGACTAAATAAATCTCTTCTCAAATCATTGGACTTTTGCAGCATAGTGAGGCCTTAGCCAAAAGTGCACACTTAAGTCCATACACTACTGCAGAAAGAAGGCAATGACCCCTCTCCCTTGACGAGGCAAAGAACAGAGGGGTTCCTGGGTGAGTTCTAACACTTGACCATCACCAGGACTCCAGATAGGCCTTGTGTCCCCTAAGTGTGGACTTTCACCCAGCAGTGTGGCCTGCTTTCAGGCAGGGATGCTGGTCTCACTTTACTGTTTGATTTGGGTTCACAGAGGGGCTCCTTCAAGCAGCAAGGGAAATGCTTTATGGCCAAGTCCAGGAGGGTAGGCAGTGGGCTGTGGCACCTCCCACACGCCCTACCACCTCTCTGCCGCCCTACCACCTCTCTGCCTCGCTTCTCCAGGGGGATGTGATGTGACAAGAGAACCCCAGCTATGACTCCAAAGGAAACCTGTGCTGAGGGGGCAGGGACCAAAAGAGTGAGCAAAATGATTCTCTTTTCTCTTCCAGTTTTAATCAGACCCTTTAGCAATCCCTCGTTCAACATGCCCTCCTATCCATAATAAAGTACATGTACTTACTGTTACTTTGCCCTGACCACACCGATGAAAAAAATGTCAGTAAAAGTAACAGCTAAAAAAAGGGGAGAGGGAGTCTATTTGCATTCCCTAAGATTAAAGTACTTTAAGGAACTTTGGTAATAGTAGGATAAAGGAAATTTGTGGTGAATGGTCTTTGTAATCATTTCATAATAACAAGATAGAAAAACCCATGAATTATCTGGTTTATCAGAGCCAAAATGACATCACTAGCTCATATTTATCAAAAAGGTGAATCTGAAGGAACACACGAAACCACAGTGTAAATAATTGAAGCACAAACCACCCATTGCTTTGTTTTTTTTTCTTTTTAAGGGGAATGTTTAGAAAGACTAATAAGAGTTAAAAAACATTACCAGTATTCTTAAAAACCAAGAGACCACTAAGAAAACATTTAATTTCTTCTCATTACTCCTGCAATCCCCACCAACTGTATTTACGTATTGTTGTGGATCAGAACCCTTTCACAAGACAGGAGCTCGGAGAGGCCACTGTCTCCATGCAGGGAAGCACCAGTGAGGCAGCAATTCTTATCTGCTACTACTTTTTTTTTTTTTTTAATTTATTTATCTTTTTGGAGGGTGGGGTGGGGAGGGAGGGGGATGGGCGGGTCACTTCTATTGGTCCTTCATTTCTCTACTTTCATCCGTCTTTGCTCTCTGGCTCCTGTGGGTCTCCCATTGCAGTGGCCACTGTCGTCGCAGAGCGCCGGCTCTTTGCGCACGCGCGCCAGAGCTCTGGCTCGGTAATTGGACACATCAGTCCAGCCGTTCCGCGGCACGTGGGATCCTCCCAGGCCAGGGATCGAACTGGCGCCCCTTGCACTGCAAGGCGGTGTCCCTACCCACTGGACCACCAGGGGAAGCCCCCTGCTACTACTTTTAATGGAAAGGAAAAATAAATCCATTTTTTCCCCCAGGTCTTTCATCTAATGCCCACCCATGACTACCCCACCATGCCCAAATGAACGACAGAATGGAGGCTCAGTGAATATCCAACAGATGCAATTGCTGCTCTGAGATCCTGTCACCTCTCACCTGGATTCAGTCCCTTCCTGTTCACACACTGACAATCTGTTCTCAAACCCTCAAGAACCGGAGCCCCAAGGTGGGGTCCAGGGAAGACAGGAGCCAGGATGCTACTCACGTCGGTTTTCATACATGCTCCTGGACTGGGCCCAGATTTTAAAAGGATCTGGTTTTTTCTGCCCAGAGCCGTCAGTCTGATCTGGAGCCGGGGCCTCGGCGGGTGGGAACTCGGGCAGCACCTGTGTGCCGTGGCTGGGGGAGGCAGTGTGCAGGCTTCGGTGGCTGGCAACGCTGTGCTGGGAACTATTCTGGCTGTCTTTTCTTTCCAGTGGTTGCTGAAAGGAAGCGAGTGAGAGGGGAAAGATGACAAGATTATCATTGATTCCCTGAGTGGGAGTTTTCCATCAGCTTGTTTCTGTTCACCACTTCTGTGCACACATACATAAATTTATCAACAACATTTTGGCTTCCACCTTTGTCCGGCTCATGCTGAATGCAGATAAATCTCCAGATGACTGGCAGACAGATAGAGGGGCGGGCCAAATAGAAGGACATCATCACAAACCATTCTGCTTTCAGGGCTGGAGCAGAAAACAAATCCAATTTTCATCACAGGTTCTCAGCTAAGACACCAAACTCATTTATTACAAGATGTATCCACTTTACCACCCTCATTTTTTTGAATTATAAAGAATTCTATTCGGGAGTCAAACCCTTCCATCTTAACATTTGCATAAGCATCACTGTTTTTAAACCAAGCATGGGATACAAAATACCATGCCCACTTTAAATAGAAGGCTATGATATTAAATCAGGGGTAACAACATTCCTTTAAACTCCACATTTTCCGTTTTTCAATAATACAATACTCAACTTCTAGCTAAGGGTTTACCATCAGTCTTTCTAGCCTGTAAGAAACAAAGATTAGATCTTTAAAGAAAATCATGCCTAGCATTATGTGTGCACCTGTACTTACAACTATACAAATAACTATTATCTGAAGAACTTTCATAATTCTTAGTGAATCAATTTTGCAGGCATCACATTTCACCTCCTGATCTCCTGATACCACTGTTGGTTGAAAACCAAGATCCAACTTTAAATATGGCTTGACCTCTGGAGGTCAGCCTTCTTAGATTTCCAACTTGTCCAGACTCCAAGCAGTAAAGGCAAAGGCACAGAGTTTTTCATTTAAATGTCAGTAGAATAAGCACGCTCCTGTTCCTTAAAATCTGCTCAGCAAAAGACCCTTGCCATTTTATGAGATGCTCTTTGTTGGCAGGACCACTGAATGGAGAGCAAAATCTAGTGGGAGGAAACACCCTGATGGGAAATAAAATAATTTCAGCTCTTATTTTCTCCAATAAGCCCAGGTGGTTAGTTCCTCACATTCAAAAGAAAAATCCTGGGAATCTGTGTCTCACACAACACTGTCACCACACTTAGGGTAAAAGGGCATCTCCTGCCTGTCTTATAGATTCTGTACTGGTTTTTAAGTAGTTTATAAGATCTTTGACTTAGACATTCCAGTTCCCATGGGGTCACAAAAAATCAGACACTACTGAGTGACTGAACAGCAACGTGAGTTTCTTATAGTATCAAAACCTTGTCCTTGGTCTCACCATCAGTCCTCTCACACGGTTCTCTCCCCAGGTAGCCTCCATCTTTTATTCCCATCTCAATAGAAATTTCCAAGGCCCCTTTCATTTACTTCTCAGGTCCCATTACCCCTTCCCTTTCCAGTGTTTTGAAAGAAGCACCAAAGTAAGGCCAAGGAGGACAAAACTTCATTTTCCCTTGACTGTTCCAGATTACAGATCTGAAGATTGGTTTTAGCAAGGATTCAAAGTTGAGGAAAACTGGGCATATATTTCACAAAGTCAAATACGCCCTTTACACTTGTATGCCTGTGGGAGAAACATGAGGAACATATTCTAAACTAGCCAATAAGTCTTGGTAACCAATGGTATGAGAGGGTTAATCACTCCGACTCAAGGGACCACCTGGCAAAGAGGTCAGGAAAAACATACTTAAATCACCATTACCCCCCATCACCATGTTCCCTTTTGAGGACCAAGGGCTCAGCTCAGATCTGGATGGATCAGGATTCCAAAGACTTGGGACAGAACTTGGTTCTGCCAGCCTCCAATAACGTCCCCAACTCCCACCAAGGCGAATTCAGCTCTCTGGGTCATGTATCCCCTTTCTATTCCCTGAGAAGGTCAATACCGGCTTCATTGCTTCCCCTGAAGACATGCTGAAGATGTTCAGAGTCAGAAGAATGTTCATGACGGATACAACTCCTATCCCCTTATACATGTATATGAGAATCTGTTTTTCTCTTCACTGCAATCTTTACAAGGCTCTCCAGTATAAACAAACATGTTAAGTGTCAGCCCATTTTGGGTGTTCATACACCCCAGCATAAACAGAAACAATGTTGGATTCAGGGTGATTTTCTCCCCTCCGCCATTTTCCTGTACTGCCTCCAAGACCAAATGTCTTATTTTCTCTAGCTGGTAGTTCCTAAAAAGTGGGAATCTGTGTCTCACACAACACTGTCACCACACTTAGGGTAAAAGGGCATCTCCTGCCTGTCTTATAGATTCTGTACTGGTTTTTAAGTAGTTTATAAGATCTTTGACTTAGACATTCCAGTTCCCATGGGGTCACAAAAAATCAGACACTACTGAGTGACTGAACAGCAACGTGAGTTTCTTATAGTATCAAAACCTTGTCCTTGGTCTCACCATCAGTCCTCTCACACGGTTCTCTCCCCAGGTAGCCTCCATCTTTTATTCCCATCTCAATAGAAATTTCCAAGGCCCCTTTCATTTACTTCTCAGGTCCCATTACCCCTTCCCTTTCCAGTGTTTTGAAAGAAGCACCAAAGTAAGGCCAAGGAGGACAAAAACTTCATTTTCCCTTGACTGTTCCAGATTACAGATCTGAAGATTGGTTTTTAGCAAGGATTCAAAGTTGAGGAAAACTGGGCATATATTTCACAAAGTCAAATACGTCCTTTACACTTGTATGCCTGTGGGAGAAACATGAGGAACATATTCTAAACTAGCCAATAAGTCTTGGTAACCAATGGTATGAGAGGGTTAATCACTCCGACTCAAGGGACCACCTGGCAAAGAGGTCAGGAAAAACATACTTAAATCACCATTACCCCCCATCACCATGTTCCCTTTTGAGGACCAAGGGCTCAGCTCAGATCTGGATGGATCAGGATTCCAAAGACTTGGGACAGAACTTGGTTCTGCCAGCCTCCAATAACGTCCCCAACTCCCACCAAGGCGAATTCAGCTCTCTGGGTCATGTATCCCCTTTCTATTCCCTGAGAAGGTCAATACCGGCTTCATTGCTTCCCCTGAAGACATGCTGAAGATGTTCAGAGTCAGAAGAATGTTCATGACGGATACAACTCCTATCCCCTTATACATGTATATGAGAATCTGTTTTTCTCTTCACTGCAATCTTTACAAGGCTCTCCAGTATAAACAAACATGTTAAGTGTCAGCCCATTTTGGGTGTTCATACACCCCAGCATAAACAGAAACAATGTTGGATTCAGGGTGATTTTCTCCCCTCCGACATTTTCCTGTACTGCCTACAAGTTAATCAAGACCAAATGGAAAGCTGTTTTCATTCAGAAACAAACCTTAGCAAGAGAATTCATGGTACTGTAACTTTCTACTTTTTTACATTCTGGAAGCATTTTGTTTGCACTCTCCTCTTAGAAGGGGGTGGGATTAGGGGGTGCTTCCCTGGTGGCTCAGATGGTAAAGAATCTGCCTGCAGTGCGAGAGACCTGGGTTTGATCCCTGGGTAGGGAAGATTCCCCACAGGAGGGCAGAGCAACCCACTCTGGTATTCTTGCCTGGAGAACTGCATGGACAAAGACGCCTGGAGGGCTACAGTCCACAGGGCTGCAAAGAGTCACAGAGTTGAGTGACTAACACCTGGAAGGAGAGCAAAAAGGTATTCTAAAAGTAAAAGCAAATAATTCAATACATGAAGACCCTCTGGGCTTACTGTGAGAGGTGCAATCCTCTCTTCAAACGCCCTCCCTTTCTTGGTTTTCCAAATGAGTAGCAAATGCCAGCTGTGTCAGTCCATCATCACTAAGTTCAGCTCAAGGCTGGAGTCAGCCTCTGACACCGGAAGCCCTAGCATCCTTCGTATAGAGGCTCCTCTTCACAAAGCCTCACCTTTGTGAGCTCCACCATAGGATTACCTGAGGGAAGCCTAACACATTTCTTCTTCCTGTTCTGGGGTAACTCTCTAATCTCTTGAAACGTTAATGTCTTCCAATCACTGCCTCTGAACAGGAGAAAAGTCTCTTGTGGGCAGCCCTGTCCCACAGAGAGAGTATGGAGTGTGGATTTCTCCAACAGAGAATTTACATGTGCTTTTACATACACGCCCACAAAGACATGCACAGAGATTCTGTCCATCACCTTGGAGATGTCCGAGGCCCTCCAATGGCTCTCCCAGTGTTTAACAGACCTAACATGGAGAACCTGAAAATACTGAGTGTAAATGAAGAGACAGCTTCCCCATAACCAGAGGATGAAAATGAAGTTTACCGGAAATGGCTTGAGCTATTTAAAAGATTTTCTCACCTTTCCTGAAAAGGACACATTTAGGTCCAATTTATCACCAAATGACAGATACAATCAGGACCTATTTTGAAAAACTGCCTCTCCATCAAACTGCACCTCTGCATCTCCTTTGAAGGCCATCTAAACTTTGTTCCTAAATGTGGAAAATCAAAGTAAAGCAGCATTGTGAGAATATAGTCTAAAAAAGTATGCCATCACTAATCTATCACTAATTGGCATATGCTAACCCACCTTCAGGAACTAAACATATGAGCATCTGGAAGCTTTTTGGATTTTTCCCTGATAAGATTTAACCTTGCTTTATGTTTCTTCTCAAGTTCAATTATAAAAATGGTTTAATTTGTAGAGGCATTCTATATTTAATATCTTGGCACCTAAGCTTTCTGAAGCTATGTTTGCTGTGTATGGAGAAGTTCGAAATATGCCTTTTTATTTTATGAAAACATTTTTAATTAGCTATGACATTGTCTTTTACTTGGTTAGGATCCAGAACTGTCCAGGAGAAAAGCCATGTTTATATAGCTCTCAAATTAAAGTCACCTTGTATGCCTTTTCAGCCGTCTGGATTACCTCCCAGAAGACTTGGGGCATGAGAACAAATTCACTTCTGAACTAGTTATAACACAGGTATGACTTGCATCAAACATGATTGCCTTTCACCTGATTTTTCCAGGTGAGAAACTGGCTCCCAGATAGGTGTTCACAGTTAAAGATACACTTTTGAGGGCTTCTCTGGCATCATTAGTGGTAGAGAACCCTCCTGCCATTGCAAAAGATATAAGATATGCCAGTTAGATCCTTGAGTTGGGAAGATCCCCTTGAGGAGGGCACGGCAACTCACACCAGTATTCTTGTCTGGAGAATCCCACGGACAGAAGAACCTGGTAGGCCACTGTCCATGGGGTCTCAAAGATTCGGACACAACAGAAGCAACTTAGCACTCACCCACGCATGCACTGCATGCGAGTCTGCAAGTCTGCTGGAGTAATTTTCTGCATGCTAAGAACATGGATGGCACAAATGCCCAAACATCAATAAGAGAACATCCAGAACAGTCCCTCCTGAGTAACGACTTGCCATACATTTATTCCCTCATCCAATAAATACAACTGATCACCTCCTATGAGCCAGATTCTGAAAGATAATAATGTGTAAGAAAGAGGTATTATCTGAGAATTTATACCTATGTACCCAGGAGTGTGTGTGTGTGTGTGTGTGCACGCATGTGTATGCAGATGGATAGTAATCACATAATCATATGTATATAGATGGACGGTAATCACATAATCATAACGGACTCATGACAACATACTGGAATGGCAATGCCCTTCAGGTAAGTAGTGAGGAGAAGCCTCTGGAAGACCAATCCACTAATGGAAGCGGCATGCGCTGTCTGAGCCTGGGGTGTTAAAAGAACAGAGAGTCTGCCAGGATGGCACAGCAGTGGAGTGGACTGGCTCGAGATCAACTTGGAAACCAAATAATGCAAGGGCCTTGTAGGCTACTTTAAGGAGTCTGGGTTTCACTCTTAGTTCTGGGGAGGAAGAATTCATTAATGAATTTAAAGTAGGGATGTGCCCACCAACTTATTTCTAGAAAGTCTGGCTACTGCTGGAGAACAGGTAGGTAGGGATGTGAGGAAAAGCACAGTCAGGAGGTTACTATGCAGACCAGGTGAGGGTGGTTTGAACCAGGGGAAAACCAATAACAAAGGGAAGGACAAGTAAAGTCAAAAGACATTTTCGTGCCAGATTGACAGGCACTGCTGAAAGCTTGAATGGAGGAGAGGGGGAGGGGGAAGTGGTGGGGTGGCGGAACACGTCATCTTAGAAACATGGATATCCACCTCCCGGTCTCCAGCTTCGATGGACGATTGGAAAGGAGTACTACATACTGAGTTGAATATCTCCAACACTAGCTGTTGTCACTATGGGGATATTTTTGAAGAGAGATTTTTCTTTCTGAGTATCACATGGGGGTCAACTAGGAAGAACGAAATGGGTTCAATTTTGTAAACTCCATGGAAGTCCTGGCCACATGCTATCCTTGAACTTGTGTCCTAAGATTTTTTAAAATAAAACTGAACCAACCTCCCTAAAACCAATGATTTCCTTATTACTGACAGGCAGGGAAACTGGAAACATGCAATGGATTTTATAAATAGGAATGGGGGGAAAAGTCAGCTCATTAGTATTTCACAGTACGATTTCAAAGTGGAGGTACTTATAAAGTGAGCTGAAAATATTTGCTCAGAAGAGCAAACGAATACAGACAGCACTTAGGAGCTTAAATGATGAAAAGAATTCATGTGGCTTAAAAATGACAAATCGATCCATTTTTAAAGCAAAATTATTTACAGTTCACGTATCTGCCAAGACTGAAGGCCACTGCAGTGATTTACATGGACAACAGGAAAAACTCCAAGTGCTGATGAGGTATTAGGCCAATGTCATTAAAGGTTGCTCCAAAATCAGTCTCAAATACAAGCTAAAGTGGAGGATGGTCCTTCCTTTTTTTTTTTTTTAATCTCTTTCTTTTATCATTTATGGGTCTAAGTCAAATGATTTCTTCCAAAAGGCAAGAAAGACAAGTTAATGGAGAAGAAAAGGAAAGTATTGATTAATATGAAAAGGAATTTTAGTTCCTACTATTTTTAATGGAGTCTAATACAAAAACAGTCTATTTTTTAGGGTTCCAAAGGTCTGAGGATATGAGCTGCTGTGAACAACGAGAGGCAAGGGGACTTACTTAAATAACCCTAGGCCTTCTACTATCTGCTTCTCCCACTGCTTTTCCTTGCAGCTTGGAGCTTAGGTGGGTTGTACTTTTGTCCTGGTTCTAGGCCAAGTGGCAGTGGGAGTGCTAAGGCCAACAGGAGAGCTTGCGAAAGCAGCAGCCTTCAGGAGGATTCCGGCCGGGTCACTTATGTTCACATTGTCTAACATTTCTTCCTTGTATTTCATGACGACCAGCTGACAGTTACATCCTTAGCAGTCCTTCCAGGGGAAACGGAGAGAGGACAATGGAACAGGAACCTGTTACCGGTGCTACTTTCACCTTGCCGTATTTGCTGAAGATATTTCTTTACCCATCATTTTGTGTCCCTCTTTGAAAACTGTGTGAGAATTTTTTTCAAAACTAGGAAAATACTGTCTCTTTAGTGAACACATTGTGCTTTAAAAACAAAAATCTGAAAATAAAATATAAGTAAATAATGTGGTTACCTATATTGCACAGGCTGCTGGGGAACTCAAAAGACTTTCATAGCTCCATCACAGCATCTAAATCAATTTTTTTTTTTCAATTTTTTCTGTTTGTTTTTCTTGGATGACATCACTGAGACAATGGACATGAGTTTGACTAAGCTCTGGGAGATGGTGAAGTGTGGGAACACAAGCTGCTGGAGTTTTTTTTAATTTTAGCCTCTTTTTTCATTGATTTTTTGAATTTATTTTCATCCATCTTTATTCTTTGGCATGTGTGGGCCTTCCATTGCAGTGGCCTCTCTTGTTGCAGAGCACCAGCTATGGGTGCGTGCACTCCAGAGCACTGGCTCGCAATTGGACACACTGGTCCAAATACTCTGTGGCACATGAGATCTTCCCAGGCCAGGGATTGAACCGGTGCCCCTTGCACTGCAAGGCGGACTCTACCCACTGGACCACCAGGGAAGTCCCTAACTCAATTTTTTAAATGGCTTTTTATGGCTTTGGATGACTACTTCACTAAGGCTATTATCATTAAGAGCTTAATCAGTTTTATTATGTGTGTTCTTCTTCTATGTGATATTTCTGCTTTGTTACCTTTTGAAAAGTACATGCTCATCAGACTTTGGGCCTCATGAGGAGGGTATGTATATATCTGCCTTGTTCTCTCTCCCCGGTTGTATGAGGGCATGAATGTTTTCTATTTTAGTTCCTGTTGTGTACTAGTGCTGAGTCTGGCACATAGGAGATATCCAATAAATATCTGTTGATGGAACAGATGCATAAAAAATTTTAGTGATTTGTGACATGCAATCTTTTTTTTTGAAAGGAACAATGGATAAATCACTTGTAGGCTCCGAGAAGGTGCCATCTTATTTATTTTCAAACCTAACACTTTGTAGTTTTTCCAACACCAGTTTCTGAATGAATGGATGAAAGGATGAGTGAGTAAGAGAGAAATGTATGGAGAGATGAATGGATATATGATACATGGGCAGACGGGATAGACAGACAGATGAAAGAAGAGAGAAAAGGAAGCAATGGTTGGGAAGCGATCTATGGAAAAAAACCTGTGTGAACACTGACCTCAAATTTATGGTTCAGTGTGATACTGAGAGATTTCAATTCTCACACACAAAAATCCTTGCATGTGGTTTCGAACAAGAATCTCTATTAAACAAATTTCCAGTCAGGATGATTAAATTGGGCCACCAAACCAGTTTCCCAATGAGGCCTAAAACTTGACAGCAAATATGTCTTATTTTGTCTCTGCTATTTGGCGTAAAAATCCCCGATGCTATGGATGCCCAGGTATTCAATTAGAAAGATTTTATTAAGACACTGCAAAAAAAAAAAAAAAAAGACACTGCCATTGTCCCCCTGTGAGTAAATAAACCATAAATTTAACATTGATACAAAATCTAGCAGATGAAACTGCTGATTGAGAGTAACTTATAGAGGCTATCTGGTGGAGAGGGGGAAAAAGGATCAAAAAGAGAAGTCCTTCTGTTCCAATAAAAACCCAACTATTTAATTATTGAAAACTTTTCTAGAAAAAAAAAAAAAAGGTATGAGGGCAAAGGAAACCGCCAGTCACATGAGCAAGCCAACAAGCCAACAATGTAGGGGCCTCTAAGAATAAAGAACAGACACTATCTTCAGTTGAGACGGTGTGTTTCAGAGCTAACAGTAACTCTCAGTGTACCACAAGCCAGGCACAGTCAGTGTGCATTTCATTCCGTAGCCTAACTGACCCTGTCTGTCACTATGGGAATGGTTTTCTGCAACCAGGAAATCCAGCTTCCCCATGGATTCCCTCCAACCCTACCCCAAAATATCCCATTATCATCTGTCTCTCTGGCAGGACTTCATCAAAATTCAAACTGGGAAAGGGGAACAGCTTTCAACCCACCTGTACAGAACTCCCACTGATCACAGATGTTAGCAAGGCTCCACTGGCGACAGCAGACCTTGGCTGATAGCCCCCCAGTCTTGCGCAGCAGCTGCCAGAGTGTGCCAGCAATGCTGTGAAAAACACCATCCCTGTCCTGGCAGAGAAACCGGGGAAGGACAAGCCCCAAGCTGGGGGCTGGCTCTTTTCTAACCCGGCAACACACCAGTCTCTTAGCTTGTGGTAATTAAGAGCCAGCAGACTGTGGGCAGAGCAGTTAAGAGAGCTTTTTTCCTAGGAATGCTGCAGCCTGAGTAATTGGCTTGCTGCTTGCTAATGACACAGCTTCAACAAAAATAAACGGTCATGGGGAATTCTCTCCACTGACTTGGTGAATGCAGGCCCCAATACCTGTTTGATACCCTTTGAGTTCAGCAGGGAATTCCAAAACGCTTTGGGGCAGAAGAGATGCAAATGAATCTACAAAAATCCTTTTGCACAGCAAGTTTAAATGGGATGCAAAACAAAACAGAACACCTTGCTACTGATGTCATGCTGCCTGTGCCAAGCTGCTCTCTCCCCCCAGCAGGCTCCGTGTCAAGCCTCCAATCCATGTGGAGTGTGTAAAGTAAGTCTATGCATCATGCAGCATGCTGGGGGGCGGGGGAGAAACACAGGATGATGCCTGCTAACTCAAGTTAGTGTGACACATCTCTCAGGTGTGCTTCTATTTTCCTGAACGCTGAGCAGGTTTCTGACTATGACCCAGGGAGGGGGAGATACATATGCATGCATGTACACACACACACACACACACACACACACACACACACACACACGAGGTTTTGGCATCTCTGTGGTTCCAACATAGACACCTACCAGCACTTCTCAGCCTGGACATTAACACAAAATGACAAGGGAAGCAGCCCTGAAGTCACATGCTCTCATCACCATGGCATCATGCCACTGGAATCACATCAATTATTGCAGTGTTTTTCTCTTTGGAGAATTTAGGAGTAGGGCTTATGAATGCAGGAAGCTCCCTCTCTCATCTCCTGAATAAACTTCTGCCTCTTGCTGTCAGGCATGGAGACAGGTGGAAAAATTCAGCTGCAGCACCGTGAGCTGCAAAGTTTTAAGCGTTCTCTGCTGCCGGATGGCAGAAGATTGTCAATTTTCCCTCCCCCGCCTCCCAAGACTCTAAGCCACAAGGAAGCACGCCCCTCAAACTGTTAATGATTTGGGAAAGTTCTTTCACCCAGATCAATTTCATAGGCACCAGAGTTCCAGATTTTGAGTTTTTAAGTAGCATTTTAATTTGTTGTCAATACCCTGGGAGTAGAAGCTGACCACCACCAAGCAAAACCCTAGAGCCTCTAAGCTATTAGCTAACATGTCAACTGGTAATGCATCTTCAGGGAAACCAGATTAGAAAGGACAGCATAACATTGATTTTTTTTTTTTTTTTTTTAAAGAATCCTATACCTGCAGCATAATGCCGGTAAAGCTGCCAAAACAACAAAGGACCTTTCCACAGAAGAGAAATGTCTTATTTTCAAGGTGGGGCATTTTTCTATAGGAGCATGGGCAATATCAACAGGGCAGAGCAATTCCTCTGTAAACCTACAGGCTTTATAATTTTTAAATAATTCATCATCCAGTGCATAAGAAAGCTTAGGGAGGGAAATCTACCCATGTGAATGGCTGGAAACACCAGTTGAGAGCAATGATACTCAGGAAGCAGGTGGAGGTTTTTTTTTTTTCCCTCTTCCCCAAAGAAACAATAGCATTCCTATCAAGTTAAAACATCTAAGAGACCCATGCATCAGAAGGAGAGTTGTGATGCGTTAACACAGAGATTACACATGTGCATTCTTTATCCATGCTCCTGCAGCCTTGCCTGCAAATCACTCGACAGTTAAAGATAAACCCTGATAATACCTTCTACTCCAAACGGATCCTCAGAACTTAATAAACTGAGCCCTGGTTATGGTCTCCTCCACATTTAAAAACACATTTTGAAGTCCAACCAGATATTTGACCCTAAAATGAATACCCTGAGGGGTCACATCCATCACCATGGCATCATGCCACTGGAATCACATCAATTATTGCAGTGTTTTCTCTTTGGAGAATTTAGGAGTAGGGCTTATGAATGCAGGAAGCTCCCTCTCTCATCTCCTGAATAAACTTCTGCCTCTTGCTGTCAGGCATGGAGACAGGTGGAAAAATTCAGCTGCAGCACCGTGAGCTGCAAAGTTTTAAGCGTTCTCTGCTGCCGGATGGCAGAAGATTGTCAATTTTCCTCCCGCCTCCCAAGACTCTAAGCCACAAGGAAGCACGCCCCTCAAACTGTTAATGATTTGGGAAAGTTCTTTCACCCAGATCAATTTCATAGGCACCAGAGTTCCAGATTTTGAGTTTTTAAGTAGCATTTTAATTTGTTGTCAATACCCTGGGAGTAGAAGCTGACCACCACCAAGCAAAACCCTAGAGCCTCTAAGCTATTAGCTAACATGTCAACTGGTAATGCATCTTCAGGGAAACCAGATTAGAAAGGACAGCATAACATTGATTTTTTTTTTTTTTTTTTTAAAGAATCCTATACCTGCAGCATAATGCCGGTAAAGCTGCCAAAACAACAAAGGACCTTTCCACAGAAGAGAAATGTCTTATTTTCAAGGTGGGGCATTTTTCTATAGGAGCATGGGCAATATCAACAGGGCAGAGCAATTCCTCTGTAAACCTACAGGCTTTATAATTTTTAAATAATTCATCATCCAGTGCATAAGAAAGCTTAGGGAGGGAAATCTACCCATGTGAATGGCTGGAAACACCAGTTGAGAGCAATGATACTCAGGAAGCAGGTGGAGGTTTTTTTTTTTTCCCTCTTCCCCAAAGAAACAATAGCATTCCTATCAAGTTAAAACATCTAAGAGACCCATGCATCAGAAGGAGAGTTGTGATGCGTTAACACAGAGATTACACATGTGCATTCTTTATCCATGCTCCTGCAGCCTTGCCTGCAAATCACTCGACAGTTAAAGATAAACCCTGATAATACCTTCTACTCCAAACGGATCCTCAGAACTTAATAAACTGAGCCCTGGTTATGGTCTCCTCCACATTTAAAAACACATTTAATGAAGTCCAACCAGATAGTGTCTCTTCCCACCACCAGCCCCCCACCCCTCACCCCTCAAAATGAATACCAAGTAACTGACAAGTCCTTACCGACTTTGGGCTCTTCTTGGGAACTGGCAGTCCTGGAAAAAATGCAACAAGGAGAGAAAGGGAGTGGGGGAGAAACCGTTAGCATATAAATGTTACCTTTTCCTTAAAGAACAATCCCCAGGTGTTTCATGGCAACCTAGCCATCTGCAGAGTTATGTCAGATTTCTCCCCAGCATCGGAGTTACCAGGCTGTTCATATCGAATCAAAGCACAGGGAGGAGGAGAGCGAGAGGCAGGAGATCTATCTGCATTAGCTATGCTGACTTGTACTGCAGCAGCCTGGAGGCTGGGAAAAGAAATTCACAGACCTCAGCGGCCTGGGAAATTGAACACTTGGACAGAATCTCAAATGCTCTTCTGGATTAAGAGAGACTTAACTTACAATTAAGTCCAAGATATTTCCTTTCCACACAATCCACTTGTCAGTCGATGCGGACCAATCAGGACAGAGGAAGGCGGTGCATATTTAGTTTCAGAGGAGTACATGGTTAAAATTTAAAAAAAAAAAAAAAAATTTTTTTGGCCTTTTTTTCTTTTTTGTTCCCTGCCTTTTAGGAGAGGAAATGCCTTCTTTATTTGGATGAGCTGAACACCAAAAGAAAGACCGATGCTCTTTTGCCAGCACACACAGACAGAACCAACAAATCCAAGCTGGTCTAGGGCACTCTCTGGATCGCCAGCACACCTTTCCACAAGTCAGTCATGCAAGCAAACTCCTATTCAGTTTGCTGGGACCAGCCTCTCGAAAGCAGGTTGTTGGGAAGTGCAAAGAGAGATTTCATGGAGCTGAGAGAAAAAAAATAATAATGTAGAAAGAGAAAGGCAGAGGAGAAAAGATGCTCACTGAACCTAGCTGGCTCTTTCAAAACCCCCCTGTCATTAGTGGGAGGGTGAGAGCTTTAAGGGACTGCTGATCTCACTTCTGAGAAAGTCAGCAGCCATTAAGGGCAGACTTATGGGAAATCTGTCACCAAGCGGAGTGTGGCCAAGGAGGGCTGGAAAGGAAAATAAAAGCGTTTATTGGGGTTTCAAAAGTCATCATTTCTGCAAGCTGACCTCTGATTTTTTTTTTTTTTTTTAAGTTTTTGGTTTGAGACAAGGTTAGATTGCAAAACACAGATGTGTGTTAGACACAGTACAGGACCTGATGTATTGGGCTCTCATGATTTTGCACTGGAAATGTCAACTTTTTTTTGCAACACAATCCCTAGGAAGTGTGATGATTTCAACTCTTGTGGAAGTGACTTGTCAGACCATGAGCCATGCTAACTTCAGCACAAGTAACAGGAGGCAGCTCAAGTGGGTGAGGAGGAGGAAGCCGCCAAGAGTACTGCTAAGGGGGCCCCACAGAAAGGTGGGACTGCTCAACCCCATGGGCACTGGGGATGTTCCTCTGGCATGGCTTGTTGCATCACCAAAAGGAGGTCACCTCGGTCTGGAAAGGTGGCTCTGGGACTTCAGAGTGCATATGGAGGACGTGGCAGCTTCTTCTCGATGCAGAATCCCAGGACCCACCCTCAGGGGCCCAGGAACCTGATGAATGAACAAACATTCCACGAGATTCTGACGCAGAGAGTGCATCAGATATAATGGGATGAGGATAAGTAGTCTTTCAAGTCTGGCAAACTTGCATAGGTTCCCTTCAGTGTGCTTTATGGTTCTCTATGCCTCTGTTCCTCAGTTTAGGAAATGGAGACGCTGAGACTCGTTGTACTCGTTTGTGATACTAAACAAAATGTTTAAAAGCCTCAAACCTGGCACAGAGCGGGTGGACCCTCAAATCTCAACCCTTTTACCTTTCTTTGATAATTTGCACCATTCAGGGTGGGGGGAAAAAGGGAGTTCTGGTTATCTCACTCTAATTAGGTTATTTTATATCTGTTTAGCATGTTAAAATGCAAAAAAATATCATAGGGGAAATATTTGGTCTATGGATGAAAATATGTGTCTTGAGCCATTTAGATGTGTCATTTTTCTTAAAAATAATTACTAGGTGCTTTGGTTTGTTCATTAATGTGATCCCATTAAGGCATTTTATCAAGTGGTATTAGTTTAGGTCACTGTGAACACATCACATCTAATATTACATTTTTAAATACAGACTTTTCTCTAATTCCGACAGACCTTCTTAATTCACTGGAATACACGACACTTCCTTGGAGCGAGCTTTTACTAGACTTGCCATCACCCAGTGTCTCAACGATCCTCTACCAAACTTTGTCAAGAATCTCCAACTAGTTTGGAGGAGTCAGGGAAAAATGACTTCGATCCCCACTCTACTCATCATTTCTACAACTCTAACCATCTTCAATCCTCAATCTCCTAAGATTTCCACAGAGAGAACAAAGGGCACTTTGGATTCTCTATGAGAGAGAAACACTCGCACCCACATTCAAAGCTTACGCAGGTACAAGGATGTTCATTGCAGCATGGTTGGTTCCTTAAGAACCTGGAAGCAACTGGAAGTCCTAGATGAACCCAGTCAACCTGTGAAGGAGAGGTTACAAGGTGTGCACTATCTCTACTGGTAACAGCATGAACGGTCTCCAAACTATAATGCTGAATGAGAACAGCATGAAGTTGAAGGGCATGTGCAGGAGACCACTATTAAACATACAGACACATTCACCCTCTTGACTCTCACACACAAACGCTGGTAAGTGAAGTATTTCCAGTGAGAAAAGAAGAGGCGGGGAATGGATGGACTAGTTTAAGCAGGCTTCAGTCTTAACCTAAAATTCTTTCTACAGCACCATATTCACATCCTCTTGAGGGAATACAATACTAATTTAGAAGTAAACATTAATTAATGGTCCTTCCATTAACTGTACAAAATCAACCAGTCTACAGCATACTGGGATAACCAGTTAATCCGCTTTGCTCTGAAGAAGCAGTCCAGGGATCCTTTCAAAATGTCCAGGCTCAAGTGACCCAACAAGTTGTTTTACAACAAGTGAGAAAAAGTTCTTTCATTAAGAGGGATTTGCTCCTCTATGCTGGCTGGTTGCCCAAATCCTTCTTTTTAAAAAAGCTACACCACTGACAGAAGCCAAATGTGCCCACAGATCAGTATTTAAAACACTCAAAAATCAAGAGACTCCATTTGACTGCTTAAAAAAAGAAATCAAAGATTTGTTTTTAAGTCCACATCATCATTAAATCTTCAAATCTATGAATATGAATGTTGAAACCAACCTTCTGATGACAATTTATAATTTACTTCAGCCCAAGCTATTCCGACAAACCTGAAAACTCTTAAATTTTCAAGTGGTATTAGTTTAGGTCACTGTGAACACATCACATCTAGTAGGACATTTTTAAATACAGACTTTTCTCTAATTCCGACAGACCTTCTTAGTTCACTGGAATACACGACACTTCCTTGGAGCGAGCTTTTACTAGACTTGCCATCACCCAGTGTCTCAACGATCCTCTACCAAACTTTGTCAAGAATCTCCAACTAGTTTGGAGGAGTCAGGGAAAAATGACTTCGATCCCCACTCTACTCATCATTTCTACAACTCTAACCATCTTCAATCCTCAATCTCCTAAGATTTCCACAGAGAGAACAAAGGGCACTTTGGATTCTCTATGAGAGAGAAACACTCGCACCCACATTCAAAGCTTACGCAGGTACAAGGATGTTCATTGCAGCATGGTTGGTTCCTTAAGAACCTGGAAGCAACTGGAAGTCCTAGATGAACCCAGTCAACCTGTGAAGGAGAGGTTACAAGGTGTGCACTATCTCTACTGGTAACAGCATGAACGGTCTCCAAACTATAATGCTGAATGAGAACAGCATGAAGTTGAAGGGCATGTGCAGGAGACCACTATTAAACATACAGACACATTCACCCTCTTGACTCTCACACACAAACGCTGGTAAGTGAAGTATTTCCAGTGAGAAAAGAAGAGGCGGGGAATGGATGGACTAGTTTAAGCAGGCTTCAGTCTTAACCTAAAATTCTTTCTACAGCACCATATTCACATCCTCTTGAGGGAATACAATACTAATTTAGAAGTAAACATTAATTAATGGTCCTTCCATTAACTGTACAAAATCAACCAGTCTACAGCATACTGGGATAACCAGTTAATCCGTTTGCTCTGAAGAAGCAGTCCAGGGATCCTTTCAAAATGTCCAGGCTCAAGTGACCCAACAAGTTGTTTTACAACAAGTGAGAAAAAGTTCTTTCATTAAGAGGGATTTGCTCCTCTATGCTGGCTGGTTGCCCAAATCCTTCTTTTTAAAAAAGCTACACCACTGACAGAAGCCAAATGTGCCCACAGATCAGTATTTAAAACACTCAAAAATCAAGAGACTCCATTTGACTGCTTAAAAAAAAAAGAAATCAAAGATTTGTTTTTAGGTCCACATCATCATTAAATCTTAAAATCTATGAATATGAATGTTGAAACCAAGCTTCTGATGACAATTTATAATTTACTTCAGCCAAAGCTATTCCGACAAACTGAAAATAGCTGGGAGGACCTAATGGAAAGCACTACAAGAGATCACTGTTTGGCAGAATTCTCCAAGACCGACAAACCTGGGTTAAGTGGCTCTGGTCTAGCTGGAGGTGACTGCAGGCATCCCACCCTGGGTGGGCAACAAAAAGCAGAAGGGTCCCACACTATCGCACGTCAGTGGCTTTCCTTAGGACAAAGGCATACTTTGTGTTCCCAGTGAAAGTGAGAAGCTTGTGTTGTAGAAACCGTGTCACATATTACATAGGAGGCATATGGGCAGAAACAGCACCTATCTTAACGGGCTCATAGGCTCCATTCAGGGAAACAAAGGGGGATTGAGAAGAGGCGAAAGAATCCATGGACAGCACCATCTGCTCTTGGAGCTGAGAAGGTAGCAAATGCTACTTCAAAGGGATCCCAGAAAACTCCATGGGAAGTATACTTTCAAAGTGTGAGTCTAGGTGTGATCCACAGAAGTGAGAAAAGCTTGGGGCCTGAATTTCTAAAGTTTCCAGTGAAAAAGGTGTCCCTCTGGAGAAAACAAATGGCAAATACTCTGCTAGAGACCAACATCTGACCAGTTACCATGAGGAGGAGGAATTTCTTTCCTTTAGATATCAAGGCCATAATCTATGCTACTGAACATATTCTCATACAACTAAATGGAAAATTGTTGTTCTTGGGGGAATCTGAAATGGTTGTACACAAAAGTTCATATGAAAAAAGTAAAACTATAACAATACATTTGGGAAAAAAGTATAAAATGTTATATACTGAAACCATGTGTTCTAAGGCTAATGATATCATGGATGACTTTAGAGGGATTTGCTCCTCTATGCTGGCTGGTTGCCCAAATCCTTCTTTTTAAAAAAGCTACACCACTGACAGAAGCCAAATGTGCCCACAGATCAGTATTTAAAACACTCAAAAATCAAGAGACTCCATTTGACTGCTTAAAAAAAAAAGAAATCAAAGATTTGTTTTTAGGTCCACATCATCATTAAATCTTAAAATCTATGAATATGAATGTTGAAACCAAGCTTCTGATGACAATTTATAATTTACTTCAGCCAAAGCTATTCCGACAAACTGAAAATAGCTGGGAGGACCTAATGGAAAGCACTACAAGAGATCACTGTTTGGCAGAATTCTCCAAGACCGACAAACCTGGGTTAAGTGGCTCTGGTCTAGCTGGAGGTGACTGCAGGCATCCCACCCTGGGTGGGCAACAAAAAGCAGAAGGGTCCCACACTATCGCACGTCAGTGGCTTTCCTTAGGACAAAGGCATACTTTGTGTTCCCAGTGAAAGTGAGAAGCTTGTGTTGTAGAAACCGTGTCACATATTACATAGGAGGCATATGGGCAGAAACAGCACCTATCTTAACGGGCTCATAGGCTCCATTCAGGGAAACAAAGGGGGATTGAGAAGAGGCGAAAGAATCCATGGACAGCACCATCTGCTCTTGGAGCTGAGAAGGTAGCAAATGCTACTTCAAAGGGATCCCAGAAAACTCCATGGGAAGTATACTTTCAAAGTGTGAGTCTAGGTGTGATCCACAGAAGTGAGAAAAGCTTGGGGCCTGAATTTCTAAAGTTTCCAGTGAAAAAGGTGTCCCTCTGGAGAAAACAAATGGCAAATACTCTGCTAGAGACCAACATCTGACCAGTTACCATGAGGAGGAGGAATTTCTTTCCTTTAGATATCAAGGCCATAATCTATGCTACTGAACATATTCTCATACAACTAAATGGAAAATTGTTGTTCTTGGGGGAATCTGAAATGGTTGTACACAAAAGTTCATATGAAAAAAGTAAAACTATAACAATACATTTGGGAAAAAAGTATAAAATGTTATATACTGAAACCATGTGTTCTAAGGCTAATGATATCATGGATGACTTTAGAATTTTCCACAACAAGAAAAGCTTTATTTACTTATGAATATAAATATATTCACAGATACCACAAAAAGGTCTATACCAACTCTTTAAGACAAATGCAGCAAATTTCAGAACACTGTATTGCACTTTTAAATCTCTAGAGCCGGGCTTCCCCTGGTGGTCCAGTGGGTAAGGACACTGCCTTGCAGTGCAAGGGGTGCCAGTTCGATCCCTGGCCTGGGAAGATCCCATGTGCCGCGGAGCGGCTGGACTTGTGTTTGAGCCGGAGCTCTGGCGAGCGTGTGCCCAGAGCCGACGCTCTGCAGTGACAGAGGCCACCTCGATGGGAGGCCCAAAGGAGCCAAGGAACAAAGACGGATGAAAATAGAGAAATGAAAGACCAATAGAAGTGGCCCGCCTGCTCGCCTCCCTCCCCAACCCGACCCCCACCCAAAATAAATAAATTAATAAATCTTTAAAAAAAAAAATCTCTAGAGCCAACACTAACTTCTACACTAGGAGTTGCTTACTTTCCCCCAAAATGAATATGCACATATCCAGTTTCTTTAAGCATCCCGTTGAGATTTGTCCTATTGACTAGATGGAAATAGGGAAGACAGTGGATGGCTCAGTTAGGTATGAGGGGAAGCCAAACAGAAGTCAATCTCTTTTCCCTTTTGCCACCAAGATGAAAAAAAACCTGAGATGCTGGGAAAGAGATTGGACTTCCCTGCACCTCATTTTTCTAGGTTTAAAGGAAGTGAGAATATCTACCCATCTCACTCTCTAAATGAAGCAAGAAAAATTGTGCAAAGGGCTTAGAAGGGGTGAATCCTAAAGTCATTGACCAATGAAAAATTGATTTCAAATAACAAAAATGTATTGTGTCATCAATTTACTTTCTTTTCATTGTGATATTCATCCCCTTTGCACTTGGTTTCCAGATTTGACCATTTAACAGAAATATTTGGTCTCCTTCAGCATTCTGACATATGCTATGTCACTAATTCATATGAAAAAAGTAAAACTATAACAATACATTTGGGAAAAAAGTATAAAATGTTATATACTGAAACCATGTGTTCTAAGGCTAATGATATCATGGATGACTTTAGAATTTTCCACAACAAGAAAAGCTTTATTTACTTATGAATATAAATATATTCACAGATACCACAAAAAGGTCTATACCAACTCTTTAAGACAAATGCAGCAAATTTCAGAACACTGTATTGCACTTTTAAATCTCTAGAGCCGGGCTTCCCCTGGTGGTCCAGTGGGTAAGGACACTGCCTTGCAGTGCAAGGGGTGCCAGTTCGATCCCTGGCCTGGGAAGATCCCATGTGCCGCGGAGCGGCTGGACTTGTGTTTGAGCCGGAGCTCTGGCGAGCGTGTGCCCAGAGCCGACGCTCTGCAGTGACAGAGGCCACCTCGATGGGAGGCCCAAAGGAGCCAAGGAACAAAGACGGATGAAAATAGAGAAATGAAAGACCAATAGAAGTGGCCCGCCTGCTCGCCTCCCTCCCCAACCCGACCCCCACCCAAAATAAATAAATTAATAAATCTTTAAAAAAAAAAATCTCTAGAGCCAACACTAACTTCTACACTAGGAGTTGCTTACTTTCCCCCAAAATGAATATGCACATATCCAGTTTCTTTAAGCATCCCGTTGAGATTTGTCCTATTGACTAGATGGAAATAGGGAAGACAGTGGATGGCTCAGTTAGGTATGAGGGGAAGCCAAACAGAAGTCAATCTCTTTTCCCTTTTGCCACCAAGATGAAAAAAAACCTGAGATGCTGGGAAAGAGATTGGACTTCCCTGCACCTCATTTTTCTAGGTTTAAAGGAAGTGAGAATATCTACCCATCTCACTCTCTAAATGAAGCAAGAAAAATTGTGCAAAGGGCTTAGAAGGGGTGAATCCTAAAGTCATTGACCAATGAAAAATTGATTTCAAATAACAAAAATGTATTGTGTCATCAATTTACTTTCTTTTTCATTGTGATATTCATCCCCCCTTTGCACTTGGTTTCCAGATTTGACCATTTAACAGAAATATTTGGTCTCCCCTTCAGCATTCTGACATATGCTATGTCACTAATTCATATCACTAAACACATAGGATTCCCTAGAATTGTGCAGAACACAATGATGCACTCACAACTGTACTGCTGAATATGATAATGCCATGTATAGGGAATAAGGATATATAGATATAGATATATACATAGATAGATAGACAGACAGATATAGATATATATCCCTTTCATATATATATGAAAGAGAGAGAGTTAGTTAATGGAAAACCACAGAAAGGAGATGACTAAGAACCTGGTCAGAGGCTAGTCTTAGATTCCAAAGAGAACACGACTACTTTTGTGCACACTTTCATTTCAGACTCCACAAGTTTTCTTTCTTATTCTACAACTTAAAAATACAAAATCCTAAATTCAGGATTCAAAGATTACAACTGAATTTAACCCAGTAAATTTATCATTATGATTGTATTAAGGGAACAAGCAGAGAGTTTCACACAGATATACACAAAAAAGATGTTCAACACAGTGTTATTTAAAGAAAGGAGAAAATGGAAACAATCTGAACTTCCAGTAACTGAGGAATGAACAAGCATATTGTTATATCAACCAGATGGAAAATTATGAATTCATTAAAAACAAATGGATTGGGACTTCTCTGGTGGTCCAGTGGGTAAGGACACCGCCTTGCAGTGCAAGGGGCGCCGGTTTGATCCCTGGCCTGGGAAGATCCCACGTGCCGCAGAGCGGCTGGACCGATGTGTCCAACTACGGAGCCGGAGCTCTGGAGTGCATGTGCCCAGAGCCGGTGCTCTGCAACAATAGAGGCCACTGCGATGGGAGGCCCACACGGGCTGAAGAACAAAGACGGATGAAAATAGATAAAGAAAGGACCAATAGAAGTGGCCCGCCCACCCCCTCCCTCTCAAACCAGCCCCCGCCCCGCCACCAAAAGAAAACCAAAAAAAACAAATGGATTGTAAAAGTGAAGCCTAGTGGGTGACATGGGAAAATGGTAATGATATAAGACGTGAAAAACTAATTCAAATCTTACAGAGAGCATAAATTCATTTTAAAAAAATACTGTTATGTATCACACAAACACCATACACCCAAAGACTACAGGAAGATGTATTAAAACATTCTTTCAGACTGCTAGGATGAATAGGTGACTCATATTCTTAGTTTTGGTATTTTCCAAGATTTTACATACACTACAGCTAGAATCATAAATGGCTAAAAGTTACTGAACACTGTAGCCACACTGAGTGTTCTTGGATAGTGGGATGCACCTATTGGCTTTAGTGCAGGGCTATATTAAAACATAATTGGAGTTTGTTCTAGTTCTCTCGTGGTTCAATGATTGCCATTTCTACTCAAGTGTGCATGCTGCTAAATTGCTAGGCCATGGCCTTGACTGAAAATGAGATAAAAAGCTGTTGGAGCTTCTCTGAAGCACACAATTTTGCATACAAATTCAAGGAGCCTCTGAAACCTTGACCAGAGAGCCTGAGAAGCCCAGTCTGTTGAGGTATATAATCTGCAGGTTAAATCATCTTGTCCAAGCACATGGCTATGGTGCTAGAAACAACTGCTAGAATGAGGTTCATTTTTGCTATGTTTGTATCTCTAAGAAGAACAGGGTATGTAAAATACTTTTATCTGCAAACAGAAGGGACAATGAGAAGGATAAAGCAAAAAGAGGAGGGTTCCACTGCTTGTCTCTGTTTCTTCTTCAGAAGATCTAAAGGGCACAGCTAAAAAAAAATTTGAGGAGAGATACTGCCTTAAAGAATACACCATAACACTAATATTTATCAGCAAAAATGCTGCTGCGTGAAAAATTATGAAGCTAGTATGTAATGCTTTTATTGGAGGATGGAGTAGTCTGCTGATGGATCAAAATACCAAGAGATGAGTAAGGTACAGATGGGAAGAGGTGCAGGACAATGAAAGTGAGACAAACTGTGATGTCCCTGGCAATGTAGAATTGATGTTGTTTAGACTGCAGACCAGTGGCTCTGAACAGTTAACATTAATGGCCAATAACCTTTGAAACCCCCCCCACCAAAAGAACCAAAAACAAATGGATTGTAAAGTGAAACATAGTGGGTGACATGGGAAAATGGTAATGATATAAGACGTGAAAAACTAATTCAAATCTTACAGAGAGCATAAATTCATTTTAAAAAAATACTGTTATGTATCACACAAACACCATACACCCAAAGACTACAGGAAGATGTATTAAAACATTCTTTCAGACTGCTAGGATG
Organism: Tragulus kanchil; assembly: GCA_022376925.1. Taxonomy (NCBI): domain Eukaryota; kingdom Metazoa; phylum Chordata; class Mammalia; order Artiodactyla; family Tragulidae; genus Tragulus; species Tragulus kanchil. Next base: position 195,461,633 of record JAIOJX010000030.1, on the reverse strand, counting down.
AATAGGTGACTCATATTCTTAGTTTTGGTATTTTCCAAGATTTTACATACACTACAGCTAGAATCATAAATGGCTAAAAGTTACTGAACACTGTAGCCACACTGAGTGTTCTTGGATAGTGGGATGCACCTATTGGCTTTAGTGCAGGGCTATATTAAAACATAATTGGAGTTTGTTCTAGTTCTCTCGTGGTTCAATGATTGCCATTTCTACTCAAGTGTGCATGCTGCTAAATTGCTAGGCCATGGCCTTGACTGAAAATGAGATAAAAAGCTGTTGGAGCTTCTCTGAAGCACACAATTTTGCATACAAATTCAAGGAGCCTCTGAAACCTTGACCAGAGAGCCTGAGAAGCCCAGTCTGTTGAGGTATATAATCTGCAGGTTAAATCATCTTGTCCAAGCACATGGCTATGGTGCTAGAAACAACTGCTAGAATGAGGTTCATTTTTGCTATGTTTGTATCTCTAAGAAGAACAGGGTATGTAAAATACTTTTATCTGCAAACAGAAGGGACAATGAGAAGGATAAAGCAAAAAGAGGAGGGTTCCACTGCTTGTCTCTGTTTCTTCTTCAGAAGATCTAAAGGGCACAGCTAAAAAAAAATTTGAGGAGAGATACTGCCTTAAAGAATACACCATAACACTAATATTTATCAGCAAAAATGCTGCTGCGTGAAAAATTATGAAGCTAGTATGTAATGCTTTTATTGGAGGATGGAGTAGTCTGCTGATGGATCAAAATACCAAGAGATGAGTAAGGTACAGATGGGAAGAGGTGCAGGACAATGAAAGTGAGACAAACTGTGATGTCCCTGGCAATGTAGAATTGATGTTGTTTAGACTGCAGACCAGTGGCTCTGAACAGTTAACATTAATGGCCAATAACCTTTCTGAAAAGAAGCCATCTGTGTCATCCTCTACCAATTAGTATTTCATTTGTTTTGTTCAATACATAATATATAAACCACGAAATAAATTTAAATTGCCCTCACCTTATCAGTGAAATGTTAATAAGGAAGTCTAGAAAACTGAAAGAGATAGGTACAGTCAGCCTTAACTTTTTCCACTAAGGGCAGGAAGGAAATTAGGAAAAACACACACACTCGTTTAAGCAAACTGGGCTAAGGGCCTATTACTGTGCCAAGAGCTGGCATGAGATAGAGCAGTGAACTGAAACTGTAAGGTCCCGTTTTCACAGTGCTCACATTCTGTGGGGAAACAGAAAAACAACTTCACAAATACTCTCAGGGGGATAACTTCAATGATGACGATGAAGCAGGACAGGGCTTCCCTTGTGGTCAGTGGACAACCATCTGCCTGCCAATGCAGTGGATACAGGTTTGATCCCTGGTTCAGGAAGATCCCACATGCCTGAGGGCAACTAAGCCAGTAAGCCCCAACTGAGTCTGTGCTCTAGAGATCAGGCCCCACAAGGAGAAGCCATCACAGTGGAAACCCTGAGCACTGCAACAGAGTAGCTCCCACTCGCTGCAACTAGAGAAAACTTGTGTACAGTAATGAAGACCTAATGTAGCCAACAAATAAAATTATTTAATTTTTTTTAAAGACAATGAAACAGGATAATAGAATAGGCAGTGCCTGGCATGTGTGGCTACTTTATACTCGGTGGTCAAGCATGTCTTTCTTGATCAGAGAGGATTTAACCAAAGAACTGACATGAGACAGGATGATCCATGTACCTATTCATCTATTTACTGAGCTCTGCCATATGCCTGCTGAAGCATGACTGAAGAGATAAAGGTAAATCAGATATGGGCCTGACATGGATGAGTTTATAGTCTGTCTTAAAAGAGAAAGATACAGGGCTTCCCTGGTGGTCCAACGGCTAACTCTCCAAGCTCCCAATGCAGGGGCCTGGGTTCAATCACTGGTCAGGGTACTAGATCCCACATGCTACAACTAAGACTCAGTATAGCCAAATAAACTATTCTTCAAAAAAAAGAGACAGAAATATGCAAAACAACAGTTATGATGCAATGTGGTCAGTGCTAAGTCCCGTGATGAAAGGGAGCACCACTGCTCTTGGGAGCATGAGAAAAGAAAGTGAATCCAATGTGAAGAAGGGAGCAGAGGGGACAATAACTACTGAGGAAAGACCAGCATCTAAATGTGAAGGGGTTGGAAGCAACATGCAATAATTGATGCCTGACAGACTAATAATGATGAACTTTTTCTAAAAGTTCCCTTCCCTTCAAGCGAAGTTAGTATGCTAGCATAAGCTCAACTAAGTTTAAAACTAGAGTACATTTCCACTGAAGGACCCTACAAACATGATGTATCACAAAAGTGAATCAATAAATCAAAAGGAAAAATGGTCCTAATTTAGATATGTTTGTTTTTTTTCTCTCCTTCTTCTAACCAAATACCATCATCAACTCTGCAGCATAATTTTTCAATCCAAATATGATACCAGCTGCCAAAAACAGGAGCATCGGACTCAATGTCTCTGAAAAGATGGAGACATTCTTTCCTTTGGGGACCTCATAATGGTCATTATGAAATATTATAGCCACCATAATTTAAAGAGATAGTTAGACTTCCGATGTATGGACTAAGTAGCTCCCAAGGCTGTGTCAGGTGGCATTTTGTTAAGAAGATTAAGAATATAGTTGTACAGCTTTACAGCTATGGAGAAGTCTGCTTCAATTACACAGTACATATAGCTTAATAAATATGTCCCAAAGAAAAATGAATGGCTTGCAAGGCTGGTGATTGCTAATGGTTTACAGCACCTTTCACCTCAAAGTCATAAGCCTTGAACTGGCACAGGTGAGGAGAGCTCCAGAGTCATTAATACTGTGGGCTGCTCCAAAACCTGGATAAGATAGATGAACTGTCCTTATGCAATTCTCAAAAGATAAATGGTCACTTCAGATATCTGGAGTGTCACAAAAATAACATGAATAGTCCTACTGTTGACTTCTGAAAATAGGAAAAACACTTTGGAGGGTCCCCAACTCAGCTTCCCATTTGTTAAAAAGTAGAAAAAAAATTTAAAAAGGGGTCTTCCAAACTAAGGACTGAATGCAAAAATAATAAGAACTGAGAACTTGCCTTGGATACACATTTAATTCTTCATAACTGCTGTCCAAGTGCTAATAGCATCCCTATTATTACAGATGAGAAAACAGAGACATTGATGGTTAAATAACATGGCTAAGGTCACATGGTTAGGTGAGAAGCTGCCTTGAAGACCTGGTCTAATGCCAAGTTTGTGCTTTAAAACACTGAACTGAAAAAAAACAAAAACAAAAAAACACTGAACTATACAGTATCATCTGTTTTGAATCACAGCCCATCACGAAGGGATTAAAATGACAGTGTTGTGCATCAAAATGTATTCACAGCAAACAAGGCATAAAGCTTCATGGGATATATGAATATCAACCCATAGGTCAATGGGTGAAGGTATCTTGCACCCATAATTACAATGTGAATCTAAGAAGAGAGTTTTCTTTCTACAAACAGCATGGGAGTCTACATATGATCAATCAAGTTTTAAGATGTCTGAGATATTTTATTCCAAGTGTGGAAATCACTGGCCATCTATAGCAACACACTCTAAAACATTAACAAGATGATTTGAAAGCAATGAAGACAGTCTTGTAAGCTATATAATTAATAGGTTGGATGGATACCAAATCCTATGGAATACTTTTAAAAGTCTCTACTTGGGGCTTCCCTTGTGGCTCAGCAGATAAGAACCCATCTGCCAATGCAGGAGACACAGGTTCGATCCCTGATCCGGGAAGATCCCACATACCACGGAGCAGCTAAACCCACACGTCAATGAAGACCAAGCACAGCCAAAATTAAATAAAAAAAAGTTTAAAAAAAAAAAGTCTCTACTTTTTTCCAGCTTGAAGATGCATTCTGACACTATCGATAATAGATTCTTTCTTGTTGCTAAGGATAGGCAAAAAATGGAGAAAGTCACAAGGAGAGTGAGTTGTGGCATCATCTCAGAGCTAAACAGGAATAAAAAGTAACTGAAAAAGTCAACTTAAAATGTCTACTAATTGATCAGGATGTACTATGGGGCCAATCTTTCTTCTCTAGGGAATATTCCTACCCAGACCTACTTAAAACGATGGAACTAAACCAGTTTTTCAAAAGGTTCCAGGAAAGCTCTCAATGTGGACTGGAAATGTTTGTAATATGCATATTTGGGCATGAGATCTTGCCTTAGTCTATAAATGCTTCCACCTCTACGGAGCATTCCCCGCTGGTTTTCCTACCACCTATATTTCAAATCTGAGTTGCTCTTCAAGCAAATCCTTAAGGGTTGGCTGTGTAACACTCATTCTCCTTAGCAACAGTTCAAGGAGGTTTCCCAGTGATGGGAGAGACAACTGGTCACCAGGGCAGTGCCTCCAAAGTTCAGTTTAACTTCCAGCTGCATAAGATGTATGGGGAGGGTGAGATCGTGAACGGATAGCCCAAAATAGTCCACTGAAAGAAAAAAGTGCTAAGAATTCATTTCCTGGGGCTAAAAAAACAGGATACAGTGTGGGTCTTTATTGAAGCAAAGAGTATATGAATATCAACCCATAGGTCAATGGGTGAAGGTATCTTGCACCCATAATTACAATGTGAATCTAAGAAGAGAGTTTTCTTTCTACAAACAGCATGGGAGTCTACATATGATCAATCAAGTTCTTAAGATGTCTGAGATATTTTATTCCAAGTGTGGAAATCACTGGCCATCTATAGCAACACACTCTAAAACATTAACAAGATGATTTGAAAGCAATGAAGACAGTCTTGTAAGCTATATAATTAATAGGTTGGATGGATACCAAATCCTATGGAATACTTTTAAAAGTCTCTACTTGGGGCTTCCCTTGTGGCTCAGCAGATAAGAACCCATCTGCCAATGCAGGAGACACAGGTTCGATCCCTGATCCGGGAAGATCCCACATACCACGGAGCAGCTAAACCCACACGTCAATGAAGACCAAGCACAGCCAAAATTAAATAAAAAAAAGTTTAAAAAAAAAAAAGTCTCTACTTTTTTCCAGCTTGAAGATGCATTCTGACACTATCGATAATAGATTCTTTCTTGTTGCTAAGGATAGGCAAAAAATGGAGAAAGTCACAAGGAGAGTGAGTTGTGGCATCATCTCAGAGCTAAACAGGAATAAAAAGTAACTGAAAAAGTCAACTTAAAATGTCTACTAATTGATCAGGATGTACTATGGGGCCAATCTTTCTTCTCTAGGGAATATTCCTACCCAGACCTACTTAAAACGATGGAACTAAACCAGTTTTTCAAAAGGTTCCAGGAAAGCTCTCAATGTGGACTGGAAATGTTTGTAATATGCATATTTGGGCATGAGATCTTGCCTTAGTCTATAAATGCTTCCACCTCTACGGAGCATTCCCCGCTGGTTTTCCTACCACCTATATTTCAAATCTGAGTTGCTCTTCAAGCAAATCCTTAAGGGTTGGCTGTGTAACACTCATTCTCCTTAGCAACAGTTCAAGGAGGTTTCCCAGTGATGGGAGAGACAACTGGTCACCAGGGCAGTGCCTCCAAAGTTCAGTTTAACTTCCAGCTGCATAAGATGTATGGGGAGGGTGAGATCGTGAACGGATAGCCCAAAATAGTCCACTGAAAGAAAAAAGTGCTAAGAATTCATTTCCTGGGGCTAAAAAAACAGGATACAGTGTGGGTCTTTATTTTAAATTAAGGTCACCGGCCCCAAAGGGAAACCTATCACAAATATCACTGTAATAGGTGCTGAGTTGTTTCTAGGTTAAAAAAAAAAAAAATACACGCCAGGATCTTCTTCAGGATTACGGACTTTGGGGATGATTCTTATCCCAGCTGCTTATTTTTAGCAAAGTAGGTTGGACATGGACCAAGTAGGAGATCCAGGAGAGTATCCTGAGTATTAACCATACTGGACGCCAAACCCCTAAAATCTGAAGCCCTTCTTGAGGTTTACCACGTTCATCTCCAAAATGTATCCTGAAATGTCTGTCCATCTTCACTGCCACTGCCTTTTCTTGTGTGTGTGACTGCAAGAGCCAAAAACGTGGCCTCTCTGTTTTATTATTCACCCACTTTAATGCATTGTCTGCACAGAGGCCAGAGACGTCTTTCTACAGCATAAATCCGATTACATGGATTCCTGACTACGTGCCCCTGTGGAATCCCAATACAGTTTCAATAAAACATACAGTCTTTCTTGGTCCCACGAAGCCCTCTTTGCTCCGAGCCTGCCAACCTCTTTGAAGCCCACCATTCTTCCTCTGGACAATGCACCCCAGCCAGGCGGGCCCCCTCTCTACTTTCAGGCTCACTCTTTCATTCCTCTCGGCATTTTCATTGGCTGTTCCATCTGTCTGGAACATTATTCCTGCAGATCTACATAGGGGCAGCTTCTTCTCATCACCACTCAGGGATCGCCTCAAATGTCACTGCTTCAGAGAAGCCATCCAGGAATCCTGGTCCACAGCAGATGAGAAAAGATTTTTCTTACCCCACTATATTCACAGCCCAGTTTGTTTTCATAGAGTCTGTGACTTATATATTTGTTTACTTATTTATTGTTTATATTGTTTATTATTATCATTCGCTGTTTATTGTCTCCATGTAAGGGACCTTGCATTTTATACTAATGCTGATCCCCTAACCCTTGGAGTTATTTGGCCCCCAGTTCAATAGATAGCTTTGGAATGAATGCACGACTGTTAGGGGCTTAGGAAGTGAGTCTGTGTCTTGCGGGCTGTAGGAGGAGCTGATGAGACAAAGCGGAGGGCAACTTGACCTTTCTTTTGATCATCATCATCACTGCTGTGACTGCTTAAGCACTCTTGATCCTTGGGCTGCTCCTTGATTTATTGGTGAGCTGCCAGGCTCAGCTCAACTCGCCACTGCCTCCCTCCACGTGGAGAACAAGGTTTCGCTGTGCCACCTTGTGTTCTAAATTCCCTATCACAACAAATGGGAGTCGCTCAAGTCCCAGAGTTATCTGGAGCCTCACAAAGCAACCCCAAGCCTGACAGTTATTGGTTTCAGCAAAGGCGTATGTTCTCAGGGACTCATGGAGAATCCAAACACATTTTCAGTTAAGGACACCTTCATGCCTTTCCTTAGGAAAGCAACTTCTTATGACAACACTGAGCTAAAAAGCTCCAAATGCTTCACCTTTCCTCACAAAAGGCAAACACAGGCTGATGAAAACTATTTCAGGTTCTTTTCAGCCAAATGCATGAATCTCTTGAGCAGTTTTAACAGCTTTTATTGGGTGTGACAATCACTTTTCTGTCACAGTGTACTTTTGCCAAATAGGAGGGCAATTTTCCCGCCTGCTCCGTAAGGGCATCTATTATTCAGCCATTTCAATTAACTTCATTACCGAACTGCTTAATTGCAACGGAAGCCACCCGACACCATATCAAACTTGACTCCAATCTCTTAAATTTAGAAAATCATATTAGCTTTTGGAAAGCACAGGTCATGGCTAACAACGGCAAGGAGATCCAACTTGTGAGTTCGACAGCACTGCATTATTCAAAGTGTCTGGCAGTCAGACCCAAAGAGCCATTTACTAACGGGTCATGTTTTTTCAAAGAGCAAAGGACATATGATGAGCAACTCCATTCTTCTCCCCTGGAGATATTAAATGTCTTCAAAATCCTCTTGCTGAAACAATATCTGCCCTGGTCTAAGTGATTATGTGAATTACGGAGGAAAAAAAGCTGTTTCCTTGACTTTGTCAATTTCTAATGATTGCTGCTCCATACAGCTATAGGAAGCAATAGAAGCTTATGCTTTGTTCGACTATTAGATTGCAGGTTTCAGTGAGTCAATACTCATTTCTCCAATTGGATTTGCTTAAAGGCAGAATATAGGAATTGGTTTCACCCACACAACCCTCAACACACACATTGTCCCGCTCAGGATGAATTTCAATTAGAAAGAACTTTTATAGGTCAAGTACATTTAAGATGCAGGGAAAACTCAAGGACTGCAAGTCCTTTTAATGAAATATTACAGCTGGGAACAAGATGTACAACAGGGCACTGCCTTGAAGAAGTGCATTGCATTTATGGCAGAGAAGAGTAAGTAACATAAATTCATATTGGAAATGACACAGATGATCCCTCCGTAAGCATTTATAGTGAAGAAGGTACTCAAGACATTTCTCATGGTGTAGATCAAATGCTAGAATCCTTTTGCTCCCTCTCCTGTCTGACTTTGGCATTTTTTTTCCTTAGTAAATGAAGTTCTAATCAGGTTTAGAGTCAATGCAGACGGACGCAATGGAAATGGATTCCGTTAAGGCTGTAGAATTAGCCATGGATATTTTGGGGTGCCCCACGCACCATAAATGTTCATTCAATTTTTCCCTTGCCTTTTTTTTTTTTAAGATTTATTTATTTATTTATTTTTGGGCGGGTGTCAGGTTGGGGTGGGAGGTGAGCGGGCGGGCCACTTCTATTGGTCTTTCATTTCTCTATTTTCATCCGTCTTTGTTCTTTGGCTCCTGTGGGCCTCCCATCGTGGTGGCGTCTGTCGTTGCAGAGCGCGGGGTCTGGGTGCACGCGCTCCAGAGCTCCGGCTCGGTGATTGGACACATCGGTCCAGCCGCTCCGCGGCACGTGGGATCTTCCCAGGCCAGGGCTCGAACCGGCGTCCCTTGCACTGCAAAACGGTGTCCTTACCCACTGGACCACCAGGGGAAGCCCTTCCCTTGCTTTTTTGATTTAACATTCTCTGTGTTACCTCGATAACTTATACATGACCAAAAAAAAAAAAATTCTGAAAGATTGTAACCAATACCATGGAAGCCCTGGTCAAGACCAAGGCGGATGTTCCCGTAGCCCTTCCTAAGGCTGGATTCTAGACCCTCCCCCACGCCCAAGCATCAATTTCAAGTATCTGGCCTCCTCTCCTCTGCTCTCTCTAACCTCCTGAAAGCCTCCTTCCTACAGCAGTGATTCCTGCATTTCAAATTTCAGGGACCAGTAATTGCTCACTAAACACATTTGAGCAACTGACCACCAAGTGCCAATTTCTTATTTTGCAAATTAGAAACATTAAAAAGGGTGGTAAGTAACAATCAACTACTATCCCATAAGTAAAAGGATACTTCAATAGAAAAGAAAGATAGGAAGGATATAATCTCTAAAAGAGAGTCTTACACTTTAGAGAAATTTCACTGCTCTATCCTGCTTTTTCTCATTTCACTCTTTCCTCAAAATCAGTGACACCACAGATCAGGAGCAACATCTCCAGTCGCACTTCTTTTTGTGAGGCAACAACCTTTCTCTGTTTATTGTCTCTCCTCTACAAAACGTCTCCAACCATCGAAAACAGGAGGACCATCGATGTATCTTGTTCACCCCCTTTCTCCTAAGCCCCATCCTGTCCTACGCAATGGAAATGGATTCCGTTAAGGCTGTAGAATTAGCCATGGATATTTTGGGGTGCCCCACGCACCATAAATGTTCATTCAATTTTTCCCTTGCCTTTTTTTTTTTTAAGATTTATTTATTTATTTATTTTTGGGCGGGTGTCAGGTTGGGGTGGGAGGTGAGCGGGCGGGCCACTTCTATTGGTCTTTCATTTCTCTATTTTCATCCGTCTTTGTTCTTTGGCTCCTGTGGGCCTCCCATCGTGGTGGCGTCTGTCGTTGCAGAGCGCGGGGTCTGGGTGCACGCGCTCCAGAGCTCCGGCTCGGTGATTGGACACATCGGTCCAGCCGCTCCGCGGCACGTGGGATCTTCCCAGGCCAGGGCTCGAACCGGCGTCCCTTGCACTGCAAAACGGTGTCCTTACCCACTGGACCACCAGGGGAAGCCCTTCCCTTGCTTTTTTGATTTAACATTCTCTGTGTTACCTCGATAACTTATACATGACCAAAAAAAAAAAAATTCTGAAAGATTGTAACCAATACCATGGAAGCCCTGGTCAAGACCAAGGCGGATGTTCCCGTAGCCCTTCCTAAGGCTGGATTCTAGACCCTCCCCCACGCCCAAGCATCAATTTCAAGTATCTGGCCTCCTCTCCTCTGCTCTCTCTAACCTCCTGAAAGCCTCCTTCCTACAGCAGTGATTCCTGCATTTCAAATTTCAGGGACCAGTAATTGCTCACTAAACACATTTGAGCAACTGACCACCAAGTGCCAATTTCTTATTTTGCAAATTAGAAACATTAAAAAGGGTGGTAAGTAACAATCAACTACTATCCCATAAGTAAAAGGATACTTCAATAGAAAAGAAAGATAGGAAGGATATAATCTCTAAAAGAGAGTCTTACACTTTAGAGAAATTTCACTGCTCTATCCTGCTTTTTCTCATTTCACTCTTTCCTCAAAATCAGTGACACCACAGATCAGGAGCAACATCTCCAGTCGCACTTCTTTTTGTGAGGCAACAACCTTTCTCTGTTTATTGTCTCTCCTCTACAAAACGTCTCCAACCATCGAAAACAGGAGGACCATCGATGTATCTTGTTCACCCCCTTTCTCCTAAGCCCCATCCTGTCCTACAGAGCAGGCGACCCTCCGTCAAAAAAGGGCAACAGTGTACGTAAGACACCTTGTCTTGTTCCATTCTCACTATAGTACTGAGGATGGTACCACCCATTTGGATTTCAGAGGACAGTGCAGAAGCTCAGGGATACTGCCCACGGCTGGCCCAGGTGGAAATGCTAGCGAGTGGCAGAGGGGAGGACTGAAGGGAGATCATGGCGTGGCCAAGGGGCCACTTCCATCAGTGAGCTTATGCAGAAGCAGTGATTGAGAAGACTTCTCCCTTGAAGTCTCTTCCATCCAAGTTTAACACACAAAAATCCATAAACTGATTCCATCTGCATCTTAAAAAATATAAGACAGCATTTCCAAGAAGTAAAAACTAAGGGTGTCAAAGGAGTCTCCTTCCAGGTTGCTACTGCCCTTCAGGAGAGGTTGGCCATGTCAAAATACACCATTGGGTATCCTCCTAGGGAGGAGGGGAGTGCTGCTGGCATCTAGTGGGCAGAGGCAAGGGATGCTGTGACCCATCCCATGATGCACAGGACAGCCCCTACAACAAAGACGTGCACAGTCCATGACAGCAATAGTGCCCAATTTGAGAAACTCTGGAATAAAAAAAAAACTGCCTTCCTGCTTCAGTCACCAAAGTCAAAGTGACAGCTGCTTTGCAAACTGTCATAAACAAAGAATCCATGAATTCATGGGCACTGATATTATTTTTCCAATGCAAACATTTGCCACTTTGGTCAATGGATCTATGGCAAAAGGAATCATGGAGAAGACCTCAATTTAGACACAATATCTCTGGAAGCATAGACCTAATTCCAACTATCTCCAAATGATTAAAACCAACTGATTAGTGTTATGCAACTATAAGAAAGTGATTTTAAATATAGCATTTTTTTGAGGGGTTCCTCATGCCATGGCCCCTGAACATACCAAGTATCAAAATAAATGTCTAAAAAAACACAGGGGACTTCCCTGGTGGTCCAGTGGCTAAGACTCCACACTCCCAATGCCTGAGCCTTGGGTTCGATTCCTGGTCAGGAAACTAGATCCAACATGCCACAAAAGACCCAGCATAGCCAAATATGTAATTAAGTAATACTAAAAAAGCCACACAGGTTGCTGAATAAGGCATGTTGATACCCAGCACCAGAAATGGAAAGGAATTCCCTCTATTACAGAATCTTAAAATTGTTAAATGCTGCAGTTTCCTAGCTATTATGACTGCTCCTCTAAGATACAGTGCAAAAGGCTCTTTTGAATAACTGTCTCAAATGTTAAGATTACAAAATTAGGATACGAGAATTTTTCATGGCAAAGGTAATATGCTAAATGGAATTTCTAGAAAAAGAACTGAGCATAAGGAAATGGAGAGGATATGATTAACCACTCTATATTTTAGATGTTTACTTGCATGTCATTCATCTATAATGAGAGATTAGCTGAAGTCCCATTGCATAAAAGAAAGACTGAAATGCATTCGTTGCATCTGGTGAGAAAACAAAAAACACTGAGAAGATTAGAAACACACACACACACACACACAATGTATAAAACATAAACCCAGGTACCAACTTGATATAAAAAAGGCAGGCTCCACATTGCCAGTGGAAACAACACTCCTAAGGATACAGTGAGTGCTATTTTCAAAGATGTTAAGATTCTACCAACAAGACTTCAGAACCAAAAAGGATTATGTTCACAAATGAGGGACATGACTAATCTCTGAGCAAGAATACAAACAGGGGAAATACCAGGCAGGGTACAAGTTGGAGAATGTTTTAAAATTTGCAGGTGGCAACACAAAGACAGACTCAATAAAAACCACAGCAGACACTTAACTCCAAAAAATGAATTTGATTTTCAAAAACCCTTTGGTCAATGGATCTATGGCAAAAGGAATCATGGAGAAGACCTCAATTTAGACACAATATCTCTGGAAGCATAGACCTAATTCCAACTATCTCCAAATGATTAAAACCAACTGATTAGTGTTATGCAACTATAAGAAAGTGATTTTAAATATAGCATTTTTTTGAGGGTTCCTCATGCCATGGCCCCTGAACATACCAAGTATCAAAATAAATGTCTAAAAAAACACAGGGGACTTCCCTGGTGGTCCAGTGGCTAAGACTCCACACTCCCAATGCCTGAGCCTTGGGTTCGATTCCTGGTCAGGAAACTAGATCCAACATGCCACAAAAGACCCAGCATAGCCAAATATGTAATTAAGTAATACTAAAAAAGCCACACAGGTTGCTGAATAAGGCATGTTGATACCCAGCACCAGAAATGGAAAGGAATTCCCTCTATTACAGAATCTTAAAATTGTTAAATGCTGCAGTTTCCTAGCTATTATGACTGCTCCTCTAAGATACAGTGCAAAAGGCTCTTTTGAATAACTGTCTCAAATGTTAAGATTACAAAATTAGGATACGAGAATTTTTCATGGCAAAGGTAATATGCTAAATGGAATTTCTAGAAAAAGAACTGAGCATAAGGAAATGGAGAGGATATGATTAACCACTCTATATTTTAGATGTTTACTTGCATGTCATTCATCTATAATGAGAGATTAGCTGAAGTCCCATTGCATAAAAGAAAGACTGAAATGCATTCGTTGCATCTGGTGAGAAAACAAAAAACACTGAGAAGATTAGAAACACACACACACACACACACAATGTATAAAACATAAACCCAGGTACCAACTTGATATAAAAAAGGCAGGCTCCACATTGCCAGTGGAAACAACACTCCTAAGGATACAGTGAGTGCTATTTTCAAAGATGTTAAGATTCTACCAACAAGACTTCAGAACCAAAAAGGATTATGTTCACAAATGAGGGACATGACTAATCTCTGAGCAAGAATACAAACAGGGGAAATACCAGGCAGGGTACAAGTTGGAGAATGTTTTAAAATTTGCAGGTGGCAACACAAAGACAGACTCAATAAAAACCACAGCAGACACTTAACTCCAGATGGTGGTAAAGAATGTGTGATTTAATTTGAGGAAAATGAAGGAAGGTGGGAAAATATTACCCTGAGTAAATGCTCTGCCTCAATAACTGTTTTGAAAGTGTTCAAAACTGCAAATGATTAGTTAGAGGAGAAGCTAGGAAGATACCTCTTCTGATAAAGAGAAGCTCAATGAAGTGAGGTCGCAAAACTAGTGTCACTAGTATCACATCAGTGACTCTTTCCTTAATAGAAAAGGACATAATAATAGGGAGCTTCCCTGGTGGTCCAGTGGGTAAAGAGTCCGCCTTGCAGTGCAAGGGGCACTGGTTCAATTCCTGGCCCGGGAAGATCCCACGTGCCATGGAGCTGCTGAACCAGCATGTCCAATTGCAAGCCAGTGCTCTGGAGTGCATGTGCCCAGAGCCAGTGATCTGCAGCGATACAGACCCATGTGATGGGAGGCCCACACAGGCTGAAGAATGAAGATGGATGGAAAATAAATAAGTAAAAAGTAAAAAAAAGAGGCCAAAATTAAAAAGAATAAAAAGAACACAATAATATTCCTCATATCAAATGCTTTTCACATCAGAGTCCCCATTCCAATGAAATGATCACTAATTAATTTTCATATGGAACCAAAGATAGAAAATAAACTTCAATGTCAAGAAAAATAAAAAGTCTGAGGATATCTCCTATTTTTGTCACAAAAAATGTATAAATCAAATCAAAGAGAAAAGCAGTCAGATCCTGAAATTTAGAGATAATGATGATAAAAAGAAATTCATAGGAAACAGGTAAACAGCAGCAGGTCCACAGCCCCATTCAGAGCCTGCACACTTGCTATTTTTGGTCTCAAAGTCTACCGTCTGTGAGCAATGGGGAAGTAATGCACAAGAGTGTGTAAAGCCAGATGGGCTATAAAAGGAAATGGCAAGCCTGTGGCAAATGGGAATTGTTGGTGCCAACCAAAGGCATGCAAATTTAAAATATATTTTTTTAAAGAGACTACTGAAAAATACACGAGTCGGTTTTGCCAAATACTGCCTATGGACTACTGGTTCACAACTCTCAATCCTTCTGTACTTCAAAGTTCTAGTCTAGTAGCTGCCATACCCCCCTACCCCAGGGGTCATTTATCAATGTACTGGGCAGAGATCAGGAAGTTGTTCAACATCCCACAATGCACAGGATAAACCCCTGTAACAAAGAATTATCTGGCTCTGAGGCGGAGGTGGGGGGATAAATTAGGACACTGGAATTGACACGTACACACTACTATACATAAACATAGATAACTAATAAAGACTTACTGTATGCCATATGGTACTCTACTCAATATACTGTAATGGTTTATATGGGAAAAAGACTTTGTATAAGAATAGACACTAGTGTATATATAACTGAATCACCCTGCTGTACACCTGAAAATAACACAACACTATAAACCAACTACACTTCAATAAAAATTAAAAAAAATATCTGGCCCCAAATGTCAACAGTACTGAGGTTGAGACACTCTGTTGTGGTCTCAGGTCATTCACAAAGGCTCTGTTGTCACCCTCTTTCTACTTGAATGCACCTCTTATCCAAATCTTACAAGAATGAAGATGGATGGAAAATAAATAAGTAAAAAGTAAAAAAGAGGCCAAAATTAAAAAGAATAAAAAGGAAACAATAATATTCCTCATATCAAATGCTTTTCACATCAGAGTCCCCATTCCAATGAAATGATCACTAATTAATTTTCATATGGAACCAAAGATAGAAAATAAACTTCAATGTCAAGAAAAATAAAAAGTCTGAGGATATCTCCTATTTTTGTCACAAAAAATGTATAAATCAAATCAAAGAGAAAAGCAGTCAGATCCTGAAATTTAGAGATAATGATGATAAAAAGAAATTCATAGGAAACAGGTAAACAGCAGCAGGTCCACAGCCCCATTCAGAGCCTGCACACTTGCTATTTTTGGTCTCAAAGTCTACCGTCTGTGAGCAATGGGGAAGTAATGCACAAGAGTGTGTAAAGCCAGATGGGCTATAAAAGGAAATGGCAAGCCTGTGGCAAATGGGAATTGTTGGTGCCAACCAAAGGCATGCAAATTTAAAAATATATTTTTTTAAAGAGACTACTGAAAAATACACGAGTCGGTTTTGCCAAATACTGCCTATGGACTACTGGTTCACAACTCTCAATCCTTCTGTACTTCAAAGTTCTAGTCTAGTAGCTGCCATACCCCCCTACCCCAGGGGTCATTTATCAATGTACTGGGCAGAGATCAGGAAGTTGTTCAACATCCCACAATGCACAGGATAAACCCCTGTAACAAAGAATTATCTGGCTCTGAGGCGGAGGTGGGGGGATAAATTAGGACACTGGAATTGACACGTACACACTACTATACATAAACATAGATAACTAATAAAGACTTACTGTATGCCATATGGTACTCTACTCAATATACTGTAATGGTTTATATGGGAAAAAGACTTTGTATAAGAATAGACACTAGTGTATATATAACTGAATCACCCTGCTGTACACCTGAAAATAACACAACACTATAAACCAACTACACTTCAATAAAAATTAAAAAAAATATCTGGCCCCAAATGTCAACAGTACTGAGGTTGAGACACTCTGTTGTGGTCTCAGGTCATTCACAAAGGCTCTGTTGTCACCCTCTTTCTACTTGAATGCACCTCTTATCCAAATCTGTAGAGACCGATTCAGACCTGCTGCTGGTAACATCCACATGTTAGTCTTGTCTCTGTATCTGGGTGTGGGTACCTTGTTTCCTCGCCCCTTATCTGAGAGCTCAATTAGACCAGATCGATTAGAAAAAGGCTTGTCACCAATTTAGAACTGGAACAATATACAGAGGAAGAAGAGCTATAATATAAGCTCAACTGATTCCTCCAACAGGAAACCTCAGATACATAGGAATCCCAGTAGTTTAATTTTGGGAGAAAATTGCGTCACCAAATCTAGTCCCATTTTCTACAATTTACAAATACTGTTCCAAAAGCCAAACCCTCCTCCCTTATATTGGGTCCTATTTCCTTTCCTTCTTAAAGCCCTTACTCCTACACTGATGTCCCTTTTTACTCTGCATCTCCAGTTTATCTGTCTTCTGGTTGTTTCTATCTCCCATGTTAAAAACCAAAGCAAATTCTCTAAATTGCATAGCCCTCTGTAACTAGTACCTCTTTCTCTTGCTCCATTTTACTGGGAGAATTCTCGAATAGCTTGTTCAAATCCCAAATCCCACTCCTGCCTTCCATGTCCCACACTAGGCTGCTGCATTTACACACTCCCACACTAGGCTGCTGCATTTACACACAGCAGTGACTCTGCTCTCAGAGACGACCAATACCACATGCAGTGTTTCCACCCTCATATGCCTCCACTTCTTGATGTGGAAGGAATATGCTTGAGACACTTTCTTCTCTGGGACTCGTAACATCACATTTCCTGTTTGCACTGACTGCCCGTAATCCTCTTTACCTCTTCCTCAGCTTGATCCCTGCAAGATGATGTGTTTCAGGGCTTTGTCCTGGCTCCTTCTCTTCTTTCTAGTTTCCCTAAATAGTTTTATTCATTATGGCTCTATATACTGGCTACATGTGTGTTTTACAAACTGCAGTGATCCACAATTAGAAATACACTTTGTAACACATTCACACACATATACATCCATGTGTCCATAAGTGAGTATATATGTGTATGCACACATACAAGTCAGTGTTTCATGAACATGTGTTTATCTTTATTGAGAAAGACATACTCTCATTGTTTCTATTTTAATTTGCTTTTGAGAAAAACACTGGTCATAGTCCAATACAGTAGTTTCAGGACCTAGTAATGTGCCACAGCTCACAGTGTGTGGCAAACTTACTAAGATAATGGCTCATAAATGTTTACTTCTCCTGCCTTAACCTTGTGAGTAAGATTAACCAATTTAGAACTGGAACAATATACAGAGGAAGAAGAGCTATAATATAAGCTCAACTGATTCCTCCAACAGGAAACCTCAGATACATAGGAATCCCAGTAGTTTAATTTTGGGAGAAAATTGCGTCACCAAATCTAGTCCCATTTTCTACAATTTACAAATACTGTTCCAAAAGCCAAACCCTCCTCCCTTATATTGGGTCCTATTTCCTTTCCTTCTTAAAGCCCTTACTCCTACACTGATGTCCCTTTTTACTCTGCATCTCCAGTTTATCTGTCTTCTGGTTGTTTCTATCTCCCATGTTAAAAACCAAAGCAAATTCTCTAAATTGCATAGCCCTCTGTAACTAGTACCTCTTTCTCTTGCTCCATTTTACTGGGAGAATTCTCGAATAGCTTGTTCAAATCCCAAATCCCACTCCTGCCTTCCATGTCCCACACTAGGCTGCTGCATTTACACACTCCCACACTAGGCTGCTGCATTTACACACAGCAGTGACTCTGCTCTCAGAGACGACCAATACCACATGCAGTGTTTCCACCCTCATATGCCTCCACTTCTTGATGTGGAAGGAATATGCTTGAGACACTTTCTTCTCTGGGACTCGTAACATCACATTTCCTGTTTGCACTGACTGCCCGTAATCCTCTTTACCTCTTCCTCAGCTTGATCCCTGCAAGATGATGTGTTTCAGGGCTTTGTCCTGGCTCCTTCTCTTCTTTCTAGTTTCCCTAAATAGTTTTATTCATTATGGCTCTATATACTGGCTACATGTGTGTTTTACAAACTGCAGTGATCCACAATTAGAAATACACTTTGTAACACATTCACACACATATACATCCATGTGTCCATAAGTGAGTATATATGTGTATGCACACATACAAGTCAGTGTTTCATGAACATGTGTTTATCTTTATTGAGAAAGACATACTCTCATTGTTTCTATTTTAATTTGCTTTTGAGAAAAACACTGGTCATAGTCCAATACAGTAGTTTCAGGACCTAGTAATGTGCCACAGCTCACAGTGTGTGGCAAACTTACTAAGATAATGGCTCATAAATGTTTACTTCTCCTGCCTTAACCTTGTGAGTAATGAACTTTAGGGCCCACACAACTGCCTTTGTTTCAACTCCACTTGGAGGTCAAATGGGCATTTCACAATTACCTTCTCAGAGAGAAAGAAGCCTTGATGCCTGAGCTCAAGGACCACCCACTCCTACCTCAGTATCCACATCTCAACAAATGGCTCCTCCCTCTCTACCCAACTGCCCCGGCCAGAAACCCAGGGGTCATTCTTGGCTCCTCTCGTTCCCTTTCCTTCCTCAGCAGGGCTTGGAAAACTGTAGCCCAAGGACTAAATAATGTTGGAACACAACCAATCCATTTGTTTCCATGTCATCTGCTGTGAGGGCAGAGGAGAGCAGCAGTATGGCCCACAAAGTGAAAATAAAGACCATCCAGGTCCTTCACAGAGAGAGTTTGCCAACCTTTATTCTGAGTCAACCTAGACTCAGTCTAGTGCTCTAGACTCTCCTAAACACTCCTCAACAGCCTCCCCAGTCCACAACTTTCCTGTGTATCCATGGCCATCACAAGAGTTTACACTGCAAACACCCTTCTCCAACAACCACAACGGCCTTAGTGGATCTCCCCTTGCACGCCAGCGTCTCTAAAATATATTTTTCACACATAAGCCAGAGGGGTTGTCTAAAAATGTTAACGAGATCTCATCCTTCCACTGCTTAAAACAAAACATCACACGGAAAATAAAATCTGAATTCCGGACCCTGACTGCTGGCCTCTGAAGGTCATAACCACTCTCTTTGCTCACCTTTCTTCAGCCACACTGTCCCTCATTCTAGTTCCTTCTTGGGGCCTTGGCATTAACTGCCCCTTGTTGCTGGAATGCCGTTTCCTTCCTGTGGTCACTCAAAGCGCGTCTCCTGATTGAAAGCAGCTCTCTTGGCCCTACTCCCCTTCACTCCATAACATTTCATTTAGCTTCTTCACAGCACATCTCTCTAGATGATATTTTTCTTCCTTATCTGATCATTTCTGTCCTTTTTCTCCTTTCTCTAGAATAAAAGTTCCATGAAATCAGAAGCAAACTTGTTTGTTTTGTTTGTGGATGATCTGTTCCGTTCCCAGAGCCTAGACAATGCCTGGTTCACAATGTTTATGAATGTGTCGCCCAAAAAGAAAAAAAAGGAACCTCTTTACATTCAAATGCAGCCCTGTAGGTAGAATGATTATTCTACAGCCTGCTGACCAACACAATAATTCTAACTTGAAATTCCTACACACTTCCAGAAAGCGGAGACAATGTCGCCACTCCTTAATGAGAATTGTACATCACATACATATTCATAATAAACAATGCACAGAAGTAAATAACTTGGTGCATTAAGTTTACATTCAATCACTAGGAAGATATTAGGTATAGCACGCTGGATTTAACAAGAGGACTCGACTTAACCGGGCTTCCCTGGTGGTCCAATGGGTAAAGAGTCCGTTTTGCAAGTGCAAGCGAAACTGTTTCGATCTCTGGCTGAGGAAGATTCCACGCGCCACAGAGCGGCTTGACCAGTGTGTCCTAGTGTGTCCAAATACGCGCCAGCGCTCTAGAGCGCGTGCGCCCAGAGCCGGTTATCTGCAACGAGAGAGGCAACTGCGACGGGAGGCCCACACAGGCCAAAGAATAAAGATGCATGAAAATAAGTGGATAAAAAATCAATGAAAAGAGGCCAAAATTTAAAAAAAAAAGTGTTTAAAAATTACTAGAAAAACCATAGGTAAGCAGGGAGGGAGGTCAATTAGTCTGAGATCCCGAGCCAGATGAATACACCAGGATGACATCAACATTTTCCTTTTCAAATAGAGGTCTGACAAACAGTAAGTTGCTGATAGCTTGTGTGGCAGATTATATATTGTTTTATATATAAGAATTTAAGATGAATTTTTCTTGTGTTACTGTTTCTTTCTCTTTTTACAGATACTTTATATGGCATGGCATGTTAGTCACTCAATCGTGTCTGACTCTTTGCGACCCCATGGACTTGAGCCCACCAGGTTCCTCTGTTCATGGAGTTTCCCAGTTAAGAATACTGGGCTGGTTTGCCATTTCCTTCTCAAGGGGATCTTCCTGACCCAGGGATCAAACCTCGGTCTCCTGCATTGCAGGCTGATTCTTTACCATCTAAGCTACTAGAGAAGTACTTGAAGATGCTTTACATAATAAAATAATTTAAATTAAGTTCCTTAACATTAGCCCGATAAGAAAAATGAGAGGCTTCCTGGCCAGGTTAAAAGTTGATGAACTGTCTAATCACCCAAGCACTAATTCTTAACAAGTGTTTCGTGTTTTCTGAGTCTCAATACCTTGTGACCCCCTAACATCCAGTTAACACATGTAGAGAGCTGAGAACAATACCTACACATGGAAAGAATTTAATAAACAGGACCTATTATTATTATTATCTGTATAAAAAGAAGTATATTAACCATGAAGTTGCTTTCAATTCCATATTTTTCTTCTATGAAAGGCATTAGAAATAAGAGAAACGTCACATGCAGGACATTCAACACAGTACTTTGGAGGGCAAAAATCATCAAACTCTCTAGAGCAGCACTGTTCAACAGCATTTCTATTAGGATGCAAAGGCTCTAAAACTGCCCTGTCCAGTATGGTACTGGCCACATGTGGTTCTTCAGTTCTTGAAATGTGGCCAGTTAAACGACATTTTACCTTGTATTTAATGCTATTTAATTAAATAGCCACATGTGCGTGTTGACTACTGCGCTAGAGCTGGAGCGCAGGTTTAATTGGACCAACATGATCCACTGCCATGAAATGAATACTTTTGCCATTTATCTATTTATTTAACTGAAGTAGAGTTGATTACCAATGTTGTGTTAGTTTCAGATACACAGCACAGTGATTCAGTTTATGTGTGTGTGTGTGTATGAGTGTATATATATATATATATATATATATATATATATATACACATATATATTGTCTTTCCAGGTGGCACAATTGTAAAGGATCTACCTGCCGATGCAGGAGATGCAAGAGACATGGGTTCCATCCCTGGATCAGGAAGATCCCTGGGTAGGAAATGGCAATCTACTCCAGTATTCTTGTCTGGAAAATTCCACAAACAGAAGAGACTGGTGGGCTATAGTTCATGGGGTTGCAAAAGAGTCAGGCAACTAACTGAGTGACTAAGTATACATACATGCACATATATATACATAAATACATATATGTATATATATATATTATTTTTCAAACTCTTCTTTCTTAAGGATATTACAAACTATTGAATATAGTTTCCTGTGGTATACAGTGGGTCCTTGTTATTTATCTACTTTATATATAGTAGTACATATCCATAAATGCCAAACTCCTAATTTATCCCTTCTCCTCTTTCCTCTTTGTTAATCAAACATTTGCTTTATATTCCTGTGGTTCTATTTCTATTCTGTATATAAATTCATTTGTACCATGTTTTCCCTGCCATTTAGAACAGCGTGACAGAAGGCATGGGCTCTGTAGGCCAACAAGTCTGAGTGGGAAGTCAGGCTATGTCACCTTCACGCTGTGTGGTTTTTGAGGTGGTTTGTCTCATGCTGCCTGTTTCCCCAGCCCTAACAATATGCACTCACCCCTCAAAGTTCTCCGCAGGATGATGAACATTTATGTAAAAAAACAGTCTGGCATTGATTCCTAGTTTTCCTACAGTACAGAAGTTATTTTGCAGACCTACCCAGTGCCAGGAGTGAATTTGGTTGTTAGGGATCAGATCATGATGGAGATCCAGCCCCTGCTCTCTTAGGGGACAGAGCAGAGCACGATGGCGCTGGACCCTGTTTTTTATGCAGTAGTCAGTGCGGGCTTCTCGGAGGAAAGGACCTTTGAGCTGAAGCCTGAAGCACAGGAGTGAGAGTGCCCTGTGGCTCTCTGTATGAAGAAATACACAGACAGAAGAAAGAACAGAGCTCAGCAGTGACACGGGTTTTTGGAGTTTCCTCTGAATGATGGGACATCACCCTGACACAAGCGGTGACTGGATCCAATTGACGTTAAATCACTCTAGCCGGAGAATGGACTACAGGAAGTACCGAGACCTGTTGCAAGGCCACAGCAAGGCCAGATGCCACATGATGGATGGTAGAGGCTGGGGAAGAGGTGGGGGGAATGACAGGATAGAGGAAGGGGAGGGGACGGGGTGTGCTGATGTGAATTCACAGGACTCGCCACCTCTATTAGGATACCAAGCTTCCCGCAACCTGAATTCTGCTTTCCGAGGCCCTGCAGCTCCACTGAACAGATTCAGGCAGTCAAACACTTAAGTGGTGCAATTTAAAACTCATTCTCCAGCCCGTGACCAGAGGCAAAGAGAAAAGAGGCACCAGATCACCCGGGTATAACTCTGCCGCGGAGCACAGCTCATTGCGGTTCTAATTATGATGGTTCTACACCACTTCAGACAGAGGAAAAACACACACACAAAAGAGCTAATGCTAATCATGTGCTTGGAAGATGAGATTAGATACTGCTTTCCCTATGTGGATCGATGACGATTTAATGAACTAAATATCATCGGTAAATTTGGATGAAAATTAAGTTGCATTAATTTGCCACGGACTTCAGACCTTGTTCATTCTTTTATGTGTAAGATGTACTCCTCAACAGTTATGGTATTGGAGCTTCTCATCTAAAAGCTAGGAAGCTGCTTAAAATACTGGGTAACGGATTTGTCTCTGGACGTAGAATCACTGTCTTCAAATCCTAGCTTGCACTAATCAGCTGTGTGACTCTGGGTAAATCAGTGAGCTTCTCTGAGTTATCAGGAGCCTTTCTTCTGAAGTGGACGTAGGGACTTCCTTGGTAGTCCAGTGGTTAAGATTTTGCCTTCAATTCAGGGGGTGCAGGTTTGATTCCTGGTCAGATCCCACATGCCTCGGGGCCAAAAAAACCAAAACATAAAAAAGAAGCAATATTGTAACAAATTCAGTAAAGACTTTAAAAATAAATAAATAAATAAAAATTTAAACGATTTCCTATTTTAAAAATCTTTAAAAGGGAGGTGAGGTTTTAATCAGGCTTCCCTGGTGGCTCAGCAGTAAAGAATCCGCCTGCCAATGTAGGAGACACAGGTTCGATCGCTGGGTCAGGAAGATTCCCTGGGGAAGCAAATGGCAACCCACTCCAGTAGTCTTACCTGGAAAACCCCCATGGACAAAGGAGCCTGGCAGGCTACAGTTCATGGGTCTGCAATAAGTCAAGACACAACTTAGCGACTAAACAAAAATAAAACAAGGTTTTAATCACCTCCTAAGGGCTCCAGAATTATGGTATGTAAAATGTTGAGGAAGGGAGGAATGGGCAAGATGTATGGAAAGAGTAACATGGAAACTTAGATTATCATATGTCAAATAGATAACCAGTGGGAATCTGCTGTAAGACTAAGGGAACTCAAACAGGGGTTCTGTAACAACCTAGAGGGGTGGGATGGGGAGGGGGAAGGAAGGGAAGTTCAAGAGGGAGGGAGCATATGTATACCTATGGCTGATACAGGTTGATGTGTGGCAGTAAACCACAAAACTCTGTAAAAAAATAAAAAAATAGGGCTTCCCTGGTGGTCCAGTGGATAAAGAGTTCACCTTGCAGTGCAAGGGGCACCAGGTCGATCCCTGGCCCAGGAAGATCCCACGATCTGCAGAGCGGCTGGACCAGTGTGTCCAATTATAAGTCAGCGCTCTGGAGAGCACGCACCCAGACCGGTGCTCTGCAATGAGTGAGGCCACTGCAATAGGAGGCCCACACAGGCCAAAGAATAAAGATGGATGAAAATGGATAAATAAAAAAACAATAAAAGAGGCCAAAATTTAAAGAAAAAAAAAAATATATAAAATGTTTAGAACCAACTCTGCCTGGCATATTATGGAAGGGTTTAGTGTTTTTCTTACAAGTGCTTTAACCAAGGAACAATTTCATACACGCTTCCCAACTAAACCAGAAATTTCCTTTTGCTTTATACTAAGCAAATTCAGCTGTGGAGTCCAACACCTACAACAAAAGCAATCCCTTCATTTTTCACCCCCTACCATTCACTGCCTTCATTTCCCACAGAGATCTGTTCAGAATCACACTGCAAATGGATGGTTCGAATGTGGTCACAACAATGGGATGCTATGGGGTTTTATTTAAGTGTGTTTGTACTGCGTGTACCATGGTAACAATTCTGGTACATATCATAATCAATAATATTTTTAACATTATCAATACTCTCACTACCACCATTTTCAGATTTGATTGTGGCCTCTTAACATCTTCTTTTTAATCTTTCTGAGGTTATGAGGAATGACTACGAAGCTATGCAATTAATTTCTAATGTGACATGTAGATGAAGTTGAATTTATCCAGCTGGTATTTACTGACACCTTAACACAAAACAGGCTTCCCTGACATCCAGGGATACAAAAGTACAAGTTGGATACAGTCCTGCCCTCCAGGAATCCTAGCATTTCATGACTTTATGTCCAGATTCTAAAATAATTTAGTGCCCTGACAAGAGCACTCCATATAACAAACATCACTTCTAATTCTGCTGTGATCAGCCAAAGCCACTCAAAAGAAGACCAGGTTTGTGCTCAAAAGAAGCACCGAAAGACCAAGTCCTCCCTTCCATTCTTCTCTGAAGTATAAAAATGTCAAATCTGGGAGCTGCAATGGACCTCAGCGAAGATAGAGAAATCTGTTGGTTAGAAATTGGACTTTAAAAGAAGAATATTACTTAGAAATGAAAACAACTGTTAAACTTCATAAACTTATTTTACTCCCAATTTATATGTCACAGAATCAAAATGAGAAGGACCCAGAAGCTGAGGAACCTAAAACTGATTACAATTTTGATTTTATATCAGAATTGCTGTTATGGATTCTAAAGAAAATACAGGTCTCTACACATTGTGCACTCAGATTAAGATTATGCAGGTATAGGATAAAACTTTTTTAAGAAAGATAGGGGCTTCCCTTGTGGCTCAGTGGATAAGGACCTGTCTGCCATTGCAGGAGACACAGGTTCGATCCCTGACCCAGGAAGATCCCACATACCACAGAGCAGCTAAACCCACACATCAACAAAGACCCAATACAGCCAAAAAATAAATAAATAAAATTAAAAGGTTTAAAAAAAAAAAAAAGAAAGATAAAAATAAGCTACCACACCCAGTGGCCTCTGATACTAGATGAGATCAATAAAACACCACTTATGTATCATCTGACTGTTTTTAGGTCAGGAATAGCACAAATGCTACTTTTTTTCAGATGACTTCCCTAAAGTCACAAAGGGAATAAAGGCAGGAGCTGGAATTTAAACTTGTATCATCTGACTCTCAAATCATGTGGTCTTTCCTCTACACATCAATGAGGTCATTGTTGGCATTAAATTAGAGTTAGAGGGGTCATCCTAAAGATGATGTAGGTTCAAAATATCCTTTTTTTTTTTTTTTAATATAAATGGATCTGAGGGCAGGAGTTGCAAAATTCAATGAGAGGTACACAGGAGCAATGGGCAGAGTTTGAACTAGAGGTAGACTCCTGAAACCCTCAGTTTAGCTGGGTGTTTTGTTTTGTTATGTTTTTTAAAATATCATTTAAAACAAGATGATTAAAAGGTGCTTGCTCTGAGGAAGAAAATCTATAAGAAACCTAGACAGTATGTTAAAAACCAGAGGCATCACTTTGTCAACGAAGGTCCACACAGTCAAAGCTATGGTTTTCCCAGTAGTCACGTGCAGATGTGAGAGTTGGACCATAAAGAAGGCTGAGCACTGAAGAACTGATGCTTTCGAATTGTGATGCTAGAGAAGACTCTTGAGTGTCCCCTGGACAGCAAGGAGATCAAACCAATCAATCCTAAAAGAAATCAACTCTGAATATTCACTGGAAGGACTGATGCTGAAGCTGAAGCTCTGGCCACTTGATGCAAAGAGCCGACTCACTGGAAAAGATCCTCATGCTGGGAAAGATTAAGGGCAGGAGGAGAGACGACAAAGGATGAGATGGTTGGATGGCATCACCGACTCAATGGAATGAGATTGAGCAAACTCAGGGATATAGTAAAGGACAGAAAGTCTGGCGTACTGAAGTCCATGGTGTCTCAGAGTCAGACATGATTGAGTGACTGAATAACAACAAAAACAAGATGATTTTTTTTTTTTTTTTTTGGCTGCACTAGATCTTAGTTGTAGCATCTAGTTACCTGAGCAGGGACTGAACCCGGTCCCTTCATTAGGAGTGTGGAGTCTTAACCGCTGGACCACCAGGGAAGTCTCCATTTCAGCTTTTTCTTCAATACATACTTTCTCTCAAACTAAAACACACGTTCTCTTCTTTCAAAAAATATTTCAAATCGTGTCTTGAACAGAGTATTCTGACTCCACCCTAATGAGATCTTGAAGAGCATCATACCTCCTACTAGGTATAAAAGCCAAATACATGAAATATACAGGGGCACAAGTAGTTATGCTACATATAGTAAAATCCCTTTTTAAAAGAAAAAAAAACCTTTATGGACCTAATTCTGCATCTTTTGTAAATTAAAAAAATTATTCAAAACAATAGTAATCACCTTGTAGCATGATTTTCCAAATACTTAAAAAAGACTTTACACTCACACTGGTTTCACACGATGGATTCTCTGAATGCAAATGTCTTTGAAAAATTAAGAAAAATAAAAGACTTTCTCCTGACTGGACAGCAGAGGGAGAAGGAGTGGACTGGCCAGGAAAAGACAGGGAGCCAGGCAAAGGAAGAAGGGGCTGCCCTTTAAAGAACTGGAGTGCCATCCAGCGGCACGGACTTGCTTACAGACGAGACACCTCAGTAACAAACAAATCAGTAATGATCCTAGTTGCCAGGGCAATGGAAGGACACCCTCAACAAACCCAAGCCTCACCTAGAAAACTGTCTCCAGAAATTCACAAGTGATATTTCAACCTCTGCTTATTTTCAGATTGGCAAGAGGCAGATGAAAAAAAAAATGCTAAAAACCAAAATCTTAACTGGAACATCTGATCTTAACCAGAACAAAGTCAAACATGAGTTTGGGAAAATAACAGTGAAAACCAAAACACAAATGTAGTTAAACTTTTCCCCAAAGTAGAAAAGATTCTACTTCTTTAAGGCACAGAAAGTGCCATCCTTGAGATATGAAACCCTGAGAATCAAGAAAGGTGTGGGCTTAATGAGTTTATCAATCTGCTTAGCAGAAGTTAAGACAGAAATGAGATTCATTAGAAAGAATTGGTGAAGTGGCCATTTACTTTCTCATTTAACCTAGCTGCTATCCTTATTGATCATCAAATCTTCTCATTTATGCCCCCATCATTCAAGAGGAATGATTAAAATGCCAGTCCTGATTCAAATAACTGATATATGGCAGAAACAAATACATATATATGCTTTCCAGAAAGATTAATAGTAGCTGGTGTTGGGTCTTAACGCTGGACCACCAGGGAAGTCTCCATTTCAGCTTTTTCTTCAATACATACTTTCTCTCAAACTAAAACACACGTTCTCTTCTTTCAAAAAATATTTCAAATCGTGTCTTGAACAGAGTATTCTGACTCCACCCTAATGAGATCTTGAAGAGCATCATACCTCCTACTAGGTATAAAAGCCAAATACATGAAATATACAGGGGCACAAGTAGTTATGCTACATATAGTAAAATCCCTTTTTAAAAGAAAAAAAACCTTTATGGACCTAATTCTGCATCTTTTGTAAATTAAAAAAATTATTCAAAACAATAGTAATCACCTTGTAGCATGATTTTCCAAATACTTAAAAAAGACTTTACACTCACACTGGTTTCACACGATGGATTCTCTGAATGCAAATGTCTTTGAAAAATTAAGAAAAATAAAAGACTTTCTCCTGACTGGACAGCAGAGGGAGAAGGAGTGGACTGGCCAGGAAAAGACAGGGAGCCAGGCAAAGGAAGAAGGGGCTGCCCTTTAAAGAACTGGAGTGCCATCCGCGGGCACGGACTTGCTTACAGACGAGACACCTCAGTAACAAACAAATCAGTAATGATCCTAGTTGCCAGGGCAATGGAAGGACACCCTCAACAAACCCAAGCCTCACCTAGAAAACTGTCTCCAGAAATTCACAAGTGATATTTCAACCTCTGCTTATTTTCAGATTGGCAAGAGGCAGATGAAAAAAAAAATGCTAAAAACCAAAATCTTAACTGGAACATCTGATCTTAACCAGAACAAAAATCAAACATGAGTTTGGGAAAATAACAGTGAAAACCAAAACACAAATGTAGTTAAACTTTTCCCCAAAGTAGAAAAGATTCTACTTCTTTAAGGCACAGAAAGTGCCATCCTTGAGATATGAAACCCTGAGAATCAAGAAAGGTGTGGGCTTAATGAGTTTATCAATCTGCTTAGCAGAAGTTAAGACAGAAATGAGATTCATTAGAAAGAATTGGTGAAGTGGCCATTTACTTTCTCATTTAACCTAGCTGCTATCCTTATTGATCATCAAATCTTCTCATTTATGCCCCCATCATTCAAGAGGAATGATTAAAATGCCAGTCCTGATTCAAATAACTGATATATGGCAGAAACAAATACATATATATGCTTTCCAGAAAGATTAATAGTAGCTGGTGTTGGGTTACTGAGTGAAGATGTACAAACTTTCTATCTGATACATAAATCAAACACAAGGCATATAGCATATTTTAAAGACTGCTGATGTTACAGTGATTTTAAATTAGTCAAGTTCTGGAATAAACTATGCAGATGTTGACTAATGTGGTAATATATTCTGGAGCTTCTCTCATTACTTTAATGTTATAAAATGTAATGGCATTAACCAAAAGAAGGTCTGAGGAATTAAGAGAGAAAATAAACATACTTGAAATCAAGGGGTATTTTTTTTTGTCCATATTTCATCGATGACTAGTCTGAATACTTCCATTGTATTTCACTGTAGTTAACGGTGCTTTAACATGCTTCCCTGTATACTCTTCTTAAAAACTTTTTTATTTATTTCAATTTAATTTTATTATTGGAGAATAATTGCTTTACAATGTTGTGTTAGTTTCTACTGTACAACAAAGTAAATCAGCCAGGGGTATGGTTTTATAATGATCTGCGTGCTAGCTTGGGCAAATTCATTACAATATAGTTAATAATTAATCATGGAACCATTATTAATGGTTCCGTTAACCATGTTGTAATTTAGTAGATAACAATGAGACTTAATTTTTTGGTCCCTTTAAAAGTGAACTGAAAAGGAAAGAAAAACTGAACAAAATTATTAAAGAAAGGAAGGGTCAGATAAATGAAGGAGAGCAGAGTGATTTGTCCTGCCAAAGGAGCAGTGGCTTCAATCAGAGATGCCCCGAGGTAGCAAAAAATGTTTACTTATTTCCAAGTTGCTGGCCACTCACACCAGCAATTATTCAAAAATCAGCAGTATTCAGAGTTAGGTAGGGCAGAGCACAAACCAAAGAATCCAGGAGAACTTCTCAATCCTACTGTTGGCTGGTACCTTCTTACCTTTCAGGGACGTGGTGAATGTGACCCAAGAGGCACAGGTAGGTTTGAAAAGTGCTTTGTAAACTGCTAACTTGCTCGTGAGTGCCAGGTACTGTCATCCTCTGCCCCCTCCCACTCCTAATCCTCAACCTCAAGTCACTTCCTGCAACATTTTGGTCACTGTTTAACATGCAACTATCTGTGAGGTCAAGAAGAGACTATAGACTATAAAATATCACTGGTGCAAACAACTCTTTAAAACACAAAATCTGCAAATGGATTTTATACTTGTTCAAGAAGGGTAAACTGAGCATTATAATTCACACAGACAGTTCTAAATTCTGGATTTCCTTCCAACCCCAATCATTTTGATCACAGAACACATGGTTTCATGAGAGCCCAAGATGGTGGCTGTTGCAACATAAACAAGGTTTTCTATCTCAGTGAAACAAGGAGGAAACAAAAGTGTGGTTCCTGATCTCTTTTCAGAGGGTCAGAACACCCCGCATGAAACATGACATGTTGGCAAGGGCCAGAGGAACCACCATCCCAGGCCGGTTGTGAGAGGTGACCAATCAAAATAAGTTACAAACACCGTCCCGGGAGCAAGACATTTGAATATGTGGAAAATATTTCTCGGTGTGAAGTCCTGAGAATTCTAGCGGGCTGGGGAAGGCTGGGGTGGGGTGTTTCTGGCAAGAGAAAGTTAATTTTATTATTGAGAATAATTGCTTTATTTAGATAAAAATCCTGGACGTGCTAGCTTGGGCAAATTCATTACAATATAGTTAATAATTAATCATGGAACCATTATTAATGGTTCCGTTAACCATGTTGTAATTTAGTAGATAACAATGAGACTTAATTTTTTGGTCCCTTTAAAAGTGAACTGAAAAGGAAAGAAAAACTGAACAAAATTATTAAAGAAAGGAAGGGTCAGATAAATGAAGGAGAGCAGAGTGATTTGTCCTGCCAAAGGAGCAGTGGCTTCAATCAGAGATGCCCCGAGGTAGCAAAAAATGTTTACTTATTTCCAAGTTGCTGGCCACTCACACCAGCAATTATTCAAAAATCAGCAGTATTCAGAGTTAGGTAGGGCAGAGCACAAACCAAAGAATCCAGGAGAACTTCTCAATCCTACTGTTGGCTGGTACCTTCTTACCTTTCAGGGACGTGGTGAATGTGACCCAAGAGGCACAGGTAGGTTTGAAAAGTGCTTTGTAAACTGCTAACTTGCTCGTGAGTGCCAGGTACTGTCATCCTCTGCCCCCTCCCACTCCTAATCCTCAACCTCAAGTCACTTCCTGCAACATTTTGGTCACTGTTTAACATGCAACTATCTGTGAGGTCAAGAAGAGACTATAGACTATAAAATATCACTGGTGCAAACAACTCTTTAAAACACAAAATCTGCAAATGGATTTTATACTTGTTCAAGAAGGGTAAACTGAGCATTATAATTCACACAGACAGTTCTAAATTCTGGATTTCCTTCCAACCCCAATCATTTTGATCACAGAACACATGGTTTCATGAGAGCCCAAGATGGTGGCTGTTGCAACATAAACAAGGTTTTCTATCTCAGTGAAACAAGGAGGAAACAAAAGTGTGGTTCCTGATCTCTTTTCAGAGGGTCAGAACACCCCGCATGAAACATGACATGTTGGCAAGGGCCAGAGGAACCACCATCCCAGGCCGGTTGTGAGAGGTGACCAATCAAAATAAGTTACAAACACCGTCCCGGGAGCAAGACATTTGAATATGTGGAAAATATTTCTCGGTGTGAAGTCCTGAGAATTCTAGCGGGGCTGGGGAAGGCTGGGGGTGGGGGTGTTTCTGGCAAGAGAAAGAAGAAAGCCAACAGTCCCAAGATTTATTTAGAAAACACCACTTCCCTGAGATCCTTAACTACTTCACTAAAATGTGGGTATAATGAGATGCTTTTAATATGACTAGTGGAACTACTGTTCCCACCAAGTATAAATAATCACATACTCATTCATTCATTCATTATCTATTCATTCATGAACACCTAGCAGGAGTCAGGTACTGTGTTAAATGCCGCGGAAACAATCATTAACATGTAAACAGCAGCTTTGGTTTTATAGATCTTAACTTCTAATGAAAAAGGGAGAGTAACAAACAAAAATAAGAAACTGTACAGAACTTGTGATAATAATGATCGTGATAAAAGCTAACAAGAAATGGGGTTGATGTAGTAGGGATTACTCAAGACTGCTGGACACTACTTCAGATAAGTAATCAGGGAAAGCCCTCTCTCAGGAGGAGCCTTGAATGAGACTGACCCAAACTAGTGAAGAATTGAGGAGAAGTCTTCCTAGCAGTGGAAACAGAAAATGCAAAGGCCCTGAGACAGAAGGGCTTAGAGCACTGAAGGTGCCACAAGGCAAAAACCAGGTGCCCAAGCACAGTGAAGAAGGGAGAGGAGTGTGAGATCAGGCTGGAAGAGCAGTTGAGAGCCACATTTCACAGGCACACTGTGCAGACCACGTTCAGGAGACATACAGGATCAAGCTTTTCAAATCTTAATGGGGTTTAAAAGGCACAATATGATATGCATTTAAAGGAAACTGAAACAGAGCAGGACCCTATGATCCTTTCCCTCCATGTTCTCCACCTGCCTTTTGTCTGTAGAAAAACTTCAGTCAAAGCTTAAGTTTAATCAGAGAAGTGAGAAAATACAGAAGCAAAGGAAAACAGTCAAACAGAACCAAAAAAATGTTAGTTTAGTCACTAAGCAAAGTCAGGGACCTTGAGGTCCTTCTGAATGGCCACAGATAATATTTGGATCACACTGTTTGAACTGTCTTGCAGATACTGAAGCCCCCAGCAGGTGGAATAAGCTAACTACCTGACAACCAGAATGTAGCCATGACATAAACTGCCACAATCCCAAGCACTGGCCTTAAATAAACAGGAACAAACTGACCCTGGAACTGAGAACTAACTGCATTTGAAACAAGATGACACTGTTCAGACCATTGGACGACCAATCTTAAGACAACTGTGTTCTTTCCACATGCAGCCCCTTCTCTCTGCCTATGCACCTCCTCCCTCTGAACTGGCCTTTGGACATGAGTCCACCCTCCTTCTGAGGCTGCCCGCCTCCAAAATAAAGCAAACTTTCTTTTCCACCAGCCTTACATTTTTATTGGCTTTAAAGCCGAGAGCAGCTGGAACCCACTTTCAGCAACAGGATCACTCTAGCTGTGCCCTTTGTATAAACTCATAACATATAAACATAACCTTTATTTTAAAGAGGCTAGATAGCATTTGGAGAAATCAGGAGGCATTTGGAATCCATTTCCCAATATTTAAATAAAAATGGTCTTAAATGACTGGAGTGAAGGACAGGACAGACAGCCCGGCATGCTGCAGCCCAGGGGATCACAATGAGTAGGATACGACTAACTGACTGCACCACCACAAAAGAAGTAGACATTTAGGAAGACCCCCAAAGCCACCGAATTACCAGGTACAATGGATTTAAAGTCAAAAAAATGGAAAGAAAATAAATTTGCATACCTCCTCGCTGCACCAATAATGTGACCTCACTTCCTTTTGGACATTCGATCAGCATGTCCACGACTTGGTTGTGAGTCAGAGCCTGTACGTTCTTCTTATTAACTTCCACTATAAGATCCCCTTCTTTCAGGCCTCGGCACCTGGGACTGTCGACAATCTGTTTCACTCTTTGGCCGCCACCCCCAGGACTGTCTGCAATAGTGAAACCAAAGCCCATTGGTCCTTTGACTATATGAACAGTTATGAGCTCCGGCTGAGTGGCTATGGATGAAGCCAAAGAGACAGTGTCATTGGGGTAACCATGGGAACCATTTGAAGCTACGTCCGCGGGGCTGCTTGGTCTGGCGTCCTTCATGCTGTTAACTTTGCCTGTTTTACTACTGTGACTAGCTGGCGAGTCATAGGTCTCCTGCCCATTCACGATAATTGGTTCTTTATCCAAAATGGCCACCGAAGTCACTAAACTTGTGTTGGGGTCATCTGGGTCAAAAGGCAATGGATAACCACGGCAAAGTTCAAGGTCCACGCTGGCACCAATAGGAATGGACTGGAAGATTTTCACAACTTGCGCATGCGTGTGTCCCAAAACACAGGTGTCATTTACACTCACAATTACATCTCCTGCAAAAGAATAGGGGAGTTAAAAAAAAGTTCTATCAATTTTATTACTATAACAATCCTACCAATAAGAAGCTGACTTGAAATCAGATTTGGGGGTGGTACTGCAAGGCACAAAAAGACTGCTTCTATTACTTCATTTATGCTAACAAGGCATTCTTGTAGCATTTAGTGTTAATGGGAATATAATGATCATTGAAAGAACATTGGAGTTTTCTTTTAAAAAAACTTCTCACTGCACAAAACCAAGTTGAGAATTCATTTATTCAAATGAATCCACATTTTTAGTAAATTACTGCTTTACTATACCCAGCAGTACCTTAACAGTTCCCCCAAATGGGAAGATGTTAAAAAAGCTTCAAAGCTTATCATCTATACCAGGGAACACCTTTACATAGTACAGGAACCTTGCTCATGTGCCAAGGTTTTTAAAGGGCAATTATACACTCAAGAAATCATGGTGCTGCCCAGTCCTGACCACACAGGACAGTGTGGCGTCTCATACCTGTTTCCATCTTGCCGTCCAGGGCGGCGGGACCATCTAGGACCAAGCTCTTGATCTGCAGAAACTCATCAGGTTCATCCCCTCCAACAACTGTGAAGCCAAAGCCACGACTACTTTTCCTCAGCTTCGTGTGAATAAACTTGCCTTTCAACTCGGAAGGGTTTCGTGTAAAAAAGGGTTTGCCTGGATCAAAATAAGATGTGTAAGGAACGTCACCGTGAGTGAAAATATGAAGTAAATAAGAAATGATAGAAGGTACAGCTAACTCTCCAAGCTCCTGTGGTGGGGCATGTGGGAACAAAGGTGTCTCAAGAAAGTCCTTCTTGATTTCAGTTATAATGGAGTTCCTAGATCCTTCTGTGTAATGAGGGGGCTAGGGTTCATTGTATGTCAGCATGAAGATCAAAAGAAAATCTAAGGATGACATTGGTATCCACTGTTTGACACAGATCTTTGGTCTTCTTTCATGTAGTCTGGCAGCAACTGAGCTGCCATGAGGCCCTTCAGAAAAAAAGAAATGGGTTCTCTGCTTTGTGTTTTTTGCTCTGTTGTAGTTTATATTTTTTTACTGGGCTTCCCTGGTGGCTTAGACAGTAAAGAATCCATCCATAATGCAGGAATCCTGGGTTGGATCCCTGGCTCAGGAAGATCCCCAAGAGAAGGGAATGACTACCCATTCCAATATGCTTATCTGGAAAACTCCATGAACAGAGGAGGGGCCCCCATTGCCAATATTGGTTAATGGAATATAATGATCATTGAAAGAACATTGGAGTTTTCTTTTAAAAAAACTTCTCACTGCACAAAACCAAGTTGAGAATTCATTTATTCAAATGAATCCACATTTTTAGTAAATTACTGCTTTACTATACCCAGCAGTACCTTAACAGTTCCCCCAAATGGGAAGATGTTAAAAAAGCTTCAAAGCTTATCATCTATACCAGGGAACACCTTTACATAGTACAGGAACCTTGCTCATGTGCCAAGGTTTTTAAAGGGCAATTATACACTCAAGAAATCATGGTGCTGCCCAGTCCTGACCACACAGGACAGTGTGGCGTCTCATACCTGTTTCCATCTTGCCGTCCAGGGCGGCGGGACCATCTAGGACCAAGCTCTTGATCTGCAGAAACTCATCAGGTTCATCCCCTCCAACAACTGTGAAGCCAAAGCCACGACTACTTTTCCTCAGCTTCGTGTGAATAAACTTGCCTTTCAACTCGGAAGGGTTTCGTGTAAAAAAGGGTTTGCCTGGATCAAAATAAGATGTGTAAGGAACGTCACCGTGAGTGAAAATATGAAGTAAATAAGAAATGATAGAAGGTACAGCTAACTCTCCAAGCTCCTGTGGTGGGGCATGTGGGAACAAAGGTGTCTCAAGAAAGTCCTTCTTGATTTCAGTTATAATGGAGTTCCTAGATCCTTCTGTGTAATGAGGGGGCTAGGGTTCATTGTATGTCAGCATGAAGATCAAAAGAAAATCTAAGGATGACATTGGTATCCACTGTTTGACACAGATCTTTGGTCTTCTTTCATGTAGTCTGGCAGCAACTGAGCTGCCATGAGGCCCTTCAGAAAAAATGAAATGGGTTCTCTGCTTTGTGTTTTTTGCTCTGTTGTAGTTTATATTTTTTTACTGGGCTTCCCTGGTGGCTTAGACAGTAAAGAATCCATCCATAATGCAGGAATCCTGGGTTGGATCCCTGGCTCAGGAAGATCCCCAAGAGAAGGGAATGACTACCCATTCCAATATGCTTATCTGGAAAACTCCATGAACAGAGGAGCCTGGCTTGCTACAGTCCATGGGTTTGCAAAGAGTCGGACATGAATGAGCAACTATGGCTTCCGATATGTTGCCTTGGGCTTGGCTTCCACTTGTAGAACCAATTAAGCAAAAAGTTTAGCTTTCAATCAAACAGAAAACATATGGTTACAAAGAATAACTGGATAAAGATGGAGAATCATGGGACTTGTTTGTCCAGTGGTTAAGAATCCACTTGCCGATGCAGGAGACACAGGTTGGATTTCTGGTCCACGAAAATCCCACATGCCTTAGAGCAACTAAGCCCATGCATAACAACTAACTGAGCCTATGCTCCAGGGCCCAGAAATTGTAACTACTGAGTCCATGGAACACAAGCACTGAAGCCCACACACCCTGCTGTCCTCAACAAAAGAAGCCACCTCAGTGAGAAGCCTGCACACTGTAACTAGAGTGTAGCCCACACTCGCTGCAACTAGAGAAAACCCTCGCACAGAATCAAGACTTGCACAGCTAAAAACATTATCTTAAAAATGAAAAAGAGTCACAACTGTACTTTGAATGGAATTCTAAAGTCAACTAATTTTCCTGCCCATTTGCATCTTTTAACAGTTTGTGAAACTGCCTAGGTATGTTCACTTCTAAAATTTAATGTTTTTTAAAAAGGTTAAAACGTGGCTTACAATATTTAAGGAAAAAAACCACAAAATTTAAATGAAACAAAAGCGTTACTAACAAGAGCCATACGGCTCCAAATTCAGTTGTCTCATTTAAAATAAATTAACAGATATACAGCTTCCTAACATGCTACCTAAGGTTTTAATGAGTTTTCTTGATGACATTCATAAATAACATTTTGTACACAAAGCCACAATTTTGAGTTTGGCCACTTCTCTGTCATTGAGAAACTCAATGGCATTTCCCTGATTATCCCAATGTAGTGAACATCATTCTATACTCATACTTTTTCAACTTTCCTAATTATACTTCTCCTGGCCCTGACACAGCTTCCCCATCTGCCCTATTACTTTCCTACCAAAAATGGTATACAAAGAAAAGGAAGAAAAAGTCTCCATATACCCTTGCACTAGAAGGTTGGCACCCAGGAAGGAAAGTTATTTTTGGTTAGCTATATCTAAAAGGTCTTTTTAAAAAGGTCTCTAGGCACACATACAATTTTTAATTGCACATTTCAAAAGTTTCTGGTTCTTAAGAAGGCTCTTTTAAATTGTCTGGAGTCACAGGTCTGCTCAGTAAGATCCTCCTCTCAAGAGCAGTCCCAAGGCTGGTTGGAAGCAGGACAAACTACAGTCCTGTCACTATGGCTAAAGAAAGGCAAGACCTAGCAGGATTCACCATGCAGAGCTGTCTGCCAAAGCACCAGGGAGGGGATGTCAAGCGCAGCCAGGGCTTGTACTGAGAGAGTTGTCATGGCAATTGTTAAATGGAAAACAGAGAACTGTTCAGATAACCCTCAAAGTTTCCTTTACAAAATATGCAAAGAGCAGCTATTCTTTTTTCTTCTTTGGGCTATTGTGAGTTTTCACTGTTGCTCAACAAAAGAAGCCACCTCAGTGAGAAGCCTGCACACTGTAACTAGAGTGTAGCCCACACTCGCTGCAACTAGAGAAAACCCTCGCACAGAATCAAGACTTGCACAGCTAAAAACATTATCTTAAAAATGAAAAAGAGTCACAACTGTACTTTGAATGGAATTCTAAAGTCAACTAATTTTCCTGCCCATTTGCATCTTTTAACAGTTTGTGAAACTGCCTAGGTATGTTCACTTCTAAAATTTAATGTTTTTTAAAAAGGTTAAAACGTGGCTTACAATATTTAAGGAAAAAAACCACAAAATTTAAATGAAACAAAAGCGTTACTAACAAGAGCCATACGGCTCCAAATTCAGTTGTCTCATTTAAAATAAATTAACAGATATACAGCTTCCTAACATGCTACCTAAGGTTTTAATGAGTTTTCTTGATGACATTCATAAATAACATTTTGTACACAAAGCCACAATTTTGAGTTTGGCCACTTCTCTGTCATTGAGAAACTCAATGGCCTTTCCCCTACTATCCCAATGTAGTGAACATCATTCTATACTCATACTTTTTCAACTTTCCTAATTATACTTCTCCTGGCCCTGACACAGCTTCCCCATCTGCCCTATTACTTTCCTACCAAAAATGGTATACAAAGAAAAGGAAGAAAAAGTCTCCATATACCCTTGCACTAGAAGGTTGGCACCCAGGAAGGAAAGTTATTTTTGGTTAGCTATATCTAAAAGGTCTTTTTAAAAAGGTCTCTAGGCACACATACAATTTTTAATTGCACATTTCAAAAGTTTCTGGTTCTTAAGAAGGCTCTTTTAAATTGTCTGGAGTCACAGGTCTGCTCAGTAAGATCCTCCTCTCAAGAGCAGTCCCAAGGCTGGTTGGAAGCAGGACAAACTACAGTCCTGTCACTATGGCTAAAGAAAGGCAAGACCTAGCAGGATTCACCATGCAGAGCTGTCTGCCAAAGCACCAGGGAGGGGATGTCAAGCGCAGCCAGGGCTTGTACTGAGAGAGTTGTCATGGCAATTGTTAAATGGAAAACAGAGAACTGTTCAGATAACCCTCAAAGTTTCCTTTACAAAATATGCAAAGAGCAGCTATTCTTTTTTCTTCTTTGGGCTATTGTGAGTTTTCACTGTTGCCACAGGCTCTTCTCTAGTTGCAGGGAGTTGGAGCTACTCTTTAGTTGAGGTGAGCAGGCTTCTTGTTGCAGTGACATCTCTTGTTGTGGAACTCGGGCTCGAGGGCTCACGGGCTTCAGTAGTTGCAGCACATGGGCTCAAGAGTTGCGGCTCTGGGGCTCTAGAGCACAGGCTCCATAGTTGTGGCTCAAAGGCTTAGTCACTCTGCAGCAGGTGGGATCTTCCCGGATCAGGGCTCCAACTCGCATCTCCTGCATTGGCAGGCAAACTCTTTACCACTGAACTAACAGGGAAGCCCAAGCAGCTATTCTTGAGGCAGAGGTTACTAGGGAGAGCGTGAAGGCAAACACATTTCATGTATGCAAACGCATTGACAGCCATCAATTTCTCAGTGAGATATTCTCTGTCCCCTTAACATGCTTTATTTTTTGTCCTTAGCATTTATCTCCATCCTTTACGGTATGCATCTTACTCACTGGTTGGGGGTTTTATCTCCTTCCCCCCAATCCCTTGCAATTTCATAAGGATTTCTGTTTGTATGTCCAGAGTATAAATAAAACAGGACCTGTTTCATTGTGTGCTCCAAAAACGTGGGGTGAATGAACGAATGAATAAAGAGCACACAGAAATGAGATTTAATGTGTCTTTGAAAAAGCTGAAAGAGGTGGCTGGGTGTGCAAGGCTTACCCTGATTAAAGGCAAAAAAAGTTAGAAAATGTCTAGGCACACATACAATTTTAATTGCACATTTCAAAAGTTTCTGGTTCTTAAGAAGGCTCTTTTAAATTGTCTGGAGTCACAGGTCTGCTCAGTAAGATCCTCCTCTCAAGAGCAGTCCCAAGGCTGGTTGGAAGCAGGACAAACTACAGTCCTGTCACTATGGCTAAAGAAAGGCAAGACCTAGCAGGATTCACCATGCAGAGCTGTCTGCCAAAGCACCAGGGAGGGGATGTCAAGCGCAGCCAGGGCTTGTACTGAGAGAGTTGTCATGGCAATTGTTAAATGGAAAACAGAGAACTGTTCAGATAACCCTCAAAGTTTCCTTTACAAAATATGCAAAGAGCAGCTATTCTTTTTTCTTCTTTGGGCTATTGTGAGTTTTCACTGTTGCCACAGGCTCTTCTCTAGTTGCAGGGAGTTGGAGCTACTCTTTAGTTGAGGTGAGCAGGCTTCTTGTTGCAGTGACATCTCTTGTTGTGGAACTCGGGCTCGAGGGCTCACGGGCTTCAGTAGTTGCAGCACATGGGCTCAAGAGTTGCGGCTCTGGGGCTCTAGAGCACAGGCTCCATAGTTGTGGCTCAAAGGCTTAGTCACTCTGCAGCAGGTGGGATCTTCCCGGATCAGGGCTCCAACTCGCATCTCCTGCATTGGCAGGCAAACTCTTTACCACTGAACTAACAGGGAAGCCCAAGCAGCTATTCTTGAGGCAGAGGTTACTAGGGAGAGCGTGAAGGCAAACACATTTCATGTATGCAAACGCATTGACAGCCATCAATTTCTCAGTGAGATATTCTCTGTCCCCTTAACATGCTTTATTTTTTGTCCTTAGCATTTATCTCCATCCTTTACGGTATGCATCTTACTCACTGGTTGGGGGTTTTATCTCCTTCCCCCCAATCCCTTGCAATTTCATAAGGATTTCTGTTTGTATGTCCAGAGTATAAATAAAACAGGACCTGTTTCATTGTGTGCTCCAAAAACGTGGGGTGAATGAACGAATGAATAAAGAGCACACAGAAATGAGATTTAATGTGTCTTTGAAAAAGCTGAAAGAGGTGGCTGGGTGTGCAAGGCTTACCCTGATTAAAGGCAAAGTTAGAAAATGTAGAAATCTGTCTGGCAGTTAATCTGAATAATTTTTTTTAAAAGTCATTAGCATATTTTGAGTTTAGAATGGTTTCAGCTTAAAAGAGACATGAAGACTTTGAAATTACACCACTGACTCTCTGTTTCAACATTTAACTGGGGAGGGAAGATCAGAAGGTTTCACATTTATGCACATTTTTTTTACGAGTTATATATGCGTGGGTCATCAGTAACTGTAGCTTTGGAGAAGCACTTTTCTATAGACAAGCAGTGTGTGGAGCTCTCTGCTGCATCCTTGTGGCACAAGTAATTTTCTAAGAGATGCTAGCCAGCTAACTAGTCTCGTCTGTTGTAAGATCAGGTTATGTGTGAGGGTCACCTGGATAGCTTTTTAAAATTATACTCATTTCTTGGGCCTGCCTTGGACTAAAAATCTATTCTTGAACAACCTGTAGGTGCTTACTTTTCTGGCAAGTTGACATTATTCGTGATACTAGTGTCTGAATATCCTAGACCAGTGTTGCACCAGAGCACTTTCTATGACTAAGGAAATGCTCTGTATCTGCACTGTCCAATATGGCAGCTGATAGTTCCACGAGGCTCTTGAGCCCTTGAAGTGTGGCTAGTGGAAACAATAATCTTAAATTTTGATTCTTTACTTGTAATTAACTTGAATTTAAATGGCAACAGGTACTCAGTAGCATCCAAACTGGATGGCACAGACTAAGACGATCCAGTGAGGATTCTCACAAACTAAATAAATAAATAAAGACAAAAAGGTTTTAAGTCAAAGGTTAAACTATTCCTAAGGACATCCAGGGTTTAAATCTGTGCTCTACTACTTCCTGGCTGCGTGGCTGTGGCTAAGTTACTTAACCTCCCTCTGGCTGCATGCTGGATGTGTAAGTGGAGGTAATAAGGGTACTGATCTCACTATTCCATTATAGTTGTGAGGAAGAACAGGGACAGATAACATAGGTAAAGTGCTTAGAGAGGTGCCGGGTGCATAAAAAGAGCTCAACACATGTAGGTCATTATTTTAATGATAGTGGTGGTAAAACGGGTAGATGAAGGGCTAGCTGTAAAAATCTCTGCACATAAACAGATATTTTCCAAGAGCAAATCTCTTTATTTAAAGTTACCATTTTGGGAAATGAGAAATACACTCTTGATCAGAGGAAAGTTCAGTTGAACAGTGAACTCAGAAAAATTAACACCAAACAATCTAGCCCTATTAGCTAAACAGCTTCTTCCTGAGAGTGCTGTTAGGAAGACAGACCAAGATGTTTAACCAGCACGCAAGGAACTCAGAGTTGTAACCTATGATGAGAACACCCAATTTCATTTCTCTCACAACTGCAGTTTGGAATCAAAGAGTACGGATTTGAATTGACTTATTTGTTATCAGTTATATTTCAAAGGTCGTGAAAATTTTGAAAGACAAGAATCAATATAGAGACTATAGAATACAAGGGTTTTAAGAATAACGATGACTGGATCCCACAAGGGAGTTCAGTGAGCCTCTCCCAAACCCCAACCACTAGGGGACCCAAGAGGATTAAAGAAGAAAAGAAAAAGAAAACCCAAAAGAGATGAATCTGAGAGTTTCTAATACAGATCAATACCAACTGTACTCTTAACTGACTTGGTACACTAAGCATTTGAGACCCAGAATCTGAAACTTTAAAGTTTTAATTTATTTAATCTTTAGAGATTAAATAGTTCTTTAAGGAAGCTAGGCAAGGTATCATGGATAGAAATACATTATTTCACAGAATAATAAATTTAGCAGAGACAATTAAGTCTAGTTCAGGGTATCCTACAGTGGAAAGAAAAAAGAAAGTCTGCTTCCATGAGATTTAAAATCTGAAGAGGAAACTGTTGTTAAAAATTGAACACAAATGGGCTTCCCCTGGTGGTCCAGTGGATAAGGACACTGCCTTGCAGTGCAAGGGGCGCCGGTTCAATCCCTGGCCTGGGAAGATCCCACGTGCCGCGGAGCGGCTGGACTGATGTGTCCAATCACCGAACCGGAGCTCTGGAGCGCATGCGCCCAGAGCCAGTGCTCTGCAACGACAGACGCCACCGCGATGGGAGGCCCGCAGGAGCCAAAGAACAAAGACGGATGAAAACAGATAAATGAAAGACCAATAGAAGTGGCCCGCCTGCTCCCCTCCCTCCCCAACCCGATCCCTGCCCAAAAAAAATAAATAAAAATAAATAAATCTTTCAAAAAAAAAAAAAACTGAACACAAATGAATACTAATTTATCTATAAACAAGAAGTTTGAGGTGGGAAGAGTGAATATGACAGGGAATCCAACAAAAATATCAGATGAATAGAAGTCAGCAAAGCAAAGACTGGGAGGAAAAGACAACTGCAAACAAGGAAGAGCACATGCAAAGACCCTGATATGGTCTCTAGTTTTGCTGATCCAAGGAACTAACAAGACGTTCAAGGAACTGAAAAGTTTGTGTAGCTAAATTAGCATAAGAGGAAGAAGTAAGACATGAGGCTGAAGAAGGAATTTTATACTTCAAAAATACAGAGGAGGGCTTCCCTGGTGTTTCAGTGGGTAGAGAGTCCACCTTGCAGTGTAAGGGGCACTTGCCACAGGAAGATCCCATGTGCCGCAGAGTGGCTGGACTGGTGTGTCCAATGACGAGCCAGCATTCTGGAGCGCATGCGCCCAGAGCCAGTGCTCTGCAACCAGAGAGGTCACGGCAGTGGGAGGCTCACACAGGCCAAAGAATAAAGATGGATGAAAATGGATAAATAAAAAACCAATAAAAGAAGACAAAATTAAAAATATATATTCTTAAAAAAATACAGAGGAGCCCACAATCGTGTTGCTATTAATATATCATTATCATCTATGTTCTATCTGTGTTTAAAAACATTATCACCATAAAATGGTATCAAACTATTTTATACAAGTTGATACTAATACCAATCTCATGGCAGTATCAGATAAAAGGGAAACAATTTTTCTTATGATAATCATAGTGAAGGAATGAAAATTAGGGGAAACGGTTATCCTACCTGTTTGTTAATATCTAACACATTTATTTCTTTAAAATTGTAGAGAAGGAAGACAAATTTTACAGTTTCTTTTAATGGTTCCAAAACACAAACCCCCCAACACTATCAAATATCATGCTTACTCTATCTTTTTTATTTAAAAGAAAAAATTCCTTAATCTTTTCTATTCTTTTAGAGTAATGAGGCCTGAAAGTAGCAAGACTGTGGAGCTTCCAGCTTTCAGAAATGAATCTCAGTAGGGATGCATACTATTTGTGAATATAAATGAGACCCAGTGAAACATTGTAAAACATGTATAAATTCCAAAACTGCAACAAGAACAGAGGCTACAGAGTTTAAAACACAGTAGTGTCAAACCATTTTACATTTGTAAGAAAATCTTCATCAAAAGCAAATACAATGACTAGAACCTTGAAATACGTGGTACTGAATTTTCAGTGCATCTTATTTAACACAATATTAAATGTCTCTGGTCTTCAAATTAAGATTTCATAACTCTTAACATGATTTCGCACCCCCAGTAGCACTTGGCAGTGTCTGGGGACATTTCTATTTGTCTCACTGGGGGAGGGGTCCTCCCAGCATAGAGTGAGGGACAGGCTGGGAACACTGCTCAATGTCCTACAGTATAAACAGG
Source organism: Tragulus kanchil (assembly GCA_022376925.1). Lineage (NCBI taxonomy): Eukaryota > Metazoa > Chordata > Mammalia > Artiodactyla > Tragulidae > Tragulus > Tragulus kanchil. The sequence goes on along the minus strand of JAIOJX010000030.1, from coordinate 195,417,010 downwards.
CCAGCCCCACAACAAAGGACTTTCCACATCTATGACATGTGCCCAGAGTGGCTGGACTGGTGTGTCCAATGACGAGCCAGCATTCTGGCGCATGCGCCCAGAGCCAGTGCTCTGCAACCAGAGAGGTCACGGCAGTGGGAGGCTCACACAGGCCAAAGAATAAAGATGGATGAAAATGGATAAATAAAAAACCAATAAAAGAAGACAAAATTAAAAATATATATTCTTAAAAAAATACAGAGGAGCCCACAATCGTGTTGCTATTAATATATCATTATCATCTATGTTCTATCTGTGTTTAAAAACATTATCACCATAAAATGGTATCAAACTATTTTATACAAGTTGATACTAATACCAATCTCATGGCAGTATCAGATAAAAGGGAAACAATTTTTCTTATGATAATCATAGTGAAGGAATGAAAATTAGGGGAAACGGTTATCCTACCTGTTTGTTAATATCTAACACATTTATTTCTTTAAAATTGTAGAGAAGGAAGACAAATTTTACAGTTTCTTTTAATGGTTCCAAAACACAAACCCCCCAACACTATCAAATATCATGCTTACTCTATCTTTTTTATTTAAAAGAAAAAATTCCTTAATCTTTTCTATTCTTTTAGAGTAATGAGGCCTGAAAGTAGCAAGACTGTGGAGCTTCCAGCTTTCAGAAATGAATCTCAGTAGGGATGCATACTATTTGTGAATATAAATGAGACCCAGTGAAACATTGTAAAACATGTATAAATTCCAAAACTGCAACAAGAACAGAGGCTACAGAGTTTAAAACACAGTAGTGTCAAACCATTTTACATTTGTAAGAAAATCTTCATCAAAAGCAAATACAATGACTAGAACCTTGAAATACGTGGTACTGAATTTTCAGTGCATCTTATTTAACACAATATTAAATGTCTCTGGTCTTCAAATTAAGATTTCATAACTCTTAACATGATTTCGCACCCCCAGTAGCACTTGGCAGTGTCTGGGGACATTTCTATTTGTCTCACTGGGGGAGGGGTCCTCCCAGCATAGAGTGAGGGACAGGCTGGGAACACTGCTCAATGTCCTACAGTATAAACAGGCCAGCCCCACAACAAAGGACTTCCTTAGAACAATCATCTGGAATGACATAGGCATTATCAGATTCTACTTTACAAAGTTTCTTAAAAAAAAAAAAAATTAAAATTTTGAGCCAAATTAGGATGCAATTATAAAAACACTTTACCCTGAAGTGGAGCTTCTCTGGCCGGCTCCGGATTACTTGGGGGGTGGTTTGGAATAGCAGGAGGCACAAGCGATGAATGATCTTCTGTCCATTCTATAAGGAAAACAAGATACAGTTTACTATTTCCCTTCCAATTGCTGATCAGCTTCCTTAGCATTCACTACCTTTTTCATTACAAGGCTACACAGACCAATAAAACCGGAAGCAGAGAGCTTCACTTGAAAAGAAATTGGTATATGACCTTACTCGATGTTAAGGATATCAAGGTCCCTCCCTGTGCGCATGTATGTGTTTCTGTCTCTTTTCTCCAAAGACCATGGAGGGCAGAAATAAAACCAATAAAAATACAACCAATAAAACCTTCAGCTCTCTCTGGCTACAGAGCTCAAAGTGAAACCGGGAAAAAATACCAGAAAAGACACAGAGTCAACTAAAGCAGGCCCAACAGGGCAGAAACTTCTCGAATGCAGCTGAGACCTAGGGTGAGCTGCTGTAGTCTGTTTGGCTGGGGTAATGAAGGTGAGTTTCAGCAGTTTGCTAAGGGGCCGTCCCCTATCATCTCAAACCAAAACAGGAGCTATCACTAAAAGTCCCGAGTCCTTACTGTAGTCTCATTTACTTGGCAGACCCAGAAATTAACTCTCTGCGAATGAACCTTGAGATTTATCCCAAAAGTCACCTTTTCAGCTAAGCTAACTTAGTCAACTATATATGTATAGTCAATTTTATACTCATATTTCAATTGTATACTCTCATTCCCAAACTAATAAAAATATTTTTAAATGTTTTAAATAGATAAAAAATTCAGGTAGAAAGGAGAACTTTTCAACAGCTGAGTGTACACACACACACACACATAGATACACATACTCGCTAATATACAGTCTATGGCAGTGGTTGGCAAACTATGGCTTACAGGCCAAATTGGGCCCCATGACTATTTTTATAAACTTGCAAGCCAAGAATGATTTTTATACATTTCTAAATGATTGAAAAAGTTTTAAGGGAATATTTTGTTAACACATGAAAAGTATATGAGGCTCAAATTTCAGTTTTCAGTGTTTCAGCTTTATTGAAACATAGTCATATCCATTTATTCACAGTCAGTAACTTTTTTCACACCATAAGGGCCTAGACAAACGGTTGTAATAGAGGTTGTAGGAACAGCAAAGCCTAAAGTATGTTACCTGGTCATTTACCAAAAAAGTTTGTCAACTTCCATGCCATGGTCTATATTTATTATATTTTATAAGAGAAATGTTAAATTTGATATTCGTATACCTGATAGTAACATATTATTTTGATGGGGCACTAAATCTATTATTTTTAAAGACTGCAGTGAAAAACTGAGGAAAAATCTAAGCATCTATTAATATACAGAAGGCTAAATGAAGTAAATAGATTCATAAAAGGAATATTATGCAGTCATTAAAAATTCTGGGGTAAAACTATATTAAGCAGCCTTGGAAAACATGCAAGAAATATTATTTCAGTGAGAAAAACAGGTCAGAAAACTAATATGTATGTAAATATAGAACATATTCATAAATACAAATTATGATTGGGTGTTTGTTAAAATATGCATATTTGTACATCCCCAGAAATTTTCTGCACAGTGCTCATCGCTGAGAATAGGATAGGAACCAGCAGGGGGGACTCAAATGTTCTCACTCCTGAATTATTCATATTTCTGTGAAAAGCGCAAAATTAACTTGTAATTCACTAAATCCCGAGTCTATGACAATTGGTTAACTCTCTGAATGAACCTTGAGATTTATCCCAAAAGTCACCTTTTCAGCTAAGCTAACTTAGTCAACTATATATGTATAGTCAATTTTATACTCATATTTCAATTGTATACTCTCATTCCCAAACTAATAAAAATATTTTTAAATGTTTTAAATAGATAAAAAATTCAGGTAGAAAGGAGAACTTTTCAACAGCTGAGTGTACACACACACACACACATAGATACACATACTCGCTAATATACAGTCTATGGCAGTGGTTGGCAAACTATGGCTTACAGGCCAAATTGGGCCCCATGACTATTTTTATAAACTTGCAAGCCAAGAATGATTTTTATACATTTCTAAATGATTGAAAAAGTTTTAAGGGAATATTTTGTTAACACATGAAAAGTATATGAGGCTCAAATTTCAGTTTTCAGTGTTTCAGCTTTATTGAAACATAGTCATATCCATTTATTCACAGTCAGTAACTTTTTTCACACCATAAGGGCCTAGACAAACGGTTGTAATAGAGGTTGTAGGAACAGCAAAGCCTAAAGTATGTTACCTGGTCATTTACCAAAAAAGTTTGTCAACTTCCATGCCATGGTCTATATTTATTATATTTTATAAGAGAAATGTTAAATTTGATATTCGTATACCTGATAGTAACATATTATTTTGATGGGGCACTAAATCTATTATTTTTAAAGACTGCAGTGAAAACTGAGGAAAAATCTAAGCATCTATTAATATACAGAAGGCTAAATGAAGTAAATAGATTCATAAAAGGAATATTATGCAGTCATTAAAAATTCTGGGGTAAAACTATATTAAGCAGCCTTGGAAAACATGCAAGAAATATTATTTCAGTGAGAAAAACAGGTCAGAAAACTAATATGTATGTAAATATAGAACATATTCATAAATACAAATTATGATTGGGTGTTTGTTAAAATATGCATATTTGTACATCCCCAGAAATTTTCTGCACAGTGCTCATCGCTGAGAATAGGATAGGAACCAGCAGGGGGGACTCAAATGTTCTCACTCCTGAATTATTCATATTTCTGTGAAAAGCGCAAAATTAACTTGTAATTCTTTAAAAGCACTGAAAACTCCCAGCTTTTTCTGATGCCTTCATGTAATGTTCCTACAATTAAAAGTTAGTTTCATACCCAGCACATCCTCTTAAAGTGGTTTGGATTTTGATATCAGGTGCGGTGCAGAAAAAAGCTCCTGAGAACAAGGGAATTCTCTCACCATCAGAAATGTTCTCCAATCTAACAGCAGTCCCATCCTAAATCAGAGTGGAGACTGGGTGCTTTTGAACTAGGCCCCCCACTTTAGCTGCCCCAGTTCAGGCTGTGGACTCCAGAGAGTCCTGCCCTTGCAGGACATCAAGTTCCAGCACCGCACAGGATGTGATCCTCGTGGCCACTTCTGACCACACGGGGGTGTCAGCGCCCAGGCTTTGCCTGGAGCTCCTGGCCCATGAATGGAGGGAAAGCCAACCTTCTGGCTGCTGCTGCTGCTGCTGCTGCTGCTGCTGCTGCTGCTGCTGCTGCTGCTGTTGCTGCTGCTGCTGTTCCAGCTGCTTCTTCCGTTTGGCTTCTAGAACTGGGTTCTCATATTGTGTCTTCCTGTTGATGTGGCTGAGGCAGAGGAAGATCGCATTCAGTTAGGAAATATTTCATCGTACATTCCAAATGCCAATCAGACCAAGTTCCTTTGATTAGACCTGAGCAAAGCAGGTGGTCTGAGATGTTGAGCATCTTGTGTCCAACAGTACAGTCAGGAATGTATAATAAAATAAAAATGAATGGTGTCCATATACTGACTGACGATCTGTACCAAGCACTGTGCAACCAGTTTTACATATTATTTACTTTAAAAATCTTCAGTAAATGCCAGGATGGAAGTTCTATTTTTACTGATATTTTGTGGATAAGGAAAGTAAGTTTCTGAGCAGTTAAGTATCAGCTCACCTAACAAAACAGAGCTAGTCAACACTAAGGAGGCTTGAAGCTCGCATGAAATACGCACAGAAATTGGCTTCATCGATTGGGTGTTTGTTAAAATATGCATATTTGTACATCCCCAGAAATTTTCTGCACAGTGCTCATCGCTGAGAATAGGATAGGAACCAGCAGGGGGGACTCAAATGTTCTCACTCCTGAATTATTCATATTTCTGTGAAAAGCGCAAAATTAACTTGTAATTCTTTAAAAGCACTGAAAACTCCCAGCTTTTTCTGATGCCTTCATGTAATGTTCCTACAATTAAAAGTTAGTTTCATACCCAGCACATCCTCTTAAAGTGGTTTGGATTTTGATATCAGGTGCGGTGCAGAAAAAAGCTCCTGAGAACAAGGGAATTCTCTCACCATCAGAAATGTTCTCCAATCTAACAGCAGTCCCATCCTAAATCAGAGTGGAGACTGGGTGCTTTTGAACTAGGCCCCCCACTTTAGCTGCCCCAGTTCAGGCTGTGGACTCCAGAGAGTCCTGCCCTTGCAGGACATCAAGTTCCAGCACCGCACAGGATGTGATCCTCGTGGCCACTTCTGACCACACGGGGGTGTCAGCGCCCAGGCTTTGCCTGGAGCTCCTGGCCCATGAATGGAGGGAAAGCCAACCTTCTGGCTGCTGCTGCTGCTGCTGCTGCTGCTGCTGCTGCTGCTGCTGCTGTTGCTGCTGCTGCTGTTCCAGCTGCTTCTTCCGTTTGGCTTCTAGAACTGGGTTCTCATATTGTGTCTTCCTGTTGATGTGGCTGAGGCAGAGGAAGATCGCATTCAGTTAGGAAATATTTCATCGTACATTCCAAATGCCAATCAGACCAAGTTCCTTTGATTAGACCTGAGCAAAGCAGGTGGTCTGAGATGTTGAGCATCTTGTGTCCAACAGTACAGTCAGGAATGTATAATAAAATAAAAATGAATGGTGTCCATATACTGACTGACGATCTGTACCAAGCACTGTGCAACCAGTTTTACATATTATTTACTTTAAAAATCTTCAGTAAATGCCAGGATGGAAGTTCTATTTTTACTGATATTTTGTGGATAAGGAAAGTAAGTTTCTGAGCAGTTAAGTATCAGCTCACCTAACAAAACAGAGCTAGTCAACACTAAGGAGGCTTGAAGCTCGGAACGGCCTGCTTTCAAGTCCCAGGATTGTAAACACAACCTTCCCAGATGTCCAAGGAATCACTTGACAGAGGGTGTTTCTTTAAGTCAACAAGAAGTCGGTCATAGCATGATTTTAAAATGGAGCTGAAAGTGGAAATGTGGTGTTGTCCGTAACATGTAGTGCCAGAAATTCTATGTAACTTTCTAGAGTTTGTGGAGGCATAAGCACCCTCCCCCAAACAATCAGCTTAAAAGAAGGACTCTACCAACATCTGTCGTCTACTGTGATCAACAGGCATGGACTCAGGACTCAAACTATAAGCCCTAGGCAAAAAGATTCCAAATGCAGCTAACCTAAGCAAATGGGATGTGTTCAAAGTGACAAAAACCCAGATATTTCAGAGAGCTCCACAACTAATAAGACCAAGGAAAGATAAAAATACACACACATACATGTAGAAACATGAGTCCAAAGCATTTTTTTTTTTTTTTTGCCATCCTTGCTTGGTATAGGTATATGTATACATGGGTTTCCCTGGTGGTTCAGCAGTGAAGAATTCATCTGCCAAAGGAGAAGATGCAGGTTCAACTCTGGGTCGGAAAGATCCCCTGGAGAAGGAGATGGGAACCCACTCCACAAGAGAAGCCTGATGGGTTACAGTTCAAGGGGTCACAAAAAAAGTCAGACACGACAGAGTGACTAAATAATAACAACGATATATGTGTATGCACATACACACATATTATATCAACACAAATACACACATACACATATTCTTATCTTTTTTCTTTCACTAAAATCATACTTCATAAGGAGTTTAGAAACATTCCTACTATGTGATTATTTAGCACCCAAAATATTTTTTCGAACCAGGCTTTATTTTTTAAAGGCAGGATGTCCAGTAGGTATGCCAAGTGTGCTAAGTGGCTTCAGTCGTGTTCGACCCTTTGTGACTCTATGGATACCCTGCCAGGCTCCAGTATCCATGGGATTCTCCAGGCAAGAATACTGGAGTTGGATTGCCATTACCTTCTCCAGGGGAATCTTCTCCACCCAGGGCTGAACCTGCATCTCTTACATCTCCTGCATTGCCAGGCAGGTTCTTTACCACTAGCATCACCTAGAGAAATCAGGAAGGTGGATAGATTGTTTCCTCTTAATTCCTATTATCGAACTACTTGATTATTTCCTAATTCTGGTATGATAATCTCTAGTTGTATCCAGTTGGAAATTGCCCCATTCACTCTTTAAAACTTTAGTGCCAGAAATTCTATGTAACTTTCTAGAGTTTGTGGAGGCATAAGCACCCTCCCCCAAACAATCAGCTTAAAAGAAGGACTCTACCAACATCTGTCGTCTACTGTGATCAACAGGCATGGACTCAGGACTCAAACTATAAGCCCTAGGCAAAAAGATTCCAAATGCAGCTAACCTAAGCAAATGGGATGTGTTCAAAGTGACAAAAACCCAGATATTTCAGAGAGCTCCACAACTAATAAGACCAAGGAAAGATAAAAATACACACACATACATGTAGAAACATGAGTCCAAAGCATTTTTTTTTTTTTTTTGCCATCCTTGCTTGGTATAGGTATATGTATACATGGGTTTCCCTGGTGGTTCAGCAGTGAAGAATTCATCTGCCAAAGGAGAAGATGCAGGTTCAACTCTGGGTCGGAAAGATCCCCTGGAGAAGGAGATGGGAACCCACTCCACAAGAGAAGCCTGATGGGTTACAGTTCAAGGGGTCACAAAAAAAGTCAGACACGACAGAGTGACTAAATAATAACAACGATATATGTGTATGCACATACACACATATTATATCAACACAAATACACACATACACATATTCTTATCTTTTTTCTTTCACTAAAATCATACTTCATAAGGAGTTTAGAAACATTCCTACTATGTGATTATTTAGCACCCAAAATATTTTTCGAACCAGGCTTTATTTTTTAAAGGCAGGATGTCCAGTAGGTATGCCAAGTGTGCTAAGTGGCTTCAGTCGTGTTCGACCCTTTGTGACTCTATGGATACCCTGCCAGGCTCCAGTATCCATGGGATTCTCCAGGCAAGAATACTGGAGTTGGATTGCCATTACCTTCTCCAGGGGAATCTTCTCCACCCAGGGCTGAACCTGCATCTCTTACATCTCCTGCATTGCCAGGCAGGTTCTTTACCACTAGCATCACCTAGAGAAATCAGGAAGGTGGATAGATTGTTTCCTCTTAATTCCTATTATCGAACTACTTGATTATTTCCTAATTCTGGTATGATAATCTCTAGTTGTATCCATGTTGCTGCAAACAGCATTCAAACTTGTCTTCTAATGCCCTCAATCCTCACTCTTTTGTTAGGCAAAGGGATGACAGTGTGAGTATTGACCAAGGACATTTGCTATACTGAACTCATAATTCTTTACAATAAGGTGCAGAGCATTTTAAGGCCTGGCACTGTTGCATAATACGTCCTTATGATCAGGGTATTCTATGAATTACTTTTCTTTGCCAGCAGCACGGGGGACAGAAAACTTTCCAAGCTATCTTCATTGTGGCAAGTAGGATTTTTAATGACAAAACGTTTACATGGCATGTGTTTCTTTCACAGGATCCTTTTATTATACATCACTCACTTTTTTCAGAAGAAATAATGTAACATATTTTTCAAGCTTTACTTTGGTCTCTTTTATTGTTTGAGAATCATCCTACCAATAGATGGTTGTGATGAAAGAACCAAGTGCTGCCTACTGCTAGAATAAGGCACATGGTAGGGCTTCCCTACCATGGTAAAGAAACTGCTTGCCAATGCAGGGAGACAGATTCGATCCCTGATCTGGGAAGAGCCCACATGCTGCAGAACTACTAAGCCTGTGCACCACAACTACTGAGCCTGTCCTCTAGACCCCTGGGGCCATAACTACTGAGCCCATGCGTCTTAAAGCTCCGCTCCACTATAAAAGCCACCACAATGAGCAATGCAAGTACTCCAACTAGAGAGGACCCCCACTTGCTGCAACTAGAGAAAAACCTGTACAACAACAAAGACCCAGAACAACCAAAAATAAACAAAATTTAAAAATTAAAATAAGGTACATGGTAAAGAGGTGGTGCTGAGGATCTGAGACTCTTAGAAATGAAACACAGGAGCCACAGGTACATCAGAGGCTTGCCACTTAGGCTAGTTCTCGATTTCTCTCTTAACCGCGGCAGCATTTCATACTTTATTTAGATTTATCTGGTCTTTTAGAAAGTCTGAGTGAATAATTTATTTCAAACCTGAGCAGGCAAATGCATTCTTTACCACTAGCATCACCTAGAGAAATCAGGAAGGTGGATAGATTGTTTCCTCTTAATTCCTATTATCGAACTACTTGATTATTTCCTAATTCTGGTATGATAATCTCTAGTTGTATCCATGTTGCTGCAAACAGCATTCAAACTTGTCTTCTAATGCCCTCAATCCTCACTCTTTTGTTAGGCAAAGGGATGACAGTGTGAGTATTGACCAAGGACATTTGCTATACTGAACTCATAATTCTTTACAATAAGGTGCAGAGCATTTTAAGGCCTGGCACTGTTGCATAATACGTCCTTATGATCAGGGTATTCTATGAATTACTTTTCTTTGCCAGCAGCACGGGGGACAGAAAACTTTCCAAGCTATCTTCATTGTGGCAAGTAGGATTTTTAATGACAAAACGTTTACATGGCATGTGTTTCTTTCACAGGATCCTTTTATTATACATCACTCACTTTTTTCAGAAGAAATAATGTAACATATTTTTCAAGCTTTACTTTGGTCTCTTTTATTGTTTGAGAATCATCCTACCAATAGATGGTTGTGATGAAAGAACCAAGTGCTGCCTACTGCTAGAATAAGGCACATGGTAGGGCTTCCCTACCATGGTAAAGAAACTGCTTGCCAATGCAGGGAGACAGATTCGATCCCTGATCTGGGAAGAGCCCACATGCTGCAGAACTACTAAGCCTGTGCACCACAACTACTGAGCCTGTCCTCTAGACCCCTGGGGCCATAACTACTGAGCCCATGCGTCTTAAAGCTCCGCTCCACTATAAAAGCCACCACAATGAGCAATGCAAGTACTCCAACTAGAGAGGACCCCCACTTGCTGCAACTAGAGAAAAACCTGTACAACAACAAAGACCCAGAACAACCAAAAATAAACAAAATTTAAAAATTAAAATAAGGTACATGGTAAAGAGGTGGTGCTGAGGATCTGAGACTCTTAGAAATGAAACACAGGAGCCACAGGTACATCAGAGGCTTGCCACTTAGGCTAGTTCTCGATTTCTCTCTTAACCGCGGCAGCATTTCATACTTTATTTAGATTTATCTGGTCTTTTTAGAAAGTCTGAGTGAATAATTTATTTCAAACCTGAGCAGGGCAAATAGGCAAAACTGATCTTTTTCCTGAAGATGAACAACCTATACTCAAATGGTCTACTAAATAGTTGTTCTTTGCATTCATTCAATTAATACTTATTATAAAGTACTAGCCATAGGCCAGGACTATGTTAGGCTTTGGTAATACAGTGGTAAAAAAGAAGACATGAATCCTGTCTGCAGGGATTTTATAACATACCATCAGTTTTGCTGAATATTTTCTTAATCATTAAACTATATATTTTTCATTATAAAATTGATATGATATTATTGTGATTCTGTTTGTACCTTATCCCAATGGCAAACACTAGTCAGCATAAATGTACATGAAATGTGTTTTAATAGGCACTTACTCTACATAGTAGATACCATAGACAGGATCTTCAATCTTTTCCCAACCAGCAGGCAGTTCTGAAAAATAAAAGAATATTTAGAGCAAGAAAAGCACATTCTTAAGGAGTCTAGAGATTTTCAACAACCAAACTAGGCCAAAAAAGAAAGTCATAAAAATAATGCCTTAAGTCCAATTAAAATTGTGCATCCTAATAAAAAAATGTGAGCATTATTTTATCAGTGCATTTTTCTATACAAAGCACAAATCTTTACTGATATTTGCATAAGCAAATGAAACTTAATATAATGCAGTCTCATGTGCCTTCATTCTAAATCAACTATTAAATTAGATTTTAATGAAAATATATTTAAATTTTGCCTTGAATGCCTAGTTCCCATCTTAAATATTTGCAGTATTCTCATTTTATTGCTAAAATACCTCACCACACAAGCAAAAATGGATGAAAATGAATGTTTCTTTTCATTTTCAATACAATAGTCCCATTTTTGCTCTCTCTAGAATACATTAACATTTGCATCTTATTTTCTCCTTGCTTCTAATTAAAATGCTACCAAGTAAATAAAAATGCCCACCTGGAGTTGAGTTTTTTAATTGCACACACCTATCACTCAATTGCTACATCTGGACAGGCCCAAATCTTTACCAGGCTGTGCCTATGAAAGCAGAAACACTGATCCTACTCTCTGAGAACTCACCACTTGCAGGGCGGGGGAGAATTCACTCCTTTAAAGGTGGTGGTAAAATGGCATTGTGGGATACGGATGCCTTTCTGAAAATGCAAATTGTGCTCTACTGAACTCCATAAGGTTTCATATCAAAGGCTGCAATTTATTAACTAGGTAACAGTGGGTTCTGTCATAACAAGAACCTATTGCCAAAAAGCCCACTGCATCAAGCAGCTTGCTGAAAGAAGCAACTATGTTGTATTTTGTGTCACTAAACCCACTCCAGTATTCTTTCCTGGAAGATTCCATGGACAGAGGAACCTGATGGGCCACCATCCATGGGGTCGCAAGAGTGGGACATGACTAACCGACTAACACATATGTAACACCCAAGCAATTTTTCAGGCTGAGCCGGGATTCTCAACTTAATTTCAAAGCCACTATGTGTAGTTAAGGCAAGGTTGTATAAAACATTGAACTCCAAAGTGAATCTTTATTCCTAGAAGGACAGATTAAGACCAAATTGAATGGAATATTACAAACACTTGAAATATCATTTTTGAAAAACAATACTTTTTTTCTTCTAATTCAATGATCATGTGGTCACTATTTGAAAATAATGACTGTTGCATCAGGGCACAGGGCTTCCATAAGACACAAACAGTTCCACAATGAAATGGAGTCACTTGCATGCACACACATGTACACACACACACACACACACCAGCTAATTACTCAAAGTTTACATTTTGTTCAGATTTGGCTGCACATCAAGAGACATTAATTTCATGGTTTTTGCTCCACATGTTATTTGTTTGCAAACAAAGAGACAGGTTTCCCCCTCCCCTTGCTTAAAAAAACAAACAAAAAAAGCAGCAGGTTTTAAAGAAGTCTTTGAATCCTGGGAGACATAAGTTACTAAAATGCAAGGCAAGTCCAATGTGCAGATGTTGATATATCTTGGCATTTTTATATGCAGCATCTTGTGGACTGATGCAAATCAAATGCCTGGGAAATGGTTTCCCCTTACAATGCTGGAAATTACCATTTAAATGAAAACGAACCAGGAAAATATTTCCATAGAGCTGGGAAATCTGAAGATTAGAAAAATGCAAATTGGTGCCCAGGCATACGTTTGTGCTGGCATAGGGCAGAGGAGTGAGTGGGTATAAGGGGACCACATCTTGTTCAATGAATCAGCTTTCCTTTCAAATTCTGCACCCTTACTACATGGCTGAGGGACTTTCCTGGCAGTCCAGTGGTTAAGATGTGGCTCCCAATGCAGCGTGTGTGGGTTCTATCCTTAGTGGTTGAGGAGCTAAGATTCCACATACCTTTCAACCAAAAAACCAAAACATAAATAAGAGAAGCAGTACTACAACAAATTCAATGAAAACCTTTTAAAAGTGGTCCACATAAAAAATCTTATATATATATATATATATATATATATATATATATATACACACACACATATGGCTTGATAATCTTTAGATCAAATAGGGAAAAAAAATTAAGAGTTCAATTCATTCTAGTATGTGTCAAACATGTGTTGAGTTCCTACTGTTTGCCTGAGAGTGTGTTAGGCACCAGGGACGCAAAGATAATTACGAGGGCACCATCTGGGCAGACAATTCAAACATGCCCACCATACGTGTCTTGATGGAGCTCCAAGGAGGCTACAAGAAAAGAAGCCACCTGTGACTCAGCCATGTCACCTACTCAACACCTTATATATAGGACTGAGACATGAGGTCAGTCAACCAGCATTTCTTGACATTTATGACACGTTTAAACACTCTTCTGGGATAGATGAACAAACTCCAGAAATGTTCCAGTTTTTCAAGCTAAAACTCATTTAAAATTGAAAAGAGAGATTTCTCACTTCCAATGTGGTGATTAACTTAATAATAGGAATTAGTCTCCAAAAGCTTAAAATAGAAGTGGGTCATCGATTTAAAAACGGAGGATGTTTGTCTTCCAGTGTGCCATTTGGTTCTAAGAAGTTGAAAATGGCAGAAAATACTCAAGCCCAGAAAAGAACGACAGGAAATATTTCTTTCTTATTCTAAAGAGACTGAGAGAGCCACGCATGTCTCACATCTGTCAGAGCTCAGACCAGTGGCAGTCGGATGCAGGTGGCTCTTGTGGACTGATGCAAATCAAATGCCTGGGAAATGGTTTCCCCTTACAATGCTGGAAATTACCATTTAAATGAAAACGAACCAGGAAAATATTTCCATAGAGCTGGGAAATCTGAAGATTAGAAAAATGCAAATTGGTGCCCAGGCATACGTTTGTGCTGGCATAGGGCAGAGGAGTGAGTGGGTATAAGGGGACCACATCTTGTTCAATGAATCAGCTTTCCTTTCAAATTCTGCACCCTTACTACATGGCTGAGGGACTTTCCTGGCAGTCCAGTGGTTAAGATGTGGCTCCCAATGCAGCGTGTGTGGGTTCTATCCTTAGTGGTTGAGGAGCTAAGATTCCACATACCTTTCAACCAAAAAACCAAAACATAAATAAGAGAAGCAGTACTACAACAAATTCAATGAAAACCTTTTAAAAGTGGTCCACATAAAAAATCTTATATATATATATATATATATATATATATATATATACACACACACACACACATATGGCTTGATAATCTTTAGATCAAATAGGGAAAAAAAATTAAGAGTTCAATTCATTCTAGTATGTGTCAAACATGTGTTGAGTTCCTACTGTTTGCCTGAGAGTGTGTTAGGCACCAGGGACGCAAAGATAATTACGAGGGCACCATCTGGGCAGACAATTCAAACATGCCCACCATACGTGTCTTGATGGAGCTCCAAGGAGGCTACAAGAAAAGAAGCCACCTGTGACTCAGCCATGTCACCTACTCAACACCTTATATATAGGACTGAGACATGAGGTCAGTCAACCAGCATTTCTTGACATTTATGACACGTTTAAACACTCTTCTGGGATAGATGAACAAACTCCAGAAATGTTCCAGTTTTTCAAGCTAAAACTCATTTAAAATTGAAAAGAGAGATTTCTCACTTCCAATGTGGTGATTAACTTAATAATAGGAATTAGTCTCCAAAAGCTTAAAATAGAAGTGGGTCATCGATTTAAAAACGGAGGATGTTTGTCTTCCAGTGTGCCATTTGGTTCTAAGAAGTTGAAAATGGCAGAAAATACTCAAGCCCAGAAAAGAACGACAGGAAATATTTCTTTCTTATTCTAAAGAGACTGAGAGAGCCACGCCCGCATGTCTCACATCTGTCAGAGCTCAGACCAGTGGGTACAAGGTGTCACTGAGACTGCAGGTGGCTAAGACCCTTTGGGGGTTGTCCAGATCTTGGTATGAACCTTAGCCACACTGTTTCATCCACCTTGTGTTCTGCTACTTACTAACACCTCAAAATCACATCTTTCTCCTAGATTTACCTCAAAGGTCAAATGTAGATTAAATAAGGTTTGTAAAACTTTTTACATAGCACCTTGCACCTCAGCTCAACGAATGGTAACTGTTGTAGGAAAGCCCCGAACGAGCAGGGCAGACCTGCATGGCCTATTTGCTGGCTGTTCCTACCACTAAAAATCTCACGCAGCACTAATCATCACCATGGAAGTGCTTATGGAGCAGACTATGTTCCCAGAGTTTTGTCAACACAGAGATTGAAAGTCATGTTCACAATCAGAGATAAATTTCTAAACTGTGATCCAGCGTTGGTTGGGAGGGGACCTCATTTCCCTGTCTCTGCCTCTTAATTGGCTGCAGCACACGCATACTCTGTAATTCAAAAAGAAGCTTCTTCAAGTGCTTTTTGATTCCGGGGAGTTTACTGCAGAAGATGTGATAAATTCTGCAGACCCAGAGTGTATAATGGAGCTACCGACCCAGTCCAGATAACTGAGCTCAGAAATGACAACTCTGTAATCAAATGGTCTGTGTCCAACACCCATGCCCACCGCCCCGGCTTCTCGGAGTCAGATTATAGAGAGTGTATACTTGTCACATCTGGAATCATATTGTTGAATAAAAATCTTGTCAGTTGCTACTGTTTGAAATTAGGATCCTCTTATTAAGAAAATGGGCAGAGAGGTTGTCAAAAGAACCTGAAGTGAATGGAAGGAAAATTGTGTGTGTGCGTGTATACTACTCTTTATACAGAGGACACACGTGGTAAAAATCAGGAATCCTATCTCTACCTACAAGGCCACATTTCAGCCATTTCTATAGTATAGATGTTGCTCTCCTGTTCCACGTTAAACACAAAAAGTACCATAAGAAAGTACCAAAAAGTCCAACAGGGAACAATCGGTTAATAAAACAGAAAACTAGCATGCGATCACAGGGTCAGGTATATATTAAGACACATTATCATTGAGTCGCCTCTTCAGTCCCATGGGAGCTCTTCTTTCAGCTCCTCTTTACAGGTAAGGAATGGGAAGCTAAGAGAAGGTGAATGACTTGTAAAGGTCACACAGTCAGTAAGTGGGAGAGCTCAGATGTGAAGCCAGACAATGTGCCCTGACGCCAGAGACAGTTCCCACTTCACCAACCAACCATCTCCTAGAATTGTGGCTCTGACCATGAAAAGGGATACACTATGCAACCAGTAAAACTTACATTGCAGAGTCTTTTAACAGCACAGGAATTTTGCCACAATGTTACAGGTATACCAGAAAAGAGCACAATTGAGTTTTTCCTAAAAATTTCAACACTCAAGCATTCACAGAAGTAAATAAGGTTGTGCAGAGTGGAATTATCTTACTAACCAGCTATACATGGCATTGGGCACACACACATTAGTCAGGTGACCAGGGGTTACAGTTCATGGGGTCACAAAGAATCAGACATGACTGAATGCACACAGACACACACACACAGACTGGTTTAAACTGGTTCCACAAAGGACTGAGGCACTCATGTTTCATCTGGAAAACCCATTTCCATCTTTTTCAATGATCATTAATATCACTAGATTAATACTTTTTTTAATTTACAAAATGAGGTTCAAACTGTTCTATTACACAGGCTGAATTTCAAGTCATTCTTACCACAATGACCACAAGGACATCTTATTATATGTCTCTAAAAATAGATCTTTCTACAGTTATTCACCACTGCTGGCATGTCCACCAATAATACCAGGATATGTTCCAAACATTAAGAAAACTACAGCAAGATTCTATTGTATCTTAACTTCAGCCAATCATGATAAATCATCTTTATCTAGATAATAAAAACAAATCAAATTGAACAAAACCCAATAATCTGTATTAAATGTTTATATTTTCAGTTCTTAAGGCAATCTCAAAAATGCTAGTCTGATTCAATAATCTCAGGACAGTTCCATTCATATTGATGTTAATCTTCTGTTTTAAATATATACTATCATCAGTTTTCAATCAGCCAAATCTTTCATGTGCAGTTTAGCTAAAATTTTTGCTTTCCCATCTATCCTTCTGTAGCCGCATCAGATTGAAAGCAAACTAATTTTAATACTTTTCAAAGCTGAGCATTAGACGTTTAACTTAGCAGGAAACATAATTCAATATATTCCAACAGCAAAGATAAAAGAGTTTGGCATTATCTGTTAATATAAATTATTTCTGAACTGCAAGAGCTTGGAGCAATCAAGACTTGATTTCCAATGGCATACATACTCTAATAAAATGGATTTTTTGCACAATGGCAAAGTCAACGATATCCCGTGACAAATATATTCGCAGAGTCTTTTAACAGCACAGGAATTTTGCCACAATGTTACAGGTATACCAGAAAAGAGCACAATTGAGTTTTTCCTAAAAATTTCAACACTCAAGCATTCACAGAAGTAAATAAGGTTGTGCAGAGTGGAATTATCTTACTAACCAGCTATACATGGCATTGGGCACACACACATTAGTCAGGTGACCAGGGGTTACAGTTCATGGGGTCACAAAGAATCAGACATGACTGAATGCACACAGACACACACACACAGACTGGTTTAAACTGGTTCCACAAAGGACTGAGGCACTCATGTTTCATCTGGAAAACCCATTTCCATCTTTTTCAATGATCATTAATATCACTAGATTAATACTTTTTTTAATTTACAAAATGAGGTTCAAACTGTTCTATTACACAGGCTGAATTTCAAGTCATTCTTACCACAATGACCACAAGGACATCTTATTATATGTCTCTAAAAATAGATCTTTCTACAGTTATTCACCACTGCTGGCATGTCCACCAATAATACCAGGATATGTTCCAAACATTAAGAAAACTACAGCAAGATTCTATTGTATCTTAACTTCAGCCAATCATGATAAATCATCTTTATCTAGATAATAAAAACAAATCAAATTGAACAAAACCCAATAATCTGTATTAAATGTTTATATTTTCAGTTCTTAAGGCAATCTCAAAAATGCTAGTCTGATTCAATAATCTCAGGACAGTTCCATTCATATTGATGTTAATCTTCTGTTTTAAATATATACTATCATCAGTTTTCAATCAGCCAAATCTTTCATGTGCAGTTTAGCTAAAATTTTTGCTTTCCCATCTATCCTTCTGTAGCCGCATCAGATTGAAAGCAAACTAATTTTAATACTTTTCAAAGCTGAGCATTAGACGTTTAACTTAGCAGGAAACATAATTCAATATATTCCAACAGCAAAGATAAAAGAGTTTGGCATTATCTGTTAATATAAATTATTTCTGAACTGCAAGAGCTTGGAGCAATCAAGACTTGATTTCCAATGGCATACATACTCTAATAAAAATGACACAGAAACCCAGTATCTTGTTTTCAAGCCATTCAATATGGCTACAAAGTCAACGCATATCCCGTGACTAAAAGTATAATTCTAGGACTTGGTAACTATTCATTTATCAGTGGAATTGTTGTCCTGCTGTTAATTCTACAAAGATCTTTCAATTAGTCTGGTAGATTTTTGTTTGTTTTGCTTTTCTATATGCCCCATGGAGAAAGTCACTCACACCAAATAAAGAACTGAGATTTGAGACAGATTAGAGGAGAGTTCAGGGGACACGGCAAACCTCTATCCCTCACTTTTTTCTTAATCCTTAATTTACAAGGGTACTGATCTGCTAACTCTCATTCTAATCCCAGTTCCCTTGGACTTTCTCTTTGGCGACACAATTTATTACAACGGCATGATGTCTGCAGTCAGGCACATGGGTTGTATACGACTGACCTTTCATGGCTAAGCTGGAATGAAAATCGTAATTGGAGAAGTGCACACTAAAGAAACAGAGGGATTTAGCTGTTAGAACAAAGCACTGGAGACCAAAGCACCAAGGGCAAGTCATGCAGGCTGGGAGGGTTTACCTAGTTCACTGTCCAGCTCCTCCGTATGGATCCCTTCTTCTCCAAAGGAATAGCAGGAATGAGACAGAAAATAGAAAGAAAAATTCAGATACCAGCACCAAGAAAAGAAAATCCCTTCAAGAAAAACAGCAAACATATCACTTTATTTTGTCCTTACCTGCATTGTGGCTTAATTTCATTGGCTTGGCTACTAACTTGAGACCTCAGTGTAAATCACAAAATGGGAAGAACTGATACTGGCAACATAATTATATGGCTCATTTCCTTGCATGCAAAATACAGTTTGATGCTAAAATACTACTTGATGGTAGTAAAAGATGAAATACCTTTGTGGTTTTCTTATATGTTCTTATGAGGGAAGTCACTTATCACAGACCTTATTTTGAGCAAAGCTGTTAGACATTTCAGTATTAGTCCTTTTAATCCTCCAATGATCCTCTAATCAGCAAGATAATTATACTCACAATTTGAAAATTACTTAACTTATAAGCAATACCGCTGCCTGACAAACGGAAGGTGAGGTCAAATTGAGAACACAGATTCTAAGATGAGCTACACTTCATCTTTCAAAAGGAGTTAGAAAAATGAACTATGTCAGGATGATGTATGTTGGGAGGTGAGGGCTTCCCTGAAAGGACTATTGGCAGGCAGAGTTTACTCTGTATAAAATTCCTAAGTCAAACAGCTCAGAAATATTGGAATGAAAACATCCTCTGTAATTTCAGTGAGCAAAACAAGTCAAGATCATTTCCATTCTTGACCATCTCTTACTGTCAGTAAAACAAATATTGGAATGGGACACAGTCTTAATCCTTAATTTACAAGGGTACTGATCTGCTAACTCTCATTCTAATCCCAGTTCCCTTGGACTTTCTCTTTGGCGACACAATTTATTACAACGGCATGATGTCTGCAGTCAGGCACATGGGTTGTATACGACTGACCTTTCATGGCTAAGCTGGAATGAAAATCGTAATTGGAGAAGTGCACACTAAAGAAACAGAGGGATTTAGCTGTTAGAACAAAGCACTGGAGACCAAAGCACCAAGGGCAAGTCATGCAGGCTGGGAGGGTTTACCTAGTTCACTGTCCAGCTCCTCCGTATGGATCCCTTCTTCTCCAAAGGAATAGCAGGAATGAGACAGAAAATAGAAAGAAAAATTCAGATACCAGCACCAAGAAAAGAAAATCCCTTCAAGAAAAACAGCAAACATATCACTTTATTTTGTCCTTACCTGCATTGTGGCTTAATTTCATTGGCTTGGCTACTAACTTGAGACCTCAGTGTAAATCACAAAATGGGAAGAACTGATACTGGCAACATAATTATATGGCTCATTTCCTTGCATGCAAAATACAGTTTGATGCTAAAATACTACTTGATGGTAGTAAAAGATGAAATACCTTTGTGGTTTTCTTATATGTTCTTATGAGGGAAGTCACTTATCACAGACCTTATTTTGAGCAAAGCTGTTAGACATTTCAGTATTAGTCCTTTTAATCCTCCAATGATCCTCTAATCAGCAAGATAATTATACTCACAATTTGAAAATTACTTAACTTATAAGCAATACCGCTGCCTGACAAACGGAAGGTGAGGTCAAATTGAGAACACAGATTCTAAGATGAGCTACACTTCATCTTTCAAAAGGAGTTAGAAAAATGAACTATGTCAGGATGATGTATGTTGGGAGGTGAGGGCTTCCCTGAAAGGACTATTGGCAGGCAGAGTTTACTCTGTATAAAATTCCTAAGTCAAACAGCTCAGAAATATTGGAATGAAAACATCCTCTGTAATTTCAGTGAGCAAAACAAGTCAAGATCATTTCCATTCTTGACCATCTCTTACTGTCAGTAAAACATTTAATTATGACTGCAAAGAGAACATGGGACACAGTACACAACAAATCACTTCAAACAAAGTTATATGGCTATCCCCTCCACTGTAAGCTCCACAAACACAGGGAATCAGGTCCGCCTTCACTACTGCAGAGCTCAGGGCCCCTGGAGCTTTTGACACATAAGAGGCATCAAATATTTCTCAAATGGATGAATGAATGAACAAATTACTAACTTTAGGCACAAACATGTCCCTTTACACCTTGTAAATGTTTGATTTAAAGAACAACTGCCAGTAATAAGTTTGACACTGGTATTGTTCCCTAAGAAGGGAATTTTTTAAATTTAATTTTGGCCTCTTTTATTGGTGTTTTATCTATTTATTTTCATCCATCTTTATTCTTTGCCTGGTGTGGACCTTCCAATGCAGTGGCCTCTCTCATTGTAGAGCGCTGGCTTGCAATTGAATACACTATTCCAGTCACTCCGTGGCATGTGGGATCTTCCCAAGCCAGGGATAGCCCCTTGCACTGCTAGGCGGACTCTTTACCCACTGGATCACCAGGGAAGCCTGAAGAAGGGAATTTTATTTACAGAAAATCTTTCATGAAAATGCTCATTTGGATATTTAAAATACCATTGAGGGTACTCATTCATTCCCTTAAGAATTTTTTAATGATATCTACTTTGTGCCAGTCACTATGCCAAGTGACAGAGACATAAAAATGAGCACAACCAGGCACATCTCTATCCTTCTGGAAAAGGAGACATGGTCAAAGTTCACATAAATAAAAACTAAATTAAAACTTCCCAACGTTCTCTGGAGGTAAGATGTATAATAGACGGACCTAATCATATCTGGGGGCAAAGTCAGGAGAAGAGTCCCTGAACTGTAAACTGAAGATTATGTAAAATTTAATGAAAAGACTTAGAGCAAATAAACAACTAGAATTTGAGCTCATGGAGAGTGGAGTTTCTTGTTTATTGTGTTCAATGATGCATCTTACATTCCTAGAATGCACCTGACACAGAAAAGCCATTTAATAATTATTTGTGGAATGGAGGAGGGTTCTAAGAAGGGAGAACGACACATCTACCTAATATGGAGCAGTAACCCGATGAGAACTGGGGGTATGAAGGAAAGAATGTGGGATGGAACTAGAGTCAGACAAACTTAGAGGCTGAGGCACAGACAGTTTGGAGAGACAAGCTTTTGGTCTTGGCACTAACTCAAATGACCAGGGAGCTATCACATTAAACAGGGCTTGAGGCAGTGGTGATAACACAAACACATTTTAACAGACTGCTCTGAATACAGTACAAGAAGAAGAATGCGTGAGAAAGCAGGTGGAAGATGAGCCTGGCCTTGCGGAGGATGGCAGAGATGGTTAACGAAAAGGGAGAATGGATTCCAGAGACATCTGGGAGGCAAGGTGAACTCAGCTGGTAGCACGTGGGCTGGAAATGGGTATCAAGAAAAGTAAAATATCAAGGGGGACTCTTAAGCATGCATGAATTTATCCTTCACTGAGACAGGGAATACTTACAGAAGAGCAGATTTGGGTTGGCGGGAATCATTATTAGTTGGGGTTTTTTTTTTTTTTTGGCCACTTCTATTGGTCTTTCATTTGTTTCCATTCTTGTTCTTTGGCCTGTGTGGGCCTCCCATCGCAAGGGCCTCTCTCGTCACAGAGCATAGGCTCTGGGTGCATGCACTCCAGAGCTCTGGCTCAGTAAGTTGGGGCACATCGGTCCAGCCGCTCCACGGCATGTGGGATCTTCCCAGGCCAGGGATCAAACTGGCGCCCCTTGCACTGCAAGGCGGTGTCCTTACCCACTGGACCACCAGGCAAATCCCACTAGTTGGGTTTTAATTAGAATGCATTTAAAGTCTCTTTAGGACAAACAGCATTACTGAATATTAAAATACTGGCCTGGAGCTCACAAGCAAGGGAGAAATCTAACTGAACTACTAAAACACAACAAGGGTTATACACTGAATATCAAAATCCCAAATTAATTTCTGACTTTTTTGAGATAGGAAAAAGAAAATAGAACACTTTTCACAATAAAGGTAATGCTATACTGTTACATTCAACCTGCAGATGATCTACAGAGAGTAGAAAGAAGCACAGGAACAATATTTTAACGAACAACGTGATTCTTCTTTGTGTCACGATGCAAACAGCATCACAAGACAGTTTTGCAGTTACTAACAGGAGAAAAGACGGATAAGGAAATGGATACTTGCCACTGTGGTAGAACCTACCTAGATACTTAAACCATTTGTGTTTTTAGAGGCTGAGGCACAGACAGTTTGGAGAGACAAGCTTTTGGTCTTGGCACTAACTCAAATGACCAGGGAGCTATCACATTAAACAGGGCTTGAGGCAGTGGTGATAACACAAACACATTTTAACAGACTGCTCTGAATACAGTACAAGAAGAAGAATGCGTGAGAAAGCAGGTGGAAGATGAGCCTGGCCTTGCGGAGGATGGCAGAGATGGTTAACGAAAAGGGAGAATGGATTCCAGAGACATCTGGGAGGCAAGGTGAACTCAGCTGGTAGCACGTGGGCTGGAAATGGGTATCAAGAAAAGTAAAATATCAAGGGGGACTCTTAAGCATGCATGAATTTATCCTTCACTGAGACAGGGAATACTTACAGAAGAGCAGATTTGGGTTGGAGGGGAATCATTATTAGTTGGGGTTTTTTTTTTTTTTTGGCCACTTCTATTGGTCTTTCATTTGTTTCCATTCTTGTTCTTTGGCCTGTGTGGGCCTCCCATCGCAAGGGCCTCTCTCGTCACAGAGCATAGGCTCTGGGTGCATGCACTCCAGAGCTCTGGCTCAGTAAGTTGGGGCACATCGGTCCAGCCGCTCCACGGCATGTGGGATCTTCCCAGGCCAGGGATCAAACTGGCGCCCCTTGCACTGCAAGGCGGTGTCCTTACCCACTGGACCACCAGGGAAATCCCACTAGTTGGGTTTTAATTAGAATGCATTTAAAGTCTCTTTAGGACAAACAGCATTACTGAATATTAAAATACTGGCCTGGAGCTCACAAGCAAGGGAGAAATCTAACTGAACTACTAAAACACAACAAGGGTTATACACTGAATATCAAAATCCCAAATTAATTTCTGACTTTTTTGAGATAGGAAAAAGAAAATAGAACACTTTTCACAATAAAGGTAATGCTATACTGTTACATTCAACCTGCAGATGATCTACAGAGAGTAGAAAGAAGCACAGGAACAATATTTTAACGAACAACGTGATTCTTCTTTGTGTCACGATGCAAACAGCATCACAAGACAGTTTTGCAGTTACTAACAGGAGAAAAGACGGATAAGGAAATGGATACTTGCCACTGTGGTAGAACCTACCTAGATACTTAAACCATTTGTGTTTTTACAGGCACACAGACATATAGTTTCTGCCAGAAAAAGAACATATAAATTCTAATGGTGAAGGGATAATCACTAAGGGACTGCTTTGGATATGAACACATACTTGTTCCAAAGGGAATAACATTAACACCAATGATATGAATTCTAAGAATTAAAAATTACTAGAATGGCTAACAAAAACATTCAACAATTCTACTCAATACTTTTACTCCATTTTTCTTAGTAAAAGTTACTGGAGTCTTCTATTATCTATAAAATTATATTAACAGGCATTTTCATACATTCTTAGTATAATTACAATGGATAGTGAAATTGAAGATCTGATGGTAATAAGAGGGTCTAAAATGGTTCAAAATCATCAGGCATCAAATAAAGATTCAATTCTGTTTCAAGAAGGTTTATGGTTGGATGTATTTTACGTTCTTATCTTTGAAAATTGGTCACCTCTGTATTATATATAAAACAAAATACGTGAATAATCATGATAGTCCATTATCTTTAAGAATGCAGAATAATACATTTACCCATGCCTGTTCCTTTTCTTCTTTAAGACTAAACAACCAAAATAAAATGAGTCTCTCAGTTAGCATGCTCAGTCAAAAGGATTTGTATTTCCTCTTGAAATCACTCAGATAAACATGAACACACAATTCTATGTTAATTTCATGCAATCTGCAACCTACACATATTCTGTAGTTTAAGGTTTCCACAGGATAATACTTCACTGGCTTATATTTTCAAACAAACATTTAGTTTATACAGACAATAATTCTTCCCCATAGAATAAATTAATAGTTTCACTATCTTACATTAAAATGTGTATTCAATAATTACTTTGTACTTTTTGAGATAGGAAAAGAAAATAGAACACTTTTCACAATAAAGGTAATGCTATACTGTTACATTCAACCTGCAGATGATCTACAGAGAGTAGAAAGAAGCACAGGAACAATATTTTAACGAACAACGTGATTCTTCTTTGTGTCACGATGCAAACAGCATCACAAGACAGTTTTGCAGTTACTAACAGGAGAAAAGACGGATAAGGAAATGGATACTTGCCACTGTGGTAGAACCTACCTAGATACTTAAACCATTTGTGTTTTTACAGGCACACAGACATATAGTTTCTGCCAGAAAAAGAACATATAAATTCTAATGGTGAAGGGATAATCACTAAGGGACTGCTTTGGATATGAACACATACTTGTTCCAAAGGGAATAACATTAACACCAATGATATGAATTCTAAGAATTAAAAATTACTAGAATGGCTAACAAAAACATTCAACAATTCTACTCAATACTTTTACTCCATTTTTCTTAGTAAAAGTTACTGGAGTCTTCTATTATCTATAAAATTATATTAACAGGCATTTTCATACATTCTTAGTATAATTACAATGGATAGTGAAATTGAAGATCTGATGGTAATAAGAGGGTCTAAAATGGTTCAAAATCATCAGGCATCAAATAAAGATTCAATTCTGTTTCAAGAAGGTTTATGGTTGGATGTATTTTACGTTCTTATCTTTGAAAATTGGTCACCTCTGTATTATATATAAAACAAAATACGTGAATAATCATGATAGTCCATTATCTTTAAGAATGCAGAATAATACATTTACCCATGCCTGTTCCTTTTCTTCTTTAAGACTAAACAACCAAAATAAAATGAGTCTCTCAGTTAGCATGCTCAGTCAAAAGGATTTGTATTTCCTCTTGAAATCACTCAGATAAACATGAACACACAATTCTATGTTAATTTCATGCAATCTGCAACCTACACATATTCTGTAGTTTAAGGTTTCCACAGGATAATACTTCACTGGCTTATATTTTCAAACAAACATTTAGTTTATACAGACAATAATTCTTCCCCATAGAATAAATTAATAGTTTCACTATCTTACATTAAAATGTGTATTCAATAATTATACTACTAATTTGAATGCCAGAAATGAATAATGAGTAGCAAAGCAAGTCATTTTCCTTTGAATTTGTCCACGTCAAAAAGCAATTTTGGTAAAACTTGGACAGACTGAAAGGGAATACATTTGTTCTGTCTTAATTTCTTTTTCCTTTTGTAAAAGTAACTAAAAATCCCATAGCCTGAAATGGATTCTTTTAAAAAAAATTCTGACCTCTTTTATTGTTTATTTCCATCCATCTTTATTCTTTGGCCTGTGTGGGCCTCCTATTGCAGCGGCCTCTCTCGTTGCAGAGCACTGGCTCTGGGTGCATGTGCTCCATAGCACTGACTTGCAATTGGACACACTGGTCCAGCTGTTCAATGGCATGTGGGGTCTTTCCGGGCCAGGGGTCAAACCGGTGCCCCTTGCACTGCAAGGCGGACTCTTTACTCACTGGACCATCAGGGAAGCTCTAGACTTTTTTTGAACTATAGTAATTCTTACAGAGAATTGATTCTTTTTCCTTTAAATTAACAGGGAAAGTGAGCCTAAGGGTCACACCTCAGTCTCTTTTGTGAAAGACGCTGCTTTCTCACATTTAGGATATACTCTAAGTCACACAGATTCCCAAACACAACAAGGTCTTCTTTATGCTAAACTTGGACAAATAATTAAATTATAAAGCATGAAAATTCCACAAAAAGTTCCTGATTTCTTTCTCACTAAGACTGTCACAATATAAAATTAGGGTTCACTAGGTATGTGACCAGAGTACCTTCAGTTTCTAAATTCCTAGACATCTTTGGTTTCTAAATTCCTAGAGACCTTCTAGAGTTTTCTCCAAGTTCTTAAAGCGCATAGGTTGTATCTTCATTTGAATACTTCTTGACTGTACCATAATTCTGTTTATAACAGAGTTGAGGATGTCTATGCTTAAACAAATCATTCTTCTAAAACAATTTTATGGAGTTCTCTCCGCTTTTAGAAACCATAATGCACTTACAAGACACTGGATTACCTCTCAAAAATTCTTTGTTAGAAACCTTGTTGACCTTGCTACAACGCTTTAGAATGTGCATGTGGGACCTCCCTGGTAGTGACTCTGCACTTCCACTGCAAGGGGCACAGATTCAATCTCTGGTAGAAGAATGAAGTTACTGCATGTCACCCAGTGTGGCAAAAGAATAAAAAATAAAATAAAATCTGCATGCGTGAACAAGCCCACTTAAATGCAGACCTTCTTAGTCCCTTACCATCATCTTCACACTCTTCCAGAGGCTTCTGCTGCTTGTTCAGGCACCGAGGGTCTAACCAAGATGTTGTTTTTGTGTTGTGGCTGAAATTCAGAAACAAAAACAAGAAATATGTTTGAAGTGGTGGGGGGAATAAAAAAATCTCAACGACAAAAGATTTAAACAGTCCTGAATATTTATTCTTCACTAAAGCAAAGACACTATCTAAGAGTCAACTGACGGCAGAAGAGAACCCTGGTTTGGAATTATGAAATGGTTTGTAAAGGGTCTTAGGTAGACAGGTTCCTTACCTAAGACATATCCATTCCACCATGGAAAGCTTAAAATGTAGTATCAGCTTTATTTTTGAAAAAATGAGCTCTGAAACACACCTCTTGTCTACATCAACTACTCTTGTCCAGTTTTAGTTTAGGCTTCACACATTTGTCAAAGAGCAAGTTTCCGTTAATTTTAAATTTGTCAATGACTTAAATCTTGGATGTTGGAATTCACAAAGAAGACTGATATTTCACTCGTTTTATTACAGAATTCCCATGACTGTGTGAAACTATTTCAATTCATGCAACTGTCTAGAAGCTGCTAAGACATCATCGATAATAGCATCTTAAATTATGCTTCAGGCATAGTGAAGGCAATCCCAAATTACCTACCACAAATTGAACCAGGACCAAGGAAAAGTTTGGAGAAGCTGAACATGAAACCCTACTTCCTTTGGGAAAGTCTAGCTAAACCAGAGATGAACTGATTTAACAGACACTGTTGGCCTTCGATCATGTTAGAAATACTAGGAGAATCACTGGGAGAACTAACCCAAGGCAAATCTAGGACAAAATTCTGCTTGAGCAACCAGTCCATACTATACAAACTAAACAAGAGGATCAAATTGCTACAAGTCTAGCAATTCAAGCTGCAAACCAAAACTGAAACACAGAAAATTAAAAAAAAAATTTCCCTCAAGTTTAGGTAGTTAGGTCTGAGGTTTAAGTTGTATTAAACATATATTGAAAAAATGGTCACAATTTTTAATTTTAGACTCAAATCTTATTAACTGATGGGAAAAAATAAGGCTTAAGTAAAAAAACAGAATGTGCAAATGCCTGCAAACACTGTCTAAAATGTGTTCAAAGAAGAAAAAACAAATAAAAAGTAATATAGTTACAAGAACCATATCACCAATACTTATATGTCTACTTACAACTATCGTAATCTAATCAATCTTCATTGTGCCAGTCGTGCATGCTTTTGTAGGCATGCTAAGAATTTGTTGCTTTAGCCTTAGAACAATAAGAAACTTCCGAAGGTTTTAAGCACCACTGCAGCTGAAGGGGTGGGGTGGAAGGTAGGGGTGGAGAAGAAACTGGAGTGTATATTCAGGAAGGGTATGTGGAGAAAGTATGAGCCTAGTGTTCAGAACAGTTTCGACTGGGAGATGAAGACGGAGAAATAACTGGCCCAGAGAAACAGGGTCGAACTCAGGGCCTGCATGAAGGACCAGGCAAAGACAGAACTCTCTTGAGGTGGGGTCCAATCAGCAAAGAAAGCTTAGAGGGGAGAACCAGGGAGCTGGATGACCAATAGGAAATAACTTCAATAGGAATCAGGATCACTTCCCTTTAGAACAAGGAAAGGCCCAATTAAAACTATTCTAATCTGCTTCGTCATTTCCATATAAATCACAATTTACTTAAGCCTTATTACCAAAAACCCTACAAGAGGAGTGTCATTAGTATGAAAATGATTACTCCCCATTTTCCACGTGAGAAAAATGAGGACAGAGATGTGAAGAAACCTATATAGGACACCCTGTTGACACAGAATCAAACCCAAAAAATCCCATACTAGAAGGGGTATTCATACATAATAAGAGTGCAATAAATGGATTGGTTTTCAATACTAGGAGAATCACTGGGAGAACTAACCCAAGGCAAATCTAGGACAAAATTCTGCTTGAGCAACCAGTCCATACTATACAAACTAAACAAGAGGATCAAATTGCTACAAGTCTAGCAATTCAAGCTGCAAACCAAAACTGAAACACAGAAAATTAAAAAAAAAATTTCCCTCAAGTTTAGGTAGTTAGGTCTGAGGTTTAAGTTGTATTAAACATATATTGAAAAAATGGTCACAATTTTTAATTTTAGACTCAAATCTTATTAACTGATGGGAAAAAATAAGGCTTAAGTAAAAAAACAGAATGTGCAAATGCCTGCAAACACTGTCTAAAATGTGTTCAAAGAAGAAAAAACAAATAAAAAGTAATATAGTTACAAGAACCATATCACCAATACTTATATGTCTACTTACAACTATCGTAATCTAATCAATCTTCATTGTGCCAGTCGTGCATGCTTTTGTAGGCATGCTAAGAATTTGTTGCTTTAGCCTTAGAACAATAAGAAACTTCCGAAGGTTTTAAGCACCACTGCAGCTGAAGGGGTGGGGTGGAAGGTAGGGGTGGAGAAGAAACTGGAGTGTATATTCAGGAAGGGTATGTGGAGAAAGTATGAGCCTAGTGTTCAGAACAGTTTCGACTGGGAGATGAAGACGGAGAAATAACTGGCCCAGAGAAACAGGGTCGAACTCAGGGCCTGCATGAAGGACCAGGCAAAGACAGAACTCTCTTGAGGTGGGGTCCAATCAGCAAAGAAAGCTTAGAGGGGAGAACCAGGGAGCTGGATGACCAATAGGAAATAACTTCAATAGGAATCAGGATCACTTCCCTTTAGAACAAGGAAAGGCCCAATTAAAACTATTCTAATCTGCTTCGTCATTTCCATATAAATCACAATTTACTTAAGCCTTATTACCAAAAACCCTACAAGAGGAGTGTCATTAGTATGAAAATGATTACTCCCCATTTTCCACGTGAGAAAAATGAGGACAGAGATGTGAAGAAACCTATATAGGACACCCTGTTGACACAGAATCAAACCCAGAGAGTCCCATACTAGAACTCATGGTCTGCGCTATTCATACATAATAAGAGTGCAAAAATGGTAAATGACTGGAGTAAAGACTATGTGTGATATTTTTAAAGACAATTTTGCATCTCAACATAATTGTAGTATCACACTGTTACAACATGCAGCTATAATAATAAACAAAGAGAGATCCTACATCCCCTTTACACACATACCACCAAAGGTAACATCTTGAGGAACGGTAGTACAAAGTCACAATCATGTGAGTTACAGCCAAACAGTCAAGATATAGAACACTCCCATCATCACAGGATCCCTCAGGTTGCCCTTTGATAGCCATACCGGTTCCCTTCCAACCCCTCCCTAAAAACCCACTTTTAATCCCTGGCAACTACTAATCTGTTCTCTATTTCTGTCAAATCAAAAATGCTACATAAATGAAATCATACAGTATGTAATCTTTGGAGATTTGCATTTTTCATTCAGCATAACTCTCCTGGAGATAGTTGAATACATCAATAATTAATTATTTTTATTATTAGGTAGTATTCCATGGCATGAATGCACTGTAGTTTAACCACTGAAGGACATCCAGGTGGCTTCTAGTTTGGGATTATTTAGAAGAAAAGCTATTATAAACATTTATGCACAAGCTCTTATTTGAATGTAAAGTGTTCACTTGGGCTTCCTAGGTGGCTTAGTGGAAAAGAATAGGCCTGCCAATGCAGGAGACACAGGTTTGATTCCTGGGTTGGAAAGACTCTCTGGAGAAGGAAATGGCAACCCGTTCCAGTATTCTTGTCTGGGAAATCCCACAGATAGAGGAACCTGGCAGGCAGCAGTCCATGGGGTTGCACATGACAGTCAGACATGACAGAACTAAACAACAACACTCAATCCTTTGGACAAATGTGCAATGACTAGGAATTGAAATGTTTAGTTTAAAAAAGCTGCCAAATTGCTTTTTGGAATACCACACAATTTTACATAGCCACCAGCAATGTGTAACTTATACAGCTTCTCTGCATCTTTACCATCATTTAGTGGTGTTCTTTTTTTGTTGTTCATTTTCTAATGGAATTTTCTTTTTACTGTTGAGTTTTGAGAGTTCTTTACATATTTTAGATACAAGTTCATTTTGAGATATGAAAGTTTTCCATTTTGATCAAGTTGAGCTGACCAATAATTACTCCTTTTAGGATCATGTTTTTGATGTCAAGTCTGACAATTTCTTGCCTATTAATAGGCCTGAAAGAATTTGATTTTTTTCCTAAAAGTTATATTGCTTTACATTTTGCACTTAATGATGATTTGAGTATTTTTTTCTTTTCTTTTTTTTTTTTTTTGTCTAAGAAAAGAGGTTTAGGTTCAGGTTAATTTATTTGCCTTTGGCTACACACCAGTTCCAGTATTATCTTTTTGAAAAGGTTACCCTCCTTGCATGGAATTGCTTTTGTATTCCTCATTGAAAATCAGCTGGACATATCTGTGAGTCTATTTGTGGGTTCCTTTGATCTATGAGTGTATTTTTTCATCAATAACACTCAAACTTTATGACAACAGTCTATAATATGTCTTGCTATCAGGTAGACTGATTTATATGACTTTATTCTCCTTTTTAAAACTGTTTTACCTAGTCTAGTTCCTCTGCCTTTCTATATAAACTTTAGAATAAACTTGTCAATACTAACAAAAAGCCTCACTGAGATTTTGACAGGATTTATATTAAACCTGTACACACACTTGGGAAGCTGACATTTTACTGTATGAACAGAGTAGATCTCTCAATCTGCATTTATTTCTTTCATCACCATTTTGTAGTTTACAGAATACAAATCCTGTACATATTTCATTAGATTTATACCTAAGTGGGTTTTTCTTTTTTTCACAAAGTAAATGTGAATTGTATTTTATTTTGAATATTTTGTGTGCTTATTCATTGTTAATATACAGATACAACCAAAATTTGTATGCTTAGCTTTTACCTTGCTGAACTCATGTGTTTTAGAACTGCTTTGTACATTTCTGGTCATTTTTCTAGATAGAGAGTCAGTCTGTGTATCTTTTATTTCTTTTCATGAGGGCTTTGTTTTGGGGTCCATTTGCTGGTGTTTCTGGGATACTGGTTTCCTCAGTTCCAAATCTGGGATACACGAGGTAAAAGAAAACTCAGGGAATTCACTACTTGTCATTTCTGTGATCCCAAGTTCCCTAGACAATATGTATTATTTTTATCTCCTTTCAAGTCTTCTTACGTCCATTTTCTATATAATGGCCACAGTTTGTAAGCTCATGCCTAATTTTTAATGTTCAGTATTTCTTAAGATTTCCCATAAACTGTAAAGCTAAATAGACACATATACGTAAAACAAGGCAGATCTAAGTCTATAGAAACTCAACTTGCTATTCAATGTAAGACACTCTAAGATTAAGTTCTTTAGCATGCAGGATACTGGAAAACTCAAACAAGACACACTGTTGCTGTTGCGTAGTTGCTCAGTTGTGTCTGACTCTTTTGCGACCCCACCGACTGTACTTTGGCAGGTTCCTCTGTCCATGGAATTTCCCAGGCAAGGATACTGGAGTGGGTTGTCATTTCCTTCTCCATGGAATCTTCCCAACCCAGGGATCAAACCTGTGTATCCTGCATTGGCAGGTGGAGTTTGTACCACTGAACCATGAGGGAAGTCCAAATGGTGTATATCTAATAATATAATATGTATGGAATTTGGAATTTGGTAGCTGCAAATGAAATCACAGAGGTATTATAATAAGCTATACTATTGTATAAATTTTCTATTAAACAGTGGGCCAATTAAGACTGGTCTAGCACTGACTAAAAGCTAAACTAGGTTACAAAAGTAAGAAAATCACTGTACTCTCCTCTAAATCACTGACAGTCTTGAGTTTTCATTAACTATTTTTACTAACCACAGTCCTCACTAACCATCAAAATAACCAAATCTCTTTCTTCAAATTGATCAAATCAGTCGTGAACGAAACTAGCAATACATTCTTTTCCAAAAATTTGAGTTTCACATATTACTCTGTATTAGGAATTCCTCTTTTATGTTTTAGTTTGCTCAATACAATTCTTCCTTACTAATGGACATAATTAAAAAACAATTTATCACAAAAGTTAAGTACAAAATTCTAAGCTGATAGTTGACGTCCATTTTTTAAAAAACACTTAAACTCCTCTCTAATAAGCACATGATGAAGATTAAAATGGTAACAGTAACAATAACACTCACTAATTAGCACCAGCGCCAGTTTTACATCCCTTACCTCATCCAACTCTCATAAAAATCTGACAGCGCAGGCATGATCAACAGTAATCATGTCCTTCCACAGCTAGGGAAAACTGAGATGTAGAGAGGCAAACTCTAGTTCACCAGGTCACACAAACAGTGAGTGGTAGAAACAACGTGAGTTTTTTGGGGAGGTTTTTTTTTTTAATTATTTATTTATTTGGCTATGCTGGGTCATAGTTGCAGCATTGGGGATCTAGTTCCCTGACCAGGGATCGAACCCAGGCCCCACTGAATTGGGAACACAGAGTCTTAACCACTGGACCACCAGGGAAGTCCCTTTTGGGGAGTTCTTAACCTCTATTCTTCCCTAACTCCCAGGAAAAGACTTCATTGCTCACCCCTGTCTTCAATAAGCATTTGTCATTAACATGAAGCCAAAAATGGAGACTGTCCTCTCCATCTGGCTGGAAAATAACCTAGCTCTCAGTCAGTTCTCACTTCCTAGGTTAGTTCTGAGAGAGAACATTCAGAGACCCAAGCCTTCTCCCTCACTCCCATATCTTTAGAAAAATTGTACTTTTTACCCATGCTGATTTTTCTAATTACAAAATATATGCTGTAATATCTATCTGAGTGAAAATATATATTCAAACCCCACAGTCATGTATAATGTACTTAAGAAAATAAATTCCTTACTTAATTCAAACTCAAGCATTAATACGTATTTCCAGAATTTTTCTTCATATAGAACTATATCTACATATTCAGAGAAAACAAATATATATATATATATATATAAATATATATATATTTATAACACAGAACATACGTGTATATACACATATATTTTACAAAATAAGATACTTCATGTTGTTCAGAAATGTCCTCTGTTGTTATTATTACCAGAACAGCAGACCTTCAACATTAATCTATTTGAGTAGAAAAGATTTACCTACATTTTAAATTATTTTGGAGCTTAATTGGCCCTTTTATTTTTATTTTTTAGTGATTCATAACACTATGGTGAATCTTAATAGATAATCTCAACAGCAGAGCCAAACTACAGCATTTAAAAAACTGACTACCATTGGTTAAGAAATTACATCAGCTTAGATTTTCTAGAATGGTTTCAATTTTATGCATTTTTTCCATTCTAATACAGTTTGTTAAATGTTTAACTGTATAATATCTAAGTTTTTAATTTTAAACGACCTTTCACATCTTTATATTCTCAAACTTAAGCCCGCATGCCTTGTACCATGTAAAAAAAATTAACTAAAAATGGACCATACACCAAAATGTAAAATGCAATCTATAAGACTTCTAAAACAAATATAGCAGAAAATGACTGCATTTTGACTTTGAATTAGGCAAAAGTTTCATAGGTTCTTCACTAAAAGCTCAATTCACAAAGGAAAAAAAAGTGATTACTTAGACTTCATAAAAATTAAGAACTTCTGGCTCTTCAAAAGACGCAGTTAAGACACTGAAAAGTCAAACGTGGACAAATTATTGCAAGTCACAAGTGTAATAAAGGAATTGTATCCAAAATATAAGAACTCTTAAAACTCAAAAAAAAAAAAAAGAAAAAAGGAAACTGCAACCCAATTAAGAAAAAATAAGCAAAGGATTTACCTATTCTAAGAAGCTATATAGTCTTCATATTAATCCATAATACCATAATTTATATATGCACTGTAATTTAGTTGTTTAACTCTTAAGGAAATTACTATTCTTAAAGCTGTAATATCTATCTGAGTGAAAATATATATTCAAACCCCACAGTCATGTATAATGTACTTAAGAAAATAAATTCCTTACTTAATTCAAACTCAAGCATTAATACGTATTTCCAGAATTTTTCTTCATATAGAACTATATCTACATATTCAGAGAAAACAAATATATATATATATATATATAAATATATATATATTTATAACACAGAACATACGTGTATATACACATATATTTTACAAAATAAGATACTTCATGTTGTTCAGAAATGTCCTCTGTTGTTATTATTACCAGAACAGCAGACCTTCAACATTAATCTATTTGAGTAGAAAAGATTTACCTACATTTTAAATTATTTTGGAGCTTAATTGGCCCTTTTATTTTTATTTTTTAGTGATTCATAACACTATGGTGAATCTTAATAGATAATCTCAACAGCAGAGCCAAACTACAGCATTTAAAAAACTGACTACCATTGGTTAAGAAATTACATCAGCTTAGATTTTCTAGAATGGTTTCAATTTTATGCATTTTTTCCATTCTAATACAGTTTGTTAAATGTTTAACTGTATAATATCTAAGTTTTTAATTTTAAACGACCTTTCACATCTTTATATTCTCAAACTTAAGCCCGCATGCCTTGTACCATGTAAAAAAAATTAACTAAAAATGGACCATACACCAAAATGTAAAATGCAATCTATAAGACTTCTAAAACAAATATAGCAGAAAATGACTGCATTTTGACTTTGAATTAGGCAAAAGTTTCATAGGTTCTTCACTAAAAGCTCAATTCACAAAGGAAAAAAAAGTGATTACTTAGACTTCATAAAAATTAAGAACTTCTGGCTCTTCAAAAGACGCAGTTAAGACACTGAAAAGTCAAACGTGGACAAATTATTGCAAGTCACAAGTGTAATAAAGGAATTGTATCCAAAATATAAGAACTCTTAAAACTCAAAAAAAAAAAAAAGAAAAAAGGAAACTGCAACCCAATTAAGAAAAAATAAGCAAAGGATTTACCTATTCTAAGAAGCTATATAGTCTTCATATTAATCCATAATACCATAATTTATATATGCACTGTAATTTAGTTGTTTAACTCTTAAGGGAAATTACTATTCTTACGGCTCCTCTAGCTCTTCAGATTCAATGATTAGGATGTTATGCTAATTCCTTTTTTGTACAAGGCTTGTTAAATTGTAGGAGAGAAGACCATCAGCATGTGATCAGTCCTTTTAGAATTACCTTACATCGGGCTTCCCTGGTGGTCCAGTGGGTAAGGACACCGCCTTGCAGTGCAAGGGGCGCCAGTTCGATCCTTTGCCTGGGAAGATCCCACGTGCCGCGGAGCGGCTGGACCAATGTGTCCAATTACCGAGTCGGAGCTCTGGCGCACGTGCGCCCAGAGCCAGCGCTCTGCGACAACAGAGGCCACCGTGATGGGAGGCCCACAGGAGCCAAAGAACAAAGACGGATG
Source organism: Tragulus kanchil (assembly GCA_022376925.1). Lineage (NCBI taxonomy): Eukaryota > Metazoa > Chordata > Mammalia > Artiodactyla > Tragulidae > Tragulus > Tragulus kanchil. The sequence continues at coordinate 195,380,332 of JAIOJX010000030.1, read as the reverse complement.
AAAATAGAGAAATGAAAGACCAATAGAAGTGGCCCGCCCGTCCCCCCCCCCCCCCCCCCCACTCCCCAAAAGATAAATAAATAAAATAAATGTTTAAAAAAAAAAAAAAAAAAGAATTACCTTACATCTGTAGCTGCTAGAGAAAGACAGACAAGGGAAATGGGGGTGGGGGTGGTGGGAAAGGGAGAAAGTCAAGAAGAAATAATGGTACTTTACTCTATAAAATAGACTTCTCCATTTTCGGTATAGGCCATCTCCCAGTTTTCAGGTAGAGGACCTAAATTATCCTCTGCAGAAAGAGGTAGGTATTGAGGGAACTTCTGAGAAGGGTCCGTGATGGGAGCAGCGATGATGCTACTATTCACAGGCGGGAGCGTTCCTTCTTGGAGACTGTGCTCTTCTTGGTCACCAGAATCGGCTATTTATTCAAGATGGAGGAAAAAACAAGAGAGAAAAAAATAATTCATCAATCATATTCCAAACCAGGACAATCACTACTGTTTACATCTATGTTCTTAAATCTTCTCCTAATCTCTGGACATCAACTATATTCTGTCTTACTGAGATGTAAGTTCTATTAACAGGAAACACTAAAACAATGAAACAAATTTATTTCACCAAAAAAGAAAAAAAGGATTGCTCACAATCCTGAAAATGTCAAAGAAGAAACATATTCATGACTCAAACCCTCAAGTCCCTTACACTAAGAAGGTCATCAAGTCACAGACTGAGCTGCACTCTCATCACATAGGTGTCTTTTGTTTTCATGACTCAAAAGGACTTCAAGACAAAAGTCCATGATGAAAATACAGAGAGAGTGACATTATCATTCACTTTGTAAAAATTTATCTACACTATTTTTGGTAGATAGTGGCCAAGATGAAAGACTGACAAATCAAACTAAAGAGTCTACAAAAGTTTAGAATACAGAGACAGCTCCACCAATGAGTCAGAGTCTAGACTCTTTTGGAAAAGTGAAGACTAATGTTCCTGTGAAAACCAAGACAGCTACCCCAAGAAGAGTATCTTGTGGGTGGACTGATTTGACTTGGGTCTTTTCTGAATCTTCTTGCCTAGTTATTAACTAGAAACATCCAGAGGGGATGTCATCAAAGTTTCCACAAATGGCATTGTTGACAATCTGGTTGAATTTTTATAGAGGCTGATGATATTAAATGTCAATCTCCATGGGGCTTTAAAACATATTAATCAAGGGATGTAGTCATTTTCTGTCTTCTACAATAATTCTACAGACATTGCTGATTTACTCAAAGCTGACTGAGGAATAATAAAAGGCTGTTTTTAAATCTTCCTCTGATGAGTAGGTCCCAATGACACACATGAGGAATAAAGGTAATCCAAAGTTGGATGGAGACATGTCAAGCTTATTAAATAATTATCTCTGCCAAAACTCCACTGCCACTGAATAGGCAGCCTGGCGTCTTCCCTTGCCTTGCACCTACCCTTTCTTCTTCAGGTACTCAGATCGCCATTTGGAAATCATCTCCTCCATTGGAGGTCCATGTGGTCCCGGTAGAGATTGACGTATGCCTACTTCAAGTTCATGCCATGGGCGCAAGTCACACCCATATCACTCTTACATTTATGACTGGATTAGGACCATGATTCTGGATGGCATGCAAGTGCTTGCTGGACTATTAGGCAAGAGGCGCCTCGTGATGCTAAAATTAATAAGCTGATAGAAAAAAGGATTGCTTACAAACCTGAAAATGTCAAAGAAGAAACATATTCATGACTCAAACCCTCAAGTCCCTTACACTAAGAAGGTCATCAAGTCACAGACTGAGCTGCACTCTCATCACATAGGTGTCTTTTGTTTTCATGACTCAAAAGGACTTCAAGACAAAAGTCCATGATGAAAATACAGAGAGAGTGACATTATCATTCACTTTGTAAAAATTTATCTACACTATTTTTGGTAGATAGTGGCCAAGATGAAAGACTGACAAATCAAACTAAAGAGTCTACAAAAGTTTAGAATACAGAGACAGCTCCACCAATGAGTCAGAGTCTAGACTCTTTTGGAAAAGTGAAGACTAATGTTCCTGTGAAAACCAAGACAGCTACCCCAAGAAGAGTATCTTGTGGGTGGACTGATTTGACTTGGGTCTTTTCTGAATCTTCTTGCCTAGTTATTAACTAGAAACATCCAGAGGGGATGTCATCAAAGTTTCCACAAATGGCATTGTTGACAATCTGGTTGAATTTTTATAGAGGCTGATGATATTAAATGTCAATCTCCATGGGGCTTTAAAACATATTAATCAAGGGATGTAGTCATTTTCTGTCTTCTACAATAATTCTACAGACATTGCTGATTTACTCAAAGCTGACTGAGGAATAATAAAAGGCTGTTTTTAAATCTTCCTCTGATGAGTAGGTCCCAATGACACACATGAGGAATAAAGGTAATCCAAAGTTGGATGGAGACATGTCAAGCTTATTAAATAATTATCTCTGCCAAAACTCCACTGCCACTGAATAGGCAGCCTGGCGTCTTCCCTTGCCTTGCACCTACCCTTTCTTCTTCAGGTACTCAGATCGCCATTTGGAAATCATCTCCTCCATTGGAGGTCCATGTGGTCCCGGTAGAGATTGACGTATGCCTACTTCAAGTTCATGCCATGGGCTCAAGTCACACCCATATCACTCTTACATTTATGACTGGATTAGGAACATGATTCATGGCAAACTAATGAATGTATGGCATGCAAGTGCTTGCTGGACTATTAGGCAAGAGGCGCCTCGTGATGCTAAAATTAATAAGCTGATAGATCCTCATGTTGTAGGTGCTAATGGTCACCCTGACAAAACTTGGCAATAACTTGTCTGAGAATTAAACCCATATAGAGGAAAGCACAGATGAAATATGAGAAAGTCACCCAACATCCCTAATTTCATGTACTCCTGGTGTCTCCAACTGCTTGATTCCCTGAACTTCCTTTCCTGCTTAAACCAACCTGAATTCCTTTTACAGTTTGGACCCATGAGGGCAGATTAGTAACATTGTAAGTTTGAAGAAAAAATAAGGAAATTAGGCAACCATGGAAGAAGCCATCTGAAATTCAAAACTTGGCAAGAATAGAAAGATTCACCCATAATACTCTAGAAGTCAAAAGGTAATCATTTCTGACATATCATTGGAAGGTAAACATGTCACACTTAAGTATATATAAGAATCACCTGGAGGGCTTCCCTGGTGGTTCAGTTGGTAAAGAGTCTGCCTTGCAGTGCAAGGGACACCAGTTCGATCCTTGGCCTGGGAAGATCCCAAATGCCATGGAGCGGCTGGACCGGAGCATCCAATTATGAGCCAGCGTTCTGGAGCGCATGCGCCCAGAGCCGGTGCTCTGCAACAAGAGAGGCCACTGAAATGGGAGGCCCACACAGGCCAAAAAATAAAGATAGATGAAAAATAAATAAATAAAAAAACAATAAAGAGGCCAAAATTAAAAAGAAAAAAAAAAAAGAATCACTTGGAGAGTATGTTAAAATGCAGGCATGCCTCCCTACTTCAGGGAATAGATTTGAAATCAGGTATAAAAATGTATACTTTGAACGCACTCAGGTGACAGAGACTCAAGTACAAGCCTTACACTTTGAAGACTTTTTTTCTGGCTAAAAAAAAAAATCACTTTAGTTTCTCAGATAGGTTTTGCCCAGGTGGCAATCTGCCAGGGTATGGTGCAGCCTCATGGTACAAATTCCTGTGACCACTGGTGCCAGGTCAGAGACTTATGTCTAGACTGATGTCTAGAACATTGGAGAGGGTGCAATCTGTCTGAAGGGAGCAGAGAACTCAGTTCTAGGTAATGAGCAAACTACAAAAGGGGGGACTCAGCGTTTTCAGATCTTCAATGTTTTAACAGAAAGTGGAAATTTGTATTTTGATGCAAAAACTTTCAATTTTTCCAAGCATAATTCCTTTCTGATGGCACACACAGACACAAAAAAAGGTAGTGACTGCAAGCACAGACTGTGAGGCCAGACTGCTTGAGTTTGAATTTTTCTGGTTGACCTCTACATGCTTCTGCTTACAACCCAACCTGAATTCCTTTTACAGTTTGGACCCATGAGGGCAGATTAGTAACATTGTAAGTTTGAAGAAAAAATAAGGAAATTAGGCAACCATGGAAGAAGCCATCTGAAATTCAAAACTTGGCAAGAATAGAAAGATTCACCCATAATACTCTAGAAGTCAAAAGGTAATCATTTCTGACATATCATTGGAAGGTAAACATGTCACACTTAAGTATATATAAGAATCACCTGGAGGGCTTCCCTGGTGGTTCAGTTGGTAAAGAGTCTGCCTTGCAGTGCAAGGGACACCAGTTCGATCCTTGGCCTGGGAAGATCCCAAATGCCATGGAGCGGCTGGACCGGAGCATCCAATTATGAGCCAGCGTTCTGGAGCGCATGCGCCCAGAGCCGGTGCTCTGCAACAAGAGAGGCCACTGAAATGGGAGGCCCACACAGGCCAAAAAATAAAGATAGATGAAAAATAAATAAATAAAAAAACAATAAGGGGCCCAAAATTAAAAAGAAAAAAAAAAAAGAATCACTTGGAGAGTATGTTAAAATGCAGGCATGCCTCCCTACTTCAGGGAATAGATTTGAAATCAGGTATAAAAATGTATACTTTGAACGCACTCAGGTGACAGAGACTCAAGTACAAGCCTTACACTTTGAAGACTTTTTTTCTGGCTAAAAAAAAAAATCACTTTAGTTTCTCAGATAGGTTTTGCCCAGGTGGCAATCTGCCAGGGTATGGTGCAGCCTCATGGTACAAATTCCTGTGACCACTGGTGCCAGGTCAGAGACTTATGTCTAGACTGATGTCTAGAACATTGGAGAGGGTGCAATCTGTCTGAAGGGAGCAGAGAACTCAGTTCTAGGTAATGAGCAAACTACAAAAGGGGGGACTCAGCGTTTTCAGATCTTCAATGTTTTAACAGAAAGTGGAAATTTGTATTTTGATGCAAAAACTTTCAATTTTTCCAAGCATAATTCCTTTCTGATGGCACACACAGACACAAAAAAAGGTAGTGACTGCAAGCACAGACTGTGAGGCCAGACTGCTTGAGTTTGAATCTTGGCTTTCCTGTTCACTGGGAAACACACTTGACCTCTACATGCTTGGGCTTCCTTATCTGTAAAGTGGGGATAATAACAATACCTACCTCAAAAGGCTATAGGGGGGCTTCCCTGGTGGTCCAGTGGGTAAGGACACCGCCTTGCAGTGCAAGGGGCGCCAGTTCGATCCCTGGCCTGGGAAGATCCCACGTGCCACGGAGCAGCTGGACCGATGTGTCCAATTGCCTAGCCGGAGCTCTGGAGGGCATGCGCCCAGAGCCGGTGCTCTGTGACAACAGAGGCCACCGCGATGGGAGGCCCACATAGGCCAAAGAACAAAGATGGATGGAAAAAAAAAAAAAAGGCTATAGGGAGGTTTAGTTTATGTGAGGCACTCATTTAGTATAAAGTAAACATCACTTTCTTCATTGAAGCTATTATTAATCTTGGTCTGCTAATCAGAGCTGGCCCTCAAGCTGCCACTTCATTACAAATAGGCAAAAAAGGATGAATTAGACATCAGACTCCAGATCAAACCACAGTATGCCTGTTTCTGGATGTGTGTCTTTGAAAGAGACTTTACATTTTTTGGGTTTCTATTCCCTCATCTGTTAAACGGGCATAACACACACACCACAAGAAAAGGATGACTTCAATGTATGCAAAGCACCTGAAAAAGTGCCTGGTGCTCAGTGAGTGAGCTCAGGACTGGGACCTGCTACTCGAGACACCAGGAGCCAAAGTCAGTGATCATTTCTTAATATCATGACACTCAAGAGTCAGGGAAATGCTGGCACAACAACAGACATTCAGTCATTTTACTGAAAAATTTTAATTAACCCATTTTAATAGAAACTAGATTTCACAGGAAAAGGGTGGTACTAATGGGCGGGCCACTACATATGAACAGAGAAACAACGTGATTTAATACTGAATGTATACAATGTATTTGGGTGAAGGAAAGAGGAGGAGGGAGGAAGGGGAGAAAAGAATCCTGCCAGCATTCCAAAATCTCGACTACATGAGGGAATAGGAGCTCACTGGAGAAATACATGTGTAATTTTAATTTCCTGGAAATTAGCAACTGCCCTAGTGACTGCAAGCACAGACTGTGAGGCCAGACTGTAATCTTGGCTTTCCTGTTCACTGGGAAACACACTTGACCTCTACATGCTTGGGCTTCCTTATCTGTAAAGTGGGGATAATAACAATACCTACCTCAAAAGGCTATAGGGGGGCTTCCCTGGTGGTCCAGTGGGTAAGGACACCGCCTTGCAGTGCAAGGGGCGCCAGTTCGATCCCTGGCCTGGGAAGATCCCACGTGCCACGGAGCAGCTGGACCGATGTGTCCAATTGCCTAGCCGGAGCTCTGGAGGGCATGCGCCCAGAGCCGGTGCTCTGTGACAACAGAGGCCACCGCGATGGGAGGCCCACATAGGCCAAAGAACAAAGATGGATGGAAAAAAAAAAAAAAGGCTATAGGGAGGTTTAGTTTATGTGAGGCACTCATTTAGTATAAAGTAAACATCACTTTCTTCATTGAAGCTATTATTAATCTTGGTCTGCTAATCAGAGCTGGCCCTCAAGCTGCCACTTCATTACAAATAGGCAAAAAAGGATGAATTAGACATCAGACTCCAGATCAAACCACAGTATGCCTGTTTCTGGATGTGTGTCTTTGAAAGAGACTTTACATTTTTGGATTTCTATTCCCTCATCTGTTAAACGGGCATAACACACACACCACAAGAAAAGGATGACTTCAATGTATGCAAAGCACCTGAAAAAGTGCCTGGTGCTCAGTGAGTGAGCTCAGGACTGGGACCTGCTACTCGAGACACCAGGAGCCAAAGTCAGTGATCATTTCTTAATATCATGACACTCAAGAGTCAGGGAAATGCTGGCACAACAACAGACATTCAGTCATTTTACTGAAAAATTTTAATTAACCCATTTTAATAGAAACTAGATTTCACAGGAAAAGGGTGGTACTAATGGGCGGGCCACTACATATGAACAGAGAAACAACGTGATTTAATACTGAATGTATACAATGTATTTGGGTGAAGGAAAGAGGAGGAGGGAGGAAGGGGAGAAAAGAATCCTGCCAGCATTCCAAAATCTCGACTACATGAGGGAATAGGAGCTCACTGGAGAAATACATGTGTAATTTTAATTTCCTAGAGAAAAAAGAAATCCCTCTAGCAACTCGATCTTACTTTAAATTATCCAAATAGTTACCTTTATTTTACAGGTTCTCAGTGCCCTCCTGTTTTAAAACTTCTTTGTTTACATATAACTGACATACAAAAAGTTACAGATATTAATTTCTAGGCTTTACTGAAGTATAATTGACAAACGTATAAGATACTTAAAATGTACATCGTAACGATCTAACATACAAACATACATGTTACCCAAGGATTTCTTCCATCTAGGTAACTATTTTTTAAGTGATAGATATTAAACATGTATAACTTGAGTTGTTTGGTTTTCTGTTCCTTCTTTCAATAGAACCTTAAACATTCGCATTCTCTCAAAGAAAATTATCAGTCCAAAAATGAGAGGGGGGCAGAGTTTAAAACTCCGTAGTCCTAATCACACCTTCAGCTTTGATATTTGCTCTCATTTCAATAACTCTTTCATTTAATTCATGAAATATGTATATATCACTCTCTTACTAAAGACTAGCATCCAGAGAGGACAGGCAGAATGGACTACTGGAACACTGAGATGGGCAAGCAGACAGGAAGCCAACTGCTGAAACTGCCTAGTGGAGTTCATCACACTGATCCTCAGGGTTCTGGTCTGCAAAATGGGGAAGATAATATGTAGGCTGTGTATCTCTCAAAATTTCCAAGAGGTTTACAGGATATATGTGAAGTTGATTCATATACCATAAATAAACATGAAAAACAGTGAGTGAGCTCGGGGCCTACTCGAGACACCAGGAGCCAAAGTCAGTGATCATTTCTTAATATCATGACACTCAAGAGTCAGGGAAATGCTGGCACAACAACAGACATTCAGTCATTTTACTGAAAAATTTTAATTAACCCATTTTAATAGAAACTAGATTTCACAGGAAAAGGGTGGTACTAATGGGCGGGCCACTACATATGAACAGAGAAACAACGTGATTTAATACTGAATGTATACAATGTATTTGGGTGAAGGAAAGAGGAGGAGGGAGGAAGGGGAGAAAAGAATCCTGCCAGCATTCCAAAATCTCGACTACATGAGGGAATAGGAGCTCACTGGAGAAATACATGTGTAATTTTAATTTCCTAGAGAAAAAAGAAATCCCTCTAGCAACTCGATCTTACTTTAAATTATCCAAATAGTTACCTTTATTTTACAGGTTCTCAGTGCCCTCCTGTTTTAAAACTTCTTTGTTTACATATAACTGACATACAAAAAGTTACAGATATTAATTTCTAGGCTTTACTGAAGTATAATTGACAAACGTATAAGATACTTAAAATGTACATCGTAACGATCTAACATACAAACATACATGTTACCCAAGGATTTCTTCCATCTAGGTAACTATTTTTAAGTGATAGATATTAAACATGTATAACTTGAGTTGTTTGGTTTTCTGTTCCTTCTTTCAATAGAACCTTAAACATTCGCATTCTCTCAAAGAAAATTATCAGTCCAAAAATGAGAGGGGCAGAGTTTAAAACTCCGTAGTCCTAATCACACCTTCAGCTTTGATATTTGCTCTCATTTCAATAACTCTTTCATTTAATTCATGAAATATGTATATATCACTCTCTTACTAAAGACTAGCATCCAGAGAGGACAGGCAGAATGGACTACTGGAACACTGAGATGGGCAAGCAGACAGGAAGCCAACTGCTGAAACTGCCTAGTGGAGTTCATCACACTGATCCTCAGGGTTCTGGTCTGCAAAATGGGGAAGATAATATGTAGGCTGTGTATCTCTCAAAATTTCCAAGAGGTTTACAGGATATATGTGAAGTTGATTCATATACCATAAATAAACATGAAAAACACTTTCACCTACAGAAGCTTCCTAGTATTCACATGCACCCACACACACTTGGGAGATTTTGAAGGTGACTTGGAGAAGATAAGCTTACGTCAAACATACATTCTGGAGCTTGTTTTAAATTACACACATATTTAGATTTCTGTACATCCCTCACTATGTAGACAATTGGTCGAAAGCTTTGAGGCTGCAAAGGGCTAATAAAGTTGATTTAAAACACAAATAACACAGTGGCTGCGCCATGCTGATTCTAGTGTCAGGCAGCTCTGACAGTCACTGGCTGTGTGATCCTGGACAAGAGATTACCACTCCCCAGGATAGGTATGAGAGCTTAGAAAAGTTCCTGTCACAGAGCACTAGGGATACATTAGCTCTTTTGGTAATACTGTTATCTCTCGACATTCCAAAGCAATATTTTATCATTAACCACTAGTGACAAAGAAGCATCAGCGGTCTCATGTCGAACAATAGGGAAGCTGTTGAGAAAACAAGCTTGAGAACAAAATTAAATAACACTTGTGGTGTCTCTTGGATGTGGTTAATGGATAGATCTGCTACTTCTCAGTTGTGGTGGCTAGTCATACATTTTCCAAGTTTTTCTATAATGAATAAAATCTTCTTACTTTACTTGTATAAATAATGGTGCGCTTTGCCCAACAATTTAAGCTTACACCTACCTTCACGAACCACATTAAACAAGTGCTCTCTCTCCAGGGCCTCCTTTAAATCTGTAATTTGAGCATTATTTGTAGAAGACTGTCCCCCTGTCTTGTGTTTGACAGTCTAGGTCTACAGTAAGAATCTGGGATGACTGCTCATTATTCAGCTCCTGCCTCCATCTTTGGTTAATAAAAGGAAGAAAGAAAGAAGCAACCTCCCCAGGATGCTCCTGGCCTTCAGTACTCTGCTCTTTTCCCAGAAGACAGTGCCAGTGTTACTTAGGCACATAATGTAAACACCCTGTGTCCCCTTCAAAAGACCCAAGCAGACGTCAGCTGAAACTAGCAAGAGCCTGCTATTAAAAATAGCCCGTTAAGTATCATTTTAAATAGCTCCACAGTATTTCTACCTTTGAAGCTGATGGTCTTTTCACAATTGGCCCACCCAGGGATGAAGACCTCATTATGGTACTGCCACTCTGTGCATGAAGCGGCTGGTGGATTGCTACTTACAAGTGGTTCAGAGTGCAAGACGCTTTGACACAGTTACCGCGATACACATCTCGCTGACTGGGAAGTGTCAATTCTTTCAAAGAATTCACATGAGTGAGGGTATGACAAGCTGTCAGCTGTCATACTTGTAGTCTGGTAAAGGAGGAGCCATTTATTCAATATACCCTTTGCATACTGAAGATGCCCCATCTGCCTGTGTATCTCAAGATCAATTATCTCCCTGTACCTCCTATCTGGGGCCACTTGGTTTTCTTTTGTGTGTGTGTGTACATAAATGAATGATCAGACTGACTTTAGCAATGATGACTTGGGTACAGATTTTTTTTTTTTAAACATCAGGATTTCAAATGGGGATGCTCTTTGTGGTCAGATTTTCTGGGGCTTGGTTTCTAGAGACAGAGATTTATAGTGGTTAGAAACTGAAAAGCATCCAAACCTACAGTCAGCTTCCCCTACTCCATTTATGCTGTATACCAAGAAATCTACTTAGTCAATGGAGAACAAAGATATGCAACTTTTTGGGACTGTCAAGTAGCCCTCGCAGAACTATTTCACTGAATTTTACCCCCATGGTCTTTATAGATAAAATACTTTTAAGCGGATGAAATTAGCTGATTTCAATAAATATATAAGTAAAAACAAGTAAACTTCTAGATATTGTTAACAATAGGTCAGTGATTGGCCAAATTAAGAAAATGTAAATGGTCAAGAACTTGAATTCTTAGGGCTGGAAAGGGGAACCTGATGTGATCTAATTCTAATCACTCATTGGAGATATACACATATGTAATATATAATCTTGGAGCAATTATTTTTGCATCTTTTTCTCTTGGGGAATATATAAGCTTTGTGTAAGTTAAGTGAAAACATAATTTCTTTCCATTGTATCTCTACTTACAAAGGTATGAAAGAAAGGATGCCTTCTATATAGGATCAAGTGATATTAAACTATTAAATAAATTCTCCCATTTCTCTTTATAAGCAATCAGCCGTAATTATGGAGCAGTGTCAAGGCCAAGCAATTACGAACAAAATACAGAGTTTCTTACAGATATCATTTGGAAGAGAAATAAAGGATGCTGATATTTTTGACTTCCTTCTACAAACATTTCCCTCCTGCCTCTTTAAGACAGCTAGCTGAAGGAAAAGACTCTTGACAAAAAACATAAAAACCAGATCAGGGGAAAGATCAGCTAATAAACAGAGTGAAGTAAGCCAGAAAAAAGAAACACAAATATCATATATTAACGCATACACACTGAATCAAGAAAGTTGGTACTGATGAACTTATTTGTAAGGCAGCAGTGGAGATGCAGACAAAGAGAAATTGTCACAGTAGGGGAAGGGGAGCATGGGATGAGTGGAGAGAGTAGCATGAAAACACGTACACTACCACACAGCCAGGGGGAATTTTCTGTACAACTCAAGGATCTCAAATCAGTATTGCGTGACAACCTAGAGGGGTGGAATGGGATGGAAGGTGCAAGGGAGATTCAAGAGAGAAGAAACATAATAATCTATGGCTGATGTACAGTGATGTATGGCAGAAACCAATACAATATTATGAAGCAATTATCCTTCTATCAAAAATAAATCAACTGGGCCTCCCTGGTGGTCCAGTGGGTAGAGAGTCTGCCTTGCAGTGCAAGTGGCATCGGTTCTTGATCCCTGGCCCAGGAAGATCCCAAGTGCCGCAGAGCTGCTGGACCCATGTGTCCAATTAGGAGCCAGTGCTCTGGAGTGCATATGCCTGGAGCCAGTGCTCTGCAACAAAAGAGGCCACTGCAATGAGAGGCTGACAGAGGCCAAAGAATAAAGATGCATGAACATAAGTAAATAAAAAACCAATACTAGAGGCCAAAGTTTAAAAAGATAAATAAACCAACTTAAAAAACAAATGATTAAAATTAAAAAAGAACCATCTCTTCCCCAAGCACTGTGTGGTCAGAGTCTGAATTTTGGTGATACTTTCAAATTCCTCCTGAAAATAGAAACCTCCTCACAACTCCTTGGAAACCTCCCTCTTTCCCCAAATCCATCAAATGGGAGCATCGTCTGGTCTTTACCTGTAAAGCTACTGTTCATTTCAGGAACATCATCCTCTTCCTCATTCTCCGCGTGGACTATGCCAGCATTTTGCATATCATTGTAGGACTTGGTTCGCTTTGGGGTCGACTGCTTGGAGCCAGAATGAAGGCTTTGCAAGGCATCCGTCGTGATCACTTTCCCACTGACTGGCTGGCTAGGCGGTTTGGGTGTCCCATAATAGTTTCCTAGGTGATGGAGAGACACATTTGCATGTTTTAGAAAGAATACTTTGTTTTCTCTCAAGACTGCAAATCCACATCTCTTAGTACATTAAAAAATTTTTTTTTTAATTAGAAAACCAGAACAAATTGTATTTCATTTCTGGAATGGGCTAGAAAACATGTTGGTCCTACCCAGTTAGGCATGGTGATTTCAGAAGCCAGGACGGAAGCCTCATTGTGGTGGGGAAAGAACCTCTAGGGCTGAAAACAAAAGACACTGTGCTGAATGGCCAAGCTTCATCCTTGTTACATTTGAATTTCAGTTGGTCACCTTTTTATATATATGCACCAGCATGATGCAGAATCTAATTTAGCATTAGTGAGACACAAAGTAACAAATTCATTACTGCCAGCATCCTTACAAGCTGACACTGTGGAGGTCACCGTCCCTTCATCAGGGGGCTCCCCAAGAGGGAACCTGAGCAATTATTTTTTTTAAAAAAAGAGAATGAACACCACGTGATATCTCTTTAACTGAATGGCAGGGCTGACTGGCACCGTCAGGTATAGCTGGAACAAACCCCTGCATAGTTTTAACAGGAAATGTTAGGTCAACAGTGGCAGAGTGACCCGCCTCACAGGTCACTAGTTTAGTAACTTCCCATTTTCACTTGTTACCACTTTCCCCCAGAGTTCCCTCTGGTCTGACTCTCATGCGCTAAGTGGCTTCTGGGCACTTCCTGGATGGGATTTTACCTTTTAATTTTTTATTTTATTATGTGTATATTTTTCGCATGCAGTATAAAAATCTAGCTAGTTAAAAAAAAAATCTAGCTAGTAAAATAAAAAATTTACTTTTAAAAGTGATAATACTTTATAAAGCTTAAACTTAAAAAGCATCTATATTTAATAAGAATTTGAGTAAATAATAGCAGGGCTTTTGGTACTAGTGGTAAAGAATCCGTCTGCCAAGGCAGGAGACAAAAGAGATGTGGGTTCAATCCCTGGGTGGGGAAGATGCTCTGGAGGGAAATGGCAATCCATTCCAGTACTCCTGCCTGGAGAATCCCATGGACAGAGGAGCCTAGCGGACTACAGTCCATGGGGTCACAAAGTCGGACATGACTTAAGCGACTTACCACTCACTCAAATAACAGTAATGGTAGCAATGAGGTTCCTTTTGAACACTTAAACTAGAAATTAAATTATTTTAAAGAAAGCTTCAAGCAAATAATGGACATTATATCAAGATACAGACCAAACCATGAAGGTGATTCATGAATGGCCAAAGTTTGAAAACTACAGCTTATAATCAATAATATTCAGTGACTACATGATCAAAAACATCAACATCAAAATGCCACTGATCCATTCACCATCTCACATCTTTCAGAATAAGAGAGATAGATACAAAGATTTTATTCAGGCCTTCAAAAAAATCCTAAGCAATATTTGTAATTCTATCTTTGGTAAAGTATAACTTGTAAATAATAACAAATCCTATACACTGTTTCTTCCCAAGCATCTCACACCATTGTCTAAACTCAGCACATAATTATATAAAATACACATTTTAATTATACAAGCAAGCACAGAAGCAGAGGGAAACAGTAATATGCTGCTCTGCATGAGACACAAGGTAATATAGAATTTATATCCATTTAGTTTTGTCGTTATAATTAAATTTTCTTTATTAACATTATTTCTTTAAAGTATTTTTGAATCGTCAAATTTATGAATATATGTACTCACTTTGTCTGAGAGTGGTGTCAGCAGGGAAATCTTGAACATGCATATTAAAAAGAGCAGCAGATCAAAGGGTACCATGTTTGAATTCAAAGGAAACCACACAGAAACGGATGAGCACATTCTACCGCCTTGTACGCAATTCAATCACTTCTTTCATAGAAGGTGGTATTTCAACCTCTTCAAAACCTTCGTTCAGCTTTCCAGCTTAAAAGTATAGGGAATGAGTGGAACCAGCGTGAAGAAAAGGCATCCATGTCTGTTTCTAGGGACTAACACAAGCGCAAGGAAGAATGAAAACACTTATGACCCAAGACGCAACTTGTCTTTCTAAATGAAGTTACACCAAAGGATGTCCCATGCCTTCGATGAATTTGGAACTTAACCACAGTGCTGACTATTTTCACTAAATGAAGATTCTTAGTGAGGTTCAGGTACATAAAACAGTTGACTATTTAAAAAGTAATCTTCCCTGTGAACAATAAACAAAGACAAAACTCTACTGAACTCCTTATGATCATTATTATACCAAAACATAGTGTACATTTTTGAAGTTAAAGTAAGACCAATGTCTACAAGTAAGAATCTTCCTCTGATTAAAAGACAGGACCCTTTATTCATAATTATATAATTATAACTTTGCAATATTCATGAAACTACTGTCATTTAAAATCAATTAAAACTTAGACATCCTCTGTTCCTAAGTGTTTAATCAATGATGAGCAGATTTCTTACCCCAATTACAAACTCCCCCAAACAAGCCACTTATTCAGAGTTGTTTCCTGATTCTGAAAATTAGTTTAAGACTGACTGGTGAGGGCTTCCTTGGTGGTCCAATGAGTAAGGACAACACCTTGCAGCACAAGGGGCACTGGTTTGATCCCTGGTCTGGGAGGATCCCACGTGCCACGGAGCAGCTGAAATGATGTGTCCAACTACCAAACCGGAGCTCTGGAGTGCATGCACCCAGAGCAGATGCTCTGCAGCGAGAGGGGCCACCGCAAAGGGAGGCCCACACAGGTCAAGGAACAAAGATGGATGAAAACAAATAAATGAAAGACCAATAGAAGTGGCCAAAAAAAAAAAAAAAGATTGACTGGTAAAGTACATATTATTAGACTGAACCATACGAAGACAAACTGTCAAATATCAACAATTTCACTTGAGCTAATTTAATGTAAATATTAACGTATGATCAATATTTGTTGGATCACAGAGAAAGCAAGGGAATTTCAGAAAAACATCTACTCCTACTTCACTGACTGATAAAAACCTTTGACTGTGTGGATCACAACAAACTGCGGAAAATTTTTAAAGAGATTGGAGTACTAGATCCCTAAGCTATCTCCTGAAAAACCTGTATGTGGGTGAAAAAGCAGCAGTTAGAAACCTGCATGGAACAACTGGCTGGTTCAAAATCAAGAAAGGAGTATGACAAGGCTATACTGTCACCCTATTTATTTATCTCATATGCAGAGCATATAAGTTATACATGCAAAATACTGGGCTGGATGAACCACAAGTTGGAATCAAGATTGTGGGGAGAAATATTAACAATCTCAGATATTTCAGTGATACCACTCTAATGGCAGAAGGTGAAGAGGAGTTAAAGAGCCACTTGATGAGGGTGAAAAAGCTGGCCTTGCGAAAACTAGGATTGTGGCATCCAGTCCAACCACTTCCTGGCAAATAGAAGGGGAAAAACTGAAAGTAGTAACAGAGATTTTATTTTCTTGGGCTCCAAAATCACTACTGACGGTGACTGCATCCATGAAATTAAAAGATGCTTGCTCTTTAGAAGGAAAGCTATGACAAACTTAGACAGTATATTCAAAAGCAGAGATGTCACTTTGCTGACATAGGTCCATATAGTCAAAGATATGGTTTTTCTAGTAGTCATGTATGAATGTGAGAGTTGAACCATAAAGGTGGCTGAGCACTGAAGAATTAATGCTTTTGAATTGTGGTGCTGGAAAAAAAAACTCTTGAGTGTCCCTTGGTCTGCAAAAAGACCAAACCAGTCAATCCTGAAGGAAATCAACCCTGCATATTCACTGGAAAAACTTACACTAAAGCTGAAACTCAATACTTTGGCCACCTGATGCAAAGACTGGGAAAGATTGAAAGCAAAAGGAGAAGGGGCAGCAGAGTACGAGACGGTTGGATGCCATCATTGACTCAAAATGGATATGAACTTGAGCAAACTCAGGGACAGGGAAGCCTGGTGAGCTGCAGCCCATGGGGTCGCAAAGAGTTGGACACAAGTTAGCAACAACAAGCAATGTACAGGTATTGGCCATACTCAGAACATGTTTGTGACAAAGAACTTGGAAGAGGACTGTCTGGGATTCAAATCCCAGAGTTAACACTAACTGGTTATATAACCATGGACAAATCATGTAGCCATTTTTTAAAAGTCTTCATCCTCTTCTATAAAATTGAGAATACCTAGTTTCTCAATGTCTAGAATGCCTATTACGAGGATACAATGAGATGGTCTATTTAATGCCTTTAGCACTTGAAAAATGATTCCCTACAAGGCTTGATACATGCTATAATACTATATCAACAGTGCATGTTTCTAATCTTTAAAAGGCCGTTCTTTATGCCTTGGTAGACAGATTAATGAGACTACGTATCTGAAGTGCTTATCATACAGTAACCAAGTATCATGCCTTTACTGACATAAAGAAAAAAGCAAGTAAATCTGTCAATGACCAAATAACCATGGGCAGATTATTTACACTCATTTCACACCTTCTGTGTGGTCTGAGAATGGCAGCAGTAGCTCTCATATCATCACAGGATTATCATGACAATCGAGTGATATAGCTTTCTTCAAGGTATCTGTAAACTATAAGGTGTTATAAATACAAGACAGTGTAATTATTCAAATTTCTCTTAGCATACTTTCTACAACTTTTCCATAAAAACTTCTATGAAGTGGTTTCCTGAGTGCAGAAGGTTCAACTTGCCTTTGCAGATGTATTTTAAAAAACAATTTGAACTAATGACACATTTAAAAACTGAGTATCTCTAATTAAGGCTTGGATATACTGGGAAGTACTGCTGGACAAAGTCTAAGGTCTGTTTCCCTGGATTTATCTCTTGCAGGCCATGTTGGTGACAAGTGTGTGACCAAATTCACCAGAGCACACACAGAATTAAGGGTTTCTGTGAGTTTCCTAGGTGGCTAAGTGGGAAAAGAGTCTGCCTGCAATATAGAAGATGCAAATTTGATCCCTGGGTCAGGAAGATCTCTTGGAGGAGCATATGGCAACCCATGCCAATAGTCTTGTCTGGAGAATTCAATGAACAGAGGAGCCTGGAGGGCTGCAGTTCACAGGGTCTCAAATCGTTGGACATGCTTGAAGCAACTGAGCATGCACCCTTAGTCTGCCCAAGCCTTGGCCAAACACCTTGGCCCCAAGCTAGAAGAATGCTCTAAGGCTGCTACGATGCAAAGGATGGGGCAGATAAAGCAGCATGGACACAGGAGAGAAGGAAGAAAACCTTAAATTTCAAAAAAAGAAACTATAGTAAAGATAAACACAACAAAAAGCTGGTTCTTCGAAAAGGTAAACAAAATTGACAAACCACTGGCCAGACTCATCAAGACAAAAAGAGAGAAGAACCCGATCAACAAAATCAAAGATGAAAAAGGAGAGATTACAGCAGACAATGCAGAAATCCAAAGGATTACAAGAGACTATTATGAACAACTCTATGGCAACAAACTGGACAACCTGGAGGAAATGGACAGTTTCGTAGAGAAGATTAATCTCCCACAACTGAACCAGGAAGAAATAGAAATTATGAACAACCCAACCCGATGCTCAGAACTCGAATGGATTATTTCTTCAAGGTCAGAATGGCAGTAGCTCTCATATCATCACAGGATTATCATGACAATCGAGTGATATAGCTTTCTTCAAGGTATCTGTAAACTATAAGGTGTTATAAATACAAGACAGTGTAATTATTCAAATTTCTCTTAGCATACTTTCTACAACTTTTCCATAAAAACTTCTATGAAGTGGTTTCCTGAGTGCAGAAGGTTCAACTTGCCTTTGCAGATGTATTTTAAAAAACAATTTGAACTAATGACACATTTAAAAACTGAGTATCTCTAATTAAGGCTTGGATATACTGGGAAGTACTGCTGGACAAAGTCTAAGGTCTGTTTCCCTGGATTTATCTCTTGCAGGCCATGTTGGTGACAAGTGTGTGACCAAATTCACCAGAGCACACACAGAATTAAGGGTTTCTGTGAGTTTCCTAGGTGGCTAAGTGGGAAAAGAGTCTGCCTGCAATATAGAAGATGCAAATTTGATCCCTGGGTCAGGAAGATCTCTTGGAGGAGCATATGGCAACCCATGCCAATAGTCTTGTCTGGAGAATTCAATGAACAGAGGAGCCTGGAGGGCTGCAGTTCACAGGGTCTCAAATCGTTGGACATGCTTGAAGCAACTGAGCATGCACCCTTAGTCTGCCCAAGCCTTGGCCAAACACCTTGGCCCCAAGCTAGAAGAATGCTCTAAGGCTGCTACGATGCAAAGGATGGGGCAGATAAAGCAGCATGGACACAGGAGAGAAGGAAGAAAACCTTAAATTTCAAAAAAAGAAACTATAGTAAAGATAAACACAACAAAAAGCTGGTTCTTCGAAAAGGTAAACAAAATTGACAAACCACTGGCCAGACTCATCAAGACAAAAAGAGAGAAGAACCCGATCAACAAAATCAAAGATGAAAAAGGAGAGATTACAGCAGACAATGCAGAAATCCAAAGGATTACAAGAGACTATTATGAACAACTCTATGGCAACAAACTGGACAACCTGGAGGAAATGGACAGTTTCGTAGAGAAGATTAATCTCCCACAACTGAACCAGGAAGAAATAGAAATTATGAACAACCCAACCAGATGCTCAGAAATCGAATTTGTGATCAAAAATCTACCCCAAAATAAAAGCCCAGGTGGGCTTCCCTGGTGGTCCAGTGGGTAAGGACACCGCCTTGCAGTGCAGGGGCGCCGGATCGATCCCTGGCCTGGGAAGATCCCACGTGCCGCGGAGTGGCTGGACCCATGTGTCCAATGACCAAGCCGGAGCTCTGGAGCGCATGCGCCCAGAGCCGGTGCTCTGCGACAACAGAGGTCACCGCGATGGGAGGCCCGCACGGGCCAGAGAACAAAGATGGATGAAAATGGATGAATGAAAAACCTATAGAAGTGTCCCGCCTGCTCCCCTCCCTCCCCACCCCACCCCCACCAAAAATAAATAAATAAATAAATCTTTAAAAATAAATAAATAAATAAATAAAAGCCCAGGGCCAAATGGCTTTACAGGTGAATTCTACCAAGCATTTAAAGACGAGCTAATGCCTGTCCTTCTAAAACTCTTCCAAAAAATTGCACAGGAAGGAACACTGCCAAACACATTCTATGAGGTTGCCATCACCCTGATAACAAAGACAGGCAAAGATAACACACACACAAAAAATTATAGGCCAATTTCACTGATGAATTTAGACGCCAAAATCCTTAACAAAATCCTAGCAAACAGAATTCAACAATACATCAAAAAACTCATACATCATGATCAAGTTGGGTTCATCCCAGGCATGCAAGGATTCTTCAATAACCGCAAATCAATCAATGTGATACACCATATCAACAAATTGAGAGACAAAAATCACATGATCCCTCTCAATAGATGCAAAAAAGAAACTATAGTAAAGATAAACACAACAAAAAGCTGGTTCTTCGAAAAGGTAAACAAAATTGACAAACCACTGGCCAGACTCATCAAGACAAAAAGAGAGAAGAACCCGATCAACAAAATCAAAGATGAAAAAGGAGAGATTACAGCAGACAATGCAGAAATCCAAAGGATTACAAGAGACTATTATGAACAACTCTATGGCAACAAACTGGACAACCTGGAGGAAATGGACAGTTTCGTAGAGAAGATTAATCTCCCACAACTGAACCAGGAAGAAATAGAAATTATGAACAACCCAACCAGATGCTCAGAAATCGAATTTGTGATCAAAAATCTACCCCAAAATAAAAGCCCAGGTGGGCTTCCCTGGTGGTCCAGTGGGTAAGGACACCGCCTTGCAGTGCAGGGGCGCCGGATCGATCCCTGGCCTGGGAAGATCCCACGTGCCGCGGAGTGGCTGGACCCATGTGTCCAATGACCAAGCCGGAGCTCTGGAGCGCATGCGCCCAGAGCCGGTGCTCTGCGACAACAGAGGTCACCGCGATGGGAGGCCCGCACGGGCCAGAGAACAAAGATGGATGAAAATGGATGAATGAAAAACCTATAGAAGTGTCCCGCCTGCTCCCCTCCCTCCCCACCCCACCCCCACCAAAAATAAATAAATAAATAAATCTTTAAAAATAAATAAATAAATAAATAAAAGCCCAGGGCCAAATGGCTTTACAGGTGAATTCTACCAAGCATTTAAAGACGAGCTAATGCCTGTCCTTCTAAAACTCTTCCAAAAAATTGCACAGGAAGGAACACTGCCAAACACATTCTATGAGGTTGCCATCACCCTGATAACAAAGACAGGCAAAGATAACACACACACAAAAAATTATAGGCCAATTTCACTGATGAATTTAGACGCCAAAATCCTTAACAAAATCCTAGCAAACAGAATTCAACAATACATCAAAAAACTCATACATCATGATCAAGTTGGGTTCATCCCAGGCATGCAAGGATTCTTCAATAACCGCAAATCAATCAATGTGATACACCATATCAACAAATTGAGAGACAAAAATCACATGATCCTCTCAATAGATGCAGAAAAAGCCTTTGACAAAATCCAAAACCCATTTATGATAAAAACTCTTCAAAAAATGGGCATAGAAGGAATCTATCTCAACATAGTGAAATCCAAATATGAGAAGCCCACAGCGAACATTATCCTCAATGGTGAAAAACTGAAAGCATTTCCTCTAAGATCAGGAACAAGACAAGGGTGTCCACTTTCCCCACTATTATTCAACATAGTCCTGGAAGTTCTAGCAACAGCAATAAGAGAAGAAAAGCAAATAAAAGGAATCCAGATTGGAAAAGAAGTAAAACTCTCTCTATTTGCAGATGACATGACATTATACACAGAAAATCCCAAAGACACTAGTAGAAAACTACTAGAGCTAATTGACAAATTCAGTAAAGTCACAGGATACAAAACCAATACACAGAAACCACTTGCATTCCTATACACAAACAATGAAAAATCAGAAAACGAAATCAAAGAGGCAATCCCCTTCACCACTGCAACCAAAAGAATCAAATATCTAGGAACAAACCTATCCAAAGAAACAAAAGAACTGTACACAGAAAATTACAAAACACTCATGAGAGAAATTAAAGAAGACTTAAACAGATGGAGAGATATTCCATGTTCCTGGGTCGGAAGAATCAGTACTGTGAAAATGACTATACTACCAGATATCATCTATAGATTCAATGTGATCCCTATCAAACTACCAATGACATTCTTCACAGAACTAGACCAAAGAATACCACAGTTCATACGGAAACACAAAAGACCCCGAATAGCCAAAGCAATCCTGAGAAAGAAGAATGGAGTTGGAGGGATCAGCTTCCCTAAAAGCAACAGTGATCAAGACAGTATGGTACTGGCACAAAAACAGAACTATAGATCAATGGAACAAGATCGAGAGCCCAGAGATCAACCCACGCACCTCTGGGTACCTTATTTTGACACAGGGGCAAACTATAAAATGAGACGCAAACAAAAAAATCCTTCAAAAGCAAAATCCAAAAAGCAAACAGAATTCAACAATACATCAAAAAACTCATACATCATGATCAAGTTGGGTTCATCCCAGGCATGCAAGGATTCTTCAATAACCGCAAATCAATCAATGTGATACACCATATCAACAAATTGAGAGACAAAAATCACATGATCCTCTCAATAGATGCAGAAAAAGCCTTTGACAAAATCCAAAACCCATTTATGATAAAAACTCTTCAAAAAATGGGCATAGAAGGAATCTATCTCAACATAGTGAAATCCAAATATGAGAAGCCCACAGCGAACATTATCCTCAATGGTGAAAAACTGAAAGCATTTCCTCTAAGATCAGGAACAAGACAAGGGTGTCCACTTTCCCCACTATTATTCAACATAGTCCTGGAAGTTCTAGCAACAGCAATAAGAGAAGAAAAGCAAATAAAAGGAATCCAGATTGGAAAAGAAGTAAAACTCTCTCTATTTGCAGATGACATGACATTATACACAGAAAATCCCAAAGACACTAGTAGAAAACTACTAGAGCTAATTGACAAATTCAGTAAAGTCACAGGATACAAAACCAATACACAGAAACCACTTGCATTCCTATACACAAACAATGAAAAATCAGAAAACGAAATCAAAGAGGCAATCCCCTTCACCACTGCAACCAAAAGAATCAAATATCTAGGAACAAACCTATCCAAAGAAACAAAAGAACTGTACACAGAAAATTACAAAACACTCATGAGAGAAATTAAAGAAGACTTAAACAGATGGAGAGATATTCCATGTTCCTGGGTCGGAAGAATCAGTACTGTGAAAATGACTATACTACCAGATATCATCTATAGATTCAATGTGATCCCTATCAAACTACCAATGACATTCTTCACAGAACTAGACCAAAGAATACCACAGTTCATATGGAAACACAAAAGACCCCGAATAGCCAAAGCAATCCTGAGAAAGAAGAATGGAGTTGGAGGGATCAGCTTCCCTAAAAGCAACAGTGATCAAGACAGTATGGTACTTGCACAAAAACAGAAATATAGATCAATGGAACAAGATCGAGAACCCAGAGATAAACCCACGCACCTATGGGTACCTTATTTTTGACACAGGGGGCAAAACTATAAAATGAGACAAAGGCAGTCTCTTCAACAAATGGTGCTGGGAAAATTGGACAGCTACGTGCAAAAAAATGAAGTTGGAACATTGCCTGACACCATACACAAAGATCAACTCAAAATGGATTAAAGACCTAAATGGAAGACCAGAAACCATCAAACTCTTAGAGGAGAATATAGGCAAAACACACAAGGACATAAATCAAAGCAAGATCTTCCATGGCCCGCCTACTAGAATAACAGAACTAAAAACAAAAAAAAATGAACATGTGGGACCTAATGAAACTTAAAAGCTTTAGTACAGCAAAATAAACGACAAAAAAGCTGAACAAACAACCCACAGAATGGGAGAAAATAATAGGAAATGAAACAACAGACAAAGAATTAAGCTCCACCATCTACAAGCAACTCAGACAACTCAACAGTGGAAAAATGAACAACCCAATCAAAAAATGGGAAAAAAGATCTAAAGAAACATCTCTCCAAAGACATAGATGGTCAAAAAACACATGAAATGATGCTCAACCTCACTTATTATTAGAGAAATGCAAATCAAAACCACAATGAGATATCACCTCACACCCATCAGAATGGCCATCGTCAACAAATCGACAAACAATAAATGCTGGAGAGGGTGCAGAGAGAAGGAACCCTCTTGCATTGCAAACCTACCCAAAGAAACAAAAGAACTGTACACAGAAAATTACAAAACACTCATGAGAGAAATTAAAGAAGACTTAAACAGATGGAGAGATATTCCATGTTCCTGGGTCGGAAGAATCAGTACTGTGAAAATGACTATACTACCAGATATCATCTATAGATTCAATGTGATCCCTATCAAACTACCAATGACATTCTTCACAGAACTAGACCAAAGAATACCACAGTTCATATGGAAACACAAAAGACCCCGAATAGCCAAAGCAATCCTGAGAAAGAAGAATGGAGTTGGAGGGATCAGCTTCCCTAAAAGCAACAGTGATCAAGACAGTATGGTACTTGCACAAAACAGAAATATAGATCAATGGAACAAGATCGAGAACCCAGAGATAAACCCACGCACCTATGGGTACCTTATTTTTGACACAGGGGGCAAAACTATAAAATGAGACAAAGGCAGTCTCTTCAACAAATGGTGCTGGGAAAATTGGACAGCTACGTGCAAAAAAATGAAGTTGGAACATTGCCTGACACCATACACAAAGATCAACTCAAAATGGATTAAAGACCTAAATGGAAGACCAGAAACCATCAAACTCTTAGAGGAGAATATAGGCAAAACACACAAGGACATAAATCAAAGCAAGATCTTCCATGGCCCGCCTACTAGAATAACAGAACTAAAAACAAAAAAAAATGAACATGTGGGACCTAATGAAACTTAAAAGCTTTAGTACAGCAAAATAAACGACAAAAAAGCTGAACAAACAACCCACAGAATGGGAGAAAATAATAGGAAATGAAACAACAGACAAAGAATTAAGCTCCACCATCTACAAGCAACTCAGACAACTCAACAGTGGAAAAATGAACAACCCAATCAAAAAATGGGAAAAAAGATCTAAAGAAACATCTCTCCAAAGACATAGATGGTCAAAAAACACATGAAATGATGCTCAACCTCACTTATTATTAGAGAAATGCAAATCAAAACCACAATGAGATATCACCTCACACCCATCAGAATGGCCATCGTCAACAAATCGACAAACAATAAATGCTGGAGAGGGTGCAGAGAGAAGGGAACCCTCTTGCATTGCTGGTGGGAACGTAAATTGATTCAGCCTCTATGGAAGACAGTATGGAGATTCCTTAAAAAACTAAAAATAGAAGTACCCTATGACCCAGCAATCCCACTATTAGGCTTATATCCTGATGAAACCAAGCCCGAAAGAGGCACCTGTACCCCAATGTTCATTGCAGCACTCTATACAATAGCTAGAACAAGGAAGCAACCTAGATGTCCATTGACGAATGAATGGATACAAAAGCTCTGGTACATATATACAATGGAATACTACACAGCAGTAAAAAGAAATGCAGAAGAATCAGTCCTAATGAGGTGGCTGGATCTGGAACCTATCATAAAAAGTGAAGCAAGTCAAAAAGAGAAGGAGAAGTACAATATACTAAGACATATATATGGAATCTAGTAGGATGGTAATGATAACACATGCAGTGAAGCAATGAAAAGACAGATGGAGAATAGACGTACGGACATTGTGGGGTATGAATCCAGTGGTTGTTTTTTGTTTATTTTTTAAAATGGTTTTCAGCTGATGTTCATGAAGAGCATTGAATATCTAGAACTGTGCCACTGAAAAAAGGAAATCCTAAGAAGGTGCATTTCTGTACCAGAGTTATGTCATGACTATCCTTTGGGCCCTCTGCTGGAAAAATAGAATCAAATCTCAAATAATGCCTTTTTAATTATATCTTCTGGTATTATAGATGTAGGACAGTACTATATCACACCTCTGTGAATGCAAAATACACTGCACCTGCTTTATGATACGCAGTAGTGACCATGCTTTATCAGATCTGTTTTTAATGACATTATACTAGAATGTTTTCTTTCTAGATGATGATTGAGAAGCTAAAAAAAAAAAAAAAAAATGAAAAAAAAAAAAAGAAATGCAGAAGAATCAGTCCTAATGAGGTGGATGGATCTAGAACTTATTATGCGAAGTGGAGTAAGTCAAAAAGAAAAAGACAAGTACAGTATACTAACACATGTATACGGAATCTAGTAAGATCATAACAATAACAGGCAGAGAAGTGATGGAAAAACAGACATATAGAACAGATGTACAAACATTGTGGGGAATGAACAGGGGGTGGGAGGCGTAGAGGGAGTAACATGGAAACCTATACTATCACGTGTGGAAAAGATAGCTATTGTCATTGCACTGTGGGAATAGGGGATCCTGCAGGGGTGCTGTGTGACAGCCTGGAGGGGTGGGATTGGGGGGGACAGGGAGGGGGTGAAGGAGGGAGGGGACCAGGGATATACATATGACTAATCTGGGATCATACATATTTGTAAACAACAAAATTCTGTAAAAGTAAAAACTAAAATAAAAATAACTATATATAAAAAAGTCTAGATATGTATACAGTACCAAAAGACATAGACATCCAGCATATCTGTCTTTGCCTTGGCCTCAAGGTCATGCATGCTTGACCTTTGCGGGCTCTGCAGGCAAGCTTCACAGTTGCTCCCCTTGCTCTTCCTGCTCAAATCCCACTGGTTTTCTTTCAGGTCCCACTGTGTCCCCACTTACCTCACAGCTCTGGCGCCCACTTCTCACTGTTTAACACTCTTCCCTCTGCTTCTTGTCCCAGTATCACCCGCTGGCCCTCTGACCTCCACAGCTAGATCAAAGCCTCCTGTGTATATTTTCAGGGAAGTGTGTGTCTCTTCCTTCCCAAGGCCCTTTGCTCAGTTTTTCACACTATTTCAATGAATGGATGTCAGTCTCTACCTCTAGATTATAGGCGCCATGAAGGCAGGAGCCACATGTTCTGTGCACTACTGGATTCCCAGAACAAACATGGTGCTGGCACACAGTGTCACTCAATGGTTCTTTGGAGAATGAGCAACCAAATAAAGTCGACACAGTACACACAAATCCCAGCAGGGGATACTCTCAATACCTATACTCTGGGTCTGATTTTTAAGAGCATGACTCATGCCAGTTTCTTTTCAGTCCATCAGTTCTATCTGAATCATCTCAGATCTACATCACTGCACATTGCCAACTGCTTGCTCAACACACGATGGTATCATTCATAAAAACTCCCATCATGTCTATTTACTCTTTTCTTTCTTGATCTGCTCCACTCTACAAATCTATGATTTGCATGCACAGAAGGATGATAAGCCCATGTCCTATAATTAGAAGTTTGTTCTTACCCGTCCCATTTGGCTTTGAATTTATGCCCGAAAAGGGCAAGGTAAGTTAATAGCATTGTGACCCTGGGCAAGATAAGGAAACTCTTTCCAGTCTCAATTCTCACAGTAGAAAGACTAATACCCACCTAACAAAGTTTTTGTACAGATTAAATTAGATCACGTATATAAAGCACATAGTATTGTTCTTGGCACAAGATGAGCATGTGATAAACCCCATCATCAGTTGTGCCTGATGCCGTGAGCGGCTCTAAGATGTAAAATTTGTTATGGTTATCAAAGCACATGTTTAAACATCATTAACAAAAAAGTTACCTTTACTGTGAATCTACTCAAACACTGAAATAAAATAAAAATAACTATATATAAAAAGTCTAGATATGTATACAGTACCAAAAGACATAGACATCCAGAATATCTGTCTTTGCCTTGGCCTCAAGGTCCTGCAAGCTTGACCTTGGGCTCTGCAGGCAAGCTTCACCGTCGCTCCCCTTGCTCTTCCTGCTCAAATCCCACTGGTTTTCTTTCAGGTCCCACTGTGTCCCCACTTACCTCACAGCTCTGGCGCCCACTTCTCACTGTTTAACACTCTTCCCTCTGCTTCTTGTCCCAGTATCACCCGCTGGCCCTCTGACCTCCACAGCTAGATCAAAGCCTCCTGTGTATATTTTCAGGGAAGTGTGTGTCTCTTCCTTCCCAAGGCCCTTTGCTCAGTTTTTCACACTATTTCAATGAATGGATGTCAGTCTCTACCTCTAGATTATAGGCGCCATGAAGGCAGGAGCCACATGTTCTGTGCACTACTGGATTCCCAGAACAAACATGGTGCTGGCACACAGTGTCACTCAATGGTTCTTTGGAGAATGAGCAACCAAATAAAGTCGACACAGTACACACAAATCCCAGCAGGGGATACTCTCAATACCTATACTCTGGGTCTGATTTTTAAGAGCATGACTCATGCCAGTTTCTTTTCAGTCCATCAGTTCTATCTGAATCATCTCAGATCTACATCACTGCACATTGCCAACTGCTTGCTCAACACACGATGGTATCATTCATAAAAACTCCCATCATGTCTATTTACTCTTTTCTTTCTTGATCTGCTCCACTCTACAAATCTATGATTTGCATGCACAGAAGGATGATAAGCCCATGTCCTATAATTAGAAGTTTGTTCTTACCCGTCCCATTTGGCTTTGAATTTATGCCCGAAAAGGGCAAGGTAAGTTAATAGCATTGTGACCCTGGGCAAGATAAGGAAACTCTTTCCAGTCTCAATTCTCACAGTAGAAAGACTAATACCCACCTAACAAAGTTTTTGTACAGATTAAATTAGATCACGTATATAAAGCACATAGTATTGTTCTTGGCACAAGATGAGCATGTGATAAACCCCATCATCAGTTGTGCCTGATGCCGTGAGCGGCTCTAAGATGTAAAATTTGTTATGGTTATCAAAGCACATGTTTAAACATCATTAACAAAAAAGTTACCTTTACTGTGAATCTACCATATGTCGCTACCTACACATTCACTTATTCTAATCATTATCAACAACTATACAGAAAAAAATAATATTTCCATGTTTAGATGAAGAAACTGACATCTACACAATGCTAATGTGACAGCTGGCAATGGAACATAGATATGTCTCCACTGTCTATGCTCTCAACTCCAGGAATTATTGAAGATTTCTGAGCAGAAAATTAAGCAAAACATCCCTGAAGCTTGGCCTCCTTGTCTTCACAAGCAGAGGAACAGACAATTGTCGCACAGATTTCCTTTGCTTCTTTCATTATCAACAGAGAACACTCGACGGTGGAGTTTGCCAACAGAGCTTATCACAACAGACGGCTGCCAAGGCCTGCCAAAGAACAGGACTCCAGACGGTCTCGTCTTCCTCAACGACAAACAAGAACTCTCTTCACCCCAGCTTTATCGCTGTGTCCCCCCAAAGTAGACCCTCGACAGCTGCCTTTTTGTAGACCTTCTAGGAAACAGAACAGTACCATTATTGAAGGCTGACAGCCCCCCCTCCTAATTAACATGCAGAGATATGCAACCCATAACTCCAATTGGAAATGTCACACTGGCACTGCACTTCCATGTTTAGAGAAAACCTTTGCAAGGCTCAGAGTATATAATCAGCCTCTTCTACCCAGAGGCATTTGTAAAACAGGCATGTTTGGAACCAACCCCACTGAATAGTTCCGCCCTTACAAACTCTTCCAGAGAAGTCCCAAGGGCTGGCTGAGGCAGCAACCTGTCTTACGGAGCAAAAATGTCAACAGGGAAAGAAAAAAAAAAAAAAAGAAAAGAAAAGAAAATCAAGGCAAAAAGGAGATGGTGCCGCTGATGTATTTCAAGAACTCTATCTGATAAATGAGCTCAGTGTCACAATTAGGAAGTTGGGCCAAGGAGGAAAGACACGTTTAGTCTTGTCTTCTGGGTCTTGCTTTGGTGTTCACTGCAACTGGTGACAGAATGAGAAGTCGGCTCAAATCACAGAGCTGAGACCAACTATGAATTCCACTGATAACTTGTATGCCTTGTGAGCGTCTATAGTTACGTTTATCATACAGTCAGGAAGGGCCTCAACTCTGTTGGAGGATACACAGTATATGCCTGCATTATAACTGGTAGAGGTGGAAAATTCCATGCTGGACCCTCTAAGACATTCCCTTCCCCCAAAACACACACACCAAGCCTGGCCTTTTCCAGTGCTTCGAACCTCAACAAACAGTGCCAACACCTACCCAGTTTTCTAAGACAGAAGTTAGGAGTCATCCTAGGTGGAATGTCAGCACCTTAATCTTCTACCTCCTTCTTAATGATAACCATTACACTAGCAAGTCCACACAAGTAACTCATACTATGGATATAAGACTGTGATACTCACAAGTTACAGTATTAATATTTTCTAAGATATGTACACTAATAAAAGAGTATGCCCCTCTCACATGTACATCTCAAGACTCAGTCAACTGATAACCACCGTTATCAATGTAGTCCAAAGCTAACTCCAGGCAGGACTGCCATATAAAATGCAAGACTGGTATTCTGTATCTCTCTCTCTTTTTTTTTTAAACAATTTTGTAATATTTTTCTGTACCCCCTCATGTCTCTTTTATTTGTATTCATTTTCATCCATCTTTTTAATTCTCTGGCATGTGTGGGCCTCTCTTTGCAGTGGCCTCTCTCACTGCTGAGCACCAGCTCTGGGCAGATGCATTCCAGAGTGCTGGCTGGTAATTTGACACACTGGTCCAGCCACTCTGCGGAACATGGGATCTTTCTGGGCCAGGGATCAAACTGGTGCCCCTTGCACTGCAAGGCAATGTCCTTACCCCACTGGACCACCAGGGAAGACTTGATATTTTGTATTTCTGTTTGTTAAATCTAGCAATCTAAGTCCACCTCCACCACCAGAGTTCATCACCTCAATACTACTTCTACATGAGAAGCATTTCCCAAAGCCAAAGACATCAAATCTTACCTAACCCGAATCCTATGGCCTCCTTTAAGTATCCTGACAACAGGAAAATACCTACAAATGTGTATTTATTCCTTAAATTATTTGAATAATGTGTCTCATGAACTAGATTGTCAGAGCCCTAAGGACAACAGTCATGCCTGGTTTGCTGAGTATTTAATGATTAAATGAATGAAGAGGGTCTGCACAAAGTATATCCATTTCTGGGCAGTGTCCTCAGAAAAGCATCCCAGTCCTGCCAGGGACATGACCTCAAGGATTGGCATTTGGCCAGATTTGGCCCCCAATTCCCTTTTGTGTCTTTGTCTTAGACATTCTCTCTCTGGATCTCAGTTCTGTCTTCTCAAGTTATGAACTCTACTGCTTTTTCAACTTAAACTTTTACAACCCTGCAATTCTAAACCCCAAACAAATATTGGACCTTAAAGAATACTTGGAAGATTATCTAGTCTTTACTGGTTCACGCTACTTGTCTGCCCTATCATATGCCATGGAATAAACATAAAGAAGATCACCTCTTCTCTGTAATAGCATCTTCTTTGGGAGGATTCAAAACTGTGCTTTCCTAAAGGAGATTAACTCTTAAAGATAAGCCCAGCTCTATGAAGTCAGAGGAGTGACAGAAGAGAAGGACGGTCTTGAGGAGGTCCTCACCTGACATTGCAGAAGTTTTCATTCTAGAACTGCCATAGAAAATATGGCTGCCATCAGACACATGGAACTATTTAAGCCTAAATTAATTTATATTAAATTAAATTTAAAATTCAGTTTCTCAGTCACAAAAATCACATGCGGTCAGTGACTGCTGTGTTGGGCAGCTCAGAATACTGAACATTTCCATTACTGAAGCAAGTCTTGTTGGATGCCATTGGTTCTACAGGAAGCAAGAAATGGGTCCCTGCTCCTCCATCTCTATGACCAATGTTTTGACCTGCTCTTGGTTCACACTGCATTCATTCTCTCTAGATTCAGGCCATGAGACCGGTGCTGACACACTCAAACTCATGAGATCCTATGACAAGTTTCAGGTCAAAGGCTACTTCCTTAAGAGGACCGACTCTAACGCTATAGTCGATGCAGCACCCTTGCTAGATGCTTTTGGGGCACTCCTGTAGATCTCCTCTCAGAACACTCACTGTATCTCTTGAAACTATTTAATTTGCCTCCCAAGACTGAGAGGTTGTGGAGGAGAGGACCTAGAGCCAGATAAGTCTGGCTCTGTTCAAACCATGTGGACTTAGAAAAAACAATGGGCATCTCAGGGCCTCATACTCTTCTTCTGTAAATTGGAGACAAACTATACTTAGGTCATAGGATTACTGGATAATTAAGTGAATTGCTACACACAGTGTGCATTGTCCAGTACATACTATCACATACACTATGTATATGTGACACACAGTATATAGTATATACTGGACAAACACTGGCAGAAAAAAAAAAATTAGTAAAAAACATAAGCTCCATCAAAGGCAGAGCCACTTTGATCTTCTGCCCTGTATATCATACGCTGTGCTGTGGGACCATGTTGAAATGAACCATGTAGGCACAGAAGGGCTGGTTTTAAAACTGCACTGACAGGAACTTGGTCTATAAATCTATTCAAAACAATACAGTGAGACATTTGTACAGAGATGTTCACAGCAGTATTGTTTACAAAATATAAAAAAGGGGAGCAGGGGGTATCCTAAATGTCCACCTACAGGCAGGAAACTAGTTAAATAAACTATATAAATTCATACAATGGGGTATTTTGCAGTATTTATAAAGAATGAAGTAGAACTGTGTGGGGTAACTAGAAAAATCTCCAGGATGTGTTAAGTAGGATGGACAAGAACGCAGTGAAATAAACAAGACTGCTTATGTTTATGCCTTTACATCTACATTTTCTGAATCTTTGCACTAGACCCTTTAACAGAGGCTTCCTGTGAAGAGGAGAACAAACTTAGCCTTAAAGATATTTAAGTTCTTTACTCTAGCAAGAATTCCATCATGTACATTCATTACTTTTACTTCAAACTGTTTAAAAGTAAAAGTCTTGCTTTGAAGAGTGAAGTGTGCAACAGTGTTTTCCTCTTTGGAGCCAGGTCAGGCCAAAAGAAAAAAAAAAAATATATATTGAGCAGGGGAAACAGTAAGTACCTAGGCAAGTAAATAAAGATGCTTTATTGGTAAATCCACTGGTTTACTGACTAGGAGAAGGGAGAGGGAATCCATCCACCAGGGTGGCAATTTGGGGCCAGTCGTGTGTATAAATACCACAGCTAATGCTGATGGAGAGCTTACGTGTGTCAGACACTGCACTCAGCCCTTTGCAATTATTGTCTCATTTAATTCTACCTATGAGAAAGCGCTATTATTATCCTCATTTTACCAAAGGGAAAATGGAGACAAGGAGCATTAAGCAACTTGCTGGAGGGCACAGAGCTCAACAGCAGAGGGGCTGCAAAGTCACCTCTGGCAGGGTCACAGCCCAGCCTGCAGGCTTGTTAATGTCCAATCAACAGAGTTGCCATGGAGGGGCTAGTCTGGGGGACTCTCGAAGATCTCTCTAGCTCTACTCCTGTGACACTATTTGGCATTTCATAAAAATTGCATTTTGCTTTCAGCTTATGAGAGTCAACATAATATATTCCAGTTGCTTCCAAAGAAATGATGTGCCTTCTCATATGGCAGGGAAATCATATAGCTAAAAGGTCAAAAGGCTGAAGAACACAGTCAAATGGCTGAAAAGCAGAATGGATTCAAAGGCAGCATAAGAGAATTTCAACTCTAAAATAAGTGACTGACATTCACATAACGGTGGTTTTATTTAAAGATGATTGGACATTTTCTGAAAACCTTTTTCCTGTTGCTACCCATTGGGAAGTTGGGTAAAAGGACTAACGGATTATTTTAACAAGTTTTTGGTTACATCCAGGATCACCTCCTCGAGATTTTCAAGAAATAGCCTGGGATCTAAAGTCCAACACCTGGTTTGTTTCCTGGTTCTCGTCTTCAAGAACCAGATGCACAATCTTGAGAAAGCTCCTCAGTGCTACCTGGTCTCTAAAAAGTTGGGGATAATAGCTACCTCTGTCAAAGCGATAAAATTAATGGGGAAAAAAAGTGACTCCACCTATGTATCACCTATAACATAAACACCTCAACAAAATGAGCTCTAACAAAATGTAAGTCTAGCCAGTAAAAAGAAAGTATATATTGAGCAGGGAAACAGTAAGTACCTAGGCAATAAATAAAGATGCTTTATTGGTAAATCCACTGGTTTACTGACTAGGAGAAGGGAGAGGGAATCCATCCACCAGGGTGGCAATTTGGGGCCAGTCGTGTGTATAAATACCACAGCTAATGCTGATGGAGAGCTTACGTGTGTCAGACACTGCACTCAGCCCTTTGCAATTATTGTCTCATTTAATTCTACCTATGAGAAAGCGCTATTATTATCCTCATTTTACCAAAGGGAAAATGGAGACAAGGAGCATTAAGCAACTTGCTGGAGGGCACAGAGCTCAACAGCAGAGGGGCTGCAAAGTCACCTCTGGCAGGGTCACAGCCCAGCCTGCAGGCTTGTTAATGTCCAATCAACAGAGTTGCCATGGAGGGGCTAGTCTGGGGGACTCTCGAAGATCTCCCCAGCTCTACTCCTGTGACACTATTTGGCATTTCATAAAAATTGCATTTTGCTTTCAGCTTATGAGAGTCAACATAATATATTCCAGTTGCTTCCAAAGAAATGATGTGCCTTCTCATATGGCAGGGAAATCATATAGCTAAAAGGTCAAAAGGCTGAAGAACACAGTCAAATGGCTGAAAAGCAGAATGGATTCAAAGGCAGCATAAGAGAATTTCAACTCTAAAATAAGTGACTGACATTCACATAACGGTGGTTTTATTTAAAGATGATTGGACATTTTCTGAAAACCTTTTTCCTGTTGCTACCCATTGGGAAGTTGGGTAAAAGGACTAACGGATTATTTTAACAAGTTTTTGGTTACATCCAGGATCACCTCCTCGAGATTTTCAAGAAATAGCCTGGGATCTAAAGTCCAACACCTGGTTTGTTTCCTGGTTCTCGTCTTCAAGAACCAGATGCACAATCTTGAGAAAGCTCCTCAGTGCTACCTGGTCTCTAAAAAGTTGGGGATAATAGCTACCTCTGTCAAAGCGATAAAATTAATGGGGAAAAAAAGTGACTCCACCTATGTATCACCTATAACATAAACACCTCAACAAAATGAGCTGATTTTCTTTTTGGTCCCAGACAGGCAGTTGTCTAACCATCTGCTTCTCTTTTTCAACCAAATACTCTTTGGCTTTGCACAGCCACTCCCACCCTTAAGCTCCCCAAATCTGCAAATGCACTTGAATTTTTAACAAGATTCACATTTACAAAACAACAGCACTGAAGAAGCTCTTGGTACATTCACTCAGCCCCCATCCCTTCTCTCACATCATGGTTTTTCATTTTATTTTTAACTGAAGGATAATTACTTTACAACATTGTGATGGTTTCTCCTGTACATCAACACTGGCTATCCATTGTACATATGGTAGTGCATATGTTTCAATGCTACTCTCTGAAATCATCCCATGCTTTCCTTCTCCCACTGTGTCTGCAAGTCTGTCCTTTATGTCTGCATCTCCCTTGCTGCCTTGCAATTAGGATCATCAGTACCATCTTTCTAGATTCCACATATATGCATTGATATATGATATTTGTCTTTCTCTTTGTGACTTACTTCACTCTATACAATAGGCTCTAGGTTCATCCACCTCACTATAACTGACTCAAAGGCTTTCCTTTTTTTTATAGTTGAATAATATTTCATTGTGTATAGGTACAAGTCTTAACAAACCATTCTTGCTTTGGGCACTCTCAGATCTCCTCCCAGCCCCCAATCAACAGTCAAATCCTCAATACCTCAATACCACCAATACCTCAAAGGAAACCATGACAATTGATAATCAGCAATATTCAGAGCCAATATTCCTGAATTCACAATCAAGACTCTAAGTAACACCTTAACAATGTTAAATGTATATTCACAACTGGCACGGGAACAGTAGGATAATGCTCTTCCCTGATCCCACTGCAAAAATTATCAAACCAGAAACATCACCTCTAAGATTCACAAGCATTACTTAACTGTTAGCCACTGCCTGAAACAGGGGTAATTATCATATCAAGGTTACAATACCCCTAATAAGATAATAGTCTGTTTCATATTCATCCTTTGTTTTAAATCTCCACTGCCCAAAATTATAAAGAACATACCTACTAGATTAACTACGTACCTGTCCAATTGGGTCTAATCCATCTGCTGATTTTCTTTTGGTCCCAGACAGGCAGTTGTCTAACCATCTGCTTCTCTTTTTCAACCAAATACTCTTTGGCTTTGCACAGCCACTCCCACCCTTAAGCTCCCCAAATCTGCAAATGCACTTGAATTTTTAACAAGATTCACATTTACAAAACAACAGCACTGAAGAAGCTCTTGGTACATTCACTCAGCCCCCATCCCTTCTCTCACATCATGGTTTTTCATTTTATTTTTAACTGAAGGATAATTACTTTACAACATTGTGATGGTTTCTCCTGTACATCAACACTGGCTATCCATTGTACATATGGTAGTGCATATGTTTCAATGCTACTCTCTGAAATCATCCCATGCTTTCCTTCTCCCACTGTGTCTGCAAGTCTGTCCTTTATGTCTGCATCTCCCTTGCTGCCTTGCAATTAGGATCATCAGTACCATCTTTCTAGATTCCACATATATGCATTGATATATGATATTTGTCTTTCTCTTTGTGACTTACTTCACTCTATACAATAGGCTCTAGGTTCATCCACCTCACTATAACTGACTCAAAGGCTTTCCTTTTTTTTTTTTTATAGTTGAATAATATTTCATTGTGTATAGGTACAAGTCTTAACAAACCATTCTTGCTTTGGGCACTCTCAGATCTCCTCCCAGCCCCCAATCAACAGTCAAATCCTCAATACCTCAATACCACCAATACCTCAAAGGAAACCATGACAATTGATAATCAGCAATATTCAGAGCCAATATTCCTGAATTCACAATCAAGACTCTAAGTAACACCTTAACAATGTTAAATGTATATTCACAACTGGCACGGGAACAGTAGGATAATGCTCTTCCCTGATCCCACTGCAAAAATTATCAAACCAGAAACATCACCTCTAAGATTCACAAGCATTACTTAACTGTTAGCCACTGCCTGAAACAGGGGTAATTATCATATCAAGGTTACAATACCCCTAATAAGATAATAGTCTGTTTCATATTCATCCTTTGTTTTTAAATCTCATCTGGAAAATGTCACTATGATCGTCCACTAAATCTAAATTTTGAGAGTTTATAAAAAGCACACACAATAACCTGACCTAGTTATTAACTGTATCATAGTATATCCTTTTGTCTCGAATAATAACACTCAACAGAGCAATCAAGCTGTCTTCAGAAAGCACAAGCTTAATTTTCTCCCCACATTTGGCTTTGAGCTTGCAATCCAATTTGTAGAATTTCACCCTACAGATTTATTTTCACCTGTGTGAAATGATTCATACCCATGTTATTCAACATAGCTGTGTTTTGAAATATTAAAAATGTTTATCCAAAAGGACCGAGTTATGGTCCACCTATTCAGGAGATTACTTAGTCACTTAAAAAAGAAAACCAAAAGCACTCTATTACTGAGCCACAAAGACATAGAAGACACACTGTCATGACATAAAAGAGCAAAGTGACAAATAACATGTCACATATAACTTCCATATAAAACAGGAAAGAAGAATGAGAATACCATATGGACTAAATACATGTATGTATACATTCACATATGTGTGTCCATATTTAAATTAAAAAACTTCAGAAGAGTAACCAGAAATGAATAACACTGGCTGTAATAGTTGGAAAAAGGAGAAACAGAAATAAGCAAGGTGGAGCATAGATCTAGGAGGAGCTTACTCTTCAACACTTTTGAAATATTCTACTTTACAAACCATGTAAATGTATCATCTACTCAAAAAACATATTAAGTATCAATTGGTAATAAAAGTGACATTCCAGTCTTTTCAGATTTAGACACCACCACATTATATGACCACAGACAAGGTCATATTTTATGATTGACTATGAGTATTCTTTCTCCTCTTTCTAATACCATATATGCCCATATTAAACACACACACACTCACATGTGCATGCATTTAAATCAATAAATTAAAGGTGAACACTCCTGGAGAAAAAAAATGCAAATTATTTTTAAAGAGCTCCACAAAGCCTTATTCTATTTATCATTACTAATTCCATGGAGGTGGACAGCCAGCTCCTACAGGTGTTTAGACTTCACTAGTCCACAGAACATCCTGCCTGGATGGCACCGGATCCTCTGCGGTGCCCAGCAGAGAGGCATGCCCCCTGCTGCCCCACAGATTAGCTCACCTTCATAGGTGCCGACTTCTAGAAGAGTCCCGCTCTGCTCGAGGTCCAAGAACTCCTTCACAGTCAGAAAGTTATAGTCCACGCCAGGCACCTCTCCTTCTCTGGGAGACCGGGTTGTGCCTGCAGCAGACAAGACAAAGGCACAAGAAATCATCAGTCCACTGAGAGAGGAAGCGCCCCATCCAGGTGTAATTAAAATAACCTGCTCAGTAAGTATTTAAGCTGACGGACCCACCTACTGAGACAGGGACCTGGCAAAGGAAACTTC
The DNA here is from genome assembly GCA_022376925.1 of Tragulus kanchil. Taxonomy (NCBI): domain Eukaryota; kingdom Metazoa; phylum Chordata; class Mammalia; order Artiodactyla; family Tragulidae; genus Tragulus; species Tragulus kanchil. The sequence continues at coordinate 195,341,985 of JAIOJX010000030.1, read as the reverse complement.
TTTCAAGCAGAAAAGCATCCTAATTTCCATCCTTTGGTGCCTGGGCCCCTCACAAACCAGAAAGAGAAAACCAAGCACAGGGAGGCAACCCAGTGAGATCTTTATCACTTAAAACAAGGGTGAATGCACTGAATGAAAGGGTGGGTTGGATTTTATACAGACGACATTCACAATCAGCAGCTTTTAGGCCTCCAGTAAACTCTAAAAATGTTATCCACCGTAAGCTCAGAGCCTAAGGGGTTTATATTTTTATCACCGGCTTCGAAATTCTTGTGTTCCTCAATACATCCGGCAACTTCCAACGTAATAAGCCCTTTGGAGAAAATGACACCCACTGCATAAACACATCACTAGAGAAATTCAATTGCTCAAGCTCTGTGGCTGGATACCTCCCAGGGATCAAAATGTTGCTGTGTCTCCATGTAATTAATACGTTTGGCAAAAAGAGGCCACCCATAAGTTCTGACGGGAGAAAAAGGATACTGCATGTGCTAGAAAATTCTCCTCATGAATTAATCTCATAATTCACTCAGAGACTCATAAACATAACAATTCTTCTTATGAACCAACACAGAGCCTCTAGAATATTTATGTCACCCAGCTGAGGTGCCGGGTGGTAGACCTATCATTGTAGCCCAACCAATCTCAATCAAAAGTGTGAAGGAAGTGTGGTTTACACACAAACTAAAAAAAGAAAATAAACCAAAAGCAATTCTGTAGCACATACTAGGAATCCTTGTTCAATGGTAAGGGAGACCAAAACACATAATTTCTGCTCCTACCTTCTATTAGGGTGTACAACCAGCATGGGTTCATTCTGAAAGGCACATTTTTCAGGGACCAGGGTGCTTTAAAGTCTATGTTTTTTTATACAATAAGCAGGACTTTTTTTTTTTTGACCTTTAGTCCTAGTTCTAGTTGTCCCTAAAGCAAGTAAATAACCAACTGTATGTTGTTTCCAGTGTTCATGGCAGAACACAGTCTCTGATCGCCTGTCCATGAGAATATCCATGCATCTACAGTGGATATCCAGAATTCTCTTATGTCAAAAAAACTCAACAATGTTTATGTATTTTCCTCAGGCAAAACAAGCCCAGTGTTCCTAATATCTGAAATCCCAGTGTTACAAATACTTGCAAACTGTCCATCAGCCAGTTACATTACAAATGTTTGCTTATCATGACCAGCATGCTGGAGTTTTCTGGTACAGAAGACTGTTGTACAGTATCCAGAAATCTACTCTTCTATTGTTTCTTTTATTGCTTATTATTTACATTGTTCATTATATTATTTCTTATGCTGTTTCCTAAGCTGTTTCCATTTCTGGCTCCCCTGGTAGACGATAACACCCTTGAGGTACTTTGTAATGTTTACATTTACATCTCAGGTGTCAGGCACGTGGTGCGTACACCAGAAGCATAAAGAGTACCATCTACTGCTGTCAAGCAGGTACCCATGGTAGGAATGGTGACTTCATGGTCTGTCTGGTTCCTGAGCTTCTGCTGTTTCTCATTCTCTTCATTTGTGAAATAAGGACAGTAATACTACCTCTACTAAAGGTTTGCTGTGTGTACTGAATAAGACTTTTAGAAGGCTTAGCTCAGTACCTACTACCAGATATATAGTTTATGCTGTTATTAGAATGAAATGAGTTGGTAGACTATTATAGTTCCACTTGTACATGTATAATTGAGCTTCTCTGGTGGCTCAGATGATAAAGAATATGTCTGCAATGCAGGAGGCCTGGGTTCGATCCCTGGGTCAGGAAGACCCCTCAGAGAAGGGACTGGCAATCCATTCCAGAAACATCATCCCTAAGATTCCCTAAGGGAATGGCAACCATTCCCTTCTCCAAGAAGGCAATTCTTCTTGCCTGGAGAATCCATGAGCAGAAGAACCTGCGATTCTTGCCTGGAGAATCCATGAACAGAGGAACCTGAGAGTCCATGGTCCATGGGGTCATAAGGAGTCAAACAAGACCGAGCAACTAACACTTTCACTTTTCTCAGGATCTGGTTGAAAAAAATCAGGGCATGGACAAGAACAAGAGGATAGAGGTTATAAGCAGCAGTGAGATTTCTATTATGAACTGTGAACATTTTAAACAGCTGTCAGACAGTCCACAGGATAGATGTGTTTGAAGTACATCAACTCATCAGGCCATGCTAGGTTTAGATTTTAAAGACAGAGCTCACTGATGGACTGTAAGAGAAAATATAAGAATAAGGACTGCCATCTTATTTTTTTGACCTGGGCAAATGGCTTGTGCCACTTACAGAGATCAAGAAGATGGAGGAAATGATGTGCAGGGGTAAAAAAATTAAGAGTTCACTTTTGAACATGTGAAAGCTTGAGGTGCCTATGACATACCTGGGTGCAGAGAACTATGGGCAGTTGAGTATGTAAATCTAAAGATCTGACAGTTGATTGGGCCTTAAACTTGAGAGTCATCACTAAACCGCTGGCATTCAAAGCAAGAGAAAGAAAGAAACAAAGAAAGAATCTAGGGAGAGAGACAGTATAGAAAAAGCAACCAAGAACTTTGACTTAAACACAGAAACCTTATACTTTTTAGAAACAGAGGAGAGGGGGAAGATCCTCAGAGGAAACTAAGAGGCAGCTGTCAACAAGGCAGGAGCAGAGGAGGAGGGTGTGATGTGTCAGAGCCAAGTGCAAAAGCTGTTCAGCAGGCTACTTGGAAAACACAAACAGTCTACATCATACTGGGAAATTCCAGTACAGGGCAAGAACAGAATCTCTTTGAAACTTGCTGTGAAAGAATCTGTCCTAAATATGTTCTTACATGGCAACTCTCATACTCAAGTTTCCATACCAAAATTCTATTAACCAAATCCATCCCTCCATCCCCTGCCCCCTACAATGAGGACAAATAAGATTAAACAAAAGATCTGTTAGGTTTTTAAAGTCTTTTACACCACACAATATTGTGGTTCCCTACCCTGTCCTGGAACCAGCCTATTTTTTCCATTTCTTTCAATCACGTTTTCTGAACCAATTTGTCAGAGTAATTGTAAAGACAACACTAACCTCTGGGACTTAATTTCCTGCAAGGATTGAAAATAATCAAGAACTTTCAAAAATGGCACATTTTAGAGGAAACATGAAAACAAACAGACACCATTTCCCCCTTGGAAATAAATAGGGTTAGAATGGCCTTTGAAGAGCAGGGGAAGGGGGTGGGGGTGGATTCGTCTCCACCCACAAAAAACCCTTTTGGGTTTACTACCCAAACAAAACCTTTCCTCTCTGCAGGCTAGCAGAAGCTTACTCCTGTTATCCTCTGAGCAACTTGTCCCAGGCCTGGGCCCACATGACCAGGCTCCATTCAGCCACGCTAGGAAAAGAGCCTGAGAGGGACCCCGCCCCCTCTTTTCTTCTACCAGAATGACAGCCTGCCTGCTGGACACACGCCTGGCAGATGGCATTTCAAAGGTTTTTCAGGAGCCATCTGGGGTGGGTACAATTATTACAAACCACACTTCTAACAAAGCCAGAAGGGTTACTTCCCGGCAGAAGAGAAGTAAAACAAATTCTACCATGCTTCTCAGGGACAGAGTATTAAAAAAAAAAAAATCACCAGGCTAAAAAACTACAGCTTACAACACTGCCTTTTGCGGCTCTAGCTAGAAACCAGGCCAACAATATTTTGCAGTTATTCTGTTTGAACAAACACAGTGCCCATTTTCTTGCCTTTCAAATGAAAAAAGAGAGATTATCTAATACTAGGGTGGGGAGAAAGAATAGCTTCCATTTATTGGATACACGAACTGAAGTGAACTGATGTCTTAGGCAAGGTGTCAATCAATACTGCTGTAGATAATCTTTCTGAGAAACACAGAAGGATTCAAACCAAATCCATCGCCTCCATCCCCTGCCTGTGAAAGAATCTGTCCTAAATATGTTCTTACATGGCAACTCTCATACTCAAGTTTCCATACCAAAATTCTATTAACCAAATCCATCCCTCCATCCCCTGCCCCCTACAATGAGGACAAATAAGATTAAACAAAAGATCTGTTAGGTTTTTAAAGTCTTTTACACCACACAATATTGTGGTTCCCTACCCTGTCCTGGAACCAGCCTATTTTTTCCATTTCTTTCAATCACGTTTTCTGAACCAATTTGTCAGAGTAATTGTAAAGACAACACTAACCTCTGGGACTTAATTTCCTGCAAGGATTGAAAATAATCAAGAACTTTCAAAAATGGCACATTTTAGAGGAAACATGAAAACAAACAGACACCATTTCCCCCTTGGAAATAAATAGGGTTAGAATGGCCTTTGAAGAGCAGGGGAAGGGGGTGGGGGTGGATTCGTCTCCACCCACAAAAACCTTCTGGGTTTACTACCCAAACAAAACCTTTCCTCTCTGCAGGCTAGCAGAAGCTTACTCCTGTTATCCTCTGAGCAACTTGTCCCAGGCCTGGGCCCACATGACCAGGCTCCATTCAGCCACGCTAGGGAAAAAGAGCCTGAGAGGGGACCCCGCCCCCTCTTTTCTTCTACCAGAATGACAGCCTGCCTGCTGGACACACGCCTGGCAGATGGCATTTCAAAGGTTTTTCAGGAGCCATCTGGGGTGGGTACAATTATTACAAACCACACTTCTAACAAAGCCAGAAGGGTTACTTCCCGGCAGAAGAGAAGTAAAACAAATTCTACCATGCTTCTCAGGGACAGAGTATTAAAAAAAAAAAATCACCAGGCTAAAAAACTACAGCTTACAACACTGCCTTTTGCGGCTCTAGCTAGAAACCAGGCCAACAATATTTTGCAGTTATTCTGTTTGAACAAACACAGTGCCCATTTTCTTGCCTTTCAAATGAAAAAAGAGAGATTATCTAATACTAGGGGTGGGGGAGAAAGAATAGCTTCCATTTATTGGATACACGACTGAACTGAAGTGAACTGATGTCTTAGGCAAGGTGTCAATCAATACTGCTGTAGATAATCTTTCTGAGAAACACAGAAGGATTGCTAATATACTCACTTTATTTATGAGTAAGCTGATGCCCTGAGAAGCAAAGTAACCTTCTCAAGGTGACATAACAAGTTGGGCAGAGCTATGATTTGAAAGTAGGCAATCTGACTTTAGTCATTTGAAATCATTCTTGTCCAATAGAACTTTCTGCCATAAGGGAAATGTTCCATAGATGTGAGTCTAACACAGTAGCGACAAGGCACATCTGGTTATTATTACTTTTATTACATACATTTCAGGTGCATAGCATTATAGTTCAACATCTGTACACACGTAGCTATTGATATGTGGCTAACATGACAGAGGAACTAAATTGAAATTTTATCTAATCTAATATTATTTATATTAATCTAATATTAAGTTACTTTATTAATCACTTTAATCTAGTATTAATTACTTAATGTGGTTAGCGTTCAAAAACCACACGTGGCTAGTGGCAACTGGATTGGCCACTGCAATTCTAAACTAGGAGGGCATTTCCAGTACAATATTTACTACCATGTCCTCAAAGCACTTTGTTTTCAAAAGAAAAACAAGAATTATATCAAACTACAGAATCTTGTACTCAAACAAGAAACTCATTCTTTGAAAACTCTTATCTGCTTTGAAATATGAGAGTAAAACTTTATGCTTTGTACTAAAAATCCTGTAGAGTTACTATTGGTTATGGTCTCTTAGGGGGAAAAAAGCCTTCTTAGATATGTGTGGCATCACCACTGGTAGCCAAAATAAAAACCAAAAATGACAAGACCAAAACAAAAGCAGCCTTCCTAAATAAACACACACAAAAAGTGAGTTCCTATGAATATAGGACTGAGTATGTGAAATATGATAGACTTATCCCTAGGAACATATATATATATATATACTTATACTTATACTATGTATATATACACATATATATATTTGTTTTTTTTTTTTTTTTGCTACATGAAGTACTGGTTAGATGCACATGCACTTATGAGAAAGACTATCTATATTGTACAGGTAAGTGATATAAAGTGCAAAAATAATCATGGCATTTTCTTCAAAAAGAGAAAACAAAATCCTATGGGTGTCACATGTTTTCTGAGTTAATACATAGTTAAATGAATGGAATAAGCCCTTAATGGTAGTAATCTCAAGAGGGTAGGTTCGGAAATGGTAAGAGAAAAAAAAGATCGTTCCTTTAAATCCCTCTGAATTGTACCACTGTGTTTGTAGTTGTTTTGGCATTTTATTAATCAAATAAAATAACTTTAAGAAATTCTGAAAGTCCTGAATCTTGGGAATCCTACTGAAACAATTTCAGTATTAGCTTAGTCCTTGCAAGAATGTGCCAAAGAATAGAGGCTCAAACACAGTATGTCCCAATGTTTCCCACTTCACAGAAAGCCAGCATCGAGGTCCCCAACATGGAGGACCAACACTGGCCTTTAGCCATGAATAGGAAGATAGGACAAAGTCAGAAGAAGGAGGCACTGTTTCTTTTGTCTGATTTTGGTTTTTAAATCTCAAACCATTCATCACTTAAACAGTCTTTTTTAAGTGTTAAAAGATTTGCACCAGAGTACTAAATACTATCAGTCTTTTCTGCAACAGATAAATGAATCTGAGCTATGGCCTGCTATCTCAGTATGAATTAGCAATGCCCACAAAAGTTGGCTCCCAAAGCTTGAGTACCTCCTTGCTTCTTGGTTCATAAACTTTCAGTGTACCTAGCATGAGTGATTCTTGCTGAGGAAATCAGAAAGTGACTTTCCTTGTCATCAGACTCCACAGACTACGGCTACAGAGAATGAGATGGCATCACTGACTCAATGGACATGAATTTAAGCAAACTCCAGGAGATAGTGAAGGACTGGGAAGCCTGGTGTGCTGCAGTCCTTGGGGTCACAAAGAGTTGGACATGACTGAGCAACTGAACAACAACAAATAGCTACAGAAATCAGACTGGGAGCTCATTTCCACTCTCTCCTTATTCTAGAAATTCTACTGAAATGTCCAGTTAAGGCAGAAAAAAAATCCTAGAAATGAGACACTAATAGGGTATTTCCTACAGCTACATGTTCCTGATACCATTAAGTTTCAAGGCAAGGCATCACTCTGACTGGCGTAAAGGCTAGATTGCTAAAAGAGTAATCATTATTAAAATTAAATTGTTAATACTTAATGGTATAGCCTCATGTTAAATTCATCTGGGTTTTGCCTATCCAAATCTAACATTAAGACTTTCAAATATTATAGTGACTTCATCTGCTAACATGTTAAGGAAACAACTGTTTATTCTGTTTGAAATTCGTCAGATATCCAAGATAACCTCAGAGTATTTATTCTTCAGTTAATGGAAATAAAACAGAGTAGAACATGTTTTTCCCCAAATTCACATAGTTACCTACCACTCACAGAATTTTTGACATATCTTGAGATCAGTAGTACTACTGATCCAATGTTTTCCCTTCAAGACAAACTTGTTTAAAAAGCTTAGATATATCTATGCAAAAAAGAAATGCTTAACTGCTACATACCTATTAAAATGGGTTAAGAAAAAAGAACTTACAATACCAGAGCTGGTGAAAACATGGAGCAACTGGAGCTTTCATCCATTGTCAGTAAGGATACAAAATGGTACAGCCACTTGGAAAAGAGTTTGGCAGCTTGTTAAAAAGTTAAACATAAATCTTCCATAGGACCCCCAAACCAACTCATTGAATTAAAAGCAATGCCAAACTAAATATTTTTGGATAAATGAATCTGAGCTATGGCCTGCTATCTCAGTATGAATTAGCAATGCCCACAAAAGTTGGCTCCCAAAGCTTGAGTACCTCCTTGCTTCTTGGTTCATAAACTTTCAGTGTACCTAGCATGAGTGATTCTTGCTGAGGAAATCAGAAAGTGACTTTCCTTGTCATCAGACTCCACAGACTACGGCTACAGAGAATGAGATGGCATCACTGACTCAATGGACATGAATTTAAGCAAACTCCAGGAGATAGTGAAGGACTGGGAAGCCTGGTGTGCTGCAGTCCTTGGGGTCACAAAGAGTTGGACATGACTGAGCAACTGAACAACAACAAATAGCTACAGAAATCAGACTGGGAGCTCATTTCCACTCTCTCCTTATTCTAGAAATTCTACTGAAATGTCCAGTTAAGGCAGAAAAAAAATCCTAGAAATGAGACACTAATAGGGTATTTCCTACAGCTACATGTTCCTGATACCATTAAGTTTCAAGGCAAGGCATCACTCTGACTGGCGTAAAGGCTAGATTGCTAAAAGAGTAATCATTATTAAAATTAAATTGTTAATACTTAATGGTATAGCCTCATGTTAAATTCATCTGGGTTTTGCCTATCCAAATCTAACATTAAGACTTTCAAATATTATAGTGACTTCATCTGCTAACATGTTAAGGAAACAACTGTTTATTCTGTTTGAAATTCGTCAGATATCCAAGATAACCTCAGAGTATTTATTCTTCAGTTAATGGAAATAAAACAGAGTAGAACATGTTTTTCCCCAAATTCACATAGTTACCTACCACTCACAGAATTTTTGACATATCTTGAGATCAGTAGTACTACTGATCCAATGTTTTCCCTTCAAGACAAACTTGTTTAAAAAGCTTAGATATATCTATGCAAAAAAGAAATGCTTAACTGCTACATACCTATTAAAATGGGTTAAAAAAAAAAAAAGAACTTACAATACCAGAGCTGGTGAAAACATGGAGCAACTGGAGCTTTCATCCATTGTCAGTAAGGATACAAAATGGTACAGCCACTTGGAAAAGAGTTTGGCAGCTTGTTAAAAAGTTAAACATAAATCTTCCATAGGACCCCAAAATCCCATTCCTAAATATTTACCTTAGAGAAATGAAAACTCATTGTCACACAAAAAGCTGTATATCTATAGCAGCTCTACAAATAATCAACCTAAAGCAGAAAAACAAACAACCTGACTGTCCTTCAACTGATGAATGGATACATCATCAATTCCTACAATGTAGGTAAAATGCCGGCCATGAACTCAGCAAATGCACAGATGTACACAACAACATGGATTGATCTGAAATGTATTTCTGTAAGTATAAGAAAAGCCAGACTCAAAAGGCTACACCCTATATGATTTCATTTCAGTGATAGTCTCTAAAGGGCAAAACCACAAAAGAGATGGAGAATAAACCAGCTGTTGCCAGGTGTGTGATTGGGACTGACTGCAAGGGAGCAGCACCAGGAATGGGGTGGGGGGTTAGAAGAGGCAGAACTGTTCTGTATCCTGATTGTGGTGGACGGTGAAGGACAGTGCATTTGTCAAAACCTACAAAACTACACCACAAAGAGTTGATTTTACTGTTAAAAACTTTAGAAGAGGAAACACTTAGCATTACCTACAATGAGCAATCCATTTCAGTCTGCCATAAACAATAACTAAAAATAAATACAACAAAAATAAAATTGGTTCACTTTATCTAGAGCCTGGGGTCTGCATTCTCTTATTACAAAGAGGCATTAATAAACATTAGAGACCTATTTGAATCAGACTGAAACTTTCTCCTTAACGCAATTATAACCTTTTTTTAATTACAAAGAAAATCATCTGCTCAGTACTGGATTAGGTCTTTAAGCAGCATCAAGAACACTGCCTAAAATCATTTCATTTCAACTCTAAAACTGTTTTAGGAACCATTAGGACTAGATTTCTACCACCCAGAAAAACCCAGGACAGACACTAAGGCCTCAAGTTTTGAAGGTGGAGAAATGTACTTTCAAAGTCCAAATTTATCAGCTTACTCTCCAAAGAAGTTAGATTTCTCCAGCTGAGTCTCAGTTTCCTCACCTATGTTGAGGGTGGAAAAATACAAAACCATAAAAAATAAAAGTAACAAATTTTTAAATGAAGTGCTAAAAATATCTGTACCTCCAGGTCTCATGAAAAACACATAATGAGACAGGCATGTACTGCTCCCATCATGGTGTCCAGCAGGGACAGAGCATCCAAAGCAAACAAGTAGGTGATGTTCCGCTGACTTGGATTTGGCTAGTTTGGAAACAGGGAGGTGAGTTCCTGGAGATATGCTCAAGAAAAAAATCTCTGCATATGATTTAAATACATTACATATTGGTTTATTTCTGCCAGATCTCATTGCAATCAAACCTGTGTCATTCCTGACCCTCAGTTAATGCAACGTTCTTTACTCCAGGTAGATCACCTGTCTATTTACTGTGTCGATCCCCTGTATTTCATTTCAGTATAAAAATGGAAGGAAGGTATGTCCTACCACTAAACAATCTTTATATTTTTACTTGGTAGGGATAAGTCCTGTTTCTTTGGATCTGATTCATGAATGATCATGTCCTCCTGTCACCATTTAGAAATACAAAGAATTAGAAACAATATATATACTAATCCTGACCACAGTCTTGTGCATCGAATGGCCTTAAAACACTAGTGACATTTCTATGGTGCCTTAATCATGGCATTAGGCACCCAAATGTGGAGCCACTTGAATATGTAGTGAGTGTTTCTTCCTAAATAAAAACCACTCGTTTTTACTGAAGCTTTTGTATTACCAGTGCTGCCAGTGAACATGAGGTATGCAAAGAGAACTGAGGACAGAAGACCAATAGACCTTTTCTCCTAAGAGACTGTTAATATTCAAAGTAAGTCCATCAACAGAGGAATGGATAAAGAAGACATGGTATATTTATAGAACAGAGTACTACTCAGTCATAAAAAGGAATAAAATAATGCCATTGGCAGTAATAAGGATGGACCTAGAGATTATCATACTAGGTGGAGCAAGTCAGAAAGAGAAAGACAAATATGATATGATATCTCTCTCCTGTGGAATCTAAAAAAAAATTCATACAAATGAATTAATTTACAAAGACGAAATTAATTCACAGACATAGAAAATAAACTTATGGGTAACAAAGGGGAGAGGGGGTGAGTAGGGGGGAAATAAATTGGAAATCTGAGATTAACATTTACACATTGCTACATATAAAGTAAATAAATAACATGGACCTACTGTATAGCACAGGGAACTACACTCGGGTCTTACAATAATCTATAATGGAAAAGAATCTGAAAAGAATAGAAATATGTATATATACACATATATGTATATCGCTTTTCTGTACACCTAAACATTGTATATCAACTATACTTAATTGTTTTTAAAAAGTCATAAAAGAAAAAAATAAAACAAGTCCCCTCTTTGTGTCCTTGTGTCCTTTCAAATCCACTAAACAGTCAAACAATAATAACCCTATTATGATTATTATCTTCACTTCACAGATGAGAAAAGGTACACAGAAAGATGAGATGATTTGCCAAAATTACACATCTGTTAAGTGGCAGACCCAGGATTTGAACCAGAGATTTTGTTGACACAAAGCAGCAAAAGCCCCTGTAAATTAAGAAGGCCTGGGATACAGGAACAAACTAGTGGGAGGAAGGAACAGCTGAGTCTTCACAGTTCTTCATCACTGCCATCGGCAAAGAAACAAAGAGCTGCTGATGGAGTTGAGCCTGAGAATGCTCAGCCCCCTTCCCACCTCCCTTACCCTCAGGACTTCCTTAATACAAAACCTGAACTCCTGGGGAACTATGTTTTACTACCTCTTAATCAGAATAATGAGGTAATTCAGGCCAGAATTCACTGAATAGGAAAGTCAAGTAATAACTTGAACATGCATATTAACCATTCTTCCACTTTGATGTGGGGGAGGGAACCTTGGCAAATACAAACTCAAGGAAATCCTGCATTCATTAAAAACAGGAAAGAACATTTTCAAGCTGTCACAGATTCATTGCAAACATTCAGCTTTGGAGCAACAAAGGATAAAGATCTCCAACACTTGATATATGCTTATCAAAAATCAACTTTGGGGGATTATCTTAAGGCATTTTTTTGTTCAGAAAGGAATTCTGAAAATCAGTAATGCCACAGTCTAGTACTAAAGGCTGTCTATGATAAAAAGGGATTAGATCAGACAGACTTTCAGTATTATGACAGGTTATACTTTTTGCTTTCTCTGAATTAATGACAGTAATTGTTTGTATAAAATGGAATGAACTAATGCCAAAGACTCCAATCAGGTAATTTCAAAAGCATGTGAAAGAAAATGGTTATTTTGGTGAAAAGCTATAATTAATGAAGAATATCAAGTTTCCACAAATTAGGTGACTGCAAGCCAATGCTAAATACTCCTAATCTTCGGCAGCTTTCTTTCTTTAGCTTAAAAAAAAAAAAAAATCAAGATTGACTGCCAGTGGGTATATGGTTTCTTTGGGGATGAAAAGAATGTCCCAAAACTGGATAGTTGGGATGGTTTCACAGTTCTAGGAATATAATAAAAATGCTGATTTTTATGGAGTATACACTATCAATAAAGCTGTTAAAAATTATACTACACTACAGAGATAAACAGAAAGTATTCTGTTTCCAAGGATATGACAATTCAGCAGAGGAGTTGCTCTATTTCTGTGAATAATAGGCACATGGCGTAATTTGTTCTTCAACAGAAAGTTGCTTTCATTAGTCCTTCCAGTAATATGAACCAAGTGCAAGCATGAGATCAGAAAGCAGAAATAACTGACCAAGAAATGTTATATCTTCCTAAAGCTGCTGATGGAGTTGAGCCTGAGAATGCTCAGCCCCCTTCCCACCTCCCTTACCCTCAGGACTTCCTTAATACAAAACCTGAACTCCTGGGGAACTATGTTTTACTACCTCTTAATCAGAATAATGAGGTAATTCAGGCCAGAATTCACTGAATAGGAAAGTCAAGTAATAACTTGAACATGCATATTAACCATTCTTCCACTTTGATGTGGGGGAGGGAACCTTGGCAAATACAAACTCAAGGAAATCCTGCATTCATTAAAAACAGGAAAGAACATTTTCAAGCTGTCACAGATTCATTGCAAACATTCAGCTTTGGAGCAACAAAGGATAAAGATCTCCAACACTTGATATATGCTTATCAAAAATCAACTTTGGGGGATTATCTTAAGGCATTTTTTTGTTCAGAAAGGAATTCTGAAAATCAGTAATGCCACAGTCTAGTACTAAAGGCTGTCTATGATAAAAAGGGATTAGATCAGACAGACTTTCAGTATTATGACAGGTTATACTTTTTGCTTTCTCTGAATTAATGACAGTAATTGTTTGTATAAAATGGAATGAACTAATGCCAAAGACTCCAATCAGGTAATTTCAAAAGCATGTGAAAGAAAATGGTTATTTTGGTGAAAAGCTATAATTAATGAAGAATATCAAGTTTCCACAAATTAGGTGACTGCAAGCCAATGCTAAATACTCCTAATCTTCGGCAGCTTTCTTTCTTTAGCTTAAAAAAAAAAAAAAATCAAGATTGACTGCCAGTGGGTATATGGTTTCTTTGGGGGATGAAAAGAATGTCCCAAAACTGGATAGTTGGGATGGTTTCACAGTTCTAGGAATATAATAAAAATGCTGATTTTTATGGAGTATACACTATCAATAAAGCTGTTAAAAATTATACTACACTACAGAGATAAACAGAAAGTATTCTGTTTCCAAGGATATGACAATTCAGCAGAGGAGTTGCTCTATTTCTGTGAATAATAGGCACATGGCGTAATTTGTTCTTCAACAGAAAGTTGCTTTCATTAGTCCTTCCAGTAATATGAACCAAGTGCAAGCATGAGATCAGAAAGCAGAAATTACTGACCAAGAAATGTTATATCTTCCTAAAAACTGCAGGGATCTGGAGTTCTCCCAGAATAGACATATAGAGAAACTGCTATAAAATCAGACTCAGTGAGTTCAAATTCCAGCTCTGATATTGACGAACTGTCTAACCCTAGCCAAGTTAAACATTTTGGGCCACGGTTACCTCAGCTTCAGAATGGGAATGATAATAATAATATCTGCCTCATATGCTTGTGTAAGGATTATTTAAGACAATACATACAACCTGCTAGGTCTGGTCTGCACTGAGTGAACACAGACCCTAACAGCAGAAGCATACTCACCATCACCACCACAACTGAACCACAACTCCTTCCTCTTCCTTTCCAACCGTTTTCCTTTAAAGAACAGACCTACCAAACTTTCATTACAATGCTCCTGTGGAACACAGGTGCATAATGCCTAATCTAATTCTTCCAAGAGGGGCACTGTTTTCCCACAGAATTTTCACATTCCACAAAATTTTCTATCTATATTTATGATTTTTCAAAGCCTCTCACACAAAAGCATACAATTTCCAACCACAACTCTCTGGATTATATTTTGCTAAGAAATCATAAAGTCAACGCGTTCTTTAAATACCATAATTTGAGTTACTCATTTGTGATTAAGCATTAGCATCTACCTATATGCCTGTTTACTGGAATACAAGTGTGTCTGAATTTGAGGCCCTCAAGTCCCCCCATTTCATGCTGTCATTTTACTCTTCATATGATTAACTCCTTCTCAAGAAAAGGATCTAATATATACTTATTAAAGAAATACTAAAAGTCTGGATATAAAGAGAGAAATCAATTTGTATCTAGTACCAAAAGAGAGCAGTTAAAAGAACACGTCAAGATCGATATAAGAAAAAAGGAGTTTGTGTTGATTTAATAAATACAGTGGCTTTTAGTTCTTAAGGCCTTCTCAAGTACTTTGACTAACAGTCATCACCCTATAAATTTTACTTTGGCTCTCTGCTGTATCAAAGAAAACAAAAGGAAATAGTGTGTGATGCAGAATATGGGATGCTAAAAGAATAAAGTGGAGTTTGGTACACTGTTAGGTGTACACCAAAGCCATGCATGCTATGGTGTTACTTATGTGTTTGCTTATGGAACACCAGAGTACGGCTTTTAAAGTATAAAGCAAAACACAGTGAGGACACTAAACTTTCTAGGATTATATTCAAAAGTGCTGAAACTTACCAAAACAATTGAGTATTTCTGTTTTTTAACATGTCCTTCTTCTCTACCTTTTAAGTTTTCCTTAATACCACCATTCACTTTGAAAAGACTTTATGGGGCTTCCCTGATGGTCCAGTGGGTAAGCACACCACCCTGAAGTGCAAGGGGCTCCGGTTCGATCCCTGGCCTGGGAGGATCCCACGTGCCGCGAAGCGGCTGGACAGATGTGTCTAATTACCGAGCGGGAGCTCTGGAGCGCATGCGCCTAGAGCCAGTGCTCTGTGACAACAGAGGCCACTGCGATGGGAGGCCCACACGGGCCAAAGAACAAAGATGGATGAAACTAGACAAATGAAAGACCAATAGAAGTGGCAAACCCATCCCCCTCCCTCCCCAACCCGCCCCCCTGCCCCAAAAGACTTTATGAGCACTCAAAACTCTAATATTCAAAAAGTGTCTCATGAGCCATGTCTGAGAAAATGAGCATGTGAACATCACATAAGGATGGGATCCCAGGAAGCTGAGTTCACTCCTGGGATTCTGCTATCATTCAGAACCCACTTAACGCGTCTCCCTGTAAGTGATGACATCAGCCGATTCCCAGAAAACTGAATTACTGCCTTGACTTCCCCCTCCCTGGGACCATCCATTACCTTATCTAATGCTTGCCAATTACCTCTCTAACCATAAGTCACATTCCAAAAATATATGGACTGGGAGCAACTGCAAAATGATGTAGACCCAGTTGATGAACTGTTATTGCCCTTCTTTGGCTTAATTCATTTCCCAATGAGCAATTACAGTCTCACATTATATAGTACTTTCCTTGTCACAACTCTGAGTCGTTTTATGTTATAGACTACACTTCCTAGATAGATTACTTATATAAATTATTATTTTTCACTCTGCCTGGGAAGCCAAATGAAGTAGCTTTCAGAGGTGAAATTAAACACAAATTATTAATGTTTCTAAACATTTGCTTGGAAAAATGTAGACAGTGATGGAATAGAAGTCTGAGTTCATATGATATCACCCACATTGACTTTTAAAGGAACGATTTCATTAGAATAACATGAGATATCAAAGATATTATTAGGAAGTGAGTGGCCAGTTTTGAAAAAGGAAAATCAAGTAGAAATGCTATTATAAGTTACTTAGAACAATGACTACATGAAAACTCTAAATTATTCTATGCTCTGTAATAGAAAATGACCCTTTTCCAAGAAACTTTATTTTAGAGATATCACGTGAGTGAAAACACTGCCTTTCCAACTATCCATGTAATTTTTTGCCTGAAGGATTCTCCTTAACCCAAGAAAGCAAGTTATTCCCTGGTCATCAACACAAACTACACCTAATACGAGCCCAGATAAAATCAGATCAAGGATCAAATCAATGACTATTAAAGACAAACAATTCATTAAAAGGTAATGACATCTTAGTTTTGACATATGAACAATCTCTCTTTAGGAAAAAAATTCAAGTGGTTTCATTTGGTTTGGTTTGGTTTTATTTCACACTTATTAATTAAATGTCATATTGCACAATGCTTGCTGGTCCTCACTCTAGTGTGTCATCCAATTCATCAGCCCTAATGGCAGCACCTGCCGATCAAGAGCAAGAAGAAAGGAGAGGCAATCCTTATTTCCCTGATCTGGCAGCAAGGGTACAGCTGTCATTAGATTCCTGTCAGCAGGTGAAGATCTGAGGATGTGATAGATGATCCCAGAGCTCTTACAAGGAATTTTCACCACATACCGGCCTCTTAACCTATTTACCCGGCACTTACACTCTCATTCTCTAGGAAACCCACATTTTTGCCCAGAGGGAGCAAAGAGTCAACATCTTCAATAAATCCAAGAGCTACTGACATGGCCTTCCACAGGTTTGGCTTCACAAAACAAAACAAAAAAAGGTTATAGGTTTTTGCCTAAGCCAGCTGGGATATCCAGAAAGCTTATTCTACTCTCAACATGCAATACATGTAACATCTGAAAAGAGCAATGAGATTAAAGCAATTCATTGTTAAAGTGACTTTACACCAATTTGTACAAGACAATTTTTGTTTTAAATATGTAAAACAGGAAATAAGACTCTGAAGAGGGAAGAGTGCTTTAAATGAACACTGCCTAAGGTCAGTGAATGACATTTACAATAAAATAAATGAACAACAGGACACTCATAAAGCCAGGGCCTGATCAAATTTGGGGTAGAAATGACTAACTTAAAAATAAATAACCTTTACTCTTTTATTTCCCTTTTCATAGGCAAAAAGTACATGCTCTAGAAAATTCAGAACCCCAAAAAGGGTTAAAGAAAGCAAGCCTCCCCACCACACTATCCAGAAAGGAATTGTATCAACATGTTAA
This sequence comes from Tragulus kanchil, assembly GCA_022376925.1. Taxonomy (NCBI): domain Eukaryota; kingdom Metazoa; phylum Chordata; class Mammalia; order Artiodactyla; family Tragulidae; genus Tragulus; species Tragulus kanchil. Next base: position 195,324,722 of record JAIOJX010000030.1, on the reverse strand, counting down.
TAAGTGGCTCAGATGGTAAAGAACCCACCTGCCAATGCAGGAGACACAGTTCCATCCTGTGGCCAGGAAGATCCCCTGGAGGAGAAAATAGCAACCCACTCCAGTATCCTTGTCTGGGAAATCCCATGGACAGAAGTGCCTGGCAGGCTACAGTCCACAGGGGTTGCAGAGTCAGACATGTTTTGACATATGAACAATCTCTCTTTAGGAAAAAAATTCAAGTGGTTTCATTTGGTTTGGTTTGGTTTTATTTCACACTTATTAATTAAATGTCATATTGCACAATGCTTGCTGGTCCTCACTCTAGTGTGTCATCCAATTCATCAGCCCTAATGGCAGCACCTGCCGATCAAGAGCAAGAAGAAAGGAGAGGCAATCCTTATTTCCCTGATCTGGCAGCAAGGGTACAGCTGTCATTAGATTCCTGTCAGCAGGTGAAGATCTGAGGATGTGATAGATGATCCCAGAGCTCTTACAAGGAATTTTCACCACATACCGGCCTCTTAACCTATTTACCCGGCACTTACACTCTCATTCTCTAGGAAACCCACATTTTTGCCCAGAGGGAGCAAAGAGTCAACATCTTCAATAAATCCAAGAGCTACTGACATGGCCTTCCACAGGTTTGGCTTCACAAAACAAAACAAAAAAAGGTTATAGGTTTTTGCCTAAGCCAGCTGGGATATCCAGAAAGCTTATTCTACTCTCAACATGCAATACATGTAACATCTGAAAAGAGCAATGAGATTAAAGCAATTCATTGTTAAAGTGACTTTACACCAATTTGTACAAGACAATTTTTGTTTTAAATATGTAAAACAGGAAATAAGACTCTGAAGAGGGAAGAGTGCTTTAAATGAACACTGCCTAAGGTCAGTGAATGACATTTACAATAAAATAAATGAACAACAGGACACTCATAAAGCCAGGGCCTGATCAAATTTGGGGTAGAAATGACTAACTTAAAAATAAATAACCTTTACTCTTTTATTTCCCTTTTCATAGGCAAAAAGTACATGCTCTAGAAAATTCAGAACCCCAAAAAGGGTTAAAGAAAGCAAGCCTCCCCACCACACTATCCAGAAAGGAATTGTATCAACATGTTAATAAGTGGCTCAGATGGTAAAGAACCCACCTGCCAATGCAGGAGACACAGTTCCATCCTGTGGCCAGGAAGATCCCCTGGAGGAGAAAATAGCAACCCACTCCAGTATCCTTGTCTGGGAAATCCCATGGACAGAAGTGCCTGGCAGGCTACAGTCCACAGGGGTTGCAGAGTCAGACATGACTTAGTGAATGAGCACACACATACATCAATATTTTAAGGACCTGAAGTCCTTAATCACCGCTCAAGCCCTGACACCTTCAGGTAAGTTCTCAGTCATTGGAACTGTCCCTTAACCACTGCAGCCTCCACTACCATCAGCCCAACAACTGTGGCCAGCACTTGACATAGAGAAAGTAGTTGTTTTTTTGTTTTTGTTTTTTTTTAATATAACCACATTAGCATACCTGCCACTATAATGCTTCAATTACAATTTTAAAGATGAGAGTGAGGACACATGAGTTTGTTGGAGGAAGTAGTACTGACTGACTCCCAATTCAGAAAACTTTCCATGGAGTTAAGGGATTGTCTAAACATTCCAAAATGAATCAAAAGCAATTTCATGCCCTAGGGCTCCAAGATCTGGGTCAGGAAGTCAGTATAACAGTAGCAGCCATCATGATCAAGAGAAGGAGGAGGGGCTTCCCTGGTGGTTCAGTGGGTCAAGAGTCTGCCTTGCGGTGCAGGGAACACTGGTTGGATCCCTGGCCCGGGAAGATCCCATGTGCTGCTGGACTGGTATGTCCAACTGGGAGCAAGCGCTCTGGAGTGCATGTGCCCAGAGCTGGTGCTCTGCAACAAGAGAGGCCATTGCGAAGGGAGGCCCATATAGGCCAAAGAATAAAGATGGATGAAAATAGATAAATAAAAAAAACAATAAAAGAGGCCAAAATTAAAAAAAAAAAAAAAAAAAAAAAAGAGGTGGAGGAAAAGGAGGAGAGGCAACAGCAGCAGTTAACAGCAGGTGTTGAAATAATAACACAGGTCTCATTTATCACCATCACAACCAAGTATTTATTAAGCACTTCTTATGTGGCAGCCACTATGCAAAGTTCATTCTTTTTCCCTTGAAACTTCGCCATAACTAACAGGGTGTAGTATTAATATCCCTGTTTCTCAAATGAGCAGAGTGAGCACTGGAAAGCATGTATTACTTGCCTGCAATGGTCCCTTAAAAGGGAAGTGACTCTATAAAAATCTGGGATTTCCTGATTCTGGAGCCTAAGTCTGATACCAAGTGGCTAGATGTCTCCCTCTGTGCCAGTCACGTAGGTCTCCTTACTCCTAGAACACTCCAGGCAGGCTCCTGCCTCAGGTCTTTATACTCATTCCAATGCCAAGAGGTACCTATACCCCAGGGGCAGTGCCTCCTCAGAGGTCTGAGCTCTCAGCAACAAAGCCCCTCCCCTAACATCACCGCCTTCCAATGGAAGGAAGATGGGAATACACAGGGACTTCATCATGGATCTATGTCCTCAATAAGGCTTGAAATTTCAAATGGCTGTAGTTAAACCAGATTTAATCCCACAGAACTACAAGACACAAAGCTACATTCATAAATTAAAATACTTCATAAACACTGATGCCAAGAAAAATTTAAACCTGTGCATTTGACAAATATTTAAACAACACCTACTATATGCCAGGTATTATGCAAGGTACAATACCAGCAAGGGATCCAGTGACAAAATAAACCAAAGTCTCTGTCCTCATAGAGATTCTATTCTAATGGGTGGAGATACACAATAAATAAGCTATAAGTATGTCATATGACACTCAGTGTAAGGGATAAAAAGTTGAATAGGAGTGAAAGGAAATTCTGGGTGGTGAAGTGGAATTATAATCTCCAGTCAGCGGATGGGTCACTGAGAAGGTAAAATGAGCAGAGGTCTAAAGGAAGGGAAAACAGGAGTGGTATAGAAAACCCAGAAGAGTATTCTAGGTAGATATAGCATGTAACTCCAAATGTAAATGCTCTGAGGTAGGAACTTGCTGGGTGTTCGAATGAGAATAAGGAAAAGAGACAGACAAACATGAGAGCAAATAAGAGGATGAAGATTTGACAGCGCAGGCAGATGGAGGCTCCCATAAGGACTTTGTTTCTTGCTTCAAATAAGAAGGGAAGTTATTAGGGTGTTCTCACCAGAACAGAGTCAAGATGCTTTATAGACTATGCTTTTAAATAGGTCACTCTGTTTACTGGGTGAGAACAAACTCCGCGATGGACTAGAACAGGAAAAGAAACATTAGGTAAGAGGATATTATAGAAACTGAAGTAATAGATTGTGAGAAAGGAGTCTCTCTCATCAACCCTCCCATTAAAACATGGCGTCCAACTCTCCTCCCCTTGAATATGAATCTGTAGCAATTTGTTTGGCCAAGAGAATATTATGGAGAGAGTGATGCTATGCTATTGCTGACCCTAGTCAAAAAAATTCTTACAGATTGGAATATGGCCTCTTAGACTTGCTGATTGGTTGTTTGAACACAGCAGCCATGCTAGAAGGAAGCTGGGACAGATCCAGAGAGAGGAACTGAAGTTCTCACCCAACAGTGGAGAGCCCCGAAACATTGGATCTATGTCCTCAATAAGGCTTGAAATTTCAAATGGCTGTAGTTAAACCAGATTTAATCCCACAGAACTACAAGACACAAAGCTACATTCATAAATTAAAATACTTCATAAACACTGATGCCAAGAAAAATTTAAACCTGTGCATTTGACAAATATTTAAACAACACCTACTATATGCCAGGTATTATGCAAGGTACAATACCAGCAAGGGATCCAGTGACAAAATAAACCAAAGTCTCTGTCCTCATAGAGATTCTATTCTAATGGGTGGAGATACACAATAAATAAGCTATAAGTATGTCATATGACACTCAGTGTAAGGGATAAAAAGTTGAATAGGAGTGAAAGGAAATTCTGGGTGGTGAAGTGGAATTATAATCTCCAGTCAGCGGATGGGTCACTGAGAAGGTAAAATGAGCAGAGGTCTAAAGGAAGGGAAAACAGGAGTGGTATAGAAAACCCAGAAGAGTATTCTAGGTAGATATAGCATGTAACTCCAAATGTAAATGCTCTGAGGTAGGAACTTGCTGGGTGTTCGAATGAGAATAAGGAAAAGAGACAGACAAACATGAGAGCAAATAAGAGGATGAAGATTTGACAGCGCAGGCAGATGGAGGCTCCCATAAGGACTTTGTTTCTTGCTTCAAATAAGAAGGGAAGTTATTAGGGTGTTCTCACCAGAACAGAGTCAAGATGCTTTATAGACTATGCTTTTAAATAGGTCACTCTGTTTACTGGGTGAGAACAAACTCCGCGATGGACTAGAACAGGAAAAGAAACATTAGGTAAGAGGATATTATAGAAACTGAAGTAATAGATTGTGAGAAAGGAGTCTCTCTCATCAACCCTCCCATTAAAACATGGCGTCCAACTCTCCTCCCCTTGAATATGAATCTGTAGCAATTTGTTTGGCCAAGAGAATATTATGGAGAGAGTGATGCTATGCTATTGCTGACCCTAGTCAAAAAAATTCTTACAGATTGGAATATGGCCTCTTAGACTTGCTGATTGGTTGTTTGAACACAGCAGCCATGCTAGAAGGAAGCTGGGACAGATCCAGAGAGAGGAACTGAAGTTCTCACCCAACAGTCCCAGATGAGTTCCCAGTCAACAGCCCACACAATTCTGAAGCTACAAGAAGTCCACCCTCTCACTCCACCTGAACCACCCCACTCAGTCTACTCTTAGAGGAAACACCCCACTAAGCCTGAGCTTAGCTGCAGATTCACGAACAAAATAGATGCTTGCTATTGTTTACCCCCTCCTTTTTTTTTTTTTTTACCTCTTTTTATTTATTTATTTATTATCCACCTTTACTCTTTGGCCGGTGTGGGTCTCCCATTGCAGTGGCCACTCTCGTTGCAGAGCACCGGTTTGGGGCATATGCGCTCCAGAGCACTGGCTCGTAATTGGATACACCGGTCCAGCTACTCCACGGCATGTGGGAATCTTCCTAGGCCAGGGATCGAACCAGTGCCCCTTGCACTGTAAGGTGGACTCCTTACCCACTGGGCCACCAGGGGAGGCCCTTGCTATTGTTTTTAAGTCACTAAGTTTGGAGTGATTTGTGGCACAGCAATGGATAACAGAAACAGAATTCCCTGGGGGTTGAATCAACTATAAGGGGAGAAAGAAAAGTTCCAAAGCACTTATTTGAAAACCATTACATTAACACAGTTAAGCACTTGAGGGGTCAAGTCCAGGTCTCCTGCGTTGCAGACTGATTCTTTACCATCTGAGCCATAATGTACATAAAACACTCTGCCAGTGCCTGACACATACTGAGTGCTCTGTCAATAATAATAATAAAAAAAGTAACGTAGTAAAAGAACTGATTTTTGACCTTTTTAAAAAATGCCATTATACCATGGAACATTTTCTAAATGGTGTGGTATGAGGAAAAGAAACATTAGGTAAGAGGATATTATAGAAACTGAAGTAATAGATTGTGAGAAAGGAGTCTCTCTCATCAACCCTCCCATTAAAACATGGCGTCCAACTCTCCTCCCCTTGAATATGAATCTGTAGCAATTTGTTTGGCCAAGAGAATATTATGGAGAGAGTGATGCTATGCTATTGCTGACCCTAGTCAAAAAAATTCTTACAGATTGGAATATGGCCTCTTAGACTTGCTGATTGGTTGTTTGAACACAGCAGCCATGCTAGAAGGAAGCTGGGACAGATCCAGAGAGAGGAACTGAAGTTCTCACCCAACAGTCCCAGATGAGTTCCCAGTCAACAGCCCACACAATTCTGAAGCTACAAGAAGTCCACCCTCTCACTCCACCTGAACCACCCCACTCAGTCTACTCTTAGAGGAAACACCCCACTAAGCCTGAGCTTAGCTGCAGATTCACGAACAAAATAGATGCTTGCTATTGTTTACCCCCTCCTTTTTTTTTTTTTTTACCTCTTTTTATTTATTTATTTATTATCCACCTTTACTCTTTGGCCGGTGTGGGTCTCCCATTGCAGTGGCCACTCTCGTTGCAGAGCACCGGTTTGGGGCATATGCGCTCCAGAGCACTGGCTCGTAATTGGATACACCGGTCCAGCTACTCCACGGCATGTGGGAATCTTCCTAGGCCAGGGATCGAACCAGTGCCCCTTGCACTGTAAGGTGGACTCCTTACCCACTGGGCCACCAGGGGAGGCCCTTGCTATTGTTTTTAAGTCACTAAGTTTGGAGTGATTTGTGGCACAGCAATGGATAACAGAAACAGAATTCCCTGGGGGTTGAATCAACTATAAGGGGAGAAAGAAAAGTTCCAAAGCACTTATTTGAAAACCATTACATTAACACAGTTAAGCACTTGAGGGGTCAAGTCCAGGTCTCCTGCGTTGCAGACTGATTCTTTACCATCTGAGCCATAATGTACATAAAACACTCTGCCAGTGCCTGACACATACTGAGTGCTCTGTCAATAATAATAATAAAAAAAGTAACGTAGTAAAAGAACTGATTTTTGACCTTTTTAAAAAATGCCATTATACCATGGAACATTTTCTAAATGGTGTGGTATGACTCCTTGATTTCCATTACATAAAGAGCTGAACTGCAAAAAGAACTAGTCCCAGGAGAATCAGCCACCACAGTTGACTACCCATCTTCTAAGTGCAAACAGTGCTTATTAAGATACCTTATTATGATCTGCCAAACACCTTCTTGTGACTTATGAAGCATGGTGCTAATAGGAGGAGTTAACTACATACCTCAGCATAACAACTTTTTCCAAAAGTTGAGACTACCAAATCTCTTCTGGCAAAGACTCTAGCCAACCCAGTGGAGGGCAAACCATCATGAATGACACCAACTTATGAGATTCCACAAGTTTGTAAAAGAAAGAGAATGATTTTATCATTCCATCTAAAAATCTTGATGTTGATAATTAGTGCAAACTCCATTATAAAACCTAGGACATGCAATCTAACCTCCACCACAGAGAGCGGAACAGACTTCAAACAGAAGCATCACTTCACCACTTTATTAACCTGTGCTTCATAACAGATCACTGTCTGAGATTCTCACATTCCATTTCCACTTTATTACAGCGATTACACTGAAGAGAGAGTTGATTTTAATGGTAAAAGTCTTCCTGTGGCATTTAGCCAGAAGCAATAAAATTCTGACATAACAACTATAGCAAAACAGAAAAACCCACTGTTATATATCTCTACATTAAACAATCACCCTTCAAGAAACATTGTTGGAAGGACGTTAGAAAGGAATATTCCTTAAAAAACATCAATAGCCCATGATTTAGGAGCAAGTACAACAGATGTTTCAAACTAGTTTAATAAATATTTAAATATGTATGTTGACACGCCATTAGTTTGTGAAATACAGACTTCAGAAAAGTTTAGTCCGCACTACTTAGTGAGTAAATATAAAGCACAATGAATATTCATGAATGATGCAAATCCACTGTTTAATTAAAAATCCAAACTTGAGGGTCAAGTCCAGGTCTCCTGCGTTGCAGACTGATTCTTTACCATCTGAGCCATAATGTACATAAAACACTCTGCCAGTGCCTGACACATACTGAGTGCTCTGTCAATAATAATAATAAAAAAAGTAACGTAGTAAAAGAACTGATTTTTGACCTTTTTAAAAAATGCCATTATACCATGGAACATTTTCTAAATGGTGTGGTATGACTCCTTGATTTCCATTACATAAAGAGCTGAACTGCAAAAAGAACTAGTCCCAGGAGAATCAGCCACCACAGTTGACTACCCATCTTCTAAGTGCAAACAGTGCTTATTAAGATACCTTATTATGATCTGCCAAACACCTTCTTGTGACTTATGAAGCATGGTGCTAATAGGAGGAGTTAACTACATACCTCAGCATAACAACTTTTTCCAAAAGTTGAGACTACCAAATCTCTTCTGGCAAAGACTCTAGCCAACCCAGTGGAGGGCAAACCATCATGAATGACACCAACTTATGAGATTCCACAAGTTTGTAAAAGAAAGAGAATGATTTTATCATTCCATCTAAAAATCTTGATGTTGATAATTAGTGCAAACTCCATTATAAAACCTAGGACATGCAATCTAACCTCCACCACAGAGAGCGGAACAGACTTCAAACAGAAGCATCACTTCACCACTTTATTAACCTGTGCTTCATAACAGATCACTGTCTGAGATTCTCACATTCCATTTCCACTTTATTACAGCGATTACACTGAAGAGAGAGTTGATTTTAATGGTAAAAGTCTTCCTGTGGCATTTAGCCAGAAGCAATAAAATTCTGACATAACAACTATAGCAAAACAGAAAAACCCACTGTTATATATCTCTACATTAAACAATCACCCTTCAAGAAACATTGTTGGAAGGACGTTAGAAAGGAATATTCCTTAAAAAACATCAATAGCCCATGATTTAGGAGCAAGTACAACAGATGTTTCAAACTAGTTTAATAAATATTTAAATATGTATGTTGACACGCCATTAGTTTGTGAAATACAGACTTCAGAAAATATTGACTTGAGTCCGGCACTACTTAGTGAGTAAATATAAAGCACAATGAATATTCATGAATGATGCAAATCCACTGTTTTAATGTAAATATGCATACCTGAATTTCTCAGTGATTTAGTTTCCTATTTGCTGGTTGTTAAATTATGATAAATATTATACCTCTTACCATATGGTAAAGAGTAATTTAAGGCATAAAAGCATTATGAAGAGTCAAGTTATCATTTTAAACAGCAAAATGGTGAAATATATTACAAAGTCATTACAGACTAACAGTTCTAAAACTTCTCATTTTTACAAAGAAGCCACCATTTATCTGCTAAAGCACAAACCAAAGACTTGCTGTTAAAAAAAAACTTCTGGGGGCATACCTTAGTGGTACAGCAGTTAGGAATCCTAGATTACACTGTTGAGGGTCCATGTTCAATCCCAGGTTAGGGAAATACGATCCCACAAGCTGTGGGGCATGGCCAAAGCAAAACAAACAAACAGCATGCAATGGCTACCTTGTGCCTACTTCAATGGGTTTCGATGTACTGGGGGTGTGCTTCTATACCATTTGTACTGTTCTTCTTTATAGCTACATTAACTTTCTTTTCAGTCCCTCCCTTCCTCAGTCCCTCCCATCCTATAGCTACATTAACTTAAGGTAGCAACAGATTCCTGAAACTCTTTGTTGCTATACAGAGGTTGCAATCCAAAATAGATACTATCACAGAGAAAGGAAAAAGCAGTTTCATTCCTCCTTCAACATTCTTCATTAAGAGCCCTGCTTTCTCTCCCACAGCATGGCCTGCATGCTAAAAGATTTTCAGTCATAAAGAAATCTAAGTCAAGTGATTTTGGAAAGCACCAGGTTTAATACAACTCAACAGAATTCTTTACTGCAAGACTTCTTCAAAGCCTTTAAAATGCTCACTAAGAGTTTCCAGACAGGATACATTTCACTGAATTTACCCAACTCTTTCTTCAATGGACATTTCACAGGACTAGTTTTTCTTGACACAGACTTTGAGAAACACTAACAGAGGCTGGCAAAGTTTGAGTACCACTATCCCTAACACCCAAGGAAGCTTACTCATGGTTTTAGAGGAACTCAGTATGAAGAAATGACCCCAGTTTTATCCTTCTCCCCTACCACATAGAGCTAAGTTTAGGATAAAATCTCCCCTTTTTTACCTGAATTTCTCAGTGTTTTAGTTTCCTATTTGCTGGTTGTTAAATTATGATAAATATTATACCTCTTACCATATGGTAAAGAGTAATTTAAGGCATAAAAGCATTATGAAGAGTCAAGTTATCATTTTAAACAGCAAAATGGTGAAATATATTACAAAGTCATTACAGACTAACAGTTCTAAAACTTCTCATTTTTACAAAGAAGCCACCATTTATCTGCTAAAGCACAAACCAAAGACTTGCTGTTAAAAAAAAACTTCTGGGGGCATACCTTAGTGGTACAGCAGTTAGGAATCCTAGATTACACTGTTGAGGGTCCATGTTCAATCCCAGGTTAGGGAAATACGATCCCACAAGCTGTGGGGCATGGCCAAAGCAAAACAAACAAACAGCATGCAATGGCTACCTTGTGCCTACTTCAATGGGTTTCGATGTACTGGGGGTGTGCTTCTATACCATTTGTACTGTTCTTCTTTATAGCTACATTAACTTTTTTTTTTTTCAGTCCCTCCCTTCCTCAGTCCCTCCCATCCTATAGCTACATTAACTTAAGGTAGCAACAGATTCCTGAAACTCTTTGTTGCTATACAGAGGTTGCAATCCAAAATAGATACTATCACAGAGAAAGGAAAAAGCAGTTTCATTCCTCCTTCAACATTCTTCATTAAGAACCCTGCTTTCTCTCCCACAGCATGGCCTGCATGCTAAAAGATTTTCAGTCATAAAGAAATCTAAGTCAAGTGATTTTGGAAAGCACCAGGTTTAATACAACTCAACAGAATTCTTTACTGCAAGACTTCTTCAAAGCCTTTAAAATGCTCACTAAGAGTTTCCAGACAGGATACATTTCACTGAATTTACCCAACTCTTTCTTCAATGGACATTTCACAGGACTAGTTTTTCTTGACACAGACTTTGAGAAACACTAACAGAGGCTGGCAAAGTTTGAGTACCACTATCCCTAACACCCAAGGAAGCTTACTCATGGTTTTAGAGGAACTCAGTATGAAGAAATGACCCCAGTTTTATCCTTCTCCCCTACCACATAGAGCTAAGTTTAGGATAAAATCTCACAGTGATTAATGACATCAATTATACCTTCTAGTCTCAGGAGACAAGAACAACAAATTCAAATCTCATTACATTTTACCTGTGTGAAGCTTTCCAAAGTCTACAACAATAAAACTCAATTTCTGTAGAGTTCCTGGAAGTTTTCCCATGACCTGCTCGTGCTTTCTTCTCTGCTCATATCTGTCAGTACTCAGGATCTCAATCCTGGCACTCCTGGTGGCCCCACAACTCCTTCCCAAGCAAATTCTCCAAAGGCAGAGCTGTCTCCGGTAATTCCTGTATGTGGCATCTCCTGTGATTGCTCTGGGAGACCTAAGTTAAGCTGGCTGTTCCTCTCCCACACAACAGGCACACCACCAATTCCTCCTGCACCCCTGTATGTTCTTTCAGCGCGAGACTCAGTGCAGACATGATGTCTTCCAGGAAGCTCAGCCCAGTACACAAAGACTGGGCTGGGAATCCTTACTTGGATTTTCATAGCATCTGGTCCCTGACCACGTCACAGGGCTTACCACTCTCCAGTTGAAAAGACCTGTCTTCCTGTTTCCTCAACCAGCACATCCATGCTCTGGGTGCTATTAATAACTAGGGCGTTGGGGCACACATGTCTCCTAAAGAATCTTTTACACTGCAATCAATCAATAAAGCACAGGTAATTGCTCAGAATGTATGCTAGTCAGTAAGAGTCACTAAACAAGTTGTTTTTGAACCACCGTATGCCTGCCATTTAATCTCTAGAGGAGAAAGTTCTACTTCAGATGCTAGGAATGAGACAATGCTCTAGTCTACACACTGTGAGGGTCCAACAGAGTGTTAGAGGGCAATCACTGTAAGTGTCATCTGATGTGGGCAAACTTAATGAGAGACATCAGGAAAAGAAGAGAGGGAGGGAGGGAAAAGAAAAGAAAAACACAAGAGAGAAAAGCAAGGGAGGGTGCTCTAGTTACTCCACGTATATAACCTTCTGCTTGAGTGATCGGGAGATGAAGGCTGCTTTCCCATTGGTCTCTGCTCCAGGTGCATCTCAAAGCAAGCATCTCGCCCCGCGGTGAATTGCAACACTTCACGGAGTAAGAAAATTTCAAGGGAATGTTTGACCTTAAAACTGTTTCATTTGCATCATGAGCCTGAAAATGAACTCATTTCTAAGTAAAAACTCAGCTGCCTAAGCATTCTAAGAAAGAATTCTTCTTTCAGTGCCAGAAAGATCTAGACACAGTACTGATACGAAGACATAAGTTAGCTCCAAGTCTACAACTCCTTCTTTCCAAGCCAAATATCTGTCAGTACTCAGGATCTCAATCCTGGCACTCCTGGTGGCCCCACAACTCCTTCCCAAGCAAATTCTCCAAAGGCAGAGCTGTCTCCGGTAATTCCTGTATGTGGCATCTCCTGTGATTGCTCTGGGAGACCTAAGTTAAGCTGGCTGTTCCTCTCCCACACAACAGGCACACCACCAATTCCTCCTGCACCCCTGTATGTTCTTTCAGCGCGAGACTCAGTGCAGACATGATGTCTTCCAGGAAGCTCAGCCCAGTACACAAAGACTGGGCTGGGAATCCTTACTTGGATTTTCATAGCATCTGGTCCCTGACCACGTCACAGGGCTTACCACTCTCCAGTTGAAAAGACCTGTCTTCCTGTTTCCTCAACCAGCACATCCATGCTCTGGGTGCTATTAATAACTAGGGCGTTGGGGCACACATGTCTCCTAAAGAATCTTTTACACTGCAATCAATCAATAAAGCACAGGTAATTGCTCAGAATGTATGCTAGTCAGTAAGAGTCACTAAACAAGTTGTTTTTGAACCACCGTATGCCTGCCATTTAATCTCTAGAGGAGAAAGTTCTACTTCAGATGCTAGGAATGAGACAATGCTCTAGTCTACACACTGTGAGGGTCCAACAGAGTGTTAGAGGGCAATCACTGTAAGTGTCATCTGATGTGGGCAAACTTAATGAGAGACATCAGGAAAAGAAGAGAGGGAGGGAGGGAAAAGAAAAGAAAAACACAAGAGAGAAAAGCAAGGGAGGGTGCTCTAGTTACTCCACGTATATAACCTTCTGCTTGAGTGATCGGGAGATGAAGGCTGCTTTCCCATTGGTCTCTGCTCCAGGTGCATCTCAAAGCAAGCATCTCGCCCCGCGGTGAATTGCAACACTTCACGGAGTAAGAAAATTTCAAGGGAATGTTTGACCTTAAAACTGTTTCATTTGCATCATGAGCCTGAAAATGAACTCATTTCTAAGTAAAAACTCAGCTGCCTAAGCATTCTAAGAAAGAATTCTTCTTTCAGTGCCAGAAAGATCTAGACACAGTACTGATACGAAGACATAAGTTAGCCACCAGGGTGAAAATATCTCTTTCTCAATTTTCTCTCATTTTGGACAACCAGAGATATTTCCAGAGTGCACATCCTGGGGGATCTCACTACTGAAGAGCTGGTGATCCTTTTCTTACTTCTGACAGCAACATAAATTCAGATTTAGAAATCACATAAAGCACAGCCCTCAAGTTACTCAAGAGGCTGTTAAAAAGCAAATGCTCAGTGAAACTTTGAGAAAGAATTGGAAGGAAGAAAAGAAAGGAAGCAGGACAAAGAGGAGAGAAGGAATGAAAGGAGGAAGAACAGAAAGATGAGGAAGGAAAGGAAAAAGGGAGGAAAAGAAGAAAGGAAAGACAGCTTGAGCTAGTTCTGTAATTTCATTGCAACCTGTTACAACTAAAATTGTGACCTATACTCTAAAACCATGAGTTTTGGTATACCATGAAAACAGATGCTACCCAATGGAAAAACTCTGACATCCAGAAGCAATGGAGTCTATTACAGACTTCCTAAGAAGACAAAGGGCCACAATAAAGAAGTGCTTGTTTTCTCATCATCAGCTCACTTCATGGTTCTGACAATCCCGAGGTAACTAGTAGAATTCTTCACATACACAAGGTGAGGCAGAATTCCCTGCAGACACTCACATTCTAACTCTCAGCTCCATAGGGCTCTCTCTGGAGGTCAGAGCTCATCCACAAGCTTCTGGCTGTGGTCCAGAAAAATGTAATAGCAAAACTGGCAAAACTCCGAGCCCAGCCCATTAATAATCAGCATACTGTGCCCCTCAGATCAAGCGCTCAAGACCACAGGCTTGGAGGTGCAGCCTCACATATGTCTTCCAGAAACAATTAATTTAAAATAGAGGTTCATTTGCGTAGTTCGCTAGATTCTTTGCTCCCTTCTGCTCCAACTCTCTCAGCCAGAATTTTAATATCTACTTAGAGCTGCATTTCTAGACTCAAATTTTAAACATTTTCATCTCCCTAGAGCAAGTCTGTGGTACCCGCCTTCCAGCATTACAATGATCAATCAGCATGCTCTCCAGATGCAGCCCTCCCTCTGCCCTGAGGTCAAGGCTGCCTCATTTCTAGACTTCCTAGGAAGATCCTGACACGAGCTGAACAGAACACCTTCCACACCTTGGCAGTTCCAACTGAAAGTCTCACAAAGTCCATCAATGCTCAGTAGTTTTGCTTTTCTTCTTTTCTTAGAGTTTTTATAACCAAGCATGCTATCAGCTATTACCTGCTATGTTGAGGTAGTCTGCAGAGAAATAACTGGGTAATGTTTAGAATGCTTTTAAAAATCTAGAAAACTGGGGCTTCCCTGGTGGTCCAGTGGGTAAGGACACCGCCTTGCAGTGTCGATCCCTAGCCTGGGAAGATCCCACGTGCCGCGGAGCGGCTGGACCAATGTGTCCAACTACCGAGCCGGAGCTCTGGAGCGCATGCGCCCAGAGCCGGTGCTCTGCGACAACAGAGGCCACCGCGATGGGAGGCCCACACGGGCCAAAGAGCAAGGATGGATGAAACTAGACGGATGAAAGACCAGTGGAAGTGGCCCACCCATTCCCCTCCCTCCCACCCCGCCTTCATCTGACAACGAGAACTAGTAGAATTCTCACATACACAAAGAAGTGCTTGTTTTCTCATCATCAGCTCACTTCATGGTTCTGACAATCCCGAGGTAACTAGTAGAATTCTTCACATACACAAGGTGAGGCAGAATTCCCTGCAGACACTCACATTCTAACTCTCAGCTCCATAGGGCTCTCTCTGGAGGTCAGAGCTCATCCACAAGCTTCTGGCTGTGGTCCAGAAAAATGTAATAGCAAAACTGGCAAAACTCCGAGCCCAGCCCATTAATAATCAGCATACTGTGCCCCTCAGATCAAGCGCTCAAGACCACAGGCTTGGAGGTGCAGCCTCACATATGTCTTCCAGAAACAATTAATTTAAAATAGAGGTTCATTTGCGTAGTTCGCTAGATTCTTTGCTCCCTTCTGCTCCAACTCTCTCAGCCAGAATTTTAATATCTACTTAGAGCTGCATTTCTAGACTCAAATTTTAAACATTTTCATCTCCCTAGAGCAAGTCTGTGGTACCCGCCTTCCAGCATTACAATGATCAATCAGCATGCTCTCCAGATGCAGCCCTCCCTCTGCCCTGAGGTCAAGGCTGCCTCATTTCTAGACTTCCTAGGAAGATCCTGACACGAGCTGAACAGAACACCTTCCACACCTTGGCAGTTCCAACTGAAAGTCTCACAAAGTCCATCAATGCTCAGTAGTTTTGCTTTTCTTCTTTTCTTAGAGTTTTTATAACCAAGCATGCTATCAGCTATTACCTGCTATGTTGAGGTAGTCTGCAGAGAAATAACTGGGTAATGTTTAGAATGCTTTTAAAAATCTAGAAAACTGGGGCTTCCCTGGTGGTCCAGTGGGTAAGGACACCGCCTTGCAGTGTCGATCCCTAGCCTGGGAAGATCCCACGTGCCGCGGAGCGGCTGGACCAATGTGTCCAACTACCGAGCCGGAGCTCTGGAGCGCATGCGCCCAGAGCCGGTGCTCTGCGACAACAGAGGCCACCGCGATGGGAGGCCCACACGGGCCAAAGAGCAAGGATGGATGAAACTAGACGGATGAAAGACCAGTGGAAGTGGCCCACCCATTCCCCTCCCTCCCCCCCCCCGCCTAAATAAATATTAAAAAAAAAAAATCTAGAAAACTAAATTCGTGATACCCAAATATTTCACTTTTGCTAAAGGATCAGAGATAATTAGAAATGTAATCTTTTTTTTTTGGCCACTTCTATTGATCTTTCATTTATTTATCTTTGTTCTTTGGCCTGTGTGGGCCTCCCATCGCAGTGGCCTTGTTCGTTGCAGAGCACTGGCTCTGGGTGCATGTGCTCCAGAGTTCCAGCTTGGTAGTTGGACACATCGGTCCAGCCACTCCGCGGCACGTGGGATCTTCCCAGGCCAGGGATCGACACTGCAAGGCAGTGTCCTTACCCACTGGACCACCAGGGAAGCCCTGGGTGGACCATTTTTAAAGTCTACTGAATTTGTTACAACAGTGTTTCTGTTTCAAATTTTGTTTTCTTGGCCATGAGGCATGTGGGATCATAGCTCCCCAACCAGGAATCAAACCTCTATCCTCTGCACTGGAAGGCAAAGTCTTAACTACTGGACAGCCAAGGAAGTTTCATGTGTAGACTTTCTGATGACAGCCAAAGAATCCAATTCTTCACTCTATAAATATTTACTGAGTACCTACTGTGTTTAATCACCATGCCCCATGTAAGGGATGCCAACAGTTTTCTGTCCTCACAATGCTCACTCCCCTGGGGAACTCAGTGACCTCACCAAATCACAGCCACAGAGAAATGACAGCTTTTAGATAAAGCGCACAGAAAAAAAGGTTTCCTGATCTTTGCAAAGGCAATGAAGAATCTTCTGTTACATATCATTAGATTTTCAAAGAATTAATCTTATAATATACATTTTCATCATAATTATACTACCCTGATTCATTAGCCCTTCAGGCTGGTAAAATCCATTGTGCTTTTGGGGCTTCCTTGGTGATTTGAGAGTAAAGAATCTGCCCACTAATGCAGGAGACGTAGGTTTGATCCCTGGGTCAGGAAGATCCCCCAGAGTAGGAAATGGCAATCTGCTCCTTTCGTATTTTTCCTGCCCTCTTGGGGACATTGGTGAAAAAGGATTCTAGACGGATGAAAGACCAGTGGAAGTGGCCCACCCATTCCCTCCCTCCCACCCCGCCTAAATAAATATTAAAAAAAAAAAATCTAGAAAACTAAATTCGTGATACCCAAATATTTCACTTTTGCTAAAGGATCAGAGATAATTAGAAATGTAATCTTTTTTTTTTGGCCACTTCTATTGATCTTTCATTTATTTATCTTTGTTCTTTGGCCTGTGTGGGCCTCCCATCGCAGTGGCCTTGTTCGTTGCAGAGCACTGGCTCTGGGTGCATGTGCTCCAGAGTTCCAGCTTGGTAGTTGGACACATCGGTCCAGCCACTCCGCGGCACGTGGGATCTTCCCAGGCCAGGGATCGACACTGCAAGGCAGTGTCCTTACCCACTGGACCACCAGGAAGCCCTGGGTGGACCATTTTTAAAGTCTACTGAATTTGTTACAACAGTGTTTCTGTTTCAAATTTTGTTTTCTTGGCCATGAGGCATGTGGGATCATAGCTCCCCAACCAGGAATCAAACCTCTATCCTCTGCACTGGAAGGCAAAGTCTTAACTACTGGACAGCCAAGGAAGTTTCATGTGTAGACTTTCTGATGACAGCCAAAGAATCCAATTCTTCACTCTATAAATATTTACTGAGTACCTACTGTGTTTAATCACCATGCCCCATGTAAGGGATGCCAACAGTTTTCTGTCCTCACAATGCTCACTCCCCTGGGGAACTCAGTGACCTCACCAAATCACAGCCACAGAGAAATGACAGCTTTTAGATAAAGCGCACAGAAAAAAAGGTTTCCTGATCTTTGCAAAGGCAATGAAGAATCTTCTGTTACATATCATTAGATTTTCAAAGAATTAATCTTATAATATACATTTTCATCATAATTATACTACCCTGATTCATTAGCCCTTCAGGCTGGTAAAATCCATTGTGCTTTTGGGGCTTCCTTGGTGATTTGAGAGTAAAGAATCTGCCCACTAATGCAGGAGACGTAGGTTTGATCCCTGGGTCAGGAAGATCCCCCAGAGTAGGAAATGGCAATCTGCTCCTTTCGTATTTTTCCTGCCCTCTTGGGACTTGGTTCACCACAAAGGTATGGTTGACATCACTACCAAATTATGCCAAAAAGCCTGCTCCAATCAGACTGCTGTGAAACAAACTGGGCATTCTGAAATGGCTTGCTTGTCTACCATTTGAAATGTAACAAAGTCAGGGAGACACATCCCAGGAGCATACCTCTGGTAAAAGCCCCAGCTCTAACTAGCAACACATGTCATGCAGTAATTACGCTACCGAGCTGTCTAGAATTCTTATCTGCATGCAAATTGGGTCATACGTGCTACAGCTGCTTATTATGACAGTATTCAAACAAGAATTTGATAATGAAACTCTCCTCTTTATGGGAACACAGCTCAATGACTCTAATAACCAACAACAAATACCCACAAGAGCTCACCAACTGAACAGCCTAACTTTCTGCTTATACACAGGACCCTGCATTTAACGCACTGCCACATCAGCCAAGAGGGGCATCTCCAGGTCACCTTTTATAGACCTGACTGTTTCAATGTTGTGATGGGAGGGCTCCCTCAAGTGACAACATGGGTAACCCGGTCACTGAATAGTTCCACAACCCTCTAGAGGCTAAAGCATTAAAGAACCATCACACTCAAAGGTTTTCAGCCCAAACTTTTCCTAGGGTTGTAAAGGCTACCAGAAAGTATGACTGAGAAAGGAAAAAAAAATATCTATATCTATATCCAGTCCTTAATTCCAGGCCTGGAACACATATATAAAGGCCAGAATGCAGGCCTGACCCATGACAATGGCCATTATATTTTAGGGAGCCTAATAGTCACACATTTTATCTTCCTCTGGTATTTTCTTGATTTCTCAAACAGCCATCCTGAATCATTGCTTTTAGGCTGAACCTGCACAGTAAATGTAAGCGTTCCTTGATCACCCCAGGAGTCCCAGCACTTCCACAGCTGATGAGCTGGAGATGTTACCATGACAACACTCAGCAGTATCTGATGCATGTGTGTGTGTGTGTATTAGTTGCTCAGTGGTGTCCAACTCTTTGTGATCCCATGAACTGTGGCCCACCATGCTTCTCTGTCCATGGATTTCTCCAGGGAAGAATACTGGCGTGGGGAGTCATTGCCTTCTCCAGGGGATATTCCCCACTGAGGGATCGAACTCTGGTTTCGAATTTTTGCAGGTAGATTCTTCACTGTCTATCTGCAATAGTGTTTTCAAAGTCAATTATACTTCGGAAAGATTGTAAGTATCAATTGGCAAGTTCACAAAAAGTGCAGAATACTGAGCTATACCTAAAGCTATAATTTTATAGACTGCCTTTTTCATTCAACCAAAAAGAATATCAAGACTTCCAGAAGACAATTTAATTCTAAACTACTGATTAAGCCCTCTTGCTCCACTTTCATCATTTACATCAGGAAGAACTGAAACACCGTGAAAAGGGTAACCTGAAACTTAGACTTGTAAAAACTATCAGTGATACCATATTTGTACTTCATTTTTATTCCATGTCAGTCAATACAGATTCATCTAATGGTGCAAAATTCATCTGCTTTCTCGGGACTGTTTTTTTTTCAAAAGTGGTACACTTTTCATCAAACTCAGAGCTGCTTTATGTAGCTTAAGTCCTACGTCCAACTCACTGACCAGACTCAATGTGTATGCCACAGCAGGGTCAGCAGCCAGGGCCTAAGGTCACTATAGGTGAACAAGAAGGGGTGCCTGGTCCTGTGAAGTGGAACATCCAAGGACCTCAATACTCACAGAGACCACCACTCTCTGTGAGACACGGGACAGACTACAGAACACCTGCACCTCAATCTCTGAATCTGCAACACAAAGAAAATCCCCCCCCCCGCCATCACAAAGAGCTACTTAAACTTGATAACCTAGTTAAACATTTTGCACAGGGTCTAAAAAGAGCACATAAGCACAGCAAATGCCAACACATATGTTTTTCCTTCTTTCTAAGGTAAAAATTCACCACTGTGCCAATACATTACCTTCAGCTATTCAAAATATTGCCATTAATTAATGTCTAATGAGAATGCTTTTTGTTCTAAAAATAATAAAAAACCAAGAAATCCTGGAATTTCTGTTCCATTTGAAAAGTGGAAGGTTTTGAATACTTAATTTTCATACTGGTAAAATAGAAAAAATATACAATTCACCATTTGAACCATTTTACACTGTATAAATTCAGTGCATTTAGTACCTTCACAACGTCATCATCATCTGGTTTCAAAATATTTGTTGCTCCAAATGGAAACTCTATACCTGTTAAACCTTTCCTCCTTTTCCCCTCTACCCCAGGTCCCAGTAACTGATACATGTTTGCCTGTTCTGGAATTTCATATAAATTTGTTGTTGTTCAGTTGCTAAGTCATTTCCATCCCTTTGTGACCCCCTGGACTGCAGCATGCCAGGCTTCCTTGTCCTTCAACTATTCCCTGCAGTCTGAACAAATGCACGTCCACTGACTCACTGAGGCCATCTAAACATCTTATCCTCTGTCGTCTCCTTCTCCTTCTGCCCTCAGTCTTTCCCAGCATCAATCTTTTCCAGTGAGTTGGCACTTCACATATAAATGGGACTGTAAAATATGATGTCTTTTGTGCTTAGCTTCCTGCACTGAGCATAAAGTTTTCAAGATTCCTTTATATTATAGCATGTGTCAGTACTTCACTTTTCATGCCTGAATAATATTCTATTGTGTGGATATACCACATTTTGTTTATTTGTCTACAGTTGATGGATATCAAGGTTGTTTCTACCTTTTAATTATTGTGAATAGCAAGCTGCCATGAACATTTCTGTACAAGTTTTTGTTTGAACATTTGTTATAAATTACTTTGAATATATACCTAGCAGTAGAATGGGCTTCAAATATTTTAAATATATATCATATACATATGAAACATACACATACACAAAACACAAAACATATGCATACATATACATACCTACAACATATACATAGATACAATTAATAGTTACATTAAATATGCACACACAGCACATAGCTTCTATAGCAACCTTTCACTATACTCCTTAAGATCTTTCCTGTACTCTTCTTCATCACTAGCTGATCTTGATCAACCCTCACCTTAATATTGTAATATGTTAAACAACTTTATGTCCTCTCCATACCCCCTGTTTCTGATTACTCTTATATCTAGGAGAGTTTCTAGCAATACTAGTTGTTCCATTATGGTCTGCTGAATGAATGAATGAAGCAGTATCTTGCACAGAGCAAAGATGAAGAGAGCACCTGAAAGAAAACTGACCCCACAATCAATACGGAAGGTGACAATAAAGAATGGCATCCTTCCGTGCTCAGAGTACTCTTCTGAACTTCACTTTCAAAATACCTATTACCAGTTCACCCAGGTTATTCAAGTAAGGCAAGTGCCAAGGCTGACCTTGACTCCTCCCATCTACCACTCACCTCCTCCAAATGGTATGGTACAGCGGTTACAAATATAGGTTTGGAGACAGACCACTGTTGGAATCTCTACTGGCCAAGCTGCTGCTTACGGTTCCTATCTGCTGGTTTTAAGAAACAAGGAGAATAATCCCCATGTTTTTGCGTTGCTGAGAAGTGAATGATGTAATCCATGAGAAGTACTTAACTAAGTGCCTTACTCATACACTGTGTAATGAAGGATACCTCTTTGCCATTAATCAAGTAGGTTCCATGTCTAAGTTAAATCTCTCCTCTTACACTGAAGTCTCTCACAAGTGTGCTCAGCCATCCCATCATATCTGACTGTTTGAGACCCCACAAACTGTAGCCCGTCAAGCTCCTCTGCCTATGGGATTCTCCAGGCAAGAATACTGGAGTGGGCTGCCATTTTCTCCTCAAAGCGATCTCTTTGACTCAGGGATCAATCCCAAGTCTCCAGAGTCTCCTGCATTGACACAGAGCTACCTGGAAAGCCCAAAGTATCCTAGGAAACACAAAAATCTCTGAGAATATCAAATCTGTTTTAATTCAGACCCATGGTTCTACATCTACATACTGACAAACTTTAAATTTATAGCTAGAGCTGCAATTTGAGCTGCAGACTCGTCTGTTATCCAACACAAGTCTATGTGAAATCGCTACTGGAAAATGAAGCATCCTAGAATCAATATAGTGCACGCCTAAGAAATTATTATTGGAAGAAGCTGGGAGAAGTATACACAGAAACTCTCCACACTATATTTGACACTTTATGCAAGTCTTAAAACTATTTTCAAAGGAATAGTCACTAATGATTTTTAAGTTATTAACGATTACTAAAGCTAATATGGCCCAAACGAAACTACTACAAGTTTGTTCTCTAGCCCCAAACTCCAAGCCATCTCAATAAAAGAACCACAGCGTACCCAGTGGATGGGAAGCAATCAGGCATCCTCCTGAGGTGGTAGAGAGCAGCATTAAGAGCAGATGCCCTGGGGCCAGACTGCCAGGTAGGAATCCTGCCTCCTCCAGTTTCCAGCCAAATGACCTTGGACAACTTACTTGACCTTCCCATACTTCAGTATTCTCATCTGTGAAATGAGATTAAATAGCACCTATAGCACAGAGTTACTAGAGAGATTAAAAGGGCAGGTGTTATTTACTAATTCTCATATTAGTAGATTTAATTCAAATGAACATTCATTGAGCACCTACAGGATGGAGACACTGCAAAAGCAAAGATAGACGACACATAGTCAGTGTCTCTAGGGACTCAATGGTGTGGCAATACTGTTTTCCCTATTTCTTTGCATACCATTAAATATTTAAAAAGTCAATGGGACCTTGATAGTAACTTTTGTTCAGTGTATACTTAGAGAGGAGCTTAGACATCACCCAGTATTTTCATTTTTTGGATCTAGTTTTGGAAAACACTGCAATCATTTCCTTAGTGTTTTGACTATCACAGAACATGGATATCTTCCAAAACATAGCTTCAAAAATGTCACAAAACACCCAATTATTGAAAAATTCTGTCATTGCTCCATCCTCCCTTCAAATCACTTTCCAGAATTCAAAGACTTTGATTACCCCCTGGGAACAGTAACAAGAAGGATTTTACCAAGTCTTTTTTTCCAAGTCCTTTTAATGAGACCAAATTTTCCCACAAGAGGCAACTCCAAACACATCACCTACCTCTGAACATTTTCTGTATATTTCAGTAAGGAATTATCCTCATGGCTAAAAGGTTTTCTTGATTTCATTCAATGCAAGGAGGAACCCTTGAAAATTCAGTCTACAAAGTCTTGTAAAATTATCCCACTTATTACATCCATCCAGTCTCAGATTTTCAACTTTCAACTACTATCTAGATTGCTCGTGACAGCTTTTATCACTGTGTAAATGTTACTTTGGGATTTTTTGTTTTTTAAAAAACATGACCACTAAGGGTCCTATTTCAGATTATGTTATGGCAAAGAATACAGTATAAAAGGACCATTTAATACTAGATAGTATTTTAGAGTTGGACTGTTGGTTAAGAGTATGGGATTAGGAAAAAGAAAGACCAGAGTCTGAAACTGACCTAAGCCATGTGACGTGGACAACTGCCTCAACAACCATGCCAAGTCTCATTTCCATGAGAGCTAAGGTGACAAATAAATGAGATTAGGAAATGAGACCACAGTGCCTGGCATAAACGAGCACTGTGACATCAGTGACAATGATGACGATGATAGCAAGCTTGAGCCAGAACTGCAACCCAGGTCTGATTGCCTCTGAAACTCAACCTCACTTCACTATTTCCTCTACAGTTCTTTTCTGATTGCTGGTCTCCAATCTATAGCATCAAGAGGAGCATCCAGCCCTGGATCTTAAGGTGCAGAAGCTGCTAAACCTCTGGAGGATGAGTTTGTTCAATCCCATCACCATGGCAGGTAATCTATGCAGTAGGGAGGACAGAGACTGAAGGAGAAGTGCCAGTTCTCCACATGGGGGACAAAATGCCATATGGCCCTGCAATTAGGGAGGAATTAGACTGCCAAGGGCAAAAATAACCCTGGCAAAATCCAATACGGCTGGTAGGAGATGTCAGCCCAGGTCAGCTCCTTCTCAGGGCTGTTCTTGTTCCCCAAGAGATTTTACTGTCATTCCTGACCATGAATTTGAAAAGGAACTGATAGATGAAAAGGAAGACTGATGATAGCAGATATTTCTAAGGCCAGGTCATTAACACAATTTTCCGCTTTCCTATAAGCCTGGTACATGAACAACTCTTCAAAGGGAAGACCATTGTTAACTCTGAGGCAGCTTAACAACCTCACTCTCCTCTCCTATAAAAAGAAAAATAAAAAGTAAAAAAAGGCAGGTGAACCAGATGAGATGGCTCATCTTTTGCAGCTCTGACATAAGCTTCTGAGTGCAGACAATGTGCCAGAGATGGCAAAGGGGTGAGGAGGAAGGAAGCTGTGGAGATTGATCCCACCAGTCCCTAGGAGTGAAGTTTATGTTCAAAGGAAAAGGGCAAGGAGCACTGAAATAAGATCCGTAAGAGCATAAGACTCACAGAACATGTTTATATGAATATACAGGTATATGTTACACCAGGGAAATGAACATGATGATCTTTAATATCCAGATAGTAACCCAAATACTCAGTTCCTTTATCTTTTAATAGAACAAAACTATCAGTGACATACAAATACCATCATTTCAGCTTTCGGCTCAAAGCTACCTTAGGTATTTGACTTTGTGGGATGATTCAAAAGAAAAAGCAACAACAACAACAACAACAAAGGGTTGTACCTGGCAGAGTGAAAATTAGTATTTCTTTAAATAGAGATCAGTTAGCTCATCTCCTTCTTAATTATGACACCGCAATATGGTTTTTTTTCATGACAGCTTACAGTCAAGATCACCCTTCATGGCTGCTGCTTTGGTTAAACGGCAGCTGACGAAGCTGGTTTGGATTTAAGGACCATGTGTAATTAAAAAAAAAAAAAAAAAAGCACTACTTGCTGAGATGCTCACACCGTAACAGGGCACATGGAAACTGAAAACAAATGAAAAAGATTCATCTGTCAATTTCTGCTCATTCTGGTTTCTACCCACAGTGCTGAAAAGCAGCTGGCATGGCCTGTACTACGTATGTTTTTCCTTATAGATTTTGAATTCATTTATTATATAGACTCACACTTCACTACTCATTATTATTCTTGTATTTACCTGTATGTCTCCTAACAAGCTGTAAGTTTTGTGAAGGTGGAATTCATCTTTGTGTAATAACTCCTAGCACATTGCAGGTTCCTAGCTCCCAGTAGTTTCTACACAGGAGGTTCTCAGGAACCCTATACTGGATAATAGAAATGAGAGGGAAAGTGATCTGTTAATGAAATATGATTTGTTATTAATGAAAGGTGTGAAAATGTTGCTATATCTTATCCTTCCTAGGGAACTTTACAAAAAGGATAATAAGCCTTCTGACTGGCCCCCTTATTACAGCTATGAAGGCAAAATGTATCAGAAAGGATTCCAGGGTCTTTTCAAGGAAGACACTCCTTATAATCAGTGGAGTAGAATTTCCATTGGGAATGTTAGGCCTATCTCATCTCCATTCCCGGTTTTACTGCAGTGAGGAGCATGACCCTAACCTAGCCATCAGTGTGGTCCATTCTCTATCCAAAGTATACAGCAGTGGTCATATGACCCAAATTAATCCAAGTGAATTCAGTCTCAGGATTGTGTAATCATTAAGAAAAAGAAACTGGCTTTTCAGGCAGGTTGCTGAGCTGCAAGGATGGAAGTCCACAGCTGTGAGGAACAGTATCATTCCCACCAGATGAGTCCGTGAATTCAACCAACACAGCACAGAGCAGAGTTAAGGTACAGATTCATGACAACAACTTTTGGGTACCTGCATCCAGCCATCCCTGAAGGCAGACATATCTTTGGACTTTTTGATTGGATAAGCCAATAAATTCTCTTTTCTGTTTAAATCAAGATGAATTTCAGATTCTGATTATGGTAATGGAAAAGAGTTTTAAGTGAAATATGGGTATTCCTGAGAATCAGCACAGGTTTGCAACATTCAGATCCTTCACAATATACCCCAACCGACTTTCTCTAATCTTACTTGCCAGCAGCCAGCATTTGTTTGATGTATTTAAACATCAGATGCGCATCAGAAGACTTCCCAAAAAGAGACTACATACACATTTATGCTAACATGCCTTTGCTCATGCTATTACCTCTCCTTATGAGATCCTTCCTCCTTTCTTTGCCTGGAAAACTCCTACAGATACTACAAAGCCCATTTTTCTGTGATAACCATCTCCAAGATGCATAAGCAGAACCAACCATTCCCTTCTCTATGCCTCCTTTGTATTTTCCATATGATACTGCATCTGACGGCATTTGCCACAATGGACTACTGATATGTGTCCCTTTGTCACTCATCCTACTTAATAGTCCATATTTAAGAAAGTTAACTTACTCACTTTTGTTTCCTCCCAACTTGATGTTCACTAAACCATACTAAGGTGAAAGGAATGAAAAGCAGGCAGAGGAAAAGGATGTCTTCTGCACTAGATTCTCGAGGACCTGAATACAACTTGTAATAAAAGCAAAAATCAGGAGATCAGTATTAGATTCAAATATTTCCAAAATAACCTTTCCATCTTTCTCCTTACACTGAAGAATCACTAGAAACAATCCTTGTTAAACTTGTAGTCAAATTAGGATCCCATGTTCCTCCCAAAACTCATGAAAACCATGCATTTAAAGAGACAGAGAATAAAGTTAATGAAGTTAAACATAATCACAGTTGTGAATCTGCCTTTGACATTTCCCATCATGTATAGGTTGGAGCAAAGAATTAAATCAGAAGGCAGAAATACAGATTTCAGGAAAACAATGGCTTCAAGGCCACCAATTCTCATTACAGTCAACAAACTGTCTCAGCTAAGCACCATCCTTTAACCAGGATGGACTCAATGAGAAACTGGTTGATCAGACAGAAAAGTACACATCATACTTTTACCACAGTGTGACATTGATCTCTCTCCCTCTCTCATCCAAAAATATTTGTCTTGTGTTAAGCATTTTCTGAAAGAAATACACACAACCATAAATCTCCTACAGGTAGATGCATCACAAGTTAGGCTGAGTTTAACTGTAAAATTACCAAAGCTCTTTCAAATCAGGAAAGAAAATATTAGGGCTATCAAGAGAAGCATGTGACTGAACTGAAAATTTAATTACTGCTTCAATGTAATTTTCTTCAGTTGGTAAGATCTGCTAGATACTGCACTATCATCTCAGTCTCTGAGCAAGATTTTACGTCAGAACCAGATGGATGTGAAGCTTCCTCCTTTCCTTGCCTGGAAAACTCCTACAGATACTACAAAGCCCATTTTTCTGTGATAACCATCTCCAAGATGCATAAGCAGAACCAACCATTCCCTTCTCTATGCCTCCTTTGTATTTTCCATATGATACTGCATCTGACGGCATTTGCCACAATGGACTACTGATATGTGTCCCTTTGTCACTCATCCTACTTAATAGTCCATATTTAAGAAAGTTAACTTACTCACTTTTGTTTCCTCCCAACTTGATGTTCACTAAACCATACTAAGGTGAAAGGAATGAAAAGCAGGCAGAGGAAAAGGATGTCTTCTGCACTAGATTCTCGAGGACCTGAATACAACTTGTAATAAAAGCAAAAATCAGGAGATCAGTATTAGATTCAAATATTTCCAAAATAACCTTTCCATCTTTCTCCTTACACTGAAGAATCACTAGAAACAATCCTTGTTAAACTTGTAGTCAAATTAGGATCCCATGTTCCTCCCAAAACTCATGAAAACCATGCATTTAAAGAGACAGAGAATAAAGTTAATGAAGTTAAACATAATCACAGTTGTGAATCTGCCTTTGACATTTCCCATCATGTATAGGTTGGAGCAAAGAATTAAATCAGAAGGCAGAAATACAGATTTCAGGAAAACAATGGCTTCAAGGCCACCAATTCTCATTACAGTCAACAAACTGTCTCAGCTAAGCACCATCCTTTAACCAGGATGGACTCAATGAGAAACTGGTTGATCAGACAGAAAAGTACACATCATACTTTTACCACAGTGTGACATTGATCTCTCTCCCTCTCTCATCCAAAAATATTTGTCTTGTGTTAAGCATTTTCTGAAAGAAATACACACAACCATAAATCTCCTACAGGTAGATGCATCACAAGTTAGGCTGAGTTTAACTGTAAAATTACCAAAGCTCTTTCAAATCAGGAAAGAAAATATTAGGGCTATCAAGAGAAGCATGTGACTGAACTGAAAATTTAATTACTGCTTCAATGTAATTTTCTTCAGTTGGTAAGATCTGCTAGATACTGCACTATCATCTCAGTCTCTGAGCAAGATTTTACGTCAGAACCAGATGGATGTGAAGGGCAGCAGCCAGATCCAGAGCAGCCACTTTCTCTCCATTTAGTCCTCAGAGAAGACCTTGAGAATCCCTTGGACTGCAAGGAGATCAAACCAGTCAATTCTAAAGAGAAATCAACCCTGAATATTCGTGCTGAAGCTGAAGCTCCAATATCCTGCAAAGCCAACTCAATGGAAAAGACCTTGATGCTGGGAAAGACTGAAGGCAAGAGGAGAAAGGGGTGGCAGAGGATGAGATGGTTGGATGACATCACTGACTCAATGGGCACGAATTTCAGCAAACTCAGGGAGATAGTGAAGGAGAGTATGCTGCAGTGAATGGGTTCCAAAGAATCAGGCACAGCGACTAAACAACAACAAAATTTTTCTTTTGTGAAAAGAAAGCACCAACTATCATCAAACAGAAGACTCCCTCCCACTATTGCCAAGGGGCCATCTGAAATGGATATCCTCATTCTCCAAGGAACAAGAACAACAACCAAAAAAAGATGCCTGTGTCCTTTTAACCTGGACCCACATTTGTGATCGTGGGCCAAAGCATATGTGCTCAATAACAGGGGTGTAAAGAAACATATGTTAAAGAACTTACTACAGCACAACTTGGATCAAAAGCAGAGCAAACCTAGACAGGCTGTTGCTAGACAAAGGGGGCTGGCTTCCTTAGCACTTTAGCAGCTTGTGCACAACTAGTTAGCATATGAAGAGAGGCCCGTGCCCATACCCACTTTCTGGAAAGAAAAGCAGTGTGTTATCAATATAAATAGTTTCCATACCAATAGTTTCTCATTAACCTTTCACCAATGGTTTTGACCACAAGGGCCATATCCTTCTGAGCCTCAGGAACCAGAGAAGGACTACCTCTAAACTCACGTTTCATAACTAAATTCCAATGTACACAAGTTAGGCTGATTCAAAAAGCTCTTTCAAATCAGGAAAGAAAATATTAGGGCTATCAAGAGAAGCATGTGACTGAACTGAAAATTTAATTACTGCTTCAATGTAATTTTCTTCAGTTGGTAAGATCTGCTAGATACTGCACTATCATCTCAGTCTCTGAGCAAGATTTTACGTCAGAACCAGATGGATGTGAAGGGCAGCAGCCAGATCCAGAGCAGCCACTTTCTCTCCATTTAGTCCTCAGAGAAGACCTTGAGAATCCCTTGGACTGCAAGGAGATCAAACCAGTCAATTCTAAAGAGAAATCAACCCTGAATATTCGTGCTGAAGCTGAAGCTCCAATATCCTGCAAAGCCAACTCAATGGAAAAGACCTTGATGCTGGGAAAGACTGAAGGCAAGAGGAGAAAGGGGTGGCAGAGGATGAGATGGTTGGATGACATCACTGACTCAATGGGCACGAATTTCAGCAAACTCAGGGAGATAGTGAAGGAGAGTATGCTGCAGTGAATGGGTTCCAAAGAATCAGGCACAGCGACTAAACAACAACAAAATTTTTCTTTTGTGAAAAGAAAGCACCAACTATCATCAAACAGAAGACTCCCTCCCACTATTGCCAAGGGGCCATCTGAAATGGATATCCTCATTCTCCAAGGAACAAGAACAACAACCAAAAAAAGATGCCTGTGTCCTTTTAACCTGGACCCACATTTGTGATCGTGGGCCAAAGCATATGTGCTCAATAACAGGGGTGTAAAGAAACATATGTTAAAGAACTTACTACAGCACAACTTGGATCAAAAGCAGAGCAAACCTAGACAGGCTGTTGCTAGACAAAGGGAGCTGGCTTCCTTAGCACTTTAGCAGCTTGTGCACAACTAGTTAGCATATGAAGAGAGGCCCGTGCCCATACCCACTTTCTGGAAAGAAAAGCAGTGTGTTATCAATATAAATAGTTTCCATACCAATAGTTTCTCATTAACCTTTCACCAATGGTTTTGACCACAAGGGCCATATCCTTCTGAGCCTCAGGAACCAGAGAAGGACTACCTCTAAACTCTCAGTCTTGAGTTTTAAACAGAGTTCAAGTTTGGATCACACCTAGGAGCTGTGAGAACTTGGGTCAGTAACTTACTCTCTCTTGCTCCACCACATACTTAGAAAAGGCACAATAGCTCTCTCAGAAAAGCGGGGAGAATATGAGATTAAATAATGTGTTGAAGTGCTTGTCTCCAAGATGTGCTTAAAGGGAGAGTCACAAAGCACACACAGTGACGACTGGGAGTTAGATGTTCAGTAACAGCTAAGCTATGATAGTTATTCTAGATCAACTACCATAATCAATAAATGGAAGAGGCTTCCTAATTTATATTTGCCTCCTCTGGATCACTCTATCCTGAAGAATTATAAGTCCTTATTTTAAAGTAGCCTCTCCTTATGCCAGAAGGACACCTTTCAACACCCCCAGTGGATGCTTAAAACTGCAGATAGTATAGAATCCTATATGTATTACGTTTTCTTATCATACATACGATAAAGTTACAATAAAATTTAATCCACAAATAAGATACAATAAAAGATCAACAACAATAATTAGTAAAAAAGAAAAACAACTATAATAATATATTGTAGTAAGAGTTATGTGAATGTGGGCTCTCTCTCAAAATACCTTACTGAACAGATTTAACATCTTGCATATTAACCAAACACATATCATGAACTGTGGCTCATGATAACTTTTGCAGTATGACATGTGACAGTAAAAGAAACATGATTTTTATTTTTCATTCTTCATAATTTCACAGAGTGGATCTTAGCAACTTCAGTGTATGTTTTTATTTTTTCCCTTTTCCTATTAAGTCAAGGACTTTCCCCTTTTCACTTGAAGGAAGCCCTTTATAGCTTCTCTCCAGCACATTTGAACTGCCAGCATCACTCATCTTGTGCTTTGGGGCCTTTCTTGAGTAAAATAAGAATCATTTGAATACAAGCACTTTGATACCAGGACAGCCAATCTGTTATCACCAAGAGGACGACTATTAAGTGACCAATGGGCAGAACATGCTGGACAAAGGGATGTCCTGGTGCATCAGAGCAGGATGATCCAAGACTTCTTCATTGAACCCAGAACAGTGCACAATTTAAAATCTGTGAATTGTTTACTGATAGAATATTCCATTTGACATTTCTGTACCATAGCTGAACCTCAGGTAACATGAAACCATGAATGAGGGAAGGAAAACCATACCCGGTTTATCTCCTCATCCTGTTTTACTATTTCACATCAAAACATGTATCACTCCTTGGCATTTTGCATTTACTAGGGGTTTATTTTCTGTATCCATACTCCATAATGTAAGGGTAGTTGAGCTCATTGCTATGCCCTCAGTGTCCATAATAGTGCCCAGCTAAAAACAGTACCTCAATAAATGTTTGCAAGATGACAGAATGAAGACAAGTCAAAAATTACAAGGGTTATAAATTTTATATATTTGTTGTGGAGAAAAGGCTGTATTTGATAAAAGGATTTTTAATATGGCAGGCTTCTTTAAGTCAAACAGCTTTATCATTTAAAATATATAGAATCCTATATGTATTACGTTTCTTATCATACATACGATAAAGTTACAATAAAATTTAATCCACAAATAAGATACAATAAAAGATCAACAACAATAATTAGTAAAAAAGAAAAACAACTATAATAATATATTGTAGTAAGAGTTATGTGAATGTGGGCTCTCTCTCAAAATACCTTACTGAACAGATTTAACATCTTGCATATTAACCAAACACATATCATGAACTGTGGCTCATGATAACTTTTGCAGTATGACATGTGACAGTAAAAGAAACATGATTTTTATTTTTCATTCTTCATAATTTCACAGAGTGGATCTTAGCAACTTCAGTGTATGTTTTTATTTTTTCCCTTTTCCTATTAAGTCAAGGACTTTCCCCTTTTCACTTGAAGGAAGCCCTTTATAGCTTCTCTCCAGCACATTTGAACTGCCAGCATCACTCATCTTGTGCTTTGGGGCCTTTCTTGAGTAAAATAAGAATCATTTGAATACAAGCACTTTGATACCAGGACAGCCAATCTGTTATCACCAAGAGGACGACTATTAAGTGACCAATGGGCAGAACATGCTGGACAAAGGGATGTCCTGGTGCATCAGAGCAGGATGATCCAAGACTTCTTCATTGAACCCAGAACAGTGCACAATTTAAAATCTGTGAATTGTTTACTGATAGAATATTCCATTTGACATTTCTGTACCATAGCTGAACCTCAGGTAACATGAAACCATGAATGAGGGAAGGAAAACCATACCCGGTTTATCTCCTCATCCTGTTTTACTATTTCACATCAAAACATGTATCACTCCTTGGCATTTTGCATTTACTAGGGGTTTATTTTCTGTATCCATACTCCATAATGTAAGGGTAGTTGAGCTCATTGCTATGCCCTCAGTGTCCATAATAGTGCCCAGCTAAAAACAGTACCTCAATAAATGTTTGCAAGATGACAGAATGAAGACAAGTCAAAAATTACAAGGGTTATAAATTTTATATATTTGTTGTGGAGAAAAGGCTGTATTTGATAAAAGGATTTTTAATATGGCAGGCTTCTTTAAGTCAAACAGCTTTATCATTTGTTACTTAGGCAACAAATTTTTATTGGACAGTACATTTTACAATAATATCACCTAGGTACTGAGGAAGAGCTAATGGTTAATCATATTCTGATCTTAAAGAGATTTTAGAAGAATCCAGTTCCCATACACTGGGGTGCATCAATGTACAGGAATGCCTCCTTCATTGGGAACTGGCCCTCTCCATCCTCCCATGTGATGAAAGCAAAGGCAGCCACATCACCAACATGTAACACCCGTCTGCACGGAGAAGGATGGAGGAAGCAGATACACAGAGCAGAGGCTAGAAGAGGACTTCAGGGCTCCCCGCAGTGCTGCCAGCCCCAGTTTTCAACTGTTACCAACTCTCTGCGTGGTACAAGAACCAACAATTCTGGGAAAAAAACAACTAGGCAACAGATAAAATGAATTTCTTTAAGGTATGTACCTTCCTAAGGAAAACTAGTCTAAAGAAATACACAGAAATCTGTACATACATTAAAACATGAAGATGTCTCTCATAGCCAGTTAAAAAGTAAAAACTGATAAATGTATGTAGGCTAATGAACAAGCAACAGTCTAATGCCAAGAGACTATTTAACAATAAAAAATAAGTACTCGAGCGAAGTCAGATTTGCATAGGTAATATTCATGACATCACGTTAAATGAAAAAAATCAGGATACAAACGTACATTAGATGTTATGGAAAAACCTGAATGAACCTTCTGATCAACTCTGTATATATATATATATATCTATATATATTAATACACACACACACACATATATATGTGTGTATTATATGTACAAATGCACAAATATATATATGTGTGTGTGTTATATGTATATATGTATATACACACGTGCATACATATATACATACATATGTATGTATGGTGTATATATATATATGTGTACATATACATATGAAGAGAAAGATACAGAAGTGGATGTCAATAAATATAGCTGAGTGTTCAAAATGATGATTCTTAATAAGAAACATTTATCCTTGGTACCTTTTTGTTCTTTTTGGATTTTCTGTAATGAATATTTATTGTTTTACAGACAAAATGCTGTACTTTCCTTTAGAATACTACTCAAGCACTTCTGACATGTCCTTCTGTTGATGAACAACTACATACCAAATGCTTCTAAGATTATCAGGAAAATACTTATAGCTGAATGAGTTGGTTTATTACTCATTGTAACAGGGAGAAGGCACACTTTGAGATCTGGTGGTGGTTCGAGAAGAAAGTGGGCTTCCCTTGTGGCTCCGTTGGTGAAGAATCCACCTGCAATGCAGGAAATCTGGGTTCAATCCCTGGGTTGGGAACATCCCCTAGAGAAAGGAATGGCTGCTCACTCCAGTGTTCTTGGCTGGAGAATCCCATGGCCAGAGGAGCCTGCTGAAGCTATAGCCCATCGGGTCAAAAAGAGGTGGACACAACTGCGCAACTAGTCATATCAAGCAGAGAGTACTGCAAAGGGCTTTTAGTCCTGAGTCACCTGAGCATGAGTCAGGTGACTTCAGGTGATGTGAGGGAGGTTTCAAGGAAGCTAGGCTTCCTTCCAGAACTGGAATTTTCTGACATGAAGATGTCTCTCATAGCCAGTTAAAAAGTAAAAACTGATAAATGTATGTAGGCTAATGAACAAGCAACAGTCTAATGCCAAGAGACTATTTAACAATAAAAAATAAGTACTCGAGCGAAGTCAGATTTGCATAGGTAATATTCATGACATCACGTTAAATGAAAAAAATCAGGATACAAACGTACATTAGATGTTATGGAAAAACCTGAATGAACCTTCTGATCAACTCTGTATATATATATATATATCTATATATATTAATACACACACACACACATATATGTGTGTATTATATGTACAAATGCACAAATATATATATGTGTGTGTGTTATATGTATATATGTATATACACACGTGCATACATATATACATACATATGTATGTATGGTGTATATATATATATGTGTACATATACATATGAAGAGAAAGATACAGAAGTGGATGTCAATAAATATAGCTGAGTGTTCAAAATGATGATTCTTAATAAGAAACATTTATCCTTGGTACCTTTTTGTTCTTTTTGGATTTTCTGTAATGAATATTTATTGTTTTACAGACAAAATGCTGTACTTTCCTTTAGAATACTACTCAAGCACTTCTGACATGTCCTTCTGTTGATGAACAACTACATACCAAATGCTTCTAAGATTATCAGGAAAATACTTATAGCTGAATGAGTTGGTTTATTACTCATTGTAACAGGGAGAAGGCACACTTTGAGATCTGGTGGTGGTTCGAGAAGAAAGTGGGCTTCCCTTGTGGCTCCGTTGGTGAAGAATCCACCTGCAATGCAGGAAATCTGGGTTCAATCCCTGGGTTGGGAACATCCCCTAGAGAAAGGAATGGCTGCTCACTCCAGTGTTCTTGGCTGGAGAATCCCATGGCCAGAGGAGCCTGCTGAAGCTATAGCCCATCGGGTCAAAAAGAGGTGGACACAACTGCGCAACTAGTCATATCAAGCAGAGAGTACTGCAAAGGGCTTTTAGTCCTGAGTCACCTGAGCATGAGTCAGGTGACTTCAGGTGATGTGAGGGAGGTTTCAAGGAAGCTAGGCTTCCTTCCAGAATGGATGCCATTAAGAACTGGAGGCAATTTTCTGTCTGCATATTCAAATAAATCCTATCTAGAACACTATATCTGTAACTGGAAAAATCAAGAAGCAGCAGTGAGTCATACTAGTCAGAAGGAGAGGACATACAGTCATTTGGGTGGCCTGGACAATTTTTACTTTTTTGGACATGATAATGAGTGGTCTTGTCCTAATCCATCATGAAGGCCATGCTGATAGAAGAAGCCAGCTCCAGAATCTCAAGGAAGAGATATGCTGTTAAAAACATCAAGGAAAAAGCAGTGTGATGTATGTTACCTCTGATAATGAGCACAATGCAAATTTGATAGGGTTATTTTGTAAATTAAGTAATACATGTGAGTGTGACTTAAGAATTATAAACTACCATATACATACTAATCCAATGCTAAAATCTTCACAGTCATTGTCATTGTGTCAATCTCTTCTAAGACAAAGAATCAGTATTCTCTTAGAGGACAGCGACAGAAACTCGTGCATTGGTTTTATTCTACCAAGATGGTTAAGGATGGTAGAAATTAAGACCCAAATCTTTAAAATGAATATACACTAAAAACTGAGACAGAACTGGGCTCCCCTGGCGGTCCAGTAGGTAAGGACACCACCTTGCAGTGCAAGAGGCGCCGGTTCAATTCATGGCCTGGGAAGATCCCACGTGCTGCGGAGCGGCTGGCCCTATGTGTCCAACTACCAAGCCAGAGCTCTGGAGTGCATGTGCCCAGAGCTGGTGCTCTGCAACGAGAGAGGCCACTGTGATGGGAGGCCCACATAGGCCAAAGAACAAAGATAAATAGATGAAAGATCAATTGAAGTGGCCAAAAAAGAAAATTGAGACACAACTTTTAAAATATCTATTTCTTCTCAACTGTAGTACATATCCTTAAAAATTTGTAAGAAAGAGAAAAGTACGTTTATCCCCAAATACAGTCACTAAAACTGAAGGACTGAGATGAAGTGGGGGCAAAGATAAAAGAGTTTACTGTGTTCACAAACTTTCAATGATTCAGTCAAAACAAAAGAAAGCAATGAGGGAAACCGAGTACCACATGCATTTAACATTTGAGTCTACAAACAATATTAAAAAGGTAAAGAATTCTTTGAGAGTTTCTTCCTGTATTTTCGTGGCTCATCTCATACTTTGAAGACCACCTCCATACAGAACCTGTATAAGTGTCAGAGTTCTAGAAGTACATGTAAGACGATTTTCAAATATTAGGAAGTACCTGTTTTGAAGCAAAAGCTACTTAATTTGAGACTAGTCCTTATTGTTATGAAATTATAAATTCTTATGTGACTCATTCTTTAGCTGTCCATTCATTACAAAATAACTTACGGAGTTCCTGAGAGGGACCATGCTTTGAATAAGAAATGGAAGTTCATGAAGCCTGCTCTAACTCATAAAATAAGCTTTCCCTCATGAGCAATCTTGAAGGCATGACAATGACTATGTAGGAGTTACATCCAGTAGACACCCCTCCAAAAACCAAAGAAAAAATCCAGGTTTACATCTTATCAAAGGGTTGCATGGGTGCATGCTAAGTCACTTTAGTCATGTCTGAGTCTTTGCGACCCTATGAACTATACCATGTCCCTCTGACCATGGGATTCTACAAGCACAAATACTGGAGTGGGTTGCCATTTCCTTCTCCAGGGGATCTTCCTAACTCAGGTATCAAATCCGCCTCTCTTATGTCTCCTGTATTGGCAGGTTCTTTACCACTAGTGGGTTCTCTACCATTAGTACTACCTGAAGTCCTGTCAAAGTGTTGCAAGTATTTAAACAAGGTAAAGAAATTAAACAGCCTATAAAAGAAGGGTAACAGAAAGGACTAGTTAAACAGAATAAAAATTAAGGTCAAACTTGGAGAAAATTAGATCCTTTTAACTTTTTTGTTTTTAACTAGTACATGTACATAAAGGGCTAAGGTTTAAAAACACAACAGAAGCCAACCAACCAGCAAACACCAAAATTTCCTCCCATCCCAAGCCCTACACATGCCAACAAATATATATCCACTCATTTAAAAACATACATGGCAATAAACTATAAACTCTGTTTAATACGTTGCTTTGCTTCAATAAACAATATTCACTCATTCAGTCAATGATTTACTAAGCACCCATTACACAGCAAGCACAGAGCTGGTCAAAATGGATGAAATCCTAGAACTCATGGACTGATACTACAGTAGCCCTTCTATATCCACATAGAAACCATACTTCATTCTCTCAATGGGGTATATTCACCCACTGAAAGTATATGCTACAATGTCTTTAACCAGTTCCTTACTGATGGGAGTTTAGATCATTTTTCAGGTAATCAATGGTTTTTTATAAATGTTGATCTTACAGCATCCTCTCCATTTATAAACAAATATTTGGGCCAAACTCTAAACAACCATTTAAAACATGTTAATCCATGTCAACATTGTGTCTTGAAAATGCTTCATTCATTGAGTCCTTTTCATTTTACCAATATGTATAAACCCACAGTGGGAGAAGATATTCTTCTAGAATTGTTTAATTAACTTAAAATTCCACTTGATTATTTGTAACAGTTTTGTAGAATATGCTACAGTTTTTCAGAGCCCATGAAAAAAGCAAATTTCATCGTCAATCCATGTTTTTCCCCTTGCAACTGTTAGGTGTGGTGCTAATCCTTCCAGTTGGTTTTCAGACAGCTTTAAAATTAACTTTGAAATTTCTCAAACCCGTAAGAGTCTGAGTGACTGTTTCGCCCAAAGAAACAGAACAATTATTGAACAAGGCAGAATTTACTTAGTATTTGTAATTTCAAATGTAGATGTTGCATGCCACGTGTTTGTATGTGTGTGTATGCATGTCCTGCAACATCTGCAGAGGGTTTATGATGTACTACAGCCCAAGGAATAACTGCTGAACCACACTAATCAAAGAACGACAGAACAGAGGCAAACCCAATACAGGAACCTGTACTGATTTACAAATAAGAAAAGAAAAAAGAAAAATAAAGAACATACAACCAAACCAAACAACAAACTCTGACAACAACATTTCTTGAGCACTGTGTATGCCAGACCCTGTGTTGAGGATTTTAAATACATTTTCTCATTTCGTTGCTGGACAATCCCCCTACAGATCTGAAAACTGTAAGCATTGGTGGTATAGTG
Organism: Tragulus kanchil; assembly: GCA_022376925.1. Classification (NCBI taxonomy): domain Eukaryota; kingdom Metazoa; phylum Chordata; class Mammalia; order Artiodactyla; family Tragulidae; genus Tragulus; species Tragulus kanchil. Next base: position 195,285,952 of record JAIOJX010000030.1, on the reverse strand, counting down.
GTGAGCATAGCTGCCTTCCAGATGTGAAAACTGAAGCTTAAGAGAAGCTTAGGTATTTAGCCAAGCTCATTCTCTCCCTATGTAATAGGACTGAACTTAAACACGGACAGCCTTGGCTTTAAAATCCGTAACTGGTTATGCACTGCACTCCTGCCATCTAACAATTGTTTATAATGTACCAATCATTTAAAATGACATACCATGGAAGAGTAACAAAGGTTAACTCTCAAATTCTGCATTTGTTGGATCCAAGACTCAACCCCAATCTATCTGAATACAGTTAGTCTTCTTATATCCACCTCGTGGTACCTCAGAATGGTGAAGCCGTGACAGATTTTACTGCCCACCTTCCTCAAAGACGAAGAGCTAAAGGCATCAGCTCTGGACTAAAACTGCCCCAATTCAAATCCCATCACAGCCACGTAGTTGCTGTGGACACAGGACAAGTTACTCTCTCCATGATTCTGTTCATCTATTAAGAGATTCCTGGTAGCTGAGAGGAAAATACATGTAAAGAGCTGAGAACAGTAGACAAACAATGCTTACGATCACATATGCTTGATCCCACATACAAACGACCACAGAACTATCTCAGGGGGCACAGCCTGGGGATGAAATACATCACCATGTCGTAGAAAAGGCCAACTGTGAAGCTTCATTATTAGGAAGGCACTGAGGAGTCACTGAGGAGCTCCAGAACTCAGATCCAAGAGCTCCTCAAGCAAGTATCTGTAATAGCCACCCAAGCGCTCTGAGAATTCACAGCCCGCTAATGTGAATCTGCTTTGAGCTGGAGGAAGAAACTCTGCCTCCGGTAGACAGGCATGATTGCCAGGAGTTGCATTTCCTGTGAGTGGGCAGCGAAGCCATGGCAACTAGAGCCACCGGGTGTACTGATTTACAAATAAGAAAAGAAAAAGAAAAATAAAGAACATACAACCAAACAACCCTCTGACAACAACATTTCTTGAGCACTGTGTATGCCAGACCCTGTGTTGAGGATTTTAAATACATTTTCTCATTTCGTTGCTGGACAATCCCCCTACAGATCTGAAAACTGTAAGCATTGGTGGTATAGTGGTGAGCATAGCTGCCTTCCAGATGTGAAAACTGAAGCTTAAGAGAAGCTTAGGTATTTAGCCAAGCTCATTCTCTCCCTATGTAATAGGACTGAACTTAAACACGGACAGCCTTGGCTTTAAAATCCGTAACTGGTTATGCACTGCACTCCTGCCATCTAACAATTGTTTATAATGTACCAATCATTTAAAATGACATACCATGGAAGAGTAACAAAGGTTAACTCTCAAATTCTGCATTTGTTGGATCCAAGACTCAACCCCAATCTATCTGAATACAGTTAGTCTTCTTATATCCACCTCGTGGTACCTCAGAATGGTGAAGCCGTGACAGATTTTACTGCCCACCTTCCTCAAAGACGAAGAGCTAAAGGCATCAGCTCTGGACTAAAACTGCCCCAATTCAAATCCCATCACAGCCACGTAGTTGCTGTGGACACAGGACAAGTTACTCTCTCCATGATTCTGTTCATCTATTAAGAGATTCCTGGTAGCTGAGAGGAAAATACATGTAAAGAGCTGAGAACAGTAGACAAACAATGCTTACGATCACATATGCTTGATCCCACATACAAACGACCACAGAACTATCTCAGGGGGCACAGCCTGGGGATGAAATACATCACCATGTCGTAGAAAAGGCCAACTGTGAAGCTTCATTATTAGGAAGGCACTGAGGAGTCACTGAGGAGCTCCAGAACTCAGATCCAAGAGCTCCTCAAGCAAGTATCTGTAATAGCCACCCAAGCGCTCTGAGAATTCACAGCCCGCTAATGTGAATCTGCTTTGAGCTGGAGGAAGAAACTCTGCCTCCGGTAGACAGGCATGATTGCCAGGAGTTGCATTTCCTGTGAGTGGGCAGCGAAGCCATGGCAACTAGAGCCACCGGGTGTCTGGGGCATCCCAGGTGAAATGGAGCCCTCACAGCTTCAGAGCGACCTTTTACCCACAGAAGAAGAATCCCAACAGGGGACGAGAGGCATAGCTGACAGACAGCAAGCCAAGGAGGTCTGGGGTGCCTCAGCGTCCCTCCTTCTGTTGGGAACCTCCAGCGGCTCAGGATGGGGGGCTGGGGAGAAGATGGCTCTCCAATGGGGCTCAGCACAAAAGACCTCCTTTTCAGTCCCTCTCCATTTTCTCCAGCTGAGCCCAGTTCTATGCAAACGACACGCTAAAAGAAGCTCCAAATACAGGCTACTGGATGGATGGGGAAGAACAGGGTGGAGGAGCCAACAGTTCATTAAGTGGCGGTAAGCCAGTGAAGTGGAGACGGCGGAACAGGAGGCAACGAGTGGGGAGGAGGGGGGAGGCACCCTGGCTTTTCCCCAACTGGAGGCAAAGTAAAGCATCCTCCAGTGGGCCCCCTGCGCCCTGGGCAGAGCGAGCATGCAGCAGAGGGCCTGCTCTTGTCCCCTTCCACCTGCCCCCACGCCGCAGCCACGGCCGTCCCCGCGTGCGGGCCTCGGCGCTCAGCGCGCCGGCGGAGATGTTCGCCCAGAAAACATGGCTGAGCATCCGCGATGCGCGCGCGACAGGATTGAGGAGGGATGCGCCCGGCGCCCGGCCGGAGAGGTCGGAGGTGGGGAACTTGAACGCTTGGGCTGGAGGCAAGTGCAGCATGTTCCAGCTGCTCCCTGGCGCGGCTCCTTCCTGCCTCCCTCCCTCCTTCTCCTTTTCCTTCCTCCTCTCTCCTTCTCCTGTCTTTCTGGCTTCCTCTCTTCCTCACCCCTGCCCAGCCTCCTTCCTCCCACCCTGACCCTCGCACCTCCCCTGCTGCTGTCATTCCTATTGCCAAGGACAAAGCCCGCCCGCCCGCGATTACCTGCGGGAGCCCCAAGAGCGGCCCCAAGGTCCGCCTCGGTCACTGCTGGAGCCTAGGCGCGCGCTCAGCCGCCGCCCGCCTCATCCCCGCGCATCTGAGCGGCCCCGGCGGCGGCAGCTGCTCCTTTTATGGGGCCCGCAGGCACAGGCACTGCCCGGGCGTCCCCAGTCTGCTCGCACTGGCAGCAGCTTCATCAGTGTGCACTATTCACACTAACCACTAACGGGCCGCTGCTCGGTCCCCCTGGGAGTGGGAGTGAGCGGCGGCCTCCTGCCCACCCCCATCCACGGGGCCTGCGTGGGGGTGCGGAGGGGGCTGGGTGTGGATAAACAGGGCTTTCACGGTACCCAGCGTGGGAGGGGAGGTCACGTGGTCCTGGTCCAGGGTAACCAAGGAAACATGGGCCCACTAGAGTTGCAACCTTGGAAAGGGATGTGGAGATGGGGGTCCAAGACGAGAGTCAGATATACTTTAAAACATACCAGGAATGAAGTTGAACTGTACTTCATCATCATTATTTTATTTAAAATAATAATTCTTAAATAGCACTTGCCATTTTACTAATGACTATTAGGAGCCAAAAATATTCTCTACTGGGCAGACCATTTAGAAAGTACTGTGCTGGTGTTCCAGTCCACCACAGTGACCCTTTAGTACGAATCAAGTCTTCACTCTTCCACCTGCCCCCACGCCGCAGCCACGGCCGTCCCCGCGTGCGGGCCTCGGCGCTCAGCGCGCCGGCGGAGATGTTCGCCCAGAAAACATGGCTGAGCATCCGCGATGCGCGCGCGACAGGATTGAGGAGGGATGCGCCCGGCGCCCGGCCGGAGAGGTCGGAGGTGGGGAACTTGAACGCTTGGGCTGGAGGCAAGTGCAGCATGTTCCAGCTGCTCCCTGGCGCGGCTCCTTCCTGCCTCCCTCCCTCCTTCTCCTTTTCCTTCCTCCTCTCTCCTTCTCCTGTCTTTCTGGCTTCCTCTCTTCCTCACCCCTGCCCAGCCTCCTTCCTCCCACCCTGACCCTCGCACCTCCCCTGCTGCTGTCATTCCTATTGCCAAGGACAAAGCCCGCCCGCCCGCGATTACCTGCGGGAGCCCCAAGAGCGGCCCCAAGGTCCGCCTCGGTCACTGCTGGAGCCTAGGCGCGCGCTCAGCCGCCGCCCGCCTCATCCCCGCGCATCTGAGCGGCCCCGGCGGCGGCAGCTGCTCCTTTTATGGGGCCCGCAGGCACAGGCACTGCCCGGGCGTCCCCAGTCTGCTCGCACTGGCAGCAGCTTCATCAGTGTGCACTATTCACACTAACCACTAACGGGCCGCTGCTCGGTCCCCCTGGGAGTGGGAGTGAGCGGCGGCTTCCTGCCCACCTCCATCCACGGGGCCTGCGTGGGGGTGCGGAGGGGGCTGGGTGTGGATAAACAGGGCTTTCACGGTACCCAGCGTGGAGGGAGGTCACGTGGTCCTGGTCCAGGGTAACCAAGGAAACATGGGCCCACTAGAGTTGCAACCTTGGAAAGGGATGTGGAGATGGGGGTCCAAGACGAGAGTCAGATATACTTTAAAACATACCAGGAATGAAGTTGAACTGTACTTCATCATCATTATTTTATTTAAAATAATAATTCTTAAATAGCACTTGCCATTTTACTAATGACTATTAGGAGCCAAAAATATTCTCTACTGGGCAGACCATTTAGAAAGTACTGTGCTGGTGTTCCAGTCCACCACAGTGACCCTTTAGTACGAATCAAGTCTTCACTCTTCTGGAAACTTAGATTGGACCCAATCCACAGAGTAAAAGCTTAGCGTTCAGGTAAAAACAACTAAAAAATCTATCTTAAATAGGGGCTCTACTCTCCAGCTGCAAAGCTAATCGATCACGTCACCATGCAGCCCCTAGAAAGAAGGAACTATTTGTCTTGCCTCTGAAAGATAAAAAGGATGAGGCTCAAAGACTGTCAAAGGTCACTCAGATAAGGTCAGAGGTCACTCAGCTAAGTGCTTGGAGCTGTGTCTCAGGTCAGCCCAAGTTCAAAGTCCTGAATCTTGGCCTCCCTGTGCTTTTGCCTTTTGTAAACGTTTAAGGCCGAGAGACATGCTTTCTGAACTCTGGAAGATACTTTACCTCTTCTTCTGCAAGAATGAAACCTGAAAAAGGTGAGCTCCCTGGTTTAAGAGAGAGGAGGGAAAAAAAAAAAAAAAACCCTCAGAGAGCCCCCTTTGAGCCTGTCACCTCAGCTCAGCTTTCTTTTGGTTCATACAGAATTTTAGTTCTAATTCCAGGTGGAGTGTGGCAGTAGTGAGCAGGACATTCATGGGAAATCATCAGTTTGACACTGGGGCTGGTTCCTAATATATGTCACTGCCTGGGACAGCAATCATCTCCAAGGAAGAAGCCCAAGAGTAGTGATTTGAAACCTGCTACATAATATTAAAACGAAGCTTCCAAGTGAGCTATAGAAGCACAGGACAGTAAAATCCACACCCTGAGTCTGAAGTGGGCCTCCCCTCTAAGGTGTGGAAATGCATTAGACAAAAGAGTGAGTAACACAACACATTTATTCTTGTGCTTTTTTTCTTCTTCTTTCCCAGCAGCCACAAGAGAAGGATTTGACATGAGGGTTTTCCCAGAGCAAAGCTAGCACAGTTTCTCTAGTGGAGCTCATTAGAAGGCTAGATAAGCCTGACTGTGGTAAGATGCAGTAAAGGAATGTCTACCTTAATACCTCCAAAAAGGTAAGGGGTGGGTGGAGGTGGTGGAGAGCCTCCTGCTGAAGTGAAAGTGATCTTCAGTTTTGAATAATTACATCAGGTCATTCAGTGTGTGGAAAAGAGTGTCTGTAGTACACAGCGTTCCTGCTGAGAGGGTTCTTGAAAGCTGAGTGTTAGGAGGCAGAAAGCCTGTAATTAGAAGCTCTGAAGCACCCACCTCTCCCAAAAGAAGGCTAGACAACAGCCTGCCCAAGTAATAGAGCCCAAGTGTGAGTGTGTGTGTGTGTGTGTCTGTGTGAGAGAGTGTGTGTGTGTCCCCTCTGTCCCTGTTTCCCAACATTACCATCCAACTACCATATAATGCCAAGGTTTATACACTTCCAGAGGGTGGGAAAAGAAGAATGAAAAACAAACGGAAACAAAAAAGCCACTTGACAGGACCTTAAAAAACTGTGATTTAGAGAAAGAGATACTCGAACCCACACAGAAAAGAAGCTCATCTAACACAGGGGTGGCAGAGTGGCTTAGCCTTTGAAGCAGCCAGCAAAATTCCTCCCCACCCTGAGATTCTGAGCAACACGACTTCTCACTTCATCTGCACTCATGGTAAACCTTCTCCCCTCTCAATGCTGCCAGTAAATGCCACTGGGAATAAGAAAACGAGGATTTGGTGGTGATATCACCATCTTTTGTCCATCCACTCATATATATGAAAATGGGCTTCTTGTGAGTCTATCTAGCCTTTCTTGGGCACTGATCCTCTGAATTACTTACTTTAGGAAGATTCTTTGAGAACTGAAATTTGCATTTGTCTGTAAGGGGTATTTTTTGCAGTAGCTCGACCAGATGCACGTGCTTCCCCTTGGTAAGGCTTGTGAGCTCCATTGTGTAATAAACTAATGCACAAATGGTAAAGGTAAAATTTCTCAAGGGGAAGAAACTATGTCCCATGCAACTTGGGGTTTGTGTTTTATCTGTTCAGGGCTATACTACATCTCTGGTAGATTTAGTCCCCACCTCAAACAGAAACAGCTGTTCCTGACACTCAATTGAAAAAGAAATGACACTGTATATATTTCAGTCAATTGTATTATCAATATTCTGTCTCATATAATAATATTGGTCGGGTCTTACTTTTTTTAACCCCTCCAAATGGATAGAAAAATTCGGTCTGATTTAATTTCTCTTAGCTCTGCACGTTATAGCAATATTAACTCATATGTTTAGAGTTTGAGTAGCTGGAGGCAGTTTCTATATCAAACTCAACTGGCCACCCAGAACTTATTTTTTCTCTGTGGTAGGTATGCATCTTGTCATACATTTTGGTGGTTGCTGTTTATTTTTTTAACTGCAAGCATCATGGCCCTAACATCAAACAGAAGTAATTCAGTTTGGCTTTGAATTTCTTTTCTTCAAATATAGTGTCCTTTTCCTTTTTATTTATTCAACACATATTTTTTGAGTACTTACTACGTGTTGCATTGTCATGGACATTGGAGACGCAATGGTGAACAGACAAAAAGCCCTGCCTTCATGTGATTATATTTCTGTGTCTGACTAGACTCTTAACATCAATACTGCAAATGTATGCAGAATTGACCCACAATTATTAACCCTAATCATGGGGTAATACTATAATAGGGAATTCTAATTACTGAATAAGCCTAGAAAGCTTTTCCTTGGCTTTAGGATATGCTATGATTTTATTCTATTGACTTTTTAACTGGTTTTTAATAAGAGTAAGGCTACCAATGGACAGGATCACTGTCAACACTTTGACTTTGAAGTCTACCTGTCCTGAATGGATATCTCCAATCTACACTTGGCTGTGTGACCTGGAGGGAGGTACTCAATTCTGCTAATTCTCAGTTTCCCCATTTGTACTTTTTTATGAGGATAGTAAGAATACATCCCTCGGGATCATGTTGAGAACTTAAAATAAGAGGACATAAACAAGTCATCTGGCCTAAATCAACATTTTTCAACCCTTTTCTCCCTCATTATTGATCCTATCAGTAAGCTTTTTTAGATGTCTTTTCCCCTAATCAATCTCCCTTTCCAATGAAATTTTAATACCACAGATGTCCTGCATGACTTGGTATTGTGTACTTATACACAGGAAGAATTTTTTTTTTTCACTCCCCAAAGAACCAATATTTTTCTCCTTAGGGGTGATATTGCTCTCCACTGAGAAAACTTGGCTTAGAGTCTGGCACAGTCCTTGCTAAGTTTTAGCCAACATAACAATCATAATAAAAGGAAATAAAATAAATAGAAGGCCGTATATCCCCAGACTAGAGAAGAGCATAAAGCCTAATAAAAAACGATAGCAAGAAACCCATCAGCTCTTCTACCCAGGGAGCCAAAGTCCACATCCAGTAGCACAGCCAGCAGCATCTGAAGGATGGAGTTGTGCCCGAATCAGAAGATCCTCTTGCTGATGAGAAAAAGGCAAGATGCAAAGCAGCAGGGCAGCTGAATAGCGAGTGACTACAACTCTCAACCAGTCAGCTCAGGCTACCCACCACCTGCACATGCAGAGAAGAAAACCAAGACAACACCTAAGTGCTCCAGGTTAGAAAAGTGTACGAGGTTTTTCTTGCCTGTAAACTCCTCCTTCCACTTTTCTGTCCATGCAAGTCTCATTCCTCCATCCAGCCCACCCAAAGTCCCAATTCCTCATGATGTCCTTTTCAGTACAAAGTCTTCTCCAGCCCTCAGTCAACACACATATCTAAGCTGAAGGACAATTTACAGAACAACTGATTATAGTTGTTTTGTTGGGTTTTTTTAAAGTTAAGGTCATGAAAGACTAGGAATAGTTGAGGAAGCCCCCCAAACTAGAGAGGACACAACAGCTAAATAAAATATGGAGCCCTAGACTGGACCCTGAAACAGTAACACTCTAGTGGGAAGAAAAACAGTGAAATCTAAAGAGGCCTTAGTTAACAGTACTGTGCCAATGTTAATTTCTCAGTTTTGATCCTTGTACACAGTTACATAAGATGTTAACATTAGGGGAAACTGGTTATGGGAAAACTCCATACTATTTTTGCAACTTTTCTCCAAATTTAAATGGTTTTGAAATCGTAAATTCAAAAAAGATGGTGACTTATTATTTATTCTTGCAACAAGTGTGCCCAGAGGCTTGGTAATCAGCCATGAACCAAGCAAAACAAAAATTCCTAATATCATGGATGTTGTTATATATTTTAGGGGTTTCACTTTTCTGAGTATAGCCATGGGGCAATATCTGTGGGCCAAATCTTGTCTACTATTGCCATGCCACGTCCTCTTGTCATGTCCCTGTGCTGGGGATATAAGTTGCTAACGGGCAAGGTATGATTCTTGTCTTCTGACTTTCCCCAGGGGAGTGGATGGGAGATGAGAGCTCTTAAGTCCATTGCATGGCATGTAACACATGCCTAGATCAGTGCTTAATCTGTATTAGACTTGCTTTAGGTAATAAGAGGTGCCATTTTTAAAAACACGAAAACTTCTGACACAGAGCCAGGCACAAAGTAACTGTTCAGGTACCTCCCTGGTGGTCCTATGGTTAAGACTCCATGTTTCCACTGCAGGGGGTGTGGGTTCAGTCCCTGGTAGGGGAACTAAGATCCCACATGTGGTGTGCCCCACCCTCCAAAAAATCACGTTACAAAAAACTCAACACTAGGTGTTCAAATAACATAGTTCTAGGGCTTCCCTGGTGGTCCAGCGAGTAAAGAGTCTGCCTTGCAGTGCAAGGGGCGCCAGTTTAATCCCTGGCCTGGGAAGATCCCACATGCCACGGAGCGGGTGGACCGGTGTGTCCAATTACCAGCCAGTGCTCTGGAGCACATGCGCCTAGAGCCAGTGCTCTGCAGCAAGGGGGGGCCACTGCAGTGGGAGACCCACGCGGGCCAGAGAGTTAAGATGGATGAGACTGAATAAATAAAAAACCAATAAAAGAGGCCAAAAATTAAAAAATAAAAAATAGACATAGTTCTTGCCTTGAATTTAAGAATGATCATCTGTTGGCCTCCTCAGACTTAAATGCTATGATTTTATGACACGTCATACTTAATTCCTTGACAGATAACAGCATATGTATGTGTGTTAGAGAAACTGTGAGACAGCAATAAGAAACTTGTTTTGGAGACAGTGGGAAACAGAAATGGAAACCGGAACCAACACATCCTAATGGACGCTAGCACTTCACGAAACAAATTAAGCTGGGATTTAAAAGATTTCAGCAAATGTTTTAAAAGACAAAGATGATAATCAACAGAGAAATGGCAAGAATTCCCTGTCATACGTACCAGACTTTAGCTTCTTATACATAAATTAAAGCAAACAAACAAACAGAAAACTCCATCCTGTCAATTGGTTCTTAAAATGCAAACTGCTTTTGTGAGTAAGAGTGGCATTACATTTCTGTTGGTGAAGACCTCCCTGTTCATCCCGGCACGTGAACCACCTGATGCACTTCCTTACTGCATGTAATGATGTCTGTAATTCAGGTCTGTCATATAGTCCATATAACCTGGTCCTTTTCCAGGGTTCTTTCTATCAGTGAATGTCACCTCCATCCACCCTACTCTAGAAGCCAGAACCTCAGTAATCATCCTGGAAAACCCCTGCAGGTGTATCTCCAAGTTCTGACAAATTTTCCTCCTAAATATATTTCACACCCATCCACTGCTGTCTCTGCTACTCATGTTCCATCTGCCATGATCTTTAGCTTGGCCAATTGTAATACTTTCCAAGCTGGTTTCCCAACATATAATCTATTTTGTTTATAGCAGGAACAGAGACTTAATTCTTTTTTGTTTTAGTAAATCTGATTGTGTCATTTACCAGCTTAAGTCTCCAAAGAACAAAATCTTTAATTTGACCTGAGAGGACATGCTTGGTCTTGTCTCTGCCAACCTCTCCAGCATTACCTCTCAGCACATGATCTCTGTCTCGTTCTGCTCGTCTTTACTAGCTGTCACATACTGTTTCAAAACATACCAAGCTGCTACCACCTGGGAAAGGCATTTCACCACATCACCCTCACTCCACCTATTTAACTTTTGTGTCTCACTTGAACAGCATCTTCTCATAAAAGGCTTTCAACAGCTCCCAAGACTCAATGAGTTGGTGACCCTAGAGATAACTGTTAATGATGCCTATTTTTTGGTATTCAGGCTACTGAATACTCTCCACTCACAGGTACCAGGGTTGGTCTATGTGACCAATAGTATGTAGGGAAAGTGGTGATCTATCACTTCCAAGGCTGGTTATAAGACACTACCACTTCCATTTCGGTCATATGTGCATACTCTCTGTCTCCTCTTGAACTATTTGCTCTCGGTGAAGACAGAAGTCATGTAGTAAGCATCTGAGAACTGAAGTATCCCACCAAGGGCCACATAATGAGCTTCAAAGTACATTCTTTAGCCCCAGTGAAACTTTTAGATGACTGTAGTCCCAGCCGACATCTTGCCTGCATCCTCGTAAGAATTTTTGAAGTAAGTCCAGTCAGCTAGGCCACTCTAGATTTCTGACCCTCAGAATCTGAGATTAAACATTTGTTGTTATAAACTGCTAAGTTTTAGGGTAATTTGATGGGTGGGGTAATTTCTTACAAAGCAATAAATAATTAATACAACCTGGTCCTTTTCCAGGGTTCTTTCTATCAGTGTTCACCTCCATCCACCCTACTCTAGAAGCCAGAACCTCAGTAATCATCCTGGAAAACCCCTGCAGGTGTATCTCCAAGTTCTGACAAATTTTCCTCCTAAATATATTTCACACCCATCCACTGCTGTCTCTGCTACTCATGTTCCATCTGCCATGATCTTTAGCTTGGCCAATTGTAATACTTTCCAAGCTGGTTTCCCAACATATAATCTATTTTGTTTATAGCAGGAACAGAGACTTAATTCTTTTTTGTTTTAGTAAATCTGATTGTGTCATTTACCAGCTTAAGTCTCCAAAGAACAAAATCTTTAATTTGACCTGAGAGGACATGCTTGGTCTTGTCTCTGCCAACCTCTCCAGCATTACCTCTCAGCACATGATCTCTGTCTCGTTCTGCTCGTCTTTACTAGCTGTCACATACTGTTTCAAAACATACCAAGCTGCTACCACCTGGGAAAGGCATTTCACCACATCACCCTCACTCCACCTATTTAACTTTTGTGTCTCACTTGAACAGCATCTTCTCATAAAAGGCTTTCAACAGCTCCCAAGACTCAATGAGTTGGTGACCCTAGAGATAACTGTTAATGATGCCTATTTTTTGGTATTCAGGCTACTGAATACTCTCCACTCACAGGTACCAGGGTTGGTTTATGTGACCAATAGTATGTGGGGAAAGTGGTGATCTATCACTTCCAAGGCTGGTTATAAGACACTACCACTTCCATTTCGGTCATATGTGCATACTCTCTGTCTCCTCTTGAACTATTTGCTCGGTGAAGACAGAAGTCATGTAGTAAGCATCTGAGAACTGAAGTATCCCACCAAGGGCCACATAATGAGCTTCAAAGTACATTCTTTAGCCCCAGTGAAACTTTTAGATGACTGTAGTCCCAGCCGACATCTTGCCTGCATCCTCGTAAGAATTTTTGAAGTAAGTCCAGTCAGCTAGGCCACTCTAGATTTCTGACCCTCAGAATCTGAGATTAAACATTTGTTGTTATAAACTGCTAAGTTTTAGGGTAATTTGATGGGTGGGGTAATTTCTTACAAAGCAATAAATAATGAATACAACCTGGTTAGACATCACTGTCATACTCTCTCATAGAACCTTCTTCCTCTCCTTCTTTGTGCAGATAGCATTTGGTAATTACGTGTTTATGGAAGTACACTGATCACTTCTGTATCAGTTTTGTCTCTCTGTCTTACCATGGTGTTCCTTGGACTTTGCACCAGCCACAAAGTGGACTGTCAAAAACATTAGGTGATTCTATATTCAGAGTCTTATACCTGGAAGGCTTTCCTTCAATAATGTAATCTCCTTGCTATATTTACTTTTGGTAGGGAGTCACCATATATAATATGAGCCCTAAATGTAATGAATAATTAAAATTAGAGATCCATGTAAACAGGTCCCCAAACACAGTCTCTCACCCACCATTAGTGCCATTCTTCAGCACGCCTTCAACAGGGAACACAGGCTGTCAAACCTAAGAGGCTAATAATAAAATACCATCTGATCCCTGTCTGGCCAGACTGCACTCTCCCTCCTGTCACTGTCTTGGATATCTATGGAAGTTCAGGGCACTAATAGACTTTCTCACCCTTGAAGGATAATTATCAGTGTACTGCACGCTAAGCACAATGTCCTAAGAACTACCAGTAAACCTTATCAACATCCAACCAGGGGCCTATGTGCCCCCTGACTTGTTTCTGTTTTTAATTGGTTGATTTTCATTCAACCAAAGATGACAACCACTTTGTTGGTCTCCCCTCTGTAACATTAAGACTGTTACTCATCAGTGAAATCATCTTCGAAGTAAAATACAGCCAGCGGTGCCCCAAACAGATTTGACAGACCATCAACATGCAGTGTTAACTCAAGGCTGGTGATATATTTTGTTCTCTCCTTGTACAATGCACCTTCAGCTACTTCTCCAGTTAAGCCACATCTGAGAACTGAAGTATCCCACCAAGGGCCACATACTGAGCTTCAAAGTACATTCTTTAGCCCCAGTGAAACTTTTAGATGACTGTAGTCCCAGCCGACATCTTGCCTGCATCCTCGTAAGAATTTTTGAAGTAAGTCCAGTCAGCTAGGCCACTCTAGATTTCTGACCCTCAGAATCTGAGATTAAACATTTGTTGTTATAAACTGCTAAGTTTTAGGGTAATTTGATGGGTGGGGTAATTTCTTACAAAGCAATAAATAATGAATACAACCTGGTTAGACATCACTGTCATACTCTCTCATAGAACCTTCTTCCTCTCCTTCTTTGTGCAGATAGCATTTGGTAATTACGTGTTTATGGAAGTACACTGATCACTTCTGTATCAGTTTTGTCTCTCTGTCTTACCATGGTGTTCCTTGACTTTGCACCAGCCACAAAGTGGACTGTCAAAAACATTAGGTGATTCTATATTCAGAGTCTTATACCTGGAAGGCTTTCCTTCAATAATGTAATCTCCTTGCTATATTTACTTTTGGTAGGGAGTCACCATATATAATATGAGCCCTAAATGTAATGAATAATTAAAATTAGAGATCCATGTAAACAGGTCCCCAAACACAGTCTCTCACCCACCATTAGTGCCATTCTTCAGCACGCCTTCAACAGGGAACACAGGCTGTCAAACCTAAGAGGCTAATAATAAAATACCATCTGATCCCTGTCTGGCCAGACTGCACTCTCCCTCCTGTCACTGTCTTGGATATCTATGGAAGTTCAGGGCACTAATAGACTTTCTCACCCTTGAAGGATAATTATCAGTGTACTGCACGCTAAGCACAATGTCCTAAGAACTACCAGTAAACCTTATCAACATCCAACCAGGGGCCTATGTGCCCCCTGACTTGTTTCTGTTTTTAATTGGTTGATTTTCATTCAACCAAAGATGACAACCACTTTGTTGGTCTCCCCTCTGTAACATTAAGACTGTTACTCATCAGTGAAATCATCTTCGAAGTAAAATACAGCCAGCGGTGCCCCAAACAGATTTGACAGACCATCAACATGCAGTGTTAACTCAAGGCTGGTGATATATTTTGTTCTCTCCTTGTACAATGCACCTTCAGCTACTTCTCCAGTTAAGGGCCTGTGGATAAACAAGGGAACGACAAGGCCCACGATTCACTTCTCAGAAACACAGGGCTTTACCCTTCACTTCTAGTGGGTTGAATGTGGTTCTTAAACATATACTTTCAACAGGGGTGCTTGCTTTAAAAACAGATATGGATACTGGACCCCATTCTGATACATTCAGTCAGAATTTAGGAGAAAGAGCCTAGGAAGCCACCTTTTTAACAATAACTAAAGAAATGGAGTCTACTGCCAGGCATTAAAGCACCTAAAATCACTTCCACTAAAACGGGCTGTGATTTCCCAAGTATACATATTTGCTCTGATACAAATGACAGAAAACTGAGAACAAATGGATCTTCTAACTTTAGGAACTCATTTCTCAAGGACAACTACTTTTCTAGATGAGGCTTTTCACAAAGGAACCAAATCAATCAAATTATAGACACACTGAACAGGAGACACCTCAATTTCTTTCTATAATAGGTGAGGGTTTAAAAACAAAACAACAACAAAACTCATTGAACAATTAAAATAATAGTACTCTTCTTGGAGTTCACTTTCCTTAGTGAACTCACAAATAAGAAACCAACTTTAATGTTGCCTAAGACTATTTGCTTCAGGAGGTGTGTGTTAGGAAGGAAATTATCAGAAAGCATTTTGATGTCACTTCCCACTACAAAAAGCAATACCACCAAGAAAACCTATCTTGGTCAAAACCACAGTAAAGAGATTTGTCTATGGGGCAGCATTTCCTGCTATGGTATCCACTAGAGACAAGGAAAGTCAAGTAGCAAATCTCTCAACACTTGGTAAGTCTGGGCTGAAGACTGCTTGGAGATGACTCTACTTAGGAAAAGCTGAAGTCACAGATTTGACCATCCAAGAAAGTGATCCATGGGCAAATTTTTGTATCAGTACAAGTGCAGTCCACATGTTGAAAATGTTCCAGCCAAAACATCCTTCTTTCAGGAGGTCATAGTGCAATAATACAACTAGTATGACATATGCAGAAAAAGATAAAAACAAGCTGTTTGATCTATGAGATGCAGCACAAGCAGTTCTTAGAAGGAAAGTTCATAGTCATATAAGCCTTCTTAAGAAAAAAGAAAAATCTCAGTTAAACAACCTAACCTACCACCTAAAAGAATGAGGAAAAAGAAGAACAAATAAAGCCTAAAGTCAGCAGAAGGAAAATAAAGACTGGATGTGGTGGTAGTTTAGTTGCTAAGTCGTTTCCAACTCTTCTGACGCTATGAACTGTAGCCTGCCAGACTCCTCTGTCCATGGGATTTCACAGGCAAGAATAGTAGAGTGGGTTACCATTTCCTTCTCCAGGAGGTCTGCCCAACCAAGGGATCAGACCTGTGTCTCCTGCATTGCAAGCAGATTCTTTACCGCTGAGTCATCAGGGAAGTCCCAACAGACTTTACTTTGCTGTGTGAGGCACTTTTGTGTCAAACCTGGTGCTCTCCTTATTTCTATACTGGGCTCTGTACCTGAGGGTTTTATCAAGACTTTGTACCTCCAGGTAGAAAAGGCTTTCACAGATCTTCAAACATGACTAAGAAGACTCACTACATATAGCAATGATTTTTTTCTATAAATAAGTTTTTCCTATTTGGCAGAACTTTTGAGCTATAAAGAAGGTATGATTTTATCAAAGTATTTTGAGAGTACTTTTTTCCCCTTCCTCCATCCTTGCATTCACTCTTTTATCCTCAATACCAGGGACCCAGTTAGAATATCTATCATTGGGGCCACAGAAAAGTAAGGATTCCAGAGAGATTAAAGTAGAAGATACCAGCAATGGATAAACTAAGAAGATTTCAAAAAAGCTCTATTTCACATGTTTCTACAAAGGGGGGAAAAAAGCCACAGAAAAATCCACACACACAAAAATCCACACAGAAAACTCCAAACTCAGAAAGTAAAATTATAGGATCTGCTTAAAGGTCAAAGAACCCTGAGAGGTTCAGGAAAAAGTTCAGAGGCAGGTGTCCATGACCCCCCTGAAATCACAGAGAAACTGAGATCATGCTGGTACAAGCAATGTTTGTTAGAGAGGGCTGATAGATTTCATCCTACAATAAAAGAAACTTCTGACTCTCTCTGATCTGGGCAGATGAAGAATTCAGCTCTGTTTTCTTCTAGAAAAGATCCAAAGTCTTAGAGTGTTTAAGTTGACAGAGACTTTTTAGACATAATTTATGGCCACTCTTATTTGACTCATGAGAAAACTGACACACAGATGTGATGCTTACTTAAAGTCTAGGAAAAGAAGAACAAATAAAGCCTAAAGTCAGCAGAAGGAAAATAAAGACTGGATGTGGTGGTAGTTTAGTTGCTAAGTCGTTTCCAACTCTTCTGACGCTATGAACTGTAGCCTGCCAGACTCCTCTGTCCATGGGATTTCACAGGCAAGAATAGTAGAGTGGGTTACCATTTCCTTCTCCAGGAGGTCTGCCCAACCAAGGGATCAGACCTGTGTCTCCTGCATTGCAAGCAGATTCTTTACCGCTGAGTCATCAGGGAAGTCCCAACAGACTTTACTTTGCTGTGTGAGGCACTTTTGTGTCAAACCTGGTGCTCTCCTTATTTCTATACTGGGCTCTGTACCTGAGGGTTTTATCAAGACTTTGTACCTCCAGGTAGAAAAGGCTTTCACAGATCTTCAAACATGACTAAGAAGACTCACTACATATAGCAATGATTTTTTTCTATAAATAAGTTTTTCCTATTTGGCAGAACTTTTGAGCTATAAAGAAGGTATGATTTTATCAAAGTATTTTGAGAGTACTTTTTTCCCCTTCCTCCATCCTTGCATTCACTCTTTTATCCTCAATACCAGGGACCCAGTTAGAATATCTATCATTGGGGCCACAGAAAAGTAAGGATTCCAGAGAGATTAAAGTAGAAGATACCAGCAATGGATAAACTAAGAAGATTTCAAAAAAGCTCTATTTCACATGTTTCTACAAAGGGGGGAAAAAAGCCACAGAAAAATCCACACACACAAAAATCCACACAGAAAACTCCAAACTCAGAAAGTAAAATTATAGGATCTGCTTAAAGGTCAAAGAACCCTGAGAGGTTCAGGAAAAAGTTCAGAGGCAGGTGTCCATGACCCCCCTGAAATCACAGAGAAACTGAGATCATGCTGGTACAAGCAATGTTTGTTAGAGAGGGCTGATAGATTTCATCCTACAATAAAAGAAACTTCTGACTCTCTCTGATCTGGGCAGATGAAGAATTCAGCTCTGTTTTCTTCTAGAAAAGATCCAAAGTCTTAGAGTGTTTAAGTTGACAGAGACTTTTTAGACATAATTTATGGCCACTCTTATTTGACTCATGAGAAAACTGACACACAGATGTGATGCTTACCATCTTCAGTTAAAGAAGATAAAATGAGTTTGTCACTTTTATAAAATAAGTCACTACTTTATAAAGCTTTAGTAATACATTTAAACAGACTGGGCAGACATGTCCACTTCAACTATAATGATCAATTCACGTGTAGTTAACATATTTTCTAGAAAATAAAATCATAAAACATAATGTGCCTCACCAAATCTAAGATAACATTGTAATTTATGGGGCAATAAGACAGAAAATATACTGCCACATAAGTAACAACGTGATTGAATGCATTTGGATTTCTAAAATTCTAAAATACTATGCATCTTAGATTTGATGAAAGGTGATAATGCAAAAAAAGTAATGCCTTGATTTATATGGCTCCTAGAAGAACAGAATGTAGTAAACTTCCTTTTGTAATAAAAAAAGAAAAAAAGCCTGTGGAACATTACATGCATTAGAAGTCCTCTTTCCAACATGTTTGAGACCAGCACACACTGAGTTAATCACAGAGAAGAATTCATACAAAATTATTCATACATACGTCAAGTATCTTATTTTAACATACAGGGTGTTCATTCTTTCATCCATCTTTTAAAGTAGATTGAGAACTATTTTTAGACGTATGTTACCAGTTTAGGATTCTCTAGGCTCTTTCTTGATTAAAAAAACACTTAAAATTTAGGGTTTATGATTTCCAATTTAGGTTCAATTGAAATGGAGTGATAATGTAAAGACACTTGCAAAGGCATGTGAATGTTTAGATTTATTTTTTTTATGACTTCTCTTTACATTTTGTAATCCTTCCTACTCCTAATTTAATAACCTGCCCATAAACAACACTAACTAACCAGGTATGCAAGTGAGACAACTAGAAAATGGATTATCCAGCCCCACTCAAGCTTTTGGAGGATTCAGCCACCTAGGCTGACATCCACTGAGATGAACTTGGCCCAGAACCACCCAGTCAAGCTACTCCCAGTTTCTCCTTCTACAGGAACTATATGAAGCCATGCACTGTTTTAAGCCACTGAGTCTGCGGATAGTTTGTCACATAAAAGTGATAGCAAATGCAGCAGCCTTCTAAACAATGTGGGTAGTTACCAACTGAGGGCACCTTTCAAAATGAAGAGCAAGTTGATTAAGTGAAGCTTCCTTGAGAGAGATTCTCTTAATTTCTGTACTCCTGGAGGTTATCAAATATCCCTTTTATAGGTGAGCCTCTAGTCTCCTTTCCAGGCTTCCCTGGTGGCTAAGTGGTAAAGAATCTGCCTGCCAATGCAGGAGAGGCAGGTTTGATCCCTAGGTCAAGAAGATCCCCTGGAGGAGGGCATGGCAACCCACTCCAATATTCTTGCTTGGAGAATCCCATGACAAGAGGAGCCTGGTAGGCTACAGTCTATGGGATCGCAAAGAGTCAGATACGACTGAAATGACTTAGCCTGCAGCACAATCCCTAATTCTCCAGTTTGGTACTGAACCAAAGATGAGTAATAAATTAAGAGAAGGTAACCATGTCACCAGTAAGCAAGAGGGTTGTGGTAAAGATGACTGAACCCCGAACACAAATGGAAGCTGGGAAGAAAGGAGGATCTGGGAAAATCCAACCCACTCTGGCCTCTCTGCCTTTGTGATGGCAAACGAGTGTCCATAGCCAGTTACCCCTCCTTGACACCCACAAGTGGCTTCCAGCCAAGAACCTCAATTCTATCAGCTTTCCTCTCCTGTACTGCACTGCACTTCCAAAGGTCTACACTAGGGAGTGATCAGCCCTTGAAATAGTCAGGCCTGAAAAAGTAGGCCTCTGAAGCCCACGTACAAATTTCTTTCATAAAAAAACCAAAATCAGGGGCAGAAACAAACAAGGAATAAGTGATCTAGAAAATACCTACATTTCAAAATACCCAATCCAGTCCATCTTTATACGCAAAGAAAATCAATTAGCAGAAACTACTGATATTTTATTCAAATCCTCATGGTTAAGTCTTAGCTAAATAAATCTGTTTTGTGAAATATAGCAGAGGCTAATGTAGGAGCATATGTTAGGTGAAGCTAGCTCTTAGGACCTCAAAATTGAAAGGGATAATGCTATGGAGAACCACCCAGTCAAGCCCCCCCCTTTTTTGGGATAGTTTGTCACATAAAAGTGATAGCAAATGCAGCAGCCTTCTAAACAATGTGGGTAGTTACCAACTGAGGGCACCTTTCAAAATGAAGAGCAAGTTGATTAAGTGAAGCTTCCTTGAGAGAGATTCTCTTAATTTCTGTACTCCTGGAGGTTATCAAATATCCCTTTTATAGGTGAGCCTCTAGTCTCCTTTCCAGGCTTCCCTGGTGGCTAAGTGGTAAAGAATCTGCCTGCCAATGCAGGAGAGGCAGGTTTGATCCCTAGGTCAAGAAGATCCCCTGGAGGAGGGCATGGCAACCCACTCCAATATTCTTGCTTGGAGAATCCCATGACAAGAGGAGCCTGGTAGGCTACAGTCTATGGGATCGCAAAGAGTCAGATACGACTGAAATGACTTAGCCTGCAGCACAATCCCTAATTCTCCAGTTTGGTACTGAACCAAAGATGAGTAATAAATTAAGAGAAGGTAACCATGTCACCAGTAAGCAAGAGGGTTGTGGTAAAGATGACTAAACCCCCGAACACAAATGGAAGCTGGGAAGAAAGGAGGATCTGGGAAAATCCAACCCACTCTGGCCTCTCTGCCTTTGTGATGGCAAACGAGTGTCCATAGCCAGTTACCCCTCCTTGACACCCACAAGTGGCTTCCAGCCAAGAACCTCAATTCTATCAGCTTTCCTCTCCTGTACTGCACTGCACTTCCAAAGGTCTACACTAGGGAGTGATCAGCCCTTGAAATAGTCAGGCCTGAAAAAGTAGGCCTCTGAAGCCCACGTACAAATTTCTTTCATAAAAAAACCAAAATCAGGGGCAGAAACAAACAAGGAATAAGTGATCTAGAAAATACCTACATTTCAAAATACCCAATCCAGTCCATCTTTATACGCAAAGAAAATCAATTAGCAGAAACTACTGATATTTTATTCAAATCCTCATGGTTAAGTCTTAGCTAAATAAATCTGTTTTGTGAAATATAGCAGAGGCTAATGTAGGAGCATATGTTAGGTGAAGCTAGCTCTTAGGACCTCAAAATTCAGAAAAGGGCCAGGGTGGATAATGCTTGGCAAAAATAAAAATAGATACCGTGGTTCTCATGTGTCCTAAATATACTTTCTTATAATTATCCTATAAAGGAGATTAAGCATGATCCCAAATCACACAGTGAGCCTGACCTGGTGCACACACCTTTCCTGCTCCACACTAAGAAGGGGAAGTCCATACACAGGTGCTTCTCTCCTGGTCAGAGCAGGGTTATTCCAGCTGGGATGGTGGTGGGTTCCCTCTATCACCAACTTCATCTGGTTATAATGAGGGTAGAGAGGCTGCAAGAAGAGCTGAACTCCAACTCAAAAGAAGGAGCCTAATTTTGGTAAAAACACAGGTAGTTCACCCTGTGGTTCCTCGGCCTCCAGGACTGAAATCACTTTGATAGCCCAGACAATAGAATTAAGAACTAAAGTCATAACTCCACCCCACCTCTCCTAAGCTCTATGATCTTGGGTGAGTCAAGTCAGACCAACATCACTGGGTTTCATAAAGACTACATGAGAATGTCTACAAAATAGTTGCCAGTGAGTACTGATTACATAAATGGTACTGATCTCTAATACTATCAGTGCTTATGGGCTTAAGTACTGTAATCTTTCTGACCTGGGTTCCAACCCAGTGGCAGCCACTGATAGCTGATAAGTGAGGTACTCCACTCTCCTAAGACTCAGCATTCTGGTCAGTAAAAGGGGACTGAAAATTATGCATACTCACAGGGTTATTAGGAGGGGCTGATATAAATTCAGTACAAATACTGCTAACAACTAATGGTTATAGAATGTGTACTTACATCAGACCAAGCCTTTATATTTGCAGCCATTCTCATGATGATAGCCTTCTCCTCTCTTATCTTCTAAGAAACAAACAAGGAATAAGTGATCTAGAAAATACCTACATTTCAAAATACCCAATCCAGTCCATCTTTATACGCAAAGAAAATCAATTAGCAGAAACTACTGATATTTTATTCAAATCCTCATGGTTAAGTCTTAGCTAAATAAATCTGTTTTGTGAAATATAGCAGAGGCTAATGTAGGAGCATATGTTAGGTGAAGCTAGCTCTTAGGACCTCAAAATTCAGAAAAGGGCCAGGGTGGATAATGCTTGGCAAAAATAAAAATAGATACCGTGGTTCTCATGTGTCCTAAATATACTTTCTTATAATTATCCTATAAAGGAGATTAAGCATGATCCCAAATCACACAGTGAGCCTGACCTGGTGCACACACCTTTCCTGCTCCACACTAAGAAGGGGAAGTCCATACACAGGTGCTTCTCTCCTGGTCAGAGCAGGGTTATTCCAGCTGGGATGGTGGTGGGTTCCCTCTATCACCAACTTCATCTGGTTATAATGAGGGTAGAGAGGCTGCAAGAAGAGCTGAACTCCAACTCAAAAGAAGGAGCCTAATTTTGGTAAAAACACAGGTAGTTCACCCTGTGGTTCCTCGGCCTCCAGGACTGAAATCACTTTGATAGCCCAGACAATAGAATTAAGAACTAAAGTCATAACTCCACCCCACCTCTCCTAAGCTCTATGATCTTGGGTGAGTCAAGTCAGACCAACATCACTGGGTTTCATAAAGACTACATGAGAATGTCTACAAAATAGTTGCCAGTGAGTACTGATTACATAAATGGTACTGATCTCTAATACTATCAGTGCTTATGGGCTTAAGTACTGTAATCTTTCTGACCTGGGTTCCAACCCAGTGGCAGCCACTGATAGCTGATAAGTGAGGTACTCCACTCTCCTAAGACTCAGCATTCTGGTCAGTAAAAGGGGACTGAAAATTATGCATACTCACAGGGTTATTAGGAGGGGCTGATATAAATTCAGTACAAATACTGCTAACAACTAATGGTTATAGAATGTGTACTTACATCAGACCAAGCCTTTATATTTGCAGCCATTCTCATGATGATAGCCTTCTCCTCTCTTATCTTCTAAGTACTAGTGCTTGGCTCTTGGAAAGTACTTCATAGATGCAGCTTCCAACAAAAGCACGTATGATAAGGAATTGCACTAACAATGAGAGGCTGGGCTCCAGGGAAACAAGATACAGGTCCCCTCGGGCCTGTTTTCCATTCCTTCTCTCTTATTAAAGGGGCCTCCTCACTAGGCCATTAAAAAATGATCTAAATGGAGGGTACAGATGACAGGTGACCTCATGGATCCTGGGACCAGTTGCCCCTGCCTTAGACAAAGCCACAAAAATAAGTAACAAATCTTTTAAGGGGGAAAAAAAAAAGCCAGAACAGATCTATTTTAAAGATCCTCTCTTTCCTTTTACAATCACAATGTGCTTCACAAATGCCCTGATTTTGATATTTCCATTGCCATATTCTGCCCCTGCTTTTGGCCTCCTTCCACATCTAATTCTGATTTTTCTTGTTCACTGAATAGATCCAGCCAAGGCAAAGAGACAATTAGATGGCGTAAAAATGAATGAGATTTTATTTTAAAAATCCCTTATAAATAACTCCCTGCAGAAATCTTGAAATAACTGTGGACAAGAGTTGTCATCCAATTTACAATATTAACAACAAGAAAAGTGCAAAAAAAAAAAAAAAATAGTGGGCCATGTAATAGCTATTCCTGAATCCCCCAGGAAATTAAAAATAGGCACAGCTTCATCTCATGTTCAATACCAAACTCAAGATTTATTTACTTAACATTTTGATGCTCTAACAATATTCTAACCTGCAGCCAGGGTCTTTAGCAGAGAGACTACTTGTCAAAATTGCTCTTAAATGGCATCACCAATGTTTTAACGTCATTAAATCCCTATGAGAGAAAAAGTTTACCAGGCTCTCATTGCCAACCAACTCATCCATGGCAGAAACACAGTATGTTTCCAAAGGCTTCAGATCAAGTGGGAATAACAACTTAAAAACAGAGATGAGCCAGCGCACTACATATTTAGAGTACAAGTATCCCAAAGAAGACAAAAGCAGTAGACCTTCAGTCAAGGCCAGCTGAACCACCAAAGATACTATGGATATTAATACTAAGTTCTGCCCAAACCTAGATGCTCATCAACAGGCACCAACGCAAATCCATATGCACATGTGTATCCATAGATGCATACACATTGGGCTTTCCTGGTGGTTCAGATGGTAAAGAATCCACCTGCCAGTGCAGGAGACATGGGTTTGATTCCTGGGCCGGGAAGATCCCCTGGATAAGAGCCTGGCAAGCCACTCCAGTATTCTTGCCTGGAGAACTCCATGGACAGAAGAGACTAGTGGGCTACAATCCATGGGGTCACAAAGAGTAAAGAGTTGCACATAACTGAATGATTAATACACACACACAAACAGAAATGAGTTCACAAGCAGGTCCTGAAAGGATTAAACACAGCTTTAGTGACCAACAAGCAAAAGGAAAAAATCTGCATGATTTAAGAGACCTTTTCCCTTTACTTCTCCAAATATTGTGGCCTGTATCACATACGGACTAACTCTATTAAACATTCTTATCAATGGCCTATCTTATTCCTTGCTGTGAACCCCCAATACGTAGTCAAATTTAGTATGTCAATACTATTAGAAAACACGAAGGCCCATTCAGACAACAAGTATTTCACAAAATTGTAGTAGTTTAAAATAAAAACATGTAGTGGCCATCTGCATTCATCATTGTTAAGTCAAAGTGCTTTGCTTGATTTAGAATCTCAGATCTTAACCTTCTTCAGCTAACAATGTGGTTCAGTTTGGGTAAAACTACTCTCACTATTTATGCACCAACCTACATGCCCCTAAGTTGGCCAAGTAGCAGCTAAGGGAAAATTCATCACACAATGGACTTGAAAGAAGCTTTTACCAATTAAGTGGCAGGTATAGGAGCTAGAAAAGAAAAATGCAATAACATTTGAAGTAAGAAAAAAGAATAAAAAGCAATTCTGGTTAACATATGTACACAAGTTACATAGCTACATACTTCACCTATGTACTCACAGAAAAAAAACAAGAAGGAAATCAGCATGAGGACATTAACGGTGTCCTGACTAGTGGGATTTGGATGATTTTGATTTTCCCTTTCGCTTCTCCACATTTTCTTTCCACCACTAACACAAATGATCTGTGTAGAAAACGTAGCCAAGGTGGAAGTACACACTTGATACTCATAACCTGGGGATATTTGTTTTCAGAGTTCCTTAAGGCTTTGGCTAACACAGCATGTTAACACAAAGGTCAGTCACCAACGCAAATCCATATGCACATGTGTATCCATAGATGCATACACATTGGGCTTTCCTGGTGGTTCAGATGGTAAAGAATCCACCTGCCAGTGCAGGAGACATGGGTTTGATTCCTGGGCCGGGAAGATCCCCTGGATAAGAGCCTGGCAAGCCACTCCAGTATTCTTGCCTGGAGAACTCCATGGACAGAAGAGACTAGTGGGCTACAATCCATGGGGTCACAAAGAGTAAAGAGTTGCACATAACTGAATGATTAATACACACACACAAACAGAAATGAGTTCACAAGCAGGTCCTGAAAGGATTAAACACAGCTTTAGTGACCAACAAGCAAAAGGAAAAAATCTGCATGATTTAAGAGACCTTTTCCCTTTACTTCTCCAAATATTGTGGCCTGTATCACATACGGACTAACTCTATTAAACATTCTTATCAATGGCCTATCTTATTCCTTGCTGTGAACCCCCAATACGTAGTCAAATTTAGTATGTCAATACTATTAGAAAACACGAAGGCCCATTCAGACAACAAGTATTTCACAAAATTGTAGTAGTTTAAAATAAAAACATGTAGTGGCCATCTGCATTCATCATTGTTAAGTCAAAGTGCTTTGCTTGATTTAGAATCTCAGATCTTAACCTTCTTCAGCTAACAATGTGGTTCAGTTTGGGTAAAACTACTCTCACTATTTATGCACCAACCTACATGCCCCTAAGTTGGCCAAGTAGCAGCTAAGGGAAAATTCATCACACAATGGACTTGAAAGAAGCTTTTACCAATTAAGTGGCAGGTATAGGAGCTAGAAAAGAAAAATGCAATAACATTTGAAGTAAGAAAAAAGAATAAAAAGCAATTCTGGTTAACATATGTACACAAGTTACATAGCTACATACTTCACCTATGTACTCACAGAAAAAAAACAAGAAGGAAATCAGCATGAGGACATTAACGGTGTCCTGACTAGTGGGATTTGGATGATTTTGATTTTCCCCTTTCGCTTCTCCACATTTTCTTTCCACCACTAACACAAATGATCTGTGTAGAAAACGTAGCCAAGGTGGAAGTACACACTTGATACTCATAACCTGGGGATATTTGTTTTCAGAGTTCCTTAAGGCTTTGGCTAACACAGCATGTTAACACAAAGGTCAGTGTTCTCAAGTCAGTGTTACTGGGGTTTTATTTGTTTGCTTTGAAATGTGAAGCATGCGTTTCTGATCAATCAAGAGTTTAGGAATTTAGCAAAAAGCAATCTATGCAACAATATACTTTTAATTAGCACTACTACTCTAAAAGCAGACAAAATTGACAGGGCCTCTTCAATGTCAGGAGAGGCCCAGGAAGCTTCAGAAGCTTTCTTACGCCTTGTGTACAAACACCCAGAAATGCTTATAAAAACTGTGATTTATCTTTAGATATACTAGTTAGGGACTTCCATGGTGGCTCAGTAGTAAAGAACCCGCCTGCCAATGCAGAAGATGTGGGTTTGATCCCTGGGTTGGGAAGATCCCCTGGAGAAGGCAATGGCAACCCACTCTGGTAGTCTTGCCTGGGAAATACCATGGAAAGAGAAGCATGGTAGGCTACAGTCCCTGGGGTCATAAGAGTTGGACATGACTTAATGACTAAACAACAACAATAGTAGGTAAAATCTTATGAGAATATCTGTATGATTGTATGTCAACCTTCATTTGCAGATGATGTCAGTCTAAATTTGGGGCCATTCTTCCTCCCTCAATAACTACTCTGACTCTGTGAAGGATGAAAAGGAATGGCCCCTCAGATGATTCTACAGAAGGAGAGCTATTAATACTTTTTTTAAAAAAATTAATGTCCTAAGCAATTGGTGGAAAAATTAACTTTTTAAAAAATTAATGTCCGGGACTTCTCTGGTGGCCATTGGTTAAGAATCCACCTGCCAGGGCTTCCTTTGTGGTCCAGTGGGTAAAGAGTCCATCTTGCAGTGCAAGAGGCACCAGTTCGATCCCTAGCCCAGGAAGATCCCACGTGCCGCGGAGTGGCCAGACTGGCGTGTCCAATTAAGAGCCAGCGCTCTAGAGCTCATGCAGCCAGAGCCTCCCTCTGAAGCAAGGGAGGCCACTGCCATAGAAGGTCCACACAGGCCAAAGAATAAAGATGGATGAAAACAAATAAATAAATAAATAAACTTACAAAAGAGGCCAAAATTAAAAAAAAAAAAAAAAAGGAAAGAAAGAAACAATTTAAAATAAAAAAAGAATCTAGGGGCTTCCCTGGTGGGCCAGTGGGTAAGGACACCGCCTTGCAGTGCAAGGGGCGCCGGTTCGATCCCTGGCCTGGGAAGATCCCACGTGCTGTGAAGCGTCTGGACCCATGTGTCCAATTACCGAGCCGGAGCTCTGGAGCGCATGCGACCAGAGCCGATGCTCTGTTACAACAGAGGCCACTGTGATGGGAGGCCCACATCGGCCAAAGAACAAAGATAGGTGAAAATAGACAAATGAACGACCAATGGAAGAGGCCGGCCCGCCTGCCCCGCTCCCCTGCAACACACTCCTCACCCCAGCCCCGCCCCGCCAAAAAATAGAATCTACCTGCTAATGCAGAGCACATGGGTTCAATCCCTGGTCTAGGAATCTCACATGCCATGGGGCAACTAAGCCCATGTGACATAATTACTGAGCCAGCACTCTAGAGCCCACCATGCACTGCAGCTACAAGCCAGAGTACCTAAAGCCCATGATCAGCAACAGAGGAGCAACCCACTCGCTGCAGCTAGAGAAAGCCTATACACAACAACAAAGATCCAGAGCAGCCAAAAAATCAACTAATTAAAAGTTTTAAAAATGTTAATGTCCAAAAGATTTGGTGGAAAACACTATAACTGTGTCTATAACCATTTCATCAAATCCAAATAAAGGAAAAAAAAGAAAAAAAGGAGGGGACGTTGCAGAGGAGGATAGTCACATTAAAACATTCCTCATATGCTGCTATCATGCACCCCACTGGCAGATGATGTGTGTGTGTCTTAATTAGTCAGGTGTGTCCGACTCTTTGTGAGACCATGGACTGTAGTCCACCAGACACCTCTGTGTATGGAATTCTCCAGGCAAGAATACTGGCAGGTGATATTCACACTGAATTGAGGCTGCACAGGTCTCCAGCAAATCTCTTTTAGTCACTCAATGTATCCTTCCAGTTACCAGCACCCATGTCAACACCAACACAGAAACCTTAAAAAGCACGGCCCGTAAGGGAACATATTAACTAGGGGAAGGACACCACCAGAGGGGGAACTGACACAGAAGACTGCTAAAGAGCCAAGCCACAACCTTAAGACTGAGTGTTCATAAATTCTTCACATCTCTGGATAAATCGCACGCACTGTTCATATTGGGAGTGAAGCAGAAATTGTTTCCCCATCTCATTGCCCTATCTTCTCCAGTTTAGATCCCAAGCTTTGTGGCAATGAAAGTAAAATACTATTTGACTAGGAAACATGTATTTGGGGATTCTTTTGGTTGCTCACACGGGTTTAGAGAGGCCTTCCTTTATCCATCCAACCAATCCAGGTGATTTGCTGTATGGTTTGTGGTGAACCCTTAACCATAAGCAAATCAGGGCAAAGAAAGGAGACATTTTTGTGAAACTCCCAGTCAGGCAGCCACTGCACATGAACAGGAAGCTTTGATTTGATTAGCTCTCGGGCTATGCTCAGGTTGGCTGCTTTGGTAACAGACTTAATTTCTCTAGCAGCGTCCCTGATAATAGGGACTGAATGCAATTTGGGTCTGAAATGTATTCATTCATCCTGTACTTGTTTGTGCCTACCGTGGTCTAAGCTCTGTGCAAGGTGTTGGTTCTCAAAGAACTGCTGGCAAGCTGGCCTAAGGACTCTAACCACATTAAGTATTAAATATAAGTGCAGGGTGTCCTGAGAAGTCTCTGATAAAGCCTATAGTCAAAAATCAAATTAAAAGTTTTAAAAATGTTAATGTCCAAAAGATTTGGTGGAAAACACTATAACTGTGTCTATAACCATTTCATCAAATCCAAATAAAGGAAAAAAGAAAAAGGAGGGGACGTTGCAGAGGAGGATAGTCACATTAAAACATTCCTCATATGCTGCTATCATGCACCCCACTGGCAGATGATGTGTGTGTGTCTTAATTAGTCAGGTGTGTCCGACTCTTTGTGAGACCATGGACTGTAGTCCACCAGACACCTCTGTGTATGGAATTCTCCAGGCAAGAATACTGGCAGGTGATATTCACACTGAATTGAGGCTGCACAGGTCTCCAGCAAATCTCTTTTAGTCACTCAATGTATCCTTCCAGTTACCAGCACCCATGTCAACACCAACACAGAAACCTTAAAAAGCACGGCCCGTAAGGGAACATATTAACTAGGGGAAGGACACCACCAGAGGGGCAACTGACACAGAAGACTGCTAAAGAGCCAAGCCACAACCTTAAGACTGAGTGTTCATAAATTCTTCACATCTCTGGATAAATCGCACGCACTGTTCATATTGGGAGTGAAGCAGAAATTGTTTCCCCATCTCATTGCCCTATCTTCTCCAGTTTAGATCCCAAGCTTTGTGGCAATGAAAGTAAAATACTATTTGACTAGGAAACATGTATTTGGGGATTCTTTTGGTTGCTCACACGGGTTTAGAGAGGCCTTCCTTTATCCATCCAACCAATCCAGGTGATTTGCTGTATGGTTTGTGGTGAACCCTTAACCATAAGCAAATCAGGGCAAAGAAAGGAGACATTTTTGTGAAACTCCCAGTCAGGCAGCCACTGCACATGAACAGGAAGCTTTGATTTGATTAGCTCTCGGGCTATGCTCAGGTTGGCTGCTTTGGTAACAGACTTAATTTCTCTAGCAGCGTCCCTGATAATAGGGACTGAATGCAATTTGGGTCTGAAATGTATTCATTCATCCTGTACTTGTTTGTGCCTACCGTGGTCTAAGCTCTGTGCAAGGTGTTGGTTCTCAAAGAACTGCTGGCAAGCTGGCCTAAGGACTCTAACCACATTAAGTATTAAATATAAGTGCAGGGTGTCCTGAGAAGTCTCTGATAATGCTTCATAAATTTCACTTACAGAATGAGTCAAGCCTTTAAGTAGATGGAGGCCTGACCCATTAGTGTGATTTCCAGGGTTACTTTATCCTGTGCACTTCCAAGGTTTCTGTGACCAATAGCAATGAGTTCATAAAAACATCCATGCGTAATTTTATTATCCATGTAGTACAGCTGATGCAAAATAGCAGCCCATGTGCTAAATCCAGCCACCTGAGAATTTTTTTTGTTGGACTATGCTTCCAATTCCTTTGAAAAATTAGTTGCTGAAAAATCCAAGCATCCATCAGTGGATGAATGAATATATAAAATGTGATCTGTACATACAAAGGAACATTATTCTGCCTTAAAAAGGAAATTCTGACGCATGCTACAATATGGATGAATCTTGGGGACATTATGCCAAATGAGGAAGTAAACCCGTCAGAAAAAGACAAGTATTGTCTATGATTCCATTCGAGAGTACTTCCCTGGAGGTCCAGCGCTTAAGACTCCAGGCTTCCAATGCAGGGGCCTCAAGTTCAATCTATGGTCAGGGAACTAAGATACTATACACTCTGTGGCATGGTCACACACACAAAAAAAATTTACATGAGATCCCTTAAGTAGTCAAACTCATACAGGTGGAAAGTAGAAGAGTGGTTGCCAATAGCTGGGGAAGGGGCAACAGGGAGTTGTTTAATGGGTGGGATTTCAGTTTCATGAGGTAAAGAAAGTTTTGGAGATGAGCTATACAACAGTGTGCATGTAATGCAACTGAACTGTACACTTAAAAATGAATGAGATGGTTAAGTTTTATGTTATATGCGCTTTAGCACAATTTAAGATATTGTCAACAGGGAGTACTGATGAATCTGTCTACACGGCAGCAGTGGAGATGTAGACATAGAGAACAGACTTTTGCACACAGTAGGGGAGACAAAAGGTGGAATGATGTAGTAGCATTGAAACATACACATTACCATATGTAAAGTAGAGAGCCAGTGGGAATTTGCTGTATGACACAGGGAGCCCAAAGTCAGTGATCTGAGACAACCCAGAGGAGTGGGATGGGGAGGGAGGTGAGGGGAGGATTAAGAGGGAGGGAACATATGTCTACCTATGGCTGATTCATGCTGATGTATGGCAGAAACCATCACGATATTACAAAGTAATTGTTGTTCAAATAAAAACAAAATTTCAAAAATAAATTTAGGGCTTCCCTGGTGGTCCAGTGAGTAAGGACACCACCTTGCAGTGCAGGGGGCGCCAGTTCGATCCCTGGCCTGGGAAGATCCCACGTGCTGTGGAACAACTGGACAGATGAGTCCAACCACTGAGCTGGAGCCCTGGAGCTCATGTGCCCAGAGCTGGTGCTCTGCAGTGAGAGAGGCCACTGTGATGGGAGGCCCACACAGGCCAAAGAACAAAGATGGAAATAAATGAAAGACCAATAGAACTGAACAACAACAAAAAAATTTAAAAATTGGGAGATGTCACAGAAGTAAACATCCAGATTTATAGGCTGCCTTAAAAAATGGTGATGTGACAGCTTGGAGACTGCACTCTGCCTAGCATAGAGGCTGGAGTAGAGGAGAATGTGCCCTTTATGTGCCTTAGTTCCTCAAGGTCCCTACCCTCCTCCCTGTCATCAGCCTGCACAGTCCACTTCATTTACTTACAGCAGGAGTTCCCAACACGGGGCATGCAAAGCACTGTGTGTATGAATGACCGTGCTTAGTTCCCATTCTAGCCACAGCACCCTTAAGATACCCTTAGATTCTGGGTGTATCCTGAGAAGGACACCATCTCTTATCAAGTTCAGTGTATTAGGATTGCCTGATTTATGAAGCCTAAAGCTAAATGGATGAAAGTAAGAAAGTCAGTATGTGAGACAGTTTTAACAAAGACCAATATTCTGGGACCCACTAGAGACAAAAAGCCCTGAGCTTACACAGCTCAATGACGTTCAGTCCTCCTGCAGGGCTGAATCTCCCACCACTGGAAGGGCCAGCCTCTGAGTAGAGGCTGTGGATCTTGCTCTGATGAGAGCTCCAAAATCAGCGTCAACTCATAGTGATGGCCTCTGTGGTCACTGGTAACACAAAGATCCTTTTCCTTCTTCCAAGAGACTAATGGCCCACTGCAGACAACCACTTAGACCTAATACCTTGTGGCCTGCTGCCCCATCTGAAGGAATGTCCCTGTGATGTCTATTCATAGGAAGATTTTGTTTGGGTAGATTCATTTTATGTTAGGCCACATTTGGTTGTACTGAATAATTATGTAATGATAGAAATCACTTGAAAAGTTTACTTCTGGGAAATTTCCATATTGCTTTATGTTTAATCATGGGAGATGAACATAATATAATTTGCACATCTTGGACCACAGAGATTTGACACAGAGTAATGCCTACCACCCCCTTACCAGGAAGCTTTTAGAAAACATGTGGATATGATTTTGGTGGTCACATGATTAGGAGTGGATACCACTAGCAATGACTGTGCAGAGGCAGATTTGTGAAATGGTCTCTGATACCTGAATCAGTGTCATACAATGGAACTGTCCCCTCGCCTCCCACAGGGCCACTAAAGCCAATAAATTAAAGAAGATGATAATGCTGGTTTATGTTAGCTACATAGGATCAATAGGCCTTTCACCATGTGACCCAGAATAGACAACAAGTGCCCCAATGTCAGAATCCAAGACCTGGAGTCTCAAGGTATGGCTGTGAATATGAATATCTTATGCTCCTTGCAAGCCTACACTTTCTGAGTCTCAGTTTTTCCATCTGCCAAATGAAGCTTGTGACCCCTGTTCACCTTCAAAGTTTTCTGGAGATTTAGCTAAAACATGAATGTGAAAGAGGTTCTGCAGCTATATAAAGCAAAGGGCACAGTTAAAGAGTGATTCGGGTTATCCTGAGAAGGACACCATCTCTTATCAAGTTCAGTGTATTAGGATTGCCTGATTTATGAAGCCTAAAGCTAAATGGATGAAAGTAAGAAAGTCAGTATGTGAGACAGTTTTAACAAAGACCAATATTCTGGGACCCACTAGAGACAAAAAGCCCTGAGCTTACACAGCTCAATGACGTTCAGTCCTCCTGCAGGGCTGAATCTCCCACCACTGGAAGGGCCAGCCTCTGAGTAGAGGCTGTGGATCTTGCTCTGATGAGAGCTCCAAAATCAGCGTCAACTCATAGTGATGGCCTCTGTGGTCACTGGTAACACAAAGATCCTTTTCCTTCTTCCAAGAGACTAATGGCCCACTGCAGACAACCACTTAGACCTAATACCTTGTGGCCTGCTGCCCCATCTGAAGGAATGTCCCTGTGATGTCTATTCATAGGAAGATTTTGTTTGGGTAGATTCATTTTATGTTAGGCCACATTTGGTTGTACTGAATAATTATGTAATGATAGAAATCACTTGAAAAGTTTACTTCTGGGAAATTTCCATATTGCTTTATGTTTAATCATGGGAGATGAACATAATATAATTTGCACATCTTGGACCACAGAGATTTGACACAGAGTAATGCCTACCACCCCCTTACCAGGAAGCTTTTAGAAAACATGTGGATATGATTTTGGTGGTCACATGATTAGGAGTGGATACCACTAGCAATGACTGTGCAGAGGCAGATTTGTGAAATGGTCTCTGATACCTGAATCAGTGTCATACAATGGAACTGTCCCCTCGCCTCCCACAGGGCCACTAAAGCCAATAAATTAAAGAAGATGATAATGCTGGTTTATGTTAGCTACATAGGATCAATAGGCCTTTCACCATGTGACCCAGAATAGACAACAAGTGCCCCAATGTCAGAATCCAAGACCTGGAGTCTCAAGGTATGGCTGTGAATATGAATATCTTATGCTCCTTGCAAGCCTACACTTTCTGAGTCTCAGTTTTTCCATCTGCCAAATGAAGCTTGTGACCCCTGTTCACCTTCAAAGTTTTCTGGAGATTTAGCTAAAACATGAATGTGAAAGAGGTTCTGCAGCTATATAAAGCAAAGGGCACAGTTAAAGAGTGACTGTAAAAAGAAAGAAGAGTTGTGGTGTGCCCCAGTGTCAACAGATGAATAGATTTTTTAAATTAAAAAATATTTTAAATGTGATATATATATCAAAGGATAAACCCTAAAAACATGCTTAGCAAAATAAAGGACAAATACTGTATAATACCATTTATGAGATATCTTGAGTAGTGAAAGTTATAAAACAATAAGGAGATACATGGTTATCATCATGTGAGGAGAGGAAGGAATAAGAAATTATAGTTGAGTGATCGCAAAACTTCTAACTGAGAGGATGAAAAAAATTCTGGAGATGGACGATCACAGTGGTTGCATAAGGTGTAAATGTTCTTCATAAAAATGAATTGTACTGTTTAAAATAGTCAAAATGACAAACTTTGTTATGTATATTTAACTATAATTTTAAATGTTAAAAAATCTTCCTCACTTATAAAAATGAATATATGCACACTGCAAAATCAAAAAACTCCTTACACAACTCAAAAATAACTGTGCTCATTATTTTGGTTTAAATCATCCCAGAATTTTTTTCTTTTAATGATGTTTAAGATTAATAATGTTCAAGAGAACATTATCTGCTGAGTGTTGAGTCTTACACTATTTTTACTGAAATACTCAGTCAGGATGAGGAAATTGACGAATTTGCAGCATTAGAAGGAAGATGAAAGACAACACTTTACCTCAGCACCTAAGTGAACTCTTTTCATTTCTACAATATGTTTAAAGGGAATACATGTTTAATCATATTGGGTTAAAATGCAACAATGAAATAAAAGAACTCTAAGTTGATTAGAAATTTGTAATTGTACTAAAAAAGAACACCAAATATCAAGAGAAGTCCATTATTTGTAAGGTCTATGAACATCAGATAAAACACATTGAAATATTTACAAATGAAATTACTCAATGTCCAAGATTTGCTCCAAAATAAATCCAGTATAGGGGGGGATACGAATGTACAGATGAAAATAAGACTGACCAAGAGCTGATAACTGTAAATACAAGGTGTTAAGTATATTACATTTATTACAAGTCTTTCTATTTTTCTAGGGATGAAATGAAGTTAAAAATAGAAAATAGAGTAAGTAATGAATATAGATGAAACAGCTATTTTTTTCCCACTACATCACTCAACTTCTAGCTATCAAGTTGTTCTGGGTCTCTTTTAAGCTTAATGATTCAAAAGAAATACCAAAAATAAAAAAGTTAAAGCAAACCAAACTGTCAGCTACTGAATAACAAATTGAGTTTTGCCACTGTGTCTGTAGGAAATGGTCTTAAGTGTTTTTTTGTTAAAATCAGATGCATTTACTAATATAATTTTTTTCCCTTGAAGAGGACAGACAGAAAGGTCATCTCTTTTTCCAGAAACCTATAAACCAGTTTGCTTTTTATTGTTTTTCATTAAAGTTTAAACACGAAATATGTTCCAGCAAATGAAAAACCTAAATGCACCTGCCCACATTAGGGATTAATTGCTTGGAAAATTCCATTTTAAAAACTGCAGTGGTTGAAACCAAGGAACACTTTCCCACTATCACTCAACTGTATGTGAACAAACTTTTCCAAAAATTTTATAAAAGAAATTGCTCTCAAAATTTTTTTTCTTTTAATGATGTTTAAGATTAATAATGTTCAAGAGAACATTATCTGCTGAGTGTTGAGTCTTACACTATTTTTACTGAAATACTCAGTCAGGATGAGGAAATTGACGAATTTGCAGCATTAGAAGGAAGATGAAAGACAACACTTTACCTCAGCACCTAAGTGAACTCTTTTCATTTCTACAATATGTTTAAAGGGAATACATGTTTAATCATATTGGGTTAAAATGCAACAATGAAATAAAAGAACTCTAAGTTGATTAGAAATTTGTAATTGTACTAAAAAAGAACACCAAATATCAAGAGAAGTCCATTATTTGTAAGGTCTATGAACATCAGATAAAACACATTGAAATATTTACAAATGAAATTACTCAATGTCCAAGATTTGCTCCAAAATAAATCCAGTATAGGGGGGGATACGAATGTACAGATGAAAATAAGACTGACCAAGAGCTGATAACTGTAAATACAAGGTGTTAAGTATATTACATTTATTACAAGTCTTTCTATTTTTCTAGGGATGAAATGAAGTTAAAAATAGAAAATAGAGTAAGTAATGAATATAGATGAAACAGCTATTTTTTTCCCACTACATCACTCAACTTCTAGCTATCAAGTTGTTCTGGGTCTCTTTTAAGCTTAATGATTCAAAAGAAATACCAAAAATAAAAAAGTTAAAGCAAACCAAACTGTCAGCTACTGAATAACAAATTGAGTTTTGCCACTGTGTCTGTAGGAAATGGTCTTAAGTGTTTTTTT
This sequence comes from Tragulus kanchil, assembly GCA_022376925.1. NCBI lineage: Eukaryota > Metazoa > Chordata > Mammalia > Artiodactyla > Tragulidae > Tragulus > Tragulus kanchil. Next base: position 195,249,405 of record JAIOJX010000030.1, on the reverse strand, counting down.
GTTAAAATCAGATGCATTTACTAATATAATTTTTTTCCCTTGAAGAGGACAGACAGAAAGGTCATCTCTTTTTCCAGAAACCTATAAACCAGTTTGCTTTTTATTGTTTTTCATTAAAGTTTAAACACGAAATATGTTCCAGCAAATGAAAAACCTAAATGCACCTGCCCACATTAGGGATTAATTGCTTGGAAAATTCCATTTTAAAAACTGCAGTGGTTGAAACCAAGGAACACTTTCCCCACTATCACTCAACTGTATGTGAATTATTTCATATAACTTTTCTATTGAGCAATATAAATATATAAAAGAAATTGCTCTCAAATTCTGTACCATGGAAAATGTAGAAGAAAACAAGTGTTCTTTAAATGATTTTAAACATCATGAATGCACATAATGAAGGCCTATCACTAAAATAAAATTGTATAGTGTTATTCTTAAAAGTATTCAGATGATCTTTAAATGAACCTGTACATGAAATTGCCAGCAGACTTTCCTAAACAAACCTTTCTACTTCATAAATTTATGAAATGTATCCTTCAAAGACTTTCCCGGTGGTGCAATGGGAATCTGCTTGCCAATGCAGCGGACGCAGGTTCAGTTCCCTGGTCTGGGAAGATTCCACATGCCTCGGAGTAACTACGCCCTTGTTCCGCTACTGCTAAGTCTGTGCTGTACAGTCTGGGAGTCACAACTACTGAAACCCCGGCACACTAGAACCTGTGCTCTGTAACAACAGAAGCCCTTGCAATGAGAAGCTCATATACTGCAAATGGAGAAAGCCCTTGCACACCCATAAATAAATGAATGAATGAATGATTTTTTAACGGCTATTTAAAAAAAAAAAAAATAAATGTACCCTTCAAAGGACATAATGATTAACAGGATATAACCATGGGACTAGCAAGAGACCATAACCAACCAACTTCTTTCAATAATTTTTTGGGTTCTTTATTACAGATCATAAGTCAAGGAATACAGCAAAGTGTATATAGATTTTAAAAGCTACTTCCTAGGGTTCTCCTATGATATCCTTAAAAAGGGAGAAGTCAAGAGTAACTGGACAAAGAGTATGATTAACGGCTCAACTTTGAAAGACGTAAACAAACTTCATATTTGACTCTGTCCCATTCAGTGATGAAAGAGGTTTTCAATGAAAACATAAATGGCAATGTTGATCAAAAATAGCTCCAAGATAGTGCTGATAATTTGCTGCAGAAAAGATTCTAAATCATTTTGTCATACAAATATAACCCATCTCTCTGAAATGCTCCCCCAACACACACACATTGGTGTGCTGTGGTGGTTCAGATGCTAAAGAATCTGCCAGTGCCAGAGACCCAGGTTCAGTCCTTAGGTGCCAAAGATTCCCTGGAGAAGGGAATGACTACCCACTCCGTATGTATATAACAGATATACACTGATGGGGAGAAGGCATTTAGGAGACAGGGACAGGAAGGATTTATCATTTAACAGAGAATTCATATGAAAAACATGGGAGGTACTAAGCCTACTAAGTTGTGACTAACAAGAATGAGGCAGGGCTTCCCTGTGGTCCAGTGGGTTAAGAGTCCACCTTGCAGTGGAAGGGGCACCAGTTCAATCCCTGGCCTGGGAAGATCCCATGTGCTGCAGGGCAGCTGGGCCAGTGTGTCCAATTGTGAGCCAGTGCTCTGGAGTGCATGCACCCACAGCTGGTGCTCTGGAAGGAGAGAGGCCTCTGTGATGGGAGGCCCACACAAGCCAAAGAATAAAGAAAGATGGGGCTTCCCTTGTGGTCCAGTGGATAAAGAGTCCGCCTTGCAATACAAGGGACACTCTAGTTCGATCCCTGGCCCGGGAAGATCCCACATGCCACGGAGCAGCTGGACTAGTGTGTCCAATTATGGGCCAGCGTTCTGGAGTGCATGCGTTGAGAGCTGGTATTCTGCAATGAGAGAGGCCACTGCAATGGGAGGCCCACACACACCAAAGAATAAAGATGGGTGGAAATAAATAAATAAATAAATAAATAAAAAGAGGCCAAAATTTTTAACAAATAAAAGAAGGATGAAAATAAATAAATAAATAAATAAATGTTAAAAAAAAAGAATGAGGCAGACCAGAATGGTTGATAAGACTAAACACTTAGTATGTCTCAAGCACTATTAATTCTCACTATTTTACAAGTTATATCTCATCAGTGCCACCCATCAAGGAAGACACCACTACTATCCCATTTCCATGGATAATTAAGACTCAAAGAAGTTAAAGGATGGTCTAAGGTCGCATGACTATTAAGTGAGGCAAGCTGGATTTGTATCCCAGGCTAAGAGAAGAGGTAATGCACACATTACAAGCTAAGATATCAGAGGGACAGAAATAAAGCCAGTGTTGCTAGCACATGATGTGTGGCACAAAATGAGGGGAGACTCAACAACCAGTCAGGGAGTTATTGGTGACCATTGAAGAGTGGAAAGACTACATATTTATGAACATCTCTCCTTCAAAGTAGTTAAGCAGAAGCAAGAGATCACTTGTCAAACACAAAGGTAACAGGCATTGACTGTAAAGTTAGACTTGAGATCCTGTGTTTCTTTGATTCTATAAACTGATCAGCAGCAGTAGTGGTAGTAGAGATTACTGTTTATTACCATTTATTTTAAATGTTCAATGTTAGTTTCTTTATAGTACTTTGTATCATTATAACATTATTTTTTTTAAAAGGTAAATGTACTTCTCTTTTTTTATATATAACAATAATTTTTTTAAAGATTTATTTATTTATTTATTTTGGTGCAGGTGGGGTAGGTAGGGAGGGGAGCAGGCGGGCCACTTCTCTTGGTCTTTCATTTGTCTATTTTCATCCATCTTTGTTCTTTGGCCCGTGTGGGCCCTATTATAACATTATTGTCTGGGAGACATTATGCCCATTTTAAACACAGAAAAATTAAAAGCCCACAGGCAAGTCAGTTAACAGGACCAAGGTTCAAGGTCAGATCCATTTATTTAGCTACAAAAACCTATGCCTGGGGCTTCCCTGGTGGTCCAGTGGGTAAGGACACCACCTTGCAGTGCAAGGGGCGCCGGTTCGATCCCTGGCCTGGGAAGATCCCACGTGCCGCGGAGCGGCTGGACTGATGTGTCCAACTACCGAGTTGGAGTTCTGGGGCGCATGCGCCCAGAGCCGGTGCTCTGCGACAACAGCGGCCACTGCAATGGGAAGCCCGCAGGAGCCAAAGAACCAAGACGAATGAAAATAGAGAAATGAAAGACCAACAGAAGTGGCCCGCCCATTCCCTCCCTCTCCACCCCCCCAAAAGAAAAATAAATAAAAAATAAAAAATGTTTAAAAAGAACAAAAACAAAAACCTATGCCTGGGCTTTCCTGGTGGTCCAGTGGATAAAGAGTCCACCTTGCAGTACAAGGGGCACTGGTTCGATCTCTGGCAGGGAAAGACCTCACATGCCATGGAGCGGCTGGACAGGTGTGTCCAATTACGAGCCAGCGCTTTCGAGCCCATGTGCCCAGAGCTGGTGCTCTGCAGTGAGAGAGGCCACTGCAATGGGAGGCCTACACAGGCCGAAGAATAAAGATGGGTGAAAAGCAAACGAATGGAAAACCAATAAAAGGGGCCAAAAAAAAAAAAAAAAAGCCACAGTTTGTTTAAAAAAAAGCCAAAAACCTATGCTTACTACTCTATTTCCTTGCCAAAAGAACAACCAGATCATAGGAACACTTAATTTGTTCAACAGCTTTAGGAAGAATCTCTTGCCTAAATCCAGATGATTTCTCTCCAACTTACATAGTCCCCAAAGAATTTCCGAGAAGTTATTATGAATTTCACTTCGGGTCTACACATTTTTTTCACAAATAAAAAGAAAAAGTAAACACATAGTGGGAAACCAAAAAACTCGTATGGTTCACTTTAGTGCAGTACTTGCTTTATTGTAATAGTCAGAAACTGACTATCTCAAAAGGACACCTGTACTTGTCATTTGTAGTCAGCAACTGAACATCTAAAATCATATTTATAGTAACATTAAAAACAAAAAATAACTCAGGGATAAACCTGACCAGAAATGTGAATAACCTATATAAACACTATAAACATTTACTGTGAAGTATTTTTAAAGATACATTCTTTTCATGATCAAATATTTTTAAAATGTCAATTCTTCCCAAATTGACTTGCATCTCTATAGTCAATCTAATCACAATCAAAATACCACCATATTTTCTGGTAGAAGTGGACAAACTCTCCTATCCAGTAACAATTATAAATAACCCATTCAACAGTAATTTCTACAGATCCTAACACTGCCAATCTGGAAATTCGGCTTAAGGCACTAGGATAATCGACAGAATGACACCAATATCACAACGTATGTAACATACTAGCATAAAACTGGTGATGATCCATGGCAGACCATGAAGATATTAGTGACCAATCACTGTACTCTTCCTCCCTAAGCCTGGATTCCAGTCCTAACAGCTGACAGCTGGTACAACAGGTGAACCTCACACCACTCCAGACATCTAGAGGATGCTGATGAGTAAGGCAGGTAAATACTTTTCTATATTCATCTTTTTGCCTGGCTTTCACTGTGCTATTTACTGTTTTACCAAAATCATGCAAAATGGGTTTTGCATTCTTGCCCACATTCAGTCTTACATTTAAATATGGTTCCATAATGTTCTCCTTTAAGAACCAATATAAGACTCATTCCACGAAGTTTCCTATACCATAGTAAGTATGGCTTTCTCTAAATCCTTTCAACATTTAGATTCTCTACTAAACAATGCCACAGTTATTTGCAGCTAGACTTATTCTTTGAGCATCATTTTTCTCACCTATGAAATGGTGAAACTGTTATCTATATTGCAGAGTTGTGAAAACTAGAGATGAAGTATGGTTACCAACAAGATGTGAGCTATACAAATACTGGGATTTTGTCTAACTGGTGAATCACTGTAACTCAATACCTAAACACTACCAAATGCATAGTTGTTGAATAAGTAGCTATTAAAGAGTATATAAATAGCCTTTCCCACAGCATATAAGAAGAACTTCAAGTATATAGATAATATTCTATAAATATTGAGGTTCTTGAAGACAGTCACCCTGAGTGTTTTATCTGTCCCCTGGAATCATTTTTACTCAGGGGCTTCAAAAGGTTAAAACCTAATGCAAATTGTGAAGTATTTTTAAAGATACATTCTTTTCATGATCAAATATTTTTAAAATGTCAATTCTTCCCAAATTGACTTGCATCTCTATAGTCAATCTAATCACAATCAAAATACCACCATATTTTCTGGTAGAAGTGGACAAACTCTCCTATCCAGTAACAATTATAAATAACCCATTCAACAGTAATTTCTACAGATCCTAACACTGCCAATCTGGAAATTCGGCTTAAGGCACTAGGATAATCGACAGAATGACACCAATATCACAACGTATGTAACATACTAGCATAAAACTGGTGATGATCCATGGCAGACCATGAAGATATTAGTGACCAATCACTGTACTCTTCCTCCCTAAGCCTGGATTCCAGTCCTAACAGCTGACAGCTGGTACAACAGGTGAACCTCACACCACTCCAGACATCTAGAGGATGCTGATGAGTAAGGCAGGTAAATCCTTTTCTATATTCATCTTTTGCCTGGCTTTCACTGTGCTATTTACTGTTTTACCAAAATCATGCAAAATGGGTTTTGCATTCTTGCCCACATTCAGTCTTACATTTAAATATGGTTCCATAATGTTCTCCTTTAAGAACCAATATAAGACTCATTCCACGAAGTTTCCTATACCATAGTAAGTATGGCTTTCTCTAAATCCTTTCAACATTTAGATTCTCTACTAAACAATGCCACAGTTATTTGCAGCTAGACTTATTCTTTGAGCATCATTTTTCTCACCTATGAAATGGTGAAACTGTTATCTATATTGCAGAGTTGTGAAAACTAGAGATGAAGTATGGTTACCAACAAGATGTGAGCTATACAAATACTGGGATTTTGTCTAACTGGTGAATCACTGTAACTCAATACCTAAACACTACCAAATGCATAGTTGTTGAATAAGTAGCTATTAAAGAGTATATAAATAGCCTTTCCCACAGCATATAAGAAGAACTTCAAGTATATAGATAATATTCTATAAATATTGAGGTTCTTGAAGACAGTCACCCTGAGTGTTTTATCTGTCCCCTGGAATCATTTTTTACTCAGGGCTTCAAAAGTTAAAACCTAATGCAAATGTCATGAACAGAGCTGGACTGCACTGAAACTACTAACCCATATTCCTTGAGTGCAAATTTTACTGGAGTGCCCCCCAAACTCTGTAACTGAGAGAAACAGTTATTTTCATGTGATATATTTTTTTTCAACCGGTGGGTTGTTTTTTTTGGGGGGGGGGGCTCTTTTATTTATTTATTTATTTATTTTCATTCATCTGTTATTCTTTGGCCTATGTGGGCCTCCCATTGCAGTGGTCTCTCTCATTTCAGAGTACCGGCTCTGGGCTCATGTGCTCCAAAGCTCTGGCTTGTAATTGGATATGCCAGTCCAGCCACTCCACGGCACGTGGGATCTTCCCTGCCAGGGATCAAACTAGTGCGCCTTGCACTGCAAGGTGGACTCTTTACCCACTGGATCACCAGGGAAGCTCCATGCAATATTTTTTTTAAAAATCAAAGTTAATGCAAACAAATCCCTGATGAACCAAACATCAGTTTTAAATAAAGACAAGATCAGTTAACAGTGCCATGCTGAGTCGTATGGAAGCCTGAGGCAAAAGGGACAAAAAAAGTCACCTGATTCTACCTTTATTTAAAATAATTTTGAATTCTGAAAAGCACTGTATTAAAATATTATTCCTCTTATGAAGTTTATAGCACCTCCTTAAATTTTGTGCTGAAAAGTAAGTGCCTCATTGGCTTCACCTAAACCCAGCCCTGCTCGAGAGTCAAAATTGTCCTTGAAAAATCCTTCAGACCATCCATGAAATAAAATATTCTACTCTCAATCCTTTTAAAACTTGCTAATAACACTAGAGATGAAGTATGGTTACCAACAAGATGTGAGCTATACAAATACTGGGATTTTGTCTAACTGGTGAATCACTGTAACTCAATACCTAAACACTACCAAATGCATAGTTGTTGAATAAGTAGCTATTAAAGAGTATATAAATAGCCTTTCCCACAGCATATAAGAAGAACTTCAAGTATATAGATAATATTCTATAAATATTGAGGTTCTTGAAGACAGTCACCCTGAGTGTTTTATCTGTCCCCTGGAATCATTTTTTACTCAGGGCTTCAAAAGTTAAAACCTAATGCAAATGTCATGAACAGAGCTGGACTGCACTGAAACTACTAACCCATATTCCTTGAGTGCAAATTTTACTGGAGTGCCCCCCAAACTCTGTAACTGAGAGAAACAGTTATTTTCATGTGATATATTTTTTTTCAACCGGTGGGTTGTTTTTTTTGGGGGGGGGGGCTCTTTTATTTATTTATTTATTTATTTTCATTCATCTGTTATTCTTTGGCCTATGTGGGCCTCCCATTGCAGTGGTCTCTCTCATTTCAGAGTACCGGCTCTGGGCTCATGTGCTCCAAAGCTCTGGCTTGTAATTGGATATGCCAGTCCAGCCACTCCACGGCACGTGGGATCTTCCCTGCCAGGGATCAAACTAGTGCGCCTTGCACTGCAAGGTGGACTCTTTACCCACTGGATCACCAGGGAAGCTCCATGCAATATTTTTTTTAAAAATCAAAGTTAATGCAAACAAATCCCTGATGAACCAAACATCAGTTTTAAATAAAGACAAGATCAGTTAACAGTGCCATGCTGAGTCGTATGGAAGCCTGAGGCAAAAGGGACAAAAAAAGTCACCTGATTCTACCTTTATTTAAAATAATTTTGAATTCTGAAAAGCACTGTATTAAAATATTATTCCTCTTATGAAGTTTATAGCACCTCCTTAAATTTTGTGCTGAAAAGTAAGTGCCTCATTGGCTTCACCTAAACCCAGCCCTGCTCGAGAGTCAAAATTGTCCTTGAAAAATCCTTCAGACCATCCATGAAATAAAATATTCTACTCTCAACACATTCAGCTTAGTTTGTCTCCAGTGCTGCAACAGCTTACTGTTTCTCCAGATGAGCTTTGCATGAAGACGCTTGCTTCCATTTAAGGAGTCTCACTATACACAAAATATGTCTTTAGCATTGCCACACTCAGCTCAAGAGGTGTTGATGCTATGCAAGGCTCCTTGGAACTGGAATCAGCAAAATCCTGTCTCCAACATCACCCCGACTCCAGGCACAGCTTCCAAGGCAACTGGACCCAACTATGCTCTTCTGTCTACATATGTTTCATTTATCTTCTTTCTTTTGTGTGTATCTCTCTCCATCTCTGTCTTTCTCACATGCACATAAACACACATACCTGTGCAATGTGAATGCATAAATAATGTGACTCAACTGGAAACATAATACTGCCTGCCCCTTGGCTTTACCCGGCTTCCCTGCTCATTGACTGACTCTATCCGCAGGGGTCTCCGCTCCTTCAAGTCACTAGTGATTTCCTCCAGCCACCAAGACAAAGGCGACTGGCAGCCAGGCTCTGTATTCCTTCTGCTTTCCCTAAGTGCCCGTACCATATTGCTTCCCACAAATTCACAGTTTTATCCTGAGATGAAATCGCACCATTTCTGCCAGGAATCACACAAGGAAACATGGTTCTGTTTTGTTTCTGGACATACTGTATTTGATAAAATTAGAAGAAAGTCACCATATCAACATTTTCACACAAGAAGAGGGAAAAAAATAAAAGGAGGAAAGCAAAACTCAACCAGCTACAAGATCCAGTATAGAGAGAATATGCGCAAATGCGTCCTGCAGGTTTCAAATCCTCAGGTACAAAAGAACCCCTCTGACTCCGCTTGCTTCCCACTTGTGGCATCTAGCCAGTCACCAACTATTGTAAGAGCAGATGCCAATTCTATTAAACATATTTGAGCCTAAATGGACAGACAGTCATGGGGGAAAATGAAATCTCCCTCGTCCAAGTCTCTCAGTGAGAACCAGTATTCTCTGTGAGCTCTCTGAAATCAGCTCCATTTTTCAGGTCACTGAAACAAAACATGGATTTGGCACAGAGCATCTCTTAACAGAAGGGAGGTTGGATAATTATGTTCATGTAAATATCCATGAGGGGAACGTTCTTAACATTCAAATCAGGCATTGTCCAGCACCACCACTGAGCAAATTCTGGACTCACAGAGAATCAGATTCAACTAGTGTCAGGAGTTCTTTCCATGAGGTAGCAGAGGCTTGCTAATCAATGCTGGGTAAGTCATCTTTGATCATACTGACAGCAGGTATGTATGTGCATGCTCAGTCACATCCAACGCTTTGCGACCCCACAGACTACAGCTCACAGGCTCCGCTCTCCACGGATTTCCCAGGCAAGAATACTGGATTGGGCTGCCATTTCCCCCTCCAGGGGATCTTCCCAAACCAAGGATCAAACCTGAGTCTCCTACATCATCTGCACTGGCAGTTTCTTTACCAATGAGCCACCTGGGAAGCCAACAGCAGGTTTGACCTTTCCCCAAAGCTCCTGCCAAGGAACCATGATCTTTGTGGCTGCCCGCTGGCAGGATCATTTAAGCCCAAGGCTGTCAAAGGTCTGGGCTTTATGTAGCCCCTTGCCATGCTAAGGGGAGAGAAACCCCTCAATCCACTACCACAAAATATGCCATATTATATGAGTAGCTACAGAGATGCAGTTGAGAGTCACACAGTCACAATGGCTCATTCCTCTGAGATCATCACAGGGAGAAACATGGATAGAGAGTGATTCATAAAAAACCTCACTCAGTCCATGAGCATAGAAAAACCAATGAAACTAGGCAAGTTCACTTGCATTCTTTCTTCATTAATGAGTGTATGTTTCTTCTAATTATAAAACTATAATGATCTCACAAGCCTATTAGCTCCCTGAAGTTGCAAAGCCCTTTCCTGTCTTATTCACTGATCTACCCTCATCCAGGACTGAATTAATATTGTATAAACATTTCCTGATACATTTTTTTAGAAAAGGAAAATGTATCTATTTATTGAAATTCCCAAAATGTGGAAAAATACTTTAAATGAAGCAATACTCCTCCATTGTTTCACAACACAGAGGTAGTGGCTGTTCTATTTCAGGGTATTCTGTTCAAAATGTATTCTGTACATGCACATACAAGTTTTCAATCTAATTTGAGATTAGACCATATATAGAATTTTGCATTCTACTTTTCTTTGCCAACTAGCATCATATCTTACTTTTATTTTTAGCCTTCCCTTCAGTTTGCTCTTCTTCAAGTACATTGGCAGCTAAAGGCACCAGAAATGAGTCAATCAATGCACAAGTCTCCACAAGGTCAGTTTTTTCAATTAAAAAGTCAAGCAAATAGTACCATTATCATCATACTGAACTTTGTGGTATTCTCTGCACAGAGAGGATATAAGTCTATCTACCAAAGAACAGACAAAGAAATGAACTAAAGGACTTCCCTGGTGGTCCAGTGATTAAGATACCGCACTTCCACTGCAGGGGTTGTGGGTTCAATCTCTGGTTGGGAAACTAAGTTCCTTCTTACCATGTATCACGTTCAAAAATATTTAAAAAAAAAAAAAAAAAGAAGAAGAAGAAAAAGAACAAAAGAACCATTAAAATGATGTGCTCACAAAAATCCTGCATATGAGATTATTCAAGCACTTCTGAATGCTAAAGACTCACAAGTGGTTCCTATAAGAATCACACATTTCCTCCAAACTGTTTCATGATATAAAAATTGGTTTCTAAACACTGTTTGTATGTTTCAATTCAGCTGACTTCCACATTGATATCTCGACTTGGATATCTAAGAGCTAATGAAATCAAAAATGTCCGAAGTTGAACAATATTCTTCACCTTCAAACCTACAACCCGCCCCATCTCAATAAATAATGACACCAGCTTTTCTTTTGGCTCAGGACAAAAATCGCATCATGATTTTCTCCTCTCTTTCTCTTACACCTCCTACCCAACCTCTAGCTTCAGAAAAGACCAACTCCTCACTCACGCTAGGCCATACTCCATCACTGCTCACCTTAATAACTGCAGAAGCCTCCCAGATGGTCTTATATCTCAGGTGCATCCCAAGAGTCTACACTGCACAGAGCATTCACAATTCTCCTCTCAAGTATTAACAAAGGGGCAGCATGAGGGAGATTTCTGGAGCAACGAGAGGACTGACTCTGTGCATTGACTGCGGTCATGGTTACATGACTGTGTGCATTTATTAAAGTTCAGAGAACTGTACACTAATAAAAGAAGAATTTTACTGTATGTTATAAAAATTAAATGAAAAATGTAAGTTAGACCACTGAAGTTCCCTGCTCAAAATCCTGTATTGTAAAAGTGAAATTCCCCCTTGAACGGATGTCCTATCACCTCTCTGACTTCATCTTCTAATACTCTTTTTCCTCTTGCGCATTGTGGTCCAGCCACACTAGCCCCTTGACTGCTCACCAAACAGGTTAGGTAGGCTCCTGCCTTGTTGACTTTGTACTGGTTTGTTCCCTTTACCTGGAATGTATCCTCACCCGACCAGACCCGACCCCTGCAAAATCTTCACCCCTCCACTGCATATATTTGCATGCTTAATATCCTCCACTCCAACTCTTGCACAAAAGCCACCTCCCAAATTAGGCACTATTAAAAGATGCAACCCATCTCCCACCAGCATTCCCAATGCCTCCAACTCTGCTTTACTTTGCTTTTTCCTTTCACAGATTTTTATCAATTGGAGACATGCCATATAATGTACTTATCTTATGCCACTGTCTGACTCTCCATTACCCACACCCAGATGGAATCGAAGCTCCTTGACAAGAATAATCTTTCTTCTTTTCCCCAATATATCCCCAATGCTTACAAAAGTGCCTAGAATGCTATAGGTATTTAATAAATACCTATGGAAAAAATGAATACACACAACTGGAACTTGTCATGTGTGAGGCACTGCACTAGCCCCTATGATACATTTAACATGTAAAATATCAGTTATTCTGTTAAATAAATGGGTTGAGGTAGATAATCCCCAAGCCTCCCCAGCTAACAAATTTATTCCAGTTGAATTTTTCAAACTATACTATAGGCTCCACCAGAATGTAAGCTCCCTAAAGGTAGAGACTTTAGTCTATTTTCTAGCTGTTGCATCCTCAATCCTAGAATAATGCGTGGCATATGTTGTAAGCTTCCTATGGACAAGAAATACAGCTTTTGTTGGTTCTGAGTGTCTGATCCTCCCTAGCACACAGAAGTAACACCAGACAGAGAGGCTCAGTTCTGGGTAATGACTAGATTAACAAAAAAGAAAAAGAAAAACTCCCAGGTGGCAGTACTGCAAGCAGGGGCCTCCATCAATATTCTTGGGAATGTTAGCAAAAGGGATGATTTTAAACATGGCACAGAAGCACTTCACAGCATGTGACAGCTCTCTGGAGTTCTTACGACATCAGAGCAGAGACAGCCTCACCAGGGTTGACATGTGTGAGGATGATGGGCACAAAAACAAGGTCAAGGAAGACTCCTATGGAAAGCAAACTTCTCCAGAGAGATTGCTGGGGTTTCCCATCACATTCTGACCTTGTGCCCTCACTTTTCTCATCTTGAATGTCACCACCCAGGCCTGTCATGAGCCCAGCTATCCAGGGAAGAAACCCTGGTCATCACCTGTCTATCCCCGGTGCCTCTGATCTACTACAACTCTGCAGGCTTTGCTGCCCGAATAGGAATGTTCCAAAGATGGATAGGCCTGTTCCCGCTATGAACACGCTAGGTAAGAAACTTTTTCCCAAATTAGGCCAAAAAAACCCTCTCCCACCAGCATTCCCAATGCCTCCAACTCTGCTTTACTTTGCTTTTTCCTTTCACAGATTTTTATCAATTGGAGACATGCCATATAATGTACTTATCTTATGCCACTGTCTGACTCTCCATTACCCACAACCAGATGGACTCAAGCTCCTTGACAAGAATAATCTTTCTTCTTTTCCCCAATATATCCCCAATGCTTACAAAAGTGCCTAGAATGCTATAGGTATTTAATAAATACCTATGGAAAAAATGAATACACACAACTGGAACTTGTCATGTGTGAGGCACTGCACTAGCCCCTATGATACATTTAACATGTAAAATATCAGTTATTCTGTTAAATAAATGGGTTGAGGTAGATAATCCCCAAGCCTCCCCAGCTAACAAATTTATTCCAGTTGAATTTTTCAAACTATACTATAGGCTCCACCAGAATGTAAGCTCCCTAAAGGTAGAGACTTTAGTCTATTTTCTAGCTGTTGCATCCTCAATCCTAGAATAATGCGTGGCATATGTTGTAAGCTTCCTATGGACAAGAAATACAGCTTTTGTTGGTTCTGAGTGTCTGATCCTCCCTAGCACACAGAAGTAACACCAGACAGAGAGGCTCAGTTCTGGGTAATGACTAGATTAACAAAAAAGAAGAAGAAAACGCCCAGGTGGCAGTACTGCAAGCAGGGGCCTCCATCAATATTCTTGGGAATGTTAGCAAAAGGGATGATTTTAAACATGGCACAGAAGCACTTCACAGCATGTGACAGCTCTCTGGAGTTCTTACGACATCAGAGCAGAGACAGCCTCACCAGGGTTGACATGTGTGAGGATGATGGGCACAAAAACAAGGTCAAGGAAGACTCCTATGGAAAGCAAACTTCTCCAGAGAGATTGCTGGGGTTTCCCATCACATTCTGACCTTGTGCCCTCACTTTTCTCATCTTGAATGTCACCACCCAGGCCTGTCATGAGCCCAGCTATCCAGGGAAGAAACCCTGGTCATCACCTGTCTATCCCCGGTGCCTCTGATCTACTACAACTCTGCAGGCTTTGCTGCCCGAATAGGAATGTTCCAAAGATGGATAGGCCTGTTCAGCATATGAACACTGCTAGAAGTCAGAACTACAACATCCACAGCCATTGGGATGAAGGGTACCATTTTCATACTCAGTCTTGCAGCACTGTCTAATAAAGACATAATGTGAACCAAATAGGTAAGTTAAACTGTATGTGTAGCATTAAAAAGAAGTTTAGGATTAACATATACACACTATATATACAAAACAGATAAACAATGAGGACCTACCATATACCACAGGGAACTACATTCCTATAGTAACCCATAATGGAAAAGAATCTCAAATATGTACATATATAAATATATATATCTAAAATATGTCTATGAGTATATATATACATATATATGTATATATATAAGTATATATAAGCTGAATCACTTTGTTGTATGCTTGACACTAGGCATTCAATTTAAAATGTTTATTTTTTAAATATTTTTGGTCTCTTTTATTGGTTTTTTATTTATTTATTTTCATCCATCTTTTATCTTTTGGCCTGTGTGGGCTTCCCATTGCAGTGGCCTCTGTCGCTGCAGAGCACTGGCTCTGGGTGCTTGCACTCCAGAGCACTGGCTCATAATTGAACATACCAGCCCAGCTGCTCCACGGCACGTGGGATCTTCCCAGGCCAGGGATCAAACTGGTGCCCCCTGCACTGCAAGGCAGACTCTTTACCCACTGGACCACCAAGGAAGCCCAATGAGATATTTTATGTTCTCTTTTCATACTAATTCTTCAAAATCTAGTGTGTATTTTGCATGGACAGCTTATTTCAATGCAGCCTGGTAACAACAGAAATGCTCCAACAGTCAAAAATGGCCAGTAGCTATCAGAGTGGGCAACCCAAGGCTATATGTTAAGTTCTTTCTCTTTCAGGATGTTAGTGTTACTCTCAGACTAGCAACATTTAAAGATCTTACAAATGAATTTTAAAATATTTCCTAACTTATAATGACATCACTTTTATTATTCTCAGGATCAAAAACATGCTCTTTGCGAGGCAGTGAAATGAAGCAATGTCACAGTGTGGAAAGGACAGCTGAGTAAGACAAAGCTAACTTGTCCTCATTCAAAAACAGTATGTGTGTTTCTCTGATCTCTAACAAGAGGCCATATCACTGAACTTCATCAGCTTCTTTAAGTTTCTTATAGTGGAGTTTTTCATTATCCACGAGGCAAGGGAAAGTATGTGTTGACTGTAAGGTTCTTTGAAACAGCCATGCCAACATCACCAACAATAAACAAATGCACAGCAACAGAAGAGAGGCTAGAGCAGGACAAAGTTCAAGGGCATTTACCTTTTCACTATAACTGCACCCCATAAGTCAGCTCTTAGTGGTCTAATAGATACAACCAACATGAGGCTTAAGAACAGGACAAAACTCTGTAAGCACTCAAAGGAATAAGTCTAACTAACTTTGTACTGAAGAAGAACTAAAAACACATACAGGTTAGGTGGGAATTTACCAGGTGAGAGTTGCTTTGAAATTTTATACCAAAGGTTATTTTCTCCTCAAAGATGAGATTAGTGCTTCTACTAGCCTCTCAAAGGTGAAATGGATTACCACAATATGAGAGGCAGTTCAATCTGGAGAACTTTCCACAGCGACAGTGGTGTGAAGCTTGTAGCAAGATGGACCTAAAATAATTAACACATCACTAAGCATCCAGACTCAGACATTCTCCACCCTTATTTCCATTTATCACGACCTAAAAAAAGCTACTCCTGCAAAAGAGAGCATACTGGTTTAATGTTAACTTCCTCCCTTTAGGGTGGAAGGCTGGTTTCCAGTATTGTTCTGCCTACAGAATGAGATATTCTGGCCCACTTCTAACAGCTGACTCACCAACAACCAAATGGAACAATGATTTTTCAGACCAATTCTGGAGTTGGTTAAGCTCTGAAAGCATCCTGTCAAAATCAGCGATTTCTTTAAAATGGGATCAGGAAATAGGGTTTCAGATGCTTTATCTACAGGCACTCTTTTTGGAGAAGGCAAAGACCAGTCTACATACACCCATCAGCCCCCAGACAGCCAAAACTCAATTGGCAGCAACCTCCAGCAGAACTGAGTGATAAGCAGTGTTCCGCAAATCTGGGAAGCCATTGATTCACATGCAATTACTTGCAAGTATCCCATTCAAGTGGGAGAGACACCTAAGAATGAGTCATAGGTCATCGTTCTATGACCCTTGAAAATGCATATAAAAGCAGAGAGAAGAGAAAGAAAACGACATAGCATCCCAAATGCTTCTATCCTCAGCTTCCCTAAAAAAATAAAAGTGTGTGGGTAAAAAGTTATCAATAACTACAGCACTAAAATAAATGGAAAAGGTAATAGCATTACAACTCAACAAATACTCCTAGATTCAGGACACTGTCTCACAAAACTGAATGTGTGATATTCTTGGTGAGTTAAATGATAGGCATGATTTCCTTGATTCATTTACTCATTCAACCTTTACATCTTTCATGCACTGGGCACTATGCTAGACAATTGCATGGTTAACAAATATCTGCCCGTACAGTTCAAGGTGAGAACTTTTTACCAGGTGAGAGTTGCTTTGAAATTTTATACCAAAGGTTATTTTCTCCTCAAAGATGAGATTAGTGCTTCTACTAGCCTCTCAAAGGTGAAATGGATTACCACAATATGAGAGGCAGTTCAATCTGGAGAACTTTCCACAGCGACAGTGGTGTGAAGCTTGTAGCAAGATGGACCTAAAATAATTAACACATCACTAAGCATCCAGACTCAGACATTCTCCACCCTTATTTCCATTTATCACGACCTAAAAAAAGCTACTCCTGCAAAAGAGAGCATACTGGTTTAATGTTAACTTCCTCCCTTTAGGGTGGAAGGCTGGTTTCCAGTATTGTTCTGCCTACAGAATGAGATATTCTGGCCCACTTCTAACAGCTGACTCACCAACAACCAAATGGAACAATGATTTTTCAGACCAATTCTGGAGTTGGTTAAGCTCTGAAAGCATCCTGTCAAAATCAGCGATTTCTTTAAAATGGGATCAGGAAATAGGGTTTCAGATGCTTTATCTACAGGCACTCTTTTTGGAGAAGGCAAAGACCAGTCTACATACACCCATCAGCCCCCAGACAGCCAAAACTCAATTGGCAGCAACCTCCAGCAGAACTGAGTGATAAGCAGTGTTCCGCAAATCTGGGAAGCCATTGATTCACATGCAATTACTTGCAAGTATCCCATTCAAGTGGGAGAGACACCTAAGAATGAGTCATAGGTCATCGTTCTATGACCCTTGAAAATGCATATAAAAGCAGAGAGAAGAGAAAGAAAACGACATAGCATCCCAAATGCTTCTATCCTCAGCTTCCCTAAAAAAATAAAAGTGTGTGGGTAAAAAGTTATCAATAACTACAGCACTAAAATAAATGGAAAAGGTAATAGCATTACAACTCAACAAATACTCCTAGATTCAGGACACTGTCTCACAAAACTGAATGTGTGATATTCTTGGTGAGTTAAATGATAGGCATGATTTCCTTGATTCATTTACTCATTCAACCTTTACATCTTTCATGCACTGGGCACTATGCTAGACAATGGTGCTGTAATGGTTAACAAATATCTGCCTACCTAAGTTCACCTGAGTGATGAGTGATGAGTGATGCTGATACTTACAAGAAGTACTGCTCTTTGGTGAATGCCAACTATGTGTTATGTTCTACGAAGGCACTCAGTCCTAACAACCAGCGGTAATTAGGCATTGAGATCATTTTACAGATGATGTAACTAAACACTGCAGAGGTCAAATGACTTGGCAAGATCAGCCAGATTGTCAATGACAGAACCAAGATGTAACTCCAGATTTGTCTGATTCCTGTCATAAGCCTAATGTTTGAAAATTAGATGTTTATACTGTATAGCACAGGGAACTATATTCAGTATCTTGTAATAACATATAATGAAAAAGAATAAATGTATTCTAAAGAATACATGTGTATATATCCTTACATATATATATATAGATTCTTTTCCATTTGTATGTTCTATATACACATATATATCTTAATCACGTATCTTTGCTGCATATCCAAAGTCAATACAATACTATCAATCAATCCTACATCAATTAAAAAATAAAGATGTTTATAAATAATGCTTGAAGGTATCATTTTGGTATTAAAAAAAAATTAGGCAACCCAAACATGAGCAAGATTGAGTGATAGTTTCTGCGTTCTCTTACAATTTGTAATTGAAGAAAACTCCACTTTAAACAACAGCTAAGAGACATGGATGGCAAATACACACATGAAAACTTGTTCAACATCTTACTCATTTGGAAAATGCAAGCTAAAATCACAAGGAAATACCCATGCACGATGTATTAAAAAGTTTGAGAGAGAAGAGAAAGAAAACGACATAGCATCCCAAATGCTTCTATCCTCAGCTTCCCTAAAAAAATAAAAGTGTGTGGGTAAAAAGTTATCAATAACTACAGCACTAAAATAAATGGAAAAGGTAATAGCATTACAACTCAACAAATACTCCTAGATTCAGGACACTGTCTCACAAAACTGAATGTGTGATATTCTTGGTGAGTTAAATGATAGGCATGATTTCCTTGATTCATTTACTCATTCAACCTTTACATCTTTCATGCACTGGGCACTATGCTAGACAATGGTGCTGTAATGGTTAACAAATATCTGCCTACCTAAGTTCACCTGAGTGATGAGTGATGAGTGATGCTGATACTTACAAGAAGTACTGCTCTTTGGTGAATGCCAACTATGTGTTATGTTCTACGAAGGCACTCAGTCCTAACAACCAGCGGTAATTAGGCATTGAGATCATTTTACAGATGATGTAACTAAACACTGCAGAGGTCAAATGACTTGGCAAGATCAGCCAGATTGTCAATGACAGAACCAAGATGTAACTCCAGATTTGTCTGATTCCTGTCATAAGCCTAATGTTTGAAAATTAGATGTTTATACTGTATAGCACAGGGAACTATATTCAGTATCTTGTAATAACATATAATGAAAAAGAATAAATGTATTCTAAAGAATACATGTGTATATATCCTTACATATATATATATAGATTCTTTTCCATTTGTATGTACTATATACACACATATATATCTTAATCACGTATCTTTGCTGCATATCCAAAGTCAATACAATACTATCAATCAATCCTACATCAATTAAAAAATAAAGATGTTTATAAATAATGCTTGAAGGTATCATTTTGGTATTAAAAAAAAATTAGGCAACCCAAACATGAGCAAGATTGAGTGATAGTTTCTGCGTTCTCTTACAATTTGTAATTGAAGAAAACTCCACTTTAAACAACAGCTAAGAGACATGGATGGCAAATACACACATGAAAACTTGTTCAACATCTTACTCATTTGGAAAATGCAAGCTAAAATCACAAGGAAATACCCATGCACGATGTATTAAAAAGTTTGAGGTGGGAACCTTTCTTTTTTTTTTAACTGACAATACCAAGTGCCTGTGAAGATGGAGAGCAGGTGGAACTCTCAAACATGGATAAGGGAGAATGCAAAATGGTCCAGCTCTTTGGAAAAGACTTTGGCAGTTTTTTATGAAACTGCACATACTCACCACACACAATGATCCCACGCCTAGGTATCTACCCAAGCAGAATGAAAACCTGTGTTTACACAAAACCTCTCTAGTACATCTTTGATTCTTTCCCTGGGCTCCAAGTCTATTCTCTCGCTTTCTTTGGAAGTTCGTTTATTGACTTTATTTCTAATTCTCTAACTCCACTGTCTTTCAACTAGTTAAAGGATAAACACACCCTGTCACGTCCATACAATGGAGCATGATGCAGTGAGAAAAAGAAACAAATGCAATACAAGCAACAACACGAATGAACCTGAAATCCCTCTTATTAAGTAAAAGAAGCTAAATCCAAAAGCTTCATATTATATAATTTCATTTATACAACATTCAGGAAAAAGGCAAAATTATTAACAGAAAACAAATGTGGTTGCCAAGGGGTGGAGGAAGAGACTGACAACAAAAGGGTAAGAGGAAAGGATTTTGCAAGGGGAGGGGCTGACAGAACTGTTCTGTATCTTGAATGAAATGGTGGTCACAAGACTGTGCATTTACCAAAACTCAGCGAACAGTTTAGCAAGAAGAGCAAACTTTACTGTAAGTAAACTCTAAAAGGTGAATAAAACTCACTTCAAAAAATTGTAATTTTTAATATGAGAAATAAACACCTCTCATAAATGCATTAAAATGCTTAAAACTCATCTTGATTATAGCCATCTCAAACTACAAGTAGTTTTTCTTAAAAACAAAACGTGGGAACACATATTTTCCAACTGGCAAGCAACAGACATTTTTTCTCTGATTGGCAAGCAGAACTATTTCCTCCAGTACCTTCACTCTGATGAAGATTGAGTGATAGTTTCTGTTCTCTTACAATTTGTAAAAAACCAAAAAGCTAAGAGACATGGATGGCAAATACACACATGAAAACTTGTTCAACATCTTACTCATTTGGAAAATGCAAGCTAAAATCACAAGGAAATACCCATGCACGATGTATTAAAAAGTTTGAGGTGGGAACCTTTCTTTTTTTTTTAACTGACAATACCAAGTGCCTGTGAAGATGGAGAGCAGGTGGAACTCTCAAACATGGATAAGGGAGAATGCAAAATGGTCCAGCTCTTTGGAAAAGACTTTGGCAGTTTTTTATGAAACTGCACATACTCACCACACACAATGATCCCACGCCTAGGTATCTACCCAAGCAGAATGAAAACCTGTGTTTACACAAAACCTCTCTAGTACATCTTTGATTCTTTCCCTGGGCTCCAAGTCTATTCTCTCGCTTTCTTTGGAAGTTCGTTTATTGACTTTATTTCTAATTCTCTAACTCCACTGTCTTTCAACTAGTTAAAGGATAAACACACCCTGTCACGTCCATACAATGGAGCATGATGCAGTGAGAAAAAGAAACAAATGCAATACAAGCAACAACACGAATGAACCTGAAATCCCTCTTATTAAGTAAAAGAAGCTAAATCCAAAAGCTTCATATTATATAATTTCATTTATACAACATTCAGGAAAAAGGCAAAATTATTAACAGAAAACAAATGTGGTTGCCAAGGGGTGGAGGAAGAGACTGACAACAAAAGGGTAAGAGGAAAGGATTTTGCAAGGGGAGGGGCTGACAGAACTGTTCTGTATCTTGAATGAAATGGTGGTCACAAGACTGTGCATTTACCAAAACTCAGCGAACAGTTTAGCAAGAAGAGCAAACTTTACTGTAAGTAAACTCTAAAAGGTGAATAAAACTCACTTCAAAAAATTGTAATTTTTAATATGAGAAATAAACACCTCTCATAAATGCATTAAAATGCTTAAAACTCATCTTGATTATAGCCATCTCAAACTACAAGTAGTTTTTCTTAAAAACAAAACGTGGGAACACATATTTTCCAACTGGCAAGCAACAGACATTTTTTCTCTGATTGGCAAGCAGAACTATTTCCTCCAGTACCTTCACTCTGGATGCTGGAAAATACAAAAAAGTGGTGAAGAGAAGCTCCTGGGATGGGGGGTGGGGGTGGGGCGGGGCAGGTTTCTCCTCACTCTGTAATGTCGCAAAATCTGTTGTAGCTAATATATGTCTTTACAGGGGATAAATAGTCACAAAGCTGTAATTTTCTAAAGGCTTGCTGGTTTCCCATTAGGGACGATGCACCATAAGACTAACCTGGTCAACTGCCCTGGGAGTTTCCATCCTCATTTACTGCTGGGTAAGTGCTTTGCTATAAAAGCCATGCTTAGTTCCTTCTGACGTCTTTTGCCATTCGCCAGTAAGTTATCTTTGGGGCCCAAGTCTCTCGTTACCTTGAGGCTTATTTTTTTTTTAAACTATCACCGGACTATTAGCCACACTCTCCATCCCACTCTTTTGCATGACATATCATCACACAAAGAAACGTAACAGAAGGACTCAATCAGTAAGTACATATGAGGTCTCCCCTTGGCAATGTGAGGAAAGCAACACTCTTGGATCTCAATTCCCCAGCACACATATGGTTCCCTCCCTGGGGCTCAAGAGCCTATTCTCTTGCTTTCCTTAGAGGCTCCTTTCATGAACAGCCCCAGAGCTCTGGCTCATCTGCCTACCAAAGACTCACTGAAAACCTATATTACAAGCAGTTCAAAGCATGAAATGAAAATTGATGCTTTCAACTCCTGTAATGATGAAAACGGGAAGCTGCCAGAGACTTCGTGTTCCTTCATTTTCCATGTCAGTTTCCCAAAAATACAGATATCAGTATGTTACATGAGAATAAAATGGGAACCAGGACGAAGCATACCTCCCTAAATTTGACCCCATTAAGTCAGAGCTTTTGCAGGAAAACACAAGTCTGGTAGCAAAAATAAAACCAACACATCAGAATGGACATTCACCAGAATAAATATGTCAAGCAACCTCCTGAATACAAACACGCATTCAAACGATGAATTGCTATGTTCTTGAATGGAAACCAAAGCACATTGTTCAATCTGAATAACACAGATGAAAGCGTCACCACTCTATTGGTGAGATGGGCAGTTCAAGTTCTTCCTCTATACTGTTTCAACAATGTAAAATAGGAGAGCTGAGCAAGAATACAATCTTAGTGTTCTCTTGTAATATTATGTTCTATAGCTTTAGGAATTAGAAAAGCATAGATGGTGACATCTTTTCTAACTTCTATTAAAAATAAGTTTCATGAGGGCTATCAGTGTAGCCTTGATACCTAGTAGAGTGCCTGGTATATAGTGTACAATGTGCTCAATACATTTCTGTTGATGACTAAATGAATGATACTAAAAGTAGGACAAGCTTGCTTTGTCCCATCATTTGACTATTGGGCTGTGTAAGAAATAAGAAACAAACATTTTACACACCTAATGTGAGACTTCACAGTAAGTTATCTTTGGGGCCCAAGTCTCGTTACCTTGAGGCTTATTTTTTTTTTAAACTATCACCGGACTATTAGCCACACTCTCCATCCCACTCTTTTGCATGACATATCATCACACAAAGAAACGTAACAGAAGGACTCAATCAGTAAGTACATATGAGGTCTCCCCTTGGCAATGTGAGGAAAGCAACACTCTTGGATCTCAATTCCCCAGCACACATATGGTTCCCTCCCTGGGGCTCAAGAGCCTATTCTCTTGCTTTCCTTAGAGGCTCCTTTCATGAACAGCCCCAGAGCTCTGGCTCATCTGCCTACCAAAGACTCACTGAAAACCTATATTACAAGCAGTTCAAAGCATGAAATGAAAATTGATGCTTTCAACTCCTGTAATGATGAAAACGGGAAGCTGCCAGAGACTTCGTGTTCCTTCATTTTCCATGTCAGTTTCCAAGAATACAGATATCAGTATGTTACATGAGAATAAAATGGGAACCAGGACGAAGCATACCTCCCTAAATTTGACCCCATTAAGTCAGAGCTTTTGCAGGAAAACACAAGTCTGGTAGCAAAAATAAAACCAACACATCAGAATGGACATTCACCAGAATAAATATGTCAAGCAACCTCCTGAATACAAACACGCATTCAAACGATGAATTGCTATGTTCTTGAATGGAAACCAAAGCACATTGTTCAATCTGAATAACACAGATGAAAGCGTCACCACTCTATTGGTGAGATGGGCAGTTCAAGTTCTTCCTCTATACTGTTTCAACAATGTAAAATAGGAGAGCTGAGCAAGAATACAATCTTAGTGTTCTCTTGTAATATTATGTTCTATAGCTTTAGGAATTAGAAAAGCATAGATGGTGACATCTTTTCTAACTTCTATTAAAAATAAGTTTCATGAGGGCTATCAGTGTAGCCTTGATACCTAGTAGAGTGCCTGGTATATAGTGTACAATGTGCTCAATACATTTCTGTTGATGACTAAATGAATGATACTAAAAGTAGGACAAGCTTGCTTTGTCCCATCATTTGACTATTGGGCTGTGTAAGAAATAAGAAACAAACATTTTACACACCTAATGTGAGACTTCACAGTAGACCTAGTAGGCACACAAAAATGTATGAGACATGGAATGTATCTCTGGATTTAGGATCTAGATAGAGAAACAAGAAACAATTTCTTGAGAAAAGAACTATGTAGGGAATAGACAGTCTCCACTGATACTACATAAAGGTTCAGAGGAGGCATAGGTCAGCATGGACAACTAACAGTCTGCAAAGAAGACTTCCTGCATTGCACAGACATGAAGTGAAGCCTTGACTGGTCAAGAAAGGTTAAAAATGGGAGAGAAGGGACTCACTTCCAGAATAAGATACAAGATGGGGCAGTGGGGTAAGATGTTTCTTGACTTCTACGTGATAACAAGACACTATGAAATACAGATTCAAACTTGCCATTTTGAACATCCACTTATATCGCACTCAGGCTCATTTATCCCACACTCTGCTAGACATTTCCACTGAGATGTCCCTTATGACCTTCCGGTCTGCCTGGTCACTCTTCTCTGGACCCTGCATGCCATCTTCGACTCCTTCCTCTTTCTACACCTCCAATTCCATCATTCACTAAGTTCTCTCTCCTGAATACCTCCTGAGTCTCCCTTCCTCCTTTGCCTTAAGTTTTCACTTTGGCCATAGCTTCCCTATTACTCCCCTCACTCACCAATGCCCACATTAATTTCATCCCATAAATTAAAGGTTGACCAACTTTTTCTGTACAAGGTCAGACACTAAATAACTCAGGCTTTGGAAGCCATATAGCCTCTGATTCAACCACCCAACAATGCCACTGTAGCACAAAAGCAGCCACAAACAATATATAAACATAGGACTCTGTTCCAGTAAAATGTCTGTAACAAAAACAGACAGTGGTCTGAGGATCACAGCTTGATGAACCATGTCTTAGATGTCTGCCAGAGTGGTTTTCAAAAACTACAAATAAGACCATGTTATTCCACATCCGAAACTCTTCTTAAGACACCCACTGCCCTCAGGAGAAGTTCCAGGCTCCTTGGCAGGGCATACAAGGGCCTCTGTGTCTCTCCCCTCACTGGGCCCTCACAACTCTTATGACTGCACATTCAACAATCACTTGATGCTTCCCAGAAATACCAGCCTCTCACACCATGGGTCCTCTCCCTGAAATGTCTCCTCTAATGCATCTGACAAATTTATGTCAGTCCTTCAAACCCATAACCAATGTTTCTTCCAAGAAATCTTTCCCAACCTGAATTCAGGACAAAATTCAGGACAATGTCTTTATTCCTCGAGCACCTTTATGTACCTGTTTTATAGACCCTGGGACACTGGAATATTTGGCTGTAAATGTGTCTCCCATCCACAATTCCAGTGAACTCTCTATGAGGACAAAGGCTGTCTTGTATATCTTTGCACCTCTGGACTTAACATATTTATAACTTACCTGTGCCAATAGCAACTACTTGATTAATCAGGAAAAGGAAATCACAAAAATTCTAACTTGGTGCTCATTTGACCTGGTGTAACATTAAGGAGATGTTCTAACTACCTTGGTGATGCCAATGATTTGAATTCAACACTCGCTATTAAAAGCTGGCCAAATGTCAGAATAAACTGTTCTTTTGCAGGAGGATATAATTTGACATTTCCCCTTTTAAAAAAAAGACGTGCTTTAAAACTGCTACTTAGCTGTCTCCCCATTAGTCTTTAATTAGCTGCCTGAACAATGCTGAATATGCTGCACCCTTTTGCAGAGAGCTAAGTCCTCAAGCAATTAGTCTGACCTACCAAGTATGACCCGTATCACCACTGTGCAAACCTTCACAGAGCAGGGAAAAAGTCCTGTCTTCCAGAAGCTGGACAGAGCTTCTGAGACCAAAGGACACATAAGCTCATAGTAAAAGTCTTTGACCTATCAAAGTGGCAAAACTTTAAAGGACTATATCAAGTTTTGGCAAAGATGAAATGAAATAAATACTCTTGTACACACTAATGGGAATGTAAATTATATAATTCTCTTGGTGGAGTAATTGGAAATACTTTAAAATCCTGAAATGTATACACTCTTAAACTCAGACATGCTAGCTTCAGTTTAGCCTTTGTTAGGGATCACAGTTGGGCACCCAGGTGTATACACAAGATGCTGCTTTCCAGCACTGTTTCTAGCATTCAAAACTGGGCGATGATGGTATAGTGACATTCTCCACAAACTCACCCACTGAGTTCCTGACAGTCCACTTCCACGTCTAATAAACCTTTCAAACTCAGTAAGTCCAAAATGAAACCCCAGATCTCAAGCCAAGAGATGACACAGCCCCATGGCCTTCCTGGTGGCACAAGACAGTAAAGAATCTGCCTGCGATGCAGGAGACCAGGGTTCGATCCCTGGGTCGGGAAAAGAAGGGAATGGCTCTTCAGTATTCTTCAAGAATTCTATGGACAGAGGAGCCTGATGGGGCTATATAGTCCATGGGGTCGCGAAGAGTCAGACATGACTAAGCGACTAACACATTCACTTTTTACTTTCTGACACAGCCCAAATTCTTCCCATTTGGTAAATAGCAACTCCACTTATTAAGGTGTTCCATTTAAAAACAAACAAATGACTCTGTAGTCCTCTGTCTCACATCCCTCACCTAACCCATCAGACAACTGTTTTCAGTACGCTTTCAAAATACATCCAACCACTTCTTTTTTTTTTTTTTTAAGATTTATTTATTTATTTATTTTGGGCAGGAGTCGAGTTGGGGAGGGAGGGGAGCGGACAGGCCACTTCTATTGGTCTTTCATTTCTCTATTTTCATCCGTCTTTGTTCTTTGGCTTCTGTGGGCCTCTCATCACGGTGGCCTCTGTTGTTGCAGAGCACCAGCTCTGGGCGCATGCGCTCCAGAGCTCCGGCTCGGTCATTGGACACATCAGTCCAGCTGCTCCGCGGCACGTGGGATCTTCCCAGGCCAGGGATCGAACCGGCGCCCCTTGCACTGCAAGGCGGTGTCCTTATCCACTGGACCACCAGGGGAAGCCCCCAACCACTTCTTATACCACCTTTACTCCTCCTACTATTCTGGTCTAACCACTGCCATCTTGTACCAGGATTTGATAACAGCTTCCAAGCTGTGCTCCCTACTTCCGCCCCGCCATGAATCCTTCACACATAACCTAAAGTGAGACTTTCACAATGTTAATTGAGATATAGCATTATCCCGGTCAAGACCCTGCAATGACTAGCAATGCACTCTGAGTCAAGTAATTAAAATGGTCTAAAATGCTTGATATGACTGCCTGCTCTCCCTTACAATCTGACCTCTCCTTCTACACGTCCAGTGCCTGCTCTCTCTGTTCCAGCCACTCTCACCACAATGCAAGGACCATGTCTGCTTCGGGGCCTTTTTGTAGGAATTTGTACCTCCGCCACAGGGCAGCTATACTTCAGCCAGGTAAACATATGGGCCCTTCCTTCACTGCATAAATGCTACCTTTTCAGTGAGGTCTACCCTGACAGCCTTATTTACAATGACAACATGCCCCTTCTCTACAGTACTGACAACATTACTCGCCTTTGCTCCCCCTCATTCATGACACCTTCTAATACACAAAATAATTTACTTATTTGAATGCATCAACTGTTTATTGTCTGTCTCAGTGAAGAGAACATAAACCTCATGAGGGATCTTTATCTTTTTTGGTGAGTAATATCCCAAGCACCTGGAGCAACTCCTAGCATATGAAGGTTGTTAAATATATATTTGTTGAATGAATATCTTAATGGTTTTGTGATAACAAAATGAAGCAACCCTACCAAGGAGTAATCTAAAAAATATAGGTTCCAATTATTAGAAAGGATGAAGTAGGCATACAGGTGCTGATGTGGAAAGTTGGCCATTCATAATGACAATAAGAAAAGTCAAGGGCTTCCCTGGTGGTCCAGTGGGTAAGGACACCGCCTTGCAGTGCAAGGGGCGCCAGTTCGATCCCTGGCCTGGGAAGATCCCATGTGCTGCGGAGCGGCTGGACCGATGTGTCCAATTACTGAGCCAGAGCTCTGGAGCGCATGTGCCCAGAGCTGTTGCTCTGCAACAACAGAGGCCACCGCGATGGGAGGCCCACACGGGCCAAAGAACAAAGATAGATGAAACTAGACAAATGAAAGACCAGTGGAAGTGGCCCGCCCACCCCACCTCCCTCCCCACTCCCCACCAAAATAAATAAATAAATAAATGTTTAAAAAAAAAAAAAAGGAAGTCAAGCTACTAGTATGCAAATACAGTTATCACAGCACTGTTTGTAATACTGGGGGAAAAAAAAAAACCTAAAATCTCTCCATTCAGGTAATACCAACTCTCAAGTCCATGTTTGGACACCAGATATTCGTTACCAAGAATTTGGTATGAATATTTGTTTTATCATATTAAGGTGTCAGTTTCAGGAAGGGAAAAAACTTGTTACTGACTGAACAGAATTTGGAGTATAATATCACTTATACTTTGAAAGGAAGAAAAAAAAAAAAAAACAAGCTGTGCATGTAAATATTGATGCAAAAAAGGAGGGGAAAACCCAAAATTTCCAACCTTTTTAGGAACAAACTTCTCACAGCTGAAAGATTTCATTTTAACTAATCATTTCAACCTTATTCCCTATTCCCTGATCTTATTAGGACTAAATTAATACAGATTCTAATATAAGCTCCAGGCGGGCAGGGGGCCTCTTGTCTGATTTGGTCACTGCATTATCTCTCTAATACCTAAAAAGTGCCTGGCACAGAGTAGGTGCTTCAATATTTATAGAGTAAGTTAGTTTTAATATGAGGCCACCTCCAGGTAAAAATATAAGCAATGAAAGAAAGGGCTTAAAAAGAAATATCAAAGGCTTCCGTAAACTAGACTATTAAGCCTCAAAATAAGAAGTCAAATGTTTTGGGCATTTTTGCTTTCCTTTTCAGGTCTCTATGAAAATCATTATGTATTTTTAAAGCAACTCTCTTTGGCATTGCTCCACAATTACTTTGAAAATCATGGCACTTATTGTCTCATAGGCAAGTTACTTTATATGCTGATTGCCAAATTTGTAGATGCCCACTGACCAAATTTCGACAGCAAAGAAGAATATCCAATACCGCCTTGCAGTGCAAGCCATCCCCCCAGATGTGCTCGGAGCGCGATGGGAGGCTCTGGGCGCATGTGCCCAGAGCTGGTGCTCTGCAACAACAGAGGCCACCGCGATGGCAGGCCCACACGGGACAAAGAACAAAGATAGATGAAACTAGACAAATGAAAGACCAGTGGAAGTGGCCCGCCCCCCCCCCCTCCCTCCCCACTCCCCACCAAAATAAATAAATAAATAAATGTTTAAAAAAAAAAAAAAGGAAGTCAAGCTACTAGTATGCAAATACAGTTATCACAGCACTGTTTGTAATACTGGGGGAAAAAAAAAAACCTAAAATCTCTCCATTCAGGTAATACCAACTCTCAAGTCCATGTTTGGACACCAGATATTCGTTACCAAGAATTTGGTATGAATATTTGTTTTATCATATTAAGGTGTCAGTTTCAGGAAGGGAAAAAACTTGTTACTGACTGAACAGAATTTGGAGTATAATATCACTTATACTTTGAAAGGAAGAAAAAAAAAAAAAAACAAGCTGTGCATGTAAATATTGATGCAAAAAAGGAGGGAAACCAAATTACCAACCTTTTTTAGGAACAAACTTCTCACAGCTGAAAGATTTCATTTTAACTAATCATTTCAACCTTATTCCCTATTCCCTGATCTTATTAGGACTAAATTAATACAGATTCTAATATAAGCTCCAGGCGGGCAGGGAGCCTCTTGTCTGATTTGGTCACTGCATTATCTCTCTAATACCTAAAAAGTGCCTGGCACAGAGTAGGTGCTTCAATATTTATAGAGTAAGTTAGTTTTAATATGAGGCCACCTCCAGGTAAAAATATAAGCAATGAAAGAAAGGGCTTAAAAAGAAATATCAAAGGCTTCCGTAAACTAGACTATTAAGCCTCAAAATAAGAAGTCAAATGTTTTGGGCATTTTTGCTTTCCTTTTCAGGTCTCTATGAAAATCATTATGTATTTTTAAAGCAACTCTCTTTGGCATTGCTCCACAATTACTTTGAAAATCATGGCACTTATTGTCTCATAGGCAAGTTACTTTATATGCTGATTGCCAAATTTGTAGATGCCCACTGACCTAATATTTACGACAGCAAAGAAGAATATCCAATACAGTAATTCAGACCCAAGGTCAACTATAGTGGGACAGGTCATGGGAAGAAGTAAGTCTCTACTTAGGAGAACAGCTCAGCATTTAAGGTCAAATAAACAATAAGTAGAAACCTAAATAATTTTTAAAATTTCCAATAGAACTACAGAAAAAAACTAACCAGTTTACAGGAAAGAATATATGTTATTAAAATTGAGAAAAAGTGGTGTTTCCTTTTTCTATTTTTAAACAACATTCGATGATATTGTGCTTTTCAATCTGTTCTACTAAGAGTAACTCCACTCCAGGAGATAATTCAAGCTTCTTCACAAGGATTGGTCTACGTCCTCGATGCATACACGCATTCCACTGTTTCTTGAACACATGTGATAGGCTAAGTGTTGGGCTTAGAACTCGGATACAGAAAAAGAAACAGCAAAACCCTCCAGGGACAAAACTGCTGAGCCTCACAAAACAGAGCTATGCTTTTTTGCTGTCCTTTCAGGTTAGATAACCACAAACGTCAACACATTCCAAGTCTTTTCATTCAAGAACTTTCAGTCTAGTAATTCATTTTCAAGACCTCTTCTACTCTCATGCTTACAATGTTCTCAGAATGTTAGTAAAAACGAGATAAAATTTCCACCATTCTGTTTTGAAATCTGACAGTCTATTGCAAAACTTTAAGGGATGTCAACCTCATTGGAAGAAGGAACAAAAATCAGCAAGAGCAGCTCCAGGTCTGTATCAAGAAAAACAAAAACAGGTATCTACATAGCATTGAGTCATCAACTCAAAAGACTACTGGGGAGTGAATGGGTTACTGCCATTTTTATCAATACAACACCACGTACCAAGTAGGTTTATCAGTGAAAATGGCAGGTCACACTCTTTGAGAGACACTGTTTGGGCATGATTTTCCTGGCTGTAAGCATCCAAAATTGATCACACAGTTGTGCCAGAGATCCCCAGGGGCAGAAACCTGTCATCGAGACCCAGTAAGCCAACAAGATCTTTGCACTTAATGTTTTTAATATTCCAAAAGCCTAAACATCACCCAGAGCCAAACTGGCTGTCAGACACAGCCATCAGAAGAGTTCCTGAATGAATGGTTGGCATTGCTGTCTTTTCTTCTCACTAGACTTCTCAAAAATTCTGACAGTTTTTCTGGTGCCAGAGGGCGTCAATATGACAAAGGGATGTGCTTACAGTCAAATATTTGGGGTCTGATTATCAACATAAAAACATTTTTAAAAAGAAGAAGCAAACATGCTGAGAAAATGGTGACTACCAAACTAACTGGATGTTGCCATAAACATATACTTATCAGAAAAAAAAAAAGAAAGAAAGAAACTTGGTGTGCACTTGTGCAGCTGAGCGATGCTATCACTATCATCTCTGTTTACATTTCCCTTTAGAAATCCTCTACCTTTAGTTACAGGTGTCTCCCAAATTCTTTTCCCTACAGCAACTCTAATCAGCCAACATCATGTATCTATGCACTCGTTTGACTCACTAAATCAGAAATCTCTGTTGGTATTACATCACCTGCTTTATGTGACACAGCAGAGGGTCAAACAAATAACAATTTTTCTGTCACTGGAACGATTGGCTCCTTTGTGAATATGGGTGTCTCATTCTCTCCCTCCTCTTTTTCCTTTCCTCTACCCACAACCAGATGCTAAGGGAGCATGGGAAGCAAGAGGAAAGAAGGAGTGCCGGTCAGAAAGCCTCTGCTACATGAGTCTTAGTAATATCAGCTTTTGTCATGGCTTCTATGGTGAGCATGCTTTGCTAATGCAAAACTTTAAGGGAATGTCAACCTCATTGGAAGAAGGAACAAAAATCAGCAAGAGCAGCTCCAGGTCTGTATCAAGAAAAACAAAAACAGGTATCTACATAGCATTGAGTCATCAACTCAAAAGACTACTGGGGAGTGAATGGGTTACTGCCATTTTTATCAATACAACACCACGTACCAAGTAGGTTTATCAGTGAAAATGGCAGGTCACACTCTTTGAGAGACACTGTTTGGGCATGATTTTCCTGGCTGTAAGCATCCAAAATTGATCACACAGTTGTGCCAGAGATCCCCAGGGGCAGAAACCTGTCATCGAGACCCAGTAAGCCAACAAGATCTTTGCACTTAATGTTTTTAATATTCCAAAAGCCTAAACATCACCCAGAGCCAAACTGGCTGTCAGACACAGCCATCAGAAGAGTTCCTGAATGAATGGTTGGCATTGCTGTCTTTTCTTCTCACTAGACTTCTCAAAAATTCTGACAGTTTTTCTGGTGCCAGAGGGCGTCAATATGACAAAGGGATGTGCTTACAGTCAAATATTTGGGGTCTGATTATCAACATAAAAACATTTTTAAAAAGAAGAAGCAAACATGCTGAGAAAATGGTGACTACCAAACTAACTGGATGTTGCCATAAACATATACTTATCAGAAAAAAAAAAAGAAAGAAAGAAACTTGGTGTGCACTTGTGCAGCTGAGCGATGCTATCACTATCATCTCTGTTTACATTTCCCTTTAGAAATCCTCTACCTTTAGTTACAGGTGTCTCCCAAATTCTTTTCCCTACAGCAACTCTAATCAGCCAACATCATGTATCTATGCACTCGTTTGACTCACTAAATCAGAAATCTCTGTTGGTATTACATCACCTGCTTTATGTGACACAGCAGAGGGTCAAACAAATAACAATTTTTCTGTCACTGGAACGATTGGCTCCTTTGTGAATATGGGTGTCTCATTCTCTCCCTCCTCTTTTTCCTTTCCTCTACCCACAACCAGATGCTAAGGGAGCATGGGAAGCAAGAGGGAAAGAAGGAGTGCCCGGTCAGAAAGCCTCTGCTACATGAGTCTTAGTAATATCAGCTTTTGTCATGGCTTCTATGGTGCCTTTAATGCATGGGCATCATTTCTGGTCTTATACAGAAGCATGTCAAAGAGCTACAGCTGCTGATTACAAAGACAGTCCTCGTATCGGAAAAAAATGCAATGGTTTGAGGTTCTTTCTGCTAATGAAACTATTAACTGCAAGTTTTCAGAGAAGCTAGCTTCCATGGTTGGGAGCTTCAGGAAAAACACCAGAGGCTCCATCACAAAGCGCTCCTTCTGACCACAGTTAACTTAAAACGCAGGGAGGCTCTGGTCTCCCCTGTGGAAAGTCTCACGATAAACACAACTGTCCATGTTTCTGCTCAGCACAGACCAGCAGGTAAGATTCAACTCTAAAGGAAATAATAGCCCCATTCAGGAGCTACAATTAAATGAAAAGAACAAAAAACTGATCCCACATCTCTTCATTATAACCACAACAAATTCAAATACCAAAACCCAAACATTTTTTTAAAAAATGCTGCTGCTGAAATACAACCAAGAAAACAATGATATAGGGATGCAAACCAGTAACATTCAGTATTTAATTCTGTGGGGTCTGGGAGGGTGGCGTGGGCTTCAAGGTTAGAGACCAGCGTCCTCAGCAAGGAGCCTTTCCCTTTGGTCCATCTTCTTTTCCCAAAACAAGAGGAAAGACTTTGGGAGGCCAGGGCCCACTGCTTCTGTTTGTTCAGTTGAGAAATGGAGGAATCAAGTCTCTGTTGATTCCATTAATCTGCTAAGGCTTTCAACAGCACTAAAATTCATTGGCAAGTGATGAGTTGTGTCTTGTTGACAAGTTCCAATGCAAGTTAAATCACGAAAAAGACCTACGAGCATATCTAATCAATACTTGAGGGCTTGTAAAGTTATCAAAAAACACCAGTTTTTAGAAGGTAACATAGCCTCACAGGTGATAAAAGCCAAGCTTTTCATCAACTAAAGAAATGTATTTATTTTCCCAGAACCAGAAAGACAGTATGCTATTATTTAGTTCATATCCATGGGTTCATGTGCACACACTCTCAAATATTTTTAATATGAAAAACTCACGATGACCTCATGCAAAAGCTACCAGTTTTATTGGATCCCCCAACAAACATGTCTGAACCTTCTCAAAGCACTGGATACTTATTCAAGAAGAGTAATAAAACAAATAAACAAACAGACCACAGCAAAAGCCAGCAACACTTTTTTGGTCAGCACAAGCTCATGAACAGCCTCCTCAAAGATTCTCAATTGACAAAACACAAGCACAGTAACTCTAGGAAACAGAAACGGACACTACATACCTCCTAATCCTTCTAAATATACTATACATACCCTCAAATAATTTGGCTCAGGAATAAATCCATTCCCTTTGTGTTCGAGGCAAAAGTCTGTGTTCCAACACCATGAACATGACAGCTTCTTTGCACACTCCACTGCTGCCTGGTCCTCAGGTCAAACACACTTAGGACTTGGGAAGGGAAAGGGCCTAAGGGTAAATACAACCAAGAAAACAAATGATATAGGGATCTTCATTATAACCACAACAAATTCAAATACCAAAACCCAAACATTTTTTAAAAATCCCTGAAATACAACCAAGAAAACAATGATATAGGGATGCAAACCAGTAACATTCAGTATTTAATTCTGTGGGGTCTGGGAGGGTGGCGTGGGCTTCAAGGTTAGAGACCAGCGTCCTCAGCAAGGAGCCTTTCCCTTTGGTCCATCTTCTTTTCCCAAAACAAGAGGAAAGACTTTGGGAGGCCAGGGCCCACTGCTTCTGTTTGTTCAGTTGAGAAATGGAGGAATCAAGTCTCTGTTGATTCCATTAATCTGCTAAGGCTTTCAACAGCACTAAAATTCATTGGCAAGTGATGAGTTGTGTCTTGTTGACAAGTTCCAATGCAAGTTAAATCACGAAAAAGACCTACGAGCATATCTAATCAATACTTGAGGGCTTGTAAAGTTATCAAAAAACACCAGTTTTTAGAAGGTAACATAGCCTCACAGGTGATAAAAGCCAAGCTTTTCATCAACTAAAGAAATGTATTTATTTTCCCAGAACCAGAAAGACAGTATGCTATTATTTAGTTCATATCCATGGGTTCATGTGCACACACTCTCAAATATTTTTAATATGAAAAACTCACGATGACCTCATGCAAAAGCTACCAGTTTTATTGGATCCCCCAACAAACATGTCTGAACCTTCTCAAAGCACTGGATACTTATTCAAGAAGAGTAATAAAACAAATAAACAAACAGACCACAGCAAAAGCCAGCAACACTTTTTTGGTCAGCACAAGCTCATGAACAGCCTCCTCAAAGATTCTCAATTGACAAAACACAAGCACAGTAACTCTAGGAAACAGAAACGGACACTACATACCTCCTAATCCTTCTAAATATACTATACATACCCTCAAATAATTTGGCTCAGGAATAAATCCATTCCCTTTGTGTTCGAGGCAAAAGTCTGTGTTCCAACACCATGAACATGACAGCTTCTTTGCACACTCCACTGCTGCCTGGTCCTCAGGTCAAACACACTTAGGACTTGGGAAGGGAAAGGGCCAGCCTTCATCCCTATCTAACTGCCCCCCTCCCACCAAGTCTTCCTGGGTATGGGTTGGCCCACGCACAAGAACCAGAAAGAGTGAAAAGTCCTTCAGCTCCCAAGTACTCAGCAATCCAGAGACTCTAGATCCTGTTTTCTATTTTCTGGTTGCCCACAGACACGCATATCTTACCTAGACAAGACAGTGCCCTGATGCACACATGTTAATTTCTAGGAAACTTAAAAAACCGTCTACACGTACTCTCTTTCTTTTAAAAATGGGTAAAATGGGAGTGGGGGGTAGGAGGTGGCAGGTCTTTCCTCCTTTCACTTCCCTGGGAGCTTGCAAAGCCCTCCAAAGTGCAAAGGCATTTGCCCACCCGCGCCAGGGCGAAGTAGCTCACCCTCTTCCCGCCTACCCCAGCCCGGGCGCCGGAACAATACAGCAACATACATTTCCCAACACCTGCTGGAGCCTATTAATATGCACGGGGACCTATTGATTTTTCCTCCGTCCCTTCCCTTGCCCTCCACACTGAGCAGGCTTTCATCTCCTCCTTTACCATCCATCAGGAACTCATTTCGGCGGCCCCCTCCCCCACCCACCGCCGGTCCCCATTCAGCCGAGCCCCTCTCTGAAACCCCAGGCTGACGAGCACACTTTGGAATGCACTTCATTAAAATTTAGCTGCCCGATTCCAACCTGCAATGCGGAGGAGGCAATACAAAGCGCGCGCCACACTTCCTCCAGCATCCCCTTCAAAAGCCCCATTGTTCGCCAGGCATCTGCTCCAGAGCCCGGCCTCTCCCTACCCACTGACCCCAGATTTTTTTTCTTGCCCCTCCCCCGCCCGCCCAGCCCTGGCCAAACGGGCCTGCCCGATGAATTAGAACGCAGCCGCAGCCATCTGGCCCTCCCAAGCTGGCCCGGTTTCTCCGAGCCCCTCCTCCCTGGTCCACACACCACACACAGCATCTTCACCCCCATGGATGTTCCCACAACCCAAGCGCAAACCTCTGGCGACGGTGCGCCTCTGCCGAAGCCTCCCTATGCCCAGGCTTCCTCCTGCAGCCGTGCGTTCCGATCCAGAAGTGGGCAGGGGGCGGCGGAGGCGAAGACCGGGCGATCGTGGACCACTTGTACTTGCCTGCAAACCCCGGCCCAATCGCCAAGATTAATCCTTCCCTTTGTGAGCCTGAAAGAGCCTCCCACCACGCTGGTCCTTGGCTCTGCAGCAGCTGTAAAGAGAGGCGGGGGCTGGGTGGGGGGGATCCGAACCCCTTCCTCGGCGAGCTGGGGCGCCTCGGCCACCTGACCACCGAGAGGTTTTGCGAGGGAAGCAGGCGCTGGCGGCAGGAGCAGCTGACGGTGCGAGAAGGGAGAGAAGATGCCCAAGCTTGCGCCTTTTATATTACTGGCGACATTTCTAACACATGACAACAATTTCCATCTGTATTTAAGCCGGGAGTGTGAAAAAAGAGCATTACATCACAGAGCCCGGGTTCCTAGAGGCTGCCGGATATCTAGGCCAGGGGGATTAGGGCCGCACCTGCGGAGCGGGCGGAAGCCGAGAGCCGAGCAAGGCAGGCACTGCCTCTCCGACCAGGCATATCAGGTCCCCATCACCCGTAAGGTCCTAGGGGAGCCCCTGGCCAAGGAAAGGCGGGAAATGAGGCTGCTCCGTTGGCAAGACGCAGGAGGCTGGGTTGACTGGTGAGGGAAGGCGGGGGAAGGTAGCGGTTCTCTTGGCTAAGGATGCAACCCTGCCTTCCCAAGAGGGAAGGGCAGCCAGCTTCCAGGCACCTTCAGGTGGGATCCACTTGTGCCCTTCTGCCTCTTCCCCTATTCTGGAGGGAATTTCAAAGATAGTAACTGTGATGTTTGAAAGGAGTTTTCCCTGAAGTTAAAGGTAAATGGAGAAGCTTAGCATATTAATTTGTGGAATCTACTTTCAAGGAACAGCACCTTCAAGAATTCAGGGTAGAAACTGGTTCAGAATCAAGCTGTTTCTTTACAGGCTTATCCCTGTGTCATTCAAATCCAGTCTTTAAAAGGATCTGTGAGAGCCTAAAGGTCTTATCTGCACTGCTTTCTGATGAGGCCTCCCTCCCTTAACCCCACCCTCCTAAGTGAGAAAACTTTATTGAAAGCCCTCTGGCTGTGAAGATATATATATTGTCTATAGTCAAATGGACGGTCCTTAGAAACTGCTGAAACCACACCTTATAAGGCAGAGAAAGTCCACAGACTGTCAAAGGAGGGAGACAGTCCACTGCCTATGGTCCCCTCACCCAGGTGTGGCGGAGCCATGCACAAGCAGCCTCTCTCAGTTGGGATGGGAGGAGATAAAAGGGCAGGAGAAATGTTCCTGGGGATGAAAGACAAGAATCTTAAGAAAAAAGAGGGAGGAAGCAGGGAACATGCCTCTTCTTGGGGTTTAGGGAGGACAAGGGCCATGCAGAATCTAGATTCAACATGGGAGAGCACCAGATTTCATGGAACAGTAAAGCGGGATGAAAGGGAGCTGTTCAAATCAAGGGGTAACAGAGAGCTTTCCCTCCAATGTAGTATCAGGTTCATGTCGTAGCAGATGAGAAAACAAAATGTGTTCCTTCAATATTCGCTACTCAGTAAACAGTCTCTGTGTGCACGTCCATCTTGCTATATCTGTTCCCTGAACAAACCAGGATGTAGAGGGCTGACACAGCTAAAGCTCCCTGTCCTGGTCATTCATGATGATCAAAAGCCTCAACCCTGGAGTCAGACTCACTGGGTTCTCCATCCTCTCTACCTTCCTGCTGTGGGGCTGGGGTAGCTAATGTGCTAGGTCTGCACCTGTTTCTCTACATGTAGAAAGTACCTAAACTATCTACTTGTTGTATAATATATACTAAGATGCACCTGGGGGTTCAGCACCTTCAGGTGGGATCCACTTGTGCCCTTCTGCCTCTTCCCTATTCTGGAGGAATTTCAAAGATAGTAACTGTGATGTTTGAAAGGAGTTTTCCCTGAAGTTAAAGGTAAATGGAGAAGCTTAGCATATTAATTTGTGGAATCTACTTTCAAGGAACAGCACCTTCAAGAATTCAGGGTAGAAACTGGTTCAGAATCAAGCTGTTTCTTTACAGGCTTATCCCTGTGTCATTCAAATCCAGTCTTTAAAAGGATCTGTGAGAGCCTAAAGGTCTTATCTGCACTGCTTTCTGATGAGGCCTCCCTCCCTTAACCCCACCCTCCTAAGTGAGAAAACTTTATTGAAAGCCCTCTGGCTGTGAAGATATATATATTGTCTATAGTCAAATGGACGGTCCTTAGAAACTGCTGAAACCACACCTTATAAGGCAGAGAAAGTCCACAGACTGTCAAAGGAGGGAGACAGTCCACTGCCTATGGTCCCCTCACCCAGGTGTGGCGGAGCCATGCACAAGCAGCCTCTCTCAGTTGGGATGGGAGGAGATAAAAGGGCAGGAGAAATGTTCCTGGGGATGAAAGACAAGAATCTTAAGAAAAAAGAGGGAGGAAGCAGGGAACATGCCTCTTCTTGGGGTTTAGGGAGGACAAGGGCCATGCAGAATCTAGATTCAACATGGGAGAGCACCAGATTTCATGGAACAGTAAAGCGGGATGAAAGGGAGCTGTTCAAATCAAGGGGTAACAGAGAGCTTTCCCTCCAATGTAGTATCAGGTTCATGTCGTAGCAGATGAGAAAACAAAATGTGTTCCTTCAATATTCGCTACTCAGTAAACAGTCTCTGTGTGCACGTCCATCTTGCTATATCTGTTCCCTGAACAAACCAGGATGTAGAGGGCTGACACAGCTAAAGCTCCCTGTCCTGGTCATTCATGATGATCAAAAGCCTCAACCCTGGAGTCAGACTCACTGGGTTCTCCATCCTCTCTCTACCTTCCTGCTGTGGGGCTGGGGGTAGCTAATGTGCTAGGTCTGCACCTGTTTCTCTACATGTAGAAAGTACCTAAACTATCTACTTGTTGTATAATATATACTAACTGCCTGGCATAGTTTCCACGCACAAAAAAGGTGCTCACAACATCTCACCTGTAATTATTATTATGACTTTATGTAAAGAGTCCTCACAAAATGGAAACTCCCATCCTTTACTTCTGCAGACATCTACACACTGGGACAGCTACCAGGGATTAGCAAAAAAAAACACACACCAGAACCCTGGATGTCGCTTGGTCAGAAACTGACACTCTGGAAGGAAAACATCTGCTTCATTTTTGTCTCACATCTACCGTGATGAAGATGGAAAAATGAATGGGAAGTATCAGATTACAGTATTGAAAGGTGAATGGGAAGTATTAGATTACATTTTTGGATTGCAAGAAACAATAAAAATTTAAGAGGGGCTTCCCTCGTGGTCCAGTGGGTAAGGACACCGCCTTGCAGTGCAAGGGGCGCCGCTTCGATCCCTGGCCTGGGAAGATCCCACGTGCCGCGGAGCGGCTGGACCGATGTGTCCAATTACCGAGCCGGAGCTCTGGAGCGCATGCACCCAGAGCCAGTGCTCTGCGACAACAGAGGCCACCGCGATGGGAGGCCCACATGGGCCGAAGAACAAAGATGGATGAAAATGGACAAATGAAAGACCAATAGAGGTAGTCCGCCTGCTCCCCCGCTCCCCAGCCCACATCCCCCCAAAATAAATAAATAAATAAATCTTTAAAAAAAAAAAAATTAAGAGGATGGTTTCTTTATCAACCATGTACATGGATATATGAGCATTTACATCATATCTCCTCTAGATCATCATCAAAAAAAGAAGAAAGAGAAAGGAAAGCAGATTCTACATAAAACTTTCAAAAGCCTTTAGCGACAACCTAATGCTGAGAAATGGAATTTGTGTGTTATTAGTTTTCCACAAGAAAATGATTGTGCGGTACAAATTAAATTGCTCTTTTGCAAGGAATCTACTTAGGGACTGCACTGACAGGAGCAAAAATACAAAAGCCATTCTCCTTAGGAAAGAAAGAAGGGAACTTTTATTCAATAAGTATTCAAGGATGTAGCTTTCCAATCTGCAATAGGGGGAGAAAAATAGCTCTCATTTGGTTTGGAAATATCCCTAACAATAACAAATTATTTTCAATCAGAGCTCCAATTCTCTATGTCTAAGTGAAGCACAAGGAAAAGATACCATGAACATCTACTTAGTTTTTATCAGAATACACACTTGATCTCAAAACCTGGCTCTCTGAGCTTGTGTGGTCTCCAGAATAAGCCAGGAGAGATGCTTCATTACATTTCTTCTGAATTTGCTTTTGTCACACACACACACACAAAATGAAAACCAGCTGGTCCCAGACTAGCCTTTCTTCCTGGGTGCCTAACGTCTGAACCTCAAGG
Organism: Tragulus kanchil; assembly: GCA_022376925.1. Taxonomy (NCBI): domain Eukaryota; kingdom Metazoa; phylum Chordata; class Mammalia; order Artiodactyla; family Tragulidae; genus Tragulus; species Tragulus kanchil. Next base: position 195,208,392 of record JAIOJX010000030.1, on the reverse strand, counting down.
CAGAGTTATGCAGTGTCTCGAGGGCACAATTTATAGAGTGGCAGCAAAATGTAGACACATCTTTACAACAGTATTTAACAAACAACTGAAAGAAAAGGGCCAAGAATTTCCTCCACTGATTATGTTCACAGCAACTGCAAAAATGATTATAAACCAGATCAATTAAATGTTGTGGAAAAGTGACTGCTTAGGAGGTAATAGAATGCAGTAGTTACCAGAGTGGCATATAGGGTCAGACTAGCTGGCTGTAAAACCCACCTCTGGTTCTCCCTGGGTGTGAATCATTGGGTAGGAGACACCCCCTTGCTACATCTCCACTTTCTTACCTATAGAGTGGGAAGGAAGAGTTCCTGTCCCGTAGGATTGTTATAAAGACTAAGACAGTAAATACTGGGCACGGCCCTTATATGAAGGCCTGGCACAGAGAAAAGTACTTGGTAAGTGTTACTGACTCCTGTCACATCAATCACTTCTAACACTTAGGCATGGATTTCCTACAAAAGCTTGCTCTGCATATGTCTTACCATAAATATGTATGAGCACATATCAAGTACACAGCATTGTTGGGTGTAATTAAGAAGTAACAGGGGCTTCCCTGGTGGTCTAGTGGTTAAACAGTCTGCCTTGCAGTGCAAGGGGAACCGGTTCGATCCCTGGGCCAGGAAAATCCCACGTGCCACAGAGCAGCTTTTGATGTGTCCAACTACTGAACTGGAGCTCTGGAGCACATGTGCCCGGAGCCAGTGCTTTGCAACAACAGAGGCCACCGTGATGGGAGGCCCACACAGTCCAAAGAATAAAGATCGATGGAAAATAAATAATGACTTAAGCGGCAAAAAAAAATAATAATAATAATAAAGGCATAGATTAAAAAAAAAAAGGAATAGTACATGTATAGGGTTGGGAAAAAAATTAATAGTTTGTAATAGAAATGCACTTTGGATAAAATTATATTAAATTTTTATCAGAATACACACTTGATCTCAAAACCTGGCTCTCTGAGCTTGTGTGGTCTCCAGAATAAGCCAGGAGATGCTTCATTACATTTCTTCTGAATTTGCTTTTGTCACACACACACACACAAAATGAAAACCAGCTGGTCCCAGACTAGCCTTTCTTCCTGGGTGCCTAACGTCTGAACCTCAAGGCAGAGTTATGCAGTGTCTCGAGGGCACAATTTATAGAGTGGCAGCAAAATGTAGACACATCTTTACAACAGTATTTAACAAACAACTGAAAGAAAAGGGCCAAGAATTTCCTCCACTGATTATGTTCACAGCAACTGCAAAAATGATTATAAACCAGATCAATTAAATGTTGTGGAAAAGTGACTGCTTAGGAGGTAATAGAATGCAGTAGTTACCAGAGTGGCATATAGGGTCAGACTAGCTGGCTGTAAAACCCACCTCTGGTTCTCCCTGGGTGTGAATCATTGGGTAGGAGACACCCCCTTGCTACATCTCCACTTTCTTACCTATAGAGTGGGAAGGAAGAGTTCCTGTCCCGTAGGATTGTTATAAAGACTAAGACAGTAAATACTGGGCACGGCCCTTATATGAAGGCCTGGCACAGAGAAAAGTACTTGGTAAGTGTTACTGACTCCTGTCACATCAATCACTTCTAACACTTAGGCATGGATTTCCTACAAAAGCTTGCTCTGCATATGTCTTACCATAAATATGTATGAGCACATATCAAGTACACAGCATTGTTGGGTGTAATTAAGAAGTAACAGGGGCTTCCCTGGTGGTCTAGTGGTTAAACAGTCTGCCTTGCAGTGCAAGGGGAACCGGTTCGATCCCTGGGCCAGGAAAATCCCACGTGCCACAGAGCAGCTTTTGATGTGTCCAACTACTGAACTGGAGTTCTGGAGAGCATGCGCCCAGAGCCGGTGCTCTGCAACGAGAAAGGCCACTGTGATGGGAGGCCCACACAGTCCAAAGAATAAAGATCGATGGAAAATAAATAATGACTTAAGCGGCAAAAAAAAATAATAATAATAATAAAGGCATAGATTAAAAAAAAAAAGGAATAGTACATGTATAGGGTTGGGAAAAAAATTAATAGTTTGTAATAGAAATGCACTTTGGATAAAATTATATTAAATTTTTAATGTGACATATTGATAATACAAGCCAAGCCATGTCATGGAGTACAACACAATAAAAACAAAAAAATTAACAGGATAAAAAGGGAAATTATCAATAATAGTAATACTAATAAGTGGCATGTACTGAGATTCTAAAATGGAAGGAAATTTTAGCCTTAAATGCATTTATTAGAGAACAAGACATACAGAAAATTAATGATGTATGCTTTCTACTTATGAAGCTATAAAATAAAAACGAAATGAATTTTTAAAAGAAACGAAAGAAAATTCAACAAATAGTTTTGGGACAACTGGATATCCATATACAAAGGAAACAAGTTGGAAATCTACCTCATATCACACATAAAAAAGTAATTCAGGGGGCTTCCCTGGTGGTCCAATGGGTAAGGACACCTCCTTGCAGTGCAAGGGGCACTGGTTTGATCCCTGGCCTGGGAAGATCCCATGTGCTGCGGAGCGACTGGACCAATGTGTCCAATTACCGAGCCAGAGCTCTGGAGTGCATGTGCCCAGAGCCGGTGCTCTGCAGCGACAGAGGCCACCATGATGGGAGGCCCGCACGGGCCAAAGAACAAAGATGGATGAAAAATAGATAAATGAAAGACCAATAGAAGTGGCCCACCCGCCCCCCTCTCCCCAACCGCCCCCCCCAAAAAAACTTAAAAAAAAAAAGTAATTCAGAATGAATCATAGGCCTAAGCGTAAAACCTAAAACTACACAGCTCTTATAAGAAAACAGAAGAGCAAATTTGGGTTAGATAATGAGGACAAAAGCACAAGTCACAAAGGAAAAAATAGATATGTTACACTACATCAAAATCTAAGTTCTGTGCTGAGAACAATATTACCAATAATGTGAAATAACAATTCATGCAGGATCTATGTATATGCATAACAGCTTCACTTTGCTGTATATCTGAAACTAACACAATACTGCAAATCAACTATATTCCCCCCATAATTTTTAAGTGACAATCCACAAAATGAAAAACAGTGTCTATAACTCATACACTTGGTGAGGGGCTTGCATCTAGACTACACAAAGGATCCCTCCAACTTAACAATAAAGACAAATAACTCAATTAAAAAATGGGAATGTACTTATATATTTCTCCAAAGACAATACACAGGCGGTCAATGAGCATATTAAAAGTTCAAGATCATTAGTCATTAGGGAAATGTCAATCAAAACCAAGATGAGATACCACTTCATACTCACTAGGATGGCTACCCCCAAAGACTCAGCAACTCTACTCCTAGATGAGTCAAGAAAAATTAAAACCACTTCTACACAAAAACTTGTACACAAATATTGCTAGCAACATTATTCATAATAGCCCGAAGAGGAAACAAACCAAATATCCATCAACTAACAAATGAATTAACAAATATGGTGCATCCATACAATAAAATATTACTAATAAAAAGGAATTAGGTACTGATACATGTTGCAACTTGGATGAACTTGAAAACATTATGCTACGTTAAAGAAACTAGACACAAAATACTGCATCTTGTATGATTTCACTGATACGAAATGTCCAGAACAGGCAAATTTATAGACAGAGAAAAGTCCAGTATTATAGTTACCTAAAGCTTTGGGATTTGGGAGGAAATGGGGCATAACTGGTTAAATAGTCAAGGATTCCTTTTCGGGAGCGTGCTGCAGCGACAGAGGCCACCATGATGGGAGGCCCTTGCAGACTAAAGAACAAAGATGGATGAAAAATAGATAAATGAAAGACCAATAGAAGTGGCCCACCCGCCCCTCTCCCCAACCGCCCCCCCCAAAAAAACTTAAAAAAAAAAAAAAAGTAATTCAGAATGAATCATAGGCCTAAGCGTAAAACCTAAAACTACACAGCTCTTATAAGAAAACAGAAGAGCAAATTTGGGTTAGATAATGAGGACAAAAGCACAAGTCACAAAGGAAAAAATAGATATGTTACACTACATCAAAATCTAAGTTCTGTGCTGAGAACAATATTACCAATAATGTGAAATAACAATTCATGCAGGATCTATGTATATGCATAACAGCTTCACTTTGCTGTATATCTGAAACTAACACAATACTGCAAATCAACTATATTCCCCCCATAATTTTTAAGTGACAATCCACAAAATGAAAAACAGTGTCTATAACTCATACACTTGGTGAGGGGCTTGCATCTAGACTACACAAAGGATCCCTCCAACTTAACAATAAAGACAAATAACTCAATTAAAAAATGGGAATGTACTTATATATTTCTCCAAAGACAATACACAGGCGGTCAATGAGCATATTAAAAGTTCAAGATCATTAGTCATTAGGGAAATGTCAATCAAAACCAAGATGAGATACCACTTCATACTCACTAGGATGGCTACCCCCAAAGACTCAGCAACTCTACTCCTAGATGAGTCAAGAAAAATTAAAACCACTTCTACACAAAAACTTGTACACAAATATTGCTAGCAACATTATTCATAATAGCCCGAAGAGGAAACAAACCAAATATCCATCAACTAACAAATGAATTAACAAATATGGTGCATCCATACAATAAAATATTACTAATAAAAAGGAATTAGGTACTGATACATGTTGCAACTTGGATGAACTTGAAAACATTATGCTACGTTAAAGAAACTAGACACAAAATACTGCATCTTGTATGATTTCACTGATACGAAATGTCCAGAACAGGCAAATTTATAGACAGAGAAAAGTCCAGTATTATAGTTACCTAAAGCTTTGGGATTTGGGAGGAAATGGGGCATAACTGGTTAAATAGTCAAGGATTCCTTTTCGGGGAGATATAAACACTCTAAAATTAGATTGTGGTGACACCTGCAGAACCTTGTGAATATACTAAAAAAAACAGTGAATTTTTGAAAAGTGGGTGAACTGTATAGTATATGAATTACATTTCCATAAAGTTGTTCTAAAAATGTAGAAAGAGGGAATAATAAAATTAAGGTGGAAATATAGATAGGTAACTGGAGGCAATAAAGAAGAATAATCAAGAGAAAAAGCTGTTTTATGACAGGATTAATAAAACTGAAAAGCCTTTGGCAAATATGACCATAGGTGGGGGTAGAGATGGGAGGAGAAATCACACATGCTACAAATAAAAAAAAAAATCAACTTGAGAGCAAAAGAGGTAGCATTAAAAATATTTAAAGGAGATTTATTTTCACGTAGAAGAGAATACCATTTACAGCTTAAACCAGACAATTTCAAAATTTAGTAAGAACAGATCATTATCCAGGGCAATAAATTAACAGAACTACCTCAAGAAGCAGTAGGAATCCTGGGTAGAGCAATGGCTGTAACTAAAATTAAACGAAGTTAAAGAAGTATCTCCTCACTCCCTTTTCCTTGCCATTTACAAGAGAAAGAAACATGTCCCAGGCCAGGATATTTTATGGGCAGATTTTATAAAGACTGTCAAAGAAGGGTGTAGTACTCTTTCATGTTAACCAAAACACAGACTCTCACTCCACAATATATTATCCATATTCTGTGGATTCATATATATATATATATATATATATATATATATATATATATTATTAGAAAAATATCCCAGAGGAATAATTTTAAATGGCAATCTGCAGTTGCATTTGGGGAAAATAAAAGAAAACAGTATGAGGGTGGGATGGTCAAAGAATATGCTGAAATTTATCATGATGTTTATTTTTAATGAAAAATTGAATGCATTGCTTACATAATAGAAAATTGAATTTGTATGATTTCACTGATACGAAATGTCCAGAACAGGCAAATTTATAGACAGAGAAAAGTCCAGTATTATAGTTACCTAAAGCTTTGGGATTTGGGAGGAAATGGGGCATAACTGGTTAAATAGTCAAGGATTCCTTTTCGGGGAGATATAAACACTCTAAAATTAGATTGTGGTGACACCTGCAGAACCTTGTGAATATACTAAAAAAAACAGTGAATTTTTGAAAAGTGGGTGAACTGTATAGTATATGAATTACATTTCCATAAAGTTGTTCTAAAAATGTAGAAAGAGGGAATAATAAAATTAAGGTGGAAATATAGATAGGTAACTGGAGGCAATAAAGAAGAATAATCAAGAGAAAAAGCTGTTTTATGACAGGATTAATAAAACTGAAAAGCCTTTGGCAAATATGACCATAGGTGGGGGTAGAGATGGGAGGAGAAATCACACATGCTACAAAAAAAAAAAAAAAAAAATCAACTTGAGAGCAAAAGAGGTAGCATTAAAAATATTTAAAGGAGATTTATTTTCACGTAGAAGAGAATACCATTTACAGCTTAAACCAGACAATTTCAAAATTTAGTAAGAACAGATCATTATCCAGGGCAATAAATTAACAGAACTACCTCAAGAAGCAGTAGGAATCCTGGGTAGAGCAATGGCTGTAACTAAAATTAAACGAAGTTAAAGAAGTATCTCCTCACTCCCTTTTCCTTGCCATTTACAAGAGAAAGAAACATGTCCCAGGCCAGGATATTTTATGGGCAGATTTTATAAAGACTGTCAAAGAAGGGTGTAGTACTCTTTCATGTTAACCAAAACACAGACTCTCACTCCACAATATATTATCCATATTCTGTGGATTCATATATATATATATATATATATATATATATATATATATATTATTAGAAAAATATCCCAGAGGAATAATTTTAAATGGCAATCTGCAGTTGCATTTGGGGAAAATAAAAGAAAACAGTATGAGGGTGGGATGGTCAAAGAATATGCTGAAATTTATCATGATGTTTATTTTTAATGAAAAAATTGAATGCATTGCTTACATAATAGAAAATTGAATTTGGAAAAAAAAATGAGATATTTATTGGACAGTGGGACTAAATTTTCTCTCATTGACTGAACCATGGAAGGTAGGTAAGAGGGAACTATTATTGCCACCTAATGGCAATTTATTCTAATTACAGGCAAAATCCCTAAGGAACTAAAGTCTCTGAATGCTGGACTTGCAAGCCTGAATATAAAGTAAAAGCAGTAGCATCCAGGCCCATTACTTCATAGCAAATAGCAGGGGAAAAAATGGAAACAGTGACAGACTTTATTTTCTTAGGTTCCAAAATCAGTGCAGACAGTAACTGCAGCCATGAAATTTAAAAGACACTTGCTCCTTGGCAGAAGAGATATGACAAGCTTAGACAGTATATTAAAAAGCACAGACATCACTTTTCTGACAAAGGTTCATATAGTTAAATCTATGTTTTTTCCAGGAGTCATGTGGATGTGAGAGCTGAACCATAAAGAAGGCTGAGTGCTGAAGAAGTGATGCTTTCAAACTGTGGTGCTGGAGAAGACTCTTGAGAGTCCCTTGGACAGCAAGGAGATCAAACCAGTCAACCCTCAATGAAATCAACCCTGAATATTCACTGGAAGGGCTGATGCTGAATCTGAAGCTCCAATACTTTATCCACTTGCTGCGAAGAGCTGACTCACTGGAAAAGACCCTGATGCTGGGAAAGAAGGCAGGAAGAGAAGAGGCTGACAGAGGATGAGATGGAGGGATGGTATGATCAATTCAATGGACATGAGTTAAAGAAGTATCTCCTCACTCCCTTTTCCTTGCCATTTACAAGAGAAAGAAACATGTCCCAGGCCAGGATATTTTATGGGCAGATTTTATAAAGACTGTCAAAGAAGGGTGTAGTACTCTTTCATGTTAACCAAAACACAGACTCTCACTCCACAATATATTATCCATATTCTGTGGATTCATATATATATATATATATATATATATATATATATATATATATTATTAGAAAAATATCCCAGAGGAATAATTTTAAATGGCAATCTGCAGTTGCATTTGGGGAAAATAAAAGAAAACAGTATGAGGGTGGGATGGTCAAAGAATATGCTGAAATTTATCATGATGTTTATTTTTAATGAAAAAATTGAATGCATTGCTTACATAATAGAAAATTGAATTTGGAAAAAAATGAGATATTTATTGGACAGTGGGACTAAATTTTCTCTCATTGACTGAACCATGGAAGGTAGGTAAGAGGGAACTATTATTGCCACCTAATGGCAATTTATTCTAATTACAGGCAAAATCCCTAAGGAACTAAAGTCTCTGAATGCTGGACTTGCAAGCCTGAATATAAAGTAAAAGCAGTAGCATCCAGGCCCATTACTTCATAGCAAATAGCAGGGGAAAAAATGGAAACAGTGACAGACTTTATTTTCTTAGGTTCCAAAATCAGTGCAGACAGTAACTGCAGCCATGAAATTTAAAAGACACTTGCTCCTTGGCAGAAGAGATATGACAAGCTTAGACAGTATATTAAAAAGCACAGACATCACTTTTCTGACAAAGGTTCATATAGTTAAATCTATGTTTTTTCCAGGAGTCATGTGGATGTGAGAGCTGAACCATAAAGAAGGCTGAGTGCTGAAGAAGTGATGCTTTCAAACTGTGGTGCTGGAGAAGACTCTTGAGAGTCCCTTGGACAGCAAGGAGATCAAACCAGTCAACCCTCAATGAAATCAACCCTGAATATTCACTGGAAGGGCTGATGCTGAATCTGAAGCTCCAATACTTTATCCACTTGCTGCGAAGAGCTGACTCACTGGAAAAGACCCTGATGCTGGGAAAGAAGGCAGGAAGAGAAGAGGCTGACAGAGGATGAGATGGAGGGATGGTATGATCAATTCAATGGACATGAGTTTGAGCAAACTCTGGGAGATAGGAAAGGACAGGAAAGCCAGGAGCGCTACAGTCCTTGGGGGTCACAAAGAGTTGGACATGACTGAGCGACTGAATAAAAAAGGGAAGCAAACGCCAAAAGGAAAATCAACAGAATTCCTATGGCTATAAATTTCAACAAGAAATGGAGATAGGACATAGTATGTTTACTTTGATGTGTCACAATTCTAGCACTACTTCTCTTCAAGGTTTGAAAGATGACCATCTTCTTAGACAACACTCAAATGAGCTTTTTTATCGGTTTTCCAAGAAAATACAGAAAAAGCAAGCTTCCAGCTATTAAACAGGAAAATGGCTCATGCAGTGGCAATATACAACACAGTTAATAGGAGAAGAAGGATCCTGCAATGGTGCTATCAAAGATCAAAGTTTCAGGAACCTCAGACTTCAATTGCACCAGGGATGTTGTCAAAACTGACTCTTTATATTTGTATGACTGAATCTCTCTACAAATGACCTGTTTTACAAGACCACATCTCTCCTTTCTTTAAACTGCAAAACTTAACATTGAACCTATAAATGTGTCTTTTGACTCCTGCTGCCTTCAGGACACAAATTAGGACGCTCAATAGTATATTCACCACATGCATGTTTGAACTTTCACGACATTCTTATACCAGCCAAATGAGCTTCTGAATAAATCTGTCACAGTGAATAAGTAAAGAGGGCATGAAATACAGACTCGATACTTGCCAGGGAGTGTGATGCAAAAGGCAACTGCGCTTCTTTGGGGCCATGCACCACTGTAGGGAGTGCTTATCTTCTTGCAGATAGGTAATGACTCAGGGTTGGAGAGCCCTAGAGCTGGCAATAAAAGAAAAACTAGCCCTTGGAGGCCAACTAGTTCTTTTCAGGGTGCCTAGCCTACCTTTAGAGTATGCTGAAGGGCTTTCAGCAGATCAGAGTTAATGAGGAAGAGAGAATGAATTAAGTCAACACTAGGCACCATTTGGAAAGGCCGATCAGTAGAACTTATGTTAGTAAATTATAAATTGCCCAATGTGGCCTCGATGGTGGGTGAGTTATACAGCAGACTTATCTCAACTGCAATTGCTCTAATTAACATCAAATATTGTAGTGAAAGAATTACAGAGACACAATTCTGGAAGAAAGCCTTTTATAAAAAAAAAAAAAAAAAAGAAAGCCCATTTTTATGCACAACCCAGAGATGACATCTATCTGCTCTTGTGCAGCGGGGTGGTTACATCGAATGACCCTTTTGTCCTCCTCTGCATCTCTCCACTCTGCTCACTCAACAGTTGTCATGGAAATAGAGTCTGCATAACTACTCAGCGAACACATGGATGTATTTCTGCAATGTGAGCGCCTATTTCCTGCCAGGGTCTCTCTCGGCGCTTCTTAGGCTTATGTCACTTAAGTTTCACCACAATTCTGTTGGGATGATACTACTATACTGATTTTATAAATTAGGAAACCTCAGGGAAGCAATTTATCTGACATCACAGGGCCAGAGAGTGGAGGGGTAGTGAGTCAAATCCAGTTTTACCCACAACTAAAGCTTGTGTCTACTTGACAGTCACAACCTTGTGCCTCTCTCTCAGCATCTGGAAAACCAAAGGAGACTGCTTTTCCAGGAAGTTTCTATGAAACCAGGTTCTAGTCAATGCTGATACGGGTGTTCAATGCGTGTTTCAATAGTTTCCTATACCATTAGGATATTCTGATATATTTTAGGAATATATAATCTATCACATTAATATGGTTTGGGATACGCAGGTTATCTTCAGCACACACGAATATGGAGTACAAATGGGCAACCTGTGCTGATTCTCCTGGAACAGAAGCTTCTTTGCTCTTTTCTGGGCTTTCTACCTCCTGCTACAGGTCACACTACCCCCTGAAACTGCTATTTCTTCTGCTCCTGAAACAGTTTTTCACTCAGGCTGGCAAGAAGTCTGCTAATGGAAGTGATCCCTTCAGTATCTTCAGCACCATCACCTCGATCCCCATGACGGCTACTAGCACTATCGCCATGCCCATGACCCATCCCAGCTTCCTCCAGATGTGAAGTGCTTACAGGAGATCAAGACTGTGCCCAGCCACCTGACACCACTTGAAGGGAAGCGCTGTTATTCCTATTTTGCAAATGAGGAAGCAAAGTCTCAAGAAGCTGGCTGACAAGAAAGAAAGAGAGAGTAAAAGACATACTTCCCACGACTATCCAGGGCAGACAGATTTCTTTAATTAGGCCCTACATCTGCATTTTATCTTATTCTTTCCTTTTCAGAAACTCTCTTTGGGTTCTCATTTGACCCAGTTGCAAGCACAGAATTCTTAGGAGAACAGACACGACTTCTAATGCTCCTTTGTAACAGATTAGTCACTTTGGCCTATAGTGTATTATACACATGGGCACTGTCTTCTCTTTTGTAATACAAGTATATAAAAAAGAAGAGAATATTGGGAAAGGAAAGGAAAGGTGTTTGAATATCTTAATGGGTTTTTCACCTGATAACAGAACAGATTTTTCCCCCCAGTTTAGATATGAGTCACCCATGCCTTTTCTGTGCTTGGAACCAAGGCTAGAAATTAAAATACAATTCTTCAGGTCATTCTCACCACTACCTAAAACAGGTATTACTGGCCCCATCCTAGGGATGAGACTCAAAACGATGAGGCCACCTATCTAAGCATAGCTAATAAGTAGCAGAGTCAGGATTTAAAACCTAGCTCTTTTTCAGCAAGAAAAAGACAAACTACCTAGTTAAAAAGAAAAATGGGGGAAAAATTTTGATGGTTTTTCATAAAAGAAGTTCTCCAAATAAATAATAAACAGTTGAAAATGTGCTTAATATCATTTTACATCAAAAGAGTAAAAATTCCAGTCACACTGAGATACCATTGTACATCTACCAGGAGGATGAAAAATCAGAAATCTTGACCATAGCAAACGGTGAGGATAAGAAGCAACTGGAACTCTCATGCAGGTACTAGGGCAGATTGGTATGATCACTTTGGAAATTGTTCGACAATCTCTGTTGCAGCTGGACTCCTTATGTCTGCACATACACATACGCCAACAATTCTAGGTGGGAACTGAGTACATATGCACACTTACAGAAGAATGTTCCCAGCGGTAGTTAAAAACCTAGAGATAGTTTAAGGCAATAGAAGAATGGATGAAGATGGTGGTATAGTCATTCAATGCGAGACTTATCACAAAAACAAAAAACTACTGCTACTGTTACATGCAAACAATAGGATAAAAAAGAAGTCAGAACAAAATAATACACATCGTATGATTCTGTCTATATGAAATTCAAGAACAGGCAAGATGATCTAGTGTAAGTTGGAACGACTGGAGGAGACTTGAGGGAACCTGCTGGGATGCTTAGTGTTCTACCTACTGATCTGGATATGGTTATGTAGGTGTGGGGGATGGCATTGCCGGTGTGTGAGTGTGCATAATAATTCAGCAAGCTAAGCACCTAAGATTTATGTACTTCATTACAGATGTTTTATTTGTTTTCTACCATAATTTTTTTAAGGCTCTGTTAGAACTCAGATATGCCTAGCTCTATTAATGACCACTCTACTGACAGAGTCTGGACCAAGGGGAAGAAATGGACAGTTTGTGGTGGAAGGAAAGGAAAGAAAGTGGGGGTAGGGAATAGAGGGTAGGAAGGACAATGGGAGGAAGAAAAGAAGAGAAGAAACGAGAAAGAAGGCCAATGTGCCAGGCCAGGCCTCTAAAGCATACAACAGAAATTCCAAACAAAACAGCAAGTAGTATATCAACAAGTTATTTTTTTTCCATCTGTTCCATGTTCCCTAAAGATACGATTTTTTAGTTGTATCTAACAGTTCGCTTCTCAGTTTATAAATCATCCTCATCCATAGCGAGAAGGTACAAAATTCTCCTAAAGGATTCCAGACGGTGGTGGATTTGAGTCTGATTCTAGTGTAATGAAGGAGGCTGAACGCCTACCTTCCAGCAGGTGGCCTATGGGAGGACTACATTAAGCAGTGAACTTGAAATTCAACAGAACCTGTATTAGTGACAAACTTTTATCATTAGGGCAAAAACATGTAGATCCTAAGAATTCTTCACAGTCATGCACCAAACCATCAGAACTCAGGCCAAATTTCAGTGCATCTCATGGTTTTATAAGATGTCGCACTTTCAAGTCATATAATTCATTGAGGGAATATTTTATGTACAATTTAGGCAACACTTTTTTTTTTCAAAATTGCACTGAAATAGATATGGGTTCCCCCTATCAAAATCAGTAATTAAGTGATGCTGAAACTGCACAAAACCATTTAGAGGTGGAAATAATGAAAGTGCATCCCTTGAATCATCTGAAAACTAAGAATACAGAAGTTGGGGCTTCCCTGGTGGTCCAGAGGGTAAGGATACTGCCTTGCAGTGCAAGAGGCGCCAGTTCGATCCCTGGCCTGGGAAGATCCCACGTGCCACAGAGCGGCTGGACCAAAGTGTCCAATTACCTAGCTGGAGCTCTGGAGCACATGCGCCCAGAGCTGGTGCTCTGTGACAACAGAGGCCACTGCGATGGGAGGCCCACACGGGCCAAAAAACAAAGACGGATGAAAATAGATAAATGAAAGACCAACAGAAGTGGCCCACTCGCCCCTCCCCTCCCAAAAAAAGAATACAGAAGTTGTAATTTCTGACAATCCTGTAAGATCTGTTTGAAGTGATCTTACAAGATGGGAAAGGACAACAATGTCAAGCTCACTAATGTACAGCAACTACAATTAGAAAGAGAAAGGAATAAATCTGTCAAGCTTTTTGACCCTAAAAAGGACTTCATTGATAATATAACCCAATTTTGTCTCACTTTCAAAGCAAAGCACTTAAGAGCGTAGTATATCCTTACTTCTAATACGGAGGTCAGGAGAGAAGTCCCAGTAAGAAACATGGCAACCTCAGAAGAAAGGGTGCAAGGAATAAAGAGTTTTCCTTTTGATGACAGAATTGTGAGAAATAAATCGAGACGGCTAAGCCCTGGTATGACTGGGGTTCAGTACATAGACAAGACTGTCTTGTTTGCCTAGACAGTCCTTGGATAATTGTTATTTAGCCTATTTTGGCTTCTTCCAATAACAAGAAACTGCACCTTGATCTGAAAGAGCCAAGACTTGATCCAGGGTCATCTCATCGTATAGCATCTCATATCTATTGAGATTGCCAAGGAGGTGAAAGGGCAAAGAAGATCTTTAACCCAGGCCTCCTATTCATAAAATGCCTTGAGTTTAGACTTTTATTATCATCAAATAAAGTTAAGTCTACAGTTACGAAGATATACTAAAAGAAATGAAAAGTATTTGAATTTGCACTCTATTACTAAACTATACTGTCTTTAGTATACCTTGACTTAGTGTTTTATACATCTTGCAGTTAGTGACCAGCCCAATTATACTGCATTGTTATGTGTATGTTAAAAGTGTTAAATAGATGCAAACATTAAAACCATGTCCTATCTTTTACCATAGCACTGGTTTTTGTTGCTGTTGTTGTTGTTATTTTTAAGTATTTCAGAAGACACAAAAACAAAAGTAGTCTATTCTTGAAGTGTCCTAAGGCAAGAACACTATGCAAAGGACCCTATTATCTTGATACTGGGACTAGGATATTAAGATGTTTAATGAGTCAATTATTCCCCTAATAAACTCTTTTTTAAAGAAGAATTAAGCCTAGGTGTTAAAGAGTCATTTGTCCATGGTTACATGAGTAGATGTTTCCTGATTCTTCCTAAGAAAGAGATTCCACTGCTTTTCCTTTTGTCTCTCTTTTGGGATTTATCTCACTTCATGGTCACACTGATTCACCCATCTCAAGACTAAGCGTGGGTGCCTGTCCTTGTATGTCATGTAGTCCCGGGCTTATTCTACCATGGGATTTTACTTTATTCTCTTACTGCTGCCTCTTGTCTGTTGCAGTGGGTGCCCACTATATTGTAAACCCCCTGAAAACAGGAAAAGTAACCTAAATGTTCAATCTCTATCACTGTGACCTGCTGACAGTGGTATTCAATACATGCTTGCTGAAGAGACAGGTACATGGAATAGAAAGAAGAATGGTTGATGAATAGATGAAGCAAATGATGGAAGGGAGGATAAATGTAAGACATAACAGTTTCTACCCCTCAAAGATCTAATTCCAGTACTGTCTTAAACCTTTAATTAGCTGAGTTAAGGATATTCTCCAAAACTCAAGTACACCTTGATCTGAAAGAGCCAAGACTTGATCCAGGGTCATCTCATCGTATAGCATCTCATATCTATTGAGATTGCCAAGGAGGTGAAAGGGCAAAGAAGATCTTTAACCCAGGCCTCCTATTCATAAAATGCCTTGAGTTTAGACTTTTATTATCATCAAATAAAGTTAAGTCTACAGTTACGAAGATATACTAAAAGAAATGAAAAGTATTTGAATTTGCACTCTATTACTAAACTATACTGTCTTTAGTATACCTTGACTTAGTGTTTTATACATCTTGCAGTTAGTGACCAGCCCAATTATACTGCATTGTTATGTGTATGTTAAAAGTGTTAAATAGATGCAAACATTAAAACCATGTCCTATCTTTTACCATAGCACTGGTTTTTGTTGCTGTTGTTGTTGTTATTTTTAAGTATTTCAGAAGACACAAAAACAAAAGTAGTCTATTCTTGAAGTGTCCTAAGGCAAGAACACTATGCAAAGGACCCTATTATCTTGATACTGGGACTAGGATATTAAGATGTTTAATGAGTCAATTATTCCCCTAATAAACTCTTTTTTAAAGAAGAATTAAGCCTAGGTGTTAAAGAGTCATTTGTCCATGGTTACATGAGTAGATGTTTCCTGATTCTTCCTAAGAAAGAGATTCCACTGCTTTTCCTTTTGTCTCTCTTTTGGGATTTATCTCACTTCATGGTCACACTGATTCACCCATCTCAAGACTAAGCGTGGGTGCCTGTCCTTGTATGTCATGTAGTCCCGGGCTTATTCTACCATGGGATTTTACTTTATTCTCTTACTGCTGCCTCTTGTCTGTTGCAGTGGGTGCCCACTATATTGTAAACCCCCTGAAAACAGGAAAAGTAACCTAAATGTTCAATCTCTATCACTGTGACCTGCTGACAGTGGTATTCAATACATGCTTGCTGAAGAGACAGGTACATGGAATAGAAAGAAGAATGGTTGATGAATAGATGAAGCAAATGATGGAAGGGAGGATAAATGTAAGACATAACAGTTTCTACCCCTCAAAGATCTAATTCCAGTACTGTCTTAAACCTTTAATTAGCTGAGTTAAGGATATTCTCCAAAACTGAAGTACACTGAATTGTCGATTATTTTGCCTTTTTTTTTTTTAAATGTTCTCTAGAGTTATAAATAATAGGTAAGATGAGCCACTGGCTAAGAAGGAAGCTTCTAGAACAAGACAACACAGTTCTGCCTTCAACATGACATCCTCAACAAGCTAATCCATCTTTTTTGTTCTTCTGTTTCCCTGAATGTAGAGAGTAACAGCATATACACAAAGGACGACTGTGAAGATTAAATGAGTTATACTAATACAGATAAAACTTAGACCTGGCAAATGCTCAATGTATGTTCATAATTCTAATGATGATTATTACATTCTAGCATGTTGCAGTTTATGGGGCGCCAGAGTTGGACATGACTTCATGACCGAATAACAACAAGATACTCATATGCCTTTAGAATCCTATTAGCAGATATTTAGTATCCATTTAAAATAATTTTCCTTATTTACTTTCTAAATATATTCAGTCTGTGTATATGTATCTATACACACAGTCTGAACTAAGAAAATTCGGTGGTTACTAGTATCTCCATGATGGTTACATTAGTATCCATGTTGACTGCCTGAGTTCCAGTCCCATTCCACAATTTTTAGGACAAAGAATTAACCTTACTTAGTCTGTTCTCTCATCTGTAAGTGATAGTAACAATTACTTTATGCCCACACTATTTCCACAAAGGTTAAATGAGAAAGTGTAACGACAACACTTTGCATGTACATGGTATTCTGTAAGGAGTAGATGTTTGTTTTAATTTATATTCAATGTCTTTTAGGCCAGTCCCACGATACTTTAATAAATAAGATCTATCAAAGTACTAACAAAATCTCAATTCTAGGCTAAAAACATTAATCAAGTGGAAAAACAAAAACATAATCCTAACATACAATTACTCTTTGCAGAAACTGTATTGATTGCTTTTTTTAAAAAAAATTTTGTATGTGTTTGTTTTTAAAACACTTCATTTGGAAATGATTCCAAATTTACAGAAAGTTGCAAGAATAAGAATAGTACAAATTTTTAATCTTTTTAAAAGTTTTATAGCCATGTGAGAGTAAGCTGCATTCACCATGGCCCTTTATCCCTAAGTACATTACAGTGCATTTTCTCAAAAAAGAGATGTGTAGTTGGTTAATTTAAAATGCAATAGGCAAAATGTTTACTGGTTCCTAAGTCTACTTTGTTCATATTTTGATTGAAACTAACAAAAATGACATTTTTTTCTTATTGTTTAAAGTGTGGGTAGCTCATTTCATATGGACTACAGGCAAGCCTATCAGAGCGTATCTGGTGAAGTGTTCTTACTTGGATCTTGGCATTAGTGCTCATTATTCATTAAAGAAGCTAGAAATTTTACTTGTACACAGTTTTATTAAACACATTTGATATAAGATTTCTTTAAAAGTATATTGTATCTCATTGTCTTAAAGGATTTTCCTAAATCTAAAATTACTAAAATTTGATCAAATCTTTTCCTAAAATAAATGATAAATGGTAAGGATACTGTGAAACATCCCTGTCCCTACATACATCTCTGTGGAAATCTCTTTATCATTGCAACAAATCTTGATGAAAAATATCATCTAAACTTATAAAGCAATTAAATACATTGACATGGCTGCCAAATAGATATGTTCATATCCAGCACTCAGCCAAGGACTAATCCATATGTTATTAAAATTCTTTTTTATACTCAATACAATAATTTTAAAAATAGTCTTTAAGGTGATGGAATTCAGAGATATAAACCAAGAGCAGAGTCTCTTATGGGAACTAAGGACTGGATGTGAATCTGGGTTCCATCATCATTAAACTGCTCATCTTTATAAGTCACTTTTAAGCTCCTCACACCTCCACTGCTGTGCTCCTAATACAGGAATGGTAACATTATGCCTCTCAAAGTCTGCTGAAGGATAAGTGAAGAAACGTGTAGATCAATGAACACAGTCCCTGGTACATACAGTAAGCACGCAATGATAGGTGTTATTATGAAGCAATAAGGCTGGCCTAACATGTTTTCATAAGATGACTTATAGATTCCATCAACTCTAATTAAACTTAAATCTAAATTCCTAGGACTTTCCCTTGTTTTACACCTCTAAGAACCTTAAAATAAAGAACACCACCCAAACCACACTTATATGAGTCCATTAACAGACACATATAAATCAAATCCAGTGTAATGAGCTTTTAAGTTCATAGTTTTTGTTGTTCTTTTTTTTCCAATATGACTCCATCCACTCACCAAATACACAATGGCAATTAAGGCTAATGGCATACAATAAGAAATACAAAGAAAAAAAAACATTGAGGAACTAGCTGATGTTGGCACAATGCAGAAGATGTGCTATTTCAAGCATGCCTATTATTGGCTAAATGAGCCTATTATTAATCTTCACTATGTTCTCACCTAACATTGAGTGTTGGGTTATTACTCAACAAACATTGCAAAATCTTTTTTTTTTTTTAACTTAGCTTGTTCTCCCCAGTCCCCCCCAAAAGGATCATAAAAACATAAAAGAGCAAAATCATACACATAAGGCCCAAAGTCTAATGAGAACTTGAAAATAAAAAATGGAAAATGACTGAACTTCAGCAGTCATGTTAGACAGGGAAGGGAGAGAGGTCTAGAAGAAAGAAGTGTGATCTACACAGAGGGTCTATGGGACTTTCCTGGTGGCCTAGTGGTTAGGATTCTGGACTTTCACTGCCATGGCCCAGGTTCGGTCCCTGGTTGGGGAACTGAGATCCTACAAGCCACATGGTACAGCCAAAACAAAACAAAACAAAAAACAAAAATAAATAAATAGTTGGACCCATTAAATAGAGGTTCCATCATCATTAAAAATTTTGGTGATGGAATTCAGAGTCAAGAGCAGAGTCTCTTATGGGAACTAAGGACTGGATGTGAATCTGGGTTCCATCATCATTAAACTGCTCATCTTTATAAGTCACTTTTAAGCTCCTCACACCTCCACTGCTGTGCTCCTAATACAGGAATGGTAACATTATGCCTCTCAAAGTCTGCTGAAGGATAAGTGAAGAAACGTGTAGATCAATGAACACAGTCCCTGGTACATACAGTAAGCACGCAATGATAGGTGTTATTATGAAGCAATAAGGCTGGCCTAACATGTTTTCATAAGATGACTTATAGATTCCATCAACTCTAATTAAACTTAAATCTAAATTCCTAGGACTTTCCCTTGTTTTACACCTCTAAGAACCTTAAAATAAAGAACACCACCCAAACCACACTTATATGAGTCCATTAACAGACACATATAAATCAAATCCAGTGTAATGAGCTTTTAAGTTCATAGTTTTTGTTGTTCTTTTTTTTCCAATATGACTCCATCCACTCACCAAATACACAATGGCAATTAAGGCTAATGGCATACAATAAGAAATACAAAGAAAAAAAAACATTGAGGAACTAGCTGATGTTGGCACAATGCAGAAGATGTGCTATTTCAAGCATGCCTATTATTGGCTAAATGAGCCTATTATTAATCTTCACTATGTTCTCACCTAACATTGAGTGTTGGGTTATTACTCAACAAACATTGCAAAATCTTTTTTTTAACTTAGCTTGTTCTCCCAGTCCCCCAAAAGGATCATAAAAACATAAAAGAGCAAAATCATACACATAAGGCCCAAAGTCTAATGAGAACTTGAAAATAAAAAATGGAAAATGACTGAACTTCAGCAGTCATGTTAGACAGGGAAGGGAGAGAGGTCTAGAAGAAAGAAGTGTGATCTACACAGAGGGTCTATGGGACTTTCCTGGTGGCCTAGTGGTTAGGATTCTGGACTTTCACTGCCATGGCCCAGGTTCGGTCCCTGGTTGGGGAACTGAGATCCTACAAGCCACATGGTACAGCCAAAACAAAACGAAAAACATATAAATAAATAGTGGACCCTTAAATAGAGGACCTATGAATTACCAAGATCATTGTTGGGGGTTTACGTACCTCAGAAACATCAACATTGTTAATGAGGAAATGAGGTCTCAAAAAACCCAAGTCAATAGCCCCAGTAAGGTCTGATCTGCCCTAGTAAGATCTGCCAGCATCTCTGGTCCAACATACCACAAAGCCTAGCATAAGTGATGTTTTAGCCCCGAGAAGTGAGAATGTTCATATCAGGAATGTCCAGGTCCTTCTCATGAACTCACTGATGGGATAACTATCTCCTCCCTTGGTAAGAGGTAAAAATAGATTGCATATTAATGATTTCAAGGAACACTGCAGAAATGAGAAGTGGTATGCTCCTGACATTTAACAGATAGGTGTTACCAGAGTAACACAGGACCACCTTGCATCCCTCCTCACCTTTCTATGCCCCGACAAACATTCATGTGGTTGAAAACGTGTTTATAGTTATCTGAACCCAAACCCTAACTCTAGATCACATCTAAGCAAAAGGTGTTATTTATCTCTAATCCCATTATTTGTTAATTTGTCACAAAACTCCATGCCTAGACTATTGCTTTACTTTCTCAGCTTATCCATGGTGAAACAGGAGACCATGTCTGAGAAGCAAGCAGAGGGGGTGGTCCCCTTGACACAGACAGTCCTGTGTCAAAAACTACTTCTATGTATACCATACTGTGTTAAGAACTAGAAAAAGTGCAAAAGCAAATCAAAACCTCAAGAATTCATCCCTACCTATGAATGTCTGTTGTTGCCAGAATACCCCACTATATATGGTGCAGCACCACACCTGTTAAAATGTACATTCTATGTAAGAAAGAGAACCATGTACCATCATATGAACCATTCACTTCTTTATTCCAATTCTTGGCTTCTCAGAGGACAGCCCAATGGGAAATCAAGGTAGAACAAGCAAGATGTGATGGAGAAGGAAAGAAAGGACAGGTGTAGGCAGTGAGGGAGTCTCCAGACTGCACACCATCTAGGAACACATGGGAAAAGACAGCACTGACGGCTAAAAAGGAAGAGGAGAGAAAAAGTTGACAAGTGATGGAGAAAGGATGAGGACATACACTGATCTGATTGTGGGCAACAAACATTTGCAACTGGATAGAAAAGGGGAATGGTCTAAGAGTACAGTGAGCATGAGTTCAGGTTCTCAATAGACTGTATGTCCTCCTTGAGGCCAGAGTGAGGAATAACCTATGCAGAAGCATCAGGGCAGGGTATGTGGTACACAGGAGTCCAAAACCTAGAGAGCTGTTGCAACTGTTACTAGTCAGAATTCTGCAACAAGACTGGGCTTGAAAGGCTAAAGTGATCCTTCAACACTAGCCTCTTGGTCTGGTAACAGGAAAATGGGAATAGCCACAATGCCAAAGTTCCAGTGAGTTCTATCTAACCAGTCCCGGGGATGCTAATAGAACTGTCTATTCCTGAATGAATACCTGAACACTTCCACTCGTGTCAAAAACACAGATATGCACGTGCTAAGAAAGAAGCAATGTTCCAAAACCCAGTTCTTTTTCCTGGCCTCTTGCTGATAAACTCGTCTAGTTCATATCATCAGTTCTAACGGTAGAATGAGTTGGTTCTAGGCAGGCAGTACTGGAAACTGCTATGCTTAAGAGAAACTAACACATATGAGTAATACCAAAAGTAACTTACGGTCCTGACATCCCAGTCACATTCAAAATACTAAACACATCCAATGTTGGTGAGCAGAGGCTAAAATGCCCATTAGAATATGGCACCTCTACAAATAAAAAGCAGAATCATCTACATTTATCACATCAGATTTTAACAGTCTTAAAGATCAAGTATGTTTAATTCCTTTGTAAACTTCTTGAAGTCAATGATCAACGCCTCTTGTACAGGTTACAACGGTCTCAGTATCAGGGAGCGCCTTGATCAACAACATGTTAAAGCACAGGAAAAAAAACCTGGCTTATCCTTTCCTCTTTCAAATGACCTCTGCTTGAAAAGAAAGACGTGTTCCATCACTGCTGAGCCCAGAGAAGGGAGAAGGAACAGGAGGGTGAAATTCAGCTTTCCGGAGCCCGAAGACTTCTAGATGAGTTGTATCTCGTTTTGACAGCAGCAGTAGAGTAAATGACAAGCCCTGTCAGGTAATGCATTTATCTTCACGGGCAAAGCAGCCGTTCCAAAGCAAGACTCTCAGATGTTGTCACATCAGCTAAGACAAGAAGTCATAAAGCAGGATGGCTATCAGTGCAGGAGGTGCAGTGATATCTAGACTGTAATTAGAAGGACATGTGAATGGGTACTCCAACTCCAAGCTCACCGGGAGCCTTGACTTTTTTCCTCTGGGTGTGGATTCCCAGCTATGTAGTCAGTGGTGTTCTCATCAGTCAACTTAGAGCTCAAGCTGTTGAGCTGCCCTTTACTCTAACAGCTTTACGGCAAGAACAGCTCTGTTGATTCCCCCAAATGCTAAGTAATCAAGAAAAAAAAAAAATAAAACAAGAAAAGCAAAGAGGGTCTTTATCTATTTCTTTATCTGTTCATTTAATCAACAGATATTTATCCCTCGTCCAGGCACTCAGCTAGGGGTGGGCTAATCGCTGAGGCAGATCCTGTCCCTGACATCAGAAGAGTTAGATTCTAATAGGACAGACAGATACACAGTAGGCATAGTATGTGCTCAAAGGGGATCAGAGATGGGGGCTTTGCGAGCAGAAAGAAGGGCAACATACCCAATCTATGGAGGCCTTCCTGGACAAAGTGGCATCTAGGCTAAAGCTTACAAGAAGTCTATGAACCGGTTAGATGGAAAGATCAGAGGCTAAAATGCCCATTAGAATATGGCACCTCTACAAATAAAAAGCAGAATCATCTACATTTATCACATCAGATTTTAACAGTCTTAAAGATCAAGTATGTTTAATTCCTTTGTAAACTTCTTGAAGTCAATGATCAACGCCTCTTGTACAGGTTACAACGGTCTCAGTATCAGGGAGCGCCTTGATCAACAACATGTTAAAGCACAGGAAAAAACCTGGCTTATCCTTTCCTCTTTCAAATGACCTCTGCTTGAAAAGAAAGACGTGTTCCATCACTGCTGAGCCCAGAGAAGGGAGAAGGAACAGGAGGGTGAAATTCAGCTTTCCGGAGCCCGAAGACTTCTAGATGAGTTGTATCTCGTTTTGACAGCAGCAGTAGAGTAAATGACAAGCCCTGTCAGGTAATGCATTTATCTTCACGGGCAAAGCAGCCGTTCCAAAGCAAGACTCTCAGATGTTGTCACATCAGCTAAGACAAGAAGTCATAAAGCAGGATGGCTATCAGTGCAGGAGGTGCAGTGATATCTAGACTGTAATTAGAAGGACATGTGAATGGGTACTCCAACTCCAAGCTCACCGGGAGCCTTGACTTTTTTCCTCTGGGTGTGGATTCCCAGCTATGTAGTCAGTGGTGTTCTCATCAGTCAACTTAGAGCTCAAGCTGTTGAGCTGCCCTTTACTCTAACAGCTTTACGGCAAGAACAGCTCTGTTGATTCCCCCAAATGCTAAGTAATCAAGAAAAAAAAAAAAATAAAACAAGAAAAGCAAAGAGGGTCTTTATCTATTTCTTTATCTGTTCATTTAATCAACAGATATTTATCCCTCGTCCAGGCACTCAGCTAGGGGTGGGCTAATCGCTGAGGCAGATCCTGTCCCTGACATCAGAAGAGTTAGATTCTAATAGGACAGACAGATACACAGTAGGCATAGTATGTGCTCAAAGGGGATCAGAGATGGGGGCTTTGCGAGCAGAAAGAAGGGCAACATACCCAATCTATGGAGGCCTTCCTGGACAAAGTGGCATCTAGGCTAAAGCTTACAAGAAGTCTATGAACCGGTTAGATGGAAAGATCAGAGGTAATAATTTATACCCCCTTATAAGAAGGTATCTGGTGTATTTAAGAAACAGATGAAGTCTGTATGACTAAAGAATTCGGGACCGGGGGCTGGGAATGTAAGCAGAACTTGAGGGGCAGGAGACAAGAATATTGTCCAGATGATTCTGAGGAAAGAGGAAAGTGAACAACTCTGATGATGCTTTTATGCATTTCAGATCTGTTTATCTTTAGGTGGCTTTCCATGGGTAGTCTGAAAAAAAAACCTCTAATGAATAATAGGATAAACTGAGATAGCTCAAGAGAATCCTGTAGTGACTTTTTTAAAAGCTGAATGATCACTAAGCAGTTATTAAAATTCTATTGTACACATCAGTGAAATATATGAAAATCAAAAAGAAGACACATATTTTGAGATATGTCTTATGTTGTTCCCACCCCTAGGGCATAAAATTCCATGATTTTAAACACCTAAAACGATAAAATATAGCAGTAAGATTTTTTTTCTTTCTTTCTTCTTTTACTCTCAGTGGTCCATGGTATACTACTCTAATCATACTACTGTCTACTATATCCAGTACAGGAGCTAGAGGGAGAACTGGCTGAACTCTGACCATGCTATTTGCTGTGTGATTCTAAGCAACCTATATAACCTCTCTGAGCTTCCGTCTTCTCCAAGGAATCCATCTCTTGGGGCCGTGGTCAGTGGTGAGACAGTGCTAGAAGTGCGCATTTCTAGCTCCATTTTACTGGAGAGTTAAAAGAAGACTCAGAGAGATTATACGGCTCACACCAGCTATAGAACAGCTCTCAGATTTTACACCAGGGCTTCTGACTCATGTATCTAGTTCTCTCTCTGTTTTTTGCAATAATTTTTTTGGGAGTGGTAATTTTCAATGATAATATAATTAAATATTAACTCTGAAGACCCTTTCCATACTATGGAAATCGTAAAAGTTTTTGAATCAAAGCAAAATAAAAGATGAGTGGAGAATAATAGTAACTATAGCAAAAATAGCACCAGATGAACAATTTAAGTGGGCGGACTGTATGATATATGAATGATATCTCAATAAAGCCAATTTAAAAAATAGCACTGGATGTGAAGTGAGTAATGTGGCATTAGAACTCATATGGTTTGTTGCTTCACTTTCTTGCCTGAAAATAGGGATGCAAAACCTGCACTGCCTTTGCCAAAGACTTAGGATAAAATGAAATTCTCAATGGCACGTCCATCACGTTGCCCAGAAGGCTCTACTACACTATGACGGCACTAAAACAAACCTGAGAACAAACAGGCTTATCTGTTCATTTCTAAAGACATGTGAGCCTCCTAAAATGAACAGGAAAGGAAGTCTACCCCAGTTTGCAAGCACCTGTTCATGAGATCATGCCTTCTCAAAAGACTGAAGGTACTGAAATAACGGCAGCAGGAAGTTCTGGAAAATATAGATTGCAGGAGCTCATTTCCCTGTGGCACAGTTACAACGTCACTGGGAAGATCCATGCTCCAATCAAGGGCTTCCTCATCCATGAGCACAACAGCTTGGTACAGAGTTCTGCTCAACCAGTCACATGGGCCAAGGAATCAAAAGAAACACAAATGTGGCCCCCGTTATCCAAGCCCATAACCGAATCCCAAGTCACCCCAGGACAACTCGTGTTCAAAGACACACACACTGAGCCAAACTCAGAAACAGACCTCTTTCGAATTTCCTTCCTGTTTTATGCAGGAAATATAAAATGAAATGTTACTTGTTTTCTCTTTAGTAAAAATAATAATAAAAAAAAAACCCACCTCTTTCCACATTCCCAATTTCTGATTTATTGCTTTCATAGAAAAGAAACATGTATACCAATGCCATTATACAAGCAAAGACAAAATATGATTTTCCACTGTTTTTAAAAGGCTGAGGTCATTTTTGCCCCAATTCCTACATAGTGATAAGCTCAAAATCAAGCCATTTAGCTCACAGTCAAGTCCGATAAATCAGTGGAAAAAATAAACGGAAAAGCTTGCCAAAATGTAACCATAGTAACACCACAGATGCGTCAAGAAATGGTGTGCTCATTTGCTTCATTCCCCATTTCTTAAATTGGAATCTGAGTAGGGGAAAAATTACACAGAGAACAATCATGATTCTGCAATTACTGAGTTCTGCAAAACTGCATCCAACCTGCTATACTAGAACTCTGGAAGCAGCAATGGTCACACTGCAAAAATAGCCCTGGATGGTTTATAAGTCCCAAAGCCCTGCGCCTGCTATTTAGCAGCTATTTGATCACCCCATGACTCTGTTTCCTCGTCTGTAAAATGGGTATTGAAACCTCAACCTCAAAGGGCTTCTATTTTAAGAGTAAAATGGCACAGTATATCAGAGGCAAAACAATGATTTGAAACCCTGGTCAGACATGGAGCCTTCTGGACAAATGAACAGGAAAGGAAGTCTACCCCAGTTTGCAAGCACCTGTTCATGAGATCATGCCTTCTCAAAAGACTGAAGGTACTGAAATAACGGCAGCAGGAAGTTCTGGAAAATATAGATTGCAGGAGCTCATTTCCTGTGGCACAGTTACAACGTCACTGGGAAGATCCATGCTCCAATCAAGGGCTTCCTCATCCATGAGCACAACAGCTTGGTACAGAGTTCTGCTCAACCAGTCACATGGGCCAAGGAATCAAAAGAAACACAAATGTGGCCCCCGTTATCCAAGCCCATAACCGAATCCCAAGTCACCCCAGGACAACTCGTGTTCAAAGACACACACACTGAGCCAAACTCAGAAACAGACCTCTTTCGAATTTCCTTCCTGTTTTATGCAGGAAATATAAAATGAAATGTTACTTGTTTTCTCTTTAGTAAAAATAATAATAAAAAAAAAAACCCACCTCTTTCCACATTCCCAATTTCTGATTTATTGCTTTCATAGAAAAGAAACATGTATACCAATGCCATTATACAAGCAAAGACAAAATATGATTTTCCACTGTTTTTAAAAGGCTGAGGTCATTTTTGCCCCAATTCCTACATAGTGATAAGCTCAAAATCAAGCCATTTAGCTCACAGTCAAGTCCGATAAATCAGTGGAAAAAATAAACGGAAAAGCTTGCCAAAATGTAACCATAGTAACACCACAGATGCGTCAAGAAATGGTGTGCTCATTTGCTTCATTCCCCATTTCTTAAATTGGAATCTGAGTAGGGGAAAAATTACACAGAGAACAATCATGATTCTGCAATTACTGAGTTCTGCAAAACTGCATCCAACCTGCTATACTAGAACTCTGGAAGCAGCAATGGTCACACTGCAAAAATAGCCCTGGATGGTTTATAAGTCCCAAAGCCCTGCGCCTGCTATTTAGCAGCTATTTGATCACCCCATGACTCTGTTTCCTCGTCTGTAAAATGGGTATTGAAACCTCAACCTCAAAGGGCTTCTATTTTAAGAGTAAAATGGCACAGTATATCAGAGGCAAAACAATGATTTGAAACCCTGGTCACTCTTTGGTCTTGTTTCTATTGGCTTACCTTTGTGTCTTGATTCCTTTCTTTATTTCTGTAAAAATACAAAGGTAATCCCTAACTCATTCATTTGATTAACCTTAGAAATTATTATTATTAATCCAAGTATAAGGGATTATTAGGATACTATTAGCCTAAAGGTTCTCAATTCTAATGATGTAAAATTAAAAGAACTGAGGGTCAGAAATTCACATTAACACATTATCATATTTTCTCTGTCAAATGCGGCTCTCAGCAAAGGCAACTTTGGGGTACAGACTCAAGTTATCTGCAGTCAGCCTCTCTTCCTCTTGAAGTCTTGGTTTTATGAATAAGTGAAATGGAAGGTAGGGTCTGTTCTAAAATTTGATCTCTAAAGGTCCCTGGCTACGCTTCCCATCTAAGTCCTTGCATATCTGTGGCATGCCTAAAATCATATTCTGCTCATTATTTTGTAGTAGTATGAGGAAACACTAGCACTCTAACACATTAATGGCAAAATACTTTTTTTAAAAGAGAACTATTCATGGGAATATTCATAGCAATAAGCAATGAACTTCAAATTCTCCCTCCATTTTTTCTGGTGACTAAGAAAAGTTTTCAGAAAAAATTGTCAAATTTTGAAGAACTAGTTAATAGAAAGGAGAAAACTCCCAAGCAATAAAATGACTATCATTCTTTCTTTCTTTTATCCTTTCTTTCTGCTTATTTTGAATGAAGGTTAATAACTGTATGCTTTCCCTGGATTCTCATCTCTTAATGAGCTGGATAGGAATATAGTATGGTAGAGCATGGTAATACCTCATGATGTCATAGGCTGATTCCCTTCAGCACAAAATTCCCACTGTCATGGTCCCTATGTTCTACTGTCTTGCTTTCTCAGATTTGGTCTTATCTAACGGGTCCGGAGTTTTGGGTTTTCTGATCTGTGGAAACCATTTCTTCAAAGGAAATCATACGTGAAATCATGATTTACGAATCTCATAAACGTGGAGAGGAGAGACAGTCCCCTGAGGCAGTGTTCCCTTTGCTGAGGGTCCATTAGGGATCTATTGAAATCCTCAGAGGTAAGTTGAAAGGTCTCTGGCCTGATTTTCTTCACTCATAACAAGAATGGTTAACATTTATGAGGTTTACACTTTGCCCATACTATACAAATGCATTGACAAACCTCACCCCTTAGACTTTCTAACAGTTCTGTGAAGCTCGTAGGAGTAAGATACCCTTTTCACTGTTGTGAAAATGTGACCTTACAAAGTATAAATAATTTACCCAGTATATTCGAAAGCCAGAACCTGAAAAACCAAATAATTCACCTGGCTTAGTACTCTATGTCTCACTGTCTATTTTTGTTTGCTTGTTTTTGAAATTTTCCCCATTTTATTTGCCCTCCCCCGCCCCCTTCTCACGGTATGTTCCCCAACCAGGGATAGAAACCCATGTCCCCTGCACTGGAAGTGCAGAGTCTTAACCACTGGACCGCCAACAAAGTTCCCATTGTCAAGTTTGACTCCCTGCACTTAGGGAGTCACTAAGTGAGTAGAGTGCCGGAAACAGCTATTGCTTGTCTTCCCTCAACTTTTCACACACCCACCAGCAGCAAGATGCCCCAAACTGGCTACTTACAAGGCACAGCATGGCGGTAAAGGTTATCTCTTATGGTCTGCTGGAGCTCATGATCAGGCGACCCTTTCTGGAACCTCTGATTGAGAAAATGCCGTAGATCTTTGTTCAGCTTTCCTCCTGCAGGAAACACATAAAACAGAAGGCATCAAACATCAGGCTTCCTAGAGACTGAGCAGCCTGAGAGCCATGTGCGGGAAAGTCACATAAAGCCATTCTAGTCCACCACTCTCAGTCATCAGGAATACTCAATTTAGGTTTTCCTAGGCAGGGGAAAAAGCAAGCAGGAATGTAATAAAGATAAAAGAGCACTGAAATAGCATTAATTTGGGGGTCCCAGTTCACATAATACTAGGAGTTTCAAATAACAAAGAATTTAAATAAGGCTATTACATGTAAACCATGTGCTGGAGACACTTGCCTACATTATTAGATGGAGAGTGGATGGCTGAAATCTTACAGAGGATGATCTAGCAATAGCTGACAAATTATAAAATGTTCTTTGACTAGGGATTCAATTGGAATAAATTTACCCTATGGGTACATTTACAAAAGTCTGTTCAAATCACCAGTGTTTACTGAAGCATTTTTATAACAGTGAATAAATAGATATAAACACACACAAAAACCTGGGAACAACCATCAGGGATCAGCTAAGTAAAAGCACAGTTCATCCTCATAATAACTACTCTGCAAAAGCTACATCTTCATGTGCTGGAACTGTAAGAAAAGATGCAGCATGGTAGCTACTCTCCGACCACTTTTGTGCAAGAAGAACAAAGAAAAGGAGAGACCACGTACTAATAGAAGGAACCATCAAAAAGTCTTAACAACAGTCTCCTTTATGGAGAAGGACTTGAGTTTGGGAAACAAAACAGGAGACATCACTCTTCATTATAAAGACAGAAACAGATATGTAGATCTCACTATTCTGTGTTGATTTATAAACACTAAACAGTTTTTTTTTTAAATTGGTGTTGCTTAAACAATAGTTATCTGGGCTGGTTGATGTGTTTATTTCTTTTTAATTTTCTACAGTCAACAGACCAAAACAAAAGCTTTAAAGAGTATATTATTACAAAAGTGCATGATAGAAAAAGGAAGGTAACAAAACTTTTTTAAAAATTATAAACACAAATTATAGTCTACAGGATCAGCAGATGGTTTATAGATCAACCTAGCTAACTTATTCTTAATGGAGAAAACTGCTTCGGTGACAGCTAAAAATAACGAGGCTAAGATTGTCCTTCCGTTCTTAGACAAGATAAAAATTAGGTAAGAGCATTTTTAGCACTAGAGAAACAATGCAGTATCCGTGTGAACCACAAAGTTCATGTCTTCAGATGATAATTTTCCCATGGTCAAAAAGAGCAAGTTGTGAGGATAAAAGTTTTGATTGCTAAGAAGATGCTATGCCCTACATTGGGAAGAAGACTATTGATCTTTATTTTAGTATAATGTTCTAAATCAGAGTCCCTACTATAGCTGATGATTTTAGAATAGACTAATGAAACCCAACTTGAACTATATTATTTGAACTGTAGTACACCTAAGGCTTCAAGTGTTCAAAAAGAAAATACAGGTCAATCTCAGGCCATTCAATAAACATTCAACTATTCATCAAATATTTATTAAGAAGACAGAGACATGCACACACCCTCCATCTCGCACCCCAGCTTAAAATGGCTTAAATACATGTTCATAGTATCTATATACAACTGTGCATTAAGAACATGAAAAAATATTCAATATAACTAAGTATTAGAGAAAAGCAAATTAAAGTGACAATGAGATCCCACCACATACTTGCCAGAATAGCAAAATCAATATCAAGTTTTAGCAAGACTGTGGAGCAACAGGAACTCTTACATACTGCTAGTGCGTATATAAAACAATTTCCTCAGGAAAACAATTTGAAAGTATCTTATAAAATTAAACCTTCACCAACCAAATGGTCCAATAATTCCACTATTACTCATGTGAGAAAAATGAAAATGAGTACACACATATAAACACAAAACTTATAGATGAATCATCACAGCAACTTTATTCATTATATAATATCTCCAAATTGGAAACAACCCAAAGTTCAGCAACAGATGAATGGATAAGCAAACTGTATTATATTCAAACAACAGGATACGACACAACAAATAAAAGCCATAAACCACCAGCTAACATTAATGAATGTCAAACACACTATGCTCAGTAAAAGAGTTTGCCTGCAATGCAGGAGACTTAATTTGGGCTCAGTAAAATGGCAGCGATGGTTTATAGATCAACCTAGCTAACTTATTCTTAATGGAGAAAACTGTTTCGGTGACAGCTAAAAATAACGAGGCTAAGATTGTCCTTCCGTTCTTAGACAAGATAAAAATTAGGTAAGAGCATTTTTAGCACTAGAGAAACAATGCAGTATCCGTGTGAACCACAAAGTTCATGTCTTCAGATGATAATTTTCCCATGGTCAAAAAGAGCAAGTTGTGAGGATAAAAGTTTTGATTGCTAAGAAGATGCTATGCCCTACATTGGGAAGAAGACTATTGATCTTTATTTTAGTATAATGTTCTAAATCAGAGTCCCTACTATAGCTGATGATTTTAGAATAGACTAATGAAACCCAACTTGAACTATATTATTTGAACTGTAGTACACCTAAGGCTTCAAGTGTTCAAAAAGAAAATACAGGTCAATCTCAGGCCATTCAATAAACATTCAACTATTCATCAAATATTTATTAAGAAGACAGAGACATGCACACACCCTCCATCTCGCACCCCAGCTTAAAATGGCTTAAATACATGTTCATAGTATCTATATACAACTGTGCATTAAGAACATGAAAAAATATTCAATATAACTAAGTATTAGAGAAAAGCAAATTAAAGTGACAATGAGATCCCACCACATACTTGCCAGAATAGCAAAATCAATATCAAGTTTTAGCAAGACTGTGGAGCAACAGGAACTCTTACATACTGCTAGTGCGTATATAAAACAATTTCCTCAGGAAAACAATTTGAAAGTATCTTATAAAATTAAACCTTCACCAACCAAATGGTCCAATAATTCCACTATTACTCATGTGAGAAAATGAAAATGAGTACACACATATAAACACAAAACTTATAGATGAATCATCACAGCAACTTTATTCATTATATAATATCTCCAAATTGGAAACAACCCAAAGTTCAGCAACAGATGAATGGATAAGCAAACTGTATTATATTCAAACAACAGGATACGACACAACAAATAAAAGCCATAAACCACCAGCTAACATTAATGAATGTCAAACACACTATGCTCAGTAAAAGAGTTTGCCTGCAATGCAGGAGACATGGTTCAATCTGTGGGTCAGGAAGATGCCCTGGAGTAGGAAATGGCAACCCACTCCTGTATCCTTGCATGGAAAATCGCATGGACAGAGGAGCCCAGTGGGCTATAGTCTATGAAGTTGCAAAAAGTCAGCATGACTAAGCATACACTGGAGCAAAAGAAGCTAGACACAGAAGACAGCATAGTCTATGATTCTATTTACATGTAAAGCTTCAGAACAGCCTAACCTACAGTGATGGAAAGCAGTTCAGCAGTTACCTAGGGTGAGAGTAGGCAGAGACTAGCACACAAGGAATACGATCTATGGCGTGTACCTGTATTAATTTTCTGGCTTTGCAACTGTACTATAGCTATGGGAAGAATGCTACCACTGGAAGGAGCAGGGTGAAGGGTATGCAGGAAATCTTAACTATTTTTTTACAAATTCCTGAGAGTCAACAGTGATATCAAGACAAAAACTTTTTAAAAAGGGGAATCAAAAGGAACTCTGTGGGGAGAGTGTAGGGATTCCAACACAGTAAATCTCCACTGTGCCACTGGTAACACAGTTTTATACATTTATCCAAACTTATGGAATAGTACACATAAATGGGTACATTTTATAGTATAAAAATTATACTACCATAAAATCAATTTCAGAAGTTTAAACTACACATAATTACTGAATGACTACGTGGTAGGCACTGTTCTAAAGGCTTATATTTCAATTTCTCATTAAAGAGAGAAACTGAAGGAAGAGTGGAGTAAATCTTGGTGGTTAAGACAGGCTTGATGTGAATCCTGGCTCTATTATTTATTAGCTGAAAACAAGTGGCTTGCTTAATCTCTGAACCTCATTTTTCTCATCTATAAAAACAGAGTACTGATGTAACAGTGGCAAGACTGCTATAAGGATTAAATGAGATTCAGGCAGTGCTTGGCAAAGAGAAAGTCCATAATGACAGATGGAGATTATCACTATGGAGTGGGCCACCACTGAAGTAAGTGGAGAAAGAGTTGAGGATCAGTCCAAAAACAAACTGTTACTCCTTTTAAAAATGTGCTTGGGGAACTCCTTGGTGGCCCAGTGATTGGGACACCATGGTCTCACTGCCAGGGGTCCCCCTCAGTTCAACACTGGGGGCAGGGAACCAAGATCCTAACAAGCCACAGAGACTGGCCAAACACCTACATACAGAATACTATGAATCAGATGTATAGGAAATTACAATTAAAATGAATTTTAAAATAACACACATACGAATAAAACCTATTCACTTATGTGGTTAGAAACAAAATACAGGCACAGGGAAATCTGGATTAAAAGAAACTTCTAGTCTCCAGAAGGAACTAAAACTCTACTTGCACTAAAATCGTCTAGACACATGTAAACTGCTTAACATTTAGCGTGCATTTAATATATTCCTGGCTGGTCAATTTCTAGGTCTAAACGCTCTTGAATTTGAGCACAAAGACAAGAAAATTAATCAGCAAAATCTCCATTGTCTAGAACCTAGGATTTCTATTTTCCTGGGAGACCAGTCTTCTGTACAATAAAAACACACTGACAGTTAACATTTGAGGTGTTATGGGATCCAAATGATGGCTGCCTAAGTCAAAACTTGGAGATGAGGTCAACACAGTAAATCTCCAATGTGGCACTGGTAACACAGGTTTATACATCTATCAAAACTTATGGAATAGTACACATAAATGGGTACATTTTATAGTATAAAAATTAAACTACCATAAAATCAATTTCAGAAGTTTAAACTACACATAATTACTGAATGACTACGTGGTAGGCACTGTTCTAAAGGCTTATATTTCAATTTCTCATTAAAGAGAGAAACTGAAGGAAGAGTGGAGTAAATCTTGGTGGTTAAGACAGGCTTGATGTGAATCCTGGCTCTATTATTTATTAGCTGAAAACAAGTGGCTTGCTTAATCTCTGAACCTCATTTTTCTCATCTATAAAAACAGAGTACTGATGTAACAGTGGCAAGACTGCTATAAGGATTAAATGAGATTCAGGCAGTGCTTGGCAAAGAGAAAGTCCATAATGACAGATGGAGATTATCACTATGGAGTGGGCCACCACTGAAGTAAGTGGAGAAAGAGTTGAGGATCAGTCCAAAAACAAACTGTTACTCCTTTTAAAAATGTGCTTGGGGAACTCCTTGGTGGCCCAGTGATTGGGACACCATGGTCTCACTGCCAGGGGTCCCCCTCAGTTCAACACTGGGGGCAGGGAACCAAGATCCTAACAAGCCACAGAGACTGGCCAAACACCTACATACAGAATACTATGAATCAGATGTATAGGAAATTACAATTAAAATGAATTTTAAAATAACACACATACGAATAAAACCTATTCACTTATGTGGTTAGAAACAAAATACAGGCACAGGGAAATCTGGATTAAAAGAAACTTCTAGTCTCCAGAAGGAACTAAAACTCTACTTGCACTAAAATCGTCTAGACACATGTAAACTGCTTAACATTTAGCGTGCATTTAATATATTCCTGGCTGGTCAATTTCTAGGTCTAAACGCTCTTGAATTTGAGCACAAAGACAAGAAAATTAATCAGCAAAATCTCCATTGTCTAGAACCTAGGATTTCTATTTTCCTGGGAGACCAGTCTTCTGTACAATAAAAACACACTGACAGTTAACATTTGAGGTGTTATGGGATCCAAATGTATGGCTGCCTAAGTCAAAAGCAATTCCAAAGACTCAGGATTCAGTATCTCTTTATCCCATATAGGTCCTTATGAGTCCAAACAAAAAGCCAAAGAATATGCATGATACAGTATTTCTTTATCCCACACAGATCCTTACGAATCATATTCAGTACCTATCAAGATGAACTAGGGGCATATAGTCCGGAAGCATTCTTAAGACATAGACATTTTTGTTTACACTTGAGCTTTACATTCAAACTAACCATGCCAGCTGAAGTTTATGATCATCAAACTCAAAACTCCTCCCTACTGCGAATGTACAAAAGGGCAGGGTTAACTATGCTGCCAGTTAACATTTACTCTGTGTTCCGTGACATTTGTAAGTGAAAAGCCTCAACCTTCGCATTACATTAGAAATACTGTACTTTTTGGCATCTAATCTCAAATTAATTGCCAATTATTCAGGGGACATGTCTATAAATCTTCTCCTAATTGTCAAGGGCAGTGAGCCAATGAAATAATAAATTGCTAGAGAAAGAGTTTGTCATAGCATCTTCGCTCTCTATGAAATTCAAGATTCGCTTTGCAAATGGAAAAGAAAACACAGGTCAGTAACATGCAGAACTTTTTCCAAGAAAAGGATTCAGAGTGTATTTTAAGGTAATTTTATCATTTAAACAGAAAAGGGAGGTGGCTTTAGACACTGTCTTGGATTAGCCATTATTTTATATTTTCATATGCATATATGTGGAATTCTGTGGCTTTTAAATTTACAACAATATAGTTCTGCTTTTTTGATTCACAACACTTCATAGAAATTAAGCCATATCAACTAATGGATGTTTGAATTATATAAATGCCGTATAATATTCTATTTTAAAAATACAGCAATTTTACTTCTCCTTCAGAGAGAATTAGGCTATTTCCAATGCTGCTGACAATTCAACAGTGCTGCAGTGCCATTAAAAACTCCTCTTTTGGGCTTTCCTGGTGATCCAATTGGTAAGGACACTGTCTTGCAGTGCAAGGGGTGCCGGTTTGATCCCTGACCTGGGAAGATGCCATGTGCCGCAGAGCGGCTGGACCGATGTGTCCAATTACCGAGCTGGAGCTCTGGAGCGCATGCGCCCAGAGCCGGTGCTCTACAACAACACAGGCCACTGCGATGGAAGGCCCACATGGGCCAAAGAACAAAGACGGATGAAAAATAGATAAATGAAAGACCAATAGAAGTGGCCCGCCTGTCCCCCTCCCTCCTCAACTGGCACCCCCCCCCCCAAAAAACCTCCTTTTTAAGAAAAAAAAAAAAAAACAAATGCGTGCATTTTCTTTTCCTCTTAAAACATCTAAACCTGGAAACAGACATAGCCATAGTCATCTTCAACTCACCTAGGTATCTCTAAATTCTCCAAAATCATGGAGCCCAGTTGCTTTTCTATCAAAAAGCCTGGATGTTCCATTTCCCCACACTTAAGCCAACATTTGCTATTATTTGTGTATCTAGAGTCCTGAAACTAGTCCCAGATTTGAGGATTCTCTGTGAACACTCACAGGACTCAGTATATACTTGTATTCAGTTATATTTTATTACAGCAAAAGGGTACAAATCAATAGCAATACAGAGAAAAGGTTGAAGGGGCAATAAAGACCAAAGGAAACCAAGCACAAGTTTCTAAGAGTCCCCTTCCCCATGGAGTCACATTAATTCCCAGAACAACAATGTGAAATGTTCCCTGTGGAGTCACACTAATTCCCAGGACAATAATGTGAAACGTGCCCATTAGACACTCAAGGCACCTCATCACACAGGAGGGCCCAGGATTTGTATTAGGAACTGCCCATACAGGCAGCCTCTGTCTGGCATGAAACCAAGGTCCAGACTCTCAGAACAAAAGCATAAAATGCACCTTTTGCATCAATAGTTAAAGCACAGTGAACCACTATTACTTTTGGGAATGGATACAACTCTCCTGAAACGCAAGTTTCCAGACCCTAGCCAAGAGCCAACTTGGTAAGCTGACCTTCAAACTAATCATCATTAACTCTTTTCAGCACCATCCATGGTACTCCCCAGACAGTGCAGTAGTAAAGAATTCACTTGCCAATGCAGGAGATACAAGAGATGTGAGTTTAACCCTTCAGTAAGAAGCTTCCCTGGGGTAGGAAATGGCAATCCACTCGAGGATTCTTTGCTGGAAAGTTCTTTGGACAGAGGAGCCTGGTGGGCTACACAGTTCATGGGGTCACAAAGAGTTGGAAGGGACTGAGCACACATAAACTGTCCATCTTGTAAAATCTTTTTAATCTACTAAAGATGAATTGATATTTTGTTAACACTAATATATTTACAACTGAGTACTAGTGAAATGGAACATTCTCTTTTTAAAGAAAAAAATTCCTTTTCCTGTAACTTGCCTGTTCATATTCTTTCTGCATTTTCCTAATGGGCTGTCTTGTTATTCTTGATTAGATGCTATTTATATAGTCTGGGTATGATTCCTTCATCAATGATTTATGCTACAAACTTTGCCTGTTATTATTTAAACATGAAACAATGCCCTAAAATAACTGAGTTGTGCTGTTTCTCCAACTATTCTTCTCCCATGCTAGACAGTTTTCTGCCAATTCAACCAGAAGCATCATTCTCAGGGTAATAGATCGTGAGGGAACTCTGTTTTCTCTGGTGTCTATCTCCTAGAATATAGATCCTAAGGGAGAATGCTAGTCAGTAGAAATTATCTCCACGGTCAAGAAATTAGTCTTTCCACAGAAACAAAATTACCTGCAGAATGGGAAATACTCAGCATGTGCAAACGATGCAACCAATTTGAGATTTGTTTACAAAATACACAAACAGTTCACATCGCCCAACAACAACAACAACAACAAAAACAACTCAATCAAAAAATAGACAGAAGACCTAAATAGATATTTTTCCAAAGACACACAGATGACCAACAGGCACATTAAAAGATGTTCAATACTGTTGTTAAGGAAATGCAAATCAAAATTACAATGAGGTATCACCTTGCATCAACCAGAATTGCCACCATCAAAAAGTCTACAATTATAAATGCTGGTGAGCGTGTGGAGAAAAGAGAACTCTTTCAAATTGCTGATGGGAACGTAAATTTGTACAAGCACTATGGAGAACAGTATGGAGGTTCCTTAAAAACCTAAAAAAAAAGCTACTATGTAATCCAGCAATTCCACTCCTGGGCATATATTTGGAAAAGATGAAGGTGCTAATTCAAAAAGATATATGCACACTTATGTTCACAGCAGAAATATTTACAATAGCCAAGACATGGAAGCAACCTAAATATCCAGAGGTAGATCAATGAATAAAAAAGATACGGTACACACACACACACACACACACAACTGAAATGTTACTCAGTCATAAAAAAAACAAAACAATGCCATTTACAGCAAAATCGATGGACCTAGAGATTATTAAGTGAAGTTAGACAAAGACAAATGTTACATGATATAACTTACATGTGGAATCTAAAAAATGATACAAATGAACCTATTTACAAAACAGAAATAGGCTCAGAGACAGAGAGCAAACTTATGGTTACCAAAGGGAGGATAATAAATTAAGAGGCTGGGATTAACAGATACACTACTATAAATAAAATAAACAACAAAGGCCTTACTATTTAGCACAAAGAATTATATTCAATATCTTATAATAAAGTATATTGGAAAAGAATCTAAAAAGAATACACATACACACATATATATATGATATCCATCTATATACATATTATACACAGTATAGGTTTTTTAATACAAAATTATAAACTGAAGTACAAATTTACTAGCTTTATAGTCACTCAAACTTTGACATATACTTAAATGTGTTTGCTATTTGCTTTATTCTAATATATTTGTCCCTATGTTTTTCTTATTTTGAAAATAAGATAAATTACAAGTGACTTTCAATATTTAATGAGTACAGTTTCACCTGGGAAAGATGAAAAATATTCTGGAAATGTATGGTGTTTATGGTTGCACAACAAAGTGCATGTACTAATGCCACAGACCTGTATCTTAAAAATGGTTATGTTATATAGATTCTACCAAATAAAGAAGCAATATAAGTTAATTCCAAGATTAAAAAATATACAAAACTACCCAAAGAAAGTTTAAAATAACCTGTTTGCATCACCATTAACATTTAGTATTACAAACCCTGAGTATGCATATATATAAATATATACATATATATACATATATTATATACAATACACTTATTAGAGAAGATACATTCTCACTCAACAAATCTTTCTTAAGGGCCTTCAGCCAAATACTCTGTGGGCAATGAACACAAGTCGTGAAGACTCAGTTCCTGAGTCAGGGACTGACACCCCTGTTTTGGGGAGCATGAACAGTGCAGCCTCAGGACAATGAAGCTCTATTAGTTAGACAGCTTTACTATTTAGCTAATAGTAAAGATGAGAAGGAAGACAAGAACCTGGTTAGTTTGCCAAGTGTCAAGGGAAAGCATTTTAGGCAGAGGAGCAGCCTGTGCAGAAGCTTCAGAAGCAGAAAAGAGGTTAACATGTTAGAGAAACAGCATGAAGCTCAGTCAAAGGCTGGGCTCAGATTGAGGTTACAGAGAGAAAAGGGGACCAGATAATTTTATACCCTGCAGGCCATGAGAGTTTGTATTTTTTTTTTTAAATTTATTTATTTATCTTTTTTTGGAGGGTGGGGTGGGGAGGGAGAGGGATGGGCGGGTCACTTCTATTGATCTTTCATTTATCTATTTTCATCCGTCTTTGTTCTTTGGCTCCTGTGGGCCTCCCATCGCGGTAGCCACTGTCGTCGCAGAGCGCCGGCTCTGGGTGCACGCGCGCCAGAGCTCTGGTTCGGTAATTGGACACATCGGTCCAGCAGCTCCGCGGCACGTGGGATCTTCCCAGGCCAGGAATCGAACCGGCGTCCCTTGCACTGCAAGGCAGTGTCTTTAACCACTGGACCACCAGGGGAAGCCTGAGAGTCTGTATTTTATTCCAAGTTCACTGGGAATTCAACCAAGGGATCTTAGTCAGGGAGGTGGGAAGATCGGGTCTAAATTTTGAAATGACTCTTGCAGCTGTGCAGAGGTGAGATATACAGGCAGGAATTGGGATGAAATCAGTGAAGTTGACCCAGCAAGGCCTGGGCTGGACTGGATTAAGGAAATGACCAAGAAGAGGGGCATATTTCAAAGAGCCATATTTCAAAGCTGAAACTGATAGAGTTTGCCTGTGTGATAGAGGAGGAAACCAAAATGCAAAAGATGAGTCAAAAATTACTTCAGGGGCTTCCCTGGTGGTCCAGTGGGTAGGGACACCGCCTTGCAGCGCAGGGGGCGCCGGTTCGATCCCTGGCCTGGGAAGATCCCACGTGCCGCGGAGCGGCTGGACGCATGTGTCCAATTACCGAGCCAGAGCTCTGGAGCGCATGCGCCCAGAGCCGGTGCTCTGCGACAACAGAGGCCACTGCGATGGGAGGCCCACATGGGCCAAAGGAACAAAGATGGATGAAACTAGACAATTGAAAGACCAGTGGAAGTGGCCTGCCCACCTCCCTCACTCCCCACCCCCGCCAAAATAAATAAATAAATAAATGTTTAAAAAAAAAAAAAAGACTTCAGTATCTGAGCTCAACTGGTAACGAATGGGTTTGAGTGGAATTGAGTTCCATGAGTATCTATTTAACACTGGATATGTAAGACCATGCAATATATAGAATTCATACTCAAATGTTCTAATAATTCATAAGAGTTAAAAATTAACATGTTAGAGAAACAGCATGAAGCTAGAAAGGCTCAGTTGAGGTTACAGAGAAAAGGGGACCAGATAATTTTATACCCTGCAGGCCATGAGAGTTTGTATTT
This sequence comes from Tragulus kanchil, assembly GCA_022376925.1. NCBI lineage: Eukaryota > Metazoa > Chordata > Mammalia > Artiodactyla > Tragulidae > Tragulus > Tragulus kanchil. The sequence goes on along the minus strand of JAIOJX010000030.1, from coordinate 195,167,423 downwards.
TTTTTTTTTAATTTTATTTATTTATTTATTTTGGGCGAGGGTCGGGTTGGGGAGGGAGAGGGATGGGCGGGTCACTTCTATTGATCTTTCATTTATCTATTTTCATCCGTCTTTGTTCTTTGGCTCCTGTGGGCCTCCCATCGCGGTAGCCACTGTCGTCGCAGAGCGCCGGCTCTGGGTGCACGCGCGCCAGAGCTCTGGTTCGGTAATTGGACACATCGGTCCAGCAGCTCCGCGGCACGTGGGATCTTCCCAGGCCAGGAATCGAACCGGCGTCCCTTGCACTGCAAGGCAGTGTCTTTAACCACTGGACCACCAGGGGAAGCCTGAGAGTCTGTATTTTATTCCAAGTTCACTGGGAATTCAACCAAGGGATCTTAGTCAGGGAGGTGGGAAGATCGGGTCTAAATTTTGAAATGACTCTTGCAGCTGTGCAGAGGTGAGATATACAGGCAGGAATTGGGATGAAATCAGTGAAGTTGACCCAGCAAGGCCTGGGCTGGACTGGGTTAAGGAAATGACCAAGAAGAGGGGCATATTTCAAAGAGCCATATTTCAAAGCTGAAACTGATAGAGTTTGCCTGTGTGATAGAGGAGGAAACCAAAATGCAAAAGATGAGTCAAAAATTACTTCAGGGGCTTCCCTGGTGGTCCAGTGGGTAGGGACACCGCCTTGCAGCGCAGGGGGCGCCGGTTCGATCCCTGGCCTGGGAAGATCCCACGTGCCGCGGAGCGGCTGGACCGATGTGTCCAATTACCGAGCCAGAGCTCTGGAGCGCATGCGCCCAGAGCCGGTGCTCTGCGACAACAGAGGCCACTGCGATGGGAGGCCCACATGGGCCAAAGGAACAAAGATGGATGAAACTAGACAATTGAAAGACCAGTGGAAGTGGCCTGCCCACCTCCCTCACTCCCCACCCCCGCCAAAATAAATAAATAAATAAATGTTTAAAAAAAAAAAAAGACTTCAGTATCTGAGCTCAACTGGTAACGAATGGGTTTGAGTGGAATTGAGTTCCATGAGTATCTATTTAACACTGGATATGTAAGACCATGCAATATATAGAATTCATACTCAAATGTTCTAATAATTCATAAGCGTTTCTAACACACTCTTAGAGCACAGTTATACTTTTAATAGTTATAGTTGTTTTGCTTATCAATCTATCACAACCTATGTAATCATTACCATTACTGAGTATGTGAATTGTTTCCACTGTGCTTATCCTCCTTATATAAAACCTATCTGTATTTGTCATTACTTTTTCATGCTTCTAAAAGTGAAAATATTGGGGGGGGGAAGCATAAAGACCTTTAAGGCTCTTATAGAAAATCCCCTCCAGAAAGACTGTATCAGCTTCCCTTCATCCAGCTTGACTTGATTTATTTTTACCACACTATGAGGCACAGGGGATCATAGTTACCCAACCAGGGATCAATCCTAGTACTCTGCAGTGGAGGCACAGAGTCACAACCACTGGACAGCCAGGGAATTTCCTTCCAATTTGATTTTAAATGGTCCCAGAACAGAATTATGGATTCACCATAATACTATTAGCTTCACATTAACAGACATTTAGATGTCTTTTCTTTTTAAAAAATATTATAAGCAATGCTGTGATGGAAAACATTGAATATGAATTTCTGCTGAAATTTCCTGGAAGTAAAATGAATAGAACAATGAGTATGAATACTTTTTTAAAGAGTTGTGATACATACTGACAAACTGCTTTCCATACTGATACTAGACAGCAGTGTCTTGGGAAATATCATAGCACTTATCTGACAACTGGGGGGGCTTCCCTGGTGGCTCTGATAGTAAAGTATCTGCCTGCAATGTGGGAGATACGGGTTTGACCCATGGGTCAGGAAGATCCCCTGGAGCAAGGAATACCCACTCCAGTATTCTTGGGGCTTCCCTGGTGGCTCAGATAGTAAAGAATCTGCCTACAATGTGGGAAAACTGGGTTTGATACCTAGGTCAGGAAGATTCCCTGGAAAAAGGAATCACTACCCATTCCAGTATTCTCACCTAGAGAATTCCATGGACAGAGGAGCCTGGTGGGCTACAGTCCATGAGGGCACAAAGAGCTGGATACAACCGAGTAACTAACACACATTAGACAATTACAGTGTCCGAATTAGAGTAATTTTCTTCTTTAAATTATGCGATTAAAATTCAAACTGATACAAACTCTGTATTGAAGAGGAAGCACGGCTGGTAAAACTATGTTTCTTTTCATTCTGAGAAACTGTGCCAATGAGAAAATTAATTTGAAGAATGGCTTGTTGAGAAATAATGAATGAATTTCATTATCATATATATTTAAGTAAAAATAAAATAAAAACAAACAAAAGAACCCTTGTGTATAAAAAACAGACAAGTTGGGAACATTCGGTGTGCCAGTTCCTCATAGAATTACTTCCAAGCCTCCTTCCACCAAATATCATGCAAGCATTGGTCTAGATCAGGGGTCAGCAAAAAAATTTTTTTAATGGGCCAACAGCCAGACAGCACATATTTTCCAGCTCTGGGAGCATACATGGGCTCTGTCCAAGTGGTCAACTCTGCCTTCATAGTATGAAAACAGCCATTATATATAAATAAGGTCATTTTCCAATAAAAGTTTACATACAAATGTGGGCAGCAGATTTGGCCCAGGGATGACATTTGACTACCTCTTTTCTTTTTAAAAAATATTATAAGCAATGCTGTGATGGAAAACATTGAATATGAATTTCTGCTGAAATTTCCTGGAAGTAAAATGAATAGAACAATGAGTATGAATACTTTTTTAAAGAGTTGTGATACATACTGACAAACTGCTTTCCATACTGATACTAGACAGCAGTGTCTTGGGAAATATCATAGCACTTATCTGACAACTGGGGGGGCTTCCCTGGTGGCTCTGATAGTAAAGTATCTGCCTGCAATGTGGGAGATACGGGTTTGACCCATGGGTCAGGAAGATCCCCTGGAGCAAGGAATACCCACTCCAGTATTCTTGGGGCTTCCCTGGTGGCTCAGATAGTAAAGAATCTGCCTACAATGTGGGAAAACTGGGTTTGATACCTAGGTCAGGAAGATTCCCTGGAAAAAGGAATCACTACCCATTCCAGTATTCTCACCTAGAGAATTCCATGGACAGAGGAGCCTGGTGGGCTACAGTCCATGAGGGCACAAAGAGCTGGATACAACCGAGTAACTAACACACATTAGACAATTACAGTGTCCGAATTAGAGTAATTTTCTTCTTTAAATTATGCGATTAAAATTCAAACTGATACAAACTCTGTATTGAAGAGGAAGCACGGCTGGTAAAACTATGTTTCTTTTCATTCTGAGAAACTGTGCCAATGAGAAAATTAATTTGAAGAATGGCTTGTTGAGAAATAATGAATGAATTTCATTATCATATATATTTAAGTAAAAATAAAATAAAAACAAACAAAAGAACCCTTGTGTATAAAAAACAGACAAGTTGGGAACATTCGGTGTGCCAGTTCCTCATAGAATTACTTCCAAGCCTCCTTCCACCAAATATCATGCAAGCATTGGTCTAGATCAGGGGTCAGCAAAAAAATTTTTTTAATGGGCCAACAGCCAGACAGCACATATTTTCCAGCTCTGGGAGCATACATGGGCTCTGTCCAAGTGGTCAACTCTGCCTTCATAGTATGAAAACAGCCATTATATATAAATAAGGTCATTTTCCAATAAAAGTTTACATACAAATGTGGGCAGCAGATTTGGCCCAGGGATGACATTTGACTACCTCTTGGTTCAGATGTTGGTTCTGCATCTCCAGGTGAGTAATTCTTGTGTAACTTGGGATAGAGGATATTCATTGTCTCTAAGATTAGCCTAAGCGACACTACTCAGAAACTTGCTGAAATGCAGATTACTATACCTCATTCAAGACACACTGAATTAGAATCTCTGAAGGTCAGGTTCAGCAATCTATGGTTTAACAAACCTTCCAGCTGATTTCTTTTTCTTTTTTTTTTTTTTTCCAGCTGATTTTTAATGCACGCTAGAGTTCTCAAACCAGCAGTCTAAGACCAGAAAAGTTCTTCAATAAAGCGCAGGGAACTAGGTTCTGAGAACCAGCGTTTCCCTATTTCTCCCATCTCTTTCAAACCTCAAGAGATGCCGCCGCACTCCACTAGTGAACTAGTAATAACACCTTATAATAAGAGGCACAGCACACGTGACTCCAGGCAGGTGGTACCTCATTAAGCCTGCAGAGACTGAATCTTTTCCCCTAGCTGTACAAAGACTGTTGTCTTTCGTCTTGTTTCTGGAGAACTTAAAAAGCAGAAAAGAAAAATTCATGCTGAGTCTGTGATGTGAAACAGAGGCTGCAGGACAGATTTCGGCATGCTGATGAAGCTCTAGAAACTACTATTTACATTTAACTCCCCACATGGACAAGCATGAAACATTTTGCTCACACTACAGGGTACCTGCTTTATTATTATTACCGATCTGCCTTCTTGGATCTTTTTATCCTGGTCAATCTTTTGATAAATTTCATGCCACAGTAAGAAGAAACATGAATTAAGCACAAAAAGAAAAAAAAAAAAGGTTTAAATTCCATCATCTCTAATTTTCTCATTATTTCCAGCCTTTTATGCTTCTTATATTCACTGTAGCTAAACATGGGTAGCCGAATAATACCCGCTCAGAATATTACATAAATAAAATATTTACAGACAGCAAGCAGAAAGACAATGGTCCCCCACTAACAACCATAGAGCTGATGTAAGCATATGCCCAGACAGCACTCTTTGGGTCTCTGTCCAAGTGGTCAACTCTGCCTTCATAGTATGAAAACAGCCATTATATATAAATAAGGTCATTTTCCAATAAAAGTTTACATACAAATGTGGGCAGCAGATTTGGCCCAGGGATGACATTTGACTACCTCTTGGTTCAGATGTTGGTTCTGCATCTCCAGGTGAGTAATTCTTGTGTAACTTGGGATAGAGGATATTCATTGTCTCTAAGATTAGCCTAAGCGACACTACTCAGAAACTTGCTGAAATGCAGATTACTATACCTCATTCAAGACACACTGAATTAGAATCTCTGAAGGTCAGGTTCAGCAATCTATGGTTTAACAAACCTTCCAGCTGATTTCTTTTTCTTTTTTTTTTTTTTTCCAGCTGATTTTTAATGCACGCTAGAGTTCTCAAACCAGCAGTCTAAGACCAGAAAAGTTCTTCAATAAAGCGCAGGGAACTAGGTTCTGAGAACCAGCGTTTCCCTATTTCTCCCATCTCTTTCAAACCTCAAGAGATGCCGCCGCACTCCACTAGTGAACTAGTAATAACACCTTATAATAAGAGGCACAGCACACGTGACTCCAGGCAGGTGGTACCTCATTAAGCCTGCAGAGACTGAATCTTTTCCCCTAGCTGTACAAAGACTGTTGTCTTTCGTCTTGTTTCTGGAGAACTTAAAAAGCAGAAAAGAAAAATTCATGCTGAGTCTGTGATGTGAAACAGAGGCTGCAGGACAGATTTCGGCATGCTGATGAAGCTCTAGAAACTACTATTTACATTTAACTCCCCACATGGACAAGCATGAAACATTTTGCTCACACTACAGGGTACCTGCTTTATTATTATTACCGATCTGCCTTCTTGGATCTTTTTATCCTGGTCAATCTTTTGATAAATTTCATGCCACAGTAAGAAGAAACATGAATTAAGCACAAAAAGAAAAAAAAAAAAGGTTTAAATTCCATCATCTCTAATTTTCTCATTATTTCCAGCCTTTTATGCTTCTTATATTCACTGTAGCTAAACATGGGTAGCCGAATAATACCCGCTCAGAATATTACATAAATAAAATATTTACAGACAGCAAGCAGAAAGACAATGGTCCCCCACTAACAACCATAGAGCTGATGTAAGCATATGCCCAGCCATAATCAACAAACAGCTGTATGACCTCATAGAAAGCTGAAGTCAAGCACCTCTACAGTCAGAACCTTGAGTGGAATCTGAAGATGTGTGTGCATGTCCTTCAAGAAAACACTATATTCTTAAAAAGACATTAAGATCTAACAGAACTGTGCTCGGGCAACCTGTATAACTCAAGTGTTGACCATGAACACTAAACGGAGTGCCCGGACAGGCCAGCCACAATGCTAAGTAATAACTTTACAATCCTCACTTCAACCCAATGAAGTTGGTTCTATTTCCAATCCCATCTTACCAAAGATTAAAGTGAGGCTCACAGATTGCCCCATCATCCAGATATTTTGGCAAAGTGGAAACATGTGTAAGTTAGAGAGAGATGAAATGGGCATGACAAGATGTTAATGTAATAGCTGGTCAATGATGATAAAGAAAACATTAAGCTGTCTTCTTAACTGACAGCACAGCAGCTTTGAAATTTTTCTAAATGAAAAAAGGATAAAATAAAACGATTTCTTTTCTTAAGCAGTCATACTCACCATGCCACTAGAAAACATCTAAGTGAATCTCACCAAAAAAAAAAAAAAAAAGACTGACTTCCCATAGAACTGCCACATTATACAAGTTGTCCCAATATCCTCGTCATGCTCAACATAGGGAGACACAAGAAAGTGATATATGAACATCATGAACTTCCAGAGAACATTCATTCAGTCAGGGAGTGTAAGGCAAGTTCCTTCCCAGGAATGGGCGCCCCAGATTGAAGCCCTGAACTCCTGGATCTTAGAACAATGCTGACAAGTAAGAAGTTTTCAGTGTGTCTGTGCAAACGCAAACTGAGATGTCACTGGCATTTTATAGTCTTGGACAGCTGTTCCCCTATCCTCCCAGACTCAGTCCAATTTATGTTCAAATAAGAATGGATAATACAAGTGGTAAACTGTATCCTAGTATGGTCTGATATCATTCAAGCAACCGTCGGCTAGGACTAGAGTTCTAGGTCCTCTGACCTACATAGGGAAATACCGTACAAGCAGGATACTGGGAAAGATTGAGGCTAGGAGGAGAAGGATATTACAGAGGATGAAATGGTTGCATGGCACCACCAACTCAATGGACATGAGTTTGAGAAAACTCCAGGAGATAGTGAGGGACAGGCAGCCTGACATACTGCAGTCCATGGGGTCGCAAGGAGTCAGACACAACTGGTGACGGAACAATAACAAGGATTTCATTAGCACATGCCACTCCAATTTCTGCTGGATTTTGAGAACAGAGACTACCAGCGATATCTACACATCATTTGATGGGTATGAAAAAGGTGAGAACATTTTCCCTGAGCAAAGCATCCTAATGAGTCTATGCTTTGCACAGTGCTTCTCTTTAAAAATCTTTCAGAGTTGGAAACAAATGAGAGAATCACAAGTATCTTATGGCTCCAGAGAGGCAAGAATGGAAAAGAAAAAATCTTGCCTCAGTAAGATTTTACAGAAGATGCAGGTAAAATTTTTCTGAAAAGGTCAGATAGTAAATATTTCAGGCTTCGCAGGCTGTAAGGTCTGTGTTCCAACTATTCAGCTCTGTTTTAGCAGAAAATAAACTCTAAATAAGATGTAAACAATTATGCCTGGCTGCATTCTAATAAAACTTTATTATAAAAACAGACAGTAGGCTGGACTTGGCCCACAAGCTGTAGTTTGCCACCACCCCCATTCCAGAGGATTCTCTCTCTCTTTCTGTCTCTTAAAAACATGCTAGGTTTGCCTGAGCTTGCCAGGGTTTGCATGACTGTATGTCTGTGTGTACACAGGTAGGTTATACAAACAGCTGTATAAATGATGCAGGTAGCCCTCAGAAAAAGAGAGGAAGGGTGAGCTATGGGTCTGCACCAATGCAGCTTTCACAAAAAGACTCACTGGCTTAAACATACTCTATCCCCAGGACCTCTAGAAAGCAGAATAATTTTACACATTTAAATAAAGACTTGAAGAGCCTTCTGAGAAAATTATTAAATCATTTCTGGAATAGAATATTATTGGCATCAATCTCTCCTTTATACAAATCTGGAGGATAGAAAACCTCAGACATTATAAATATAAATTTCCCTCTGATGAGCATATGTTTGATGCTCGATCATAAATAGCTTTCATGAACATTATCTCATTTAAACCTTAGAAAACCCAGATAGAAAGGTAACACTATGCCCACTTTAAAATAGATAAAGAAAGTGAGACTCTTGTGGCTGAAGGGATCAGATAATGCAGGATTAGAACTCAGATGTCCTAACTCCAAGCCTCTACTCTTTCCCTTCCATTTCTGTGATTCTAAACCAGATGTTTATCCAGCAGTGGAGAGTGAAACTTTTTGTTCAAACCATCTACTGGTATTCTTCACAATTATCAAGGTCATAGAAAAACAAGAAAAGGTCAAGAACCTACTACAGACTAGAGGAGTTTAAGAAGCTATGACAACTAAACACAATACAGTGTCCTGCACCAGACCTAAGGACAGAAAAAGGATGCTAGTGAAAGCAGCTTACGACAAATGTATCATGATCATGGAAGATGTTAGCATGGGAGAAAATTAGGCAAAGGAGATTCCAGAACTCTCCATACTATCTTTGCAGCTTTTTTGTATCCAAAAAATTTCTTACAATGTACACACTGCACCTATGTGAATGTGAATGTTCCTACGTGCGGGTTCTCGGGCTATTTCACTCTTGCAAATCCAGTAAGTAAGAATTCTTATAGAGATACATCTCTTTGGATTGACCACAGCTCTCATTTATAGAGTATGGTTCATAGTTCATCGGGCTATTTCAACTTCCCCCATTCCAGAGGATTCTCTCTTTTCTGTCTCTTAAAAACATGCTAGGTTTGCCTGAGCTTGCCAGGGTTTGCATGACTGTATGTCTGTGTGTACACAGGTAGGTTATACAAACAGCTGTATAAATGATGCAGGTAGCCCTCAGAAAAAGAGAGGAAGGGTGAGCTATGGGTCTGCACCAATGCAGCTTTCACAAAAAGACTCACTGGCTTAAACATACTCTATCCCCAGGACCTCTAGAAAGCAGAATAATTTTACACATTTAAATAAAGACTTGAAGAGCCTTCTGAGAAAATTATTAAATCATTTCTGGAATAGAATATTATTGGCATCAATCTCTCCTTTATACAAATCTGGAGGATAGAAAACCTCAGACATTATAAATATAAATTTCCCTCTGATGAGCATATGTTTGATGCTCGATCATAAATAGCTTTCATGAACATTATCTCATTTAAACCTTAGAAAACCCAGATAGAAAGGTAACACTATGCCCACTTTAAAATAGATAAAGAAAGTGAGACTCTTGTGGCTGAAGGGATCAGATAATGCAGGATTAGAACTCAGATGTCCTAACTCCAAGCCTCTACTCTTTCCCTTCCATTTCTGTGATTCTAAACCAGATGTTTATCCAGCAGTGGAGAGTGAAACTTTTTGTTCAAACCATCTACTGGTATTCTTCACAATTATCAAGGTCATAGAAAAACAAGAAAAGGTCAAGAACCTACTACAGACTAGAGGAGTTTAAGAAGCTATGACAACTAAACACAATACAGTGTCCTGCACCAGACCTAAGGACAGAAAAAGGATGCTAGTGAAAGCAGCTTACGACAAATGTATCATGATCATGGAAGATGTTAGCATGGGAGAAAATTAGGCAAAGGAGATTCCAGAACTCTCCATACTATCTTTGCAGCTTTTTTGTATCCAAAAAATTTCTTACAATGTACACACTGCACCTATGTGAATGTGAATGTTCCTACGTGCGGGGTTCTCGGGCTATTTCACTCTTGCAAATCCAGTAAGTAAGAATTCTTATAGAGATACATCTCTTTGGATTGACCACAGCTCTCATTTATAGAGTATGGTTCATAGTATATGTGGCTAAAAAATTCATAGGCTGATCATCAGATATTTCTATTTCCTATAATTCCATAAATAATTATCATTTTCACACTCTACTATTTTCATTCCATCTCACCATCTTTCAGATGCTATTCAAAAGTGATTATAAATAATGGGGCTATAAAAGCCATTCAATAATTAGGGCACTCACTGGCCATATGCCCACTCCGACAGTGGGAGGTGATTTATGTAAGGAAACCCCAGCACATCTGCCAGCTTGGCTTCCCTCTGATGGACTCTCCAATTGTAGGTGAAAACATGGCTCTTAATAGTCATCTTTTTCTTAACTAGGGTATGGATGGGCAAGCCAAAGTGCTACAGCATTTAAAATTTTTTATACAAGGAAAGAAAAACAGACTGAATAAAGCATTCTCTATGTCTTTTGCCATTTCATGCATCCAGGTAAACAGAGGAAAAGCACAGAACATCATCAACTGGATCTGGTCAGAATCCTGGCCTTTGTCACAGAATGGGAAAGAGCTAAATGATATCCAAGGACAAAAGAACTCAGACCTAGCTGGCCAAATCTCACCCCCTCAGTGCACGAGACTTCAATACACATAAGCTTAAGCTCACTGAATGATTCACCAAGTGTTATTCATAGGAGTGCCACTGGGCAAGAAAATTCTTTGTTGTTGTAGGTTTACTCCCTGAACCTCAGCACACCTTCTCTTGGCAGCTCCCAAATAAATGCCTGAAGTGCTCCCCAGTCACTGCAACAAGCCTAGAGAGGCAGTGCCACCCTGGGAAATAGGTAAACGAACAGCAATCATAAACAGTTATTCCTGCTAAGCTTTCTTTCTTTCCTCCATTTATATCCAAGTGCATTAGAAAAGAATAGTAGGGGCAAAATAACTTATATTGGTGATGATTCCAAATTGCTAAGGTCTACTCTGCTCATACTTAAATAAACATACCTGTCTTCAAGTAGAGGGGTGCTGATCAGGAGGAATCCAAGCTTAACACTGAGATCAGAGGTTTTTTTGCTAGTCTTCACACTGATTCAGCAGGGATCCTCTCTGGCAAGTGTCTTAATAGGAAGACCCTCTATCAGTGTCTAACCCATTGTCCTGGTTTATTATGTTTATAGCTTTTGCGTTTGTACTCAGTTGCTTCAGTCAGGTTCAACTCTTTACAACTCTACGGACTATAGCCCATCAGGCTCCTCTGTCCACGGGATTCTCCAGGCAAGAATAGTGGAGTGGGTTGCCATGCCCTCCTCCAGGGGATCTTTCAGACCCGGGGATAGGATCTGCATCTCCGGCATCTCTTGTATAGGAAGCAGATTCCTCAACCACTAAGGCACCTGAAGTGATTTATCAATATTTTCCTTTTTCTTGTTTATTACCTGTCCACCACACCATGATGGCTTTTGCATGAAAGCTGAGACCCTATCAGCTTAGAGGAGAAATTGGCATAGACCTAGTGATGATTAAATGAGTGGATGAAGGATGAAGACACTAATTAAAATAATACACACAGTGACTAAAGTAGGGCCAGGCAGACCTACGTTCCCATCATGAGTTTGGCGTTCATTACCTCTGTGCTCTTAGACAAGTTTCTTAATCACTGTCTCTGCTTCCTTCTCAGGAAAATGGGAATACTGTCAGGGTGATCAAGATTAATAAATGAAAACATGCAATGTTCCATAAATGTTAGAAACCCTCCCACTGATGCCTTTTGTCAGGTTCTAAAGGACTGTGTACTCACCAGTGTAATTTCTATTCAAATTGTTTGTTGATTTTTTTTATTAGTTTATCTTCTTAACATTGACCTTGAGGGTTCCTTATGCATCCTGGAATATCAATCTTTGGTCAGAAATATATTTTCTGGATTCTAGGAGAAATCCCTTCTCCTAGTCTGTGGCTTGTCTACTCACTTTCTTAGGAAGGTCTTCTGATGAATGAAAGTTTCGATTGTTGACAAAGCCTCATTTATCCATTTTATGGTTATTTTTGTCTTTACTGTTCATTCATTACAGATGAGGCAGAAAATAGGAACATGAAGCAGACAGAACTCTCAGCAAGGGTCAGAGGATCTGGATCTAAGACCTACATCTGTGTCATATGTTTTGGAAAAGTCATTGGTGAGGGTTAACTCTATGTGTCAGCCTGACTGGGCCACAAGGTATCAAGATATCAGGTCAAGTATTATTCTGCATGTTTCTTTGAGAATGCTACTGCACAATTTTCACATTTAGATTGATATACTGAGTAAAACAGACTGCCCTCTCCAAGTTGAGTGGTCCTCATCCAATCAGCTGAGGGCAAGCTGGACTCAAAAGATTGACTTTTCCATAAATAAGAGAGAACTCCTCATGTCTCAGCCTTTGAGCTGAGTCTTCAGATTTCCTGACTTTCTACTAAGCTGAAACATCAGTTCCTCGTGTCTCAAGCCTACCAACCTTCAGACTAGAACTCACACCATCAGTTCTCCTAGATGTCAAGCTTCCAGACTCTTAGCTCAAAACACACCATCGGATTTCTGAATCTTGGAGTTGGTCAGACGACATAACTGTATAAGCCAATTTCTTATCATAAATATCCACAAATAGATAAAACCTCCCATTGGTTCCATTTCTCTGGAGAACCCTAATGCATCATCTGCTTCTTCTAGTTCCAACACAGCACGTAGCATTCTAACAGGGACTTAATGAATCTTGCTGAAATCCCTAATAAATCAGCGTGGTTCACATATCTGTTAAGTGAACGGGTAGATTTGACAATCCCAAAGGTCTCTTGCATTCTGATATTTACCTTGGGGTCTCACCTTTCTATGCCACCAAAGGCTTCTCCCTTGGGTGTCACCTTGCAAAATTAATTCAGCTGTACATCTCAGAAAAAGAGACAAAGTATCCTCTTCGCTCATCAATTCAGCAGTCACTCTGACAGGCCCCTGCTACATGTAAACCTGTCCTGGCTTGCTTGCCCCCTCTTTGTGGAAGCAGAGTGCTAAGGAGTTCAGACATTTTAAAGCTGTTTTGAGTGTTTATACACCATAGGGGTTGTAGCAGCTGAATTCTTATTTGCACAGGGAACTATACTGAATACCTTATAATAACCTTCAACGGCAAAGAATCTAAAAAAGAATATGAATTTAAACTAATCTAAAACAGAATCATAAAAACAAAAAATAAAACAGAATCATATATATATGTAAATCAGCTTTACGTTTCAATAAAAATTAAAAAAAAAAAAACCAGGATGCTAAAAACACACAAAAAAGTCATAAATAAATACATTTTTTATGTGCAGACATCCTTCACTCACCTTTAAAGCGACATTTTTTAAAATTGCAAGAAAGACACCAAATGAGGCAGTAAATCTAATTACTGACTGCTGTTACTAGGCAAGACAGTCACAGCTGACATTCCAGAGGCACGAAAGCATAGGAGGGGGTCCAACACTTGTGAGAGGAACAAACAGAAGTGTCTCAACACCTTGTCTTAGGGAACCTCTGACACCCTCTTTTCCATTGCTTGATTTCAGATCAGTCCTTAGGAGACTGAAGATTTTTTTAGAAATTAAAGTGACTTTAAATAAATTTTGCAATGCCTTTGGGGACATGCCTACAACCTAGGGAGATGCTGAGCCGCATTTGACAATTCCTGCTTTAGGATAAGCCTATTAAACAAGAAAACGAGGTGACAGTGATTCAGAGTCACCATGAGAACCTGAAGGAATTGCTTCCCTCACGTGTCTCTAAAGCAAAAGCACAGAGCTGGTCTCTTCTTGGGACCTGGAATGTCCGAATGACAGGGAACCAGCCAGCCTTACTCAGAACTGAAGAGGTAACTGGACATTACCTGGAAGGGAAAGCTATGAACCTTGCTGAACATCAGAATCACTAGAGCACAGCTGAAATAATACCATGGCCCAATCTTCCACCTCTGAGCAACTAAGTAAGAATCTATGAGGAGAAACTGGGCACTGATTTTTTTTTTAAGTGCCCCAAGTCATTTTAATGTGTGGTCAGTCTTCTAAGCCTAGCCTACTTCTCTGATCCTGAATTCTCAGTGGACTCACTAATTGTGAGAGTATCTATGCAGAACCTTCTGTGTATAGAGAATCCTGTAGGATCTCCTAAGATGAAGTGCCCTGAGCTTCTAAAGTGAAATCAGACTCTGAACCAGGAGCAGGATAGAATGGGTGCCAGTGAAGAACATCAAGAGGAAAGGGAGCAAAAAAAGAAAAAAAAAAATTAACACCCTCTTAGAGTCACAGCCCTGGGAATTTAAATTGGGTTTCTGCCTGCCCTGACTAGGGAAGAAAACTCAAATTAGCTGGGTAGAAAATTCATTTCAAAGGATCTGGGGACACCGGGTGACCTGGACTTTGATGTCACTCACTGTGGCTCAGCCATACTCCTAGCTTTCACACCAATTCCTGAGAAAAGTAATAAGTTACACAGATTTAGTTTGAAGAACACATATCAAGTGTAAAAGGTGGGAAAGGGGCTGCAATCAATGACAAAGAATAAGGTGAGAAAGGGAGGACAGAGAGCACAAATGCAGGGCTTTCCCACATGGGAATAATAATGCTGAAAAAAGTGATACAGGTTGATTTGAGGAGCTGAGTAAAGCACTGACACATTCAGAAAGAACCAGAGAAGATGAAAGAACAAACAGAAGTCTCCCCAAATTAAACACAACTCAAATGTGACTGCTGTGAATCATATAATTATTGTTGATGGATTCTACACTCAAGCTGACACTGGACCATGGGTTGCTTCATTTCTTCAAGTACCAACACCAAGAGATGCTTTCAGCCACTCCTAGATCTCAATCAAGCTGTTCAGTGGTCACAAACAATCATTATCCTTTAATGAGATGTTACTCTGCCACTGGTCAGAGATATGCAAGCTACTACAATCATCCTTCTCTCCAAAAGACTCCCAGTGAATAAGTGAAAAGGCTTCAAAATGTTTTCATCAGCAACTACATATACTTAACCTCAACAGAAACCCCACCCGATATTAAAATTTGCCTTGAAATAACTACTCGGAAGGGAAAGCTATGAACCTTGCTGAACATCAGAATCACTAGAGCACAGCTGAAATAATACCATGGCCCAATCTTCCACCTCTGAGCAACTAAGTAAGAATCTATGAGGAGAAACTGGGCACTGATTTTTTTTTTAAGTGCCCCAAGTCATTTTAATGTGTGGTCAGTCTTCTAAGCCTAGCCTACTTCTCTGATCCTGAATTCTCAGTGGACTCACTAATTGTGAGAGTATCTATGCAGAACCTTCTGTGTATAGAGAATCCTGTAGGATCTCCTAAGATGAAGTGCCCTGAGCTTCTAAAGTGAAATCAGACTCTGAACCAGGAGCAGGATAGAATGGGTGCCAGTGAAGAACATCAAGAGGAAAGGAGCAAAAAGAAAAAGAAAAATTAACACCCTCTTAGAGTCACAGCCCTGGGAATTTAAATTGGGTTTCTGCCTGCCCTGACTAGGGAAGAAAACTCAAATTAGCTGGGTAGAAAATTCATTTCAAAGGATCTGGGGACACCGGGTGACCTGGACTTTGATGTCACTCACTGTGGCTCAGCCATACTCCTAGCTTTCACACCAATTCCTGAGAAAAGTAATAAGTTACACAGATTTAGTTTGAAGAACACATATCAAGTGTAAAAGGTGGGAAAGGGGCTGCAATCAATGACAAAGAATAAGGTGAGAAAGGGAGGACAGAGAGCACAAATGCAGGGCTTTCCCACATGGGAATAATAATGCTGAAAAAAGTGATACAGGTTGATTTGAGGAGCTGAGTAAAGCACTGACACATTCAGAAAGAACCAGAGAAGATGAAAGAACAAACAGAAGTCTCCCCAAATTAAACACAACTCAAATGTGACTGCTGTGAATCATATAATTATTGTTGATGGATTCTACACTCAAGCTGACACTGGACCATGGGTTGCTTCATTTCTTCAAGTACCAACACCAAGAGATGCTTTCAGCCACTCCTAGATCTCAATCAAGCTGTTCAGTGGTCACAAACAATCATTATCCTTTAATGAGATGTTACTCTGCCACTGGTCAGAGATATGCAAGCTACTACAATCATCCTTCTCTCCAAAAGACTCCCAGTGAATAAGTGAAAAGGCTTCAAAATGTTTTCATCAGCAACTACATATACTTAACCTCAACAGAAAACTCTTTCCTTATCCAGATATTAAAATTTGCCTTCAAGTGTTTCTGTACTATCTTAGCTCAGTATCTACACTCCCTGAAACCTTCATGGGTAGGTTTTACTTCTTTATACTAATTCAAACTGGTATTTTAAAACTTCAAGCAAAGTCAAATTATGAAAGTAAAGCAGTTACACTTTCATTTCTTTTTCTTGTTAAAAGAAGGCTAGCTTAAGATTTGTGCTTTCCCCCATAATTAGAAAGATTATGGAAAGAGAAAATGTAGTCAACCAGGTTTGAGCAGAAAAGCAGCTAAAACAGAAGCCCCATACATAAAAGAATAACAATTAAAAAATAAAAGCTCCATCTCTTATCTGATGGGCATTACCTGCCTGGAAATTAAAACACTTGGTGCTATCTCTAGAGAAGAATTCTGTTCCAAAACGAGGGTCTAATGTTTGAATTGTGCAAGCCAAATCAGCTTGAAGAAACAGAAGGCTCTGCTAAGCTTTAGCAGAACAAGCCCTAACATAATATGCCAAGAAACACGTTTGACAAAACAGAAGTAGAAAAATATTTTCAAAATTGGTTCTTGGCTTAAATCTAGCATTTGGCACCTCAAATAAACACAGAGAAGAACTAACTTGGCTGTGCCATGTGACTTTCTGAACTGCAGCAGGCCAGATGGCGGGGTAGGTTATTCATTTCTCAGCTTCTCACCGTCTCTGCCCTTTCCATTAATGCCTCTCTACTTGAGGGTCCCTCAGAAGGGCTGGAAAGAAAAAAAACTGGATAAACACATATAACCAGTTTTCTGGGTAATTACTATCTCCTTTAAAACCATACTGATAGCAAACACCTCATGTCAACTCAACAGGTCTCATTAATAAATGTTCTGGCTTATACAGCCAAGTCAATGTCACACCTCCGGTCTATAAAAAGTAAAGGAATGTAACACCTCCCCTTCTGGGAAGATGAGGCAGATGTGCATTTCCCTCATCCTCCCACTAAGCACAACAACTGATTTTGAATATCATCTATGAAACTAACAGGAAGTCTGTAAACAGAAGGCACACCAGTTAGGAATCTCAGGAAAGACCTCAGCATGCAGGTCAGTTCTGTCAGTTTTCTTTACGCCCCATGTAATCCAGTATCAGAACTGAAGAAGCCAACAACAGGTAAATGTCAAGAGGTGCAGATGACAAAAGAGTCCAACAAAACCTACTCTCTCTACCTTAAGAACCAGGTAATACGTAGATGAGCAAGACACATTTTTTCTTTTCCCTAGGAAAGACTGAAGAAGATAATAACACTGGGAGAAGATATTTGCAAGCCACAAAGCCGACAAAGAACTAGTGCCCAGAACAGAGAAAGAATTCCCACTTGTTGTTCAGTCGCTAAGTCATATTCAACTCTGTGACCCCATGGACTGTAGCACCCCGTCCTTCACTATCTCCTGGAGTTTGCTCAAACTGATGTCCATTGAGTTGGTGATGCCATACACCCATAGCCTAAAAATTGTTCCAAGGGTTCTTGGCTTAAAAATTTTAAAGAGGGTCTAATGTTTGAATTGTGCAAGCCAAATCAGCTTGAAGAAACAGAAGGCTCTGCTAAGCTTTAGCAGAACAAGCCCTAACATAATATGCCAAGAAACACGTTTGACAAAACAGAAGTAGAAAAATATTTTCAAAATTGGTTCTTGGCTTAAATCTAGCATTTGGCACCTCAAATAAACACAGAGAAGAACTAACTTGGCTGTGCCATGTGACTTTCTGAACTGCAGCAGGCCAGATGGCGGGGTAGGTTATTCATTTCTCAGCTTCTCACCGTCTCTGCCCTTTCCATTAATGCCTCTCTACTTGAGGGTCCCTCAGAAGGGCTGGAAAGAAAAAAAACTGGATAAACACATATAACCAGTTTTCTGGGTAATTACTATCTCCTTTAAAACCATACTGATAGCAAACACCTCATGTCAACTCAACAGGTCTCATTAATAAATGTTCTGGCTTATACAGCCAAGTCAATGTCACACCTCCGGTCTATAAAAAGTAAAGGAATGTAACACCTCCCCTTCTGGGAAGATGAGGCAGATGTGCATTTCCCTCATCCTCCCACTAAGCACAACAACTGATTTTGAATATCATCTATGAAACTAACAGGAAGTCTGTAAACAGAAGGCACACCAGTTAGGAATCTCAGGAAAGACCTCAGCATGCAGGTCAGTTCTGTCAGTTTTCTTTACGCCCCATGTAATCCAGTATCAGAACTGAAGAAGCCAACAACAGGTAAATGTCAAGAGGTGCAGATGACAAAAGAGTCCAACAAAACCTACTCTCTCTACCTTAAGAACCAGGTAATACGTAGATGAGCAAGACACATTTTTTCTTTTCCCTAGGAAAGACTGAAGAAGATAATAACACTGGGAGAAGATATTTGCAAGCCACAAAGCCGACAAAGAACTAGTGCCCAGAACAGAGAAAGAATTCCCACTTGTTGTTCAGTCGCTAAGTCATATTCAACTCTGTGACCCCATGGACTGTAGCACCCCGTCCTTCACTATCTCCTGGAGTTTGCTCAAACTTATGTCCATTGAGTTGGTGATGCCATACACCCATCTCATCCTCTCTCATCCGTTTCTTCTTGCCCTCAATTATTCCCAGCATCAGGGTGCTTTCCAAAGAGTCAGCTCTTCATATCAGGTGGCCAAAATACTGGAGCATCAGTTTCAGCATCAGCTCTTCCAATGAATATTCAGGGTTGATCTCCTTTAGCAATGACTGGTTTGATTTCCTTGCTGTTCAAACGAATCTCAAGAATCTTCGCCAGCACCACAATGTAAAAGCATCAATTATTTGGCACTCAATCTTCTTTATGGTACAGTTCTCACATCCATACATGACAACTGGAAAAACCATAGCTTTGACAATGCAGACTTTGTTAGCTAAGTGCACATAATTCAAGTAGAAAACAGATAAAATATGTGAACAGAAAAAAGACATCAAATATGAGCATTTTACCAAAGAAAATATACAGAGAGCAAATAAGTACATGAAAAGATATTCAACATTATTAGCAACAAGGGAAAAGGAGACTGAAATCATCAGATACCACTATACACCTATCAGAGTAGCTAAAATAATGATAACATCTAATGCTGGCTAGCACACAGAGAAAGCGGATGACTTACCACACTGCTGGTGAAAATGCAGACTGATACACTGACTCTGGAAAAGTTTGACAGTTCCTTAAATACCTCAACACGCAACCATCAAAGAATTCAGCCATGCACTTTTAAGACATTTACTCCATAAGAATAAAAAATCATGCTGACACAAAAACCTACACATGAATGTTTATAGCAGCTTTACTTGTAATAGAGAAAACAGCAACAACCCAGGTGACCTTCAGCAGCTGAACAATTCAACAAAGGTGGGAAATCCATACCACGGAATACTACTTAGCAATAAAAAAGAAGGAACTATCCATACATACCACAACCTAGCTGAATCTCCAGAAAATCATGATGATCCCACATGGTACGATTCCTCTCATACCATTCTTGAAATGATAAAAGGCAGCAAGGAGCAAGGAAGAAGTTATCCCGTATGCCCTCTGGAGGGAACATATCCCCGCCACCATCCTGATTTCCAACTTACGGGGCATCTAGGACTATGACAGAATGTATTTCTGTGATTTTAAGCCACAGGAAATTAATACACCAGCCATATCAGTAGCTCATGCAAACCGGTCGGGAATCCAGATCCTCAGGTCCTGACCAAAACAAAGTGAGTCTGAATCAGCACTTACACAACACTGCCAGGAATAGTCCAGTGTTCCCTGGTGGTCCAGTGGCTAAGACTCTGTGCTCCCCAGGCAGGGGGCCCTGGTTTAATCCACAGTCTGAGAACTAGATCCCACATGACTCAACTAAAGAGTTCATATGCTACAACTAAGAAATTTCTAGCCACAGCTAAAAGATCTCACAGGTTTCAATGACATCTTTCATGTGACATGTCTCAGGCCTGGCACAGTCAAATAAATAAAACTAAATATTAAAAGAATAAAAAATAAAATAAATACCATTGCCAGGTGATGAGAATGCAAATAAAGTCTGAGGGACACTGATATGAACACTATGTGATTTGGGGGAGCAGAGGCATGCAGTGCGTGGGATCTCAGTTCCTCATCCAGGGATTAAGCAAGATCCTAAGCAGAGAAAGCACAGAGTCCAGCCATTGGACCTCTGGAGAATTTCCTATTACACAATTCTTAACTCATCATACTGACAATTTTGTACCAAAATGGAAATTATTCATGATATTCTGATAAGCAAAATAAGCAGGGTACACATTTGAAAATTTTCATGTATGTGTGTGTGTGTGCACAATCCAAGACCTGACAGGAAATAAGTACAACATAAAAAACTGTTTCAGGGCCGAGGAACCAACATTCAACATTTTTGCTCACTGCTTTCCTGGGATCATGATGACCTGGTTGAATGAAACTCTGCTCATTCAGAGTTACCCAGGCTCATGAACAACCAGATTTTCAAGGGCCCTGGCTTGGTTTTAGCCAAGTCAACTACTCGCAAAAAGAACAAGTAGTGGTCCAGGGGATTCTCATTTGAAGGAACAATCATAGCAGCTCAAACATGCTCTAGACACAATGTCAACTTGCCAGTAGCATCACATTCCCTGCAGGTCCAAAGAGTCTGGGTCTACACCTGCTCCAGGATGCATATCTGGCAGAGAGAGCCTAGCAATCGCTGGAAATGCTCAAGGTCCTGACTGGTTAGCTGTGTGCCTGGACATCACGGCCTCAGAGCTTCCACATTAAGCCCATTTTTCCAGTCACACAGCATTACCACCAGACAAAGACATCAACTGACTGCGCATCCGAGTCACCTTTTAACTTCTTTGCTCCCTTCTTTTTCTCAATTCAGGCAGACAACCCAAGCACACTATCCTAGTTTGGCATCCTTAAATGGCACTGAGAAAACACCACCAGATTTTCAGAGGATCCAAGAGATAATCCGTGCCCACAGTTTAAAGCAACTATACGCTTCACTTAACACCAAAGGTAATTTTTCAAATGATTGCTTTACTGCAAGCCAATTTCCACCACCCCCCCCCCATCTTAAGATGACTATATTTCAGATGAACTCTTTAGCTCATCTTTAGAGTATGTAGTACCCAGTTTAAACATGTCCTGGGAATATTTATATGTAAACATCTAAAAATCTATCTTCTTTAACTATTACACTGAGGGGAAAAGAAAAAAAAAAAAAACACTTTAATTAAAGGGATAATGCTGCACTAGCTGAGCAAAACAATATCTACTTCCAAACTGAAACAATTATTTATACACATACCACCCAAAATGAAAACTAAATGAGCTTTACTACTGTTTCTATACTAGTTACACTCATGCTATGAAATCATTATTCAAATGTTTTTAAACTCTGATGATCAAAGAGTAGATTAATAAACATTCTTTAAGAAAATGGATTTGTACTTCTAACCATGAAGTCACTTGCCATCATTTAAAGATTTCAC
Organism: Tragulus kanchil; assembly: GCA_022376925.1. Classification (NCBI taxonomy): domain Eukaryota; kingdom Metazoa; phylum Chordata; class Mammalia; order Artiodactyla; family Tragulidae; genus Tragulus; species Tragulus kanchil. Next base: position 195,145,860 of record JAIOJX010000030.1, on the reverse strand, counting down.
AAAGGAAGTGAGATTCATAGTCATTCAAAGTAAGTAAGAGAGGAGAGAAATAACACCATAACAACTGGAGAAATAAACTTTTACTTTAATTCAGGGCTTTCAGTCTTAGCACTGACATACAGGGTGAGATAAACCTTTGCTTTGTGGGGGCTGCACTGTGCACAGTAGGATATTTAGTAGAAGCCCTGGTGTCTGCCCAATGCAAAACAATCATAGCAGCTCAAACATGCTCTAGACACAATGTCAACTTGCCAGTAGCATCACATTCCCTGCAGGTCCAAAGAGTCTGGGTCTACACCTGCTCCAGGATGCATATCTGGCAGAGAGAGCCTAGCAATCGCTGGAAATGCTCAAGGTCCTGACTGGTTAGCTGTGTGCCTGGACATCACGGCCTCAGAGCTTCCACATTAAGCCCATTTTTCCAGTCACACAGCATTACCACCAGACAAAGACATCAACTGACTGCGCATCCGAGTCACCTTTTAACTTCTTTGCTCCCTTCTTTTTCTCAATTCAGGCAGACAACCCAAGCACACTATCCTAGTTTGGCATCCTTAAATGGCACTGAGAAAACACCACCAGATTTTCAGAGGATCCAAGAGATAATCCGTGCCCACAGTTTAAAGCAACTATACGCTTCACTTAACACCAAAGGTAATTTTTCAAATGATTGCTTTACTGCAAGCCAATTTCCACCACCCCCCCCCCATCTTAAGATGACTATATTTCAGATGAACTCTTTAGCTCATCTTTAGAGTATGTAGTACCCAGTTTAAACATGTCCTGGGAATATTTATATGTAAACATCTAAAAATCTATCTTCTTTAACTATTACACTGAGGGGAAAAGAAAAAAAAAAAAACACTTTAATTAAAGGGATAATGCTGCACTAGCTGAGCAAAACAATATCTACTTCCAAACTGAAACAATTATTTATACACATACCACCCAAAATGAAAACTAAATGAGCTTTACTACTGTTTCTATACTAGTTACACTCATGCTATGAAATCATTATTCAAATGTTTTTAAACTCTGATGATCAAAGAGTAGATTAATAAACATTCTTTAAGAAAATGGATTTGTACTTCTAACCATGAAGTCACTTGCCATCATTTAAAGATTTCACAAAGGAAGTGAGATTCATAGTCATTCAAAGTAAGTAAGAGAGGAGAGAAATAACACCATAACAACTGGAAAAAATAAACTTTTACTTTAATTCAGGGCTTTCAGTCTTAGCACTGACATACAGGGTGAGATAAACCTTTGCTTTGTGGGGGCTGCACTGTGCACAGTAGGATATTTAGTAGAAGCCCTGGTGTCTGCCCACAAGATGCCAAAACTCATCAGTGACCAGTTGTGAAAACCAAACACATCTCCAGACACTGGCCCACATCTCCTGGGGAATTAACTGTCCTCAGTTGAGAATGAGTGCTTTGAGAATGAGTGCTTAACTGAAGGAACAGGTCTCTGTGGTTTATTGGTTTGCCAACACAGCATGAATGGCTATCACCATTCAACTTCCTTTGACTGCATTTTAGGAATCAAGTATTAGTAAGTTTCATGTAAAGCAAGTCCACTCATGAAGAGGACTCAGCTTTACTGGGGCTGAAATAATGGTGGTGTTAACTGCTCACTGATTTTCTAGGAACTGAATGAATGTGTAACTCTGAAGGCTGAAGCCAGTGACAAGAGTTATTAGGAGGCATACCCCAAAAATCCACTATGCCCAAAATGTGGGTAAGTAGATGGCAGTCTTGGGCAAAGTTATCATCGAAATATGACCCCCTATTAGCCTAGCTTGCTGGAGCCTAGGAGGACTAAGAAGTGCACCAGATGGGCGAAATCATATACAAAGGTCACTTGTTATTAAACAATAAATTCAAGGAGCAACCACCTCTGTATGTTCTTTTCCATTTCTTTCCCAATGAAAGTCTGGACTGAACTCACAACCTGGTGAGCAGCAAAAGGCACGTTCTTGTACCTGAAAATCACCTTGACTCTCTCCAATTTTCACATCCTCCATCTCACAAAGAAAACTAAATGAGCTTTACTACTGTTTCTATACTAGTTACACTCATGCTATGAAATCATTATTCAAATGTTTTTAAACTCTGATGATCAAAGAGTAGATTAATAAACATTCTTTAAGAAAATGGATTTGTACTTCTAACCATGAAGTCACTTGCCATCATTTAAAGATTTCACAAAGGAAGTGAGATTCATAGTCATTCAAAGTAAGTAAGAGAGGAGAGAAATAACACCATAACAACTGGAAAAAATAAACTTTTACTTTAATTCAGGGCTTTCAGTCTTAGCACTGACATACAGGGTGAGATAAACCTTTGCTTTGTGGGGGCTGCACTGTGCACAGTAGGATATTTAGTAGAAGCCCTGGTGTCTGCCCACAAGATGCCAAAACTCATCAGTGACCAGTTGTGAAAACCAAACACATCTCCAGACACTGGCCCACATCTCCTGGGGAATTAACTGTCCTCAGTTGAGAATGAGTGCTTTGAGAATGAGTGCTTAACTGAAGGAACAGGTCTCTGTGGTTTATTGGTTTGCCAACACAGCATGAATGGCTATCACCATTCAACTTCCTTTGACTGCATTTTAGGAATCAAGTATTAGTAAGTTTCATGTAAAGCAAGTCCACTCATGAAGAGGACTCAGCTTTACTGGGGCTGAAATAATGGTGGTGTTAACTGCTCACTGATTTTCTAGGAACTGAATGAATGTGTAACTCTGAAGGCTGAAGCCAGTGACAAGAGTTATTAGGAGGCATACCCCAAAAATCCACTATGCCCAAAATGTGGGTAAGTAGATGGCAGTCTTGGGCAAAGTTATCATCGAAATATGACCCCCTATTAGCCTAGCTTGCTGGAGCCTAGGAGGACTAAGAAGTGCACCAGATGGGCGAAATCATATACAAAGGTCACTTGTTATTAAACAATAAATTCAAGGAGCAACCACCTCTGTATGTTCTTTTCCATTTCTTTCCCAATGAAAGTCTGGACTGAACTCACAACCTGGTGAGCAGCAAAAGGCACGTTCTTGTACCTGAAAATCACCTTGACTCTCTCCAATTTTCACATCCTCCATCTCACAACACTTGCCCAGTTCTCCCAATTTCACATCTTTCCTCTCTCTTGAACAGGTCCATTTCTTTTCCCATCACATATTTCATTGCTGAATTACCTCCGGCCCCATCCTAAGAGTCTTGGCCTCTTCCATGGAACATAAAGCAATCTTTCACACACACAAATCTGATTGCCATTCTCTAGATTGTATTTCCTCATGGTATCCCATGGCTGCTACGTCACTTCAGTCATGTCTGACACTTTGTGACCCTATGGGCTGTAGCCCACCAGGCTCCTCAGTCCATGAGATTCTCCAGGCAAGAATACCAAAGCAGGCTGCCACGCTCTCCTCCAGGGGATCTTCTGACTCAGGGATCAAAGCCTCGTCTCTTATGTCTCCTGCATTAGCAGGCAGGTTATTTACCACTAGTGCAACCTGGGAAGTCCACTGTTCTTAAAGGAAATTCAAACAGCTTCAAGCTTCTGTGTTATCTGGACCATCAATGTAGGGGGAGGGGAGAGACATGAAAAAAGTATCACACACAATGGAACTAGATCTTAGGTAGAGCTGGTAATCTAAGTTATATTTAAAAATCCCACCAGACTGCCAGGACCTGGGTTTTTGGAAGCTCAAGGCCCAAGAATCAACCTTAGCTTTAATTTGAATTTCTGTTGTGCCTTTCTTTTCCCTGAGACAGTAAGGCAGTGAGGCCAAGATTAGCTTAAGTCTAGCAGAGGCAGAGGTTTGGAGAAGTTACACTGGTGATATACATTATTTAGGATGTGATTCTGGAATATAAAACACAACTCCAGCTATGTTCAAAATATACATACACATATGCAGTTTATTTCCATAGGGCAGGAGAAGGGAAGGAAGGCTGTCTGTAACAGCCAGAGTTATACACGAGACAAATGAACTGAAAAGAAATATAGCCATATGTTAACAGGAATATCTCTGGATGCTAAGATTAGAGTTGATTGATTTGACTCTCCATACTTTCACGTAGCTTCCACTATCAATAATAGGAAAATAAAAATAAATAAAAACTCCAAAAGGTTACTTTAAAAGTAAGCCTTTATATATCAGCCTAGATACAAAACAGATGGCAAAGGTAGCATCAAATTATTTTAGAATGTAAAGATTTATCACTTGCACTTTTTTCTTCTAAGTTATAGATCTTTGTGCCCAGATAACAGGACACAGAATAGGAATCGCTGTCATGTGGTATGTCCACAAGTTATCCCTTCAAATCATTCATCCTAAGGTTTTCGACAAACACACAGCAAGATACACAAAACTGAGGGCAGAGAAATTTCCAGTAACACTGTTTAATAGTATTAGACCACTAGTGCACATCTTAAAGGTATGGGAAAAAACTGGAATGTTGACCCAGCAGTAATATAAACAAAAAAGAAAAAGCACAGTTCTGAAGCATGAGCACCTACTAATGATCAGTGAAAAGGTGTCATCACTGCTTTGATGAAGAGTAAAAAGATTCAAATTCACGGCTTCAAGCAACACACACTGATAAGTCACCTTCTGGGTGCTAGTAACATAGACAACAACTGACTACTCTTTGCTGTGAAGAATGTCTTTTTCATTCTGGGCACAGTGACATGCCAATTGGCCTAACTTTACCTGCTCTTAATTCTCCTTTCCCAGAGCCATAGTATGAACCCTGATCAGGGCATGAAATGCACCTTTGTGTAAGGACCACCTTCTACTCTGCCTCCTTTTGCCTGTTGCTCTTTTTTCCCCTAAGTTCCTTACTGCTGAGGGTCCTATAAGACCTGTACCATCAGTGGAAAGAAAAATAGAAAAGCTCTTTATTTTTCATTTATAAGAATACAAGCTGGGCTTTCCCTGGTGGTCCAGTGGGTAAGGACACCGCCTTGCAGTGCAAGGGGCGCTGGTTCGATCCCTGGCCTGGGAAGATCCCACGTGCCGCGGAGCGGCTGGACCGATGTGTCCAATTACCGAGCCGGAGCTCTGGAGCGCATGCGCCCAGAGCCGGTGCTCTGCGACAACAGAAGCCACCGCGATGGCAGGCCCACAGGAGCCAAAGAACAAAGACAGATGAAAATAGAGAAATGAAAGACCAATAGAAATGGCCCGCCCACTCCCCTCCCTCCCCAACCCGCCCCCCCCCAAAAAAGAATACAAGCTACATTGACTTCATTGTCCAGTAGTTTGAGAAATGCAAGATGGTAAGCATAAAGCACACATGGAGTGATACATGTATTTTGCAACTGCCAAATAACCTAAATTTCAACATGAATTTTGCCTCTTCCTATTACTCCATTTCTTTCATATCAATTTCAAAAAGTGAAAATTGTCTCTTGCCTTGGAACAGCAAGCCCTGTTACAATCATTACAGGAGCCTTTATAAGCTCCCTTTATTACACACAACGCATTTTCCTACCAGTGTGAAGGCCAGCAGTGGGGCGGGGCGGCGGGGGTCCTCATTCAATTCCCTGGCATTCTAACAGTACCATGACTAGGAATACAGACACAGAGAGAAGAGAAGGAAAAAACAGCATCTTACCAGCTGTAATCCCAGATGGCACTGGAAGACACTTAACTGAAAACCTATAAAGGCCATAGAAAATATAAAGCAATCCACTAATTAAAAGGAAAAAAATCTATATCCAGCCACACAGAGTTATGGTACAGATTATTACATACACAGTCAACTGTGACCTTAGAAAACACACATAAAATGAAGAGCTTTTCTGTTTTTTCTTTCCACTGACGCTATAAGGCATACATGTTTCTTAACTCAAAGTTTTTCCATGTTGCTCACCTTGACACGTAGAGAATTCAGTCATCCTCATCCATCACCATGTGGACTACAGTTTACTGTAGGACTACAGTAAGTGTTTACATACATTATTTAATTCAGTCTTCACCACTCTTCAAAACAGGAACTATCATTACCTCTGCTTTAGGAAACAAACTGAAGCACAGACAGCTTGAGAAAGCTGTCCAAGTTCAAACAACCTAGTAAGAGACAGAAATTGGATCTGAACTTAAGCAATTCAATTCCGGTGCTCAGGCTTTGTCACACTCCTACAGAAAGTCATGTTATTTAAGAAAGAAATAATCTTCATAAGTTCTATGTGGTTTTTTATTTTCTTTTAGTTTCTCCTCAAAGAAGAAGCTCACTGCAAATGTGGAAAGCTCCTGTGTCTAAGACATTGGAACTGTCTGAGCATCAAGGCATGCGTCTTCTTGCTAACCATTCCAGATTTGAATTTTATAATAAAAACATAATTCTCTTATGTCATCAAGTTTGCATCAGGGAAACAGAAATGAAGCTCCAAAAGTGCTAAATTTGAAAAAAGTTTCTCTCAGTATCGCCATAAAAATTCCAGGCCATGTGCTGAGAAAACTTCCTTTTCTTAATCAAAAGTTAGGAAACTTGCATCCATCTCAAAGCCCCTTTGCCTCTGACGCATTTTGAATCAGGGAGAAAATTGTCTCTTGCCTTGGAACAGCAAGCCCTGTTACAATCATTACAGGAGCCTTTATAAGCTCCCTTTATTACACACAACGCATTTTCCTACCAGTGTGAAGGCCAGCAGTGGGGCGGGCGGCGGGGGTCCTCATTCAATTCCCTGGCATTCTAACAGTACCATGACTAGGAATACAGACACAGAGAGAAGAGAAGGAAAAAACAGCATCTTACCAGCTGTAATCCCAGATGGCACTGGAAGACACTTAACTGAAAACCTATAAAGGCCATAGAAAATATAAAGCAATCCACTAATTAAAAGGAAAAAAATCTATATCCAGCCACACAGAGTTATGGTACAGATTATTACATACACAGTCAACTGTGACCTTAGAAAACACACATAAAATGAAGAGCTTTTCTGTTTTTTCTTTCCACTGACGCTATAAGGCATACATGTTTCTTAACTCAAAGTTTTTCCATGTTGCTCACCTTGACACGTAGAGAATTCAGTCATCCTCATCCATCACCATGTGGACTACAGTTTACTGTAGGACTACAGTAAGTGTTTACATACATTATTTAATTCAGTCTTCACCACTCTTCAAAACAGGAACTATCATTACCTCTGCTTTAGGAAACAAACTGAAGCACAGACAGCTTGAGAAAGCTGTCCAAGTTCAAACAACCTAGTAAGAGACAGAAATTGGATCTGAACTTAAGCAATTCAATTCCGGTGCTCAGGCTTTGTCACACTCCTACAGAAAGTCATGTTATTTAAGAAAGAAATAATCTTCATAAGTTCTATGTGGTTTTTTATTTTCTTTTAGTTTCTCCTCAAAGAAGAAGCTCACTGCAAATGTGGAAAGCTCCTGTGTCTAAGACATTGGAACTGTCTGAGCATCAAGGCATGCGTCTTCTTGCTAACCATTCCAGATTTGAATTTTATAATAAAAACATAATTCTCTTATGTCATCAAGTTTGCATCAGGGAAACAGAAATGAAGCTCCAAAAGTGCTAAATTTGAAAAAAGTTTCTCTCAGTATCGCCATAAAAATTCCAGGCCATGTGCTGAGAAAACTTCCTTTTCTTAATCAAAAGTTAGGAAACTTGCATCCATCTCAAAGCCCCTTTGCCTCTGACGCATTTTCATGTTTCTCCAGCTATATATAACACTGTTAGGAAGTTAGCTCTGTTTCTGTTTTCCAATTGGCCTCCCAGAAGGCTTAATGTTAGAAATCAGGTGAAATCTGGTGTCAATTTTCAAACTAGGTCTCAGATTCAAAGGGGCTCAAATTCTATATGCCAAACCATCATTAAACACAGAATGACGTGGATCTTTTAACCAGTTTTTAATTTGAAAGTTTATCCATTTCAAATATTAGGGAATACAAAAGAGGTTAATGGAATTAATATAATTGTCATAGGTAAAAAACAAAAGAATGGTTTAGTGCAAACTTCTTATTCCAGAGGGGAAATAAAAAAGGGCTACCTAATCAGAAAAACGGGAATAAATGAAAGAATACCTATTGTGTTCCACACCAAATACAGGCTATATGTGGAGGTATCAAAAAAGACACAATAGCAAACATGATAATAGGGAGGCTAAGGATAATGGCATAAACAGCTAATATTTATGGAATGCGTGGTGGTGGTTTAGTCACTAAGCTGTGTCCAACCCTTGTGACCCCATGGACTATAACCTGACAGATTCCTTTGTCCATGGGATTTATCAGGCAAGAATGCTGGAAACGGCTGCTATTTCCTTCTCCAGGTGATCTTCCAGTCCCAGGGATGGAACCCAGGTTTTCCCCCCTTTGTTTTTCCTTTCAAGACTTTCCTATGGTACGGTGGTAACACTGCCTAAAAGAAAGTCATGTTATTTAAGAAAGAAATAATCTTCATAAGTTCTATGTGGTTTTTATTTTCTTTTAGTTTCTCCTCAAAGAAGAAGCTCACTGCAAATGTGGAAAGCTCCTGTGTCTAAGACATTGGAACTGTCTGAGCATCAAGGCATGCGTCTTCTTGCTAACCATTCCAGATTTGAATTTTATAATAAAAACATAATTCTCTTATGTCATCAAGTTTGCATCAGGGAAACAGAAATGAAGACCCAAAAGTGCTAAATTTGAAAAAAGTTTCTCTCAGTATCGCCATAAAAATTCCAGGCCATGTGCTGAGAAAACTTCCTTTTCTTAATCAAAAGTTAGGAAACTTGCATCCATCTCAAAGCCCCTTTGCCTCTGACGCATTTTCATGTTTCTCCAGCTATATATAACACTGTTAGGAAGTTAGCTCTGTTTCTGTTTTCCAATTGGCCTCCCAGAAGGCTTAATGTTAGAAATCAGGTGAAATCTGGTGTCAATTTTCAAACTAGGTCTCAGATTCAAAGGGGCTCAAATTCTATATGCCAAACCATCATTAAACACAGAATGACGTGGATCTTTTAACCAGTTTTTAATTTGAAAGTTTATCCATTTCAAATATTAGGGAATACAAAAGAGGTTAATGGAATTAATATAATTGTCATAGGTAAAAAACAAAAGAATGGTTTAGTGCAAACTTCTTATTCCAGAGGGGAAATAAAAAAGGGCTACCTAATCAGAAAAACGGGAATAAATGAAAGAATACCTATTGTGTTCCACACCAAATACAGGCTATATGTGGAGGTATCAAAAAAGACACAATAGCAAACATGATAATAGGGAGGCTAAGGATAATGGCATAAACAGCTAATATTTATGGAATGCGTGGTGGTGGTTTAGTCACTAAGCTGTGTCCAACCCTTGTGACCCCATGGACTATAACCTGACAGATTCCTTTGTCCATGGGATTTATCAGGCAAGAATGCTGGAAACGGCTGCTATTTCCTTCTCCAGGTGATCTTCCAGTCCCAGGGATGGAACCCAGGTTTCCTGTACTGCAGGCAGATTCTTTACCAACTGAGCCACCAGAGAAGCCTCAACGGAACATCTATTACTGGCCAAGTATTGGCATAAGAACCTTATATGCTTTCTAGGTGGTACGGTGGTAAAGAATCTGCCTGCCAATGCAGGTGATGCAAGAAACACAGGTACGATTGCTGAGTTACGAAGATCCCCAGGAAAAGGAAATGACAACCACTCCAGTATTCTTGCCTGGGGAATACCATGGACAGAGGAGCCTGGCAGGCTACACAGCTCAGGGGGTCGCAAAGAGTCAGAGTGAGCCTGCACACACATGTTTGGAACACACACACCTTCAAAACCACAAGATCCTGAGGAGGTAAATACTACTGTTAATCCCAATTTTAAGAGAAGGAAACAGAAACAGAGGCAGGCTAAGTATCTTGCCCAAGGCTTACAGTAAATGTGGAGCTGGGATTCACCTCCAGGGCCTGTGCTGACAATGCCTTGCAGGTAAAACAAACAGAAAATATGCCTTTGAATTTAGAGGGGTAGAGGAAAATACTTTCTATTTTGTGTGTACAAGAGGCATATGTAGCTAGTTACTGCGGGAGGAAGCTTCACTTACTTATTTCCTAAATGACATTCCTCAACCCCCCCACCCCTGACCCCCCCCCATTAAAGGGGACACAATCTGGATCCCCAAGTAATTAGGAAATAACAGTGCAGGGAACACCCTACTCGCTCCTGCCCTACCTGCTTTAACAACCTGGGTAAGCTTTGCTTTCTATAAAAATCTCTGCCTGGATGCATCCTAAATAGCCTGAGTTTTGTGCAGCCAAAACCCGGTAGCAGTGACACTTACTCCCAAGTCCGGGGCAAAGCCCAATAAGAATCAAACAAACCTGCATAAAATCCTCCAGTGGAAGCCACAGAATTAAGATCTTGGTTTAAATCGTGACCCTACCATTGAATAGCCACTTGCTACTGGGAAGGTCACCAGCATTCAGAGTGAAACTTCCCCATTTATCAAACTAATGGAGCAATATCTTCCTTAGGGGGTCAATGTCAATTGAGTTAATGCATGCAAAATGCTTACATGACATCTGATGCATTTATCAGGGAATCATTAAGGGTACACACAGAAAATAATTTGGTGGTTAACATTAATGCAGTATGTTAGGACTTCAAAATGATGTGGAAGTCACACTAAGGAAAACTAGTAACATCATTCTATGTTCGTTGGGGAAAGAGATCTAATGCTGAAAAGAACAATCCATATTGCAAAGGTGGAATGAGGTAAGGGTTGCTTAACATTTACCGATTCTTGCTTTTAGGCTCAAAATCACATATAAAATCTTTCTTTGGGGCTCCAGAGAACTATACAGGTCTTTTTATAAATATCAGTCTTGACTTTCATAGGGATATGATGAACTAAATATCAAGATATCACTAAAGGAATGAAAACTCCAGTTTACATTTGAGTCAAATACCAATAGTCAAGCAAAATGCTGCTATTTTAACAATCAAGTTTAATTTAAAAATCATTTTTAACTCTCTGTCCTCCAATTCTATCAATAAGCACCAAGTTGCCATTTGCTAGTACCAAATTAAGGAATTCTATCAGATGTGAGTGTGCCTTTCTTTCAATTATCTAGGAATTTGCTTACATGTTGATCTGGTTCCTCAGGACTGAGGCGAACCCTCAAATTCTGCATTTCTTATAAACTCCCTAGTGATGTCAATGTTCCTAGTCCCTGGACCACATTGAATAGCAAGGTTGAGGGACACAAGGCATCCACAGTACACACATGTGCTCTCTCGTAAATCAAGCTTTGAATTCTATCAGCTCATAAGTGATATTATTTTCCTTCTACCTAAGTTTCTATCCAATGCAAAATCAAATGAAATGACCAATAAGTCAGAAAACAGTGCTGAGTTTCTTTCCCTGTACCTTGATATAACTATACTAGGATGAACATAATAAATACTAGAAATTAATTACAATGTGTATCTACAATTTCTTCTTTTAAGGGTCAGTGATGGTGGCTCCCTCTGTATGTGTTTCATGCCAGTCCCGTACACCCACCTCATCTCAACCACCACCAAACAGGTCCTATACTTATCTCTATTTCTTAGAAGAAGAACGTGAGACAGTGAGATTAAATAACCTGCCCAATGTTGTGGGGCTCTGAATTGAAAGAGGACCGTTGCAAGCATAAGGAAGCTTAAGCACATGGTTTCAGTTTGGAGCTAAGATGGCGCCTACAGGAAGGGACGTGGGCATGAAAGGAAGCTTAAGCACAGTGTTTCAGTTTGGGGCTAAGATGGCACCTACAGGAAGAGAGGAGGGCGTGGTCTAAATTATTAAGTGATTGTCAAAATTTCTGATTGGTTCCCTGGTTTCCGCGCTCGTGGATGACTGCTTGACCTTTAGCTTGATTGGTGTAATGTATAGGAAGTCCCGTGCAAATCCCCATTCACTTGCCTATAAAAGCTGTGAGTCTGCACTAATAAAACAGAACTGCTTTGACAGAACCCCTGTCGCATGTGATTGTCTCCTGCCTGCCGGGGGGCTGGCCTGGCGGGCAGCAGGCTCACTCTTCTCTGATCTTCCCATGGCTTGGCCACAGGCAATCCCGCCACCGTTTCTCCTCTGCGGGCGGCCCCGCACAATGTCACCAGAAAGAAAGTACAGAGTGTGTCTGACTATCAAGTCCAGTCCATGCTCATAACCACTATGCTGGGATGTGCAATTATCCCAGAACTGCCAATTCTGCTTCTCGAGAAATTCAGCACCAAACCACTCCCCATGTCTCAGGAATCGCCTCAGATTCCACCTTTCTCATCTCTCCGATTTCCAAATGAGTGGATGATAAAGAAAACAGGTTCCCAGAGTTTGAATGGGTCTCTCCATGTGACGGATTGCGCTCGTGCTTTATAGCCTGCCCAGAACAATACAAAAAAGTCACAGATTATAAATTGGCCACAGAGAAATCATTCAGGTGTCCAGTTTAACTGCTATGTAGAAAATGACTCCTCTTGTGCTTTACTGTAAGAAACATACAAAAAAGAGAAGGCATCATTTAAACCTCCAAGAGAACCCAATATTTTTGGTGAGCTAAAAATTTCATTGAGGATCCATTCATTCCACAGATATTCACTAAGTGGCGATCCAATGTCCATGTCACCCACTCCACAGAGATGGTCCCTAAGGCCATACAGGAAATCACCCACTCTACAGAGATGTCAGACAAGAGTTTCATGTTCTTTGAGTTCATAGTCAAGCAGAAGAAATACACATTAAATGTACAATAATATGAATAATCACAATTGTGGTGAGAGCAACAAGAGTCAAGCACAAAATGCTGGGCATGGGGGTAACATAGCCTTGTCTAGGGCCACAGACAGTACATTCCAGAAAACTCAGACAAGGTTAAGATAAATACTCAAACACCAATATTTAGATACCTTGTGCATGTGTGTCATGGTGGGGGTGGGGGGGTGCCTAGCTATACAAAGGGACTGTTCCTTGACAACTGTGAAATCTACACATTCATGGGGAACAAAGCACATTTTTGTCTTTTGAAAGTTTCCAGGTCTCATTAGAGGAAAATGAGCCAAATTTCTGCTCTTATCACATGATTATTTCAAACCAGGCTTAAAATCACAGAAGGCAAGAGTGTCAAAAAGTTCCCTGATGTCTGTCTCCTAATTATTCTTTTTACTTTAGGATTAGACAAATTTTGCTATAATGAAACAAGATTAACAAGGAACATCATCTCCCTGGGAGGCCACAAGGTCTAGTCTTCCATAACAAGCTATTACAACACAATGGAATCAACTATACAATGCCAGAGGACCAGTTATTACTAAAAGTTAATTCTGGGAATAAGAGTGATTGGAGGAAAAGCATCAGGATCAAATAAACACACACTCATCAAAGGCATATCAGACAAAACACTAAACTACACCCCAGGATTCCAGCATGAATACTCATTTTATGAAGCAAATTAGGCACCCTTCAGGACACAGAACTATCTTTGTTGATATCAGTTTAGAGCTCTAGAAAATAAAAGCCCAAATGTCTGTCTACTACAGTTTGTTCAACGGATGGTTTGCAACTAGATTAACTGTGGTTATACATTCCCCTGGGGGCAGGCTTAGAATATCAAAATTGTAGAAATGACTCCTCTTGTGCTTTATTTAAAACAAAGAGAAGGCATCATTTAAACCTCCAAGAGAACCCAATATTTTTGGTGAGCTAAAAATTTCATTGAGGATCCATTCATTCCACAGATATTCACTAAGTGGCGATCCAATGTCCATGTCACCCACTCCACAGAGATGGTCCCTAAGGCCATACAGGAAATCACCCACTCTACAGAGATGTCAGACAAGAGTTTCATGTTCTTTGAGTTCATAGTCAAGCAGAAGAAATACACATTAAATGTACAATAATATGAATAATCACAATTGTGGTGAGAGCAACAAGAGTCAAGCACAAAATGCTGGGCATGGGGGTAACATAGCCTTGTCTAGGGCCACAGACAGTACATTCCAGAAAACTCAGACAAGGTTAAGATAAATACTCAAACACCAATATTTAGATACCTTGTGCATGTGTGTCATGGTGGGGGTGGGGGGGTGCCTAGCTATACAAAGGGACTGTTCCTTGACAACTGTGAAATCTACACATTCATGGGGAACAAAGCACATTTTTGTCTTTTGAAAGTTTCCAGGTCTCATTAGAGGAAAATGAGCCAAATTTCTGCTCTTATCACATGATTATTTCAAACCAGGCTTAAAATCACAGAAGGCAAGAGTGTCAAAAAGTTCCCTGATGTCTGTCTCCTAATTATTCTTTTTACTTTAGGATTAGACAAATTTTGCTATAATGAAACAAGATTAACAAGGAACATCATCTCCCTGGGAGGCCACAAGGTCTAGTCTTCCATAACAAGCTATTACAACACAATGGAATCAACTATACAATGCCAGAGGACCAGTTATTACTAAAAGTTAATTCTGGGAATAAGAGTGATTGGAGGAAAAGCATCAGGATCAAATAAACACACACTCATCAAAGGCATATCAGACAAAACACTAAACTACACCCCAGGATTCCAGCATGAATACTCATTTTATGAAGCAAATTAGGCACCCTTCAGGACACAGAACTATCTTTGTTGATATCAGTTTAGAGCTCTAGAAAATAAAAGCCCAAATGTCTGTCTACTACAGTTTGTTCAACGGATGGTTTGCAACTAGATTAACTGTGGTTATACATTCCCCCTGGGGGGCAGGCTTAGCCTTTTCCAATCCCCAGTCTCAATCTAGAATGAGTGGGGAAGATAAGAATATGTAAAAGTATACCCCCATTATCCTATGTAAATTACAGAATAAATGATTTCCTGTCAACAAAACGAGTCCTGTAGGTTATTTTGGAAGTGGCATCTTATTAAACACACAAGTCATTTTCATAATTAAACAAGGACAAATTCAGCAGAAAACAGCCATTTAAAATGGCATCTTGGTTTTCAGAAAAAGAGCAGGAAAATTAACACTCTAAAATATATGGAGAAAACAGAAACTACAGCAACACATCAATAAATAAAAGCCTCTGCAGCATAAGGGTTACGACTAGACTTTTTTTTTTTTTTTTTAAAGATTTATTTATTTATTTTGGTGGGGGTGGGGTGGGGAGGGAGGGGAGCAGGCGGGCCACTGCTATTGGTCTTTCATTTGTCCATTTTCATCCATCTTTGTTCTTTGGCCCGTGTGGGCCTCCCATCAAGGTGGCCTCGGTTGTCGCAGAGCACCGGCTCTGGGCGCATGTGCTCCAGGGCTCCAGCTCAGTAATTGGACACATCAGTCCAGCCGCTCTGCGGCACATGGGATCTTCCCAGGCCAGGGATGGAACCGGCTCCCCTTGCACTGCAAGGCGGTGTGCTGACCCACTGGACCACCAGGGAAGCCCCACGACTAGACTTTTAGATCACAGTTTTTGAGTTGGAATTCCTGCCCTGCTCCTTCCAAGCTGGGAGACCCTGAGAATCTCATCACTGGGCCTCAGTTTCCCCATAGGAAAATGGGATAACAGATCAGCTATGATATAAAACATAAGAAGCACATAACTCGGTGGTTAGTACTAGTGATCATCACTTGTTATTTCTAGTCTTATGTTGTTTAGTCACTAAGTTGCATCCGACTCTTTGTGGCCCCATGGACTGCAGCATGCCAGGCTTCCCTGTCCTTCACCATCTCCTGGAGCTTGCTCCAACTCATGTCCATCCAACCATTTCATCCTCTGTAGCCTCCTTCTCTTGCCCTCAATCTTTCCCAGCATCAGGGTCTTTTCCATTGAGTTGACTCTTTGCATTGTGTGGCCAAAGTACTTGACCTTTAGCTTCAGCATCAGTCCTTCCAAATGAATATTCAGGGTTGATTTCCTTTAGGGTTGACTGGTTTGATTTCCTTGCTGTCCAGGGGATTCTCAAGCGTGTTCTCTAACACCATAATTCAAAAGCATCCATTCTTCATGACTCTGCCTTCTTTATGGTCCAACTCTCACATCCATAATGACTACTGGAAAAACCAAAGCTCCATCTTTATTTCTTTATTATGGCCAGCAAGAGAGAAGGCCATGGACATACTGAAATATCAGGAATCACCAAGAACTCCACTAACAAATTCAGGATAGAGGCTCAATCAGAACAAAGGAAAGGTGAATTAAAGGAGAAGAAAAGATAAAAATCATCACTATACTGGATCCGCTCATCCCAGCCCCAGCAAAACAAGGCAGACCTATTCAGTTCAAGGAGAAATCAAATTGCTTAGCTCTGATATGCAAACGAACACCCTACCCTGTCTTTACATGAAAATGTACTTGTCTAAATTAGGGATCAACAAATGTTTTCTATAAAAGACCATACTGACTATTTTTAGACTTTGCAGACCATATGGACTGTGTAGCAACCACTCAATTCAGCGAGTTAGCCTGCACACAGCCAAAGACATTGCATGGACACAGGGGCATGGCTGTGTTCCAACAAAACTTTAATGAGATGGGAGTAGTTCACCAATCTCTGATCTAAATAGAAGTTGGAGAGGTCAGTATGGTAGGTATGTATTTGTTGCTTTTCCAGTAGCTGGTTTTGTGGACTTGATGTGGTCCTGGGTAGGGGTGGGATTGGGAAGTGGGGTGAGGGGAGACAGGGTTCTGGGTGGAGTGGAGAGATGGAGTGCTGAGGAGAGCACTTGACACCTATTCCAGAGAAGGGCAGGTACCTACGTGTGCCAAGCACAGACTGGGAGTTCAGTAAATATGTCTGCAATGGTCTACCTCTTTAACAAGTAGAGAAAAGGTGACAAAGGAGGCTGAAGGGGAGATACAAGTATTGACTTGAGACAGCAGAATGTCAGGAATTTCACAGTCCAGTAGTTAGGACTCCACATTTTCACAGCAAGGGGCATAAGTCTCATCCCTGGTCAGGGAACTAAGGTCCTGCAAGACATGTGGTTCAGCCAACTTTAAAAAAAAAAAAAGAAAAAGACAGCAATATGTCAACATTTGTGGAATCTAGAAAGTCAGAATCTGAGCACTAGTTATCTATACTTCTCAGACTATCAGAAGTGAAGCACAAGGGTTTAAATTTCCAACCTGCTGCAGCCTAATAATTCTGTATACACAAAAGAAACATCACAGGATTGGCCAATTGCTCTCAAAATGCCTAAACCCTTACTCCGACATCCTCCACTGGCCTCCTTCTAGACTGATAACAGTTTGCAGACTGGCACCAATCCATAGACCACACTGTGAGCACTGTTGATACTATTTTCTGTTCTTTTCCATATGTTTGAAATATGGCACCGTGGAAACTTTTTAAAATAATAAAATCAGAAGGGAGGAGAGAAGTCAAAAATGGACTTACAAGATTTGGAGGTCATGAAGCCCATCTGTAGACATCCCAAACCAGAGAAACTTTCTAGAGGAATCTCTTGAGGGCCCACCGGGTAACTCCTACGCCAGGGTTCAGGAGGGTGAGTAAGTCAGTTCCTGAGCTCAGGAAGCTTTCAGTTTCCTTCAGGACTTTTCACCCTTGGCACCAGTGCCATTTTGAATTGGATAATTCTTTGCGGTGGGCAACTCTCCAGTGTCTGCAAAAAGCTTAATAGCTAGCATCTCTGACCTCTACCCACTAGGTGGCAGTAGTACCTACCCCAGTTATGACAACCCACAAAGCTCTAGACATTGCCAAACATGCCCTGATGATCAAAATCACTTTCATTATGAACCACTGGCCAAAAGCAAAGGAATGATAATTACAGTTAACGAGAACTATAATACGCCAAGTGGTGAGAAAAGAGGCTTACCCCAAAATGTTAAGTCTTCATGGAAAAATAGTGTAAATGCTAAGGGATATTCATGATTATTAGGAACATGGTAGCCTGTATTCATACCGCTCCATTACACTGCAACTGTTCCCAACTGTGTTGGCCTTCAGAGCTAAGCAAATTATGCCATTGATGGTATGTCACAGGATGCACAATGTAGCCCTATTAAGTACAGCTGAGCCTTGAACAACACACACTTGAACCGGGTGGATACACTTAATACACAGATTCCTTTTTCCTATGGTAAATAATTACATTACTGCATGATCTGGTTGAACCTGTGGATGTATAATGACAAATACTATAAAGCTACACATGGATTTTCAATTGCATGAAAGGTTAGTCCCCTAATCCAGTCACTGTACAAGGGTCAACTGTAATTACCGTGGCATACGTTGCAAGGAAGAGTAACAAATCCAGAGAAAATAAGTTATTTGCATGAAGTAGTTCTAAATTCCGGTTAACTCCAAGTCTAAGATCACCATCACAACCAGTAACACAAAAGGTAACATTTAATGGAGTGTGTATACTCCATGGAGTAGTCCATGTTGACCACTGTTGGAAGACCTTTATCTCATGCAATGCTTATGACAACCTTATGAGAAAGCATGTGACACTGTTACATTTCATAGAAAACTGAGGCTAAGAGAAACTAATGTGCCTGACGTTATAGTACTCTGACACGAACTGATCAAAGAGGGATTTGAATTGTGCCACACCAGAGGTTCCTCAAACCAGTTTCACATGGAGAAATGCTGATTGTCCATGGAGTAGGTATTTGTGAATTCACCTACATGTAACATCCAAATCAACACTTGTGGCACTTTCCCAATAATTCACAGACACATGAGGACCAGTGAAATATTTTCATTGAGCAACATGTATGCTACAGGAGATCAAAGAAGGTGAGGTTCTATCTTCTTGTTTTAGGTCTTACAGTACAAACAAGTGTCCTTTTTGTGATCTATTAAGTGCCATGTTTTCACATTTTTGTGCTTTTTGTTGTGACTTCTCTATTTAAAGTAACCCTCAAATGTACTGCTAAAATGCTGTCTAGTGTTTCAAAGTGCAAGAAGACTGTGACATGCCTTTTAGAGAAAATATGCATTAGGCAAGTTTATTTAGGCATGAATTACAGGTGGCCTTGATCATCTGCATATTCAAGCAAGGTAAGATCAAAAAATTTTTTTGTCCCAAGAAGCAAAAGTCAAAGTCTCTATGCATCGTCAACAATTTATACAAACATTTATATTGTATTAGGTATTATAATCATCTAGGGATGATTCAGAATATACAGGGCAGATGAGCCTAGGTTACATGCAAATACTAGGCCACTCTGTATAAACATTCTTAGATTTTCATATCCCCAGGGTACGGATCCTGGAACCAATTCCTCTTACTTATCAAGGGACCATACAGTACCATGAGTTCAACAGTAGGTACTTTCAGAAAAAAGAAGAGAAAATTTGCACATGTGTACATGAAGGCTGCTCCAGAAAATGCCAGAAGTAACATTTATAGTGTATAATGAAGCTATTTAAAAAAAAAATTGCAAAGTGGCCACATTTGTAAGTTCTTGAGGTGACAACTGATTTTTAAAATATACCATAGTAGACGGCACTGTGAGACTGAAACTCAAAGAAATTTACAGTCACATTATGCAGGATCAGGAAAATATTACATCTTTCTCACTTCCTGTTGCATTATAAAGAAACACTGCATACATGATTTTTAGAGGTACATGTTACAGAAAATATCTTTAAACAGAAACACAAATAAAATGAGGAGATGTTCTGACTGACTAGTGAAAATGTGACCAAAAGCTTGAAGGAACCTAATCGTCTACTTACCATAGGAGCAATAGCTCAGTATTTGCAAATTCAGCATTCTGTCGACTCTAAAGAACCTAACCACTACAGCTAACACACATCAACTACCTTTAGACTCACAGAAATCATACATTTCTAAGCTTCACCTCAGCTCTCTGAATTAAAATTTTCAGCACAAAGGTCCATAAATCTGAATATTCTTTATCCACAGAGCTATGTTTATTAAGTGCCATGTTTTCACATTTTTGTGCTTTTTGTTGTGACTTCTCTATTTAAAGTAACCCTCAAATGTACTGCTAAAATGCTGTCTAGTGTTTCAAAGTGCAAGAAGACTGTGACATGCCTTTTAGAGAAAATATGCATTAGGCAAGTTTATTTAGGCATGAATTACAGGTGGCCTTGATCATCTGCATATTCAAGCAAGGTAAGATCAAAAAATTTTTTTGTCCCAAGAAGCAAAAGTCAAAGTCTCTATGCATCGTCAACAATTTATACAAACATTTATATTGTATTAGGTATTATAATCATCTAGGGATGATTCAGAATATACAGGGCAGATGAGCCTAGGTTACATGCAAATACTAGGCCACTCTGTATAAACATTCTTAGATTTTCATATCCCCAGGGTACGGATCCTGGAACCAATTCCTCTTACTTATCAAGGGACCATACAGTACCATGAGTTCAACAGTAGGTACTTTCAGAAAAAAGAAGAGAAAATTTGCACATGTGTACATGAAGGCTGCTCCAGAAAATGCCAGAAGTAACATTTATAGTGTATAATGAAGCTATTTTAAAAAAAAATTGCAAAGTGGCCACATTTGTAAGTTCTTGAGGTGACAACTGATTTTTAAAATATACCATAGTAGACGGCACTGTGAGACTGAAACTCAAAGAAATTTACAGTCACATTATGCAGGATCAGGAAAATATTACATCTTTCTCACTTCCTGTTGCATTATAAAGAAACACTGCATACATGATTTTTAGAGGTACATGTTACAGAAAATATCTTTAAACAGAAACACAAATAAAATGAGGAGATGTTCTGACTGACTAGTGAAAATGTGACCAAAAGCTTGAAGGAACCTAATCGTCTACTTACCATAGGAGCAATAGCTCAGTATTTGCAAATTCAGCATTCTGTCGACTCTAAAGAACCTAACCACTACAGCTAACACACATCAACTACCTTTAGACTCACAGAAATCATACATTTCTAAGCTTCACCTCAGCTCTCTGAATTAAAATTTTCAGCACAAAGGTCCATAAATCTGAATATTCTTTATCCACAGAGCTATGTTTATGAATACCTGGGATACACGATGCTAAGAAAATTTAACTACTCATCCCAGCTTCTGGCAAAACCCTGAATTCAATGTGCACAGCACAGTCATACAAGCTGATGTTGTGAAACTATTTGTATTATATCTTTGCTTCCAGGCAACACACACACACACACACACACACACACAAAACCCTCCTTCACAGGGTCATTCAAAAAGTAACCCCATCCAAAACTCCAGCCAACAGTGTACTTCCTGAGAACAAAGATGGATGAAAATAGAGAAATGAAAGACCAATAGAAGTGGCCCACCCGCTCCCCTCCTTCCCCAACCCGACCCCCGCCCAAAATAAATAAGTAAATCTTTAAAAAATAAATAAATAAATAAAATAAACTTCCCACCTCTTGAAAACTTCCCATTTACGCCTTTGTTTACCATGAACCATTACATTAGTAATCAGAGCGATACACAAATAGAATTCAAAAAATCATCAGAGAGGGCTTCCCTGGTGGCTCAGCACTAAAGAGTCCACCTACCAATGCAGGAGACAGGGGTTTGATCCCTGATCTGGGAAGATCCCACACGCTGGGGACCAACTAAGCCTGAGCACCATAACTACTGAGCAAGTGCTCTGGAACCTGGGAGCTGGAACTGCTGAGCCCACATGCCCTATAGCCTGTGCTCCACAAGAGAAAACACCACAATGCCAACTTGAGAGGAACCCCAGCTCTTGGCAGCTAGAGAAAAGTCTGCACAACAATGAAGATCCAGCACAGCCATAAATAAATAAATAAATAAAATTATTCAAGAAAGATCATCAGAGACATTAACAGAACTATGAACGAGGACTTGGAAATGTATTTTCTTAAGAGAATGAGGACTGACTCCGGCTCAGTGTGGATCTCGGGGTCATCCTCAAATGTTCAACCATTTTTATCTTCAGCACAGAATTCCCCAGAGGAGGTTCCACTGAACACAAGTCCCATAAAATCCTTTGAGAAGAAAGAATTCTATGGCAGGTGAGGCTAAGGAAATTGCTGGATAACATTAAAAAAGAAAACGACTCACAAAATCATACTTTCTAAGCTTCACCTCAGCTCTCTGAATTAAAATTTTCAGCACAAAGGTCCATAAATCTGAATATTCTTTATCCACAGAGCTATGTTTATGAATACCTGGGATACACGATGCTAAGAAAATTTAACTACTCATCCCAGCTTCTGGCAAAACCCTGAATTCAATGTGCACAGCACAGTCATACAAGCTGATGTTGTGAAACTATTTGTATTATATCTTTGCTTCCAGGCAACACACACACACACACACACACACACACACAAAACCCTCCTTCACAGGGTCATTCAAAAAGTAACCCCATCCAAAACTCCAGCCAACAGTGTACTTCCTGAGAACAAAGATGGATGAAAATAGAGAAATGAAAGACCAATAGAAGTGGCCCACCCGCTCCCCTCCTTCCCCAACCCGACCCCCGCCCAAAATAAATAAGTAAATCTTTAAAAAATAAATAAATAAATAAAATAAACTTCCCACCTCTTGAAAACTTCCCATTTACGCCTTTGTTTACCATGAACCATTACATTAGTAATCAGAGCGATACACAAATAGAATTCAAAAAATCATCAGAGAGGGCTTCCCTGGTGGCTCAGCACTAAAGAGTCCACCTACCAATGCAGGAGACAGGGGTTTGATCCCTGATCTGGGAAGATCCCACACGCTGGGGACCAACTAAGCCTGAGCACCATAACTACTGAGCAAGTGCTCTGGAACCTGGGAGCTGGAACTGCTGAGCCCACATGCCCTATAGCCTGTGCTCCACAAGAGAAAACACCACAATGCCAACTTGAGAGGAACCCCAGCTCTTGGCAGCTAGAGAAAAGTCTGCACAACAATGAAGATCCAGCACAGCCATAAATAAATAAATAAATAAAATTATTCAAGAAAGATCATCAGAGACATTAACAGAACTATGAACGAGGACTTGGAAATGTATTTTCTTAAGAGAATGAGGACTGACTCCGGCTCAGTGTGGATCTCGGGGTCATCCTCAAATGTTCAACCATTTTTATCTTCAGCACAGAATTCCCCAGAGGAGGTTCCACTGAACACAAGTCCCATAAAATCCTTTGAGAAGAAAGAATTCTATGGCAGGTGAGGCTAAGGAAATTGCTGGATAAAATCTTGCAGACATTCCATCACACATGAAGATAATAAAAGCTCAGAGATTCCCTAAAGGGAAGATAGGAATGAAGCACATCTGAAATATGTTTCAAAAGGCAGTTCTCAGGCTTAGTTGATGATGGATTTCTTTTAAGTACCTTTAAACTCCAGGGAACAATGCTGAGAAATGTTGTTTGAATATCTTGCTGGCAGAGGCCACAGAGAAAGATAAAACCAGCTGCCACCAATGGGCCCTTGGATACTCTCATGGGTCCTCTATGACTCCTCACTCTCCTTTCCTCAACATAAGGATCCATCATAGATCCATTACCACCCAGCTTTGGATCCCTCCAGAAATTCCAGAGTTGCACCATGTGCCGCATGACCACAGTTTAGGGTCCTTAGGGGGAGATGAATATTGGGCTTCACCTCTTCTCTCCATGACAATATGCAACCCAAACCAAACAATACAATCCAAGTTAAGTCTTTGAGGAATACCTACAACTATCCCACTGGGAGAGACAAGCATGACAAAAGAGTGTTCTTATTCAAGAAAAATGAGTGTCCTGTTTGTCCACATGGAGTGAAAATGGCCTTCCTTCTGTCTAGAATAAGAACACAAGGGGGACATTTTCAAATTAAGATATTTTCATTTTCAAAAACCCTTTATGTAACTAATTCATTGGCATCAGGAGAGAGTCCATAAAGAAGTAAGCAATGGGCGAGGCCTTCAGGGACGATTCCAAATGGACAAGTGGGACTAGAGTCTTCTGAGGATATGAGAGGGGGTGGTTTCAACACGATGAAAAAAATGTAATGCAGAGAAGAGTTTCGTTCTTCTGAATTCCACAGTGGCTAGCTCCTGCGAGAAAAGCAGCCAGAAGGTAAGACTTAATTATACTTTCCGAAGCCATCAGAGACACGTCTGCATGAGAAGCGTGATGCATGCTTGGCACTGGGGAGGCAAGGAAGGGCTGCATGTGTTGGAGAAAGGAGAGAAAGCCAGGAGGGATGCGTGTCTTTCAGAAGTAATTGTGGATCCCTTAAGAGTTTCCTGAGAACAGTATAATGCTGAAGTGCAGGGCATGCACTCTGAACCCAGGCTGCCTGGGTCTCCAACCCAACTCTGACATTTACCAGCTGTGTGACCTTAGGTCATCTACTTTAACTCTCCATGCTCAGTTTTCTCACCTGCAAAATGGGGATGATAGTATGTCTACCTCAAAAGGGCTGGCGTGAGCTTTAAATGAGTTAACAGACTTATAGTCCTTAGCAGAGTACCTGGCACACACAAAGAGTATTAACAGCTGTGTACTAGAGTTCACTTGTAGTGGCTCATGAGAGTAAAACTGTTTTCCCATGCCATATTCAGCGACATCCGTCACTCTCTGCCAAAGCAGTCAAGTGTTCAACAGTTCCCAGAATATCGTATTTAGTTATGTACACATATGTGTGTGTGTGTGTGTGTGTGCGCGCGCGCGCACACAGGCGTGCACAGGTTTAGTCATTATGGGCTACAGAAGAGGCAAAGAGAGGTCTTTTGTCCATAAGCAGCTTACAACCTCATGAAAACTGTTTGCAAAAAAAATGCCAGAAGTAAAACCCAAACTCCTCTCTTCTCACAGGATGAAAGGAACAGGAATCTGGCCCCAAGTAGTCAGTGAGCATTGCCTTCCCTGGATCATATTAAATACCACTAGAGCTTATCTGTTTTCAGTCTGTCCCCCAGGAATATCAGCTCCCTCCACAGCCGATATGGATCAGTAACAGCCTGAGGCTATGTATACTGGGGGCTCATCAGTTCTACTAGATACACACAGAAAAACAGTCATGGTACACACACACACACACACACACACACACACACACACACACTCTTTCTCATTCACTCTTTCATAACTTCCAATTAATAAAAAAATCAATGAGTTTGCATCAAGCCCTTTGAATGTGCCGAAGTGCTTTTTGTAAGTTTCTACTTTGAAGGTTATTCATTCACTGTTTTCAGCCATGCCTTACAGAGACACGTCTGCATGAGAAGCGTGATGCATGCTTGGCACTGGAGGCAAGGAAGGGCTGCATGTGTTGGAGAAAGGAGAGAAAGCCAGGAGGGATGCGTGTCTTTCAGAAGTAATTGTGGATCCCTTAAGAGTTTCCTGAGAACAGTATAATGCTGAAGTGCAGGGCATGCACTCTGAACCCAGGCTGCCTGGGTCTCCAACCCAACTCTGACATTTACCAGCTGTGTGACCTTAGGTCATCTACTTTAACTCTCCATGCTCAGTTTTCTCACCTGCAAAATGGGGATGATAGTATGTCTACCTCAAAAGGGCTGGCGTGAGCTTTAAATGAGTTAACAGACTTATAGTCCTTAGCAGAGTACCTGGCACACACAAAGAGTATTAACAGCTGTGTACTAGAGTTCACTTGTAGTGGCTCATGAGAGTAAAACTGTTTTCCCATGCCATATTCAGCGACATCCGTCACTCTCTGCCAAAGCAGTCAAGTGTTCAACAGTTCCCAGAATATCGTATTTAGTTATGTACACATATGTGTGTGTGTGTGTGTGTGTGCGCGCGCGCGCACACAGGCGTGCACAGGTTTAGTCATTATGGGCTACAGAAGAGGCAAAGAGAGGTCTTTTGTCCATAAGCAGCTTACAACCTCATGAAAACTGTTTGCAAAAAAAATGCCAGAAGTAAAACCCAAACTCCTCTCTTCTCACAGGATGAAAGGAACAGGAATCTGGCCCCAAGTAGTCAGTGAGCATTGCCTTCCCTGGATCATATTAAATACCACTAGAGCTTATCTGTTTTCAGTCTGTCCCCCAGGAATATCAGCTCCCTCCACAGCCGATATGGATCAGTAACAGCCTGAGGCTATGTATACTGGGGGCTCATCAGTTCTACTAGATACACACAGAAAAACAGTCATGGTACACACACACACACACACACACACACACACACACACACACTCTTTCTCATTCACTCTTTCATAACTTCCAATTAATAAAAAAATCAATGAGTTTGCATCAAGCCCTTTGAATGTGCCGAAGTGCTTTTTGTAAGTTTCTACTTTGAAGGTTATTCATTCACTGTTTTCAGCCATGCCTTATGATATTGTATCAAAACTAAAAATTGTGCACTGTAGGGCTTCCCCTGGTGGTCCAGTGGGTAAGGACACCGCCTTGCAGTGCAAGGGGCGCTGGTTCGGGCCCTGGCCTGGGAAGATCCCACGTGCCGCGGAGCGGCTGGACTGATGTGTCCAATTACCGAGCCAGAGCTCTGGAGCGCATGTGCCCAGAGCCGGTGCTCTGCAACAACAGACGCCACCGCGATGGGAGGCCCACAGGAGCCAAAGAACAAAGACGGATGAACAGAGAGAAACGAAAGACCAAGCTCCCCTCCCTCCCCAACCCGACCCCCGCCCAAAAATAAATAAATAAATAAATCTTAAAAAAAAAAAAATTGTGCACTGTAATGATCATTAATCATAACACCGAATGTCTACTGAGAATTTACCACCAGCTCTGCATTCTTCTAAGTACTTTTATTTTGTGAAGTGCCCTTGTTGTGCAGTATCCCCATTTTACAGATGGGAAAACGGAGTGTCAAGGGATTAAGTAACTTGCCTAGGGTCACAGAGCAGTTAAGAACTAAAATTCAATTTGGAGTCTGGCAGACTCAAGCCCCTGTGCTATTAATTTCAGTAATCAGGTGCTTCTCAATTTTGGCACAACAACTCTGTGCTGTGCATCACAGGTGTTTGGCAGCATCTCTGGCCTCTACCGACTGGATAGTGCCATTTCCATTTGTGACAATTAAAAGTGTCTCTGGTAAGAACGAAACTCACTCCAGTGAGCTTGGCAAATGACTCCTGTGAATCAAAACTGCCCCTGACAGAGAAGCACTGTTATAAAT
Source organism: Tragulus kanchil (assembly GCA_022376925.1). Taxonomy (NCBI): domain Eukaryota; kingdom Metazoa; phylum Chordata; class Mammalia; order Artiodactyla; family Tragulidae; genus Tragulus; species Tragulus kanchil. Next base: position 195,118,827 of record JAIOJX010000030.1, on the reverse strand, counting down.
TGAGAGGAGAAAAATTCCTTAACCTGGCTATACATTAGAAATACCTATAAGATACTTTTAAAAATAAGATTTAAATTGCAGACACGAAGCCCTACCATAGTTTCTCATTTTGAGGGATCTGGCAAAAATGGCGCAGGAAAAACTCTAAGAGGAGACATTTGCCCTCCATTAGCTGTGTCATCTTGGGGAACTACTTGCCTTCTTCTCAGAACCTCAAATTCTTTACCTACAAGTTGAGGAGACACAGCTAGACTATGTAGAAGACCTCTCCACAGTTAACCATCCATTCTGTGAAGCCACTCAACACCTATCACACACCACACACGTGGATCAAATTCCTTCTTAGAACTACGAGACAATCTGGCCAAAGACAGATTCCTTGACAGAAATACAATCTATTCACCGCAGAACACAAAGCCAGTGGGGGTTCACAGCTGGGAAATGGCTAGTTTCCACTTCATCTCTGAGAGGAGGTGAAAATTTAATCCCAAATTAGAAATGCAGCTTCACGTTATGCAGAGTATCTGCTGCATCCCTGAGAAAAGCTATCTCCCAAACCAGTACTGCCATGAACTGTATCCACCAGAAATCAATTTGAAGAGACACTGGGAAATATGCTCAGGCTTTTGGATTCATGAGATATGTTCATGTCATTTATGTAGGAGAATGGAAAAGAAAAAATGTAGACACTGTCTACACGATGAACATGCAGGCTTTAGTCTGAAAATCCCAGAGTCTATTCCCAACCTAACAAAATTCATTCCTTGACAGAAAAAAAGTACTTCAGAGACTCAAAACTGTCATTGTTATCTCTCTGTGTACTAGTTAAGTGCATAAGGAGAAAACTGCGGAGGGACTGATTATAGAAACAGTTTAAAAGAAGTCACGTTTCTTTAGTTACAGTAATTTGTGCATAATCCGCATGCTCCCTCATCTTAAATCACTTTGACTTTATATGCCCATGTGCAGACAAAGAACGAAATGGTTACATTTGAAAGTGTCTGGAGTTGCTAAAGTCAAAAAACGGAATAACCAATTCTTCCATTCTTCAAATAGGAGGGGAAAACAGAATCCCTGCAAGAATGCTGAATAGAAGGGAATCTGCAGGGGGTCAAGAGGAAAGGGGAGACTTCTTAGATTATAACACCATGATACACTCTTCTGCCCAGAAATTAATTAACAGATGATCATACATCACTAAATCAATTTATGAGAAACTGATCTCACAGGAAACAGACATGTAGCTGTAATTTCAAATCCATTCCTTTAAATATATTCTACAAGGCCACTCTTACCAAGGCAGGTCTTGTCAATATTAAAGTGTGAAAGTAACAATTTCAACTTTCTTGGCAAGTACGGAATTACAGAAGAAGGCAATCAATTGATCTTAAAGTGGCATACAGCCACGCCATAAATGTGTATGTTTTCCTCTATACAAGTTTCTTAACTGATATATTGAATAGGTTCTAAAGAGGTGAGTGTTAAAAAGTACTTGTGCTCAACACCCTTGTGGGGAGCAGGGCTGGGGTGTCAACTAAATGATCACTACCGCCATCTCTTGGTGGTTGGTCGTGTTGCACCTTTACTATGGCTCCCAGTTTCTTGGTTCACTTTGGCGCAGGGTTCCTTAGCTGAAGTTTTACATGTGGAGGAGCATCTTTATACTATCCTTAATAGTGTGGCATTGAAGTCCTTAAACATTTTGCCCAATGTCTGTAGCCTTTACCTGTCTGGACAATGAATGAATTCCCTGTAGTAAGCTGGAGGTTAAGCTGCCTCAAATTTACTGATGTCTCATATAATTTTATCTTAAAATCACATATGAATTTTATGTTCAGCACTAGAGTAATCTGCTCCTGGGTCTACATAAAAATACTTACAGTTATTTACACTTCAATTTCTTATATTTCATTGCCAAATATTCAGGTTGAATTGCCAATTCATTTGAGTATACCGTATTTAGCCCCTGATTTCATGCAACCCTGGATACCTACAACCTCCAGAAACACCTTTGACCCTGTATGAGAAGTTGGTGAAGGCTCCAGGAGATGGTGAAGGACAGGGAAGCCTGGCGTGCTGCAGTCCATGGGGTCAGAAAGAGCTGGACATGACTGAGCAACTCAACTGAGAAGCAGCAGCATGAACTCAAACTCAGCTGCCAAAGCCTGCTGTGTGCCCATGCTGAGCCCCAGTGTCCTTATCTGTAATAAAAGGATCTTCGAAGGGATTTCCAAGGGAGCTTCTTCCTCTGCAACAAGGACCAGAGCTAGATCTGGAGATCTACCAACCTGCCATACCTGCAACCACGTCAGATATCCAGACATAAGCCTCATTTCTCTCTCTCTAAGTGGTGAGACTTGGGTATAAAAACTTGTAAATGTGGGCAGAGAAAAATGTGATAATATCATTATTTTATAGAATATATAAATAAACTAATGAATATTGTAAATAGACATTTCCAATTACACCTATGTTCCTGAAAACTTTTGTATCCCAGTTAGCAAAATAAATGCTCCCTGCATCCTTATTAGCAAAATGGGGAAACGCCTTATACGTGAGATCATCTCATCTTCATGGTCTTTCTGTGCCCCCATGGATTGTAGCACACCAGGCTCCTCTCTCCTCTACTATGTCCTGGAGTTAGCTCAAATTCACTTCCATTGAGTCAGTGATGCTATCATCTTTACAAACACAGTAAGTCAGTACAACTAGACTTGGAGTTCAAGGATGAGGCACATGATGGCACTCAAGACAAGAGCAATCACTGCATCAAAATGACCTGAAAATCGAAAATACACTCCCAGGCCACAAAAACAAGAAAACAACCCAATCAAAAACAAGTTAAAGGTCTTAAGAGACATCTCACCAAAGAAGACACGCAGATGGCAAACAGGCATATGGAAAGATGCTCCGCATCATAAGTCACCAGGGAAATGCACATTAAAAGAATGAGAGGTCACTACACACATATTAAATAGTAAGAACCTGGAAATCTGACAACACCCAATGCTGGCAAGGATGTGGAGCAACAGGAACTCTCATTCATTGCTGACAGGAATAAAAATATGGTAAAGTCACTGTGGAAAAGTTTGATGGTTTCTTAGTAAACCAAACATCCTTAGCATATGATCCAGCATCTGTGCTCCTTGGTGTTTATCCAAAGGAATTACAAAAAAATTATTTCCACACAAAATCCTGCACATGGATATTTATGGCAGCTTTATTTGTAGTTGCCAAATCACGGGTGCCACTAAGATGTCCCTTTGTAAGTAAATGCATAAGTAAACCATGACTTAAGACAATGGACTATTATACATCACTAAAAAGAAATGGGTGATCAAGCCATGAAAAGACATGGATAAATCTTAGATGCCTATTGCTAGGAAAGAAGTTAATCTGAAAAACTATATACTCCATGATTCCAACTCTGTGATATTCTGGAAAAGGCAAAACTAGGGATAAAGTAAAAGGTCAGAGGTTGCCAGGGATTAAGGGAAAGAGAAGAATGAACAGGCAGAGGACAGAGGATATTCAGAGCAGTGAAAAGACTCTATTTGAAACCATAGTGATGGGTGGATACATGTCATTATACATTAGTTCAAGTCCATAGAACATACAACACTAAGAGTGAACCCTAACATAAATGATGGACTTTGGGTAAGTATGACTTGTTAGTGTAAATTCATTATTAGAACAAATGTACTGTTCTGGAAATCAACCCTGGATGTTCACGATGAAGCTAAAGTTCCAATACTCTGGTCACTTGTTGGAAAAGACCCTGATAATGGGAAAGATTGAGGGCAGGAGAAGAAGGGGGCAGCAGAGCGATGAGATGGCTGCATGGTATCATCGACACAATGGACATGAGTTTGAGCAAACGCCAGGAGATGGTGAAAGAAAGGGAAGTCTGATGTGCTGCAGTTCATGGGGGTCACAAAGAGTCAGACACAACTGAGCGACTGAACAAAAACCACCACTCTGGTAGGGGATGGTGGTAATGAGGGAGGCTATGCAAGTGTAAGAGCAGAGGTATATATAGGAATTCTGTACCATCATAGCAAAAACAGATTTTGCTGTGAACCTAATACTGTCCAAAAAAAAAAAAAAAAGGCTTCAAACACACACACACACACACCCCTAAAGAAAAACAGAAGATTAAGTAGCTTAGATTTTCCCACCTGTTGGTCTGTGGATTTTTCACATTCTGACAAGTCCAATAAGATAATGCACCAGCACAGAGAAGCCAATCACAGCCCAAACAGCGTGAGGTCTTCAGGGCAGGTTCTCGCATACACTGAAGAATGCAAGCCCACAAATGTATTTTTCAAGAAGAAAACCAGGCGTTTTATTTCTTCCCTATGATCACAGACAGCCTCAATTGCATGAAGTGCTTGTGAAACTTCACATATGGGAAGCGTATTTTCAGGGGAAAGGCCAACGTGTCAGGGGCAGTGAACACAAGAATAACCCTCTCTCTCTTTTGGGCTTCCCAGGTGGCTCCATGGTAAAGAATCCGCCTACCAAAGCTTCTGACTTAGGGTTTGATCCGTGAATCAGGAAGATCCCCTGGAGGAGAAAATGGAAACCCACTCCAGTATTCTTGCCTGAAAAATCCCATGGTCAGAGGAATGTAGCAGGCTACAATCCCTGGGGTTGCAAAGAGGTGGACACAGAATACGCATGCTCTCTCTTTTACCGACACAATTCATTTTTCCCTCATTTCTATAGCAGCAATTTCCCAGATTATATGTTCTTAGACAAGGTTCATTTAATACTACCGTTTCTCTAGAGTCACCGCAAAAACAAAAAAAATTCCAGTGCAACCCTTCACCTTGTCACTGGTTTCCACTCCAGCCCCGCTGTGGTTTGAGGGCTGCCCACCACACAACCTGCTGTCTAATTCAAAATCTGGTACACTTCCCAGTCACATCAGTAGTCTGCATTTGTATGACAGTGAAGGCTTCAAGTGATTAATCAGCTGCAAATCAAATATTAAAAATGAGGATTAATCTCATCACTGCAGCCCGACAGATGCATTTAGTGTTAATAAATAAACTTCAAACTTTCTACAGACACTGTAAAGTGCATTCCCAATTTGGCTTTTGTGCCAGGTTCCTAACAGAGAGGAAGGGAGAGCGCCATTGATATTCTAATGCTGCAGTACCCAAGGATGCAAGCAGCCAGCTCTGCTGTATCTCAAAAGATAAAAAATTCAGAAATGAGAGGGGAAGAAACATTCTGACCTAATGCTCTCTGATCTTCCTAACAAAACTTCAACCGTACCATCAGGCTCAATCACATCATGTGGGCACTGAGATCCATGAGGCTAAATAAAAATAAAATTACAACATTCATTAACATGTGTAATGGAAGGGCAGATGAAAAGCTCCATATGTTTAGAGTTTTCGGCATAATTTAAAACAGTAACTCATCAGCCTTAAAAATGAAACCCCCATGGCCTCCAAACTTAAAGGAAGAGGGAAGATGTTTGCTTTGAATAAATCAGTTTGGAAAGCTGCAGTCATCGGTCTCATAGTAATTTCTGCCAAAGCATAAATGGCAACTTAAACACAGGAAACGTTTTAAAAGGTCCCAGAAAAATGCTACTTGCAAGAGTTTATTAACAGTACTTTATAGAACATGTACAAAGTTTACCTATTAGGGAACTTGTGAAAAACACAAAGAGATAAAGATACCACACAAAAAAGGAGCACAGTGAATTCAATGGTATATTTTAATAAAAGCAAACCCACCAAGAACCAAGTAGTGCTTGATCCTAAAATTCAAGAGAAATACAACAGAAAAATTGACTGCAGTAGTTCATTATAATGGTAGAGCCTCATGTCCACATCTGACTTAGGAATTTCAACTGTACAACTGAGCTCTACACAAAACAACGTTGACAAAACCAAGAACAACTGTCTTCAGTAAGAGATGGTTCTTTAACACAAGCCAACCAGTCCATGAGATTCATTCAAAGAAACACTGAACTATTCCAATATCGAAGGAAAATTTGTTGAGGTGTCTTCACTGAGAAATTACTACAGTGGAAAGTGGGGGTTATTTGATGGATTTTCAAAAGCAGTTATGGCACTATTGTATAAAAAACTGCCTTGAGTTACAATGGGATTATGTCCTTCATAAGTGGAAAATACCATTATATCTAAATGAATTCAATACACCTAACATACCAAGCACACAGCTTATCTAGACCACCTTAAATGTACTCAGAACACTTATATTAGCCTGTGGTTGGGCACCATCATCTAGCACAAAGTCTGTTTTATAATATAGTTTTGATATGCCATGTGACTTGTCTACTACTTATTGAGGGTGAACACACAGAATAGTCATCTGGGTACAGAATGGTTGCAATTGTATCCGTTGTCTATCCTCATAGTCACATGGCTGACAGGGAGCTCAAGTGGCTGCCACAATCCAGAATCACAAGAGAGGATCACACTCTGTGTCAGTAGCCCAGGAAGAGATCAAAATTCAAAATGTGGCTTCTACTGGATACATACCACTTTGCCCCCAAATCATGGGCCAAACCATGATAAGCCAGGGACTTTCTATACAATTTTCACCTTGCTTGTCAACTTTCAACATTAATTTGTTTTTGTTGTTTAGTCGCTAAATCATGTCCAGCTCTTTTGTGATCCCATGTACTATAGTCCGCCCATCTCCTCTGTCCAAGGTATTCCCAGGCAAGAATACTGGAGTGGGTTGCTACTTCCTTCTCCAGTGATCTTCCCGACTGAGGGATAGAACCCATGTCTCTTGCACTGATAGACAGGTTCTTTACCAATGAGATACTGGGAAACATTTCAAAATTAATACCCTTGATATAGCAATAATTTCTTAAAATTCTTTTTCTCTTTTTCCCATCATTGCCTCTTTTCAGTGTATATTTCTTTTCATCCATCTTTTTTTATTCTTTGGCATGTGTGAGTCTCCCACTTCAGTGGCCTCTCACACTGCAGAGCACCGGCTCTGGGCGCATGCACTCCAAGGCACGGGCTCACAATTGGACACACTGGTCCAGTCACTCCATAGCACTTTGAATCGTCCCAGGCCAGGGATCACACCAGTGCCCCGTGCATTGCAAGGCGGACTCTTCACCCACTGGACCACCAGGGATACCCCTTTATCAATAATTTGAGAAGAAAAACCATACGATTACCTGAGCATATAACATAAAGAAAGCCTCTGATAAAACTGAGCACAAATTCTTGACACACTTTTAGTAAAGTACAAAATATTTGCAGCATTGCACTCAATAGTCAATTTTGGAAACAACTGCAATGTGTGTGTGTGTGTGTGTGTGTGTGTGTGTATTTGAGAGTAGTTACAAAATATCCATACAAAAAAATTCTATATAATCATTAAAATGAAGGAAACATAACAAACACAAAATAATGAAAGAAAATATGCAAATTAAAGGACAAGAGAAACTAACAATCATCTTTTATAAAGTCATGACATGTACGTACATATGTTTTTATATTCAAATTAAAAAGCAGGAAAATAAATACACTAAACCATTAATAGTGGTTAGTTCTGGGGAAAGAAAGTGCAGCAGAGGCTTTCATTTTTTACTTTATACATTTCTGAAACCTCAGATTTTTCTTTAAACAAACATATCTCTCTTATAATTAAAAAATACATAACCCTGGAGAATAACAGGGAAGACACCTGAATTAGAAACCACAGAATTGGAACCAGCCCAGAGAGGTCATCTGGAAAAACTATGCCCATCATCTTCATCAAAGAAGACACTCCTTTTTATGAAGACTCTAGGGAAGAAGACTGCAGAGTTCCTGGCTAATCCAGTCAATGGTTATATAACCTGAACAGTGAAAAACAAAAAATTCCTCCCTTTTATCTACCCCCTTCTCCTCATTCTCAACTCAGAGCCCAATCCTTTTGTTCTTTCCTCAGGAACTATAGAAAACAGATGGTCACCTCATCCTTTGAATTTGTCAATGAATCACGCAAAACCTACAGTGCTTTTCTGGAGGGACAATATTGTGTTTGACAACAGAGAATGACATATCTCAGTTTACTGATCACACAGAAACTTATCAGACTTCATTATTAATGAGCTATTCAAAGGATTTCACCAGATATATTCAACTTAATTCAAGAAATATTAATTGTCTCCCATTCACTTGGTATTGTATTATGAGCCATGGAGGTACCTTTACAAGTTTAAAACTTCATAGTAGGAAGGAAGATAAACAATTCAGCATAGTTTAAGATTAACCATGAAACTGCATTCCATCACCATCATTAATAGTAACATTAATATAGCATAAACAAGATCTTTAGAGTTGAGACTAGTCTAAATAGGGTCAGCAGAAAACTTATTCATGACTCAAAATTTTTATTATTTTGTCTTCCTTCTTAAGTTTTTTCTTTTGTCTTGTTTTGATATTTACTATTTTCCAGTAAGATCACACAAGCTTTGGAAAGGAGTACACTGAAGCTCTGGCCGGGGCATACAGCAAGGTGAAGGAATAAAGAGTAAGAAAGAAGTTTCCACAGCCCTTCCTACTCCATCAGCAGTGACAGCTAGGGTCACCTACAGGGTAGCAACCCAGACACATCAAAGAAAGTTTAACTTGGCTTGATGACAGACTAGCACAGTTTCTTAGTCTCAAACCATTAATAGTGGTTAGTTCTGGGGAAAGAAAGTGCAGCAGAGGCTTTCATTTTTTACTTTATACATTTCTGAAACCTCAGATTTTTCTTTAAACAAACATATCTCTCTTATAATTAAAAAATACATAACCCTGGAGAATAACAGGGAAGACACCTGAATTAGAAACCACAGAATTGGAACCAGCCCAGAGAGGTCATCTGGAAAAACTATGCCCATCATCTTCATCAAAGAAGACACTCCTTTTTATGAAGACTCTAGGGAAGAAGACTGCAGAGTTCCTGGCTAATCCAGTCAATGGTTATATAACCTGAACAGTGAAAAACAAAAAATTCCTCCCTTTTATCTACCCCCTTCTCCTCATTCTCAACTCAGAGCCCAATCCTTTTGTTCTTTCCTCAGGAACTATAGAAAACAGATGGTCACCTCATCCTTTGAATTTGTCAATGAATCACGCAAAACCTACAGTGCTTTTCTGGAGGGACAATATTGTGTTTGACAACAGAGAATGACATATCTCAGTTTACTGATCACACAGAAACTTATCAGACTTCATTATTAATGAGCTATTCAAAGGGATTTCACCAGATATATTCAACTTAATTCAAGAAATATTAATTGTCTCCCATTCACTTGGTATTGTATTATGAGCCATGGAGGTACCTTTACAAGTTTAAAACTTCATAGTAGGAAGGAAGATAAACAATTCAGCATAGTTTAAGATTAACCATGAAACTGCATTCCATCACCATCATTAATAGTAACATTAATATAGCATAAACAAGATCTTTAGAGTTGAGACTAGTCTAAATAGGGTCAGCAGAAAACTTATTCATGACTCAAAATTTTTATTATTTTGTCTTCCTTCTTAAGTTTTTTCTTTTGTCTTGTTTTGATATTTACTATTTTCCAGTAAGATCACACAAGCTTTGGAAAGGAGTACACTGAAGCTCTGGCCGGGGCATACAGCAAGGTGAAGGAATAAAGAGTAAGAAAGAAGTTTCCACAGCCCTTCCTACTCCATCAGCAGTGACAGCTGGGTTAAGGGTAGCAACCCAGACACATCAAAGAAAGTTTAACTTGGCTTGATGACAGACTAGCACAGTTTCTTAGTCTCAAACAACAACAGATGATTTCCAATAACTGATACAAACAGAAAGAAAAATTTTGAATTCGAGAAGAGTGCTTAACATAATGGAAAATAATCCACATCAGTTAGTGGAAATAAGAAGGCAGTTTAAAAAGTCAAATTTGGAGCTTCCCCTGGTGAGTGGGTAAGGACACCGCCTTGCAGTGCAAGGGGCGCCAGTTCGACCCCTGGCCTGGGAAGATCCCACGTGCCGCGGAGCGGCTGGACTGATGTGTCCAATCACCGAGCCGGAGCTCTGGAGCGCATGCGCCCGACCCCGCGCTCTGCAACGACAGACGCCACCGCAATGGGAGGCCCACGGGAGCCAAAGAACAAAGACGGATGAAAACAGAGAAATGAAAGACCAATAGAAGTGGCCCGCCCATCCCCCTCCCTCCCCACTCCACCCCCCAAAAGATAAATAAATAAATGTTTAAAAAAATAAAAATAAAAAGTCAAATTTGGGTCCAGACTTACCCTGTAGGAAAAGGAATCACCACTCTGTGGTGCCTCCATACTTTCTACAGCTTATAGCTTTCTGCAGTTGGCATGAAAGCTCAGTGGCAACTTCTCCCACTTGATTCTACTCTTTTGTATCCATGTCAAAATGAAAAACTCGTCATATACTAAGTGACCACCTCTACCTAATGCAAATCCACAAAAAAATACACTGAATACCAGATATCAGGGCATGCGCCACATGTTAGGACAAACTCAACACTATTAATCATTAGTAGGCTGTGTTTCTCCCCCAAACCCCAAAATATTTGCAGACAGAAAATTAAACCAGGGCTTCCCTGGTGGTCCAGTGGGTAGAGTCCACCTTGTAATGCAAGGGGTATCGGTTCAATCCCTGGCCTGAGAGGATCTCATATGCTGAGGAGTGGCTGGACTGGAGTGTCCAATTACGAGCCAGTGCTCTGAAGTGCATGAGACCAGAGCCAGTGCTCTGCAACGGAAGAGGTCACTGCAATGGGAGGCCCATGCAGGCCAAAGAAAAAATATCAATGAAAATAAATAAATAAAAAACCAATAAAAGAGGCCAAAATTTTTTAAAAAAAGAAAATTAAAGCAAATATCCTTGCTAACACAATAGTAGTGAGCATTACCTCAGAGCAAATAACAACACAATAAGATGAAGAGAAATGTACAGAAGTCTTTCTGGTCCTAAATGGAAGGAATGGATAATCGACACTACCTCGTGTCCACTCTATGCTTTTAGAGTTTCTGCAGATACGGGGGACTGTAGCTGCATTTGGTTGCACTGACACAGACACACAGCTTGCCTTGTTCAATGCAGAAACCTCAAAGCCACCTTTTTATTCCCCTGCTCATCAGACCTGTGCTATTCACATTCTGTCAGTTTGCTGGGCTAATGCCCTTCAAACAAGAATACTGTCCATTGGTAGAACATGTCTCTCTTACTCCGAAACTCAACAGGTTTCTGAATATCTGCAGAATTCCACACATACTCATTCTGTGAATCTTGAGAATCTCTTAACTCATTCCAATGTATCCTTGTTTTCTTCAAAGATAACTGTTCTGTTTCCTCATGGATATCCAAATGAATAATTAACAGCCACCCAATCTCCAAACATGAATAATGGTCCACATGGTAACAGAATCCTCTTTTATTCCCATGTGCTACCTGCTCAGTTTTTCCTCCTCAATCATGCTGTTTAATTTCACGTCAGTTAAGCATATCTTTGGACTAGCAAAACAATCTTCCCCTAGAGTGTACCATTTCTGCAGGGAAAGCCTGCTGTTTACCTGTCTACATCCTTTAAGCTCAAAAACTTGAATGTGCTAAATACTCAAGTGTATCAAGTATTCTGCACTTGTATTGTGTTTGATACATGAATTACACACAGTGAGCCAGTGATTACTTCATCTTAGGACCATCCCAGTACAGGTATCTATGGTGATAAGAATTGTTATTGATGTTTCCCTGGGGATTCTTGGATAAATCTTACTGTTCCCTTAACAGCATTCCCACAACCTAATGAAAGCCTCCCTTAGACTAATCAAAAACTCCATCAGAAAGAAAAGACCAGGATTTCCCTGGTGGTGCGGTGATAAGAATCAGCCGGCCAATGCATAGGGCATGGGTTCAACCCCTGGTCCAGGAAGATTTCACAAGTCTCAGAGCAACTAAGCCTGAGCATACAATTAGTGAGCCTGCACTCTAGAGCCTGTGAGCAGCAACTTCTGAAGAGCCTACATGCTCCAGAGTCCACGAGTCACAACTAATGAACCTTTGTGCTGCAACTACTGAAGCCCACATGCCCGAGAGTCAGGAAACAGCAACTATCAAGCCCATGCTCCTAGAGTTTGTGCTCCACAACAAGAGAAGTCACAGAAATGAGAAATCATCACAATGAGAAAGCCTATGTGTAGCAATGAAGGCCCAGTGCAGTCAAAAATGAATAAATAAAATTTTTTAAAAAAGAAAGAATAAATCCAAACCACGAGACCATACAGGTGGCGCTATCTTTAGTGGGTCCTGCATGTTAAGATGACTTAAGGCTTGTAGCTGCTTAAAGCCTCCACTCTTGCTCAGCAGTCCCCTAACACCTCAGTATCTTCCCACAAGGAGAGAAGGAATGAAACAAGACATTTCACCTTCAAGTGTTCAGGTTTCCAAATTGTTTTGTTTTTGTTTTTTTTTCACATAAGCTAGAATGAATTAGGGGCACATTCACAGAATGGTAGTCCTCTCAGATCCGCATTCTACTGTCTTCTTGAAGTCAGTGAGAAATGTGTGAATTTTACAGCTCAAATGTCAAATATTGTACATAATCCTTACTGTTGCTGCAACTAATAGTAACAAACACTTTCTAACGAAATGTTTGAGATTTCAGTCTCATTTCCTGCTAAAATGAGACTTTTTGAAATAGATAACATGTTGGTATCACTATGTATGTATTTAAAAACTACTGCTAAAAATGCGATACCTAAGAAGAGAGGAGGCATTGATGCTACCCTTAAGCTTGTAGAAAAGTTTCATCATGTCAGCCCACCCCTTAGAGGCCACAGAATGACCAGATCCTGGGGACTATTCATCAACAGCAGGAGACAGATGTGGCTTTAAGAAAACTCCTCATATCTCCCACCTTCACTCTACCCTCCAAAAAACAGAGAACTGCAATGGTTGAAGAGGGTAAAGATCATTTTGGTGGTCTCCAAGACTGGGTGGGAGTTGCATTCTGCTTCTAGAAGCTGCAGAATCTTGCCTGTTTCCCTAGTTTCCACAGGGCTCTTGGGCAATGACATGGTTAAGGCTCTAGGAGAGAGCATGCCAAGATGGCATAGATATCTCACACTGATGCTTCTTTCGATGAAGTGGGATAAAGGCAGACAGAGCCTTGTTCTCCCTTGGGTAGGAAAGGCAAAAAGGCATCCTATAGAGAAAGCCCTGACATTTCATACTTTTTGTTTCTCTGTATGCTTTCTATCCTTTCATGGAAAAAGATAAACCAGATCTGCAAATATTTTCATTGGATTCCTGTGCCCTGCTCCTAAATCACCTCAGCCAAGGCACATCAGTGCACAGCAGCCTAGGGTGGCCTCCACCAGGCATTAAGGCACAGTCTTGTGCTGTCACCAAGACCTTCCTATTCACTTGTCTATGATTTAAGCATGCTAAACCTGTGGGACCATGTAGCTTAACCATCCAAACAGGGACTCTCTTGAGAGTGAAAAAGAGTACTTTTACTATCTATACTGGGATATATATACTAGATACATACAGGGATATATTCTAGAATTGTCACAGGCAAACCAGAAAGTGTGTTTTGAGTTTTTCTCATAAAGGGGCGGAAAGACTGGATATTCAAGTCTGAGCTGCAGAAAGGATAAAGGATTGCTTTGGCCTATGTTAGTTGTTAAGCCACTTTGGTTCACGGACAGGGCTCAGGGAAGGTGTTTCCCACAGGTCCACAGGTCCAGCCAAGCTTAATCAAGATCAGAAGGGGTACATGGGGACAGAGGCATCTACACACTTGCACTCTGACTCATCTGTGTACAGGTGTCTCAGGAACTCTGAGAGCCTAGGCACTCACGATTTACAGGCTAAAGCACGATCACGGATACTTGAGAGCATCCATTCCATTACTTATGAATTAAGAGTAATTATCAATCATCTCTCCCTGAATGTATTTCTTTTCTCTTCCAAAGACCTGGATCTTACACACCACAATCTAAAAACATCTGCCCCAAACAAGCTGTTCCCTCCAGCTTCCTGCAAAGTAACAAAGGACTTCTATGATATCTCAAAGATAAAATCATTATTTCATCCTGCCATTATTTCTGAATATGAGTTATATCATTTTCACTCAAAATGAATAACTCAAACATTTTTCAGAAAAAGACTCCTCCTATGTTTATAAATCTAACTGAGACAGACATAATAATTTACACTATCATTTTGCTGTCACATTGTTTGGACACATTTTCCAAAGAAGATAACTCCAAAAAAACTTTCTGTTTAAATAAACACTGGCAGACCCTGAGCACTTATATTTATGCTCAAGGTCACTAAGATTTCAGTGCAAAGTCCTTTTGTTGTTGAACAGAACACTTGTCAGTGGGTAATTTTCACTGTTCAACCCCATTGCCAATCATGTCAGATAAACCTGAACAAAATCAAAAGACATCTAAAAAGTATATACCTAAGCAAAGAGATAATATAAAAACAAAAAAGTCAGTATGAGTCTATGGCAAGTGTTGAAGAGTTTGGCAGGTTTAGATGGACATAAATAAAATCATTTACATCCACAATTTTAATCATGAAAAATGAGAGAGGAAAAATAAAATAAAAGACAGGATTTCCCAGGTAAGTGAAATGCTCCCTTTGTAAAACAAAATAATCCCTGGAGGGAAAATCAGAAAATGAGCCAAGAGTTGAAAATGAATGTCATGAACAAGTATGCAAAACTAGAAGAGAATCCACCCACGACAAGCAACCCTAGAAGAGCTACAACAATCCTGACAAAGAAAAAGGTGGAAGGAATCACTCTATCTACCTAATATTAAGGTTTATTACAGAGCTCTGAAAATGAGCTCTGTAATAATGAGGACAGAGGGAGAGACACATAAGTCAGTGGAATATAATCTAGGACCCAGAAACACACCTATACAAACATGCCTAACTGACTGACAAAGGTGCAGAAAGCATTCGAAGAGAGGATTAGTCTTTCCAAAGGGTACTCCAACAAGTGGATACAAAATTTAAAAAAAGAATATTGACCTAAATCTCACACTGCACAAAAAAATGTACTCAGGATGGATCATGGACTTAAATGTAAGATGCAGAAGTCTTACCCGTTTAGGGGGAAAAAATGAAATATCTTTAGGACCTTTCTATCACCAAATGTTATTATAATAATTAGACTTGACACCAAAAGGTTGATTCGTAAAAGGAAAAACTGATCATTTGAACCTAATCAAAATTAAAAATTTTGCTCTATGAAAGCCCGTGTGAAGAAAAGAATAACACAACCTGCAGACTGGGAGAATATATGACTAGTATCTAGAATATATAAAGAACCCTCAAACCATAACCTTAAAAACAAAAAGGCCAATTTAAAAAATGAGCAAAAGCCATGAAGAGATACATGGCTGAAGAAGATCTGTAGATAGCAAGCACATGAAGAGACGTTCAACATTATTAGGCTTTGTGGTTGTCGATTAGTTGCTCAGTTGTATCCAACCCTTTTGCAGTCCCATGGACTGTAGCCTGCCAGGCTCCTCTGATCATGGGATTTACCAGGCAATAATACTGGAGTGGGTTCCCACTTCAAGTATTTTTCCAGGGGATCTTCCCAACCCAGGGACTGAACCTATGTCTCTTGCATCTGCAGGTGGATTCTTTACTGCTGAGCTACCAGAGAATCCCTTAGAAATAGTAATAAACACAAGTAATAAGGCACTTAGGAAATGCAAATTTTAACTACAATGAGATCATTTCACACCTATCAGAACAATGAAAACAGTGACAACACCACATGCTGGTGAGGATGCAAAAAAAAAAACTGTATTACACTCATATACTGCTGGTGAGAATAGTACAAGTCTGGAAAATGACTTGTCGGTTTTTTATAGAACTAAACATCTGGCCAACAATTGCAATACATGTGTATTTATATGGAGGGGGGTGGGGCAGAGAGAAAATTTTTATTTAAAACAAGCAACCAAACAAAAAACTGTACATGACTGTTCACAGCAGCTTTATTTGTCACAGCTACAAACTAGATCCAGCCAAAATGTTTTTCAACAGGTAAGCACTTAAGCAAACTGTGGAATACACAGAATATACATATGTATATGTACATACAGCTAAACATACGTATGTCATGATATATTGATGTATACAAATATATATGGAGTGTGTGTGTGTATTATGATATACTACTTAGCAATTGAAAAGCAACAGACTATTGATACTGACAACAAAATGAGGATGAATCTCCAGAGAATTAGGTTGGGTACTGCAAAAGGTTTATATGTAATATTGCATTAACATAAAATTTCTGACTGTGGAAGTGGACACACGCAAACCTATGCAGGTGACCAAACTTTGTAAAACCAAGTACATACCTCCACACAAATGAGTATAGGTACATCAAGAGAAACTTGAAAAGAAATGGTAGATTGTATCAACATCAGTATATGGGATGTGCTATTATACTAGAGGTGTTGTTTGTTTTTACTTACTGTTACTGGTTAAACACACAGGGATGCAACTCAGGATCAGTCAAAGAGAAGAAATACATGGTGGGGCGGGGGGTGGGACTTGCATGCCCTTCAATGGTGTGTCACTCTCTCAGTAATCTGATGTGTTCACCAACCCAGAATCTCCCCAAATCTTGTGGTTCATGAGTTTTCACAAAGTTAATCTCTAGCCACTCCTTTCTCCTTGAAAGTCAGTGGCAGGGGTTAAATTTCCAACCCTCTAATCTCTTGATCCTTCTTTCTTTTATTTTTTCAAATTGAAATATAGCTAATGTACAATGTTGTGTTAATTTCTACAGTACAGCAAAGTGATTCAGGTATATATATGTATAAATATAATATATACATACATACAACCTTTTTTATACCATTTTCCATTTTGCCTTATAACAGGATAATGAATATATTTCCCCATGCTATATGCAGTAAGACCTTGCTATTTATCCATTCTATATATACTAGTTTGCATCTGCTAAACCAAGCCTCCCACTCCACACCTCCCTACTCCCCTTTCCCTTGGCAACCACAGGTCTGTTCTCTATGTCTGTAAATCTGTTTCTGTTTCTATACTAGAGTTCTGCAAAATGTTATCACTGGAGGAAACTGGGCCAAGTGTTCAAGATATCTCGCAAAATTGTAATGTGAACCCATGATTATATCAAAAATTTTAATTAATAAAAATCAAGTGCTAAAAAATGAAGCATCATTAAGATGCACACTTTATAGCACTAAAAATACTAACATACAAAATAAGTGCAACTATTCTAATTTTGTTAAGATAAAAACACGTGCTTATGTTATTTTTGCATTAAAAAAAAGATTAGGAAGAAAACCTTGTCCGTGGTTGTCATTTCTGGTGTTGAGATTATGTACACTGTTATTTGCTTTTTAATTTTTCTCTCAAAGTTTTAATTTATTTTTCAAATAGTCTAAAACAAATACATTGTTCTTACTACTCCCATGGTATTAAAAATGCTTGCTATCTAAAGGAGAAATAAAATCATCCTCATTGTATGTATTTCTCACCCTGTACAATGTCAGGGAAGGCAGCTTGTCTAAGGGTTAAGATTTTTTTTTTTAACTTTTATTTATTTATTTTTGGCTGTGCTGGGCCTTTGTTGATGTGTGGGTTTAGCTGCTCTGAGGTATGTGGGATCTTCCCAGATCAGGGCTCGAACCTGTGTCTCCTGCATTGGCAGACGGGTTCTTATCCACTGAGCCACAAGGGAAGCCCCAGGGTTAAGATTTTTTAAGTTAAGAACCTATCTGAGGTTGTGACATTGAACCTAGAAGTGGTGGTCCCTTGAATATAAATCTCTCTTGTGATACAACCAATAAAACCTAGTCTGTATATTCCTATGTTCATTCAGTCAATCCTACCTTTGCTACTTAGAAATAAGTCTTTCAGCAGAACTGTAGGGTGCAAAGGTAGGACTTCAGAGGATTGTGTCACCCTGAATAACTGTTCTTTCCTTTCCAGCGTCGGGAGAATACCCACAGTTTCTGACACTGAAAATATAGGGCCACTGGGAGGGGTGAAAGATAAGCTGGAAAAGCAATCCAGTCTGTGGTTACCAGGAAGCTATACTTGCTTCTCCCCTACACTCCCTGTATTATCTCCATTTGCTTCAGTTTCTTCACAGGCCTGCATTTAACACCCTCTCACAACACACTGCAAAACAAATCTGTTAGCAGCAAATAAGGCCATAACAACTTCCCCCAATTACCAGGGTAACAAAGTGAACAGCAGAGAAAACACCTCCGAAAAGAATGTGTCCCTCGGCTGTCATGTGCCACGAAAGGACGTCTATCTCTCCTTTATCCTTGGGCCCTGGAGTATGGGACAACATGCCTAAATAAATTAGACCGAGTGAGCAGCACATCTATGAACATCCCTGTGGCCTCTTCCCATGTATTGGTCTTTGGGTTCCGAGGTCTTCAACCAATAGTACCTCCTCCTAGGGGCTGTCTTGGAAATCTATAGGGTGTTTTCTGAATCCAGAGGGAAAGGGAGAGGTCACAGCAATTGAAAGGTCAGAGTGGGATTTGGTGCGCAGGGTATCTCCCAGAAGTATAGAGGACTCAGGACTGCCCTAGCAGGCAGGAAACAAAATGCCAAGCTGCCCAGCCTAGAAACTTTCTTTGGTTCACAAAAATGCAGAGAATAGTTTTTTGTTTCTGTTTTTGCCTTACAGTTTTACTATATACTGCATGCAAACTTGTGTAAAATGGGATGAAAGTGCTCGTCTGCTTTGCTGGAAACTTTATTAAGGATTGTTTACCATTTCAAAAATGGCATCGTCCCCAGCAACGGTAGCCCATGCATCTGTAGCTGTGGATTTCATAGCGGAAACATTCATAGAGAGTCTGTGTATAAGCGCAAGCACCTGATATTATGTCCTTCAGAGCCTTCCTGTCCACACTGGGGCTCAAACTCAGCGGGACGCTGACATTTCCTGGCAGTTTGTTAGAAATGCAGAATGTCAGGCCCCACAGCATAGCCATGGAATGAGAATCTGCATTTTAGAACGTTCTCTAAAGAGAGGCACTGCTCTAGTAAACCTGTGCGGAGCCACTGATTACATACCATGATATGCAGCATTTGTTATAAGTTACTTTCCTTTCATTTTTATTTTCTCGGGTTAGATAAGTATATGATTTTTAAGAATTAGGTGTATTAAAGTTTGGAATTTGGAATTCATAAATACACACTACTATACATAAAATAAACAGCAAGGTCCTACTGTATAGCACAGGGAAGTATTTTCAGTATCTTGTAATAGCCTATAATGGAAAACAATCTGAAAAAAAATATACATACGTGTAAAACTGAAGCACTTAGATGTATACTCAAAATATAACATTATAAATCAATAAATTCAATAAAAATAGCAATAAACAGAGATAAAAGAATTAGGTATATTAAAAATAAATTATCGGGCTTCCCTGGTGATCCAATGGGTAAGGATACTGCCTTGCAGTTCAAGGGGCGTTGGTTTGATCCCTGGCCTGGGAAGATCTCACGTGCCACAGAGCGACTTGATCGATATGTCCAAATACCGAGCAAGCACTCTGGAGCGCATGTGCTCTGTGACAAGAGAGGCCACAGTGATGGGAGGCTCACACAGGCCAAAGAACAAAGATAAATAAATGAAAGATCAATAGAAGTGGCATATATATATATATATATATATATATACATACACACACACACACACACACACACACATATATATAATCTAATTTCATTTTGGGATAATAATGGGATAAAACAGGAAGTCTCAGTGTTGAAAACGACTGAGTGAGAAACTATTTACCCATTTCCAGCTCTGATTGTAGTTTTATTTTTCTACATTATCCTTAGCCCTGGGAAAAGACCTGAACTTCAGTTGACTACAATAGAAACAAATGTGAACTTTCCTTGACTGTAATTTTTGTGCCCCAAATTGTCTTCATTGAGGTAATGAAATGTTATGACACCAAAAGGTGCCAAGAACACAATTTGCCACTCACAAATGCAAACATTTGGAAATACACAATCCCTTGGAGACCCAGACATCAGCAGTTTAAGAGAAAACAAAACACTCCATGAATACTTTCTTTGAATAGTCTTTTTCCTTAATAAAGCACCCCACCTCCTGCTTCTCATGAGAAAATACGCCTATCCTTTTACCAAAGAAAATCTGGTTTTAAACTAAAGTTACAGCTAAGATTGGATTTTCCCAGGATACCATCAAATGGACCTAAGTTCCATGTTCACGACCGCCAAACTGCCCCACAGCCAGGTCAACTGCATCTCCCTTTCAAATTCACACTCAGCATTCTCCTTAATCTGCTTTCTCTCCTATGCTCCCTTATTTCAGGTAATGACCTCTCACCAAGAATAAGTAAATAAATAAAAACAAAAATCCAATCTCCTAATTCTACCACGGTGGAAAAAGTCACTGACAATTAACTCTATGCCAGGCCACAGCGGACACCAAGACGGAACAGAACTAGTGCCCCCAGTGGACAAACCCACAGAAAAGAAATCCTCACAGCCAACAGTCACAGCATCTGGAGTATTTAAAGTCATCCTTGAACCCTCCCTCTCACTTGCTTCCCACACGGAATCAACTGTCAGGACATGCTGATTTTATTTCTGCGACATATCTTCTATTTGTTTACTTCACAGCACCTAGTGAACAAACTTAATTAGTTGCAACTTAACTAGAAGCTTAATTAACTGAAATCGTTCTCATTGGATTTATAAAAGAAGAGGTATTCATAAGTCTGAAGACAGGCGAATGGGATACCTGATATTTTCACCTGCCAGACATATATTTCTGCTTCTTTGGGCCACTGTACCTCCAGTTTTTTCCCTAGTGACCCATACCCCATGTCCCTTCCCTGGCTCAGTGCATGGAGTCTAAACAGGATAGCCCCCATCCCTTGGCATAAGACAGGGCACACAATCTAGTATTGCCTACACAGCGGTAGCAGGAGGTAGGGAGTTCGGGACCCAAACGAGACCGGTGAGATTTAAACCTGGGACTCCGTTGGAAAACAAAAAGAAAAGAAAATTCAATCCCCACTGCACCACTGCACAGTGAGCAGACCCACTGGAGTCCGTCTTTTTAGAGAGGCAAAGACCTTGCTTGAGAATCAAGTGACTACAGAGGGAAAGAAAATCCAGCCGACAGAACTAGACCAAATCCTGATGACACACGCTCTTTCTCAGTTAACAAATCCCTCTCTTGACACTTTTACACAAATTTTTTGTTAAAGCCAGTTTAGAATTGGTTTTCTGACACTTGCAACAAGAGGAACAGAAACTTTGTTTTTTTTTTTTTTTGTTTAAGTTGCTGAATTTAGTTTAAAAACTTATAATCAGATCTATAAAACTTTAACCACTGTAAATGGTCTGCTTTTAAAAACCAAAAACGATACTTAGAATGATGCCTAAGTCTATGACATCTTGAATGGTAAGTGATGAAATTCAGAGAAATATCTCTAAACCCACAAAAAGTGTGAACTAATTTTAGACTGTCTAGAGAGACTACCCTCAAAGTATGTTTCTCAGGCACCAGCCCCTTAAGAAAATAGAATGTGAGGAAAATACGTGCAAGTCTGCACACTGTAATTCTGACTTAGTCACAGTGAGCCTTAGCAATATTAAAGGGTCTGGGAACTTCTGCACTTGTACTCTTTGACCACAGAACTTTCATTTATTATTATGTTTCTATTTATTTTTATTTATCTATTTTTTAAATTATTTTTTATCAGTACTCAGGAACATTTCATTAGGGGGAAAAAACACTACATCCAATATCCCATTGGCTCCATTTAACTTATCAGCTGTAGTGATTTAGTACTCCACTTTTAATGTTGAAATAAAAGTGCTTCTGTTTTAAGGCATTTGTCTTGAAAACACAGCATTTAGATTGTACAAAGGTTTTGGCATATCCCAACCATCTGTACTGTTCTAGGTATGACAGCTTAGGAGTGAGTATGATATGAACTTAACATTGTCAGAGGGCATCAAATTCAGGCAGAACCATCTCCTGACCCTAAACATAGTCCTAAAGTAAATTGCTTGAGGAAACTGGATCCCAAAGATTACCGGGAGGAATTTTGAAGTGTGTCTGTATTCCACTGGAGATCAAAGAGGTCTGACTGAAAGAACTGTGGGCTGACCGATATGACAGCTGTGGACTCAGCATAACTTCTTTTGGAAAGGCTTATCTTATCTTGAAGACTATGACTTTGGAGGAACTAAGGTGATTGGCAGCAGAAAGAACCAGAACAGTGAAATTTCTTAACACTTTATTGACTTAAATATGTTTGGTTATTGGTACACATGAAAAAAAAACTTTTAAAAAATAAAGAACACATCAGTTCCATGTTAAGTGCATCCCTCATCTCATTCTTCCCAGTTTACTGCAATATTGATAAAAATGCTAAGAACTCTGATTTTTTAAATCTAACAGAAATTAAATTCCACTATCACGGCCCTATCACATGGTAATGTGCTTCCAAAAGGTAGACTGTCAGCACTGTGCTACATTTTTCAATTTTGTATTTGAGACTTCTGTGAGCTTACTTATTTGAGCTAACATGCGAACAAAAAGAAAAAAGTATGCATAAGGGGGTTGCAATCATCCCAGAAAATAGCTTCTTCAACCAATTCCAACCTAATTAGTTTCTCATAGAAGCTAACACCCTGCTTCCTACAACCAAATAGCGATGGGATTTAACAATCAAAGTCAACATGCTGCATGTCAGAACAGAGTAACATTCAGGTTGTAACTAATCACTCCCAGAATTGAAATTTAAATATTCTGAGTCTGTGATTTCATTACATGACTAATGTTCTTTAAGCTGAATCAAGTAGACAAGTATAGGCATATGCGATTTTCTATTTAATGTGATTTGGACATTCCTAGATCAGATGGACTCACTTCAGAACAGTAAAAAATAGAATGCCAAGAATAAGCTTGAAGTTAGAACATGTGATACACAGGCATGTTTTTGATGTTTCAATGGTCAACAAAGCATATTTCATTCATTCATACTTGCATGTATATTCACTCATTTAACAGATACTTATCAGTGGTCAACTCTGGGCTGACTGCTAGATGCTAGATGATGGGAACGTAGTGACCAAAACATACTTCCTCCCTTCGCTCGTGTTATTGGCTGAATTGTCGCTACATCTCCATGCAGGCCAAAGTCATTTAAGTCCTAACCCCCAGTATTTTGGAATGTGACTATATTTGGAGATAAGGTCTTAAAAGAGGTGATTTAAGTTAAAATGAGGTCATAAAAGAGGCCCTAATCCAATAGAAAGGATATCCTTATATGAAGAGGAAATTAGGACACAGATATGCACAGAGGCAAGACCACATGCAGAACACAGAAGGATAGTGGCCATCTACAAGGTGAGGAATAAAGCCTCAGAAGAAATCAACCCTGCTAGAAACCAACGTCTATGTCCAGAATTGTGAGGAAATAAACTTTTGTTGCTTAAGCTACCTACTCTGATACTAGGTGATGCTAGCAAACCAATACACTCAGAAAGTTTGAACTCTAATTTAAAGAGACAGACTTCGACTAAATGATCACACAAGGAATCCCAGAAGTAGAGCTCTGACTGGGAGGACAGAGACCCCACAAGAGGCACTGTGACCTGGAGGAGAGAGCAAGGACATCTTCCTCGGGGAAGTGACGCTTGAACAGAGATGGGGAGAAGAGGAGTCAACAGAGTGAGAAAGTATGTCATATGCACTGCAGACCAGATCAGTATATGCAAAGGTTTCATGGAGAGGCATACAAAGGAGCAAAGGTAAGCAGTGTGGCTGGGAGCAGAGAGCAAGAGAATATGGGAGAAGGTATGTGCCTGAGAAGGTAATCAGAGGCCAAGCCATCTAGTACAAGACAGGGAAGGGCTTATTAAGATTATATTCCAAGGATCTCAGAACTTTGATGGGTAAAAATTACATTCCTAGGACTTCCCTGGTGATCCAGTGGTTAAGACTCTGTGTTCCCAGTGCAGGGGACCTGGGTTCGATCCCTGGTCAGGGAACTAGATCTCACATGCTGCAACTAAGACCCAGTGGAGCAAATAAATACATTAATTTAAAAAAAAGCTTTTTAAAATTACATTCCTATCTTTAATTACCTTTAACTTTAAAAATCATCATTTCCTTCTATTATGAGTTATGCAACAAATCATTATGGTAGGATAGCCATATCTGCCACTTTTTCACCAAAAGAAATTAGAAGCGTTTTCCAATCTTAATAGGGTTTTTACAGACACCATGAAATCTATACACATTCATCACTACTTAAAAATTAAGGAGTTGGGCTTCCCTGATGGTCCAGTGGGTAAGAACACCGCCTTGCAGTATAAGGGGCGCCAGTTCAATCCCTGACTTGGGAAGATCCCATGTGAGGCGGAGTGGCTGGGCCGATGTGTCCAGCTACTGAGCCAGCGCTCTGGAGCACACGTACCCAGAGTCGCTGCTCTGCAACAAGAGAGCCCACTGCAATGGGAGGCCCACACAGGCCAAAGAACAAAGATGGAAATAAATGAAAGACCAATAGAAGTGGCAAACAAAAAAAAAAAAATTAAGGAATTACTGTGCCTACCTCTGGGTCTTGTAATGTAATGCATTTACGAAAGCTCATAAATTACTTCTATGATCCATAAACTTTAAGTTTATTTAAAATATTTTGCTTATTATATTTAAATGTAATTGCTTCCTTTATAATAGTATATTATTTTATGCAGTATGCTGAGACAGTTTCCACAGGTTTTACCAGAGTGCCAGAAGGGTCCAGAAATAAACAGTTTAGGAACTTCTAAGATCTTTGTTTATTTTCTCTCCTAAGGTTAATTGCCAGCTGCATCACTTGGGCAAGTTTTTACATCTCTGAAATTTGGTTCCCTCATCTGTGAAATGTAGATTTAGAAGACTCTCTATCCAGTACAAAGGATCCAATGAGTCAATACACAGAAAATGCTCAGAATGGACTTAGTATCTGTTTTTATTATTAATGCGAACCCACTGTGGTGTCTGAGGGAGTGACATGGTAGTCCGGTTTATATTTTGAAATACCATTCTAGCTCTGCTGTGGAGAATGCCCGAAGAAGGTCAGAAAGTGGCCACAACAGAGCCTTGCTGCATTTGAAGAATTTTCTAATCTAAAATGAAACTTTTCAGTAGGGGAAACCATTCTTCAAATTAGATTTTAAGTAGAAGCCAGATACATAAATCAGAGAAAAGAAAAACCAGTCTGACTGAAGCTCGGTGTGGGAACCCAGAGACGCATCAGCTTAGTATTTCTCTCTTCTCCTAGAGAATCAATTCAGATACACTTAAAAGAAACTCCCGAATCTATAAAGGCCATCATTTGCAAACTGTTCCTAGTTATCTTCTGCTATGACAATTCTGAAATTGTCAAAACTTTTTTTTCTAAGGTCCTTATAAAATGCCAGCTCATCCATTTCTCAACTTGCCAGCATATTAGGGATTCATTTGTTTATTCAAAAGCATTTGTTCAGCGTTCAAGTCATGCTAGGCACTGTTCTACACACTGGGGAAACAGTTGCACTTACATCATTAAGTGAAAAATCTAGGGGGGAAGGGGAGAACAGCAAATGAACACAATAAAATAAGAAAAACATGTATCTAGATGATCATGGTATAGATTTACATCTATGTGGCCATGGCACTATAACTAGCGACAAGTCGTTCAATGTTGTAGGCCCAGGGTACAAAGGAGCACGTGGTGAAATTCACTTGGGTTATGAGGGCTGAGATGTTGAAACACAGGAGACTTTTCTAAGATCAGACAACTTTTATAAACAGAGCTCAGATTTGGACCCAAGTCTTTCCTGTCCCCACACTCGTGGGTCTAACACACCTGGACCATAAACATTAGGATATAAATTAGCTATGTTTCCAAGAAAGTCAAGTGAGATTCTCAAGATGTTAAAAATTAGAAGAAGTAGAAGGAATGGAGGATCTTTACTGACTGATATAAAACGTATACTCCCCTACCCTCAAAGCGGAGTCAAGAAGAGTCTTCCTGGATGGCCCAGAGAAAGCTTGACCCAAGAGGACCAGCAGAGACTGTGCTGTGATAGGATGTCCACATTCAGAGCATTTACAGGAGGAAAACAAATTGGTAAAAAAAAAAATCTTATTTGTTATCAGCAAAACAAAGATGAGAATTAGTGCTGTGAAATGGAGTCAGACAACCAAACAAACAGAAAACAACACACATTAGGAATCAGACCTCTTATACTCCGTAGTATATAGATAGATAGATAGACAGATAGATACACACAAACTATGTTTCTTTTCAAGTTAAATCTAAGCACCAGCAGCAGCAGTTATTTCCTTCCCAGAAACACCCCATGCATCTCAGGCACTGCACTTATGTGCGCGTTCTTGAGCAGCTCACCTGACTTTCCATGCCATTCTTTCCCCACGAGGAGCAAGAGGACAGCAGTGTTGACCTCAGCAGCTACTGCAAGGATTAACTGAAATGGTTGAATGTAAAATGCTGTGGGATGTGCCTGGTGGGCAGTAAGCACTCAAAAAGTGAACTGTTCCCACTGCCTCCACCCTGGTTCATTCCCACAGAAACCCAGCAAGGTGGGTCCAATCAGTTCCATTTTACAGATGAGTAAACCAAAGCGTGGTGAGCCATCCTCAAGACGGAGAGCAAACGGGGTCACTGGGGAGTCCTTTAATCAAGACATGCACTGACAACAGCAACAGTGGGTTCTAGCTTGGCCTCGGCTCTGCACCAACCACACCTGGAAATTCTCACATGGCAAACAGCAGCTGCCCCGTACTTCTTGCTAATTTACACTCCCATGACTAAGCCCTCAGCTGCACTTCTCAAAGCAAAGTCCTCCAATGGGCAATAAAACAAACGTAGGCCAAAAAAGCAGAAATCTATTATTTACAACCAAAGACTTCCATGACAAAACACTGCAATTACTACTCACTACTCTGGCTGGGTGCCTCTCTGAACAGATGAAACAACTGGTTTCCTTTTTATTTTTCCTGTTGAATGATTTTTTTTTCAGTGTGCATATCTCAGCAAACACTATATCAGGGTACAAGATGAGAAATTTCTTTTGTATGTGAGGCAAAGCCTATGCTCGAGGGAAAATTTAGAAAGTGAAATGGCCACTGATTACAAAAAATAATTACGGAGGGAAAGAAGGAAGCTTGTTAATATATAAATGCGATGCGGAATCTATCCTGATATATCCCCCCACACAAATCTCATCAACATAGGTAATGGAAAAATGAAAATAAGGAGAACAAGAAATAAAGAATTAGAGAAAGAAAGACAAAATGGGGCTTCCCTGGTGGTCTAGTGGGTAAAGTGTCCGTCTTGCTGTGCAAGGGGCACCGGTCAGAGCCCTGGCTGGGGAAGATCCCACGTGCCGCGGAGCGGTTGAACCTGTGTGTCCAATTAAGAGCCGGCGCTCTGGAGCGCATGCGCCCAGAGCTGCTGCTCTGCAACGAGAGGCCACTGCAATGGGAGGTCCACACAGGCCAAAGAATAAAGATGGATGAAGAACAAATAAACAAAAAATCAATAAAAGAGATCCAAATTTAAAAAAAAAAGACAAAATGGAAGTGAGTGCAGGAAAAGAGAATGGGATCAGGGGAGTATTAAAGGGAAAGCCCAGATACCAGTCATCCAGCACCTCAACTAAGGAGCAGAGACCTGTCAGTTGTGTCACACACAGGGAGAGCACTGCAGAGCTCATAGTCAGCAAGGACCAAAAGGATACGTGTAAACTAAGAGGAAACAGAATTTGTGCCAGAGATACAGTCCCCTTTAGTCCACCTTGCTATGAGACTCTATGTCTGCTTCATCTCTGCTGCCCCTATTATGTAAATGGCCTCACTTTCCCGGATTATACCATGTCCTTTTTCTTCAAAACACTTAGGATCTGAAAGTATCAAGTCCATTTCCTGATGGGCTTCTTTTTATTATCTACCTCACAACGTTCAGTACGTAGTGCTGATGCATAAATGCCACTGGAGCAGGTGCCCTAGACCTCTTTGAAGGGTAGACACAGCACTGGAAAGGCATTTGATACATGAACTGCTGGGACACATAGAAATAGGCTTCATTTCAAGGGAAGACACCAAGGGTTCTGTTCTAAGGATGCTGTGTCGGAAGCCATCTCCAATCCATATCCATCCAGACCACTGGGAAAGGGCTCTGTGATTGACTGGTGATGTTTGCCTCAAGTGTTGCAACAAGTACGTCTGAGTTTCACTCACCTTTTACTCATCCTACATTCATGGGGATGCTTTCCTTGTTTCCACTCTCCACAAACAGCCAGAATACTCCTCCTTCTCAAGAAGAGGAACCATAGGTAATGGAAAAATGAAAATAAGGAGAACAAGAAATAAAGAATTAGAGAAAGAAAGACAAAATGGGGCTTCCCTGGTGGTCTAGTGGGTAAAGTGTCCGTCTTGCTGTGCAAGGGGCACCGGTCAGAGCCCTGGCTGGGGAAGATCCCACGTGCCGCGGAGCGGTTGAACCTGTGTGTCCAATTAAGAGCCGGCGCTCTGGAGCGCATGCGCCCAGAGCTGCTGCTCTGCAACGAGAGGCCACTGCAATGGGAGGTCCACACAGGCCAAAGAATAAAGATGGATGAAGAACAAATAAACAAAAAATCAATAAAAGAGATCCAAATTTAAAAAAAAAAGACAAAATGGAAGTGAGTGCAGGAAAAGAGAATGGGATCAGGGGAGTATTAAAGGGAAAGCCCAGATACCAGTCATCCAGCACCTCAACTAAGGAGCAGAGACCTGTCAGTTGTGTCACACACAGGGAGAGCACTGCAGAGCTCATAGTCAGCAAGGACCAAAAGGATACGTGTAAACTAAGAGGAAACAGAATTTGTGCCAGAGATACAGTCCCCTTTAGTCCACCTTGCTATGAGACTCTATGTCTGCTTCATCTCTGCTGCCCCTATTATGTAAATGGCCTCACTTTCCGGATTATACCATGTCCTTTTCTTCAAAACACTTAGGATCTGAAAGTATCAAGTCCATTTCCTGATGGGCTTCTTTTTATTATCTACCTCACAACGTTCAGTACGTAGTGCTGATGCATAAATGCCACTGGAGCAGGTGCCCTAGACCTCTTTGAAGGGTAGACACAGCACTGGAAAGGCATTTGATACATGAACTGCTGGGACACATAGAAATAGGCTTCATTTCAAGGGAAGACACCAAGGGTTCTGTTCTAAGGATGCTGTGTCGGAAGCCATCTCCAATCCATATCCATCCAGACCACTGGGAAAGGGCTCTGTGATTGACTGGTGATGTTTGCCTCAAGTGTTGCAACAAGTACGTCTGAGTTTCACTCACCTTTTACTCATCCTACATTCATGGGGATGCTTTCCTTGTTTCCACTCTCCACAAACAGCCAGAATACTCCTCCTTCTCAAGAAGAGGAATATTCCATCACTGGGCTTCTCAAAACTCTCCAGAGACACCCTTCTCAGAATAAAATCCACTGGCCACTCACCATCCATTTCCCATCTCATCCAATGGGTTCCAGCTGCACTAACCTTCTAACTGTTCCTCACATACATCCTGTAAGCATTTTTCCCCATCAGAAGCACCTTCCTCCCCCAAACAGCTTGAGGCACAAATCTCACACTTCCTCCAGGTTCAACCCTCTTTACCTGAGCAGCCCACTTGGCTTACCCTATGTAAAATAGCCCTCCTCACCACTACCTTTTGCAATCCCATCCAGCTTCATTATTCTTTAGGACGTTTCCTGCTTGACGCGATTTATTATCTGTTTCCTCCCTTCACTCCTTCCCATGTGCCAGCTAATGCCTAAAACCCACTAGAGAAGGGATTTTATCCTCTTTATTCACAAACTATCTAGAATGCTTAGAACAATACTTGATACAAAAGGTTTCCTCTCAAAATACGTATTGAATGGATGAATAAATTCTGACCGATAATTAAAAATGATTGAAGCTTATTTCCCTCTAAAGAAATGACTTATTTTGCATTAAATCATGTCAATATGTTAGGGAACTGTTCATTGAAACTGCCCATGTTGGCCAGGCATGATAGTAACTGCTTGTGTGAGTGGTCTCAGAAAAGGAGATCCCAACAAGGACTTTATTTTATCAATGCATAGTTTTACTCTTTTGACTTGTAAATGAAAAACATGATTCCTTATAAGGTGAGTAAGATAACACTTAAATAATAAATACCAAACTTTATCCTGTCACCTCAGTGGGGTTATCATTTTGACTAAGAGCTGTACAAAACGGATCTAATGTTTTCAATATTTTTAGAAATCGAGCTTCATATTCCACGTCTGCCCAGATATACTTATACATAAGATGGAACAAGCACATCTAACCTCATGCCAATGTTGTGACTGTGTCGGGTAGCAGCTCTGATAATTAGCAGGAATCAAAAAAAAGATATCCTACATCATCACATTCATGGGGATGCTTTCCTTGTTTCCACTCTCCACAAACAGCCAGAATACTCCTCCTTCTCAAGAAGAGGAATATTCCATCACTGGGCTTCTCAAAACTCTCCAGAGACACCCTTCTCAGAATAAAATCCACTGGCCACTCACCATCCATTTCCCATCTCATCCAATGGGTTCCAGCTGCACTAACCTTCTAACTGTTCCTCACATACATCCTGTAAGCATTTTTCCCCATCAGAAGCACCTTCCTCCCCCAAACAGCTTGAGGCACAAATCTCACACTTCCTCCAGGTTCAACCCTCTTTACCTGAGCAGCCCACTTGGCTTACCCTATGTAAAATAGCCCTCCTCACCACTACCTTTTGCAATCCCATCCAGCTTCATTATTCTTTAGGACGTTTCCTGCTTGACGCGATTTATTATCTGTTTCCTCCCTTCACTCCTTCCCATGTGCCAGCTAATGCCTAAAACCCACTAGAGAAGGGATTTTATCCTCTTTATTCACAAACTATCTAGAATGCTTAGAACAATACTTGATACAAAAGGTTTCCTCTCAAAATACGTATTGAATGGATGAATAAATTCTGACCGATAATTAAAAATGATTGAAGCTTATTTCCCTCTAAAGAAATGACTTATTTTGCATTAAATCATGTCAATATGTTAGGGAACTGTTCATTGAAACTGCCCATGTTGGCCAGGCATGATAGTAACTGCTTGTGTGAGTGGTCTCAGAAAAGGAGATCCCAACAAGGACTTTATTTTATCAATGCATAGTTTTACTCTTTTGACTTGTAAATGAAAAACATGATTCCTTATAAGGTGAGTAAGATAACACTTAAATAATAAATACCAAACTTTATCCTGTCACCTCAGTGGGGTTATCATTTTGACTAAGAGCTGTACAAAACGGATCTAATGTTTTCAATATTTTTAGAAATCGAGCTTCATATTCCACGTCTGCCCAGATATACTTATACATAAGATGGAACAAGCACATCTAACCTCATGCCAATGTTGTGACTGTGTCGGGTAGCAGCTCTGATAATTAGCAGGAATCAGCAAATTAAAAAGTGACTGTAAAACATCCTATAAGAAACTCTCAAAGGACTAAAAACGTTGAGTGTCTAAACAGCCCCACATCTAAAAGTCTCACAAATTGTCTTTACCTGAAGCTGTTTCTCTAATTGCTTCTAATGAAGTCAATGCATGTGTTAATTAACTATTAAGTGCAAATGTAAGTACTTAGAAGATGAACAGAGATTCAGAAAACCAAAGTGCTCACGTCACTCCTCAACTCCAGAGAACACAGAGCGTCAGGGTCCCCAAATCACTGCGGCTGACACCCGCTGTAGCCACCACACCAGTGCTCATTATCAAATTCTGGAGACAAAAGTCATGCTCATATGGCTTGAGGACAGTTTATATAAGTAAGTTTGCAATATGAATTGCTGGCCTTGTGCTAAGTGCTATGTTTATAGTATCCACTGTTGCATTTTCACAACGGCCCTCTGTAATTTATATTTAGCCTCAGTTACAAATGAAGGAACTGAGGTCCCAACAGACAAAGTAACCTATCTAAAATTGCACAATACAAAGACCAGTCTGAACGTGAATCCAACTAGCTTTGCACACAAGACTCACTTTTTTTTCATATCACACATACGGCTTCCATGAGATTCCAACACAGGCCCCAAAGTAAAGGCACTTCCACTGAAGGACTGAGAAAGATGTGACTCGCTTGAAGCACTTGAATACAAACTTCATTTGCCAAGAAATAGTCTCTGGCAGACCCAGATTTTCTTCACTTGGCCAAAATTGAGAAAAAAATCCCAAAAGTAAGATAACATTAACAATGCATAGTTTTACTCTTTGACTTGTAAATGAAAAACATGATTCCTTATAAGGTGAGTAAGATAACACTTAAATAATAAATACCAAACTTTATCCTGTCACCTCAGTGGGGTTATCATTTTGACTAAGAGCTGTACAAAACGGATCTAATGTTTTCAATATTTTTAGAAATCGAGCTTCATATTCCACGTCTGCCCAGATATACTTATACATAAGATGGAACAAGCACATCTAACCTCATGCCAATGTTGTGACTGTGTCGGGTAGCAGCTCTGATAATTAGCAGGAATCAGCAAATTAAAAAGTGACTGTAAAACATCCTATAAGAAACTCTCAAAGGACTAAAAACGTTGAGTGTCTAAACAGCCCCACATCTAAAAGTCTCACAAATTGTCTTTACCTGAAGCTGTTTCTCTAATTGCTTCTAATGAAGTCAATGCATGTGTTAATTAACTATTAAGTGCAAATGTAAGTACTTAGAAGATGAACAGAGATTCAGAAAACCAAAGTGCTCACGTCACTCCTCAACTCCAGAGAACACAGAGCGTCAGGGTCCCCAAATCACTGCGGCTGACACCCGCTGTAGCCACCACACCAGTGCTCATTATCAAATTCTGGAGACAAAAGTCATGCTCATATGGCTTGAGGACAGTTTATATAAGTAAGTTTGCAATATGAATTGCTGGCCTTGTGCTAAGTGCTATGTTTATAGTATCCACTGTTGCATTTTCACAACGGCCCTCTGTAATTTATATTTAGCCTCAGTTACAAATGAAGGAACTGAGGTCCCAACAGACAAAGTAACCTATCTAAAATTGCACAATACAAAGACCAGTCTGAACGTGAATCCAACTAGCTTTGCACACAAGACTCACTTTTTTTTTTTCATATCACACATATGGCTTCCTTGAGCTTCCAACACAGGCCCCCAAGTAAAGGCACTTCCACTGAAGGACTGAGAAAGATGTGACTAGCTTGAAGCACTTGAATACAAACTTCATTTGCCAAGAAATAGTCTCTGGCAGACCCAGATCTTCCTTTTTCCTTCTCTGATGCTCTGAATCACAGCTGTACATTTCTAACAAAAAGATATACACATCACAGACAGTCAATTTGAGAAAAAGAATAAAATAGAGAGGGTAATATTAAGAAATGGCTGCACTGTTAGCCGTGATAAAATTTTAATTTGGACATTTTCTGAAACCAGATTTCAGCTTATCAAGCGCTATGCAAATCTCATGCAAATTCCCCAAAATGCCTGCATATATTCCCATGCCTGTCTCTCTCTTTCTCTCTCTTTTTTTGCTCTCTCTGGGATGTGGTCCTCAAGAAATCCAAGTAGAAACAATGGAACTGTGATTGCCCTCTTGGCTCAGTGCTCTGGATGGAATGTTTGCTGTAGTGGAGGTGACAAACCTGAGGGAAGTTTCTGATCGATATTCAGTGTATATGTTCACTGGTCTCCTATGATGGTAGCATCTAATCCAAATGTCATGAAGAATTTGTATACACATATTTTTTAAGTGTCAGTTTCAAAGGTCTCAGCCCAGGTACAAGTAGATTTTTGTCACCCTGCTTCTTTAAAAATCAATGCACGCACACAACAAACCATTTTTTGAATAGACTCATCAGGCAGAAAGTTTTCACAGTTGAACCCAATGTCTTTGAAGTAAAAATTAAAATGGAAACCAAGGAAAGCTCAATGCCAGCATAGCCCTCTGGGTCACTTTTGCCATATGTCATAGGGTCACTACCCTGAGCAACCTCTCACACATGGCATATACCACCACTCGCTGCCTAGAATTACCAAAGTCTCTCCACCATGGCCTTTGTAACTGTTTAACTGCTCTCGATTCTCCTAAGTCTATCCCCTTTGCATCCTTGAGGACTCAGTTTCAACGTTCCCTCTTTGGAAAGGCCACCTTAGCTAAAGAGGATTTCTTACTGTTTACTCACGTCATTTGCAACCCCACGGACTGTAGCCCACCAGGGTCCTCGGTCCATGAGATTCTCCAGGCAAGAATACTGGAGTTACACAGGCCACAGAACAAAGATGGATGAAAATAAATAAATGAAAGACCAATAAAAGTGGCCAAATTAAAAAAAAAAAAAAAGAATACTGGAGTTGGTTGCCATGCCCACCCCCAGGGGACTGAACCCACATTTCCTGCACTGCAGGAGGTTTTTTTTTTTTTTTTTTTTTTTTTTTACTGCTGAGCCACCAGGAAAGCTAAGACAATTATTCAATTATTTTCTACCAGAATACTTCAACCATTTGTAATTATTTCATTTACTTTATCTAGTATATCTCTTCCAGAATTTGAATTTCTTGAAAGCAGAGGCCTTGTTTGTACTGGCAACAGAGTATTTTGAAAGCCATGGCTTTTAATGCTTGCCAAGTAAATAAGCAGCTTGCTTTTAAAATTTCTACTCCTAAAAGCTTGACTTCCACATACAGCAGTGAGAAACTTTCTTCCTTAGATCTCTGAGAAGCAGGGCTGTGTCCCTGGCTAAGGATGATAGAAGGTCCTTGCCTTCATAGCATACTTTCAAGAAGAATCTGGAGCAGAAACACTGAGAAGAGGGGTCCAGGGAGTGGGAGTACCCTCCAAGTTCGGGAGATCCACACTGCACTTGGCAATCTGCCTCACCTGGGCTTTCAGGCATGGTGTGCTTCTCCCTACTGTTTGGGCAGAGGGTGGCTGGCTTTTCAGGCTTTGCTGCTGTCTGTGCTGGATGCCTACCGAATCACATGAGCACATCTGACAGCTGTTCCAATGCTGAGTGAGCTTAACTAGAGTAATGGACCTCGGGGTTGGGTATGCGTGAGAACCCAAGACTGTGAGTCAATTCAGATGCTAGCAAGACTGCCCTGGACAACTTTTCTCCCTGATTAGTATAAACACCCAATAAAAACTTGCTCAAGAAAATTTAAATACACTCCCGGTGTCCCTTCCCATTCCATAACATCTGCTGCCCTTAGGCAATTCTATCTGAGCCCAAGTTTTCAATTACTATCTCTGTGCTAATGAGTCTCCCAGGCTGGACCTTTCTCTCAAGCTTCTCCCATAAGGCCAACTGCCCCTTGGACACTGATTCTCAGATATCTCACAGGCATCTAAAATTCAGAATGTGTAAAACTTGCCTAAGGTCATGCTGATAGAAAATGGCAGGTTCATTTCAGGTTTAGATGACATGGAGGACTATATACAGCCTTTCCTCTTCGTGGATGGGGATGCCTGTAGGGAGGGAGTCACTGAACTGATCTGCTTGTGTAAATGAACCTTAGGCAAATGAATTCCATGGCACAAATGGTAGTGACCACTGTCAATGAAATGCTATCCAACCTCCCATTAACCTGGGAATTGTTAACTTCGGTGTTCAGTGTGGATTTCTTAGACAATAATGGCCTTACTGTTGCAGCAAGACATTTACTTGCCTAGAGTTCAGTGGGTTTGCAGGGAAGTGGGTACAACCCAACAGCCTTTTATTGCTTACTTAGCTTTTGAAGTGTCTCTGTTAATGAAGGATCTCCCATGACAAGGGATGAGGGATGAGGAGGAATGGAAGAAGGAAGGAAATCATCAATCCACTGTTCTCTTGTAACAATCCTCTTAGGAAAATACCATTTCTTGAGCAACACTGTACAGGTTCAGCCAGCCTTGTGTTCTGCCTCATTCCTTTTATGTTTTCGTTCACCAACAAGAACAGGTTTAGTTAGCACCATCCTTGAATGGAGTGTTGCTCTCAGAAGACAGTTTCACTTGCAGTTTGTTTCTAAGCTTCAGCTCTTTTCAATTTTCTTAGACACAATTGTTACCAAAGGTACACTTACTCTACGTATCAGCTCAGCCAATTGGCTCAGGGAAAAAACCATTCATCCTTCCCAGGGAGAGGCTCAAGTCACACTGGCTGCAACACTACCTCATATTCACATGTGTCCTTGACAGTGTTTGGACATGACCACTTGCCAGGTTTCTCCTGCTCTTGATCTTCTCTGTTTCCAATTATCTTTGTCTTTTAATTATCTTTAATTGAATGTGCGGCTTTTTTTTTTTCCCCTCATCTAACTTGGCACCAAGAACTTGCACATTTGACAACATAATCAATGGAGTTTACATGGGTTTTCAGTTTAGGGATGCTATTGTAAATCGGTTTCTTTTGCAATATTTTCATCCATTCCTGAGAACTGAATGCCTTAACCAGCAAAGACTTTTTTTTTTTTTTTTAAATGGCACAGGTAGCATCAACTTGGCCAATCCTGTGTGGAAATGCACCTATCTAATGAGCTAAGTATTTCCCTTCTGTTGCAGTCACGCACAACACCCCATCTTATTCCATTCTGTAGTAAATGTGCCCTGTGAACTATGTCTCATATTTACCTACTCTTCCAATTAATCCCTACTTTTCTCCTAGACTCAAAAGTACAGCTTTCTACTGCTGCACAAACTCTTTAGTGGCTTTCCCAAATCCCCAATCAATTAAAAACGGCTCTGCCTGGCTGAATTTTTGGAGAACTTTGCTGATGTGAGGGATCAGTCACAATTCATCTCATATTATTTTCATACAAATCCTAGGTAGGACGCTGATAAAGAGAATTTGGGGAGATTTTATAAAACTGCCCTTTTTTATGGTGCTAAGTTAAGGCATGTTCTTATCAAGGTCCATTTGAAGTAAGAAAAAAATAATTTCTAAGCTTATATTTAGATAACAAAGCATTATTCTAACTAATTAAAAAATGTTTTGTGTGTGTTAGCTTACCTGGATACTTCTGCCCTATGAAGGCAGGGCAGAAACCTGTTAGCATTCAGTGGCAGACCAAGGCCAGCTATGAGGTTCTTTCAGAATTTACTACAAGTCTAACTAGATCGCTAAGAGGAGCAAGACTAATTCTCCACTCAATTCTTACAATGCTATTGTGTACACATACTACATTGAAAGAAAATGGTTAATTTTATGTTACATGACTTTTAGTTCAATGAAAAAAACACCACTAGTGTCAAGCGAGAAGTCACTTGAAACAATCTCCTTTGATGGTGCTTCTTCATACACACTGGGATTACCTTCGCTCATACAGCCTCCAATTTACAGCTAGCATTCTCCTGGCCGTAACTGATCGTGGACATCTTCACATTCCCCTTGATGATTAGACCTTCACTCACTCCACCCCAAAGATTACTTCCATGTGGAAAAGGAATTTTAACATTAAATAACTATTGACCTTGGAGTTCAATGACGTGGACCAAAAGTTCAAGTTTCTTCTTCAGGTTTGGGAACATCTGCCCTCACATTATACAATCAGATGAGATGTCAGTGCTGAAAATATTATTAATTAACAAAGGAAAACTCTTACAGTAGTAGAAAGATGGTTTCCCTATCTGTAGCATATTTCTGTGGATGAATTGCCGTTTTAGCATAAACTTATCCTAAGTCTATGAGTTAACAAATTTTTCTCTGAGAGTACAAATTGAGTTTGTGAAGACATACCTTTCAGTACTTTCTATTCAACAGTTCAAAATGGCCAAAGGCCTCCAATCAACATTTTTTCTAACAGATAGAATAAAAATATTAGTACTTTTGCAACATTCTATCAGAGAAACTATTAGACATTACACAAGCATATATAAATTTTACCTTGCTTTGCAAAAGAGATATAAAACAGGGGCTGCCCCTGGTGGTCCAGTGGGTAAGGACCCCGCCTTGCAGTGCAAGGGGCGCCGGTTCGATCCCTGGCCTGGGAAGATCCCACGTGCCACGGAGCGGCTGGACCGATGTGTCCAGCTCTGGTTTTTGGAAGTAAGAAAAATAATTTCTAAGCTTATATTTAGATAACAAAGCATTATTCTAACTAATTAAAAAATGTTTTGTGTGTGTTAGCTTACCTGGATACTTCTGCCCTATGAAGGCAGGGCAGAAACCTGTTAGCATTCAGTGGCAGACCAAGGCCAGCTATGAGGTTCTTTCAGAATTTACTACAAGTCTAACTAGATCGCTAAGAGGAGCAAGACTAATTCTCCACTCAATTCTTACAATGCTATTGTGTACACATACTACATTGAAAGAAAATGGTTAATTTTATGTTACATGACTTTTAGTTCAATGAAAAAAACACCACTAGTGTCAAGCGAGAAGTCACTTGAAACAATCTCCTTTGATGGTGCTTCTTCATACACACTGGGATTACCTTCGCTCATACAGCCTCCAATTTACAGCTAGCATTCTCCTGGCCGTAACTGATCGTGGACATCTTCACATTCCCCTTGATGATTAGACCTTCACTCACTCCACCCCAAAGATTACTTCCATGTGGAAAAGGAATTTTAACATTAAATAACTATTGACCTTGGAGTTCAATGACGTGGACCAAAAGTTCAAGTTTCTTCTTCAGGTTTGGGAACATCTGCCCTCACATTATACAATCAGATGAGATGTCAGTGCTGAAAATATTATTAATTAACAAAGGAAAACTCTTACAGTAGTAGAAAGATGGTTTCCCTATCTGTAGCATATTTCTGTGGATGAATTCCCGCTTTTAGCATAAACTTATCCTAAGTCTATGAGTTAACAAATTTTTCTCTGAGAGTACAAATTGAGTTTGTGAAGACATACCTTTCAGTACTTTCTATTCAACAGTTCAAAATGGCCAAAGGCCTCCAATCAACATTTTTTCTAACAGATAGAATAAAAATATTAGTACTTTTGCAACATTCTATCAGAGAAACTATTAGACATTACACAAGCATATATAAATTTTACCTTGCTTTGCAAAAGAGATATAAAACAGGGGCTTCCCCTGGTGGTCCAGTGGGTAAGGACACCGCCTTGCAGTGCAAGGGGCGCCGGTTTGATCCCTGGCCTGGGAAGATCCCACGTGCCACGGAGCGGCTGGACCGATGTGTCCAGTTGCCGAGCCAGAGCTCTGGGGCGCATCTGCCCAGAGCTGGCACTCTGCAGCGACAGACGCCACCGTGATGGGAGGCCCACAGGAGTCAAAGAACAAAGACGGATGAAAATGGAGAAATGAAGGGCCAATAGAAGTGGCCCGCCCGCTCCCCTCCCTCCCCAACCCCCGCCCAAAATAAATAAATAAATAAATCTTAAAAAAAAAAAAAGCGAGAGATATAAAACAATATAATCTGGGCTTCCTTGGTGATCCAGTGGGTGGAGGGTCCGCACTGCAGTGCAGGGGGCACTGGTTCGATCTCTGGCCCAAGGAGTGGCTGAACCAATGTGTCCAGTTGCGAGCCAGTGCTCTGGAGTGCATGTGCCCAGAGCAGGTGCTCTGCACTGAGAGGTGCCACTGCAGCGGGAGACCCACACAGGCCAAAGAATAAAGATGGATGAAAACAAATGAATAAAAAAAACAATAAGGCTTCCCTTGTGGGTAAGGACACCACCTTGCAGTGCAAGGGGCACAAGTTCAATCCCTGGCCTGGGAAGATCCCACATGCCGCAGAGCAGCTGGACCGATGTGTCCAACTACTGAGCCAGAGCTCTGGAGTGCATGTGCCCAGAGCCGGTGCTCTGTGATGAGAGAGGCCACTGTGATGGGAGGCCCACACAGGCCAAAGAACAAAGATAAGTAAATGAAAGATCAATAGAAGTGGCAAAAAAAAAAAAAAAAAAAAGACACAAGAAGCCAAAATTAAAAAAAAAAAATCTATCTATCTATATATATATATATATATATATATATATATAAAAAAATCTTAACTTTCTCAAAAGAAGGGTCTGCATCTGAAAGTACCAAAATCTATGTTTAAAAAAACAAATGCTCTGAAACAGCAAAGCATGGCAACTCCTGACGTGAAAAGGCAAAATCTGAGTAGCATTTTGTAAAAGCCTCATTGGGATACTTAGCCAGTGTTCCATACAGAATGAGGAATGATACTAATGCCTCTGACATCCATGTAACAACCAGACTCTACTACCTGAAAACGGGGTTCATCTCTTGGTGGATGTCAGCCAAAACACATAAACAAGCCAAAGATTAGCAGAAGGAATGATTTAGTACTTGCAATAAGTAAGGAGAACATCAAGGATCTTTCCTGAAGCAGTATCTTTCCTAACACCACAACTGGGAGTTTTAAGCTAAGGGTACTGGGGGCTTCCCTGGGGGCTCAGAGGTAAAGAATCCACCTGAAATGGAAGAGTATTTGATCCCCGGATTGGGAAGATACCCTGCAAAAGGAAATGGCAACTCACTTTGTTGGGCTACAGCCCATGGGTCACAAAGAGTCAGGCACAACTGAAACAACTTAATATGCACACACGCACAGACATATACATGAAGAGGCTTGGGCAGAAAATTCAGCATAGAATTGAGGCAAAGGTTGACAGAGTCCAAGGTTTAACTGACTGAATGTCAGAAAAGGTCAACATCATCATGTCTTATATTCCAACCAGTCTGGGGTCTTACCATAAAGTTACTATCCTGAACTACTGTTTCTTTAGTACTTCTCCTTTTTTTCCTGCATTCCCTCACTTCCCTTAAGGTCTCTAATTACTGAGACTTTTTAAGGTCAAGCACCATGGTCAGGCTTAGATCACAAAATGATTTAGGCAAAAAAT
Source organism: Tragulus kanchil (assembly GCA_022376925.1). Classification (NCBI taxonomy): domain Eukaryota; kingdom Metazoa; phylum Chordata; class Mammalia; order Artiodactyla; family Tragulidae; genus Tragulus; species Tragulus kanchil. Next base: position 195,077,881 of record JAIOJX010000030.1, on the reverse strand, counting down.
AGCTTCTCTTATATCAAGAAAGCTATGCTTGCATTCTCATTTTGCAGCACAGCCCCTATTCTGTCTGTTTATAGCTCCATTAACTGATTCATCAAGTGTGGATTAAGCATATCCTAAGTGCCATGCACAGAGCAACACATGGGAAAACTAGAAAACGTAAGCCAAGGTCCCCTGTTTCAGTGAGCTGGGAAACAGACAGTACTACAGTAGAACCTACCAAGTGAAAAGGGCAGAGGGAAGCATGAGATGTCGGGAGGGATCCCAGGATCGTCCTGACTGGAGTAAAAGATGAGGAGGACCAAGGCATGGGGGGAGAAGGGAGAAATTGAGGAGGAAGATATGAAAATGCAAAGACTCTAAGACAAAGTAATTATGATAGCACTATGGTCTTTCCATTGATTTCAGTCAAATGGAAATTGGGGTGGGTAACACGGGATGCAATTGAGAAAGGAGGAACCATAGGGCTTGGTTGGTCATAATACGTTTCTGCATCTTATTTTCATTTCAACAAGGAAGACACCAAAGATACTTATTTAGGATCCTCAATTTGCTTTAAATCCAGCCCTCTAATTTCATCTTTGGAAGGCACAAACAACAACAAAAAAATTCCATCCCAAACCACCGATTGGTTTCATCCATCATCTCCACTGAACCACTGTTTCAGCATGGCAGCAAGATAGTCTTGGCAAAGAACTTAGAGATGACAGCTCATTGATCAAACATGAATGTGTGTGCCATAGTTACTGTAGATAGTATAGGAACTTCTGTCTCCAAAGTCTGACCAAAGCTTAGATGTAGGAAAGTTTTCTTCAGTGCTGATTGGCAGGGCTCCTAAGGCAGAACTTTCAAACTAAACCTGACACTTTACATTTCCAAATTAAATATTTCATGACTGTATGCTTCAGGTTTGATGTGATGCCACATGGAAGTACTTTGTAAATAATCAAAATATGCAATATTCCAACCAGTCTGGGGTCTTACCATAAAGTTACTATCCTGAACTACTGTTTCTTTAGTACTTCTCCTTTTTCCTGCATTCCCTCACTTCCCTTAAGGTCTCTAATTACTGAGACTTTTTAAGGTCAAGCACCATGGTCAGGCTTAGATCACAAAATGATTTAGGCAAAAAATAGCTTCTCTTATATCAAGAAAGCTATGCTTGCATTCTCATTTTGCAGCACAGCCCCTATTCTGTCTGTTTATAGCTCCATTAACTGATTCATCAAGTGTGGATTAAGCATATCCTAAGTGCCATGCACAGAGCAACACATGGGAAAACTAGAAAACGTAAGCCAAGGTCCCCTGTTTCAGTGAGCTGGGAAACAGACAGTACTACAGTAGAACCTACCAAGTGAAAAGGGCAGAGGGAAGCATGAGATGTCGGGAGGGATCCCAGGATCGTCCTGACTGGAGTAAAAGATGAGGAGGACCAAGGCATGGGGGGAGAAGGGAGAAATTGAGGAGGAAGATATGAAAATGCAAAGACTCTAAGACAAAGTAATTATGATAGCACTATGGTCTTTCCATTGATTTCAGTCAAATGGAAATTGGGGTGGGTAACACGGGATGCAATTGAGAAAGGAGGAACCATAGGGCTTGGTTGGTCATAATACGTTTCTGCATCTTATTTTCATTTCAACAAGGAAGACACCAAAGATACTTATTTAGGATCCTCAATTTGCTTTAAATCCAGCCCTCTAATTTCATCTTTGGAAGGCACAAACAACAACAAAAAAATTCCATCCCAAACCACCGATTGGTTTCATCCATCATCTCCACTGAACCACTGTTTCAGCATGGCAGCAAGATAGTCTTGGCAAAGAACTTAGAGATGACAGCTCATTGATCAAACATGAATGTGTGTGCCATAGTTACTGTAGATAGTATAGGAACTTCTGTCTCCAAAGTCTGACCAAAGCTTAGATGTAGGAAAGTTTTCTTCAGTGCTGATTGGCAGGGCTCCTAAGGCAGAACTTTCAAACTAAACCTGACACTTTACATTTCCAAATTAAATATTTCATGACTGTATGCTTCAGGTTTGATGTGATGCCACATGGAAGTACTTTGTAAATAATCAAAATATGCAATCAAGATGGCAAAGGCATACATGGAGAAGAGACAGTTATTAAGCCACAGAGATAAAAGATGTTTCACCAGTCATGGGTTTCAAAACTTTTCTCTCAAGTTTCTCTCTCATGAAAGCCTTTAAACTACATCAACAGTTGAACTACAGGAAATCTGATCAATAAAATACTGACAATTAGAAGGTCTGTCAAAACCCAAAGTCATAACCATGCCAGTCCAATCTGGGGCTGTGAACCTATGAAGAATATACAACTAGTACAAAGAGTTACAGGTACAAAGAATATATGATAGGTACAAAGAGTTAAGCATCATTAGATACAGCATCAATGCACCCATATTAACAATAACAACAAAAAAGCATTTCATCATCAAAGAGCATGGAGTTGGACCTAGTTCTACCTATGGCCTACCTATCAAAGTAGTCAACCCTACAAATGCAACTCACTTTCTATAAGTTGAACAATGATCTTTAGAACTAGCCTAACAAGATCCATGTTTTTCCCACAACTAAACCTTCTCCAATATAAGTTTCAAGATTGCTCCAACCATTAACAGATAAGACTCAACCTGGTTTTCCCTCCACTTTTAAAAAAAGAAAAACTCCTATTTAAATGTAGTAACTTTATTTAAAACAAACAAACAAACAAAAACAACAATTAAGAGACAATAGTGAGAGCCAAGAGAGGAGGAAGGCCAGAGTCCCTTGGGCTAAGTACCCTCTTGCTACCTGAAATGAAAACTGAGGAGTCTGGACAGAGCTCTCCGTTCCTGTGGAAAGCTGTAGAAAGAGAGGGGATTCAGTCAGAAGACCAGCCATGGTATTCAGGGATGGGGAAAGAGTCGGATCACAGATGGAACAGAAGGAGAAAATGGCTGAGAAATGACATTTTCTACTAAACCCAGAAAAGCTTTATCTGCTTAAAAAGTAATTTGGGGGCTTCCCTGGTGGTCCAGTGGGTAAGGACATCGCCTTGCAGTGCAAGGGGCACCAGTTCAATCCCTGGCCTGGGAAGATCCCACGTGCCGTGGAGCACCTGAACCAATGTGTCCAACTACCAAGCACTCTGGAGCTCAAGCACGCAGAGCTGGTGCTCTGTAGCCACAGAGGCCACTGCAGTGGGAGGCCCACATACACCAAAGAACAAAGATGGAAATTAATGAAAGATGAATAGAAGTGCCCCCCCCAAATTAATTTGTGAAGAAAGGTTCAATCATTTACTTTTTCTAATTAGGGCTCAACTAAATAGTAAATGGGCAACTGTGTTACTGGTAGTGAGAGGAAGAGGAACAAAAAAGGGAAAGGGAAATTGAGAAAATAGGACAAAAGGAGACAAGAATGGGCGGAGATTCCCGGGCAGTCTAGTGGTTAGGCTACTACCACACTGTCACAGCAGGAAGAATGGGTTTTATCCCTGGTCATGGAACTAAAATTCCACATGCCATATGACATGACCAAAAAAAAAGAAAAGAAAGAGAAAAAGTGAAGAAAGAAAAAGAAGAGAAAGAACAGACAGAACATTCCACATTTTCTGACAGCTTCCAGACAGATCCTGCATTCAACTCCATTAGCATTTCCCTTTACTCTTACCCCATCAAGGTATCTGAAAGAAGAACAAATTCAGCCAAGCAAGGAAGAGTAAGTTCCCACTCTTAACCTATCTTCCCATTCTCTGTTGGTTCTGAGGCTGAGAGGGGGAAGTCTGAGATTTCATACAAGTTAACAAATGGTTTTACTTTAACAAGACCCCAGAAGATGAGACCAAACCCCACACACCAGTTTCCACAGGGTGGGCTAAGTACCCTCTTGCTACCTGAAATGAAAACTGAGGAGTCTGGACAGAGCTCTCCGTTCCTGTGGAAAGCTGTAGAAAGAGAGGATTCAGTCAGAAGACCAGCCATGGTATTCAGGGATGGGGAAAGAGTCGGATCACAGATGGAACAGAAGGAGAAAATGGCTGAGAAATGACATTTTCTACTAAACCCAGAAAAGCTTTATCTGCTTAAAAAGTAATTTGGGGGCTTCCCTGGTGGTCCAGTGGGTAAGGACATCGCCTTGCAGTGCAAGGGGCACCAGTTCAATCCCTGGCCTGGGAAGATCCCACGTGCCGTGGAGCACCTGAACCAATGTGTCCAACTACCAAGCACTCTGGAGCTCAAGCACGCAGAGCTGGTGCTCTGTAGCCACAGAGGCCACTGCAGTGGGAGGCCCACATACACCAAAGAACAAAGATGGAAATTAATGAAAGATGAATAGAAGTGCCCCCCCCAAATTAATTTGTGAAGAAAGGTTCAATCATTTACTTTTTCTAATTAGGGCTCAACTAAATAGTAAATGGGCAACTGTGTTACTGGTAGTGAGAGGAAGAGGAACAAAAAGGAAGGTAAATTGAGAAAATAGGACAAAAGGAGACAAGAATGGGCGGAGATTCCCGGGCAGTCTAGTGGTTAGGCTACTACCACACTGTCACAGCAGGAAGAATGGGTTTTATCCCTGGTCATGGAACTAAAATTCCACATGCCATATGACATGACCAAAAAAAAAGAAAAGAAAGAGAAAAAGTGAAGAAAGAAAAAGAAGAGAAAGAACAGACAGAACATTCCACATTTTCTGACAGCTTCCAGACAGATCCTGCATTCAACTCCATTAGCATTTCCCTTTACTCTTACCCCATCAAGGTATCTGAAAGAAGAACAAATTCAGCCAAGCAAGGAAGAGTAAGTTCCCACTCTTAACCTATCTTCCCATTCTCTGTTGGTTCTGAGGCTGAGAGGGGGAAGTCTGAGATTTCATACAAGTTAACAAATGGTTTTACTTTAACAAGACCCCAGAAGATGAGACCAAACCCCACACACCAGTTTCCACAGGGTGGGTAAGTTTAAAACCAGTCAGTCATTTTCCAATAAAGATGGATGGATACGTATATATGTGAAATACATAAGAAATTGCTATTTCCTTTAGTGTGACAGAAATGTGCTCTACATTCACGTCACTATCACTCAGTTTTTTACAAGTTCAAAAAGGGATGAGGGAGAAAGAAATATGTGCAGCCTGACACATTTCTTAAACCAATCTCCAAAGCAGAGACAGCTAGTGACACACGAGAAATGAAAATCCTCTATCTCTTTGTTTTCAGTCCAACGCTAAGCACATTGGATTATGGAGTCCTCAAAAGTTTTAAGAAAACTTATCTTTGAAGCTGTGTCTTTTTGCCAAGTCTCTGCCTTTAAAAGTAAGTTGATGCAACCATCTCTATTAATACTTCTGAGGTTTCCCTCCACTTTTAAGAAGCATTGAAAGAAACAGACTGAAAGTCAAAATATTTAAATCTTTTTTAGAAATATCGTAGCTGAAGTTTGGGAAAATGAACATGGGAAATTATAGACAAAGCAAAAACATCAGCACTTCTTTGCCAATATGAGCTTCTAGCAAGACAATATACATTTAGTACCATCCTTTCTGTTCCTTATCCACTAGAGTTGTGTTTCAGCATACTTATGTCCAATTCTGTCACTTCAATCGGCACCCAAGACTGCTCACTTTATGTGTCATGTGTAACAAGTTAAAAACTCAAGACATTGATAAAACACACAGTGAACTCATGGAAAAACAGACAGAGCATAGACATAGGGACATTGTGGGGAAGAAATAAGGAGGGGGAGGCATGGAGGGAGTAACATGGAAACCTATACTGTCACGTGTGGAAAAGATAGCTATTGTCATCGTGCTAAGGGAATAGGAGTGCTTACAATAGCATGGGGCGACGGTCCGGAGGGGTGGGATGGGGGGATCTGGGCGGGTGGGGACCATGGATGTGCATATGACTGATCTGGGAACATACATGTCTGTGAACAACAAAACTCTGTAAAACCTTTAAAATAAAGAATAAAAAAAAAAAAAAAAAAAACGCAAGACATGCTTTTGTTAAGAAATTTGAAAAGAAAATGAGTAGCTCTAAGTTATTTATGACACCAGCCTTTCTATTAATTGAAATGCAAACTATAACCGGTATAAGTCAGACCATCCCTCATACACTCTTGCCTAGAAGTGTCTGGTGTACTATAAATTGTGAGGAATAACTGTCTGCAAAATCAGTGATCTTATGGCCAAAGCTGCTCCAAAAAGCCTACTTGATGAGAAAAGAGTGAACTGAAGCACATAAAAGTCTAAGTTTTTGACTTTTGACAGTTCTCTCTTGGAGGTCACCTCCCCAGTTAAATAAAGTTTAAAAAGTTATTCCCCGAGATTTCAAAAGTCTTTGGAGTCTTAATTTAGAAAAGCAAAATACTACAGGATGGAGACAATTTAGGCATAACTGAAAAAGTGAGAGTTAGTTGCTCAGCTGTGTCTGACTCTTTGACACCCCATTGACTGTAGCCCGCCAGGTTCCTCTGTCCATGAGATTTTCTAGGGAAGAATACTGGAATGGGTAGCCAGTCCCTTATCCAGGGGATCTTCCTCATCCAGGGATTGAACTCAGGTCTGCTGTACTACAGGCAGATTCTTTACAATCTGAGCCACCAGGAAACTCAACTGAAAAAACATGGACTAAAATTGGTAATTTCAGAAGACCCTTGATTTTGAGTATTGTTTTTTTCCCAACATTTCAGTAGTTCTGAATTTGTCTGAATTCCAAGAGGACAGCAAAGGATTCAGCTGCCAATGGTTTAAAAAACAACCTAAACATTTTTTCACACTCTTTCCATTGATAGGTAGGGTCCACGTCCATGCACCTTCCATGGGGCTTTTGGACAACATGACCACTCAGAATATGGTAGAAACAAAGTTGGGCTGGCTGAGGGAGAAAGGAACAAATGGAATATCCTTTCTCCTAGACACATACCCCTGCACCCCAGTCACCACAGTGTGATGAAACCAGGCCAGGTGGAGAGACCACCTGCATATATGCTGGCTGACAGTCCAAGGTGAGGTCCCGACTACTAGCCAGCATCAGTGGCCAGATACATGAGTTAGGAGCCCCCAGGATGAATCCAGGTTGAACTGCAACCACACAAGAGACCAGAGCAAGAACAACCCTCCAAACCAGGGCAGATAACATAAAGCTGCTATGTTAAACCATGTTGTTCTGGAAAGGTTATGGAGCAAAAGATTACCTGAACAGCACTCTATAAACACATGTTCTCAATGAAATTCTTTCCAACATGTTGTGTTCGTAAGTGTTTTGGGATGCTTCTTGGAACCTTACCATACGAGCACCATTCTACCTTTATTCCCTCACAGGTAAAATCTCCAACTTACTACAAATTTAGGCAAGTCACAGAGAAGCAATCCTATTGTTAAATCTTGACCCTGAATATAGGCAAATCTCTCTTTCATAGGCAAAAACTGCTTTTCAGGACCCATTCCTTGCACATTATGAGCCAGTTTCTGCCCACTGTCATTGGCTGCAGATCCTACTGTTTGCAGTCATAAGGATTTGGGTTACCTCATGATGCGACATCACCCTGCCTGCTGCTTCCTCCCCCTGCAGCCCCAGCCCTATCAAAGCTGCAACCATTACCATGGAAACCAGCTCGGGAAGAAGCTCACCATTCTTGGTCAAACGCTCTATGCTATTACACACAGAAAGCTCTGGAAGGAGAGGCTTATATTTAAGTGAAAATGGTTATTTCTAATTTGGAGAGACACCTATTGCTTTCTCCCATTGTTTCCTTCCTATCAAGCTACAAGAAAGATTCCAAAAATAAAAACAAATGAAACTCGTTTGTAACTGACTTTCAGAATTACACTTACTGCCTACCTTGTGGAAACTACTAATACAAGTGATACAGAAACGTAAGTTCTGAGGATTTTCGTGCACCAGGTGGATTCCATCACTAATTGAGAAGGGTAGGGATTAATAATAAAATTTAATAATAATAGACTCAAATTCAGAAAGATCTCACTTTCAGTCCTGACTCTCATTAGTAAGTAGCAGGGCAAGTCCATTTGCTCATTTATATATTCATTCAGCAAATATTTGAAGTACCTACTAGGTCACAGGTGCTTTGAGAAAACCCTTGGAACACAAAACAAACGTAGTCCAAAAAGATCTACCCCAAGCCCAACACAACCACTAGGCACATAATCTAGCTATGGGGAAAACAAAGGTGAAGTCCTTCACATTAAGGAGTTTTTATTCTAGCCCTGAAGACAGAGAAAAACATTTACACAAAAGGACATGATTGTGGTAAAGCCAAGAAAGAGACATATAAGGAGCTAAAACAAAATAAAAGCCTCATCTTAGTGCAGGTAATACTGTTTCAACTCTTTACGTGTGAGCTTCTCTATGTGTAAACAATCATACTACTGCTCTGGGGTCATCACAAGGATGCATACTAAACCACACTGAGTACACATACCGTGCTTGGACCACAGTGATGCTCAGTAAATGGCAGCTAGTTGTATGGTTAATATGACACATCAAAGTATCTTGGGATTAGCATTCCACCAAGGGCCCTGAGCCCCAAGTGTCCCAGCAAACAATGCTCAGCCCTGACCATTCTCTGCCCTGGCCACTTACCAGGCTGTGTCTTCAGGGAGCAATCTTGAGGGAAAGAGTCTTATCTGCCTCCAGGACAAAAAAGCAAGTTTGCATAGAAAAGACAGGTTCCCCAAGCTCCAGATTTCTTGGCTATGAAGCAAACCCAGTGTGCATAGTATTCACCAGGGCCTGCTTGGGATGCTGACACATATGTGATGTTCCTGTTGCCTATGGTGCTGTGATGTATTAAGTCCTTTATCTGACCCAGGAGTCTTCTGTTTTCTGGAAGCATGCATGAACTAGCTCATATGCAGGGTAAACTCTCACATCTTGACAGTGTCCTGCCAGAATCACCAGTGACCCTTAGTTTTCTACAGAGAAGGCAAGCCCTCAGTCCCCACCTCCCTGACACAGCAGGCTCCCTTAAATGATGGTTTTCAAGTACCATCATCATGACACATACACTACACCATACCAGTCTAAATCACCCCCAATTTCTGTTCCCCACCACCACCACCAAGCAGGCCAGTTTCTTGTATTCTTCACTACCAGAGAACTACCACAGATATGAATGATGGTATTTTGTGCCCCAAGCAAATCAGAAAGACCAGAGACCCTATACAGACACAGCTCTACAATCAGCAAGCAGTATGGTGACAAGGTTATAAGATGACAAAAGAGTGAGAGAAGGAGCAACAAGGAATCATTAAAACAAAGAAGGTGGTGAATTTGCAAATAAGGTAAAGCACATAGATTTGCTCTCAAATGGAGCTCTATCTAGGAAGAAAAATGAACTCAGACAAGTAAACTTTAATCAGCAACACTTTGCCAAAAGGGCATTTTGTCAAGGACATATCATTTTCATCAGATGGTAAAAATGATGTGTAACAATTTTCTGTATCTCAAGTAAAAGTAAAAAATGAACAGGCAGCAGTTATTATTTTCAAAGGGTCAGAAGCTTTTCTTACACCCCACTTACCGTATTTTCTTTCTTTTCTTCAAGTCAATTTTTTTTAAACTACAAAGGTGTAAGTTGAATTCACTAAGTCGTATTATATATAGCAAAAGCTCAGAGTCTGAAATGCATTTTGAAATAAGGATACTGCAAGGACTTTGGAAACTGCAACCAGACCAGCAGTTGTCTATTTCATCTTGACTGCCAAAAACAAAACAAAACCGAAAAAACCATTGCTTTCCTTTCTCATTATGACTTACTCCTAGAAGTCACGTGCACATTCCAGGGAAGGAAATCGCAGGTACGAAGAGACACGTACACACATGAACCACAGTTTCAGACACATATTTTGTTTATTTAAGACAGAAATCACTCAGGGGAAGGAATGAGATTGATCACTTCTCCCAGGCTCTAGCAAGGCTACAAAATTATTTCACGTCAAAGATAATTGCATCAATGAAATATTTATGTGCACTCATTATAGGAAAATACTCTGTTTTATAACCAAGGGCTTTTGTGGCTGAAGTAAAAAAAATCAGGAAGAGTGGAGGTTGCTGAATTCATTCTGTTTGGGATTTGCAAACTGAGCAAAGAAAAGCCAGCACACTCCCATATGAACTGCCCTTTGGGCAACCAGAGCTACTCGAAGCAGTTCATGAGAGCTGAGTTTTCAAAAGGTTCCCTGTCATAAGCCAAGAGATGTGAGATTCAGGTCTCTCTGTTCCCTGAGGCCTTTGAAAACAACAAAAAAAATCGGCCTCCAAGAGAGCACCTGCTCAACCAAAGCTGTCAGGCTCCCTTGGATAGCTTTAAATGAAAGGCGTCCCTGGTCATCACCTTGGGGGCTGAGGTATCAGAGACCATCTCTTGTGGAGTGAGGCACTACATGAGAGGCAGGGCCAACCTGAGAAGCTAGGAGAGTCTCTGAGGACATGGAAGGCACTGAAGGGATCAATGGATGTGCTCTAGGTTGGTGAAGGGGAATTCCAAAGAGATATGTGTAATCTACCTGTTAGAAAACTCACAGACTCCAGGACACACAGGCTGAGAACATAAACATATTTCATTTTGAGAAACTGCTCTGAGAAGAAAAATAGAAGTAATAAATTCTTCTCCACCCAGGGTTGATTTATCAGTCACTTACCTCAATGTGCAAGGCACAAAAAAATGAAAGGAAGGACAAGTAGCAATTAGGCTAACACAAAGACTGGCTATCTTATTTCACAGAGTGGTAGGAACAGTGGGAGACTGCAATTCATTCTTTATTACCTGACTCTGAAATCCCAGCTCTTTAAAATCACTTAATTGCTTATCTTTGCAGGGAATGTTTACTTCCTTTCTCTGCATTTTCTCTCCCAGGGTCCTGTCTAACAATTCATGTGGCAAAGTTTCTAATAATTCTTCTTCATGGCACCCAAGATAAATAGAAAGAATACTCACATTTACTGAGTCTAAAGGGAGGGCTCACTGTGTAACAGGCTTTGTGTTAGGTGCTGGGAGGTTTTTTTCTTTTTTTTTTTAAATGAATGGTACTGTAGTACCATTCAAAAACTGGTTTCCAATACTAGAGCTCGAACGTTTTATTCTTAACTCTTGGCTGTAGTCACTGAAGTCAATCTAGTTTAAGCAAAAAATAAATTTATCAGTACCTGCGGAAGGCAGAATAATGTCACCCCAAAGACATCTACGTCCAGCTCCCCAAACTTATGAATATATCACCTTACATGGCAAAATGATGTAATTAAGCACCGAGAGATGGTGAAGGACAGGTAAGCCTGGTGTGTGGCAGTCCATGGGGACACAAAGAGTTAGACAGGACTAAGCAACTGAACTGAATTGAGGGACCAAGATGGGGAGACTGTTCTGGATTATCTGGATGGGCCAATCTAATCACATGACTCCTTAAAAGAGAAGAATCTTTTCCAGGGGCTTCCCTGGTGGTCCAGTGGGTAAGGACACCGCCTTGCAGTGCAAAGGGCGCCGGTTCCATCCCTGGCCTGGGAAGATCCCACGTGCCGCGGAGTGGCTGAACCGATGCGTCCAATTACTGAGCTGGAGCTCTGGAGCGCATGCGCCCAGAGACAGTGCTCTGTGACGAGAGAGGCCACCGCGATGGGAGGCCCACACGGGCCAAAGAACAAAGATGGATGAAAAATAGATAAATGAAAGACCAATAGAAGTGGCCCGCCCGCGTCCCTCCCTCCCCAACCCGCCTCCCGCCCACCCCCGCCAAAAAAGAGAAGAATCTTTTCTGGATTTAAGTCAAAGATGAAGACAAAGCAGGGTCATATACACAGCAGTGACAGAAAAAGACCTGATACAGTAAAAATAACCAAAAAGTCCAAGAGCCTTCTTCAAACCGAGTGAAATCCAGTTGCTTCAACCAGTAGTTTTCACCTAGAGACAATTTTGTTCTTCAGAAGCCATATGGCCAAAGCCTAGAAACATGACCTGAAGTCTGGGGCAGGGGGTGGGGGTTGTACTATTGGCATCTGCTATGTAGATGTCAGACATGCTTTGCTAAACACTATATAATGTATAACACAGCCCCCTTAACAAAGAATAACCCAGCCCATAATGTCAATAAAGCTGTCTTAACATAATACTGACACATTTCTCGGTATGTCTTGGCTTTGCTTAGTTTTATTCTTAGGTAAGATCTCCCCACATGGTGGCAAAATGTCTGCATACAGCTTTAAGACCACAGCTTTCAATCTCAGAAATCCTTTCTTTGACGGGTCAGGCAAAGTCTTAGGGTTGATTCTTTTGGGGGTGGGGGGGGCCGGGGGGCGGGTTGGGGAGGGAGGGGAGCGGGTAGGCCACTTCTATTGGTCTTTCATTTCTCTGTTTTCATGCGTCTTTGTTCCTTGGCTCCTGTGGGCCACCCATCGCGGTGGCATCTGTTGTCGCAGAGCGCCAGCTCTGGGCGCGTGCGCTCCAGAGCTCCGGCTCGGTGATTGGACACATCGGTCCAGCCGCTCCGCGGCACGTGGGATCTTCCCAGGCCAGGGATCGAACCGGCGCCCCTTGCACTGCAAGGCAGTGTCCCTATCCACTGGACCACCAAGGGAAGCCCTTAGGGTTGATTCTGACTGGCCCGTCTTGGTTTATACCCTGACTCCTAAACTAACCTCAGTGGCTATGAGAAGGGAGTACTACCCTGATTGGCCAAACATAGCCACATGCCCTCCTCTAGGCCCAAAAGGAATGAATCAGCCCCAGCTCTACATAAACCATTATGCAATAGCATAAAATGACTGTCAAAAGGAGGCAATGTAAGAAAGAATTTTAAGTGTCTGCTGCTTTAGGAGATCTGTCTAATTAAGCAGACCAAGAGTGATTCTGGAGGGTTTTATAAACACTGTCAAACAACAACTTCCATGAACAGGTATCTGTTAGCTGCAGGTCTCTCCTTGGGCCTCTGAACTGACCGATGTATTAGTCTAGCTCTCCAGCACAGTGCTTTTCAAGGCGATCACAATAACATATAACTGAGAGGCTGTGCTGTCTCAGGTTAACATGACACAATTTTGGTCAAGAAGACTTTCTTTTAAGAACGCTGTGACAGGCACTCTCACAGTAGAAGCAAACTATAAAACTGCCAGAAGCTCTGAGGCCAGATCTAAAAGATAATTTCCTAAGATGATGAAAAAAGGATGAGTCTGACAACTTGATGCGATTCTCTTCACAATACATGTTTCTAGACCAAGACAAAGAGAAACCAGGCTTTGATCAGTCACAGCAACAGACAGGAGACAGGAGAAATGACCTGCTATAGCAACAGACAGGAGAAAGGGAAATGACCTCAGTGTCCCAGCCCAAACCCGACAACGGTGAGTATTTGCTTTATCTTTTCAAACTGACCTCTCCTCTCACACTTTTTGATCTGCCAAGCATAAGCAGTTCACTTTAGTTAAGCACTGGTCATGCACCCTGCCTTAAAATCTCTTCACCTTTTCATAACTCTTGTATAAATAGTCAAAAGTAGCCTGTGATCAAGGATGATGAAGATTTCTGAACATATACTGAAGTCAAACTATTATAGGATTCACATACAAACACTAAGGAGGGCAACATAAAAAGTAAGATGAACACAGTCCTCTATTTTCTTCATATGCATCTCCCAGAAACAACATACTTGTCATGTTTGGAGTCACACTTCTCAAGTCAGGCATCACTAAGAATCCTTTCTTTACAGATGTGTACCTATCCTTTCAAAGTAGAACACAGTACTTCTCCTTTGTTTCTCCTTTCTTCCCTTCCTTCCTTATTCCCTTCCATCATCCCTTCCTTTCAAAATTTACGAAGAGTCCTTGCCAACTCCACCTTACTCTCTCTCTGCTCTTCACCCCATCCTACGAGCTGCCTTCCAGAATTTCTAACCAGCAGTACACAGCCCAACAAACAAAAGGACACACAATAAATATCCTATAATTGTTAGATGATAAAAATAGTTTTATATAATTCAAATAATAATATTTAGGTCTCTCCTTGGGCCTCTGAACTGACCGATGTATTAGTCTAGCTCTCCAGCACAGTGCTTTTCAAGGCGATCACAATAACATATAACTGAGAGGCTGTGCTGTCTCAGGTTAACATGACACAATTTTGGTCAAGAAGACTTTCTTTTAAGAACGCTGTGACAGGCACTCTCACAGTAGAAGCAAACTATAAAACTGCCAGAAGCTCTGAGGCCAGATCTAAAAGATAATTTCCTAAGATGATGAAAAAAGGATGAGTCTGACAACTTGATGCGATTCTCTTCACAATACATGTTTCTAGACCAAGACAAAGAGAAACCAGGCTTTGATCAGTCACAGCAACAGACAGGAGACAGGAGAAATGACCTGCTATAGCAACAGACAGGAGAAAGGGAAATGACCTCAGTGTCCCAGCCCAAACCCGACAACGGTGAGTATTTGCTTTATCTTTTCAAACTGACCTCTCCTCTCACACTTTTTGATCTGCCAAGCATAAGCAGTTCACTTTAGTTAAGCACTGGTCATGCACCCTGCCTTAAAATCTCTTCACCTTTTCATAACTCTTGTATAAATAGTCAAAAGTAGCCTGTGATCAAGGATGATGAAGATTTCTGAACATATACTGAAGTCAAACTATTATAGGATTCACATACAAACACTAAGGAGGGCAACATAAAAAGTAAGATGAACACAGTCCTCTATTTTCTTCATATGCATCTCCCAGAAACAACATACTTGTCATGTTTGGAGTCACACTTCTCAAGTCAGGCATCACTAAGAATCCTTTCTTTACAGATGTGTACCTATCCTTTCAAAGTAGAACACAGTACTTCTCCTTTGTTTCTCCTTTCTTCCCTTCCTTCCTTATTCCCTTCCATCATCCCTTCCTTTCAAAATTTACGAAGAGTCCTTGCCAACTCCACCTTACTCTCTCTCTGCTCTTCACCCCATCCTACGAGCTGCCTTCCAGAATTTCTAACCAGCAGTACACAGCCCAACAAACAAAAGGACACACAATAAATATCCTATAATTGTTAGATGATAAAAATAGTTTTATATAATTCAAATAATAATATTTAAACCAAAGAATTACATATCCATAACAAAACAACAGAAGACACAAAAAGAAATCTATAAGCAGCAGTCTGTCCACACAGAGATAATGAATATAAACACACTGTTTTAGATCTGTTCAAACTGTATATATGTGTGCCTATATACAAACACATATGAAATATATAGATTATATACATACACATATAGTACATATGGGCTTCCCAGGGGACTCAAATGGTAAAGAACTTGCTTGCCAATGCAGCAGATGCAGGAGACCTAAGTTCAATACCTGGGTTGGGAAGATCCCCTGGAGGAGGACATGGAAACCTGCTCTAGTATTCTTGCCTGGAGAATCCCATGGACAGAGGAGCCCGGCAGGCTACAACTCCATGGGGTCTCAAGAGTCGGACATGACAAGCAACTTAGCACATATGCACACACACAGTACATATATATTACTATATACAATTTCATTTTTGTAAAACATTAATGTTACACTACATTTACTATATAGATTACTGTATTATACTATATCGACTATATTCATTGTTGTGCACATCCTTAATAATGTCTAGTTCTTTTGCAACCCTACAGACTATAGCCCGCCAGGTTCCTCTGTCCATGGGATCTCCCAGGCAAAAACATTGGAGGGAGCTGCCATTTCTTCCTCCAGGGGATCTTCCTGACTCAGGGACTGAACCCATGTCTCCCTCACCTTCTGCACTAGCAGGAGAATATTTTATCACTGAGTCTTCTGGGAAGCCCTATATTGACTATTAAAAGGGGTGAATAGGCAGACTTGGTAGGAAGTCAGAGATTTCCAAGGAGAGGGAACAAACATTTTTAGCCAAGGTGCCTTCACCTTGATTGCCTTCTATGACAATAATCTATTTTGCTTAAGACTTTCTTTAAGCCCAGAGCTAATGTTTATAACAACAATGTATCTTGCTGGAGGACATGTTTTTCCTTCTAAGTTTGTACCTATGTTATCTAAAGATGTATGCTCTGGGTGTGGGTCTAGTAAGACCTTTACAACCTTAAAATATTCTTTTGATTTACTGTTAATAACCAACTGGAAAAGTACAAAATGCCTCCCCTATACTAGCTTCTGGGGGTACTTTTCTATTCCCCCTTCAGTTCCTTTAGCTGGAAGTTTTCTCTATCCCTTTTTTCTTTAACAAACTTTTTGCTACACAAAGCTCTGAGTGATCAAAGCCAAGTCTTTTTGATCCCAAAGTGAAATCTTCTCCTTTGGAGAACAAGAACCCAACACCGTTCACGGTAAGCTATCTACCGGTTAGCTATCGCTATATACATTACTCTTAATAAACAATGGAACATTATGTGCCATTTTGTAACTGTGTTCCTGCCATATAAACTACACATGGTGCACACTGTTCCGTACAAATTCATATTCATCTATGACTTCACTGTTAATACATGAGTGACTAAATGATACATCTAGAGTGGGGAGAGGATACAGCTAGCAGTGAAATCCTTTGGATATGCCACAGTGAGAAAATGTGTGGGTATGGGGAAGAAAAAAAGAAATTTCCTCATCAAAAGTTCACTACTGGGCTTCCCTGGTGGTCCAGTAGGTAAAGGGTCCACCTTGAAGTGAAAGGGGCACTGGTTCAATGCCTGGCCTGGGAAGATCCCATGTGCCACGGAGCGGCTGAACCAGTGTGTCCAATTACAAGCCAGCACTCTGGACCACATGCACCTAGAGCCAGTGCTCTGCAAGGAGAGAGGCCACTGCAATGGGAGGCCCACACAGGCCAAAGAATAAAGACGGACAAAAAAAAACCAACAATAAAAGAGGCCAAAATTAAAATTAAAAACTTCACTACTGGACTTCTTATGCAGAATGTCTGGATTTGACATCCTCTTACCCCCAAGGTGGCTCAGGAAGGAAGCAGAGAACCTCCCGATGGTAGAGACAACAGCAGAGGGCCTTATCTTGGTGACTCTGCTTGTGGAAGCTACTCAACATTTGTCAGCACTTCTTTATATTTCTCCATCATTCTCGCAAGCCCTTTTGCCAGCTCACAGCATTCCCCAGAATGGCAACTAGATTCCATAGATGTAACTTCTGCTACCATCAGAACAAGCTGGCATCTATGACTCTTCAATACTCACCTCCTCTTTAAGTACTGTTCCCTCATTCATCACAGGAAGTCAGCAACAACAACAACAAAAGATGATAAAGTTAGTAATTCCGACATGTAAACTGCACATCATAATCACAGTTTTGGTGGAGAACGTATGCTAAAGTGAGAGTAATGAAATCTTAATCACAGGGGAAGGCCTCATTAAAGTCTCAAGTATTTCATCCTCACTGAGCTGCAGCGTGAGCTACAGAGAGCTTGGTGTGAAAATTAGTGTGTTCTCTGGATTAGAAAAAGTGAGAATCTGCTAGGTGTACCTGTGAACATATATATTTTTAAAAGCCCATCGCTTGCAGATACACCATCATTACAGACAAAGCAATCTGATACTCCAGTGAGGCAGGGACAATTAGAAGCCTGCATAGACAGGTTTAATTAGTCTGAACACAGTGGATCTTTATAAACACAACACAGGTATTAGAGTTTTTTTCCACCCCAATCAGGCTTTGTAAAAAGCACGTGTGTGTGTATATAAACTCACTCCCACACTGTCCTGTCAAAATTATGAGGTAGCAGTGGAGAAGGATGCTAAGAGAAATGGTTACCATAGCAACAAAAAATCACTACCACACTGAAGATATCTGAGGGATTCTGTCTCATCTCTCAGGCTCTTACTAGAATGACTTGTTCAAGTTATCCTTCACTCATCCAGAGAAAGGTCCCCTAGGCACAGGACTCCAACTGTTCTCAATCACCTGAATGTGGTCATAACTACAAAGGCTCTGGATAGGAAATTTTACCACATATCTGACTGAAGAAAATAAACAGCACTGTCCAATAGAGGGTATGCTACAGGAAAGCAGGGTCATTCCTCTGTTCTGCTCTTTCCTGAGTCTCCATTATCTAACACAATGCCTGGTACATATTAAGTGCTCAATAAATATCTGTTAAATGAATGATTACCAAAAAAAAGAAACCAAAACACACACACACACTAAAGAGAACCACAGTGTAAAACTCCTTATGTTGTTATAAAATCACAAAGCCCAGGATTTGGGTCAAAAATACTTAGTTTTTTAATCTGATCAGAAGAACTCCAAATAAGACTCCTAAGTTTTATTCGTTAGCCCTTTCATTTGTCAGGAAGTCATTCAACAGAGACAGGAGTACAATGGTGAAGTATCTGGACTCTGGAACCAAAATGCCAGGGTGTGAATCCTGACTGTATCACTGAGTTACCTTAAAGCAATCAGTTAAACTGTGTGTGCCTCAGTGTCTCCATCTAAGAAAGAGAGTGAGGAAATAGGATGTACCTCACATGCTGGCTGTTATCACTGAACAGATGCTATAAATAAAAAGATGACTAAAATATTTCCACAGTCTTACAACAGCAGCACCACCCAATATTATACATCAGATTATATGCTTCACTCTCTCCACCAGGAGACAAAGAGCCAATCATCAGAGAGCTTTCCATTGTCCCAACTATGCACAAGCTGGCGAACATTCTCCTACAGTTGGGAAGTGGACTTAGAAACTCTGTCAAATCTCTGAAGATCACAATGAATAGATACTATGGATTTCAATCAGCTACTCAGAAACTAAGACTGGAAACCAAACGTGGGTCTGCTTTCTGATCCACAGCACAGAAAAGAAGGAACGTGAGGAACCTCGATGAGAACAACGGGGGTGAAAGACAAGAACTGTGATCTTCTCTGTCACTCTCCACCCAGACAACAGAACGAGTGGCAACATGTTTCATTCCAGCCAACTAAAAGAGTGGAAGCAGCCAGACTCAGCCGATCATAGACTCAAAACTCTAGAGGTTAGCTGAGACACTCCAAGCTGGATGCTCTGATATTAGAAAAATCTGTGCATAATAAGGAAAATGTGGAAACTCAAGCTCTGGAAAAACTTGATTCCAGATGCTTTAATTAACAAAAAAATTTAAAAAGGAAAGAAAAAGGGGAATAAAACTATTATTTAAAGGGTTAATAGTCTAGTTGCTTTTCAAATATTTTCTGAAGCCAATCTACCAGGAAAAGAGATTTATATGAACAAATTCTTGGCAGACAGAGTATAGCAGAGAAATATAAAATTATGCAAAGACTTATTGAAACTAAATAAATTACTGTTGCATATGAATCAGTCTTTCTTCAGAAAGCTATACAGCATAAAATAGACATGGTCTTGTATTTGATTAGATTTACAAGTCCATCTTACTTAAACTATGCCACCTGGAGAATAAAATAATTCGATGGTTTTTATATAAAACACCTTGGCTTAAGATTTCACAATGAGGAACCCTGCTTTTGAATTAAATTGTGCCAAAACAGAAGTATAGAAGAGAAAAATTCAGTGTGTAGGATGTTAAACGATTCAGTCTGAAGACATTCACTCTCTGACACTGGAGGACAATTACAATGTACATTTTCCTATGACTGGGAAGTGGGTTTTAAAACTCAACCAAATGTTTGATAATTATACCATGGGCATGCACTACCATGCTTTCTTCTTGGGACACAAACTTCTGCAACATTCAGAAAGTCCAGATATCTCTGAACGATGTCATTCTTAGCCCACGGATGACATCTAGAAAATAGCTGGAGAGAATGATGGCCTTCTACATATAACGACTTGAAAGGCCACACTCTACATTCTCTAGAACATCATTCATAAGTGTGCTAGAAAGCATAGCTTCTCAACTAGGGTTTCTAGGAAGATTGATGCCCTTTGCCCTGGGGGCCTGGGTGGGGATTTGGGGAGCTGAGAGCCTCAGGATAGACTCATCCTATATGCATTTTATTCGAGCTCTAAATTCCCCCTGAAATGTCATGCAAATATCACCATTGCCTATTTCAGCTATGATATGCCAAATGCTGGAGGCAGAAGGACAGGGCAGAGCTCCATACAAGCTTATCAGGAGTTTGGAAGAAAACAAAATACATGGGGATGGGGATTCTGTGGCTAAATAAGTATAGTAAATAGTGAGATGAAGTAAAAAGAGATTTCTTCACTACAGGACCTTGAAAAATTCCTTGACATGCTATTGGAATATGCTAATGGAATATGATACTGGTATATTTCACCAACTTATTTGATAGCACTTCTGTTTTAATAGTGTTTCATCTGGATTAAGAATGCATAAAAGAGGGCTTCCCTGGTGGTCCAGTGGGTAAGGACACCGCCTTGCAGTGCAAGGGGCGCCGGTTCCATCCCTGGCCTGGGAAGATCCCATGTGCCGTGGAGCGGCTGGACCCATGTGTCCAGAGCCGGTGCTCTGCGACAACAGACGCCACCGCGATGGGAGGTACACACGGGCCAAAGAACAAAGATGGATGAAAATAGACAAATGAAAGACCAATAGAAGTGGCCCGCCGGATTCCCTCCCTCCCCATTCCACCCCCCCCTCCCCAAAAAAAAGAAAGCATAAAAGCTAGTTTGAGAACTGCAGCCCTAAGTATTCAACTTGTAACCTGATGAAGGGACTTCAATAAGCATTTGAGTTACACCTGAATCGTTTTTAAAATAAAAAGAAAGGAGATATTATTCCAGAGTTCCTGATGATGTAGACACTTTATGATACAAAGGACAGAAGGTGATCTGGGATAAGAGAGTAAGAATATATATGGATGACTTCAATTAATTCTGCCATTTTACTTCTAAAATATTCTGCGTACATTAGTACACTGTTTGTTTCCTTTTGCTCCATTCAGTGATGATCTATGACTTCTTACTGTGTGTCCTAATCCTTAGACATCAACAAAGTAGGTCACATGGAACTTCCATCTTCAGAAAGGGAGACAGACAATAGAAATCTTGATGTACAAAATAAATTCAGACGTGAAATTACATTATGCTTTTAAGTGTGACCCATCAACGTGACGTGATGTGGCATAGAAAGAAAGAGTAGGGTAAAAAAAAAGAAAAAGAGAAGACTGGGATGACATAGGACTGAAGTCTGTAACCATGAAAATACGTCAGCCAAGCAAAGATTTGAGAAAAGAGATTTCCCTTACCAGACAAATGATGGGTTCAAATGCTTTGAGGTAGAAATGAGTTTGGGGAAAACACAAGTGCAGTTGGAGCACCTTCTAAGAGGGAGAAGGTGGCATAAGATGAGTCTGCAGACCTAGGGAGAAAACAGATCACATGGGACCATGGAACCCATGGAAAGGAATCTGGATGCTTGTCAAAGGGAAGCAATGCAGCACTTTTTTTCTTTTTTTTATTGGGGTATATTTGTTTTACAATGTTGTATTAGCTTCAGGTGTACAGCAAAGTTATTGCTACACATTTTTATAGAGTTTTCTTGTTTACAGGTGCACATAATCCCCAGTCATAGGTATATCCCTGAACCCTCTCCCCTGAGCCCTCTCTTCCTTTGCCCCCTTCCCACACCTCCATGTAGATGCTTAGTCCCCATGTAGGTTCCCTTAGTCTTATAGCTTAATAACAATGGTTATCTCTATTACCTATGTTAGTGTAGGTTTCCTTGTTGCTCTTTTCCATACCTCTCATCCGATCTTCCCTTCCCCCAATGACCATAGGTCTGTTCTCTAAGTCTATTTCTCTACTGTCATTCTGCATATGCACTTATCAGTACCATCTTCCATATATATGCATTAGTATACTGCATTTGTCCTTTTCTTTTTGATGTATTTCATTTTGTACAATAGTTTCTAGATTCATCCACCTCATTAGGACTGATACTTCTGCATTTCATTTTACATTTCAGAAGTAATTTCATTGCATATATGTACCATAGTTTCTTTATCCATTCATTTGTCAATGGATATCTATATCGTTTCCATGTTCTAGCTATTGTATAGAGTACTGCAATGAACATTGGGGTGCAGGTATCTCTTTCAGAACTGAAAGGGAGACCAAAAACAATAGAAATCTTGATGTACAAAATAAATTCAGACGTGAAATTACATTATGCTTTTAAGTGTGACCCATCAACGTGACGTGATGTGGCATAGAAAGAAAGAGTAGGGTAAAAAAAAAGAAAAAGAGAAGACTGGGATGACATAGGACTGAAGTCTGTAACCATGAAAATACGTCAGCCAAGCAAAGATTTGAGAAAAGAGATTTCCCTTACCAGACAAATGATGGGTTCAAATGCTTTGAGGTAGAAATGAGTTTGGGGAAAACACAAGTGCAGTTGGAGCACCTTCTAAGAGGGAGAAGGTGGCATAAGATGAGTCTGCAGACCTAGGGAGAAAACAGATCACATGGGACCATGGAACCCATGGAAAGGAATCTGGATGCTTGTCAAAGGGAAGCAATGCAGCACTTTTTTTCTTTTTTTTATTGGGGTATATTTGTTTTACAATGTTGTATTAGCTTCAGGTGTACAGCAAAGTTATTGCTACACATTTTTATAGAGTTTTCTTGTTTACAGGTGCACATAATCCCCAGTCATAGGTATATCCCTGAACCCTCTCCCCTGAGCCCTCTCTTCCTTTGCCCCCTTCCCACACCTCCATGTAGATGCTTAGTCCCCATGTAGGTTCCCTTAGTCTTATAGCTTAATAACAATGGTTATCTCTATTACCTATGTTAGTGTAGGTTTCCTTGTTGCTCTTTTCCATACCTCTCATCCGATCTTCCCTTCCCCCAATGACCATAGGTCTGTTCTCTAAGTCTATTTCTCTACTGTCATTCTGCATATGCACTTATCAGTACCATCTTCCATATATATGCATTAGTATACTGCATTTGTCCTTTTCTTTTTGATGTATTTCATTTTGTACAATAGTTTCTAGATTCATCCACCTCATTAGGACTGATACTTCTGCATTTCATTTTACATTTCAGAAGTAATTTCATTGCATATATGTACCATAGTTTCTTTATCCATTCATTTGTCAATGGATATCTATATCGTTTCCATGTTCTAGCTATTGTATAGAGTACTGCAATGAACATTGGGGTGCAGGTATCTCTTTCAATTTTGATTTCATCAGGATATATGCCTAATAATGAGATTTCTGGGTCATATGGTACTTCTATTTTTAGTTTTTTAAGGTATCTCCATATTGTCTTCCATAGTGGTTGTGTCAATTTACATTCCCACCAAGAACGCAGGAGTGTTCCCTTTTCTCTGCATCCTCTCCAGCATTTATTATCTGTAGTTTTTTTTAATGGTAGCCATTCTGACTGGTGTGAGGTGATATCTCATTGTAGTTTTGATTTGCATTTCTCTAATAATAAGCAACTTTGGCAACTCAGCACTTTTTAACAGGAAAGGCTCTGACATGATTTCTGTTGTTGGGGCATGGATGCTGTTGGGGCATTCCTAACACCTCAGTGCTATAAAGAACCCGCTTGCCAATGCAGGAGACATGGGTTCAATCCCTAATGCTGCAAAGCAACTAAGCCTGTGCACTGCAACTACTGAGCTTGTACTCTAGAGCCCATGAGCTGCAACTATTGAGTTCACACGCCACAACTACTAAAGTCCACTTGCCACTGCAACGAGAAGCCCGAGCACTGCAACTAAAGAATAACCTCTGCTCATCACAACTAAAGAAAAGCCTGCCTAGCAACAAAGACCCTGTTGCTGTTTAGTCACTAAGTCATGTCTCACTCTTTTGCAACTATATAGGCTACTGCTTGCCAGGTTCTTTCTCTGTCCCTGCGATTTCCCAGGCAAGAATACTGGACTGGGTTGTCATTATCTTTCTCCAGGGAATCTTCTGGACCCAAGGATAGAAGAATTAGCCTACTTATAGCTTAATAACAATGGTTATCTCTATTACCTATGTTAGTGTAGGTTTCCTTGTTGCTCTTTTCCATACCTCTCATCCGATCTTCCCTTCCCCCAATGACCATAGGTCTGTTCTCTAAGTCTATTTCTCTACTGTCATTCTGCATATGCACTTATCAGTACCATCTTCCATATATATGCATTAGTATACTGCATTTGTCCTTTTCTTTTTGATGTATTTCATTTTGTACAATAGTTTCTAGATTCATCCACCTCATTAGGACTGATACTTCTGCATTTCATTTTACATTTCAGAAGTAATTTCATTGCATATATGTACCATAGTTTCTTTATCCATTCATTTGTCAATGGATATCTATATCGTTTCCATGTTCTAGCTATTGTATAGAGTACTGCAATGAACATTGGGGTGCAGGTATCTCTTTCAATTTTGATTTCATCAGGATATATGCCTAATAATGAGATTTCTGGGTCATATGGTACTTCTATTTTTAGTTTTTTAAGGTATCTCCATATTGTCTTCCATAGTGGTTGTGTCAATTTACATTCCCACCAAGAACGCAGGAGTGTTCCCTTTTCTCTGCATCCTCTCCAGCATTTATTATCTGTAGTTTTTTTTAATGGTAGCCATTCTGACTGGTGTGAGGTGATATCTCATTGTAGTTTTGATTTGCATTTCTCTAATAATAAGCAACTTTGGCAACTCAGCACTTTTTAACAGGAAAGGCTCTGACATGATTTCTGTTGTTGGGGCATGGATGCTGTTGGGGCATTCCTAACACCTCAGTGCTATAAAGAACCCGCTTGCCAATGCAGGAGACATGGGTTCAATCCCTAATGCTGCAAAGCAACTAAGCCTGTGCACTGCAACTACTGAGCTTGTACTCTAGAGCCCATGAGCTGCAACTATTGAGTTCACACGCCACAACTACTAAAGTCCACTTGCCACTGCAACGAGAAGCCCGAGCACTGCAACTAAAGAATAACCTCTGCTCATCACAACTAAAGAAAAGCCTGCCTAGCAACAAAGACCCTGTTGCTGTTTAGTCACTAAGTCATGTCTCACTCTTTTGCAACTATATAGGCTACTGCTTGCCAGGTTCTTTCTCTGTCCCTGCGATTTCCCAGGCAAGAATACTGGACTGGGTTGTCATTATCTTTCTCCAGGGAATCTTCTGGACCCAAGGATAGAAGAATCCATGTCTCCTGCATTGGCAGGTGGATTCTTTATCATCTGAGCCACCAGGGAAACCTTGACAAAGACCCAACACATTCATAAATAAATAAATAAATAAATATTTTTTAAAACATGGGTGCCACTGTGTGGGAAACAGCCATAGAAAAAGCTAAAGAAATGCAGTAATTCATACCTGCAGTCCATGGGGTCACAAAGAGCTGGACACGAACAACAATTCACACCTAAGTATATTAGGTTACCTCCTCAAATCTGAACAGCCTAAAAGTCTAAATTCTGTAGCGATAAGTCAAACCTAATTTTTCACCTAACTAAGGAGGACCAGATGTTCTGTCACATAGGGGCTCTGCACTATTGTCAGAGGCGATACAGTCACGCTAAAGAAGTGATGCAAAGAAATAAAAGAAAAAAAAAGAGATTTCCCTGGTAGTCCTGTTGTAAAGTGTCCACCTTGAAGTGAAAGGGGCACCGGTTTGATCCCTGGCCCAGGAAGATCCCATGTGCCATGGAGTGGCTGAACCGGTATACCCAATGATGAGCCAGCATTCTGGAGCACATGTGTCCAGAGCCAGTGCTATACAAGGAGAGAGGCCACTGCAATGGGAGGCCCACACAGGCCAAAGAATAAAGATGGATGAAAATAAGTAAATAAATAAACCAATAAGAGAGGCCAAAAATTTTATTAAAAAGGCTTTGCTTTCATATTAGTTTGTCTAAGCCATCATTTATTCTTAACAACCTTATTTTCAATCCTAAGTGAAAATAAAATTAAAAAAAAAACTTGAGGATAAAAACTTTTCTACCCACATAAGCATTATTCCTCTACTACAACACAAGTGTGTACTGAAGCCAATTATCTTCTAAAATAGTAAGGTTTTACCTTGATTCTTAATCAATACCCATATGACATTGCCTCACAAACTGATAACTTATCATGTTTAATAACTCTTGAGATTTAAAAAAGAAAAACATGCCATAAGGTAAAACCTGATTAATTCTGGTCATATTAAATGGAATTTTGTAAAAGCTCTGGACCTAGGTAATCTGTATCAGTGTTCTGCTTTATCTAAGTTTTTTAAATTCTATTCTACAAATTAGTGATTAACAAATAACTGCAGGGAGGAGAACATTCAATCTGAAGAAAACAAACTATACAGAAATATTTTATGCGGAACTGACACACTGATTACAAACTGCTCATCTACTCATTCATACACGCCACTTAAAGATTTCTATTACACTTTTAGCCCACTTTGAGGTTGCTTACATCTAGAAATTAGAAAACAAATGTATTCATTTCAAAATATTTCCTAGTTGAAAATGTTCAGTAACTCTAGCTAGACATTGGGCTTGTTCTGAATCACATACAATCATTGCATTTCAAATTTCTGGGTGTAACACTTACGCACATTAGAGAATAATTTAAAAAAACAGACACATTCTACATATTCTATCTGGTTACTTCTAGATTTGGTTTTACCTGGATTTCCAAGTGCAGTAACTTCCAGCTCTTTTTAGAAATGAAGCTGAATATAACTCAGAGGGGACATCACTAATCTTGCTTTATCTAAACATTACAGCAACTGCCCAGCAAGGCCAGGTTCCTAGAGCACACGGACCTGTGCCTGCCCTCTCTGGTAACCCATCTTCGAGGCTCCTTTCACTAACAAAAGTAAACTCCAGGGGCTTCCTTGGTGGTCCAGTGGATAAGGACACCGCCTTGCAGTGCAAGGGGCGCCAGTTCAATCCCTGGCCTGGGAAGATCCCACGTGCTGCAGAGCAGCTGGACCAACATGTCCAACTATTGAGCCAGAGCTCTGGAGCGCACGCACGCAGAGCCAGTGCTCTGCAGCGACAGAGGCCACTGCGATGGGCAGCCCACACGGGCCAAAGAACAAAGATGGATGAAAACAGATAAATGAAAAGACCAATAGAAGTGACCCCCTCCCAAAAAGTAAACTCCACCTCCTGACCTTCTCAGCTGTTCCAGGAATACAGTCATTCCCAGAGTCTCTGGACAAAACCTCTGAGTCAGTCTACTGTAAATCCAGTACTTCAGTTTAAGCAGCAGACCAGACTAGATTTTAAAACAAGTGGTTCCCAACAAAAGACAGCAACACTAAAATCACTGTGTAATGCAATCCTGCTAGCTCTGATCTGCAGCTCTACAGTAGTACAGGATGATTTAATTAAATAAGAATTGATGGATTATTTTCTTTCTGTTGCCAAATACTTTGGGACCTCATGTTCAATTAAAAATTAAAACTTGGCCACAAATACCAAGAGTCTAATTACATTTCTCAACATCTGTCTTTCATTCTAGTCCAAAAGAAAATAATATTTACAGAATAGCAGATTGAGACAAAATATACTGCTGTTTTTTCATCTAGTTGAAATGATGAACTTCTCCATGCTTAAGTTACCTTTAGTGGTATATCAATTAGGAATGCTTTCGACTGCAAATGAGAGGCTCCTTAAATAACAGTGGTTTCAATAATTAGTACTTTATTTTTTGCCTAGAAACCTGGAGAGAGGTGGTATTGGGGGTGATTCCACAATGCTGACGAAGACACAGCTCTCCCCTTCTATCCTACCATCCTCAGCATGTGGGCTTTCTTCTTCAAGACTATCATCTCACTGCTTGAAGACAATGGCTGCTACCTTTCCAAGCAATGTAGCCTCATACAAAGAAGGAAGCAAAAAAAAAAAAAAAAGGCAGGAAACAAGAGAAAAAGAGAAAAAGGATTTATCTTCATGGGTGTCAGCTTTATTTAGGAAGGAAATCTCTCCCACTTTCCCCTTAAACCTCATTGGCCAGGGTTGGGTCACACACACATCTTTACACCAATCACTGCTGAAGCAAAATGGGTGACCAGAGTGGCTTAGACCAATCATGATTCATGAAGGATGACTGGGGTCACACCTACTCTGCCTGAGACCAAGTTGACTACACACAAAATTGGGGCTCTATTAGCAGGAGCAAGGGTGGATAGCATCTGCAGCGACAGAGGCCACTGCGATGGGCCAAAGAACAAAGATGGATGAAAACAGATAAATGAAAAGACCAATAGAAGTGACCCCCTCCCAAAAAGTAAACTCCACCTCCTGACCTTCTCAGCTGTTCCAGGAATACAGTCATTCCCAGAGTCTCTGGACAAAACCTCTGAGTCAGTCTACTGTAAATCCAGTACTTCAGTTTAAGCAGCAGACCAGACTAGATTTTAAAACAAGTGGTTCCCAACAAAAGACAGCAACACTAAAATCACTGTGTAATGCAATCCTGCTAGCTCTGATCTGCAGCTCTACAGTAGTACAGGATGATTTAATTAAATAAGAATTGATGGATTATTTTCTTTCTGTTGCCAAATACTTTGGGACCTCATGTTCAATTAAAAATTAAAACTTGGCCACAAATACCAAGAGTCTAATTACATTTCTCAACATCTGTCTTTCATTCTAGTCCAAAAGAAAATAATATTTACAGAATAGCAGATTGAGACAAAATATACTGCTGATTTTCATCTAGTTGAAATGATGAACTTCTCCATGCTTAAGTTACCTTTAGTGGTATATCAATTAGGAATGCTTTCGACTGCAAATGAGAGGCTCCTTAAATAACAGTGGTTTCAATAATTAGTACTTTATTTTTTGCCTAGAAACCTGGAGAGAGGTGGTATTGGGGGTGATTCCACAATGCTGACGAAGACACAGCTCTCCCCTTCTATCCTACCATCCTCAGCATGTGGGCTTTCTTCTTCAAGACTATCATCTCACTGCTTGAAGACAATGGCTGCTACCTTTCCAAGCAATGTAGCCTCATACAAAGAAGGAAGCAAAAAAAAAAAAAAAAGGCAGGAAACAAGAGAAATAGAGAAAAAGGATTTATCTTCATGGGTGTCATTTTTATTTAGGAAGGAAATCTCTCCCACTTTCCCCTTAAACCTCATTGGCCAGGGTTGGGTCACACACACATCTTTACACCAATCACTGCTGAAGCAAAATGGGTGACCAGAGTGGCTTAGACCAATCATGATTCATGAAGGATGACTGGGGTCACACCTACTCTGCCTGAGACCAAGTTGACTACACACAAAATTGGGGCTCTATTAGCAGGAGCAAGGGTGGATAGGTGCTGCACAGGTAAAAATAGTTGCTTGTGCCACAGGTATTTCATAGAACAGAAGGATCTATGAAAAACCATATAAACACATGGTTATTAAAGAAAAAAAATACTAGTATATCTTCCATTTCCTGTTAAGTCTGAATATGTGGGAAACTGAAATGGGTCAGAGCTATAAAACAGGATGAATTATTATCTAACTCTCCTTCTTGGGTTTTCTGGGGATTGTTCTTAATAAGAGAGACAGGCATCTCCATCCCAAATTTTACCATATCCTCTGCAAAGCAGCAGGATGAAATCAAATCATCTCTGGAAATATCTTCCTACCCCCAAATGGAGTGATTGGGTAAGTTCAAGGGCAACAAGTACAAAAGAGTATTTCATTCACTTTCCCTGGAAGGTGATTTAAGTGTCCATTTTACATGTACAACACATATCCCGGTGATATAAGAAGTAGTATATAGGTCTTCCCTCGTAGTCCAGTGGGTAAAGAGTCTGCCTTGCAGTGCAAGGGGCACTGGTTCGATCCCAGACCCAGGAAGATCCCACATGCTGAGGAATGGGTGGGCCAGTGTGCCCAATTATGAGCCAGCATTCTGGAGCGGGAGAGACCACTACAATGGGAGGCCCACACATGCCAAAAAATAAAGACGGATGAAAAATAAAAATGATGACTTAGAGGCAAAAAAATAAAAAAGTAGTATATAAATAGAAATTTCAATACTCTTGGAGGAAATCTGTCATCAGAATTTAGAGTTCCAAAGGAAACATGAGGATGTTTGTTTGCCAAGTCAGGCACAGATACAAATAATTTCCATCTTATAGCTAAAAACACCACTGCACAGCCAAACTTAACATTTGGTTGCAGTCTGGCTAAAACTGAATTCTAGTAGCATATAAAGAAATTTACATTATCACACATAAATTAGCAATTCTTAGTGGTTTAAACAGTTGACGGTATTTCTTAAAACTCAGCCAATAAGCAAACTGCATATTTATCCCCAGGAATCAAGGACTAAGATGAACATTAAACGTTGATAGTTGCCAAGATTGGAAAGTAAGGTGCAATCTCTTTTCTTGCTAAGTTTATAAGCACAGGCAAAATGAGTTTCCAAATTTTAGAAACGACCAAATATAATACCGTTAAAGTGATTGTCTGGGGTGCAGATATGGTAAAAATGATGATAATAAAATGTCAGAATTAAACAATTCTATTATAAGTCTTGTGGAATTTTTCCCCATAAAATTACTTTGCTTCCTAGTAGAAAACAACCATGCAAATCAATTAAGCCAAATAGTTCTTGCCAACCTGTTCAGGAATAAAATGAATACAGTCTTAGCCTAAAGATAGAGGCCAGAAATCTGAGACAACAGAAACTAGAGAGGAAAAGCTTCTGCCTTTCTTTTCACTGTTTCTATGCTAGGATGACAGTCCAGTTCTTTGGCACTTAGCAGTCAAACAAAACACATCTGCAGGCAGTATTTCGCCATAATGATTTAAAAGACACAAAAACTTGCCAATACATTGTACATACACACTTCTTATTTGATTCCTAGGGATGCTACTAAACAATTCCAGCAGAGAACATAACTTTTATTCCTCTTCTCATGTCTCCAAGAACTTCCTGATTTCCAGAATCTGACATGCAAGAAAGACAGAGGGTTTCTGAATTATTCCAAACCAGTGGCCCAGCCCCTAACGTTAAGATGCTCTCTACTGCCTTCTAAAGGAAATGAGCATTACAGCCAGAAAAGGATACGACACTGCTAAAGCTATCATATCGCCACATACTTATTGTTCATTTATTTGATGACTTAAACACAAGAATGCGGGGCTTCCCTGGTGGTCCAGTGGGTAAAGAGTGCAAGGGGCACCAGTTCCGATCCCTGGCAGGGGGAAAATCCCACATGCCGGAGTGGCTGGAACAATGAGTCCAACTGCGAGCCAGGGCTCTGAAGCGTGTGCACCGGGACCAGTGCTCTGCAGCGAGAGAGGCCACAGCAATGGGAGGCTCACAGAGACCAATGAATAAAGATAGATGAAAATGGATAAATAACCAATAAAAGAGGCCAAAATTTAAAAAGAAAAAACAACAAGAATGTGACACTGATTTAAAATAAGGATTTTTTCAATATAACATTCAAAACTTTGATTTTTCCATTTCGACTACCATGAGGAAATCATGCAAAAATATTACCACAGATTATATATTACATTCGTGCATGTTTTATACAGAAGTGTGTACCTGTTAATCCCATAATCCTAATTTATCCTCATCCCTTTCCCTGTGATAACCATAAATTTGTTTTCTCTGCAGGGGTCTATTTCAGATATGTAAATGAAAAAATGTCAGAATTAAACAATTCTATTATAAGTCTTGTGGAATTTTTCCCCATAAAATTACTTTGCTTCCTAGTAGAAAACAACCATGCAAATCAATTAAGCCAAATAGTTCTTGCCAACCTGTTCAGGAATAAAATGAATACAGTCTTAGCCTAAAGATAGAGGCCAGAAATCTGAGACAACAGAAACTAGAGAGGAAAAGCTTCTGCCTTTCTTTTCACTGTTTCTATGCTAGGATGACAGTCCAGTTCTTTGGCACTTAGCAGTCAAACAAAACACATCTGCAGGCAGTATTTCGCCATAATGATTTAAAAGACACAAAAACTTGCCAATACATTGTACATACACACTTCTTATTTGATTCCTAGGGATGCTACTAAACAATTCCAGCAGAGAACATAACTTTTATTCCTCTTCTCATGTCTCCAAGAACTTCCTGATTTCCAGAATCTGACATGCAAGAAAGACAGAGGGTTTCTGAATTATTCCAAACCAGTGGCCCAGCCCCTAACGTTAAGATGCTCTCTACTGCCTTCTAAAGGAAATGAGCATTACAGCCAGAAAAGGATACGACACTGCTAAAGCTATCATATCGCCACATACTTATTGTTCATTTATTTGATGACTTAAACACAAGAATGCGGGGCTTCCCTGGTGGTCCAGTGGGTAAAGAGTGCAAGGGGCACCAGTTCCGATCCCTGGCAGGGGAAGATCCCACATGCCGCGGAGTGGCTGGAACAATGAGTCCAACTGCGAGCCAGGGCTCTGAAGCGTGTGCACCGGGACCAGTGCTCTGCAGCGAGAGAGGCCACAGCAATGGGAGGCTCACAGAGACCAATGAATAAAGATAGATGAAAATGGATAAATAACCAATAAAAGAGGCCAAAATTTAAAAAGAAAAAACAACAAGAATGTGACACTGATTTAAAATAAGGATTTTTTCAATATAACATTCAAAACTTTGATTTTTCCATTTCGACTACCATGAGGAAATCATGCAAAAATATTACCACAGATTATATATTACATTCGTGCATGTTTTATACAGAAGTGTGTACCTGTTAATCCCATAATCCTAATTTATCCCTCATCCCCTTTCCCTGTGATAACCATAAATTTGTTTTCTCTGCAGGGGGTCTATTTCTGTTTTATAAATAAGTGCATTTCTGTTTTGTTTTGTTTTTTTTAGATTCCACAAATCAGCCCTTTCATATATTAGTCTTTGTCTGGTTTATTTCACTAGCAATGATAATATATAGGTCTATCCATATTGCTGCAAATGGCATCATTTCTCTCTTTTTTTTTTAACGGTGACTCAGTGATTCTTCAATTCAATGATATAAACACAAATGAGAGAAATAAGCTGGGTATAAAATGTTGGGGAATGGTGAGGACTGTGACAAACTGAAGCACTCATGCCGATTAAAGGGGTGAGGATCTACCTAGTTATTGAGCCCAGAGTTACAACAAAGTCTGGTTTTTTTCCTAAAGAAAAATCCCCCCAATAAATATATATATATAAATTTCCACAATGTTGACATTCAAATTACCACAAAACACTATACTGGGTAAAAGAAATCATAACAATAAACTGGATTTGCCCACCAGAGTGGATATGTCTGCTGTAACAACATCTGTCAATGGCCACTGCAAACCAAGAGACAAACCAGACAACTAAAACTCATCCATCTCTCCTATAATGAGGTTCATCCTATCAAAAAACCATCTGGTTAATAGGGACAGATGTAGCAGATGTGGTAATTTGAAGACTGTTTCAATCTTCTGCTAGTCCCTTCCTTGGGTTTTTCATCTTAATTTTGAAACAAAGAAGCTTTCTATGGCATATTAGAGCATAAACGCATCACTCCCAGAGTTTACGTTACTTCTTCCCCTGCGGGCTCAGTCCAAAAGCTCAGAGGACAGGGAGTCAGATGGACACCCCCAAGGAGGAAGTGGAGGCAATGGAACAGCCTTCACGTTTGCAGGAGGCCGTGTCACCACTCCTGTTAGGAATTCTCCCCCATGGAAGGGCAGGTCTGCTGAAACAGAATTTCCAGCCTTAATCCTACTGTTACTTTTTCACATCTTGGGTCTGATTTAAATTCCAATCTACCCTGCCTTTAGGCATAATGGCCCTTCTTCACTTCCATTTATCCTTTCCAAAAATAAGTACTGGCTCTCAGACCATTTTCTCCAGAGCTGACAGACCAAGGCACGAGAAAAGACTTAGCAAATGAAGATGAGCTGGCACAGTGCCAACTCATTTTCATTTGCAGGTTAAATACACTGTCTTATCTATATAACCTTTACTATCATTAGTCAAATCTCTATCTCAGCAAGCAGCACTGAAATCTCCTCAGTGACTGTTCCCAACTCAAATATATGACCTTTGAAGATTTCTGAAGAAAGCAGAGTTGCTAAAATTTAATAAGAAAGACCCAATATCTCTGAATATATTTATGCATTTACCACAACTTGCCAGGGAGCCTAAATCCAGGATCATATCTTGATTACCTTTAAAATAAAGAATAAAAAAAAATTTAAAAGGGAAAAAAAAAAAGACAGAGTGAACATGTAAGAAAGAGATGGTAAGTAAAAGAACAAACCTTAAAATCATCCTATTGACCACTGTAATTCACATGAGAGTTTCTCTATATATTAAACAATGCATGAACCTGTACACACAGTTAAGTTACTTAAAAAGCTAGCCAAGTGTTTATTGATGATTTAAAATTATTCCTGAAGGAGATATGAACTTACATTTAAAGACCAATGGATGCCCCCAAAGATTGCTTCAGATCCCATTTAATGGCCACTGCAAACCAAGAGACAAACCAGACAACTAAAACTCATCCATCTCTCCTATAATGAGGTTCATCCTATCAAAACCATCTGGTTAATAGGGACAGATGTAGCAGATGTGGTAATTTGAAGACTGTTTCAATCTTCTGCTAGTCCCTTCCTTGGGTTTTTCATCTTAATTTTGAAACAAAGAAGCTTTCTATGGCATATTAGAGCATAAACGCATCACTCCCAGAGTTTACGTTACTTCTTCCCCTGCGGGCTCAGTCCAAAAGCTCAGAGGACAGGGAGTCAGATGGACACCCCCAAGGAGGAAGTGGAGGCAATGGAACAGCCTTCACGTTTGCAGGAGGCCGTGTCACCACTCCTGTTAGGAATTCTCCCCCATGGAAGGGCAGGTCTGCTGAAACAGAATTTCCAGCCTTAATCCTACTGTTACTTTTTCACATCTTGGGTCTGATTTAAATTCCAATCTACCCTGCCTTTAGGCATAATGGCCCTTCTTCACTTCCATTTATCCTTTCCAAAAATAAGTACTGGCTCTCAGACCATTTTCTCCAGAGCTGACAGACCAAGGCACGAGAAAAGACTTAGCAAATGAAGATGAGCTGGCACAGTGCCAACTCATTTTCATTTGCAGGTTAAATACACTGTCTTATCTATATAACCTTTACTATCATTAGTCAAATCTCTATCTCAGCAAGCAGCACTGAAATCTCCTCAGTGACTGTTCCCAACTCAAATATATGACCTTTGAAGATTTCTGAAGAAAGCAGAGTTGCTAAAATTTAATAAGAAAGACCCAATATCTCTGAATATATTTATGCATTTACCACAACTTGCCAGGGAGCCTAAATCCAGGATCATATCTTGATTACCTTTAAAATAAAGAATAAAAAAAAATTTAAAAGGGAAAAAAAAAAAGACAGAGTGAACATGTAAGAAAGAGATGGTAAGTAAAAGAACAAACCTTAAAATCATCCTATTGACCACTGTAATTCACATGAGAGTTTCCCTCTATATATTAAACAATGCATGAACCTGTACACACAGTTAAGTTACTTAAAAAGCTAGCCAAGTGTTTATTGATGATTTAAAATTATTCCTGAAGGAGATATGAACTTACATTTAAAGACCAATGGATGTCATTTCATCTCCAAAGATTGCTTCAGATCCCTACTGGAACTGTGTTACATTCCTAGCATTTAATTTTTCCCTTGAAAACGAATGTATGAAAGCCGTGCAGAACGGCTTCGCTTAGAATTTCATTGTATTGACTACTGTCTGCAAGTTTTCTAATAGGTATATGAAAGTAGAATTTATTTATTGTTTTGATCTCTCATTTTTAAAATGGATAAGTGCTATTTTCTTAAGTTTGTTTTTTTTTAAAGACAGGAAGTCAACAGAAAATTTAAATGTTGATGTGACACCTAAGGTGAGGTAAGACAGGAACCCAGAGGCCAATAAGTGGGATTCTGTGGACTTGCCATATCATGTGGAGATTATAAATCAGAGTAATCAGTCATGCTGTCAAAGGGTCAAGGGCAACCTGAAGACTCCACTCATGCTCAGATAGCACTGAATTCGGTATCCATAACTCTTGCTATGGATCATTCCGAGTCAGCAGAAACTCTCTAAGCTCGTATAAAAATGCAACCTGCAGGCCCCAGAGCAGCAAATCGATAGTGATTATTATCAACAGCCTACTAGAGACCAAAAGAAAGGCAACACATGGTGACCAAGGAGCTCGCCAATTAAAAAGTTCTTTCTCTGCTAATTCTCATTTACAACTAAAAATTAGACATTTCAATATGCACAGTTTAACAATGACCACGGCCACCATCCATTAATTGCATAGACCATGCCAGGCACTACATCAAGCACTTTACAGGCACCATGCCAGCAAATTCTGAAGATATTTTTGTGAGGTTGTCATTCTTAGAGTCAGGATTCATGGATACCCATGGAGACTGGACAGCGCACCCAGGGTCACCCCAGTGAGTACTCAAGCTACAGCCCAAACACATGACTCTACCTCCAAAGCTACATATTTTACCTAAGAAGTTCTAACAACTAAAACTCCCAGCCATAGCCTGTTTAGGAATAATTGTCTATTTCAAGTTTTTTAAAGTGAAGGGATGAGCGGAGTTCTCTGGCAGTCAGTGGTGAGGACTTTGTGCTTTCACTCCAGGGGGCACAGGTTCGATCCCTGGTTGGGGAACTAAGATTCCAAATGCTGCACTGCATGGCCAAAATAAACAAACAAATGAACCATGTAAACTGGGAAACTTTCTAAATTGTCAATATTTTAAAAATAAAAATAAAATGAATGGATAAGTGGATAGGTAGATGAATGGATGGGCAGACAAACAGCTAGACAGAAGTCAGCTTCAAAGTTAATAATAAAAGCAACTTCTCCAGGTCAGTCTTTGGAACTAATTTATTCATTAACCAAATGTGCCTTGAGTCAGAATCCAACAGTATGTAGACACTGGTAAACTGAAATTGTGTAAAATGTTTCATTTGGGGTAAGGAAAACATCTCATGGGAACCTAGTGATGTGGAGTTAAATTCCTGTCCTAAAGAGACACCAGGGGCATCTTCCTTCACAGGTGGCAAACATCTACAGTACCAGGCGAGTGACATCAGTGAGCTGTGGGGCCTGAAAGCCTGGTCTAAGGGCTTCACCCACTTTTCACTGATGACCAACCACCACCACTTACTGTCAGTCCTTCCAACCCTGCTGAAGGCAGGAAATGAAGGCTTTCGATGAGTAGGTGGCCATGGCCAGGTCACAAAAAAACAGGTAAGTCCTATCAAATTAGAATGAGTGAAAAGTTTCAAACAAGGAAGTGAGGTCATCAGATTCCACTTCATCAGTATCACCACAGCCAGCTACTTCTGGCCAAGGGACCAGAAGGGGGTGACAAGGAAAGTCTGAGGTTTCCCTTCTCCAGTTACTAAATACACATACTCACCCACACACACCATTAGCCTGTGGAACCAGCCTTATTCGGCCTCCTAAAATTAGATTCTGTATTCCTTTACAATTTTCTAATTTAAAAAGACTCACTGTGAGCAACAGTGTTTTCCAAAGCTCCCAGTTTTCTTTCCACTTTGTGCCAACGGCTTCAGGCCACATCTTCTCACTATTAGTCCCCAAGTGTTTAAACCACAGGTTGACAATGAAACAAGTACTCATCCTCTCCACGGCCTCTGAGGAGACTTATAATTGGTTTTCTTGTGCTAGCTAGTCAACCAAAGCATCTGACAGGAAAGTACACTCACACACATACCTCTACAGGCAGACACACACACACACACACACACCCCTCAAACCAGCAACCTGTATTCACATTTCTGCCAAGAAAACACTATGGATCAGCTTTCATTGGGCGTGTCTTTTAGGCTTTTATAAGGATCAACTAGCAATGACACTAATGACCGTTCTTTCACTTGGTGTGGGTGGGCATGGCTTTGAGAAACCCAGGGGTTGGAGTTGGAGTCTCTAGGTTCAGATCTCAGCATCTTAATTTACTGGATGGGTAACCTGCGGGCAGCTCATTAACCTGCCTAAGCATTACTGTCTGTCCCTGAACATTGAGGATAGTAATTGCACTAACCTCCTAGGATTCATGTGAGGATTAAATATTAGGGTCATGTATGGAATGTACCTTATACAATGCTAGCACTCAGAAAACATTATCAGCGTTATTATCAGTCATTAGTGTGCTCATGATTTTTTTACAAAAATCAACACACCTCAGAACACGCTTCTCATTCAATAATTCCTTCTTTATAAGAGCAGGTAAGGGTTTTGGAGCCTGACACATCGGAGTATGAGTTGGGGCTGCACCGAGCATTTGTCCAAACTTTGATCAGTTCTATGGTCTCTGAACCACTTTGCCCTTATCCGTGAAATGAAGGTTCCTGTCTTGCTTCCAGAACTCTTTAGAGGATGATCTAAGACACGTGTGATTGAAAATGTGTGTGCACCGCTGGGGACCTGGCAGGTTGAGTTCACAGCAATGGGCCAGGTTCTTCTTCAAGTCAAGACCTGCAACCAAACAGCTTCCTGAGCTCTCACCCTTTTAATGGATTCCATTCCGTACACTTGGTCCTTAGATTTCCTTATTGGGTGTACCCAGAATTCTGCTGACTCAGTTAACTTCTCTGTGAAACCCTATAGCATTTGTCATACAAGCAGAATGTAGAAAACAGACTTAAGAAGCTGCTGTTAATTGAGAAAACCTGCTGATCGACAATATGTCTGAGAACTGTTTGTAAACAAACTCTTTGTAAACAAACTCTGAAACATCTGCCTACGTACAAGCCTGAAAACGGACATGATATTTAGCTTTTGAAGCGGGTAAATGAGAGGTAGGGTAAAACAAGTTCTACGTTATCCATCTCTAGGAAAAGGAACGCTCTCTGCTGTCTATCTACAAAGGTATCAGCATACAGTCCTTAAGGCTAGATACTCGTAACAGTACAAACAGAAGTCATATCACCACTCCAATTTCCCTCAGATCATGTGTTAAAATATCTTTGTTCCCACAATGATAAACATTCCTAGTCAAGTTAAAAAGTTCTGTCCTCTCAAAAATACCTTCATTCATTCAACTGCATATCAAGTTTCTGCTATATGCCTGGTACCATTCTACACAATGAGGAGACAGGCTGGAAGATCCCAAAGAGTTTGTCCATCCAGTTATTCTTACTCCACTATCCCACTTCTACATCAAGCAATAGAAACGTTTCTGAAGCAAACACAGTTTGCACCAGTATTTAAAATGCTTAAAAAAAAATGTTTCCATGCATTTCATGAAGGCTTTTGTGAAAACATGTATTTTTCCCCTGTCTCTAGTGTATATTTAGAATATATTCATCTTCTTGAGTTGGTTCTCTAATCTTGAATGGGATAAATTTTAATATAAGAAAAGAAATTCTGAGGAGAATTCATTTACACGTAAGAAAGATACATATTCACCAAGACTCCATTATTGTGTGCGAGCTTTGTCCTTTTCCTTACTAAAAAAATGAGACTTTGGGGCTTCCCTGGTGGTCCAGTGGGTAAAGAGTTCGCCTTGCACTGAAAGGGGCGCTGGTTCGATCCCTGGCAAGGGAGGATCCCATGTGCTGTGGAGTGGCTGGACCAGTGTGTTCAATTACAAGTCAGCACTCTGGAGCGCATGCGCCCAGAGCCGGTGCTCTGCTACGGGAGAGGCCGCTGCAATGGGAGCCCCCCACAGGCCAAAGAACAAAGACAGTTGAAAAGAAATAAATAAAGAACCAATAAAAGAGCCCCCCCATCAAAAAAAAAAAAGAGAGAGAGAGAGACTTCACCTCCTTTATAAGGGAAGGCACTTGAGTTTTGCATTGTTTTTTTTTTTTTTTTTAAATAACTCTTTCCAATTGTTCATTATATTACAAATCAGTTTTAAGGAGAAGCAAAAATCTTGCTGAGTATCCACTGACATAAGAAAGAAGAGCCAGCTGATTTTGCTTTGTTTTGTTTGTTTGTTTGTATTTTAGCTGCAGCATATGCTTGTGGGATTTTAGTTCCCTGCCCAGGGATTGAACACTAGCCCTCACCAGTGAGAATGCAGAGTACTAACCACTGGATCACCAGGGAATTTCCCATTGAAATAACTCTGGAAAACAGTTACCTGTGGTTAGTTTTCAAGTGTCAGAATTAAATGCCCTACATCACAGGGTTTCAGACCAGAGGAAGGGAACAGAATCATAGACCATCCAGCTCAGTGTCTCCTAAAATATGTCCCATGGACAGCCTCAGATGATAGGACTTCACTAGCCAAACTCCACTGATCAAGCTATTCGCATACCCGACTTTAAATGAAGGCTTTTGTGAAACACCT
Organism: Tragulus kanchil; assembly: GCA_022376925.1. Classification (NCBI taxonomy): domain Eukaryota; kingdom Metazoa; phylum Chordata; class Mammalia; order Artiodactyla; family Tragulidae; genus Tragulus; species Tragulus kanchil. Next base: position 195,037,638 of record JAIOJX010000030.1, on the reverse strand, counting down.
TTTGTAGACGTTTCTGAAGCAAACACAGTTTGCACCAGTATTTAAAATGCTTAAAAAATGTTTCCATGCATTTCATGAAGGCTTTTGTGAAAACATGTATTTTCCCCTGTCTCTAGTGTATATTTAGAATATATTCATCTTCTTGAGTTGGTTCTCTAATCTTGAATGGGATAAATTTTAATATAAGAAAAGAAATTCTGAGGAGAATTCATTTACACGTAAGAAAGATACATATTCACCAAGACTCCATTATTGTGTGCGAGCTTTGTCCTTTTCCTTACTAAAAAAATGAGACTTTGGGGCTTCCCTGGTGGTCCAGTGGGTAAAGAGTTCGCCTTGCACTGAAAGGGGCGCTGGTTCGATCCCTGGCAAGGGAGGATCCCATGTGCTGTGGAGTGGCTGGACCAGTGTGTTCAATTACAAGTCAGCACTCTGGAGCGCATGCGCCCAGAGCCGGTGCTCTGCTACGGGAGAGGCCGCTGCAATGGGAGCCCCCCACAGGCCAAAGAACAAAGACAGTTGAAAAGAAATAAATAAAGAACCAATAAAAGAGCCCCCCCATCAAAAAAAAAAAAAGAGAGAGAGAGAGAGAGAGACTTCACCTCCTTTATAAGGGAAGGCACTTGAGTTTTGCATTGTTTTTTTTTTTTTTTTTAAATAACTCTTTCCAATTGTTCATTATATTACAAATCAGTTTTAAGGAGAAGCAAAAATCTTGCTGAGTATCCACTGACATAAGAAAGAAGAGCCAGCTGATTTTGCTTTGTTTTGTTTGTTTGTTTGTATTTTAGCTGCAGCATATGCTTGTGGGATTTTAGTTCCCTGCCCAGGGATTGAACACTAGCCCTCACCAGTGAGAATGCAGAGTACTAACCACTGGATCACCAGGGAATTTCCCATTGAAATAACTCTGGAAAACAGTTACCTGTGGTTAGTTTTCAAGTGTCAGAATTAAATGCCCTACATCACAGGGTTTCAGACCAGAGGAAGGGAACAGAATCATAGACCATCCAGCTCAGTGTCTCCTAAAATATGTCCCATGGAGCTAGTTTCCATGGGTCAGATGATAGGACTTCACTAGCCAAACTCCACTGATCAAACCGTCTGGGTTCATAGGGCCCCGAGGAGTGACTGGCATGCAGTGAGTGCTCAAGAAGTACATGCTGAATGAACAAAAAGGACAAGTCATTGTAACCAGAAATGGGATGAATGGCACTTGGTCTTGAATGAATGTGACTGACTAGGATGAAATCTAACAGGGTTATCAGTATGGATACAAAGATTCCAAAGATAGGGAAAAAATACATATGAGATAACACTGAAATCAAGAAAGTAGATGTAGAATTTATTATTGTACTACATGAGTTTACCTCCAATAATAAGAAACACTATCAAGAAACCTGTTAAAAATGTAAAAAATAAGAAAAATGTGCCCAAGTAGTAACAGTAAAATCTCCAGGGGGGTATGGCTGATTTATTTCTTAACATTTGAAAAACTGTGATTTTACGTGAGTGTGTGTATTTGTGTGTGTGTGTAAACACATATATCCATTTAAGTCATTTTTAAGTGAATAACTGGGCAGCATTAATAATATTCACAATGTTATGTGACCATCACCACCATTCATAAAACATTTCTAGTTATATCTCAGTAATAACATAGGGGGCTTCGCTGGTGGTCCAGTGGGTAAAGGGTCTGCCTTGCAGTGCAAGGGGCACCGATTCGATCCCTGGCCCGGGAAGATGCAACATGCCGAGAAGCAGCTGGACCAGTGTGTCCAATTAAGAGCCAGCGCTCTGGAGCACGTGCGCCCAGAGTTGGTGCTCTTCAACGAGAGAGGCCACTGCAATAGGAGGCCCACACAGGCTGAAGAATGGAGATTGATGAAAATAAATAAATAGAGGACCAATAAAAGAGGCCAAAATTTAAATAACAGTAATAATAATAACATGGGTAAAAAACATTAATCATCAACTCAAATAAAAATTCTGTCATTATTAAGCAGTAACTCCATACTCTCTCCCTCTTCCCGTCCCTGGTAACCTCTAGTCTATTCTCTGTTTCCATAAATTTGTCTGTTCTAAAGAATTCATACAAATGGCATCATATAATCCCTCTGTTTCTGACTTATTCCAAGTAGTACAATTTTTTTAAGGTTCCTCTATGACTGAAAAAAATTTTAATTTACATTTGAATATTTGAATTTTTTATTACAGTGGACATGTTATATATAGGAAATCATCGGGTTTTGCATTTTAATAATGAGTGAAAACGAAGCAGAAGAGAAAAAGGAAACCGCCCCAAGGAGGAAGAATACAGCAGGAACTGTACAGAAAACAGACCATCCCCACAATAGTGTGGGGAGTGGTGCTTACAACCAGTGGTTAGTAATCAGACTGCACTCTGACATCAGCCTAACAGAGAGCAGATGCAGCCCACAGTGCCTTGCTGAGCTCTTACCTCCAGATCCACTTCGCTGACAAAAGCACAGAGCATATTACTTACAATTGAAGCCCTAATTTTGCAGGCGAGCATATTTCGCATGATTTGGCAGGTTACAAATGAACACAAGAAGACAGCATCTGTCAAGTTCCTTAGGAAATCAAGCAGAACCAAATATAATTCCTTACCTGAAAAACATAAACACATAACACATATTAAAATTCAATTGGCATAATTTTATGTCTTTCTTAGTCATTTAAGCTACATGTTCAATCCATTATTTCTTCTCGTGGAAGGCTGGCAATGGCAAGGGGATATTGAAATCTTAATTCGAAGCACACTGTTCCCACCAACTCAAAACTGTTTTGATGGAACCATTCCCATTTAGGATGTATATTTGATGAGTGCTCCTAACACAAATATACGAAACCACAGTATCAACCATAACTCAGAGTTGACAGCAGTTATAATATTAGCAGGGTAGTTAGTCTATTTCCAGGACACAATAATTACATAATGAAATAAACCCTCCACTCTCACTCGATATCCCATCTAACTTGTGAATTCACCTATTCACTAATTATCTATCCATTCACTCAGCCCAACATATACTGAACACAAATTATGTCCAGTGATGATCCACAGAGAAAAAGCATGATTCCAGCCATCAAGGACTTCAGATGCTAATGTAAAAATGAATGATGTTAAAGCTTTTTCCCTCATACAAATGGCATCATATAATCCCTCTGTTTCTGACTTATTCCAAGTAGTACAATTTTTTTAAGGTTCCTCTATGACTGAAAAAAATTTTAATTTACATTTGAATATTTGAATTTTTTATTACAGTGGACATGTTATATATAGGAAATCATCGGGTTTTGCATTTTAATAATGAGTGAAACGAAGCAGAAGAGAAAAGGAAACCGCCCCAAGGAGGAAGAATACAGCAGGAACTGTACAGAAAACAGACCATCCCCACAATAGTGTGGGGAGTGGTGCTCACAACCAGTGGTTAGTAATCAGACTGCACTCTGACATCAGCCTAACAGAGAGCAGATGCAGCCCACAGTGCCTTGCTGAGCTCTTACCTCCAGATCCACTTCGCTGACAAAAGCACAGAGCATATTACTTACAATTGAAGCCCTAATTTTGCAGGCGAGCATATTTCGCATGATTTGGCAGGTTACAAATGAACACAAGAAGACAGCATCTGTCAAGTTCCTTAGGAAATCAAGCAGAACCAAATATAATTCCTTACCTGAAAAACATAAACACATAACACATATTAAAATTCAATTGGCATAATTTTATGTCTTTCTTAGTCATTTAAGCTACATGTTCAATCCATTATTTCTTCTCGTGGAAGGCTGGCAATGGCAAGGGGATATTGAAATCTTAATTCGAAGCACACTGTTCCCACCAACTCAAAACTGTTTTGATGGAACCATTCCCATTTAGGATGTATATTTGATGAGTGCTCCTAACACAAATATACGAAACCACAGTATCAACCATAACTCAGAGTTGACAGCAGTTATAATATTAGCAGGGTAGTTAGTCTATTTCCAGGACACAATAATTACATAATGAAATAAACCCTCCACTCTCACTCGATATCCCATCTAACTTGTGAATTCACCTATTCACTAATTATCTATCCATTCACTCAGCCCAACATATACTGAACACAAATTATGTCCAGTGATGATCCACAGAGAAAAAGCATGATTCCAGCCATCAAGGACTTCAGATGCTAATGTAAAAATGAATGATGTTAAAGCTTTTTCCCTCATTACTAGTAAATTCCTCAAAATTAACTGTATTAGTTTTTCCTTCTTCTGCCTAGCCAGTCACAAATGCAGTTAAGTATAATCAGAATACAAGTGCTAGGAATATATAATACAACAATGAACAATGACCCAGTCCATGCCCTCAGGAACCTTAGAATTTGGTAGTAAATAACAAATGTTTTAGTATAAGTGTGCATGATGTGATGGCAGAAGAAGGAGCTGTAGTGTGAGGTGAGAACAGGCCTCTTTGATGACACACATCTAAACTTAGACCTAAAGGATTATTATGAGAGTTAAAGGAAACATCAGTTAGGTGGATGGAAGTGGTTCTCAAAGTGTGGTCAGGGGACGCAGGAGGATTCCCAAGCCCCTTCAGAGGATCTACAAGCTCAAAATGTTTCCTAACAGTACTAACACATAGCAGCTCTTTTCACTCTCAGTTTTTATTTAAGTATACAGTGGTGTTTCCACAGTCGATGTGACTACTGGCATCACAAAAGAATAAAGGCAGAAGTAATTATGAGACACCAAATGTCTTCTATTAAATCAGACAAGAAAGAGACTGCCAGGAATATAAAGAAATGTAACTGTTATTTTTTCTTTTATTTCTCAGTTTCAACTTCTAAAAAGGTGACTAGATAAGAAACAAAGCCTTTCTGCATTCTCAAATATATCTATGAGTTAAAAAAGGTAAACTATGGACTTCGATTAAATAATATATTGATATTGGTACGCACTAACACAAGAGGTTTCTAGAGTAACTTTGGGTTTACAGAAAAAATGCACAGAAAATATACAGAGCTGGACACGACTTAGCAACTGAACAACAACAACACAAGGAGTTGCAACAACTATGAGAGTACAGGGACAAGGATAGGTGAAAACTGTATAATTTCTTGGAAAGTTTTCTGTAAACCCAAAGCTGCTCTAAAAATTACAGTCTATTGAAAAGAAGAGATTCTCATACCAAATGCAAAAATAAACTCAAAATGGATAAAAAAAAAAAAAAACACTAAATATAATGCTGGAAATCACAAAACTCCTAGAATAAAAACATAGGCAAAATGAAAATGCTCTTTGACATAAATTGCAGCATTTGTTTTTTTAAAGATCTATCTCCTAAAGCAGAAATAAACAGATGGGACCAAATTAAACTTAAAAGCTTTGATACAGCAAAGGATGTCATCAACAAAACAAAAAGATAAACTACTGAATGGGAGAAAATATTTGTAAATGATATGACTGAGAAGGGGTAAATAATCAAAATGCATAAACAGCTCATACAACTCAATATCAAAACAAGGAACCTGAGTAAAAAAATGGAGAGAAGAGGGCTTCCCCTGGTGGTCCAGTGGATAAGGACACCGCCTTGCAGTGCAAGGGGGCCGGTTCAATCCCTGGCCTGGGAAGATCCCACGTGCCGCGGAGCGGCTGGACCGATGTGTCCAATCACCGAGCCGGAGCTCTGGAGCGCATGCGCCCAGAGCCAGTGCTCTGCAACAACAGACGCCACCGCGATGGGAGGCCCGCAGGAGCCAAAGAACAAAGATGGATGAAAATAGAGAAATGAAAGACCAATAGAAGCGACCCGCCCGCTCCCCTCCCTCCCCAACCGGACCCCCGCCCAAAATAAATAAATAAAATAAATAAATCTTAAAAAAAAAAAAAATGGAGAGAAGATGTAAATAGACATTTTCCAAAGAAGATATACAGATGGTCAACAGGCATATGAAAAGATGCTCAACATCATTAATCATCAGAAAAATGCAAATCAAAACCACAATAAGATATCAACTCGCACTTGGCAAAATATCTATCACCAAGAGAAACACAAATAACAAATATTGGCAAGGACGTGGAGAAAAGGGAACCCTCTACACTGTTACTGTAAATTGTTAGGGTAAAATTAGTGGGAATGTAAATTGATGAGAAACTGTGGGGAAAAAAGCAAGAAGATTCTTCACAAAACTAAAAATAGAACTACCATATGATCTAGCAATTATACCACTGGGTATATAACTGAAGAAAACAAAAACACTAATTCAGAAAGATACGTGTGCCCTAATGTCCACAACAGCAAAACAAAAAACCCAAACTAAATATAATGCTGGAAATCACAAAACTCCTAGAATAAAAACATAGGCAAAATGAAAATGCTCTTTGACATAAATTGCAGCATTTGTTTTTTTAAAGATCTATCTCCTAAAGCAGAAATAAACAGATGGGACCAAATTAAACTTAAAAGCTTTGATACAGCAAAGGATGTCATCAACAAAACAAAAAGATAAACTACTGAATGGGAGAAAATATTTGTAAATGATATGACTGAGAAGGGGTAAATAATCAAAATGCATAAACAGCTCATACAACTCAATATCAAAACAAGGAACCTGAGTAAAAAAATGGAGAGAAGAGGGCTTCCCCTGGTGGTCCAGTGGATAAGGACACCGCCTTGCAGTGCAAGGGGGCCGGTTCAATCCCTGGCCTGGGAAGATCCCACGTGCCGCGGAGCGGCTGGACCGATGTGTCCAATCACCGAGCCGGAGCTCTGGAGCGCATGCGCCCAGAGCCAGTGCTCTGCAACAACAGACGCCACCGCGATGGGAGGCCCGCAGGAGCCAAAGAACAAAGATGGATGAAAATAGAGAAATGAAAGACCAATAGAAGCGACCCGCCCGCTCCCCTCCCTCCCCAACCGGACCCCCGCCCAAAATAAATAAATAAAATAAATAAATCTTAAAAAAAAAAAAAATGGAGAGAAGATGTAAATAGACATTTTCCAAAGAAGATATACAGATGGTCAACAGGCATATGAAAAGATGCTCAACATCATTAATCATCAGAAAAATGCAAATCAAAACCACAATAAGATATCAACTCGCACTTGGCAAAATATCTATCACCAAGAGAAACACAAATAACAAATATTGGCAAGGACGTGGAGAAAAGGGAACCCTCTACACTGTTACTGTAAATTGTTAGGGTAAAATTAGTGGGAATGTAAATTGATGAGAAACTGTGGGGAAAAAAGCAAGAAGATTCTTCACAAAACTAAAAATAGAACTACCATATGATCTAGCAATTATACCACTGGGTATATAACTGAAGAAAACAAAAACACTAATTCAGAAAGATACGTGTGCCCTAATGTCCACAACAGCATTATTTACAATAGCCAAGATATGGAAACAACCTAAATGCCCATCAACAGATAAATAGATATAGAAGATTATACACATAAATACACATATGCCATGGAATATTATTCAGCCATTAAAAAATGAAAATTTTCAATTTGCAACAACATGAATGGAACTGGAATACATTTGGCTTGGTGAAGTAAGTCAGAGAAAGGTAGTTACTGTACGTTATCACCTATAAAACATCTTAAAAATAAAACAAACTAATGAATATAACAAAAAGGAAATAAAACTCACAGACAGAGAACAAGTTAGAGGTTATCAGTGGGGAGAGGAAATGGGGAAAGGGCAAGACAGAGGTAGAGGATTAATAGGTAGAAACTATTATATATAAAACAGGTGAGCAACAAGGACATATTGTACAGCACAGGGAATGTGGTCAATATTTTAGAATAATTTTAAATGGAATATAATCTGTAAACATTTTGAATCACTGTGTTGTACTCCTGAAACTAATATTGTAAATCGATTATACACCTTAAAAAAGAATGAAGGTGGGCAGGGGGGTGCTTCCCAGATGGTCTAGTGGTTGGGAGTTTGCCTTGCAATGCAGGGATTTCTGGTTCGATCCCTGGTCTGGGAAGATCCCCACATGCCGTGAGAGAACTAAGCCTGTGCACCAGAAATACTGAGCCTGCATTCTGAAGCCCATGACCCCCAAAATAAATAAATATTAAAAAAAAGAGAGAGAAAAGAATGAAGTGGGGATTAAGGAAGCTCAGTTCAAAAAGTTTGAGGACCACTGACCTATAAAAGAGCAGAACTGAAACTACTGAAGGAGGTGGGCAGAGAAATCTGTGAGCAGAATGCTGGGAGAACAGAGTGACAGGCTAAAACTGACTAGATGCTGACTAGAACTAAGGTATGGCTCTAAAGAATGCTTATAAGGTCAAAGCTTCCCAGAAGAAGGACTCCTACGCTAACGACAGCCAAGAGGGACTAGGAAAACCAAAAATCAATCAAGCTACCAAGGGCTGTACGCACCTTAATAACAGAATTTAGACATTAAGACTTCTCTCTTTTTTTTTTTTTTTTGGCCACTTCTATTGATCTTTCATTTATTTCCATCTTTGTTCTTTGGCCTGTGTGGGCCTCCCATCGAAGTGGCCTCTCTCGTTGCAGAGCACTGGCTCTGGGTGCATGCACTCCAGAGCTCCAGCTCAGTAGTTGGACACATGGGTCCAACCGCTCCGCGGCATGTGGGATCTTCCCAGGCCAGGGATCAAACTGGAGTCCCTTGCACTACAAGGCGGTGTCTTTACCCACTGGACCACCAAAGAAGCCCTACAAATTAAGACTTTACATGTCTGCTCTTATCAAGATTAGGAGAATTAAGATTGTGTTATTTTCATATATGCCAGGTAACTTGAAAATGTCAGCATAGAGCCTACTAAAGTCACTTCCTCCTGTGGCAGAGAAGGAAATGTAGGCAATGAATATGCAGACATTCCAATTCTCAAGTTCAAATCTTCTTGACATGATTAATGCAAATCCTGTGGCAGGGTATGCACTTTCAGATCTTTGAGCTCTTGTCTGGGTTAGGGTTTTTTAAAACTGAGCAGTAACCCCCAGAGAGTGCAAGATGCAAGAGAAATGCAATTAAGGAAATGTAATTTTCAGACACAGGATGATGTAAATTTGAGGCTATTTGCTTTGTACTGCTACTCATAACAGAATAGGCTAGGTTCAGCTGTCCATTCATTCTTTCAGCTGATATCTATTAAACGCTGACAGTGTGTCAGACATGACATCCAGGACCTGCTGATCAAGTTGAGGAACTGATTAAAAAAGAAAAAAAGGCCACAATTATACAGAGTTGGTATATGTTATACGATAAAGAAGTAATGCTATAGGCACCCAAAGGAAGGACAATAAGGTGACCAAACCATTCTGGACGAGATGTTGTCAAAAAAGAGACTTGGCTGACAGTATTTGACTTGAAGCAGTATCTGGACAGGTGAAGAGATGAAAGGTCCAACAGGGTTGAGACTTGGGGGAACACATGCACAAAAGGGCAGAAGCAATACAGGATCCCCAAGCAGCCCTGGGAAGGGGGACTTAAACCAGAAGCTGGAGAAGATAGAGGAGTGATGAAGGTAGGCCTGACTGGCACCCTCAACTTGGCCGGCCAGCAGCAGATTGAGAAAAACGGATACAGAGATACTTAGCAATAGCACTGGTGAAAGTGTTAGTCACTCAGTCATGTCTGACTTGCTGAGACCCCATGGACTGTAGTCCGCCAGGCTCCTCTATCCATGGGACTCTCCAGGCAAGAATACTGGAGTGGGTTGTCATACCATGCTCCAGGAGAATCTTTCTGACCCAGGGATTAAACCTAGGTCTCTTGCATAGCAGGCAGATTCTTTACCATCTAAGCCACAAGGGGCACCCAGGACTGTACAAACAACAGGATGCACGGAGTTAAAGAGAGGAACACAGCACAAACAGCCAATTCTCTCTGGTCGAAGAGTTATCAGGTATCTAAGACTCAGTCACACAGGAGTGGAAGGCATTTTGGTGGCAGCCAGCAAACCGTGGCCAAGGTGGTGATGAAGACGAAATGAAAGGAAACCCAGTGCCTAGAAGTATCTGATAAATTTGAGGCTATTTGCTTTGTACTGCTACTCATAACAGAATAGGCTAGGTTCAGCTGTCCATTCATTCTTTCAGCTGATATCTATTAAACGCTGACAGTGTGTCAGACATGACATCCAGGACCTGCTGATCAAGTTGAGGAACTGATTAAAAAAGAAAAAAAGGCCACAATTATACAGAGTTGGTATATGTTATACGATAAAGAAGTAATGCTATAGGCACCCAAAGGAAGGACAATAAGGTGACCAAACCATTCTGGACGAGATGTTGTCAAAAAAGAGACTTGGCTGACAGTATTTGACTTGAAGCAGTATCTGGACAGGTGAAGAGATGAAAGGTCCAACAGGGTTGAGACTTGGGGGAACACATGCACAAAAGGGCAGAAGCAATACAGGATCCCCAAGCAGCCCTGGGAAGGGGGACTTAAACCAGAAGCTGGAGAAGATAGAGGAGTGATGAAGGTAGGCCTGACTGGCACCCTCAACTTGGCCGGCCAGCAGCAGATTGAGAAAAACGGATACAGAGATACTTAGCAATAGCACTGGTGAAAGTGTTAGTCACTCAGTCATGTCTGACTTGCTGAGACCCCATGGACTGTAGTCCGCCAGGCTCCTCTATCCATGGGACTCTCCAGGCAAGAATACTGGAGTGGGTTGTCATACCATGCTCCAGGAGAATCTTTCTGACCCAGGGATTAAACCTAGGTCTCTTGCATAGCAGGCAGATTCTTTACCATCTAAGCCACAAGGGGCACCCAGGACTGTACAAACAACAGGATGCACGGAGTTAAAGAGAGGAACACAGCACAAACAGCCAATTCTCTCTGGTCGAAGAGTTATCAGGTATCTAAGACTCAGTCACACAGGAGTGGAAGGCATTTTGGTGGCAGCCAGCAAACCGTGGCCAAGGTGGTGATGAAGACGAAATGAAAGGAAACCCAGTGCCTAGAAGTATCTGATAAATGTGAGTAGCAATAGCTGTTGATACTGCTATTATTGGAGCTCTCCTCATAAATGAGCATCAGGACAAATAAAGATGAATTTGACTCTGTTCTATGTAAAACATGACCAAAATCAGCTGTTACAGTGTGCTGTGGGCTAATCATCTATTATGTGAGCAAGGCTGAAAGTTATATTCAGGAAGAGCTGATATTACAGAATCAAACAGTAGCCAAGCAAACAAAAGGGAGGCCTCCAGCTATGTCCTGGAATCGTTATTCTAAAACACATGTTTTGTTTCAGCCTCCTCGGGCAAGGTCCCGGTGATACAGACAGAGCATCCTCCTTCCACCTGCTCCATAACCTTGGGGGTAGGGTTTAAGTCAAAATAATGATGCAATGGAAGACAGGTCAGAAAGGCTACAGCACAAATGAGGAGAATCCAGCCTCCTGGAAGGCAAGGCTCTGGTGCAGGGCAGGCAGAACAGGATGGGGCCCAGCCGAAGCTTAGATACATGCCACAAATTAAAATCAGAAGGTTGAAGCCTGCAGGCAAACAGGAGAAGAAGAGTGGGTAATCAGTAAAATGATGGCTGGGGACCATAGAGGAAGCAACCCGTAATTCTACAAAGTGTGCTGACGGAGACAGGGGCAGAAATCTGGGAAACCTTAGAGTTCAAAAGGCAGATAGACATGTCACAGAGGGGTTGGGAGAATAGGCTTTGAAAAAGTGACTGAGGAGCTGGGGTTTATAAACAGAGAGGTAGGAAAGAAAACTTTAATAGTGCTTCTCATGTAGTGATGCCTCTCCCTCTAGGACAAAACCTGGCATTGACAATCAAATTAGCAAACAAGATAAATGAAGAAGAACTCAAAAAAATTTTATCAAACCTAGGTCTCTTGCATAGCAGGCAGATTCTTTACCATCTAAGCCACAAGGGGCACCCAGGACTGTACAAACAACAGGATGCACGGAGTTAAAGAGAGGAACACAGCACAAACAGCCAATTCTCTCTGGTCGAAGAGTTATCAGGTATCTAAGACTCAGTCACACAGGAGTGGAAGGCATTTTGGTGGCAGCCAGCAAACCGTGGCCAAGGTGGTGATGAAGACGAAATGAAAGGAAACCCAGTGCCTAGAAGTATCTGATAAATGTGAGTAGCAATAGCTGTTGATACTGCTATTATTGGAGCTCTCCTCATAAATGAGCATCAGGACAAATAAAGATGAATTTGACTCTGTTCTATGTAAAACATGACCAAAATCAGCTGTTACAGTGTGCTGTGGGCTAATCATCTATTATGTGAGCAAGGCTGAAAGTTATATTCAGGAAGAGCTGATATTACAGAATCAAACAGTAGCCAAGCAAACAAAAGGGAGGCCTCCAGCTATGTCCTGGAATCGTTATTCTAAAACACATGTTTTGTTTCAGCCTCCTCGGGCAAGGTCCCGGTGATACAGACAGAGCATCCTCCTTCCACCTGCTCCATAACCTTGGGGGTAGGGTTTAAGTCAAAATAATGATGCAATGGAAGACAGGTCAGAAAGGCTACAGCACAAATGAGGAGAATCCAGCCTCCTGGAAGGCAAGGCTCTGGTGCAGGGCAGGCAGAACAGGATGGGGCCCAGCCGAAGCTTAGATACATGCCACAAATTAAAATCAGAAGGTTGAAGCCTGCAGGCAAACAGGAGAAGAAGAGTGGGTAATCAGTAAAATGATGGCTGGGGACCATAGAGGAAGCAACCCGTAATTCTACAAAGTGTGCTGACGGAGACAGGGGCAGAAATCTGGGAAACCTTAGAGTTCAAAAGGCAGATAGACATGTCACAGAGGGGTTGGGAGAATAGGCTTTGAAAAAGTGACTGAGGAGCTGGGGTTTATAAACAGAGAGGTAGGAAAGAAAACTTTAATAGTGCTTCTCATGTAGTGATGCCTCTCCCTCTAGGACAAAACCTGGCATTGACAATCAAATTAGCAAACAAGATAAATGAAGAAGAACTCATAAATTTTATCAAAGATTTCACAACATAGGCCCTCTAAATTGAGATTTATTTAACAAATGCTGGTTTATATACATTTATATTCATTGTCATTAGTGACTGAGAATTAGATTTAAGTCCTAAGTCTAACTGGCTATCTAGATTAGAGTGTCTCCAAATGTGGCCAACCGACAGCCTCCTCTCTTTCACTTGAGATACCTGTTAAAAAAGAGGGGGGGGCACAGTTTAGGACCCTATCCATGTCCACTTTATTGGAATCTTCAGGTCGCAGGAATATGAAATTTTCACAGGCTCCCAAAGGAATTGTACAAACACTGAAATTTGAAAGCCACCAGGGGAAAAGCAAGCAGACCCTGAAGGAAGGGCTGTTACATACTCAACTGTTCTCAATGAACCTAAGAAACAAAATACTACTTGGAATTTTTGTAGCCAAAGAAAGAAGTTTTCCACAGGAGGTGTCTTCGGATATTGAAATGAGTTACCAAAGAAGAAGCACCTTTTTAAAATCTCTGAACTTTCCTTTATACGAGATGCGGTCAAAACATAAAAGTGAATATAACAAAAAAGAAACAGACTCAGAGATACAGGAACAAACTAGTGGTTGCCAGTGGGCAGAGGGAAGAAAGGAGGGACAAGACAGAGCAGAGGATTAAGAGGCAGAAACCACTATGTATAAAATAAATAAATAAGCTACCAGGATGCACTGTACAGCACAGGCAACACAGCTCATATTTTATAATAACTATCAATGGAGTATAACTTTTAAAAAATTATGAATCACTATGTTGTACATCTGAAACACATGATATTGTAAGTCAACTAATGATTTACAAGTGATTCAATGTCAATTAAAGAAAAGAAAAGATGCAGTGGGCAAGTTAGTTAACCTCTCATAGCCTCAGTTTATTCATCTTCAAATGGGTATTGAAAATAATGTCATAAATCTGTCAAAGAGGACTTACCCAGCTAATACCCAGTTTATTATGTACACAGTGCCTGACACAGGGCAAGTGCCTGATGGTAATAAGCTTTAATTATCTGGATAAAATGCTTTGATAAAATAGTATAGCTAGTCCTGCATTCAGAAGAGTATCAATTACATTTCTGCCCTTAACCCTGAGACTCTCTGAAGTGCTAGAAAGAAGTCTTCGGCTGGCCTCTTCTCACCAAGAAACAAACTGTCCTGCCCCCTGCTGGGCAACGGAGTATTAACACCAGGGAGAAAGACTGAGAGGTGTGTGCAGCGTCAGTCAGGCCAGAGCGATTTCATTGTGTGGCAGGGTCAGCTTCAAAGAGGAACCAGGGTCTCTCTTTGTCTACTTTGATGTCTCTTTTCAATCTCAGATTATGATGTCGCACTGACCTTCAGAGAAAAGGCCATTGTTCTACATGGTTCTGATAAGCTGCTTTCTAAAAAACACGTCCTAGACGCTAGCAGTACTTCTTACCAAGAGCACAAGACTGACAATTGTGTCATTTAACAGTGGCCTTAGGAAAGAGACACTGATGACAAAGGCGATTTCCAAATGTCACTGCAAAATGTTCTCCGTATCATTGAGTCAAATGTGAACAGTAGGTATTATAAGAATATGTGTGTATGTGAATTTGTATATGCACCTGTATGTTATACATATTTCTCTCCTTCACTGAAATATATAAAAATTATACAGGTAAGTTCACGTGATATTTTTGCAGCCTAAAAAGAAAAAAAAATATACAATTTATTTAGGAGGGACAAGACAGAGCAGAGGATTAAGAGGCAGAAACCACTATGTATAAAATAAATAAATAAGCTACCAGGATGCACTGTACAGCACAGGCAACACAGCTCATATTTTATAATAACTATCAATGGAGTATAACTTTTAAAAAATTATGAATCACTATGTTGTACATCTGAAACACATGATATTGTAAGTCAACTAATGATTTACAAGTGATTCAATGTCAATTAAAGAAAAGAAAAGATGCAGTGGGCAAGTTAGTTAACCTCTCATAGCCTCAGTTTATTCATCTTCAAATGGGTATTGAAAATAATGTCATAAATCTGTCAAAGAGGACTTACCCAGCTAATACCCAGTTTATTATGTACACAGTGCCTGACACAGGGCAAGTGCCTGATGGTAATAAGCTTTAATTATCTGGATAAAATGCTTTGATAAAATAGTATAGCTAGTCCTGCATTCAGAAGAGTATCAATTACATTTCTGCCCTTAACCCTGAGACTCTCTGAAGTGCTAGAAAGAAGTCTTCGGCTGGCCTCTTCTCACCAAGAAACAAACTGTCCTGCCCCCTGCTGGGCAACGGAGTATTAACACCAGGGAGAAAGACTGAGAGGTGTGTGCAGCGTCAGTCAGGCCAGAGCGATTTCATTGTGTGGCAGGGTCAGCTTCAAAGAGGAACCAGGGTCTCTCTTTGTCTACTTTGATGTCTCTTTTCAATCTCAGATTATGATGTCGCACTGACCTTCAGAGAAAAGGCCATTGTTCTACATGGTTCTGATAAGCTGCTTTCTAAAAAACACGTCCTAGACGCTAGCAGTACTTCTTACCAAGAGCACAAGACTGACAATTGTGTCATTTAACAGTGGCCTTAGGAAAGAGACACTGATGACAAAGGCGATTTCCAAATGTCACTGCAAAATGTTCTCCGTATCATTGAGTCAAATGTGAACAGTAGGTATTATAAGAATATGTGTGTATGTGAATTTGTATATGCACCTGTATGTTATACATATTTCTCTCCTTCACTGAAATATATAAAAATTATACAGGTAAGTTCACGTGATATTTTTGCAGCCTAGAAGAAGATATACAATACTATAATAAAAAAACTTGATCACTAACTAATTTTTAAAATTTCTTTCTTTGTTCTGTGCAGCCTTTTACGAATACAGAATTTCTTATGGAAGAAATTTTTATCTTTAAGATCAGGATTCAAAATTCATGTTCTGTGGTTTAATGTGATGTCAGTCAAGTCACTTAATCTCCTTACGCTTCAATCTTTGTCTTTAAGATGAAGAAACACCTACTTAGGTGTCTTGTGAGGCATAAATGAAATAATGTATAGGAAAGTACTTTACAAATGATAACCAATCACATGATAACCAATTCTGACTTTAAAGGTAATTTAAAGTCAGAATGAATCACATAATTAATCCAAAATGGTTCCTCTCCATAAAATTTTGCAACTGATTTTGCAAAAATACAACTGCAATCTCAGAGGTATGATTTTTTTTTTTTTTTTTTTTTTTTTTGCCTCTAAGTCATCATTTTTCACCAGTCTTTATTCTGTGGCATGTGTGGGCCTCCCACCACAGGGGCCTCTCTCATTGCAGAACACCAGCTCTGGGCACATGTGCTCCAGAACACTGGCTCATAATTGGACACATCGATCCAGCCGCTACTTGGGCCAGGGATCGAACCGGTGCTCCCTGCACTGCAAAGTGGACTCTTTACCCACTGGACCACCAGGGAAGCCCAGAGGTATGATTTTTTAAGCATCCAGAATAGCCAGGCTACTAAGGGGACAGGCCCTGCTGTATCCTGTGTGTTGATAAAGTCTCTCTCCTTGACTAAACTTCAGTTGGCCTCCTCCAAGTCTTCTCCTTGGCCCTGGGCCTCATCCTGTCTTTGGTCTTCCTAGCCCCATAGCAGCAGTGAATCCTACTAAGTCACCTCTCCTTGATATCTGATTACCTCGACCTGCCTTCAATTGCAATTCTATTAGCAGACCACATGATGCAGGTGATTTTGAATGGACACAATGTCTAACAGAACAAGTCAGTCAGTCTGTCCCCCAACTTTGACTATAGTCACACAGAATCTTTCTTATTGTTTTTTATTTTTTTTTATTTTTATTTTTATTTTTTTTAAATTTTGGCCTCTTTTATTGGTTATTTTATTTATTTATTTTCATCCATCTTTATTCTTTGGCCCATGTGGGTCTCCCATTGCAGTGGCCTCTCTCCTTGCAGAGCTCTGGGCACATACGCTCCAGAGCACTGGCTCACAATTGGACACACTGGTCCAGCCGCTCCGCGGCACGTGGGATCTTCCCAGGTCAGGGATTGAACCAGTGCCCCTTGCACTGCAAGGCGGACTCTCCACCCACTGGACCACCAGGGAAGCCCCTCTTATTGTTTTTTAAAAAAATTCCTCCCAGAGAACTTTTTTTCTCCTTCCTAATCCGTCTACCATTCGCTTAAAATTTAGCCCATGATGGCTCCTGCTGGGAAACTAACTTTTCACCAATTATTTTAAAGCATAAGGTCAAAACTGATATTTCCTACTTACTGATGAGAGACAGACTTTTGATCATTACCACAAAGAGTAAATCAAGCCAATATGCCAGTATCTGAGGTAAAAAACAATGGCGCATTAAAAATGAATTCCCGTCACTATTTAATGACAAGCAGCAAGAGGGAAAAAATATAAAGAGCTAATTCGTGACAAAATGAAAAAAATAACTATTTAAAATATCTGTCAAAGACTTACTAACATTAAGGGCACTCAAAAACATATTCACCCAATTTGATGCTTACTTACTTGTTTTAATCCTCAGATTTTTACCGCCATCTTCAACAGTAAAAAGGAAGTTATTCCACAAGCTTCTAAAATAAGCATTTTACTAGCTGTTATTTTATGATGTACTTTTTTAGACTGTTGAATCTGCCTTTTTAGCAGTATCATTGTGAAAGAAAATAACTTAAGGAAAACAGTTTTATATAAACCAGTTTTCCTCCTCCAAAGCAGAGTTAGTTCCAGGCAGCTAAAAGAAATAAAACTTTGGGAAAAGCCCCACTAGGTTTCAAATTCTATCTTCTATTTGAAACCAAATATGTCAACTTACAAATAAACACATGGCAAACTCCTAGTCAACTTGTGTGAACATTATATTGGAGGCTAACCCCATTTGGAGTATGTATTAATTGCTCACTATTTTCCATGTCTAAAAGACACAAGTACCTTCCATATAAAGGAGGATAGGAGAAGGACCAGTTCAACACCCCTTATACCTCAAAACACAATGCATTTATAGTATCTCAATTTTTTCACCCATTTCCAAATTCATCCCCCACCCTCAGTCTCTGGCAAATACCAATTTTTACTCTGATTCTATGAGTCTGCATATATAAATGAGATCATACAATATTTGTATTCTTCGGTAGCATCGAGGTCCATCCCTGTTGTCACAAATCACAGGATTTAGTTCCTTTTGATGACTGAATGGTATTCCATTGTATATGCACACACCACACTTTGTTCTTCCACTTATCCACTGATGGAAACTTGGGTTGCTTCTGTGTCTTGGCCGTTATAAATAATCTGGCATGCACATGGTGGGGGACTGTAGGTCAGCCCGGTAGCTCAGCTGGTAAAGAATCTGCCTGCATTGCAGGAAATCCCACTTCAATTCTTGGGTCGGGAAGATACCCTGGAGAAGCGATAGGCTACCCATTTCAGTATTCTTGCCCGGAAGATTCCATGGATTGTCCATGGGGTAGCAAAGAGACGGGCATGACTGAAAGATGAACATGGGAGGTGCAGAAATCTGAGATAATAATTTCATTTCCTTCCAATATATTCAAGCTGCTAGATCCTATGATAGTTCTGTTTCTAACTTTCTGAGGAATCTCTGTCACGTTTTCCATAGTATCTATGCCAATTTGCATATTCTCTCAAGAAATGTTTACAACAATTCAACCAAGAGGGTAGTTATTTCCACTTGATAATTAACGAAGGGGCTCAGAAAGCTTAACTGAAATGTCTGGGTTCATGGTCATTTCTGATCAGACAGAGCCCATACTCTGTCCTATACTTGTGGTCTCTAATAGTAGCACATTCACAGGAGTATGTGGGAGTTTATTTGAAAGAAAAATCACTATTTTGTGCAGAGTTGTAGAGGAGGCAGAGATAGAGTGTGGGTGATATTAGAATTAATTTCTTCCACACAGTCTGTGAAGGGATTCAGCATGAGGTGGTAGGGATTTGCATACAGGCATACAAAATGAGTATCTTCTAAAAAATGTAAATGAAACTCAAGGATATGACTATATATATATTGATGGCCTATAGGAAGGTTAGTACAATGCTTTAATATTTTCTCATGTGAATAATGAAATTAACTTACAGCAACCAAGCAAGTCTAGAAAAAAATTAAGGCAACAGCTATTCTTCAAAGTTACCATAATTATTAAAATAAAATCCCATTAACCCTTTGCCAACTTATTTCAAATAGTGTCCACTGGAGGAAACTGTTATTCTGGAGGCAACTTTCTGCATTATTATGTTGTAACACAAATCATAAATCACCTTTGAACCTTGATAATTCAAAATCCGTCCTTTCTGATCGCTTACCCGTTAAAGTCACAGTATTACCATTTTCACTTCTTCATTTGTGAATAAGATCTCACCCTAAATTTTAAAAATACTTTCAACTTTCACAATGAAAGAATCCAAGGATATTTTGAATATGGGAACAAATATATAATATGCAGGTGATGTAAACATTAATATGAGAGAGTTCATGGTTTCTGCCTCTCATTCCCAACTAAGTTTCCTCCCTGACCCCCAGTGGTTGAAAAGAAAAGGGACAATCTGATGAGTTTGCCACATCAGAGTTAAAATGGAAGCTGCCCTTCTCTAGGGAAACAGGGCCTATTTGGAAGAAACTGTACACATTTCTGTGCAGCCCAGCTAAGGCACTGAATGGTGATACATAACGGTGTAAGTGACAGCACGGTTCTCAAGCACTGAGAAGCTAGAGAAAAAGCTGCCAGAAGATTTCAGTAGGAACTATCATGTAATCATTAATTTTGGACTACCTTCAATATCTTGTAAAACGATGAGTAAAGATCAGAATTTACATGGGGCCACACTTCTTTAAATGCAACAGTCCTCTAGGACTGGACAGCCTAAGTACAGCATTATAAACATGATGTGTGCCTCCAGCACGTGCTTATCTGCAGAGGTCTCCACAACAACAAGCCTTTCATGGTATCTGGACATCCTGACATATGCCCTGTGCCCACTGGACATGTTCCAATGTGAATTATGGCTGCAATCTTTTCCTGTACACTACACATAAGAAGAATTATGGTCATATTCCCAAGTGACACATTCTGAGGGCAGTGGCAGACATTCTTATCTTCAATGTAGAGTACTCAGAGAAGAGAGCTAAAATGAAAGCTACACAGTGCAGTGTCTCTGCTTTAGTCTTCACTAAAAAAAAAAAGAAATTCACAAATATAACATTATAACAGATACTTAACTACTATCTACTTAACTGTTTTCTGCCCTTGATGAAAAACAGAATTCCTTTGGAACTTATATCTGAACTTTTACATAGAAGGCTAAGACTAAAAGCTTTTCAGCTCAAGAAAATAACTCTAAAACCATGAAGAAATAATTCAATTTCAGACACTTAAAATATATTTTAGAATCTTGTAATATATCATAGCCTCGGGTTGCTACAGTTCTGAATGCAAGGTTTATAAAATCATTTAAAAGCCCTTCTTAAAATATATAATTTCCATTTGCTACTCTTTTTTACCAGAAACTTAGAGAAAAAAATATTATTTGATAGTCAATGTAGACTCTTCTCATCTTCACTACTTTGAACTCACAATAAACGTTGATTTATAACCATTTTAGAGGTTATTATAGAAACAAGATTTTCTGAAACATGAAAACAAAGAGACTTTCCTGTAGCTATATAAGCATTGATTTTTTCACTACAGTGTAAATTAAATTTCTATAAATAAAACCATACTCTCCTCTTAGTTACTTCAACCATCTCAGAAGTGTCTCACATAATACAGGGACAAATAATAACTTCAGTTTTAGGTTTCTCTGCCCATTTCTCTGTCATTTGATTCATTAAAATGGAACTCTAGGGCTTCCCTGGTGGTTCAGTGGGTAAGGACACCACCTTGCAGTGCAAGGGGCGCCGGTTTGATCCCTGGCCTGGGAAGATCCCACTTGCCGTGGAGTGGCTGGACCGATGTGTCCAACTACTGAGCCAGAGCTCTGGAACGCATGTGCCCAGAGCCAGTGCTCTGCAGCGAGAGAGGCCACTGCAATGGGAGGCCCACACAGGCCAATGAGCAAAGATAAATAAATGAAAGACCAATAGAAGTGCCCCACCCCCCAAAATATGGAACTCTAAAATGAATTCTTAAGGAATTATACAAGAAAAAAATTCATTTCTGCTTTCTCTAGTTTAAAAGATTTTCATCTTTTGATATAGAAAGTAAGACACACTTGAATTTTAGCTCAATGAAGCACCTAAATTTCTCTGAAAAATAGTGAAAGACATTCTGCTTCAGGAAAACACACTTAGAAGTATTGCTTCTCTTGCCAAAAACTTCTTTTAAAGAAGAGTTAACAGGAGAAGCTCATTTCTGTTATGTCTTAGTGCCTGGCACTAAGACATGCCAAGACACCTGAAATCCTAGAGCTTAATTAAGTGGTTCTAACTTTAAAAAAAAAAAAAAAAAGGACACTTGCTAATGTCAAGAGTACTGACTTTCTAGGAGATAAATCTCTCAGTCATAGTTAAGTCTTTCAGAGAAGCACAGAGAGGACCCCACACACGGGGGGGGGGGGGGGGGTGGCACGCAGGGGGGAGAGAGAGACAGAGACATTGTTAAACGAATCATCTTCTCAAACCAAAATTACGGCAGAATAACAAAACCAACAGAAGAGAGGGAAAGAAAGGTATTCCTTGTCTTTAAAGATCCAATCGCTGATTTTATTATACTTAAAACTTTCCAAATATTGGAGAGCCAGTCTGTTTCACTGCTTTTTTGTTTTCATCATGTAGAACTTGTACCCAAGAAAAGCACTCCTGAAACACCTGGGAAAAAAATCCTCTTGTGTCCACAGTGCGCCAAATTTTGCAAACTGTCCACACGGACACACTGTCACAGTATACCCAGCCCATAGCACATTTAAGTGAATTAGCTGCCAGTGTATAATTCCCTAGCAATGGTTCTCCAATTACGGGAACATTGCCCTCCAACCCCAAGGAAGGCTTGGCAAAGGGGTTTGGATGAAGACATTTTTGGTTTTCAAAACCTGAGAAATGTTACTAGTAGGGAAGGGGTAGAGGCCAAGGATATCCCTGAACATCCTACAACACACAGGAAGTACAATCCTACTTCCACACAGGAAGTAAAATCTAAAATGTCTATCCTGTCAAGGTTGAGAAACAGAGAAATTATTGATAGCCTTTTTGTTGCCTTTACACAATGAGAGTGGGGACTAACTTCAGTATTGCTGCCTGGGAAATGCCAGGGACAGAGGAACGTGGCAGGCAATAGTCCATGGGGTCACAAAAAGTCAGACGTGACTGAGCAACTGACACTTTCTTTTTTTACTGATGGTGCTTTTTGTTATCAACACAATGACTGTCAACAATATCATCATCATCCATAACACCCAGCTCACACCAGGCTCACGATGAATGTCTACTGATTAATAACCGCTTACATTTAATGATGGTTTACTATGTGCCAGACACTGTAACATGAGGTAGCTAGTATTATTGTCCCCTTTGAAAAAGAAAGACATTGGCAATCAGAGAGGTTAAGAAACTCGCTCAAGATCACTGAGGTAGGAAGCAGCAGGGCTGAAATTTGAGGCCCGGCTAAAAAGCCTAAGTACTTAGCCACCTGACAACACTGTCTTAAAATACAGCAACACTGGGGACTTCTCTGATGGTCCAGTGGTTAGGACCCCATGCTTCCACTGCAGAGCGTGCAGGTTCAATCCCTGGTAGGGCAACTTAGATCTCACTTGATGTACCTGCAGTAGCAAGGGGGAAAAAAAGAGGAACCGCGAGCGACTGAGAAATTTCTCATACATTTTAAGTCTCAGCATATGAGCTTCACCTCAAAACCATGGAGAGAAACTCCATGCCTGAGCATCCCTCAGAGGGATGCTTCCTAGAAACACTTCTTTGAAATACGGGATTGAGGTGGGTGGGAACTTGCCTTTGAGTGCAGTGAGCTCTTCTTTATCATTTCAAATACATTTAGTGCATATAGGCAGAGACCTAAAGACAGAATTGAGGGTTCCTGAAAAAGGCAGACATTGAAGAAGGAAAAGACAGAGCCTTTCCACGTGACAGATGCAGTAAACATAACATGTGTTATTTTAAACCCTCACTCTTGACAACTCTCATTAAGCAAGTCCAATTTCCAGAGTGTCCCTGAGATGTAAAAGGCAAAAGATGGAATGTTTCAGGGAAAACAGCCTTCAGGCATCATAAAGCTATACAATTTCACCATCTGATCACCAACCAAATTCAAAAGAATAATTATTCAACTTGAGACTGTAACTGGAGACACCAACACAGCCAGAGAAGGCAAATGGAGTCAATTTAATAACACCATTAGACATTTCTATGAGGAATAAATCATTTCCAACAGTCCTAGGTGTAATCTTGTCAAGTAAGGACTCTACAGAACTATAGCAAAATACCAAATCCCAACATTGTTAAGCCATTTCCTATAGTAATTACATGAGGTTTCATTCCTAATCTCTCCAAATACTTTTATGTCTGTCTCTTTTCTATAGTGGCAACGGCACAGAGGTTAAGTTGGAGAGAACCATTTTGTTTCAAACAAGCCACAAACTGAATGCACAATGCCACAAAAGAAGTCTTTCCTCTGTCAGCCAGCCTGCTTCTCATTAATCAGCCAAGAATGAGCCTGGAATGCACAATTTCATGGCAATCACAGAAAACAGAGGCCCGGGATGGCTGCAGGTAAAATTGACTGAAGGGTCTTGCCTCTCAGGACCATATAGTAGGAAATGCAATTGTTTTTATCTCCCCTCCAAAGGGAGGCTTGCCGGCCTTCCAAGTGTTTGTAAAAACAACTCAGGTGCAGCAAGAAATGAAAAATGGCCTTGAAAGGATGACGAGCTGCATTTCCCACCCTGCTCCTACACAGGGACTCCATGGACACAAAAGTGAGGACTGTTAACCCTTGGGGATCCAAGCCCAAGTAAAACAGATGGTGATGAGAATCCACAAAGTTTCAAGAGGAAACCAGCGGGACAGTGCTAGGAATCGTTTTCCTTTCCTGTTTCTCCAACTCGCTCTCCTGCATCCAGCATTCAACATATAAAGCTTCTTTGAAATACGGGATTGAGGTGGGTGGGAACTTGCCTTTGACGTGACTTTAAAAAGTGCATATAGGCAGAGACCTAAAGACAGAATTGAGGGTTCCTGAAAAAGGCAGACATTGAAGAAGGAAAAGACAGAGCCTTTCCACGTGACAGATGCAGTAAACATAACATGTGTTATTTTAAACCCTCACTCTTGACAACTCTCATTAAGCAAGTCCAATTTCCAGAGTGTCCCTGAGATGTAAAAGGCAAAAGATGGAATGTTTCAGGGAAAACAGCCTTCAGGCATCATAAAGCTATACAATTTCACCATCTGATCACCAACCAAATTCAAAAGAATAATTATTCAACTTGAGACTGTAACTGGAGACACCAACACAGCCAGAGAAGGCAAATGGAGTCAATTTAATAACACCATTAGACATTTCTATGAGGAATAAATCATTTCCAACAGTCCTAGGTGTAATCTTGTCAAGTAAGGACTCTACAGAACTATAGCAAAATACCAAATCCCAACATTGTTAAGCCATTTCCTATAGTAATTACATGAGGTTTCATTCCTAATCTCTCCAAATACTTTTATGTCTGTCTCTTTTCTATAGTGGCAACGGCACAGAGGTTAAGTTGGAGAGAACCATTTTGTTTCAAACAAGCCACAAACTGAATGCACAATGCCACAAAAGAAGTCTTTCCTCTGTCAGCCAGCCTGCTTCTCATTAATCAGCCAAGAATGAGCCTGGAATGCACAATTTCATGGCAATCACAGAAAACAGAGGCCCGGGATGGCTGCAGGTAAAATTGACTGAAGGGTCTTGCCTCTCAGGACCATATAGTAGGAAATGCAATTTTTTTTATCCCCCTCCAATGGGAGGCTTGCCGGCCTTCCAAGTGTTTGTAAAAACAACTCAGGTGCAGCAAGAAATGAAAAATGGCCTTGAAAGGATGACGAGCTGCATTTCCCACCCTGCTCCTACACAGGGACTCCATGGACACAAAAGTGAGGACTGTTAACCCTTGGGGATCCAAGCCCAAGTAAAACAGATGGTGATGAGAATCCACAAAGTTTCAAGAGGAAACCAGCGGGACAGTGCTAGGAATCGTTTTCCTTTCCTGTTTCTCCAACTCGCTCTCCTGCATCCAGCATTCAACATATAAGAGAACGTCTGCATTTCAACAGGTAAAAACCACTTCAAATGCCCAAGTCCTTTCAGGCAGGCAATCCATGAACAAGCACAGCTCAACTGGTTTCACTTTTTCCTCGCCAACAAAAACCACAAACGTGTCCTGGGAACGGGTTCCACTGGCCCCTCCTTGAAAACCCATTTCTCTCTTCTCCGAAGAGCAA
This sequence comes from Tragulus kanchil, assembly GCA_022376925.1. Taxonomy (NCBI): domain Eukaryota; kingdom Metazoa; phylum Chordata; class Mammalia; order Artiodactyla; family Tragulidae; genus Tragulus; species Tragulus kanchil. The sequence goes on along the minus strand of JAIOJX010000030.1, from coordinate 195,012,188 downwards.
ATTCTGTACAGAATTCTCAGATGATAGAAAAGAGATATTCACTGCATAGGTACTTTCAAAGCACCTATTCATTCTCCAAAAACTTGCCTCTCTTAGGAATTTCATTACTGCACAACAGATGGACGGTGAGGTAACAGAGAGTAGCTGGGGGGAAAAAAATAAGAAGCAAAAATACATAAGCTCTCAGACAGACATCATTATTCTACTTTATAATAATCCCAGGAAAGCAGTGAACCACTCATTGTTCATTTATTCATTTACTGGAGAATCGTGAACAGGACTCTAGGGAAGCAAAAACACTATCATTAACAATAATGATCCTGTTTCTATTCGTTCCTTTGGTTACATCATGTCTGGTGTGCTTATAATGGGCCAGCCACTTCTCTAAGTGCTTTACATGCTTTTTTCATGTTATCCTTATAACCACCATTGAAGTAGATACTATTGGTTCTACCTATTTTACCAAAAACTGAGTTTCTGAGAGGCTAAATATCTCACCCATAGTCATACAGTTAGGACATGGCTTGAGATAGGATTTAAACTGTGGTCTGCACTTAGAAAAAGATGTAGAGCAGCATTCTCTATATGGTATTCTTTTATATATCACTCTATCACCTTCAGAAAGTGGTCTAAATGCAGGCCTCAGTGTATGTACAAGGATATTCACTGCAACACAATTAAAAATCAAAAAATGAAAATAACATCTATCCTCAAAGTCCGGCTGGGTTACTAAATTACGGTAAAGCTATATACAATAGAATCTATGCAAAGGAAAACACACAGCTAAGTGACAAAATAGTAACAACATTTGTATAGCACTCATTACTTTTCAGATACTTCTCATATATTAGCTCATTTAATCCTCACAACCACTCCAGAAAGCTGAGGGACAAACAAAACGACTCATCCAATCACATGACTACTAAGTACAAAAGCTAGAGGTCCAATCTAGACTGTCTGACCTCAAAGTGTATGTACTTAAGCAGGACCCTACACCAATGGCTACAAAACAACACAGTCTCCATTTTGGGAATGCATGCATATTCCATATTTTATTATATACAAAGATACTTTTTTAATAAAGAAAACACCTTGACTGTCAAAAAAAAATTGTAACTGGGTATTTTCAAATTTGTCTCTTCCCTTTTTTTTTTTTTGGCCACTTCTATTGGTCTTTCATTTATCTATTTTCATCCATCTTTGTTCTTTGGCCCATGTGGGCCTCCCATCGCAGTGGCCTCTGTTGTCGCAGAGCACCGGCTCTGGGCGCATGCACTCCAGAGCTCCAGCTCGGTAGTTAGACACATTGGTCCAGCCGTTCCGTGGCACGTGGAATCTTCCCAGGCGCCCCATAAGCTGAAAGGCGGACACTTTACCCACAAAGATGTCAAAATGATATGATACTGAATTACTGAGAGATTCTTGGGTAAAAGTTCAGTTTAAGCGAGTATAGCATTACTTACTGTTCTGATTTATACTATGTCTGCTTCTCTTCCTCTCTCAAAAGGAAAAGGAAAATATGAATGCCTAGTTTGGATACTGCAAGGGTTGCTGATGTTCAATTATATTACTACCTTTGCTATATTTTCAAAATAAGTGACATTTTAAAAGAAAGGGGATGCCAGTTTCATTTGGTTCTTAACTTTTAACTCTAAATCAAAGTTCAATTTACCCTAAAGTTTTGCAGAAGTCCTGACAACTGTGGCTTTATGGAATGAATGATCACCTAACTGGACAAAGTGCTTAGAGGAAAAATTTATCAAAAGCCCTATATTTTGCTGGAGAAGTCTCTTTAGAGTCCCTTAGACTGCAAGGACATCAAACCAATCAATCCTAAATGAAAATAACATCTATCCTCAAAGTCCGGCTGGGTTACTAAATTACGGTAAAGCTATATACAATAGAATCTATGCAAAGGAAAACACACAGCTAAGTGACAAAATAGTAACAACATTTGTATAGCACTCATTACTTTTCAGATACTTCTCATATATTAGCTCATTTAATCCTCACAACCACTCCAGAAAGCTGAGGGACAAACAAAACGACTCATCCAATCACATGACTACTAAGTACAAAAGCTAGAGGTCCAATCTAGACTGTCTGACCTCAAAGTGTATGTACTTAAGCAGGACCCTACACCAATGGCTACAAAACAACACAGTCTCCATTTTGGGAATGCATGCATATTCCATATTTTATTATATACAAAGATACTTTTTTAATAAAGAAAACACCTTGACTGTCAAAAAAAAATTGTAACTGGGTATTTTCAAATTTGTCTTTTCCCCTTTTTTTTTTTGGCCACTTCTATTGGTCTTTCATTTATCTATTTTCATCCATCTTTGTTCTTTGGCCCATGTGGGCCTCCCATCGCAGTGGCCTCTGTTGTCGCAGAGCACCGGCTCTGGGCGCATGCACTCCAGAGCTCCAGCTCGGTAGTTAGACACATTGGTCCAGCCGTTCCGTGGCACGTGGAATCTTCCCAGGCGCCCCATAAGCTGAAAGGCGGACACTTTACCCACAAAGATGTCAAAATGATATGATACTGAATTACTGAGAGATTCTTGGGTAAAAGTTCAGTTTAAGCGAGTATAGCATTACTTACTGTTCTGATTTATACTATGTCTGCTTCTCTTCCTCTCTCAAAAGGAAAAGGAAAATATGAATGCCTAGTTTGGATACTGCAAGGGTTGCTGATGTTCAATTATATTACTACCTTTGCTATATTTTCAAAATAAGTGACATTTTAAAAGAAAGGGGATGCCAGTTTCATTTGGTTCTTAACTTTTAACTCTAAATCAAAGTTCAATTTACCCTAAAGTTTTGCAGAAGTCCTGACAACTGTGGCTTTATGGAATGAATGATCACCTAACTGGACAAAGTGCTTAGAGGAAAAATTTATCAAAAGCCCTATATTTTGCTGGAGAAGTCTCTTTAGAGTCCCTTAGACTGCAAGGACATCAAACCAATCAATCCTAAAGGAAATTAACACTTAATGTTCACTGGAAGGACAGTTGCTGAAGCTGAAGCTCCAATACTTCGGCCACATGACGTGAAGAGCGAACTCAATGGAAAAGAATCTAATGCTGGGAAAGACTGAAGACAAAAAGAGAAGGGGGTCGCAGAAGACGAGGTAGTTAGACAGCATCACCGACTCAGTGAACATGAGTCTGAGCAATCTTTGGGAGACAGTGGAGGATAGAAGACCCTGGTGTGCAACAGTGTATGGAGTCACAAACAGTCAGACATAACTTAGCAACAACAACAACTACATTCTGCACAGAGAAATTATCTACCATAAACCAGTTTCTTTTAAAAAAAAAATCAGATATGGTGAGGAAAAAAAGTACCATTTAATATGACTTTTTGAATAGAATTTCAGATATTCATTCATATGGGAGATAAACAAAGCTATACCTACACAGATTCAGTGCATGCCTGGGGGTCTGATGATTTCTTCCAGACATTTAAAAACAGCACCTTGTTTTGTCCATTTTCATATCTTTTTCACTTGGCTCAAATTGAGCCAAGAGTATGGCAGAAAAGTGAACCTTCAATCTTCAAAGAAATTCCAAACAGTGAAGCTGGCTTTCCTAACGGGTTTTGTCCCTAGGGTCACAATGCATACTCTCCATCTTGAGATGAATGGATGGCCCTCGCCAGTATCCTCAACCCTACAGAACTTAAATAGGCAACATTATCTGATTAATACCATCTGACTTTTCTGTTCTATTTTTAAAATCATTTGGCTAGAGAGCTGGAAGAGTCAGGAATCAAGCTCAGCATAGCCTAACCCAAGATCCACTAATTTATAGTCCCTTTCTTCCGTTTTTGCTTTAAAAGGTTTCCTAGAGAAGTTGTGACACTCACCTTTAGAAATACTCAACCAGAGCCTATACAGATTTTGGAGAATTTTGTAGAGAATTTAATCACTAGCTGGGAAGTGACAGTGGTCCCTTCCCTATGGAATTGATTCCTTTATTTCTGTAAGCAAGTCAATGGACAATCTTCACAGGGCATTTTCAGACCCCACTTGTTTCTAGGCAAGGTAATGATTCTTCCTATACAATATTCTCAATTTGAAGAGTCCCTTAGACTGCAAGGACATCAAACCAATCAATCCTAAAGGAAATTAACACTTAATGTTCACTGGAAGGACAGTTGCTGAAGCTGAAGCTCCAATACTTCGGCCACATGACGTGAAGAGCGAACTCAATGGAAAAGAATCTAATGCTGGGAAAGACTGAAGACAAAAAGAGAAGGGGGTCGCAGAAGACGAGGTAGTTAGACAGCATCACCGACTCAGTGAACATGAGTCTGAGCAATCTTTGGGAGACAGTGGAGGATAGAAGACCCTGGTGTGCAACAGTGTATGGAGTCACAAACAGTCAGACATAACTTAGCAACAACAACAACTACATTCTGCACAGAGAAATTATCTACCATAAACCAGTTTCTTTTAAAAAAAAAATCAGATATGGTGAGGAAAAAAAGTACCATTTAATATGACTTTTTGAATAGAATTTCAGATATTCATTCATATGGGAGATAAACAAAGCTATACCTACACAGATTCAGTGCATGCCTGGGGGTCTGATGATTTCTTCCAGACATTTAAAAACAGCACCTTGTTTTGTCCATTTTCATATCTTTTTCACTTGGCTCAAATTGAGCCAAGAGTATGGCAGAAAAGTGAACCTTCAATCTTCAAAGAAATTCCAAACAGTGAAGCTGGCTTTCCTAACGGGTTTTGTCCCTAGGGTCACAATGCATACTCTCCATCTTGAGATGAATGGATGGCCCTCGCCAGTATCCTCAACCCTACAGAACTTAAATAGGCAACATTATCTGATTAATACCATCTGACTTTTCTGTTCTATTTTTAAAATCATTTGGCTAGAGAGCTGGAAGAGTCAGGAATCAAGCTCAGCATAGCCTAACCCAAGATCCACTAATTTATAGTCCCTTTCTTCCGTTTTTGCTTTAAAAGGTTTCCTAGAGAAGTTGTGACACTCACCTTTAGAAATACTCAACCAGAGCCTATACAGATTTTGGAGAGAATTTTGTAGAGAATTTAATCACTAGCTGGGAAGTGACAGTGGTCCCTTCCCTATGGAATTGATTCCTTTATTTCTGTAAGCAAGTCAATGGACAATCTTCACATGGTTGACATTTTCAGACTTCCTGTCCCTCTTAGACTTGTTTCTAGGCAAGGTAATGATTCTTCCTATACAATATTCTCAATTTGAAAAATCTGTCTAACTTGCTAAATATATACAAAACCCTGCTTAATGAAAATATTTGTTGCTCTTAACTGAATAATAACTTGATTATTTGACCATCCCAATCCCCAGTCCCACCTGTGGCTTTATTCTTGCTACTTAAAACTGAGATAAATAGGGAGGGATGAACCACGTGTAACATTTCCCTGCTTGTTTAATTAACAACAATGGTTATTTGCATTTGCCTTCCTAACATATAATACTAATTAAACTTCACAGATTTAGCACAGCTCTTTTTACAAGGCACGGCACAATATAATATATATATATGTGTGTGTGCGTGTGTGTGTGTGTGTGTGTGTAACTGAGTCACTTTGCTGTACAGTAGAAATTAACACAACACTATAAATGTATTATGCTTCAAAAAAATTAAAAAAGAAGGGAGGTATCCTGTTCCGGCAGGCAATACAATAGTTCCCTTCTTACTGTTAGGGTATATGTTCTAAGAACCCCTCCTCCTCCAGTGTATGCATAAAACTTGAGATAATACCAAGCTCTATATATACTATGCTTCTCCCTAGACATATAAAACCTTTAAAAAGTTTAATACATAAAGTAGGCACAGTAAGAGATTAACAATAACTAATAAGAAAATGTGACAATAACAAAATACTGTAATGAAAGTAACGTGGATATTGTTTATCAAAATACCTTACTGCACAAATTTAATGCCTTTTCCATTTTAACTAAGTACTTATCACACACTGTGAACACCAATTTCACATTTGAGGTGCAACAACAAAACTAGCACAGATTTCTTTTCCTTCTTCACAAGTTCATGGAGATTCAATCTTACCAGAGATCTTAGCAACCTCTGCACACAACTTTTTTTCTTTCTGCATTAATTAGGAACTCTCACCAACTCACTACAAAGAGGAACTTTACAGCTTCTCATTGGCAAACCCGAACTTCCAGTGTCACTACTACTCTTGTACTCTGGGGTCATGATCAAGTAAAATGAAGGTCACTAGAACACAAGCACTATGAATACAGTTGATCTAATCATGAGACTGCTATTGTCCTACTGGAGTTAAAAAAAAAAATTCTAATGTTCTAAGGAATATATTTAGGGAAGAGATGCTAAAGGTTTTTGCCTTTTTTTTTTCTTTCGTAAAAAACAGGCCTAGGGGCTTCCCTGATGGTCCAGTGAGTAAGGACACCGCCTTACAGTGCCAGGGGTGCTGGTTTGATCCCTGGCCTGGGAAGATCCGACGTGCCGCAGAACGGCTGGACCGATGTGTTGAACTACCCAGCTGAAGCTCGGGAGCGCATGCGCCCAGAGCTGGTGCTCTGCAGCGACAGAGGCCACTGCGATGGGAGGCTCACACAGGCCAAAGAACAAAGATGGATAAAAATGGATAAATGAAAAACCAATAGTAATGGCCCAAAAAAAACAGACCTAGACATCTATGTCACGGTTCAGCGTTAAGACACCTGAAAGGACAAACTGGTAAGTTTGATAAAACGGCAAGAGTGGACAATGTGGTCTGCATGAAAGAAAAAGCTTTACCACAGCCCTTAGTGTGATGGAGCAACAGAAAATTCACTAGCACAGGAATAAAAATGCCTGGTTCTACTCTTAACTCAGTTGGTAGCGGATCACTATCCTGGGCAAGTCATAGCCCTCTCTTTGAGTTTCAGTTTCTCTTTTTCCTCTCCTATGTGTTTGATCTATCTAGTAGAAATGACAGCACACATGCTCTGACTGGCCAGCATGAATTCCTCAGATCCACACACTTGCTACCTCTCCCTCTTACCAATAATCACCTATTCACACTTAGAACTCTCCTTCCTGACCCCTGTATGATCCAAAAATATATACACTTTCTCTGAGTCACTTATAATTCTGTTCGGTTAATGAAGACTCTCCACAAAGCATTTTCAAAATCTCCATCATCCTAAATTGGAGAATATTTCCACAGCGTTTAAAAAGCACAAAGCCAGACTTCCTTGCTGGTCCTGTGATTAACAATCTACCAGCCAATGAAAGGGACAAGGGGCAATCCCTCATACCAGAGACTTTACAGCTTCTCATTGGCAAACCCGAACTTCCAGTGTCACTACTACTCTTGTACTCTGGGGTCATGATCAAGTAAAATGAAGGTCACTAGAACACAAGCACTATGAATACAGTTGATCTAATCATGAGACTGCTATTGTCCTACTGGAGTTAAAAAAAATTCTAATGTTCTAAGGAATATATTTAGGGAAGAGATGCTAAAGGTTTTGCCTTTTTTTTCTTTCGTAAAAACAGGCCTAGGGGCTTCCCTGATGGTCCAGTGAGTAAGGACACCGCCTTACAGTGCCAGGGTGCTGGTTTGATCCCTGGCCTGGGAAGACCCGGGACGTGCCGCAGAACGGCTGGACCGATGTGTTGAACTACCCAGCTGAAGCTCGGGGCGCATGCGCCCAGAGCTGTTGCTCTGCAATGAGAGAGGCCACTGCGATGGGAGGCTCACACAGGCCAAAGAACAAAGATGGATAAAAATGGATAAATGAAAAACCAATAGTAATGGCCCAAAAAAAACAGACCTAGACATCTATGTCACGGTTCAGCGTTAAGACACCTGAAAGGACAAACTGGTAAGTTTGATAAAACGGCAAGAGTGGACAATGTGGTCTGCATGAAAGAAAAAGCTTTACCACAGCCCTTAGTGTGATGGAGCAACAGAAAATTCACTAGCACAGGAATAAAAATGCCTGGTTCTACTCTTAACTCAGTTGGTAGCGGATCACTATCCTGGGCAAGTCATAGCCCTCTCTTTGAGTTTCAGTTTCTCTTTTTCCTCTCCTATGTGTTTGATCTATCTAGTAGAAATGACAGCACACATGCTCTGACTGGCCAGCATGAATTCCTCAGATCCACACACTTGCTACCTCTCCCTCTTACCAATAATCACCTATTCACACTTAGAACTCTCCTTCCTGACCCCTGTATGATCCAAAAATATATACACTTTCTCTGAGTCACTTATAATTCTGTTCGGTTAATGAAGACTCTCCACAAAGCATTTTCAAAATCTCCATCATCCTAAATTGGAGAATATTTCCACAGCGTTTAAAAAGCACAAAGCCAGACTTCCTTGCTGGTCCTGTGATTAACAATCTACCAGCCAATGAAAGGGACAAGGGGCAATCCCTCATACCAGAACGCTTCACATGCCACAGAGCAACCAAGCCCACACACCACAACTACTGAGCCTGGGTGCCCTAGAGTCCCTGTTCCGAGAAGCCAATGCAATGAGAAGCCCTCACACCACAACTATAGAGTAGCCCCTGATTGCCACAAGGAGAGAGAGCCCATGCACAGCAACAAAGACCCAGTGGAGCTAAAAAGGAAAAACATAAAAGAGAAAAATTAATTAAGAAGCAGAAAGCCATCCTCTTCTTCTGTGAAGGACAGGACATCCCAGAATGAAGCTCTGAAAATAGAGTTAGGCAAGCATTCCCCTTTTAATGGAAATCCTCTAAACAAATTACAGAAAACAATGTTTAAGAACACTGGCTCTACCATATGTTAACTCAAGAACTGGTAAAACAAGGTCACTTGCCACAATTAAATTTTTAAATCATTGTTGCTTGACTAAAGTGCACACACATGCCTACCAAAGCTACTGAAATCAAAGAGCAGAAAGTTAGGATGCTTTCCGAAAAACAAATCACTCCTGCAGAGTTTACATAACAGAGCCAGCTGTGGGCAGAATGACTTTATTCCCATCTATTAAATAAATGACAAAGATGAAATGCAACAGTAAAGGCCCATTTTTTCCAGTTAAGGTAAAGCACACATGATTCTGCATTTAAACCTTCCTCAAATTTAGGGGAGGGGACCAGGGATATGCATATGACTGATCTGGGAACATACATGTCTGTGAACAACAAAACTGTAAAAATTAAGAAAAAAAAAAAATCTTCCTCAAATTTAATTTTTAATATCTGTTTTAGACAACTACAGTGTCACCACTTTAAAGAAATCATTATCTTTTTGAAAATCTGAGAAACATGCTCTTAAAAGATAAAAAACTGTGCCACAAAGAGAACAATATTTTCCCCTTTAAACGCCAGGAACCAGGCAAACTTTTCCAGTGTCATTTTACTGTAATACACTGGGATTCCAAGAAAGCCTACCTATCCAAACTCAGCGCTAAGAACTCAAGAAATGCAAAACTAGAAAACAGATCTTGGTAACTTCAACTGAAGTATTTCAATTTTAAAGCTAACATCTCCTTAATAAGAAGCAGTGACTTGAAAAAAAAAAAAATTGCCAAGTCTTAACTCAGTATTTGCTTTATCATCAGAAAAGAGAAATAGGAAAATGTTCTTTAAAAGTCATCTCTTTTTTTCTGATACCAAAAGGAATACAAGTAAGCAAGGCAAAATGACTATTATAATATATATAATACAAATAAATATATCTATTTAAGGGTTGTTTCATGATCTTGTTAGGGAAACCACTGACGGAAACCTCCATTCCAGGCCAGTCCCGAGGTTAACCATTAGCACGAGTTAGTTACCTTAGAACAGAAAGAACCGGTAAGCAACATGGAACTCAGAAATTACTACCAACTGGAAGAATTCGGGAAAACTCAAAACGAGAGAGGCACAGTGAGTCTATATGTCCTACCAACCTCCTCGAACTCTCCTCACTGGAAGCCATCTCGGCTGAGCCAAGTGTGCACCACAAGGAAGGACCCAGAGTCAGGAAGATTGGACAGAGACAACTCGGAAACTACGCCCATTACCATAAAAACCTGAGACTGCAGGCCGCTTGGCAAAGCAGTTCTCCTGGATTCCTTTACCCTGCTGCTCTCCACCTCGGTGCCCCTTCCCAATAAAACCCCTTGCTTTGTCAGCAAGTATGTCGCCTCATTTATGACCCAGTGTTAGAAAAGAGCCCACTCTTGAACCCTAGAAGGGGTCCCCTTCCTCCAAAAATCTTTTTACAAACAAGGGCTCACATTGCACTTGCCATTAGTTTTCCTGCTTAAAGTCCGTCAACACCACAGGAAGCTTATTATAAATACACTGTGGCAGGCACCACCCCAGGTACTAGCTGTACTTTAAGGATATTCACGGGGATTCATATGCAAATGAAAGTTGAAGAAGCCCCAGGCTAGAAGAGGATATAGAGCACCATTCTCTAGTCTTCTGTGGTAACAAGATCCAGCTCCAGATACTGGTAACACATATCCCTGGGCATCAAAGATGCCCCTTCGTTTAAATGTGTGGTTACTATCTCCACATAATGGTGCCTTAAAAAAAAAAAATGCATGATCTGTTTTCTCTAGCATGGACCCATAGATGATGATAATGTTTTATTTACCTCTGAATTGCAGTGAAAACAAGAACAGGGCTTCCCTGGTGGTCCAGTGGGTAAGGACACCGCCTTGCAGTGCAAGGGGCGCCGCTTCGATCCCTGGCCTGGGAAGATCCCACGTGCCGCGGAGCGGCTGGACGGATGTGTCCAATTACTGAGCCAGAGCTCTGGAGCGCATGCGCCCAGAGCCGACGCTCTGCGACAACAGATGCCACCGCGATGGGAGGCCTACACGGGCCAAAGAACAAAGATGGATGAAACTAGAGAAATGAAAGACCAGTGGAAGTGGCCCGCCCACCCCCCTCCCTCCCCACCTCCGCCAAAATAAATAAATAAATAAACGTTAAAAAAAAAAAAAAAGTCTACATAATGTAAAGATTTATTAGGCACATATCAGCACAGGCAGTATACAAATGTGGGAAAAACAAACCCTAAAGGTGGTTCTCAAGTGTTTTTAGGTGGCTGAGCAGAGATACCATCATAAATCACAAGGAAAATTTCATAATTATGTAATACAAAATCACAACTGTCACATTACTTATCTGCAGTTTAAAATACACTGGCTATCAAAATGAGATATAACCAGATTCCTTCAAAAATGTTGGCTCTCCATCAATGTTAGCTATTGATACTTTCACCTCCACAAAATGGCAAGTTAAAGAAAAAACATGAACTCTCAAGTTCTCACTGACCCTGAATTACAATAACTAAGGACTGACACATTAAAACAACAGCCAACACCTCCAGAAGACTAAGGACCTAACAGGATGGGGGTTAGGGTAGCATCGCCAGCAGAGAGACTCAGAATATTCCGGCATCAGGTCTGAGCAACATCATTCTGAGTGTATAATGTCACCCACTGGCTTAGAAAGTGCTGGAATTCTAACTTACAATCACCTTTGAATTCCCTCTGTGATCAAGAAGTGTACAAGACTGCCTTCTGGAGGGTATAGTCAATTCAGAAGGAAAATATAATCGTATTCTAATTTGCTTTTCTCAGGCCTCAGATCTCCTTGACTAGGCTGGATATGCCTTAATTATACTTAAGTCATTAATTTTAACGACACTTTTGTAATTAGATACAAAGATTAGAATTTTTATATCCCATTGTACTTTCCATTTAATACGAATTACTTGTGGTTGCTGAACAAGTTACAAATTAGAATAATTCTGAACAAAGAACAAAGAGGAAGAATTCACAGGAACAGAGAAAATTCCAAAGGATACATTGCTCTGTTGTAGAAATTACTACAGAATCCCACAATGCAAGCAACTCAATAATTAAAGTGGCATAGGATATTTGTTTTCACTGACCCGGCTTCTCTAGCTAATAAATAAAAGTTAAAAACTGACAGAGTATAACAACATTTTTTTATCCTAATACTAGGTGAAGATTTTCATTATTATGAATTTCTGTTTATGACATATTAATATAATTGCAACTGAACTTAAATTCTGTTTTGGACAGGCAGAGAAGTCCTGAGCAGGGTGAAACAGTGGTTATCACCTCTGCTGTTATTCTCAAAGGCACAGACGACTTTATCAGTGATATTATCAAAATAAATTGTTGCCTCTATGATCTCCTGTGATTTTTTTCCACCCATGAACTTGTCCAAAATGCATTTGAAATGAACATAATTCTTGTCTGGCCAATGCTTCTAGAATAATTCCTTCTAAAGGGCAAATTTGGCCTCCATTTAAAATCTTCTTGGAGCAAACGGTTCCTTCTACCAAAGTTTTGGTAGCCAAGGACTTAGTGTAAGTGTTCACATACTTTTCTCAGAACTTCACTGGCAGGTACCCCCTAAAAACTCCATCATACAGCCTATGAATGCACCATATACCCATTCTTTACCTTGACATTCAACTGTTCTGCAAAGACAAATAGCCTACTCAAAATACTTTCCCCTTTGGTGGAGAACAACTACGTGGAACATAAAGATCACAGAAAGAGACAGTGAAGAATTTCACACAAAGAATCACATGGAGCTGAGCAAGTGTTCTGTGCCTATCCAGAGGCTACCAGATACGCTCTTGGCCTTGGGCTTTGGGAGACCATATTAAGAGGTCATGCATTTGGTACAAGACTGGCTTGGGTTTGATTCTGCCTCTGAAACTGATTGGCTAGCTACATGAGTCAATTACTTAGGCTTTCTGAGCTTCCATTTCCTCATCTACAAATTGAGGAGAAAAATATTACTATCATCATAAGGTAGCAATGAAACATGACGGAACAATACGCACTAAGTTCATAGAGCCTGGCACTGAGTACGAGTTCAGTAAGATCGGCTACAATTTTTATTATCATTAACATTCTTAATATCATTCAGGAGACTCACATTAATATAATATAGATACACATTGATCTCAAATGCATTTTTCTAATTCTAAGTTGGCTGAAACCATGATAAATAAAAGTATCACCTCCCGCCCCTCTCCCCTCGCCCCATTCTGCAAAAATACTGCTGCTTACTTTGGGGAACAATGTCAGACACTATAATAGCTGTTGTCATTGTGTTCAGTTACTAACTCATGTCCAATTCTTTGTGACCCCATAGACTACAGCATTCCGGGCTCCTCTGTCCTCTTCTATATCCTGGAGCTTGCCCAAACTCATGTCTATTGAGTCAATGATGCTATCTAACCATCTCATCCTGTCACCCACTTTTCCTTCTGCCCTCAATCTTTCCCAACATCAGTGTCTTTTCCAATGAGTTGGCTCTTTGCATCAGGTGGCCAAAGTATTGGAGCTTCTGCTTCAGCAACAGTCTTTCCAAATTGCACTGAGGGTTGATTTCCTTTAGGATTGATTGGTTGGCTTGAAATCCCTGCTGTCCAAGGGACCCTCAAAGAGCCTTCTCCAGCATCACAATCTGAAAGCATTTTTCAAAGAAAGCGTAGCTTTCCTGGTGGTTCACTGGTAAATAATCTGCCTGCAGTGCAGCTGATGTGGGTTCAGTCCCCAGGTCAGGAAGATCCCCTGGAGAAGAAAATAGCATTCCACTCCAGTATTCTTGCTTGGGAAATCCCGTGGACAGAGGAGCCTAGTGGGCTACAACCTATTGGGTCTCAGAGAATAGAGCATAACTGAGCCACTAAACATCAAAATCATATGCTAATGGATATGCACAGAAAATGTCTACCATAATCTATACCAAAGTGCAAGCCATGGTTACAAGGAACGGTAGGACTCTCCACCTTAACAACACTTTCTTACTGCTATCTGATGAACAATTATTACCTATAAAATAAATTAATATGTGTTTCCATAAAAGAAATTAAACATAAACCACCAACTTACAATGTGTCCAAAAACTAGTTGAATATTTTAGATGAATGCATTTTTTTAGTCACCCTTGCTACCCAGTTGGTAATTTTACCAGTTCCTTGAGGTATAATTATTTATTCCACTGTCTTCTACATAGGTGGTACCAAAAGAATAAATGAAATTAATGCAGCATTCTTTATCACTTTCTGCATGAAACACTACTGGTAGTAGACAGCTTTCTTTTTTCCCCTATGGCTTCTAAATAATTTAGCTTCCATTAATTAAATCCTTCTTTCAATTTTTCTTAAGAAAGCCACACAAACATTAACATTAAAAAAAAAAAAAAGTGATGAAGTGAAAGAATGGAAGATATACTTCCAAAAAATTTTTAAGGTTTCTGAGTCCCAGAAAACACAATTTTTTAAATGGTAATGCTTTTTAAAACATACACAAAGATCTCCTTGTCAAACACAGTAAGCTATAAATTGGACATTGGTTTTGTAAAGGCTGATTTCTAAATTATAATAGAACACATCTGGGGTAATTTTGACTTGGTGAATATTTGGTTTTCTTGGCAGCTGCAAGAAATCTCTGGGCAGACACACTGCTCCAATAATTAATGCCAGCTTTCAGGCATCGTAACGAAAAAAAAAAAAAAAGAAATAATCCTGACAGCAACAAAAAATGGTATCCCCCCTCCCCAAAAAATAACCACGGATTTAATGTAAAACATGAATCCACAGGGCTTCTAGCCTAGACCAGCTGAAAGACATTTGTGTCATTCATGAACAAAGAGTGATTTGATCTCTTCCATCAGAACTTTTCTACATTTCAGCTACTCTTGTTGACACCCATCATGGGCTGCTTCATTCATACCCAGATTATGTCTGGGCTGAACAGGACTCCTGGCTCCAACCACTGGTTCCAACAAGGCCTTTATTTTGTCTTTCAGCCCTGAGGGGCATCAAGGGCTTGCACAGTGCCTGGAACACAGCAGATGCTCAATAAGAGGCCATGGATTGCCAGACTGGATGGTAAACGAATGCACAGATCAAGAATGTGCACCAAAATGTGGAGGAAAAGGAACCCCTCCTACACTGTTAATGCAAATGGGTGCAGTCAGTATGGAAAATAGCATGGAGATTCCTCAAAAAAACTAAGAACAGAACTGCCAGATGATCCAGCAATCTCTGAGCATATACCCAGACGAGAGTATAATTCAAAAAGATACACGCAACACAATGCTCAGAGCAGCACTATTTACAATAGTTAAGACATGGAAACAACCAATATGTATAAAATCAGGTATTTTATTTTTCCACTGTCTTCTACATAGGTGGTACCAAAAGAATAAATGAAATTAATGCAGCATTCTTTATCACTTTCTGCATGAAACACTACTGGTAGTAGACAGCTTTCTTTTTTCCCCTATGGCTTCTAAATAATTTAGCTTCCATTAATTAAATCCTTCTTTCAATTTTTCTTAAGAAAGCCACACAAACATTAACATTAAAAAAAAAAAAAAGTGATGAAGTGAAAGAATGGAAGATATACTTCCAAAAAATTTTTAAGGTTTCTGAGTCCCAGAAAACACAATTTTTTAAATGGTAATGCTTTTTAAAACATACACAAAGATCTCCTTGTCAAACACAGTAAGCTATAAATTGGACATTGGTTTTGTAAAGGCTGATTTCTAAATTATAATAGAACACATCTGGGGTAATTTTGACTTGGTGAATATTTGGTTTTCTTGGCAGCTGCAAGAAATCTCTGGGCAGACACACTGCTCCAATAATTAATGCCAGCTTTCAGGCATCGTAACGAAAAAAAAAAAAAAAGAAATAATCCTGACAGCAACAAAAAATGGTATCCCCCCTCCCCAAAAAATAACCACGGATTTAATGTAAAACATGAATCCACAGGGCTTCTAGCCTAGACCAGCTGAAAGACATTTGTGTCATTCATGAACAAAGAGTGATTTGATCTCTTCCATCAGAACTTTTCTACATTTCAGCTACTCTTGTTGACACCCATCATGGGCTGCTTCATTCATACCCAGATTATGTCTGGGCTGAACAGGACTCCTGGCTCCAACCACTGGTTCCAACAAGGCCTTTATTTTGTCTTTCAGCCCTGAGGGGCATCAAGGGCTTGCACAGTGCCTGGAACACAGCAGATGCTCAATAAGAGGCCATGGATTGCCAGACTGGATGGTAAACGAATGCACAGATCAAGAATGTGCACCAAAATGTGGAGGAAAAGGAACCCCTCCTACACTGTTAATGCAAATGGGTGCAGTCAGTATGGAAAATAGCATGGAGATTCCTCAAAAAAACTAAGAACAGAACTGCCAGATGATCCAGCAATCTCTGAGCATATACCCAGACGAGAGTATAATTCAAAAAGATACACGCAACACAATGCTCAGAGCAGCACTATTTACAATAGTTAAGACATGGAAACAACCAATATGTCCATCAACAGATGAATGAACAAAGAAGATGTGGTACACATACACACATGCAATAGTTGTTGTTGTTTAGTCACTAAGTCGTGTTCCCATGGACTACAGCCCACCAGGTTACTTTGTCTATGAGATTTTGCTGGTAAGAATGCTGGAGTGGGTTGCCATTTCCTTCTCCCAGGGATCTTCCTGACCCAGAGATCAAACCTGTGTTTCTTGCATTAGCAGACGCATTCTTATAACAGAGTCACCAAGGAAGCTCTAATGGAATATTACTCAGCCATAAAAAGAACAAACGAATGCTATATACAGCAACAATGGTGCAATTAGAGTTATCCTACTGAGTGAAGTAAGTCTGAGAGAGAAAGAGAAACACCCTATGATATCCCTTATATGGAGTGTAGGGGATGGTTATAATTCAGCAGCCTTGCCTCTCCGCCCTTCCTGTATAGCAACAGCCTATTATGACACGACAAGTACCTTATCGCTAGCCTATCACTCGACGCCTTTAGGCCTGAACCTATAGTTGGTCGGCGGGCCAGCCAAGCAAGATCAGAGCCAATCCTCTGCAGGCTTACCTCCCTTCCGCCTGTGGATAGCATATAAACCTTTACCAGGAAATAAAATTTCAGAGCTTGATCAGAATACCTGTCTTGCTCTCGTTCTTTCGCGCCTCCTGTCCCTCCTCACCCTGCTCTTCTTCCTCCAGGCGTCTCGCTGAATAGAGGACCCAGCGCTGGGGCACTGGTTCCAACCAGGCCTTTATTTTGTCTTTCAGCCCTGAGGGGCATCAAGGGCTTGCACAGTGCCTGGAACACAGCAGATGCTCAATAAGAGGCCATGGATTGCCAGACTGGATGGTAAACGAATGCACAGATCAAGAATGTGCACCAAAATGTGGAGGAAAAGGAACCCCTCCTACACTGTTAATGCAAATGGGTGCAGTCAGTATGGAAAATAGCATGGAGATTCCTCAAAAAAACTAAGAACAGAACTGCCAGATGATCCAGCAATCTCTGAGCATATACCCAGACGAGAGTATAATTCAAAAAGATACACGCAACACAATGCTCAGAGCAGCACTATTTACAATAGTTAAGACATGGAAACAACCAATATGTCCATCAACAGATGAATGAACAAAGAAGATGTGGTACACATACACACATGCAATAGTTGTTGTTGTTTAGTCACTAAGTCGTGTTCCCATGGACTACAGCCCACCAGGTTACTTTGTCTATGAGATTTTGCTGGTAAGAATGCTGGAGTGGGTTGCCATTTCCTTCTCCCAGGGATCTTCCTGACCCAGAGATCAAACCTGTGTTTCTTGCATTAGCAGACGATTCTTATAACAGAGTCACCAAGGAAGCTCTAATGGAATATTACTCAGCCATAAAAGAACAAACGAATGCTATATACAGCAACAATGGTGCAATTAGAGTTATCCTACTGAGTGAAGTAAGTCTGAGAGAGAAAGAGAAACACCCTATGATATCCCTTATATGGAGTGTAGGGGATGGTTATAATTCAGCAGCCTTGCCTCTCCGCCCTTCCTGTATAGCAACAGCCTATTATGACACGACAAGTACCTTATCGCTAGCCTATCACTCGACGCCTTTAGGCCTGAACCTATAGTTGGTCGGCGGGCCAGCCAAGCAAGATCAGAGCCAATCCTCTGCAGGCTTACCTCCCCTTCCGCCTGTGGATAGCATATAAACCTTTACCAGGAAATAAAATTTCAGAGCTTGATCAGAATACCTGTCTTGCTCTCGTTCTTTCGCGCCTCCTGTCCCTCCCCACCCTGCTCTTCTTCCTCCAGGCGTCTCGCTGAATAGAGGACCCCGCGGGCTGGGGCAATGGAGGATATAAAATATGACATAAATGAACTTACTATAATACAGAAACAGACTCAACAGACATGAAGGACAGACTTGTGGTTACAAGGGGAGGAAGATTGGGGAAGGGAGGATTGGGACTCTGGGATCAGCAGATGCAAACTATTATACATATAAGGATAAACAACAAACAAGGACCTACTATATCCCACGGAGAATTATATTCACTACTCAGTGATAAACCATAATGGAAAAAATTATGAAAATTGTATATATATGTACAACTTGATCACTAAAATGTTAAGCAGGAATTAACAGAACATTATAAATCAACTACATTTCAATAAAATATATTTTTTTAAAAATATGCACTAAAGGAATCATTGAAAACCAAAACACTTTCCTGATTCTAAAACTATTCATAAATAAAAAATTTAAATAAAATTTATAAACTTCATAACATTTAGAAATTTATAAAAACAAAATTGTCTATTGTTTAAAATTTTTTTCTAGTTTTCTTGAAACAAGGAGGGGCTTCCTTGGTGGTCCAGTGGGTAACAAGTCTGCCTTGCAGTGCAAGGGGCACCGGTTTGATCCCTGGCCTGAGAGGATCCCATGTGCCACTGAGCTGTTGGACTGGTGTGTCCAACTGCGAGCCAGTCCTCTGAAGCACATGTGCCCAGAGCCGGTGCTCTGCACTGAGAGAGGCCACTGCAGTGGGAGGCCCACACAGGCCGAGGAGTGGAGATGGATTAAAATAAATGAATAGGAAACCAATAAAAGGGGCCAAAATTAAAAAAAAAAAAAAAAAAAAAAAGGTATATTGCCTACCATCCAGTTCTATAAGGATTAAGTCATTAGCCATCGCAGTTGCTGACTTACAGTCTACCCGAAAGGAATTCAGGATGGAAAACATGGTGCGGCACTCTGTGCTCTGGGAAAACAGGCAAAACAAGGTCCTTAGTAATATTTCAGGGGAAAACACTTTTTATGGACCTGGATTCTTGCATCTTTCTATATTTAGAAAAGTACTAAAGTCACTGAGACATCTGTTTCTCCTGAATAACAGTAACTGAGATGTATGCTGGTTGCATGTATTCCTTAACTAGAATTGTATAGAAACTGGCCTCTCCACTACCACTTTGGAGTGATTCCTCAGAGCTATCTGAGAGGCTGTCTGCTAGGCTACAGTCAGGATCCCAAATAAAAGCAGTTCAGTTCTCACAATGTGCTTTTTTTTTTCAGTTGACAAGATATAATTATTATACACCACTGTATAAGCTTAAGGCACAGAGCACAATGGTCTGATTTACGTATAGTGTGAAATGATCGCCGCAAGTAGTTAGCATCTATCATCTCATATATATACAATAAAAAAAAAAAGCAAAAGTAAGATTCTTTTCCTTTGTGATGAGAACTCTTAGGATTTACACCTATGGCAACTTTTTCATATATTATACAGCAGTGTGAGCTTTTGTCACCATGTTGCAATTACATTCCTAGTACTTATTTACCTTATAACCAGAAGTTCATGCCTTTTGGCCATCTTCTTCCAATTTTCCCTCCTCCCACCCCAACCTCTAACAACCACAAATGTGATCTCTTTTTCTATGAGTTGGGGAAGGGGGAATTGGCTGGTTTGTTTCTTAGATTCCACATATAAATGAGGTCATACAGTATTTGTCTTTTTCCATCTGACTTACTTAATAGAATGCCTTCAAGCTTCATCCATGTTGTTGCAAATGGTAGGTTTTACTCATTTTTTATGGATGAATAAACCGTACGTATATATTGCAGCTTCTCCACTCATTCATCCCTTGATGGACACTTAGTTTGCTGCCAAGTCTAGGCTATTGTAAATAATGCTGTTATGAACATGGGGGCACAGATATCTTTTCCAGTCAATCTTTTTGCTTCCTGTGGTTATATTCCCAGAAGTGAAATTGCTGAACTATTGGGTAGTTTTACTTCTAGGTTCTTGAGGATCCTTATTTTAAGTTTTAGAAACAGACACACAGATAATGTGCTCAGTAGCTGTGTAGCCTTATGTAATTCCTCAGCCTCTGTGCTTGAGTTCTCTCATCTGGAAAACAAAGGCTAAAAGTACCTGCCTTAAAGGGTTGTTGTAAATGTTAAATTAGTTACTACTTATAACTGGAACAGGATTAAAACTACAGAATAAGTCAAGGGGGGGAAAGTAACTAAAAGCAAATAAACACCAAGTTCATTGTCACTAGTTTATTAAAACTCAAGGGGCCATCCTTAGTACAAATATCACATGAATGTGAAAAATATGTTCAGTCTCCTTAAAAAAATAAGAATCAAATATATCTATCTGGCTTCAAATCCTGTCTATTTGATTGGGGTGTTATGTTAATATAATCTATAGACCTCTGTATAAACAATCTCTAAATGGAGATGATAACAGTTTCCATTTCACAGGGCTTTTGTGAAGATTAAATTAATAATATGTGTAAAGAATTCAGCAAGATGTCCGGCAACAAAGTTAACAATCAATACATTTTAGTGAATGCTCCAAGAGTGCTGTCTGAAGATCTAGTAATATCATGTTTAGATAAATACTGGAAAATAATTTATATGTTTTGTACCATTTACTCATGCATCTCATACTTACTGAGCACTTACATCATACACGGCAATTTTACATCCATATTCTGCAAAGCCCCACAACAGTCATATGAAAGACAGTTTATAGCACTAACTTTATTAAAAACAAAATATGAAATTAAAAACAAAAAAATCTTTGGGGGAATGCAGACAAGGACAAGAGATACATTTGTTGAATACCCAGCATATCCCAGGCCCTGTATATACGCCTTCACATATATGATCTAATATCATCCTCACTGTACACCAAGAAGATTAATACCATCATCTCACCTGAGGAAACAAAGCATTTAAGTGACTCCACTCATTCATCCCTTGATGGACACTTAGTTTGCTGCCAAGTCTAGGCTATTGTAAATAATGCTGTTATGAACATGGGGGCACAGATATCTTTTCCAGTCAATCTTTTTGCTTCCTGTGGTTATATTCCCAGAAGTGAAATTGCTGAACTATTGGGTAGTTTTACTTCTAGGTTCTTGAGGATCCTTATTTTAAGTTTTAGAAACAGACACACAGATAATGTGCTCAGTAGCTGTGTAGCCTTATGTAATTCCTCAGCCTCTGTGCTTGAGTTCTCTCATCTGGAAAACAAAGGCTAAAAGTACCTGCCTTAAAGGGTTGTTGTAAATGTTAAATTAGTTACTACTTATAACTGGAACAGGATTAAAACTACAGAATAAGTCAAGGGGGGGAAAGTAACTAAAAGCAAATAAACACCAAGTTCATTGTCACTAGTTTATTAAAACTCAAGGGGCCATCCTTAGTACAAATATCACATGAATGTGAAAAATATGTTCAGTCTCCTTAAAAAAATAAGAATCAAATATATCTATCTGGCTTCAAATCCTGTCTATTTGATTGGGGTGTTATGTTAATATAATCTATAGACCTCTGTATAAACAATCTCTAAATGGAGATGATAACAGTTTCCATTTCACAGGGCTTTTGTGAAGATTAAATTAATAATATGTGTAAAGAATTCAGCAAGATGTCCGGCAACAAAGTTAACAATCAATACATTTTAGTGAATGCTCCAAGAGTGCTGTCTGAAGATCTAGTAATATCATGTTTAGATAAATACTGGAAAATAATTTATATGTTTTGTACCATTTACTCATGCATCTCATACTTACTGAGCACTTACATCATACACGGCAATTTTACATCCATATTCTGCAAAGCCCCACAACAGTCATATGAAAGACAGTTTATAGCACTAACTTTATTAAAAACAAAATATGAAATTAAAAACAAAAAAATCTTTGGGGGAATGCAGACAAGGACAAGAGATACATTTGTTGAATACCCAGCATATCCCAGGCCCTGTATATACGCCTTCACATATATGATCTAATATCATCCTCACTGTACACCAAGAAGATTAATACCATCATCTCACCTGAACAGGTGAGGAAACAAAGCATTTAAGCCATGTGCCAAGACCACACAGAACCAGAAATCAAACTCAGATCCATCCAACTTTAAGCCCTTCTCTTTTAAGTTTCCAAAACAGAAAAATACACAGAGATAAATAAAGCCAAACTCAAAACTCATCTCCACATTTAGTAACTCTTCATTTCAGCTATTGCTGTGATTATTAACATGTCTCCAAGCATGGCAATGTATTCCGAAAGTTGCCTACAGGGGTGATGATCTTCCCAGGAACATTGTCACTGTCCAGTGACATTAATGGTTGGTTGTCTCAACAAGCAAGGTGCTACTGGTGCCTAGAGGTAGAGGCCAGAGATGTGAATAAATATGCTATACTGCACAGAATAGCCCAAACATCCCTTCCACACACAGTAAGGGATTATCCAGCCCAAACACCAATAGGGCAGAGGATAAGAAATCTTGTATTAACCAATAAAGTGAAAATCTTTGACTCTCCAAACAGATGTACTATACTTGTGCTTGGTCATGGTCCAGAACTCCAAAGAAAAAAACCATGTAACAGACTCATTTTTTCTCGACTATTAAGTATCTGCTTCAGCAGACATTACTGGCAATATGACCTCTTCCATCACATCCTGGACTTGGTCAACATTCACATTCATGGCCCGCTTGTCCATGTAGATGGGAAAAAATGTACCGAAGCTGGTTTCAAGTTGATACCGAAGGTTCTCAATTAGCTTCTGGAAGGACTCAGCTTAAAGGAAGGTCAGGGGCTGGCTCTTTCAGATGCCATTCATTGTCACACTCAAAATTTCTTCCAGCTACAATACATCTTCACCCTAGCAACAAGGTCTTCTCTGCCTGTATTTCTGGGCATAAGAAGTTGCGGAACAATTTAAAATTAAACTTCTCAAGGCCAAAGTCAAATCTGCCTTCTCGCAGCAGGAATTACATAGTCACTTGATAGATTTATCCCCTAATTTGACAGTGTCTGCCCCTTCCCAGAAAAATTCAACTAAAGATTTATGGGTCTAGCTGGATAGATAGTTCTATAGAACACAAGCCTTTTTTTTTTTTTTTTAAGTCACAGTCTAATGAATTTTTCTCACATCATAAAGGAAAAGATCTTGATTACTTAAGGTCTCCAACAAAGATCCATTTTTTGAAAGTAACAGGAATGTGGTTAACCCAAGGCAGTAGCAAGTAACTCTAACCATTTTCTTACCAGCTAGATCTATTATAGATTACTTATGAAGGGAACCGGATCATAGCATTTAAGAAGGGGGTGAGATGAGAACTGTAACACATCTTACAACCTGAAAAAGAGGTGGTGCCTTCCGAGATGATGCTGTCAACTGAATGTGTCACAGTACGAGGCAGGAAAAAGGAAAGGAGATTTACTCAAGGCCATGGTCACCAAACACGTAAGCAGGAAGGGAAAAATGATCTCCCTACCAAACTTATACAGAGTACTTCAAATCAAAGCTAAATTACTAACAGTCCAAAGTATGAACAACCAGATCTGAAACCATTAAAAGAAGTGTCTTTGGGCTCCCCTGGTGGTCCACTGGTTTAAAAATCTGCCTGGTAATGCAAGGGACACGATTTCAAGTTTGATCCCTGGTCTAGGAAGATTTCACAAGAAACGAAGCAACTAAGCCCACCTGCCTCAAAAAAATATACAGCCCTTGAGCCCTAGAACCCGTGATTCACACCAAAACAAGCCACTGCAATGAGAAGCCTATGCACCACAACTAGAGAGTAGCCCCTGACTACCACAGCTAGAAAAAAGCCCATGAGCAGCAGTGCAGGCCCAGTGTAGCCACAAATAAATTTTAAAAAATTTTTACAAAGTCTTGGAAGGCTAATTTGCACAGACAGTTTTCATAGTCGTTGTCAAGATTACACAAGGCCAGAAAATGTTAACAGCTGAACTAAAGTTCCTCTTTGAGGAAAGAATCCATTTTTCTAAAACACATGTTCCTAACTTTAAAGTAAATCATTACTTTGATCAATTAGATGAGTAACTCATTGTATATTTTAAGGGCATATGTGGATTTGTTTGTAAAACTTAAGGAAAGATGGGTATCGAATAATTAACAATGGTTCACAGAAAAATTCAACTAAAGATTTATGGGTCTAGCTGGATAGATAGTTCTATAGAACACAAGCCTTTTTTTTTTTTTTTTAAGTCACAGTCTAATGAATTTTTCTCACATCATAAAGGAAAAGATCTTGATTACTTAAGGTCTCCAACAAAGATCCATTTTTTGAAAGTAACAGGAATGTGGTTAACCCAAGGCAGTAGCAAGTAACTCTAACCATTTTCTTACCAGCTAGATCTATTATAGATTACTTATGAAGGGAACCGGATCATAGCATTTAAGAAGGGGGTGAGATGAGAACTGTAACACATCTTACAACCTGAAAAAGAGGTGGTGCCTTCCGAGATGATGCTGTCAACTGAATGTGTCACAGTACGAGGCAGGAAAAAGGAAAGGAGATTTACTCAAGGCCATGGTCACCAAACACGTAAGCAGGAAGGGAAAAATGATCTCCTACCAAACTTATACAGAGTACTTCAAATCAAAGCTAAATTACTAACAGTCCAAAGTATGAACAACCAGATCTGAAACCATTAAAAGAAGTGTCTTTGGGCTCCCCTGGTGGTCCACTGGTTTAAAAATCTGCCTGGTAATGCAAGGGACACGATTTCAAGTTTGATCCCTGGTCTAGGAAGATTTCACAAGAAACGAAGCAACTAAGCCCACCTGCCTCAAAAAAATATACAGCCCTTGAGCCCTAGAACCCGTGATTCACACCAAAACAAGCCACTGCAATGAGAAGCCTATGCACCACAACTAGAGAGTAGCCCCTGACTACCACAGCTAGAAAAAAGCCCATGAGCAGCAGTGCAGGCCCAGTGTAGCCACAAATAAATTTTAAAAAATTTTTACAAAGTCTTGGAAGGCTAATTTGCACAGACAGTTTTCATAGTCGTTGTCAAGATTACACAAGGCCAGAAAATGTTAACAGCTGAACTAAAGTTCCTCTTTGAGGAAAGAATCCATTTTTCTAAAACACATGTTCCTAACTTTAAAGTAAATCATTACTTTGATCAATTAGATGAGTAACTCATTGTATATTTTAAGGGCATATGTGGATTTGTTTGTAAAAACTTAAGGAAAGATGGGTATCGAATAATTAACAATGGTTCACAGAGTGGGGTTGATGAGAGAAGGGGAAAGGAATCTAGCCCACTGGGGGCAGAAGGCAGTATTAGCATCGCTTATTTTATATTTTTTCAGGGCTCTGGTTATGGATGAGTTTTACTTTTTCAGTGCTTTTAAGTTTTTATCTTTCAGTATGTCTGTATTTATTTTTTAAACTTTGTAAGGAAAACAGACTAGTGTCTCCCAATAGCATCCTCAAAAACAAATATTGGTACATTATAAGATACTTCACAGCATTCACGGAGCACTTCCATGGACAAGGCACGAAGCTAAGGATTTCTCCTGATTATCTGAGCATTTGATTGTTTCATCTTCCCAACTCCCTCATGTTCCCTGATTAGGGAATAAAGTCTTTTTTTTTTTAAGTAGTTTGTTTCATAGAAATAGGTTTGTTAAAATAATTATTATACAAATTATACAGCAATTACAGCTTTCCAAAGACCAAGGATCTAATGAAATTGACTTGACATTAAAGTTATATTATAGATAATTCAGTTTTATCTTATGACTGAGATGCTGTTACATGATCATAACAACCATACTCATAACAACCATAATGAAAAACAGCCTCTACTGAAAGAGACATGGTAACAGTTTGAGCTCAATTCTGATTAATCTCCGTCACTCCACCCCTCCCTCTAAGGCTACAAAAACACAGTTGAGGGAGCTTTCCATATGTAACAGGATCAGAGGGAACCTTGGCCATCTGACTGGAGAGCCCCTCATTGCAAATAGTTCTGTAAAAACAGAGACACATGAGAAGAGCATCCTCCTGGGCCGACTGACGGACTTCACTGTCTTACAGTTTGGCATGGGACACCTTTCATGTCAGTTCCTCGCAAGGGCCATGTCTAGAAACTTATGGCTACCAAAAGAACATACTCTGCAGTCACAGTTGGCACAGACGTAGTTAGGAAGTATGAAAGTCAGAAAAATGGCCTCTGAAGATACCAACAACCTAATGCTTGGATCATATGAATATGATATGTGGCAAAAGAGAATTAAGGTTGCTAATTGAAAAGCATCTTAAAATAGTGAGGTGATCCTGGAGTATTCAGATCTAATCACAAGGGCCCTTAGCAGAGATCCAGGTAAGCACAAAAGAAGTAGTCAGAGTGAACCATGACTAAGGAAGAAAGATGTAACTTTGCTGGGTATGACAACAGAAGAAAAGAGCCTCTTGAAGTCAAGGAAACAGATTTTCCCCAAGAGATTCCAGAAAGGAACACAGCCCTGCATATAACCTGATTTTAGCCCAAGGAGACCCTTGTGAGATTTCTAACCTACAAAATTATAATCAATCATGAATTTTAGGCTTTTTAAAATGTGTATGCTTTAAGACATTGTTTGTGTAGCTTTTAACAGTAGTAAAAAGGAAATTAATACAGGGACTAACTACTTTATTTTTCTAGAGTTTTTTAAACAAGGAATAATATAAAGTATTTTTAAAAGAATTACATGAATTATTTTCAGCAAAAGAAAAAAATCACAAGTTAGATAAACAGTTCCGTTTATTATTAGGATTGTTTTCCTCAAAATATCTGCTTTCCAGAGTAATTGAACTTCACTTTTATTATAGTTTAGGGTACAATCGTAATAGTTGGAGGATTCTATTTTAGTCAGATTGATCTGTTTTCAGGTTTCAGTAACCACATTTAATATCTGCTGAGTGTTGACCATGTTCCAGGTCTAAGAATTAGCTCATTAAGTCCTCACAGCCTGTGAGGCAAATGCAATTACTACTGGGCCACTAGTAAAAAACAACTTAATGGATCATTAGTCAAAATTTATAGGACTAAACCTATAAAACTCTTAAAATAGAAATACATTTCATGATCTTTAATTAAATGTTTTCTTAGGTCTGACCAAAAGCATAAGCAGCTAAAGAAAAAAAAAAAAAAAAACAGATAAAGTGGACTACGTTAAAATTTTAAAATTCTGGCATAAATGATCCTACTATGAAAGTGGAAAGACAGCCCACAGAATGGGGAAAATATTTGGAAATCATATAGTGATTAGGATCTATTATCTATAAGATGAAAAATAAAAACCTTAAGCTCAACAGTAAAGATAGCCCAATTTACTATTGTTTAAGAATTAAAATATTCATCTCTTCAAAGAAGATACACAGTGGCCAATCAGCTCATAAGAAGATGCTCAACATCATTACTCATTCAGGAAATGCAAATCAAAGCTACAATGAAATACCACTTCACATCCACTAGAGTCGCTGAAATCGAAAAGGCCTAATAAGTTTCGGTAAGGACGTGAAGAAATTGATACCTTCATGGATCAGTCACTTTGAAAAAGAGTCTTGCAGTTCCTCAAAAAGTTAAACGCAAGGGCTTTCCTGGTGGTTCAGTGGGTAAAGGGGCGCCGGTTCGATCCCTGGCCTGGGAAATCCACGTGCTGCGGAGCGGCTGGACCCCTGTGTCCAACTACCGAGCCAGGGCTCTGGAACGCATGCGCCCAGAGCCGGTGCTCTGCAACGAGAGAGGCCACTGCGATGGGAGGCCCACACAGGCCAAAGAACAAAGATGGAAATAAATGAAAGACCAATAGAAGTGGCCAAAAAAAGGGGGGGTGGGGGGCCGGGGTGGATAGTTAAACACAGAATTACCCTATGACCCAACAATTCCATTTCTAGGTATATACACAAGAGAAACAAAAACACATGGAATATATAAGTTAAGCTGCACAGTAAACAACTTTACTGAGACACATTTAATATACTATTCTGTACTCCATGTGTATTCATGAACTTACTCCGTCAGTTTTACATGACACAACTATTTGAAAAATAATTTAAACCACAGGCAACCACAAGAGGGCGCTTTCTTCATTGCTACAGGCTGAAGATTCTACAATACCTGGATAATATTTACCAGTTCGATCTCATTCCCTACTTTGTGTTGGGGTTAGGAGTGGAGAATTAGTATATTCTATCCAAAACATTTGAACCAACAGTATGACCAGAGTTGGTGACAGGTTTATAAAATCATGACTTAAACACAGATACAAAAGTAAATGTTTAAAGTCAACCTTAGTCAGAGACTCTCTGGATAGCTATGTGTCACAATATTTCTTTCCCTTCTAGTTATAAAACACATTATACAAAGTTATTTACTTAGCATAAAATTCCTTGAGACAATAAAAATCATTACAAGAAATGAAACATGCTATAAATACTTGGTCTCCTGTTCTTTGCTATTTCTGTTGGAACAATGCCTGGTACAAGTGGCATTCAATAAATATTCGTTAAGTGAATCAGAGACACGAATGACTGAATGAAATCCACAGGTCTTAAATTTATGAAAAAAAAAAAAGAAAGTTTTATCTACTATGCCTTGCAAGCCAGATCAAAATGTTTCCCTTGATCCACAGCACAAATAAATAAAATATGACAGTCATTTCACTGAATGAGTATCTCTCAAACAAGTTCACAGAGACATTCTGCAGTGTTAAATATAATTTCTTTGGCCAAGGAATCCTTTAATATTGACTGACATGTCTCTCTCAATGTGTCTGGGCTTCCTATTTAAAGTTCTTCAATCAATGTACCTCTCAATAAAGCACAAGCACAGAATGTTTCATTAGAAGAAGCCACATTCCTATTCCATCATCTCATATTTCAAACAGTCTGACATCAAAATAGTATGTGAAGCATAATACTACTGGCCCTATTCCCTATCCCGTAGTCAGGTTTAGTTGCAAAAATTCTATTTCCTTTGAAGCTCAGTCATTATAAAAATTAGGCATAATTTTTTAGACTTATTTTTCATTTGGGATTAACAGGTAGAGCATGAGCTGCTGCAGACACAGAGTCTGGTCATCTTTAAGGCACCTTGAATCTATCAGGCACTGGAGAACTTTCATAGCAACACACTCTATAAGAAACTGGATCACCAAACAATAAACTCAACTTGAAAAGTCTTCCTCTGCCATTTTTTAGTGAAGACTGTACTGTCAAAACAAAGATGTTATGTTTGTCCAGTTTTAGGCAGCCCAGAAACTTTAAATAGAATGGCAAAACACACTGTAGTTGAGCGACAAGGAAACAAACTCTCACACATCATTCATTTATATTCCTAAAAATTATTCCATGTAACTCAGGGCTATATTAGGTGCTTGGAGACATGACAGCAAAAAAGGGCACATTCTCTGCCCTCTGAAAGCACACAGTCTGGTAGAGTCAATGAACAATATAAACTGGTGCTAACAAAAGAGACTAATGTCAGGGGAAGGCAGGTCGTTGTTATGGGAACATGGAGGTTGAACACCTGATTTATACTTGGGTGGTTACTAATAACTATTAGTATTATCATATCTGGATATGATAATACTGCTGAAAGTTAAGAGAAAAATCTAACCACTGACATAAACAGAAAAAATAGCCCAGGAAGGGCGGGGAGGGGGGTGGGGCCTGTACAAAGCTTGGGAGCAGGAGAGCTTAGCAAGTTCAAGAAATAACAGAGTTTAATATAGTTGAAACCAAGTATGGAACAGAGGCTGACAAGGGTGAAGGAAGTAAAGACAAACCAATCACAAAAAATGTTTATTTAGGCTAGATTCTGTAGAAGCCATGGCCACAAGAGCCTACAAGTCAGGAAGCTGCATTTTTCCTTTCCTCCACATTTCCTAGACTCTTCTAAATTTCTTTGAGATCAGACCAGAAACCTTAGAAAGTAATTAACACACACTGTCACTCAACTATGTGAGAAAGTCTCCAAAAGCCCAAGTGGGTAAGACTCACAAATCACATGTATGCTAAAACCACTCCAAAGTTTTACAGAGTTACCAAATGCAATTTTAGCCATCCCACCGCTATCCCATTAGGCAGGGTTTCTCATCCCAATCTTACAAATAGTACAAGGTTCAAAAAGGACAATGGGGCTTCCCTGGTGGTCCAGTGGGTAAACACACCGCCTTGCAGTGCAAGGGGCGTCGGTTCGATCCCTGGCCTGGGAAGATCCCACGTGCCGCGGAGTGGCTGGACCGATGTGTCCAATTACCGAGCCGGAGCTCTGGAGCGCATGCGCCCAGAGCCGGTGCTCTGCGGCAACAGAGGCCACTGCGATGGGAGGCCCACACGGGCCGAAGAACAAGGATGGATGAAAATGGACAAATGAAAGACCAATCGAAGTGGCCCGCCTGCTCCCCTCCCTCCCCACCCCACCCCCCACCAAAATAAATAAATAAATAATTCTTTGAAAAAAGAAAAAAAAAAGGAGAATGGACTAGCCATGATCATGAACTCAGTAATAATATTGATACTTGGATCCTAAACCTAGCCTTTTGTACATAAGTTATGACTGCTCTTCCCTAAGCATTTTTAGATAATTCATTTCAGTCTATTTCAGGAAGCTGCTTTTCCAGTTTATTCTGCCTAAATTCATTCTTCAATAGGCCCTACTGGACGCCGTATCACAGAGGTCTGTGGACTGCTAAGAAAGAGTACGAAGTCCAGCTTGCACTTAAGACACTCTGCTATAATAAAATCAACCATACGGCAGCTCCCTCCAAATTACTTCCAATTTATACGTTTCTCTGTATTGCTATTCTCACCAAACTGAAACATCTCAGAAAGTAAATCAATATTCAGAGAAAGAGAGCATTCTCAAAGGAAAATAATACTGGCCTAAGAGGACTTCTGCAATTATGTGTGTAGTTTTCTCACTGAAACTCAAAGGACAGTTTAGAAAAGCTGATTTATTTTCTAAGCACCAAACTCACAAAACAAAAAAATTTTGAACAGAAACAAAAATAAAAAGGTGAAGAACATAGCCTCTTTAGGGAATGAAGAAAAGCAAGTATGTGGATTAGTGAACACCTTATGGGGTTCCTCCCTCCTCCCCATTCTCAAAGGATGTTTAATACTCCTGGGTCATGAGCTCCTGCAGGTGGTAACAAAGGCCTTGGGAATTCCTATTAGGGGAGACAAGAGATTGACCCAGATGCTGAAACTCCAACTACAACCTACACTTACAAGTGACAGAACATCCTGTTTAGCTCCGAGCCTCCCTCATTATGCAAGTTATCAAGTATCATTTAATCCTTCAACCAACTCTGGGAGGTTTAAGTGAGACCCAGTTTACACCTTGAGGCAGATGATTATCAGAAAAGCTGGGAAATTTAAAGTCAACTAGTCAGTCTGGGGAAAAATCTGAAATCAAGCTCAAATCTTTGAACCCTAAGTTAGGAAGCCACTTCTGTCATTCTGAATAACATGTACCTCCATGCTGAAATTTCTCAGGCCATACAGAAAACATTTTTCATATATGCTCCAAGACAGTACCCTGTGAGCTCATAAAACATTGAATGACGGGCTAGAAATACCCCAAGAGGCTGGTTTTGTGAATGTCTCACTCTTTCAGGGTCCTAATACTGCCACTAGGGACCCAAAATTGGTGAGAATTCTGTAAAATTGATGGGGTAAATTCCAAATAGAAAAAAGAAATCACTGGCTTACTTTTATAAGTCCTTTAACAGTATGCAACCTCAATAAATTCACCAAAATTTCCTGTCTTTGTTCTATTTTTTACAAAAAGGAAGCATCCTGCACACACAAATCTTCAATTCCTCAAAATAATGCCCAGAGCACTCAGAACAAGAAGCATTATTATTAAAAGCATAATCATATATCATCATTGTTAATGAAACATACTGCATCACTTTTCAAAATCTGCAGGACTAAAGATGACCAGCAGAAACAAATATTTTTTTTTAGTAATCAAAGAAGTAGTTGGGGAAAAAAAAAAAAAAAACTAGTTCTAATTTTCCTAAGAGCCAAAGCAAGGTTATGCTTGCCTGATTTCACTAAATAAACCCAATATTTAAATATCAAGGTACAGTATAAAAAAATTAGGAACTGTAAGACCACTGGGCCATAATTTTTTAAAAAAAGAAAGAAATGATAAAATGCTTTATTAGATCTTTTCATCTTATTGCCTTCTTAATTATAGCAATTGATATAATTGGGAAGGAAAGAGAAAAAAGAACAAGAAAGTCCACGGAGGATTCCTTGCAAATATTTGCATGCTCAGTCATGTCCAACTCTCTGAGACCCCATGAACTGTGGTCCACCAGGCCCCTCTGTCCAAGGGATTTCCTGGTAAAGAATATTGAAGTGGGTTGTCATTTACTTCTCCCAGGATCTTCCCAACCCAAGGATAGAACCCGCATCTCCTGCGTTGCATGGGAAATTTAAAGTCAACTAGTCAGTCTGGGGAAAAATCTGAAATCAAGCTCAAATCTTTGAACCCTAAGTTAGGAAGCCACTTCTGTCATTCTGAATAACATGTACCTCCATGCTGAAATTTCTCAGGCCATACAGAAAACATTTTTCATATATGCTCCAAGACAGTACCCTGTGAGCTCATAAAACATTGAATGACGGGCTAGAAATACCCCAAGAGGCTGGTTTTGTGAATGTCTCACTCTTTCAGGGTCCTAATACTGCCACTAGGGACCCAAAATTGGTGAGAATTCTGTAAAATTGATGGGGTAAATTCCAAATAGAAAAAAGAAATCACTGGCTTACTTTTATAAGTCCTTTAACAGTATGCAACCTCAATAAATTCACCAAAATTTCCTGTCTTTGTTCTATTTTTTACAAAAAGGAAGCATCCTGCACACACAAATCTTCAATTCCTCAAAATAATGCCCAGAGCACTCAGAACAAGAAGCATTATTATTAAAAGCATAATCATATATCATCATTGTTAATGAAACATACTGCATCACTTTTCAAAATCTGCAGGACTAAAGATGACCAGCAGAAACAAATATTTTTTTTTAGTAATCAAAGAAGTAGTTGGGGGAAAAAAAAAAAAAAACTAGTTCTAATTTTCCTAAGAGCCAAAGCAAGGTTATGCTTGCCTGATTTCACTAAATAAACCCAATATTTAAATATCAAGGTACAGTATAAAAAAATTAGGAACTGTAAGACCACTGGGCCATAATTTTTTAAAAAAAGAAAGAAATGATAAAATGCTTTATTAGATCTTTTCATCTTATTGCCTTCTTAATTATAGCAATTGATATAATTGGGAAGGAAAGAGAAAAAAGAACAAGAAAGTCCACGGAGGATTCCTTGCAAATATTTGCATGCTCAGTCATGTCCAACTCTCTGAGACCCCATGAACTGTGGTCCACCAGGCCCCTCTGTCCAAGGGATTTCCTGGTAAAGAATATTGAAGTGGGTTGTCATTTACTTCTCCCAGGATCTTCCCAACCCAAGGATAGAACCCGCATCTCCTGCGTTGCATGTGAATTCTTTACCACTGAGTCACGTAGGAAGCCCTACATATGTATGCATGTATATGTATACATACAGACACACACACACACACAGACACACACAAAGACACACACACACAAAATACTACCCCTTGATGGTTCTTTAACGCCTTTGTAATAGTGCAGTTTGTGGAAACGCAAGCAACACAACTGCCTGTAGGTGCCTTCTCAAAACAGCGTTCTTAAACCCACTTCATCTTTTTAAATCAGAACTGAAGTGAAGTCCTAGAATTTGTACTTTAACTCTCTTTCAGTGATTTATTCTAAAGCACATCAAAGCAGGAGAATTCCTGCCTCTGAGTTTTAAAAATTGGTTCATTATAAGGCTAAATTCTGATCCTAATGATTTGTTCAGGCAACCAGTTAAGTTAAATTGGTTTCTTTTCCTGATGAGAAACCCTCTGAAGGTTGTCTCTGGGGAAGTGAAGCTCAGAAAGAAGGGAATTTGGGCGGAAGAGCCACAAACTCAAGATGGCAATTACTGGCAGGGCTTTTGGTCTGTAAAGAAGGTTGAGTGCTCAAAAATTGATGCCTTCTAACTGTGGTGCTGGAGAAGACTCTTGAGAGTCCGCTGGACAGCAAGAAGATAAAACCAATCAATCCTAAAGGAAATCAAACCTGAATATTCACTGTAAGGACTGATGCTGAAGCGCCAATACTCTGACCACCTGATGCAAAGAGTTTAAACATTGGAAAACACCCTGCTGCTGGGAAAGACTGAAGGCAGGGATAGAAGGGGACGACAGAGGACAAGATGGTTGGGTGGCATCACTGACTCAATGGACATGACTTTGATGTCATACTCCAGGAAATAGTGAAGGACAGGGAAGCCTGGTGTGCTGCAGTCCATGGGGGTTGAAAAGAGTCAGACATGACTGAGTGGCTGAACAAATACCATATTACCAGAAACAAGTCTATTATCCCGTATGTGATGCTAGAACCTTGTAGACCCTGACGATGCTTTAAAGGTCCCACTGGCTGAGAACCTATCCAAACTCCTCCTCAGAATGCACTCCAATGCGCCTGTAAACTCCAGGCAAGCCTTTCCCTTTCCTTTCTCCTAGAACAAAGTAGCCACAGTACCTGGGATTTATTACACATCCCAATACAAAACACAGCTTGGGTCCCAAGCCTTCCCCTTCCTGGATCACATCCTAAAGCTAGAAGGTACAATACCGATAAAAACAATGAGAGGAAAGCCATGAACAAAAAGTCTGGAAGGTTTAATGGCACCATCCATACAAGAGGACACCATCAGTCAGACATAACCAAAATATAAACCTTTTGCTCAATGGAAGGATAAGCTACAGACTGGAAGGAAATATTTAGAATCATGTATTTGCAAATACACTAGACTAGGATCCCGAATGTATAAGAAACTCTGAAAACTCAACTCGTCCTTCTCTTCACCTGCCTCAATAGTGCTCAGTCCTTCTAGAGAAGCTAAGTCCACCATAGGGAGACTTTCACTTCGTTGCCTACCCATGGTCTCTCTCCCTGGGATCGCCTGCATCAACCTGGCCCTCATCCTAAACAGAGAACATGGAGGCAGTGGGTCATCTTGACTCCTGCAGGAATTGGCTCTGAAAGACATGAAATCTAAGTGGGGCAAGCCAGCTGTGAGTAAGTTAAGTTCTGTCATGAAATAGAATTAAGATATTTTTACTCATTCAATTTGAATACTCTATAAAGCTTAAACCTTGTGAATAGTAGTTACACTGATTCTGACACTGTAACCAAGGGGCTAGCATATCTTATGCATAATAAAGGGCTTCCCAGGTGCTCACATAGCAAATAATCTACTTGCAATGCTGGAGACCCAGGTTCGATACCTGAGTTGGGAAGACCCCT
This sequence comes from Tragulus kanchil, assembly GCA_022376925.1. Classification (NCBI taxonomy): domain Eukaryota; kingdom Metazoa; phylum Chordata; class Mammalia; order Artiodactyla; family Tragulidae; genus Tragulus; species Tragulus kanchil. Next base: position 194,976,617 of record JAIOJX010000030.1, on the reverse strand, counting down.
TGGAGAAGGAATAGAAACCCCCTTCAGTATTCTGTCCTGAGAATTCCGTGGACAGAGGAGCTTGGCGGGTGACAGTCCATGCAGATGCAAAGAGACAGACACAACTGAGGTGACTAACACTTTCACTTTTCACTTTAATGTGTATAATAAAGTGCCAGACAGTTTAGGCACTGCAGTGTATATATTCTCTACCTTAACTTCTCATTTCTGCTCTTGTAGTGGGAGAGCAGCCTTAGGCTACACAGAAGCAAATGGGAATGGCTGTGTTCCATCAAAACTTTATGTATAGGGACTTCTCTGTTGGTCCAGGGGTTAGGATATGCACTTCCACTGCAGAGGGCATGGCTTTGATCCTTGGCCACAGAACTAAGATTCTAAATGTCATATAGTATAAAAAATAAGAAGAAGAAGAAGAATAAAACTGTACTTACAAAACAGATCACAGGCCAGATTTGGTCTGAGGGCCACAGTTTGATCCTTGCCTAGCTGTTGCCAACAAATTTTCAAGAATTTCTCATTCTCCCTTTGTCTTTTCAGGGTATGATCTTGAAATAAAACTGATTATACTTCTCTCTTTTTTAAATAGCACTTACATTTATCTAGAAAACTTTGGCTCTGCCTCAGGAGTCGTGATCACTTGTTATACACTGAATCTTGAGTGATTATTTGCTGGTAGTTTTTTAACTTTAAGGAACAAAATTAAAACCCTTCTTCTATGAGATAGAAGGCAAGCTTAATTAGTACGGACAATACAAGCCATTACCCAGCTTCAATGGTCTCTCAAGTTTTCAAAAGAGTAAGTGGAGACAGATAAACACTGCAATGCAGTCAATAGGGAAGAAGCTTCTAAGGAAGCTTGAATAGGCCCACGATGACTTGAGAAAGTCTAGGACTAATTGCATTATTTGAGAAAAGCTTTTTAATTACTCTGATATAAGTACACAACTACAGCTTTGGATGAAACCGATTTAAAATGGAAAAATAAAGAAAACAGAAATCTACTTCCTATAAATACTAACATTTTAACCAGTATTAACATTTAGGAACTTTGAAGAATCCAGAATAGACACAGGGGGAAAAAAATACAGAACTGATTCAGCATGTTGGAAAAGTATTCTGTCCTGAGAATTCCGTGGACAGAGGAGCTTGGCGGGTGACAGTCCATGCAGATGCAAAGAGACAGACACAACTGAGGTGACTAACACTTTCACTTTTCACTTTAATGTGTATAATAAAGTGCCAGACAGTTTAGGCACTGCAGTGTATATATTCTCTACCTTAACTTCTCATTTCTGCTCTTGTAGTGGGAGAGCAGCCTTAGGCTACACAGAAGCAAATGGGAATGGCTGTGTTCCATCAAAACTTTATGTATAGGGACTTCTCTGTTGGTCCAGGGGTTAGGATATGCACTTCCACTGCAGAGGGCATGGCTTTGATCCTTGGCCACAGAACTAAGATTCTAAATGTCATATAGTATAAAAAATAAGAAGAAGAAGAAGAATAAAACTGTACTTACAAAACAGATCACAGGCCAGATTTGGTCTGAGGGCCACAGTTTGATCCTTGCCTAGCTGTTGCCAACAAATTTTCAAGAATTTCTCATTCTCCCTTTGTCTTTTCAGGGTATGATCTTGAAATAAAACTGATTATACTTCTCTCTTTTTTAAATAGCACTTACATTTATCTAGAAAACTTTGGCTCTGCCTCAGGAGTCGTGATCACTTGTTATACACTGAATCTTGAGTGATTATTTGCTGGTAGTTTTTTAACTTTAAGGAACAAAATTAAAACCCTTCTTCTATGAGATAGAAGGCAAGCTTAATTAGTACGGACAATACAAGCCATTACCCAGCTTCAATGGTCTCTCAAGTTTTCAAAAGAGTAAGTGGAGACAGATAAACACTGCAATGCAGTCAATAGGGAAGAAGCTTCTAAGGAAGCTTGAATAGGCCCACGATGACTTGAGAAAGTCTAGGACTAATTGCATTATTTGAGAAAAGCTTTTTAATTACTCTGATATAAGTACACAACTACAGCTTTGGATGAAACCGATTTAAAATGGAAAAATAAAGAAAACAGAAATCTACTTCCTATAAATACTAACATTTTAACCAGTATTAACATTTAGGAACTTTGAAGAATCCAGAATAGACACAGGGGGAAAAAAATACAGAACTGATTCAGCATGTTGGAAAAGTATGATCTGACTGCAGTGCTATAGTACATTCTTGGACTAGATAAACCCAGAATGTTAGTATATGGGCAGAAGAGCTCTTAGATATAACTTGCCTGAATTGCTAGAACATACCTTCAATGTGTCCTTTTAAAAACACAGCCACAGATGCTTTGAACAATGACCTCCCCACTCGTTCATGTCCTTTTTCCTCAACAGGAAACAGTCATCAGAGCCCAGAGAGCTGACATCATTCTGAACTGTACATCAAAGATGTCACCCTTAAGTTTCAAAGAAACACTTCAGTGGTAGGACTCCCATCAAGATGGGTGTAGAGCTGCTACATACAGTTCTTGCCTCTCTACCGTGGCTTCAAAAGGATGCCTTGAGTTTCATTAAACTCCTCTCAGGAAGACTGCAGGCAAGATAAATATTCCCAATATCTAAGGCAACCCTCATTGTGAACAGAGGTTTCTTTAAATTAAAACATCAGAAATGCTACAACTACACTAGTGGTTGATTCACAGATTAGACAAGTATAGTTTTAAATGCATATTCAAAACCATACTTTACTATTTTGAAGTATATTCTTTATTTTTAAAGTATATTCTAAATATTTTTTAAAGCATATTCCAAAATTCTTTGGAAATGCTGTGGCATAGCGTACATTCTTTCCCAGATGAGTAAGTGGGCCCAATGCCTTACATTTCAATGTTCTTCAGTTGAAAAGATGCCTAGTAGTTTAAAAAAACAAAAAATGTGAGCATATTATTTGAACAAACAGCTAACATATTGCTCAAAAATAATGTTATACTGTATTTCCAGATGTTTTTGACACCATGAATGAAAATTCAGGCTACATAATTTCAGGTCAACCACTAACTAGTTGAACTATCTCTAAACATGTTACTTCTTTTTTTAATACCTTTGTTTTCTTGTCTGTAAATAGAGATCCTAATAAGACTGCCCCCATACTAAGGAAGGCCTCTAAAGAAGACAGACAGTACAATGCATGTAAACCATTTAGAAAAATACCTGGCATACAGCAAAACCTTAATAAGTGCTAATCACGATCACCAGCATCTGTTTCTTCATTATCAATTTTTGGTCCTCTCTTAAAGATGGTATAAAAGTTAAACGTATAAATAGGTAAAAATTGAAGAAAGGGAACACTATTAAATACAATCCACCCTTTATTACTTATTTTATTTAAAACTGAAGAGCACTTTTTAGTGATTCTAAATTTCTCTCTTATCCCCAAGAGGAGACAGAAGGATTTTTAGAGAAGGCCAGACTTGAGGTGTCAGTGAGACCAATTCAACACTATCACTGTCTCCTGACCAACCACCAGATAACCCAGAAAACAGGAGCTCAGTAGGCAAACCAGGAACTGCTTCAAATGATGTGAAATGCATTCACTGCAACAGGTACACCGACCATGGGACATATTTTAAATTAATGAGAAAAAATTGCCATACAAGAAACTGGCAAAACTGACATTTCAGAGAAAGAGCAGTAATAAAAACTGAAAAAATAAAAATGTGTCCATTCCTACAGCTTCCAAGCACCTCAATATTCCTATATTCTACCAGAAACTCCTTGGCATATATACTTCTCCTCTGTCTCAGAATGAGGCTCTTTGTTACATAGTTTTTCAATTTTTCTTGGAGGCAAGAGAGTAGGATGAATCCGGTGAGCACAGGCAATTTTCTCTGCAAGTTCTTACTTAACTCTCCTTCTCAGTCACCTTATATTTATTTGCAAACTACCAAGCAACACTAGTTTCTATTTTAGATGTTTATGAAAATGAAAAAAATAACAACTCTGGGTAACATTCTTCATGTCAACACCATAGTGTTAAAATTTCCAGTGGAATATTCATTTTTGAAATGGCAAGGAACCACCATAGACAGTCAGAGGAAAAAAATACAGATTTCATAAACAGCAGGTGTTTAAGTTCCAGTTATACAAAAACACTGATGTAGTCAATACCAATGGCTTGAGTGTTGGCAAATTTAAGACTATACATTCAAAGGATGGGTTTAAAGGGAAAAATAAAACTGGAAGCTTTAACTGGTAAAGGTAGCAAGATATTGAGATCAGATGCAAATTAGTAACATTATAAAAGAAAGAAAGACTCCTTAGATTTTCATTCCATCAAGATAACTGCAAAATCTAGAGAAAATCTTTCCACTTGAATCACCTCGCTCAAGAAGCATCTTTCCAACTGTAAAAAAAACTTCTTCATAAAATTTGAAGTGTATAAAATTGAAAGGTAAAATTGAAGAAAGGGAACACTATTAAATACAATCCACCCTTTATTACTTATTTTATTTAAAACTGAAGAGCACTTTTTAGTGATTCTAAATTTCTCTCTTATCCCCAAGAGGAGACAGAAGGATTTTTAGAGAAGGCCAGACTTGAGGTGTCAGTGAGACCAATTCAACACTATCACTGTCTCCTGACCAACCACCAGATAACCCAGAAAACAGGAGCTCAGTAGGCAAACCAGGAACTGCTTCAAATGATGTGAAATGCATTCACTGCAACAGGTACACCGACCATGGGACATATTTTAAATTAATGAGAAAAAATTGCCATACAAGAAACTGGCAAAACTGACATTTCAGAGAAAGAGCAGTAATAAAAACTGAAAAAATAAAAATGTGTCCATTCCTACAGCTTCCAAGCACCTCAATATTCCTATATTCTACCAGAAACTCCTTGGCATATATACTTCTCCTCTGTCTCAGAATGAGGCTCTTTGTTACATAGTTTTTCAATTTTTCTTGGAGGCAAGAGAGTAGGATGAATCCGGTGAGCACAGGCAATTTTCTCTGCAAGTTCTTACTTAACTCTCCTTCTCAGTCACCTTATATTTATTTGCAAACTACCAAGCAACACTAGTTTCTATTTTAGATGTTTATGAAAATGAAAAAAATAACAACTCTGGGTAACATTCTTCATGTCAACACCATAGTGTTAAAATTTCCAGTGGAATATTCATTTTTGAAATGGCAAGGAACCACCATAGACAGTCAGAGGAAAAAAATACAGATTTCATAAACAGCAGGTGTTTAAGTTCCAGTTATACAAAAACACTGATGTAGTCAATACCAATGGCTTGAGTGTTGGCAAATTTAAGACTATACATTCAAAGGATGGGTTTAAAGGGAAAAATAAAACTGGAAGCTTTAACTGGTAAAGGTAGCAAGATATTGAGATCAGATGCAAATTAGTAACATTATAAAAGAAAGAAAGACTCCTTAGATTTTTCATTCCATCAAGATAACTGCAAAATCTAGAGAAAAATCTTTCCACTTGAATCACCTCGCTCAAGAAGCATCTTATTCACAGAACTAGACCAAAGAATAACACAGTTCATATGGAAACACGAAAGACCTCGAATAGCCAAAGTAATCCTGAGAAAGAAAAATGGAGCTGGAGGAATCAGCCTCCCTAACTTCAGACTATATTACAAAGCAACAGTCATCAAGACAGTATGGTACTGGCACAAAAACAGAACAATAGACCAATGGAACAAGATCAAGAACCCAGAGATAAACCCACACACCTATGGGTACCTTATTTTTGACAAAGGAGGCGAAACTATAAAATGGGACAAAGACAGCCTCTTCAACAAGTGGTGCTGGAAAAATTGGACAGCTACATGCAAAATAATGAAGTTGGAACATTCCCTGACACCATACACGAAGATCAACTCAAAATGGATTAAAGACCTAAATAGAAGACCAGAAACCATCAAACTCTTAGAGGAGAATATAGGACAAACCCTCAAGGACATAAATCAAAGCAAGATCTTCTCTGACCCACCTACTAAAATAGCGGAACTGAAAAGCAAAATGAACATGTGGGACCTCATGAAACTTAAAAGCTTTTGTATAGCAAAAGAAATTACAAAAAAGCTGGACAGCCTAAAGAATGGGAGAATATACTGGCAAATGAAATAACAGACAAAGAATTAATCTCCAAAAGCTACAAGTACCTCAGATAACTCAGCACCGGAAAAATGAACAACCCAATCAAAAAATGGGAAAAAGATCTGAACGGACATCTCACCAAAGAGGACATACAGATGGCCAAAAAGCACATGAAACGATGCTCAACCTCGCTTATTATTAGAGAAATGCAAATCAAAACCACAATGAGATATCACCTCAAACTCGTCAGAATGGCCATCATCAACAAATCTGCAGACAATAAATGCTGGAGAGGGTGCGGAGAAAAGGGAACCCTCTTGCATTGCTGGTAGGAATGTCAATTTATACAGCCACTATGGAAGACAGTATGGAGATTCCTTAAAAAACTAAAAATAGAAGCACCATATGACCCAGAAATCCCACTATTAGCCTTATACCCTGATGAAATCAAACCTGAAAGAGGCACCTGTACCCCAATGTTCGTTGCGGCTCTCTATACAATAGCTAGAACATGGAAGCAATGGAGTTCCTCTCAGCTGTAAAAAGAAACGCAGAAGAATCAGTCCTAATGAGGTGGATGGATCTAGAACGTATCATAAAAAGTGAAGCAAGTCAAAAAGAAAAAGACAAGTACAGTATACTAACACATATATATGGAATCTAGTAACACACGCAGTGAAGCGATGGAGAAAAAAACATAGAGAACAGACATATGGACATTGTGGGGTATGAACAGTGGGTGGGAGGCATAGAGGGAGTAACATGGAAACCTATACTATCATATGTGAAAAAGATAGCTATTGTCATTGTGCTGTGGAATATGAGATCCTGTAGGGGTGGGGTGCAATGGCCTGGAGGGGTAGGATGGGGGGTACTGGGATAGGGGAGGGTGCCAGGGATATGCATATGACTGATCTGGGAACATACGTGTCTGTGAGCAACAAAACTCTGTAAAAAATTTTTTTAAAGAAATAATTAAAAAAAAAAAAATGTCTTCTACTAACTGCTAACTCCATGAAACCTTCAAGCAGATGAAACGAGAGACAACATTTTAAGCAATCCCAATAGACTACCTCAGTACAGCCTTTTTTTATGTTTTTAGTAACATCTTCCTCTGTATTTTGTTTACTTCTTTGTTTTCTGCTACTTGGAAAGTGAAACAGGTTTTGAATAAGACAACAATTAAACTAGTTGATTTTTCTTTTTTGTATTACAAAAAAACATCTCTAACTTAGCAGTGACACAGACCAAAAATAGTTAGAAGAATCTAACAGTATTCTGTTACAAGGTGAAAAATTAACACTGCTGGAATCTAAATTACATATGTGATGTTTATTATAAAGGGTACTCTGCAAATAAAAATGCATTAAACATTTCTATTTGTAACATTTATTCTCAATAGTCATTGCTTAAATAACTTTTATTCACATGCTTGTTGACTATAAATAAAAGATATACTAAGGAAATACTCAGATGCAACATAATATTCCCCCTCAAAATTATCATCTTAAAATTATTCTCTTTGTGAAACCTTGTTCCACCCATTGCTTGAGAATGTCAGAAGGTAAAACAATTTGTCAAATATATTTTGCTAAGGACAAAGTATCTCATACATTCTTTTATCAGGAATGATAACATGAGGGCCTCAAAAAAATTTTAAGAAGGTCTATAAAAACTATTAAAATCTTTAAGAAAACAGTGATAACAAGAGTCTAGCACAAACTGTTTAAGGAATCTTTAAAATCCACTTTTCCATCTCTCCCTCGGACATCTCCAAGGACATTCAAGTCCAATTCGTAACCTTCAAGAAGTTTGAAAAACAAACATTTCTCTTAGCAATGTAGAAACCCAGAAAAGCATCACACCATTAGCTCCTCGACACAGCCTTGCACAGACTCTGATGTTCTTGGTACAGAATACAAGAAAGGCAAAAAGTTCCGAAGAATTCATCTTTCTGCAAAACAGAGCATTTTTCAGATGGCTTAGCAAAAGGGACACAGTAATTCCAGAATATCAAAACAGGAAAGAGTTCCAAGTGACATCACTGACTGCTCTGGAAATTTTATTTACGTCAGTTTCTTACCCCCAACACTGCTGGCACTTGGAAGTAGACAATTATTTTTTATAGGAGACTATGCATTGCAGGATATTTAACAACACGCCAGGTTTCTGCCCACTAGATGCCAGCAGTACACACTCAAATCATGACAACCAGAAAACAACTCCACCCAGTCAGTGTCTCCTGGGAGATAAAACAGCCCTTGGGGGAGAACTACTAAGTTACAACAATGACACAGATGACACCCATGATGGCAATGATGATGATGAAGATAGTAACAATAACAGCAATAATGAATCAAAACAATTTCCACTTACTCAAAAGTCCGCACAAGATATTGTACTAAGGGCTTTCTATACACTTGATTCTGCAAAACAACCCTTTGTGATAGGTACTACAATTTCCCACATTTTATAGATGAAAGAGCTGAAGTTTAGTAAAGTTAATGCCTATTCAAAGTCATAGAGTTAGTAAATAGGTGACAAGGGTACAACTTCTAAACCAGTAAGTTTGACTACCATGTTACATATTGCCATCTCCCCAGGGAGAATCATGAGTGTGTCTGAATGCAACACCTGACGGGTTGTTGCAAAGAGAGGTGAACTGTAGAACCTGTTATCCAAAGTACACAGAAGACTTCACTGAGAGGCAGGCGAAGCAAGGCATCACTAGCCAGGAAACTCCAGATGGCTCCTATTAAACAAATGCTTTACATGCAATCTTGAATAGCCTTAGAGCAATCCCTCAAGATAAGACACTAGCATTCTCATGTTACAGGTAAACAACAACACTAAAAACTGCATCCAGAGAGACTTGAATAAATCATTCAAGGTCACATAACTGGCTTTCTGGATTAGCAAGACTTAAAATGAGATTGGTCTGACAACTGAGCTTCAACTGTTAGTGATACAATGATTTTACGGATTGAGAAAAAATAGTAACATAGACAGCCCTCATGCCATGGGTGGTAACTGACGCAGGTGATTTGAAATCCCCTTGGATTCCAGTTCATAGTGAGACTTTGAGAAGATCAACAGAACTTAGGCTCCAAACTGCCTCACAAACTGTGGACTGTTCTGGTATCCTGTCCCTATGGACCGATTCAGAATCCATATAGATATTGGCTTTTTATATCTTATTTTAAGTAGAAACAGATTTTGTTTTTCTAAATGAAATTTCCTTTTACCAGAATATTAATGTCACAGTTGAAGGTCAGCTGGGACATGTAAGGTCCGTGAACAATGTGTCTTGTGGATAATCCAAAGTGGGAAGAAAAGACACAGATGCAGATTTATGGTGGGAAAATGAGAACCAAAGGAGGGAATACAGATACTTAATGTGAGAGAAATATTTGGATACTAGGAATAACACAGGAGAACTGAAGCCATGGTCTGGATTGTGGTCCAGAAGGGCCCCAAAATTGTTATTAAAATGCACCTATGTAGAAAGACTATTCTACATAAACACATACACACCCCAGTGTAAAAGCACTGCTTGAGGTTTGGGCCCCCCCATCACAGACAGTGATGAGATACTCTAATAGCTGGGATAATTGACCACATTGGGATCCTACACTTGTTTCCAGGTGCTTTAGCAGCTGACATGTAGAAGATAAATTTAAATTAGAGGTCATCAGGACATAGTAATAATTGTTTCCATTTCCAGTGGGAAGTTAAATAAGTAGGTGAGAGACGTTTACACAGTTTATCAAGATCACACAAGTTCTCCGATGTCGTTCATCCTAAGTTCCTTTGCAACAGGGAAAGGAGAACTTGTACAAGCTGGATAACCAAAAGCAATAAAAGGAAAAAACAGCTTAAATTAGGAGTCTTCCAGGAACAGTTTGCACTTTGTTCTGCCAGTTCTACCATCATGCAAAAATCCTGAACAATCTTAAGAAAAAATAAAATAAACTGAAGCTGAAGACAGGATACTCTCACCTACTGACCTAGTCACATGCCCTGCCTCAGTGGCTGGAAGCCCAAGGTGGCGAGCACAGGAAAAGAGTGTGGGATGCCCAGAGGGAAGTGGTACCCAGTTATCAAGTAAAGGGAATGGAACCAGGCAAAAACATATGCTGCCCATTCTGATCTTCTATCATGTACATACAATGGTGAATACAACACAGCTCTTCTTTCTAGAAAGACTCATAGTCTTTGAAACTCACTTTATGTTTCTTTCCTCACTACTGCCCTACTATCTCCACTGTTGAATGCCCCTCTCCTAACTCTCTGTGTGCTTATCTGAGACCCCCTCCTGACAGCCTACCCAACACAGACACTTCTCTCCATCTCCTGTCATTTTCCTCCATTTCAGGATCTCCTTTTATTCCCAAGTATCTTACAATTTCATCTGCAGTGGAAACATGACACAGTATAAGTATTCATTCACCAAAAGGAGCTGTCATATTCATCTTTGCCTGTAATGTCTCATTACATAAAGTTATTTTAACTTGAAGAAAAGACACAGATGCAGATTTATGGTGGGAAAATGAGAACCAAAGGAGGGAATACAGATACTTAATGTGAGAGAAATATTTGGATACTAGGAATAACACAGGAGAACTGAAGCCATGGTCTGGATTGTGGTCCAGAAGGGCCCCAAAATTGTTATTAAAATGCACCTATGTAGAAAGACTATTCTACATAAACACATACACACCCCAGTGTAAAAGCACTGCTTGAGGTTTGGGCCCCCCCATCACAGACAGTGATGAGATACTCTAATAGCTGGGATAATTGACCACATTGGGATCCTACACTTGTTTCCAGGTGCTTTAGCAGCTGACATGTAGAAGATAAATTTAAATTAGAGGTCATCAGGACATAGTAATAATTGTTTCCATTTCCAGTGGGAAGTTAAATAAGTAGGTGAGAGCGTTTACACAGTTTATCAAGATCACACAAGTTCTCCGATGTCGTTCATCCTAAGTTCCTTTGCAACAGGGAAAGGAGAACTTGTACAAGCTGGATAACCAAAAGCAATAAAAGGAAAAAACAGCTTAAATTAGGAGTCTTCCAGGAACAGTTTGCACTTTGTTCTGCCAGTTCTACCATCATGCAAAAATCCTGAACAATCTTAAGAAAAAATAAAATAAACTGAAGCTGAAGACAGGATACTCTCACCTACTGACCTAGTCACATGCCCTGCCTCAGTGGCTGGAAGCCCAAGGTGGCGAGCACAGGAAAAGAGTGTGGGATGCCCAGAGGGAAGTGGTACCCAGTTATCAAGTAAAGGGAATGGAACCAGGCAAAAACATATGCTGCCCATTCTGATCTTCTATCATGTACATACAATGGTGAATACAACACAGCTCTTCTTTCTAGAAAGACTCATAGTCTTTGAAACTCACTTTATGTTTCTTTCCTCACTACTGCCCTACTATCTCCACTGTTGAATGCCCCTCTCCTAACTCTCTGTGTGCTTATCTGAGACCCCCTCCTGACAGCCTACCCAACACAGACACTTCTCTCCATCTCCTGTCATTTTCCTCCATTTCAGGATCTCCTTTTATTCCCAAGTATCTTACAATTTCATCTGCAGTGGAAACATGACACAGTATAAGTATTCATTCACCAAAAGGAGCTGTCATATTCATCTTTGCCTGTAATGTCTCATTACATAAAGTTATTTTAACTTGAAGGCATGCGTGCTAATGGTGGAATTTCAGATACTGTGGCACTTCTGGGAAGACCCAAGAAGACCTTTCTTCCTAATGGGCTTCAGATCATGCCACACAGATAGACAAGTCACAGAGATAGCCCACAGGAGCCCTCTCTATCCAGTCTCTGCCTCATCCACCTAAAAAGGTGACTTGCATGCCAATAATGCCTCTACCGGGAAAAGTAATAATCCCAAAAGTTTATTTCAAGACAGACTGTTAAATGAAACATGAGTAATTCCATTAGAATGTTGACTATGAACAAAAGGCAGAAACTACTCCAGACAAGAAACCAGTGACCACAACAATAAATGGGGAATGAACTCCAACTTGGCTCCCTGGAGAAAATTGAATGAACTGATGGGTATTTTCTTTCTCTAATTTCTGAGGATCCAGTAAAGATTGACTGTCTATCAGTGATGCTAAGAGGTCAGTCACATGAAAGATGGGAGCCCTCTGCTGGATATCTTGTGTTCCTCAATCAGTGAAAGCAGGCACAGTACAGTGCCAACGTATGGCAAGAAGCAGATGTCTCCATTTCCACAAAATGCAGGCAAAAAGTTCAAAACTCATTCCCTCTGCTACTTACACAACCTATACATGTACAATAACACACAATGATGCAGAGAAACTGCAGAATGACTCACAAATAATATTGCCACTAGAAGGGCATGTTTGCCTTCTTAGTAATTTCACTAAATATTTGCTAGTACCTAGGGTGGGGATAAGACACTCTGTGTTTCCAGATTCTTTACATGAGACAAAAATATCTTGCATCCAGACCCTAGCCTCACACACCTCAGCCAGCCTGGGACAGTCAGTTTTTCTTATTTTGTTTCCTCATTCCTGAGAAACTTAGATGCTGTATATGCTGCGGCCTCACAGTTTCCTGTACTTCTCATTTCCAGATGTATTTGCTTGTTGCCATATCTGTTGCATACTCAAAAAAAGGACTACAAATGATGCAGACATGTTAAAAAATAAACACTCAACCATCTACCAGGTCCTCGTGACTCAGGCTCAAGCACACCCAATCTGCCTTTCTCAGTAGGACCCAGCCATGAGACTGCCCTTCCCTGTACCTAGAGAAGTCTTTGCCCAATTCTTCCCATATGGAAACAGCCGTATTCCCTTCTCAGGTCCACAGACTCTCAATTTCAGCAACCTATTTACATCCTTCAAGTACCTACACAACTTGAAGTTGCACTGGTTTTGTTATGTGTGTCCATGTTCAGCATCTTTCCCCTTTCCCGAACATGAGACAGTGTGTTTCCAGAGGGCTCCAGGCAGTATCTTCATTACCTTGTAAGTTCCTGGCATAGTGTAAGCACTTAAATACATATTTCTTGGGATAATTAGTCCATTGGTTTTAAAAAGACTGATGAATAATTTAATGAATAGCTACATACTGCCCCAATCAGCAAGAAATGCCATAACAAAATACTAGGTGGTTTAAACACCAAAATTTCAAGTTACTAAGACTTGGAAGTGGAAGATTCAGGTGCCAACTGATTTGGTTCTTTGGAAGAGCTCTTTGCCTAACTACCAGCTGGGCCACATTCTCACTCTGTTCTCACATGGTGATGAAACAGAGAACTCTGATCTGTTTCTCTTCTTATAAGGACATTATTCCCATCAAGGGGGCCCAAGATCATGACCTCATCTAAACCTAAATACTTCCCAAAGGACCCACTTCTAATACCATCATGTTAAGAAGTAGGGCTTCAACATATGAATTTAGAGGGGATGTAAACATTCAGTCCGTAACACATATGGAAGAAGGAAAGAACAATTGTTTCGCTTTATGCATCATAGATTCATAGATTTTTAGCTTCTGCAAGCTAATGGTAGAAAATATTCTATAAGACCAAAGCATGTACACAAGGAATCAGAGTCAGCATGCATACTTCATTATTTATCTGTATGCAATTTCACAAAAAACTCTTTGCACCTTAGTCCCTCAATATTTATAGTACATCTCTCTGTTATGATAACTTTCCATCAGTTTTATAATTCAGCCGCTAATGACAAGAACAAACAGTGAAGCCTTAACATTTGCTTATATTTCCTGGTTAGCGTCTAGGAGATTAGTGTCTGAATCCTGGGTTACTGGACATCTTCTAAAAGCTGCTCAATCTACCAGGTCCTCGTGACTCAGGCTCAAGCACACCCAATCTGCCTTTCTCAGTAGGACCCAGCCATGAGACTGCCCTTCCCTGTACCTAGAGAAGTCTTTGCCCAATTCTTCCCATATGGAAACAGCCGTATTCCCTTCTCAGGTCCACAGACTCTCAATTTCAGCAACCTATTTACATCCTTCAAGTACCTACACAACTTGAAGTTGCACTGGTTTTGTTATGTGTGTCCATGTTCAGCATCTTTCCCCTTTCCCGAACATGAGACAGTGTGTTTCCAGAGGGCTCCAGGCAGTATCTTCATTACCTTGTAAGTTCCTGGCATAGTGTAAGCACTTAAATACATATTTCTTGGGATAATTAGTCCATTGGTTTTAAAAAGACTGATGAATAATTTAATGAATAGCTACATACTGCCCCAATCAGCAAGAAATGCCATAACAAAATACTAGGTGGTTTAAACACCAAAATTTCAAGTTACTAAGACTTGGAAGTGGAAGATTCAGGTGCCAACTGATTTGGTTCTTTGGAAGAGCTCTTTGCCTAACTACCAGCTGGGCCACATTCTCACTCTGTTCTCACATGGTGATGAAACAGAGAACTCTGATCTGTTTCTCTTCTTATAAGGACATTATTCCCATCAAGGGGGCCCAAGATCATGACCTCATCTAAACCTAAATACTTCCCAAAGGACCCACTTCTAATACCATCATGTTAAGAAGTAGGGCTTCAACATATGAATTTAGAGGGGATGTAAACATTCAGTCCGTAACACATATGGAAGAAGGAAAGAACAATTGTTTCGCTTTATGCATCATAGATTCATAGATTTTTAGCTTCTGCAAGCTAATGGTAGAAAATATTCTATAAGACCAAAGCATGTACACAAGGAATCAGAGTCAGCATGCATACTTCATTATTTATCTGTATGCAATTTCACAAAAAACTCTTTGCACCTTAGTCCCTCAATATTTATAGTACATCTCTCTGTTATGATAACTTTCCATCAGTTTTATAATTCAGCCGCTAATGACAAGAACAAACAGTGAAGCCTTAACATTTGCTTATATTTCCTGGTTAGCGTCTAGGAGATTAGTGTCTGAATCCTGGGTAGCTTTTTTCTTATTATACTGGACATCTTTTGGACTGTCTGCCAAGCCCAGAAGCCAATCCTCTTCTTAGGAAGCATCCTGCCAGATCTCCAAGGGAGCCCCAGGCAGCCATGTTTGGACAGGGAATCCAGGTTCCACTCATTGGTCAAGAGCAGTCATGTGGCCCAGGCTTGGCAAAACAGAATCTAGCTTTCCAGGGAATCTGGAACTGTGAATGAAAGCCAGCCAGCCAGTCTCCGTGGGTGGCTGGAACTATAGATGCAGCTAGGGGTTATTCATATTTTCTTCAACAAGAAAGCTGCTCTGCAGAAAAACACAGAACGGAACAAAAACTAAAAAGCAGAGACAAGAGGGCCAAAGAATGTCCCAGAAGTTTTCCAGGCCCATATTACAGCCCATTCCCAAGTATCAGCTCATTCACAATCATGAACACCATGAAACACCCCTGTATAACAGACTCCCTCTTTTCCTTCTTTTACTTAAGCTACTTTTGTTGCTAGTTAATTCATTGATTTGAACCTAATAGGTATATTCACATATTCTGAGAAAATGAAAGTCTTTTGTATATTTATACACATACACATGTGTATATTCTAACAGAGAGCTAGGAACATGAAACTTTTTATTTTTGTCCAAATTCCCATGAAAACTCTGAGGGAGGGGGAGCAATCTCACAATCCCTAAATTAATTCAGCACGAAAGTAGTGTGTATCTCTGAAACTCAAAGCCAAGCCACCTAAAGAGTTTTCAGGAAACATATTTTCCTAGACAAATGGCAATTTCTTTTAAGTATAAGAAGAAAAACAGAATGTCCCACCAAGCTGGAGACTCTTATGACATTTCTGACTCAGTTAGGTGCAATGTAATAGTTGCCATAAAGTGGGTATTCTAGGAATGTTAATAGCTATTATTATTATTACTATTATTACTATTACTATTATTATATTATTACTAATATTATTATTATTACTATTATTACTATTATTCTTACCATTTACCTGACCCAGTGTTGCCCAGTAGTGTGGGAACAGATTTGTTGTGGCCCTATAACCCTAAAAACATCTTTTCTTAGCAAATATTGAATAAAATTTCAGGATAATTAAAAGACTTAGCAGTGATACTTGGCATATGAGATTTTAAAGGAATTTTAGAGGAGCTAAAACTAATGACATAAAATGACTAGTTAAAATTGGTTTACATTTTTGAAAAGAGTATATTTATTTATTAAAGCAAAATAGTACAAACAATACATAGTCACAGGCTTCACTGGTGGTCCAGTGGGTAAAGGGTCCACTTTGCAGTGCAAGGGGCACCGGTTCGATTCCTGGCCTGGGAAGATCCCACATGCCGTGGAGTAGTTGGACCAGTGCGTCCAATTAGAAGTCACCGCTCTGGAGCACAAGCGCCCATAGGCCTTTGCTCTGCTACAAGAGAGGCCACTGCAATGGGTGGCCCACAGAGGCCAAAGAACAAATATGGATGAAAATAAACAAATGAAAGACCAATAAAAGAGGCCAAAATTTAAAAAAATAATAAAGAACACATAGTCACAAGGGCATCTGAAGAAATAAAAGCATCTTCGCTCTTCTGAAGGAATCCAGAAGAAGCGACAGGTCAACAGAGCTTTGGCCTTCTTTCCAAGCTCTCTTCTCTCCTCCCAGTTCTTCTTTAGACTCAGCACCAGCTGACTGAGACCTGGAACAGCCAAAGATCCTTTTATTGTTCACTGTCTGCCTGTTCCAAGAAATCCTGCAGTGAAGCATGACTATTCTCAAGTAAAACTGAAAGAAGACAATTTGGGGGGGTCAAACTGGTAGTTAACCAGAAAAAAATATTCATCTACAATGCAATAGTACACGTGGAGAAAAAGAACAGACTCAGACTTGACTGGTAAAGCTCTGGAAATACGCATATGTTTAACATAAGCAACCACTCTAACTCAACAATTCTTCTAGAAGTTTATCCTACAGCAATAATCAGAAAGATGAAGGGTGGTGAGGGGTACACAGGTATTCACAACACAGAGTATGAACCACTATATCATCCCAGCCAACAAAGGTGTTCAAGACAATAAAGACCACATAAAGGTCTTATAATGGAGACCAGTGGGACCAATATTAAGGCCCCATAATAGTTACTTCTTGAAATATAGCACATATATTTAAAGTTCAAGGTTCTTAAACTTGTTCTGAAAAGCTCAAGGAGTTGTTGATGTACATAAAGGTCCCCTGTATCAGTGACCAGGGTATTTCAGTGGGTGAGTCTCTTTCCCAATCATCTCAGACTTAAATAGCATGCATTACATATTAGGCAATCTCCTAAAATTATTCATAATGAAACGGTCCTATTGCTTAAGAAACAAAAAATTTCTAAATTTTATTACGCAACTGTTATAAATCATGTTATATAAAAGTATATACAGACTGAGATGGGTGGTATGCTCCCCAAATATCCAGCAGCTTTCAGTGAAGCACTGATCTTTAGTAACTACTAAACACAAAGGTTCGGTTCTCATCTCTAAAGTACTCCTAACACACTCTGCATTTGCATAAGACCATTATGACAAAATCTTACTTTTAAGATAGTAATGAAACTCAAATGAAATGATGGGAAAGTTTTTGCCTTGATGTCCAGTAGACAAGACTCCACAATGGAAGCTCTTTTACTATACATGGACTTGAAGTTTAGAAATTCACTTTAGCTACTAGTGTTTATCCTTCACTTTCTATTGATGTGGCAATTAAAATCATCACCAGTTCAGTCATTCTAGAAGGCATTGATGAAACAAAGTCTTTTCTTTTTCTGGTTATGAAAGACATTTTATTTCTGTGAAATTTTAATAGAATGCAAACTATCTTCAATCAAAAATGCCTGTTTAGCCTGGAGGGGTGGGATGGGGGGCCCTTGGATGGGGTAGAGGACCAGGGATATGCATATGACTGATCTGGGGACATACATGTCTGTGAACAGCAAAGCTCTGTAAAAACTTTAACATAAATAAATAAATAATTTTAAAAAAAATGCCTGTTTAACACATACGTTTCTATTCCATTGGCTGATCTATGAAAATATAGTTACTTCTTGAAATATAGACCACATATATTTAAAAAAGTTCTTATAATGGAGACCAGTGGGACCAATATTAAGGCCCCATAATAGTTACTTCTTGAAATATAGCACATATATTTAAAGTTCAAGGTTCTTAAACTTGTTCTGAAAAGCTCAAGGAGTTGTTGATGTACATAAAGGTCCCCTGTATCAGTGACCAGGGTATTTCAGTGGGTGAGTCTCTTTCCCAATCATCTCAGACTTAAATAGCATGCATTACATATTAGGCAATCTCCTAAAATTATTCATAATGAAACGGTCCTATTGCTTAAGAAACAAAAATTACTAAATTTTATTACGCAACTGTTATAAATCATGTTATATAAAAGTATATACAGACTGAGATGGGTGGTATGCTCCCCAAATATCCAGCAGCTTTCAGTGAAGCACTGATCTTTAGTAACTACTAAACACAAAGGTTCGGTTCTCATCTCTAAAGTACTCCTAACACACTCTGCATTTGCATAAGACCATTATGACAAAATCTTACTTTTAAGATAGTAATGAAACTCAAATGAAATGATGGGAAAGTTTTTGCCTTGATGTCCAGTAGACAAGACTCCACAATGGAAGCTCTTTTACTATACATGGACTTGAAGTTTAGAAATTCACTTTAGCTACTAGTGTTTATCCTTCACTTTCTATTGATGTGGCAATTAAAATCATCACCAGTTCAGTCATTCTAGAAGGCATTGATGAAACAAAGTCTTTTCTTTTTCTGGTTATGAAAGACATTTTATTTCTGTGAAATTTTAATAGAATGCAAACTATCTTCAATCAAAAATGCCTGTTTAGCCTGGAGGGGTGGGATGGGGGGCCCTTGGATGGGGTAGAGGACCAGGGATATGCATATGACTGATCTGGGGACATACATGTCTGTGAACAGCAAAGCTCTGTAAAAACTTTAACATAAATAAATAAATAATTTTAAAAAAAATGCCTGTTTAACACATACGTTTCTATTCCATTGGCTGATCTATGAAAATATAGTAACTTCATGTATAATTAGAATAATAGAGAATATATTTATAAATAATGAAATCAAACACAGAAATAATATTTTTTCCAAAGCTCTTCCCCAACAGAACAAAATTTTTTTAAAATGTATGCTTCACATTATAGATGGTTCAAAGTCAAGTCTTTCACAGAGCAAAAGATTTCACCTAAAGGACTCCAATCTTAACTATACAGGTGTTGGCAAGGGCAGGGGCTTTTGCAGCTAACAAAGAAAGCATTTCATTTTCTTAAAACAACTCCATAGCCTCACAAATAACCCCAATAGCTCACCTTTTCCCATAGCCAAAGGACAACTTGGACCATCACAGAACAGTATGAAAGCCTCTTATGGAGAAAAGTATGGCTGTCGTGTTTTTATGTCTTTGAGAAATGCAGATAATTCAGGTTTCACTTCTATAGTAATTTGATTTGATCATTTTAAAACATACACATAAAATGGTTCGTTTATATAACCAGTTGCTAAGAGTCTTGGCATTTTAATAGGTGGCTTATGAAAACATATCTATTGAAAGAAAATACTAGTGTCTATAGAGAGGAGAAGGATGGATAAAGCTCATAAAATTTAACTGCATTTTAGTTTTGACTTGGGAAAGCTGCAAGACCATCCACTTGGGAAACTCAACCCATAGACCCACTGCTATACTGCAAAGTCCTACTTGGTACATCTGCCCCTCCATCATCCCTTCTATATCCAACTTCATGGAAATCTCAAGGTCTCACCGAACTAGAAGGGAGTTTCTTTCTTCAAAATCTGACAAGTTGGGGCCTAATATCTGGGAATAAAATGGTGTACCCAGATCAAAACCAGGGCCAACAATTAGTTGTTGACTGCTCTGGCTCTTTGCAATGTCATGGACTGTAGCCCACCATGCTCCTATGTCTATGGGATTTCCCGGCAAGAATACCAGAATGGGCAGTCATTCCCTTCTCCAGAGGATCTTCCCAAACCAGAGACAGTACCCAGGTCCCTAGCACTGCAGGCAGATTCCTTACCATCTGAGCCACCAGAGAAGCCCTGAGTGCCCTAAGCATGGAAGCAATCAAAGGACATTGGCTGATCTATGAAAATATAGTAACTTCATGTATAATTAGAATAATAGAGAATATATTTATAAATAATGAAATCAAACACAGAAATAATATTTTTTCCAAAGCTCTTCCCCAACAGAACAAAATTTTTTTAAAATGTATGCTTCACATTATAGATGGTTCAAAGTCAAGTCTTTCACAGAGCAAAAGATTTCACCTAAAGGACTCCAATCTTAACTATACAGGTGTTGGCAAGGGCAGGGGCTTTTGCAGCTAACAAAGAAAGCATTTCATTTTCTTAAAACAACTCCATAGCCTCACAAATAACCCCAATAGCTCACCTTTTCCCATAGCCAAAGGACAACTTGGACCATCACAGAACAGTATGAAAGCCTCTTATGGAGAAAAGTATGGCTGTCGTGTTTTTATGTCTTTGAGAAATGCAGATAATTCAGGTTTCACTTCTATAGTAATTTGATTTGATCATTTTAAAACATACACATAAAATGGTTCGTTTATATAACCAGTTGCTAAGAGTCTTGGCATTTTAATAGGTGGCTTATGAAAACATATCTATTGAAAGAAAATACTAGTGTCTATAGAGAGGAGAAGGATGGATAAAGCTCATAAAATTTAACTGCATTTTAGTTTTGACTTGGGAAAGCTGCAAGACCATCCACTTGGGAAACTCAACCCATAGACCCACTGCTATACTGCAAAGTCCTACTTGGTACATCTGCCCCTCCATCATCCCTTCTATATCCAACTTCATGGAAATCTCAAGGTCTCACCGAACTAGAAGGGAGTTTCTTTCTTCAAAATCTGACAAGTTGGGGCCTAATATCTGGGAATAAAATGGTGTACCCAGATCAAAACCAGGGCCAACAATTAGTTGTTGACTGCTCTGGCTCTTTGCAATGTCATGGACTGTAGCCCACCATGCTCCTATGTCTATGGGATTTCCCGGCAAGAATACCAGAATGGGCAGTCATTCCCTTCTCCAGAGGATCTTCCCAAACCAGAGACAGTACCCAGGTCCCTAGCACTGCAGGCAGATTCCTTACCATCTGAGCCACCAGAGAAGCCCTGAGTGCCCTAAGCATGGAAGCAATACGAAGTTCAGTCAAGTCTCAGGAGAGGACACCTGTTAAAAACACTAAAATTCAATCCAGCTCAGTGATTTTATTGTAAACCATAAAAAAAAAAAAAAAAAAAACTGAGCCAGCAACTTCTGGTAGGTACAGCAGACTTTATAGAAATCTTCCTACGGAAAAGCCAAGAACATAGTTCTCATCAGAAGCCAAAAATGCTCTGACCTTGATCTGAGATTCCCAACATCCACATTTGTAAGAAATAAATGTCTGTTATTAAAAGAAAGAAAAAAAAGAAACTTTCCTGTTCCAAAATATCTCCCTACACATTTGACAGGAATGCCTAAATTCTTATCTTGAGTTGCCATGAAACATATTAAGAAAATACTTAAATTTTCCTTGACAGTGAAGGCAAAATTCATGAAAATAAATACTGTAGTATTATCTTAGCATGAATTTTATATTATTTTTAATTATAAAATACATTTTAAGTTGTAAAATATATTCTATTATAAGGTATATTAATATTTATTAAGGGCTTTTGTGCCAGGAACTGTCTTGAGTGTTTCATGTACTTTATTGTAATTAATCCTATTCTCTTCAAGGCAAGATCTATTGTTATCTACATTTTACTCAAGAAGTAACAAAAAACCTGGCTTGGTTAAATAACTGGCCAAAAGTTACTCAGTCAGTAAAGAAGTAGAACAACCCAGGTTCAAGAGACTCTCAATGTTGAAACCTAACATTATATTCCACATTCTCCCCAGCCACGTTCCAAAGGAGGCTAGTCAACAAAAGAGCGAGGCAGCAAGTAGAAAGGACACTGATTTGCCCCATTAAAAAACAAAATGTTGGGCTTCCCTGGTGGTCCAGTGGGTAAACACACCGCCTTGCAGTGCAAGGGGCGCCGGTTCCATCCCTGGCCTGGGAAGATCCCACGTGCCGCGGAGCGGCTGGACGGATGTGTCCAATTACCGAGCCGGAGCTCTGGAGCGCATGCGCCCAGAGCCGGTGCTCTGCAACGACAGACGCCACCGCGATGGGAGGCCCACAGGAGCCAAAGAACAAAGAAGGATGAAAATAGATAAATGAAAGACCAACAGAAGTGGCCCACCCACCCCCTTCCTTCCCCACCCAAGCCCCCCCCAAAATTTTTAAATAAATAAAAAAAATTTGTTTAAAAAGTGTTTTTGTTTTTTTTTAAATGTTATTGCCTAGAATGGTGGTGCTAAACAGTTAGCAGCTGACCGAAATGGCTCTGGGATATTTTTTTAAATGCTGATGTCCAAGCCCCAGGCCATGACCCCTATTCTGATTCCAAATGGTTTCTGCCTTAGAATTTTGATACATTTCCCCAGGTGATTTTCACAAAGAGTATGGGTTAGAAACTATCACCTGGAAGGATGTAGAGCAAAAATTAAATGTTAACAAAAGAAGCTAAGTAATCCAATGAGGTTTTAGAAAACTCTAGCACAATGTTGTCCATATTGGAAATGTTCTATAAACTGCTTTGTCCAATATGGTAGCTGCTAGCTACAATGGCTAGTGTGACTGAGGAAGTGAATTTTAATTTCAATTATTTTTCACTTAAGTAGAGGATACATGCTGCTATAATGTAGAGCAGAGGTCCCTCTGTGAACCTCAGTTTCATTGGTTTGCAAGGGCTGAATAGGGATATGAACTGTAAGCAACAAGGCAAAGTAGATAAGGCCTTGCTGTTCATATCCGTCAGGATCAATTGTCCAAAATGAACCTCTGTTAATGATTCAGATTCTCTGAGTAACTTACAGGTAAAAAACATGATCAATGCCACTGAAAATATGTTCAATCCGTTCACCCAAATATGCTCTAAGAACATGTCTTCAGGATCATTCTTCATTTGCTCTGTATAAAGCAAGTACCACCTGCTAGCCAAGGCTGTCATATACACTATATCATACTGATAAGCAAAGAAATTAAGACAGTTAAGGATGTGAAGAAACTGTGCATCTTCACATATTTGGCATCTACTAAAGCATATATACATATATTTTATATATATAAAGCCAAAAATGCTTTTATATATATATATATATATATATATATATATATATATATATTCCAAGGATTAGTAATTTAGTATTAGAGCAAATATAAATACATTTATTCAAAATCTCAAATACTGTGGCTAATCTCAAATATTGTGGCTAATCATACTTGAGGAATACAAGGGCTCAGACACAAGTTACAGTCTAAAAAGTATATGTACTCAGTCGCTAAGTCATGTGTGATCTTTTGCAACCCTGTGGACTGTAGCCCGCCAGGCTTGTCTGCCCATGGGATTCTCCAGGCAATAATACTGGAGTGGGTTATCATTTCCTCCTCCAGGGGATCTTCCCAACCCAGGGATCAAACTCAAATCTCCTGCATTGACAAGTGGATCTTTTTACCACTGAGCTACCTGGGACATCAAAAAAATATCTACAGCTTATCAAAAAGCCCTCACTTTATTTCAATGAGAATTTTAAAAATTATCTGATAAGAAACATGCCTGTGTGTCAAGCTATTAAACATTCCTTAATCTGGGCTACAAGATTATATGCTGGTAGTCATTCCAGAGATGTGCATATTTCCCTAAATTTTGCCCTAAAGAGAGATACTTTTTTTTTTGGCCACTTTTTTTTTATTGGTCTTTCATCTATATCTTTTCATCCATCTTGTTTTTTGGTCTGTGTGGGCCTCCCATCACAGTGGCCTCTCCAGTAGCAAAGCACTGGCTCCGGGCGCACACGTTCCAGCGCACAGGCTCTTAATTGGACACACTGGTCCTGCCACTCCACAGCATGTGGGATCTTCCCGTGCCAGGGATTGAACCGGCACCCCTTGCACTGCAAGGCAGACTCTTTACCCACTGGACCACCTGGGAAGCCCGAGATACCTTTTAAAAAGCCTGATGATTTGAATTTTGCCTGTCAAAATTTAAATACTTTATATCTGAATTTAAAGTTTAACTTAATGCTTTGCAGTAAATAATACTTAACTAAATATGTATGTGAATATCTCCATAATTTAATATGATTTACTATTTGGAATGGCATCTTCAAAAAGGAAACATCATATATGGCTCTGCATTCATCTTTATAATGCAATCATACAAAATCTGGGCATAATACCAATCTAGACAAAACCAGGAGCTTCATCAGGTAAACTAAATTGTCTGAAGATTAAAACCCCCAAACTTGCTGATACGTTTCTTAATAATTTGATAATATACTTGAACTTCTATTTTCCAAAATCAAGAGAGGGTAACAGCTGAGCAGCTGCTAGAAAAGATAGAGGAAGAGGGATGAGTAACACTAAAAATGTGTTGAATGTATTCAAGATTTAAGATCATCAGTTGCTTTGCAGATACAGCTCTTTTGGACCATTTCTATCCTTCTCCATATCATCTAAGTAACAACTACAGCTTTGGCCTTGGTAAATACTTCTTTTATGACAGCAATGAAAAGGAAGAGTTTGCCTTTGTTTTCAAGATAATGACATAGCAAATGTAATAGGACAAGACACAATGGGCCAATAAAAAGGAAAAGCAAATCTTAAAAGAAATTTGGACTATAATAATGGCTTAAAACAGTCATTTCCAATGCAAGAGACCATGATACCCACTAATGTTCCTTTCCAGTTACACAGTAAAAGACAAAGACATAACACATTAACTGCAGCAAAGAACAACTGAGTAAATGTATGCATCTATTTCACTTTATCTTTTCAAACAGAATTTTTTTAAATTTTGGCCTCTTTTATTGGTTCTTTCTTTTTTTTTAAACCTCCGCCGCCATCTTACCCCACCGCTCAGGCTCTCTTTATCTATTTTTATCCATTTTTATTCTCTGGCCTGTATGGGCCTCCCATTGCAGTGGCCTCTCTTGTTGCTGAGCACTGGCTAAGGGTGCATGTGCTTCAGAGCACCAGCTTATAACTGGAAACACCGGTCCAGCCACTCCATGGGACATGGGATCTTCGGGGCCAGGGATTGAACTAGTGCCCCTTGCAATGCAAGCAGACTCTCCACCCACTGGACCACCAGGGAAGCCCTAAACAGAATTTTTTTTTTAATCTATAGTTTTTATTTTTTTTAAGACAATGCTCCATATAATTCAAATACCACTCTGGCCTAAATTAAAAAAAAAAACAAAAAAATTGGTTAATTGATCTTCCATGGGTTATCTTACACATTTTTCTACCAAAGTAATCACTGTACTATTTTTAGTTTGTTTGCACATCTATCTCCAATATTTAATTCAATAAATAATTACTGAGGCTTCATATGCCAAGTGTCATACCAGACACAGTGATCTGACGATGAACATGGTAAGTTTTGTAGTCTGATGGAACAACATACAGACCTATGGCCAAACAAGAGCTGATAAGTGCTTTTATAGAAGCACAATCCAGATGCTGTCAGAATACAGAGAAAGATGGAGCCAGCCCATATATGGGAATGAGAAAAACCCTTCCAGAAGATGGGATCTAAGTTGGCCAACAGAAGCAACGAAGGAAGGTTAAGAGCATCGCTAGTCCAAAAAACAACATATACAATAGCTCACCGGTGGGCACAGTACTGAATGAAGAAGAAGGCAATGCTCCCAAAGCTCAAAGGGAAGAAAGTGGGTTCAAGGTGTGGTCACAGAATGAGCAGAAGTAACCAATGAAGGACTTGTACATCATGTTATGGAACCTCAGCTTCTATCCTGACAAGAAGGAGGTGCCAGATTTGAGGTTTATAGGACAGTTATTCTAGAAGCCATGAAGAAAGGAGACTAGCGTGTGGAGGAGGCTAAAATGCAGAAGACTCTTGCAGAATGCTCCCCAGAGTGCAGTTGAACAGGCAGCTATGCAAGATCAATCAATAACACTGCTTCAACTTAATTTATACTAGAAAACACACCTATTTACCTATTCACCCTCTAAAAGATAATGTTTCTATCACTTCTTACTAACAATATACAATTACTAAACTACATTACCCTAAATGTTATGCAGTCTATCTCCTTCCCACCACCCTCATATCAGTCATCCTAGTGATCACTGGATATACCTGCATAGCAGCAGGTGACAGAGTACTTTCCCTGAACTTAGATAACTTCTCTTTTTTACAATGTTGATTCCACCAGTATGATAGAGTCTACCCAACATTAAAACAATAAAAAGCAAAGTTGAGGGATAAATGTAGCCATCCAGAAATTGTTCAGCAGAATTATGTATCTGTACATCAAGCAAATATGCTGCATTTGCACAGGGATTTAACTCAAGATGCATCCCACTGGACCATACTAGGCATTATCCCAGCAATTTGTAAATTAGTTAACTGACCTTTAAGCTGACATACTAGAATATCCAAAAATCAGCACCCAAAGAGAAACGAGTCTTTACTAATATACAAGCAAGTATTTCAAAGTGAGAAAAAAAAAATCACCCTACTTGAATAGTGTTATTTATTGTAGCAAATTTTTTTCTGCTTTTCAGCTTGCACCGCATAATATTACCATTTTCTGGGAGATCCTTGGAGATGAATCGCGGGTGCTCTTGCCACAAATGGGAACAGTTTTAGAAGTCTGCTCTTTAACATTTAAGATTCCTCCATAGTTTTTGTGCTATTTACAGCCCATCTCCAGTTATATCAGTAACATCATCCTCCATTTCAAAGGGCCAATGGGTAGAAGGGGTAGTGACAGAGTGCGTGCATCCTAAATTACTTCAGTCGTGTCCAACTCTTGTCCATGGAATTTTCCAGGCAAGAATACTGGAGTGGGTTGCCATTTCCTTCTGCAGGGGATGTTCCTGATTCAGGGATTGAATCCACCTCTCTTATGTCTCTTTCACTGTCAGACAGTTTCTTTACCACTGGCACCACCTCAGAAGCCCAGTGACAGAGCAACGATCTCTTTCGTTTAGGCCGAGGAGTTTCTTCAACTCTTACCTGGACACATCTTCATCAAGGGTCCTTAATCTTTTAGGCTACACTCAACTGAA
This sequence comes from Tragulus kanchil, assembly GCA_022376925.1. Taxonomy (NCBI): domain Eukaryota; kingdom Metazoa; phylum Chordata; class Mammalia; order Artiodactyla; family Tragulidae; genus Tragulus; species Tragulus kanchil. The sequence continues at coordinate 194,949,279 of JAIOJX010000030.1, read as the reverse complement.
CCTATTCAGCCATGCCTGTAAGAATAAGAAATTTTTAAATGCAATTTGTGAAGCCCATGCATGGACCCATAAATGCATCGAGGCTTTGGGTTTCAAAAAACAGCAAATCTAAGTCAGCCTCACCACAGGGACTATCTTATACAAATAACATGACAAACATATCATGTAATAACAATACAACTTGAGTCAGGAGGAGGAGTTTACATCATCAAGATTGTCTCCTTTTCATCTCTGTGGGTTTCACTCTCAGAACACCAACCTAGCTACTCCAGGTTGATGGCACTGCAGGTTCAAGTCTGAAGGAAAGGTTACAGAACCCTTTTTCCTGCTGCACAGAACTTATAACATTAGCTCTAATTGTTCCTGATTGAGTCACAAGCTCACATCTGATGTGACCACTATAGCCAAGGAGGCATGATTCTCTACCCAAATCTCACGCCACATGCCCACTCCAGGAGCTGGGGGCCAAACCAGCAGAGGAAGGGGTAGCAGGGGTTCAATGTAAATCCAAGACCCTTCTGCTGGTAGACAGGAAGTGGGTACTGCTTACCAGCTCCTAATCAACACACTGAATTTAAGGAATCTAAGCTTTTGCATTAGAATCCTAGAGTCACAGAATCTTAGAACTCAAGGGAGTATTCAAACTGGTCTAGATTTATGATTCCCAAGGTCTGGACTTGGGTCCCTAAGAGAGCTGAGATTTTCTGTGGATTCGCCAGGGTGGGGTCATTTCTCCAGCACTGTCTCAAGCACTAAGGATACCTGTACTTTGGCCACAGTGTACACATTTAGATGATTGGTGCCTTCTACCCCTAGATGGTAACTCCATGGAGGCAACTGCCATGTTGGTCCCACCCCCTTCACTGTTTCCCCTGACCCAGCAGGCTTTTAAGAAGTCACCAAGTGTTTCGTGAATGAGAAACTAAATCTCAACTCAACTGTAACACCTGCATGTATCCTAAATATGTCAATTGAACCACTAAGGATTATCTCAATCCAACCCTCTCAGTGGTGAGAGATGTTATATAATAAGAGGCCTGATTCTTATTCACAAACATGGAACTCACAAACCTACAGTAAATGCCAAAACCAAAATAAACAACATGACCAGAATACAATCGATAAGTCACTAATTTATTTGGGAAAAGGGCTTTCTTGAACAAGCAGCTAAGACCCAACAGTGGGGCAAAGAGAGAGATGGTATGTTATGGTGAGGAAACTCAAAAAACAAGCAAACAAAAATGAACAATGCATACTCCAGCAGGAGGAGGAGTTTACATCATCAAGATTGTCTCCTTTTCATCTCTGTGGGTTTCACTCTCAGAACACCAACCTAGCTACTCCAGGTTGATGGCACTGCAGGTTCAAGTCTGAAGGAAAGGTTACAGAACCCTTTTTCCTGCTGCACAGAACTTATAACATTAGCTCTAATTGTTCCTGATTGAGTCACAAGCTCACATCTGATGTGACCACTATAGCCAAGGAGGCATGATTCTCTACCCAAATCTCACGCCACATGCCCACTCCAGGAGCTGGGGGCCAAACCAGCAGAGGAAGGGGTAGCAGGGGTTCAATGTAAATCCAAGACCCTTCTGCTGGTAGACAGGAAGTGGGTACTGCTTACCAGCTCCTAATCAACACACTGAATTTAAGGAATCTAAGCTTTTGCATTAGAATCCTAGAGTCACAGAATCTTAGAACTCAAGGGAGTATTCAAACTGGTCTAGATTTATGATTCCCAAGGTCTGGACTTGGGTCCCTAAGAGAGCTGAGATTTTCTGTGGATTCGCCAGGGTGGGGTCATTTCTCCAGCACTGTCTCAAGCACTAAGGATACCTGTACTTTGGCCACAGTGTACACATTTAGATGATTGGTGCCTTCTACCCCTAGATGGTAACTCCATGGAGGCAACTGCCATGTTGGTCCCACCCCCTTCACTGTTTCCCCTGACCCAGCAGGCTTTTAAGAAGTCACCAAGTGTTTCGTGAATGAGAAACTAAATCTCAACTCAACTGTAACACCTGCATGTATCCTAAATATGTCAATTGAACCACTAAGGATTATCTCAATCCAACCCTCTCAGTGGTGAGAGATGTTATATAATAAGAGGCCTGATTCTTATTCACAAACATGGAACTCACAAACCTACAGTAAATGCCAAAACCAAAATAAACAACATGACCAGAATACAATCGATAAGTCACTAATTTATTTGGGAAAAGGGCTTTCTTGAACAAGCAGCTAAGACCCAACAGTGGGGCAAAGAGAGAGATGGTATGTTATGGTGAGGAAACTCAAAAAACAAGCAAACAAAAATGAACAATGCATACTCCAGCAGAATAGCAATTTAGATAAGCTAATAAACCTTGACACAAATATTCTTCTTCAGAATGTCTTTTCAACACAGCAGGGTAACCATCTTCATGTGACCAAGTCACTCCATTTTCCATTCACACAAAGTACGAAGACATAACGGTCTACAGGCACCTCCCAAGTTAAAGGAGAGCAGAATAACAGGTAAACTGATGACACATGGAAGGAAGAGACAATTCACACTGGGAAACTATGGGACAAGCAACCTGGTTTTTCAAAAATAAGTTGCAGAGAGAGGAAAATGGAGTGAGATGGGAAAGACATGGAGAAGAACCTAAATAAAAAGAAGCATAAAAGGCCATTCAGGGACTTCCTTGGTTGCTCAGTGGTTAAGAGTCTGCCTCCCAGTGCAGGGGATGTGGGTTTGGTCCCTAGTATGGGAACTAAGATCCCACATGACTCAGGATGACTAAGCCTACATGCCACAACTAAGACTCAATGCAGCCAAATAAATAAATATTACAAAAATATTCAACTACTCACTACATGTGGTCCATAGTTAGGTCCTTACTCAAACAAAGAGGAAAAAAGTATTTTATGATGTGTGACAACTATTAATTTGAACACTGGATATTTGAGGACCAAGGTCTTACAGTTAATTTTTTCTCATTTTAAAAATATTTAATTACTTTTAAAAAACTAAAGCATGAGTCTTTCATGGCACCTTCATTCTCAAGTACCTGGCACACCTCTTCCCAAGCTTTCAATTACTGTATAATCTTCGGGGAATGAGAAACTAAATCTCAATTTGTAACACCTGCATGTATCCTAAATATGTCAATTGAACCACTAAGGATTATCTCAATCCAACCCTCTCAGTGGTGAGAGATGTTATATAATAAGAGGCCTGATTCTTATTCACAAACATGGAACTCACAAACCTACAGTAAATGCCAAAACCAAAATAAACAACATGACCAGAATACAATCGATAAGTCACTAATTTATTTGGGAAAAGGGCTTTCTTGAACAAGCAGCTAAGACCCAACAGTGGGGCAAAGAGAGAGATGGTATGTTATGGTGAGGAAACTCAAAAAACAAGCAAACAAAAATGAACAATGCATACTCCAGCAGAATAGCAATTTAGATAAGCTAATAAACCTTGACACAAATATTCTTCTTCAGAATGTCTTTTCAACACAGCAGGGTAACCATCTTCATGTGACCAAGTCACTCCATTTTCCATTCACACAAAGTACGAAGACATAACGGTCTACAGGCACCTCCCAAGTTAAAGGAGAGCAGAATAACAGGTAAACTGATGACACATGGAAGGAAGAGACAATTCACACTGGGAAACTATGGGACAAGCAACCTGGTTTTTCAAAAATAAGTTGCAGAGAGAGGAAAATGGAGTGAGATGGGAAAGACATGGAGAAGAACCTAAATAAAAAGAAGCATAAAAGGCCATTCAGGGACTTCCTTGGTTGCTCAGTGGTTAAGAGTCTGCCTCCCAGTGCAGGGGATGTGGGTTTGGTCCCTAGTATGGGAACTAAGATCCCACATGACTCAGGATGACTAAGCCTACATGCCACAACTAAGACTCAATGCAGCCAAATAAATAAATATTACAAAAATATTCAACTACTCACTACATGTGGTCCATAGTTAGGTCCTTACTCAAACAAAGAGGAAAAAAGTATTTTATGATGTGTGACAACTATTAATTTGAACACTGGATATTTGAGGACCAAGGTCTTACAGTTAATTTTTTCTCATTTTAAAAATATTTAATTACTTTTAAAAAACTAAAGCATGAGTCTTTCATGGCACCTTCATTCTCAAGTACCTGGCACACCTCTTCCCCAAGCTCACCATAAGAGGCAGCAATGCACAGAATTAAGACTGGGTATAAATCTTGGTTTTACCCATGACCAGATCGTAGGACACTAGATTAAGTCTTTAAACTCTCTTCACCTCAATGTCCTCCCTGGTAAAACACAGACGGACTATTTAAATTCTACTTTCCAGAGTTGTTGGAATTAAACACAAAATGCTTATCATAATACTCAGGCAAAACAATCAAGACAGCTTCTGGTTATCATACCATGTTTTATCCTAGGAACATTCTGAATATCAACTTGTTTTAATTAAAAGTGAATTAAAGGCTGTTTGGCCATGCTACCCACAGCCACTCACCACCCCTACTAACTTGGAGCTGCGCATGGTTTTGAGAATCCTCATCCTGCTCTTCCCTAAGCCTTTGGGAGATCTCAGATGAGAGACCTAACAACTGTCAGACCTGCAGATGTGCAAACAGTAGGACTTATTTGCACATCACATCTGGACTTCCTTCCAACTCCTCTCCTTGGTGGCCAAGAACCCCTCACGAGTTCCAAACCATTATGTCTTATTTGTACACTTGCTGCGTGAGGCAACTGAACATATCCCACTGCAGGGATGGAGGCAAACAAGAGATTCAGCAGGTATTAAAGGCTGAAAGTTAATTCCCCAACTTCGACCTGTTAAAAAATATATACAAATTGTGCTAGAGGCTATTAGACAGAAGGATGTACAAGCCAAATGGGTTGTTGAAAGAATTTTGCATGAGGTTCATTATCTTCAAAAATAAATTTTGTGCTAGAGGCTATTAGACAGAAGGATGTCTACAAGTACTAAGACTCAATGCAGCCAAATAAATAAATATTACAAAAATATTCAACTACTCACTACATGTGGTCCATAGTTAGGTCCTTACTCAAACAAAGAGGAAAAAAGTATTTTATGATGTGTGACAACTATTAATTTGAACACTGGATATTTGAGGACCAAGGTCTTACAGTTAATTTTTTCTCATTTTAAAAATATTTAATTACTTTTAAAAAACTAAAGCATGAGTCTTTCATGGCACCTTCATTCTCAAGTACCTGGCACACCTCTTCCCCAAGCTCACCATAAGAGGCAGCAATGCACAGAATTAAGACTGGGTATAAATCTTGGTTTTACCCATGACCAGATCGTAGGACACTAGATTAAGTCTTTAAACTCTCTTCACCTCAATGTCCTCCCTGGTAAAACACAGACGGACTATTTAAATTCTACTTTCCAGAGTTGTTGGAATTAAACACAAAATGCTTATCATAATACTCAGGCAAAACAATCAAGACAGCTTCTGGTTATCATACCATGTTTTATCCTAGGAACATTCTGAATATCAACTTGTTTTAATTAAAAGTGAATTAAAGGCTGTTTGGCCATGCTACCCACAGCCACTCACCACCCCTACTAACTTGGAGCTGCGCATGGTTTTGAGAATCCTCATCCTGCTCTTCCCTAAGCCTTTGGGAGATCTCAGATGAGAGACCTAACAACTGTCAGACCTGCAGATGTGCAAACAGTAGGACTTATTTGCACATCACATCTGGACTTCCTTCCAACTCCTCTCCTTGGTGGCCAAGAACCCCTCACGAGTTCCAAACCATTATGTCTTATTTGTACACTTGCTGCGTGAGGCAACTGAACATATCCCACTGCAGGGATGGAGGCAAACAAGAGATTCAGCAGGTATTAAAGGCTGAAAGTTAATTCCCCAACTTCGACCTGTTAAAAAATATATACAAATTGTGCTAGAGGCTATTAGACAGAAGGATGTACAAGCCAAATGGGTTGTTGAAAGAATTTTGCATGAGGTTCATTATCTTCAAAAATAAATCCACCCGCTGCTCTCAGCCAACTCAACCTCTTTCCATCATTAATGGACTCACGAACAAAGAAACAAAACACAATAGCCCTCTACTTCCTTCTGAAAGTGGTCACCTAAATACCTTTTGAATCTAATGCAGCATTTAGGGTTTGGGTTTTTAGTCAGGAAAGCAATATTGCTCAAAGCCATGGTTTTTCTCTTGTCTATCAATAATTTAACCTCTCAGTAAGTTACAGGAAATACCTGCTCACTGAAAAGCACCATGTTACTTTCCATCTTAACCTATACTGCTGACACACAACAATGAATCTGTGGGAATATTTAAAAATATTTTAAGATTACATGGATACTAAATATTTACAAATGCTCCCTGAGAGAAGCATGATCAGCACTGCCTATCTCAAACCATCAAACATGCACACATAAGGAGCTTTAAAGGAAGAGATCCTTGAAGTAAGAAGTAGAGGAGGAATCATATTTGGAAAGCTGAGACACAGACAATTTATGGGACATTTGTAAACAGCATCTTGGTTTAAGATATTTTAACAGATTATTTTTGAAAATACAAGCCTGAGGTTAGTTTGGGGAAATCTAAGAGAAGCAAAGTATTTTACAGCTTGCCAATTAAACATTCTGGCCAATGGCACACTCTTTTCTCCCCCTATTTGTGAGCCAAGCATCTAAATAATACAGAACTATCTTTAACATCAATTGTTTAAAACTTTGAACCCTAGTACTAGGTTGCTCATGCTAGCTTGCAATAACTCTTTTCAACTACATGTGCTTTGACATCATGTTGATAGGCTGAAATCAGCCATGATGAGCATGTCTACACCTTCAAAATTAGCAAGTGCGATAAATCAGAGGTCTTTCCTTTCTCCTAGAGAGGCAGGGAAACACCAGCACACCAATGGAGCTAAGTATCCATCAAAAGGGGACTGATTTAATAACTTATAGCAAAATTATACAAGGGAATTCCAAAACACCTTGACAAGTAACACTGAAATATATATTGATTTAGAAGCAAACGTGTCCATTGTATTTTTAAGTTACCATTATATATTATATATAATTTTAAAGCTATATATACACATATGTATTTTTATATATGGTTCCATTTTAGTAAGATACATATGTATATCTACACTTACACACACACATGCAAAAAGAAATCTGGAAGAATGTGTAACAAAATAGAAAAAAGACATTGTGTATCAATGGTTGATAGGAGTATAAGTAAACTCTAGTTTACCTTACTTTTCTGAATTTTCCAACTTTTTGGAATGAATGGCTATGATTTCAAAACGAGCAGGGGACTACCATGAAACTTAAATGAAGAGAAATAAGTGTTATTATACTGGCTCAAATGCATGCATATCAATGCTAGGATTATTACCCACTTGTATGTGAATATGATAGGGGTAAAAAGTAGAGGAGAGGTTTTTTGTTTTGTTCATTTTATTTTCTTTTAAAACATACTGAAATGAATTAGATATCACAGTTCCCTAAAAAAATTTTTTTTTTCTCTTATAAAAAAGTTTATTTTTATACTGATAACACTTCTTTCATGTTTTGTCCTTTCCAGATTTTCTTTTTTTTTTTTTTTTAAACATTTATTTTACTTTTAACTTTTACAGAGTTTTGTTGTTCACAGACATGCATGTTCTCAGATTAGTCACATGTATATCCCCCCCTTCCCTCCCCTCCCGACCATCACACAGCACTCCTGAAGGATCCCCTTTTCTCACAGAGCAATGACTATCGCTATTTTCTTCACTTATGATAGTACAGGCCTTCATGCTACTTCCTTTACGCCTCTCACCCACTGTTCCTTCCCCAAAATGTCCATATGTCCACTGTCCATGTCCTAAAAATTTTAAGAAGTTGTTTTGGCCTACATGAGCCTTCATATGCTTTCAGACTAATTAAAAATGACTACTCAGTCTGACGAAACTTGGAAACAAAAAACTAACATATAATTGAGAAGAATATTTTTCTTACTGACATTTCCTATCGTTGTATACACTGGTTCACAGGACTCAACACATGGTACATTTTAAACCCAACTCAGAAGACCAGGCCAACATGACATTTACCAGCATTTTTTTTTTTAACTGTCTACTTGCCACAAAGACATTGCAATGAGACATCAACACTTTTGCCATTTGGATGCTCTAACAATCGCAGATCCTCCAGAAACCCTTTGCAGTAGGTTTTAAAGACGGAAACATGACCCATTTCACATTTCAACATAAGTATTTTCCAATACCTTTAAACATTTTATCAAACATAAGAATAACATTAGCAAGAGGAATGAGCATGTCTTTAAAAATTAATAAGAGAAAATTAATCCATTCTATTAGCACTATCCTTAGCAACAGTCTCCAGCTTCTTCTCACATTACCTGACTTCATTGAACATAATATGGATTTCTATCAGCAGCCCCTCCATCCTACTGCAGTAGAGAGATTTCTACTCTTTACAACATCTTCTGTGGGGGTTCACCTTCCATAACCCAGAGCAATCAGATGATTAAAATGCTCTCAAAATAAGGACTTTCTTATTTTATTTAAGTTTCTCAGATTTGCCTTTTTTTCATAATTTTGACAGTTCTGAAGAATACTGATTTGGCATTTTATAGAATGACCTTCCATTTTGCTTTGATGTATCTCTCATTAGACTAGGATTATTAATTTGTAGAAATAATACCAACACATGAGGTGTGCTTCTCATCATACCATATTAGGGGCACATTAACATTCATGGCTCATCACTGGTAATGTTGATCATAATCACTTAGTAAAGTTGTGTCTAGCAGGTCTCTCCACAATAAAATCACTATTTTTCATTCTGTACATTGTATTCTTTGAAAGCTACTCACCAAGTCCATGACATACTTCTTAAGAGGCAAATTAAACCTTCCCTTCTAAAACTGAAAGCATCAACATAGACTACTTGGAATTCTTCTGTAAGGAAGATTTATCTTTTCTTCCCCATTTATTTAACTATTCCATTATTCATTGTCATCATGTGGACTCATGGATAACCATTTTATTCTTTGGGCTACAATCCAATACTATCATTATTTATTTTCTTGTTGTTTATACTTGAAACCTGCACAGTTTCTTCAGAAATTGAGATCTGGGACTTCCTCATCACTTATGTTAGAGAGAAATATTTTATTTATATTACAGCTTCAACACTTATATTTTCACAGCTTCAATGGTTGTCCCATAGTTCCAGGAATCTCAGATTTGATCTACAAATATATTTCATCTTGAGGGCTACCACACTGCACAGCCCTAGGGGCTACTGATCACAAATATATATACATATAAATTAAGGATTCTTTTTATCCAGTCCCAAGAAACCTTTTGCTGTTTGTACACTTAAATCTTCATTGCTGATCATTTGATAGCTCTTTTTCTCTCTTTCTATATTCCACTAGTTTGCCTGATACAGTGGCAAAACAGCAATATCCATGACCAGGAGTCTAAGAGATTGGTAGGATTTGAGAAAGTTAATGATGAATTGGGAGGTCAGACACCAAGTGGGGATGCAAAGGAAGAAGAAAGCAACTATTTCCATTTACTGATCACTACCGCGCCAAGCTCAATGCCAACATATTATTTAAAAAGAAAAAAATCTCTCTGTGATCAAGAATCATCTGTTTTTTGTTGTGTGTGTGTGTGTGTGTTTTATCTTTTGGGGGGTGGGGTGAGGAGGGGTACGGGTGGGCCGCTTCTATTGGTCTTTCATTTGTCTATTTTCATCTGTCTTTGTTCCTCGGCTCCTGCGGGTCTCCCATCGCGGTGGCCTCCGTCATCTCAGAGTGCCGGCTCTGGGCGCATGCGCCCCAGAGCTCCGGCTCTGCAATTGGACACGTCAGTCCAGCCACTCTGCGGCACGTGGGATCCTCCAAGGCCAGGGATCGAACCGGCGCCCCCTGCACTGCAAGGCGGCGTCCCCACCCACTGGACCACCAGAGGAAGCCCGATCAAAAATCATCTGGACTGTACTGAACAAAACAATATAATACCAAAGCCACACACAGCAAATTTAGGTAACTACGAAGTCAAATCACTCTTGTTCTGAAGTCCTTTACTTTAAGCACTATAATCTTGCATCTTAAAGCAAGCTAGGGTCTAAAATGCCTTTGACCCAGGATGCCTGAGTGAAGGGTGCCAACCACAGCAAATCGGATGCATCTTTGCTTTAAACCTTAGTCACCTACATTCCCTCCAACACACACAAAATTTATAGTTCCCACGCTATGTGTCTTGGCATAGAGATTGCTGAGATAATTATCACAGAGAAGGATAAGCTTTCTCCAATCTGATTTCAGTACTAAGAAGTACAGCTCTCATATTTATGTAATATGTAAGCTATATCCCATCAAATCCTTCCAACTGCCTGCAGTATAATAAGAAGAGAGTTTGTGTAAAAAGTAAACAGTATCTTTACATCAGTCGTGATGATGCTGAAACTTATATCCATCCAAAAAATTCCCTGAGCACTTCCTTCCAGAGGAACCAGTAACCATTCATTCATATAAAGTGCATGTTCAACTAGAGTCAGTTTCATAATGTATTAATTAACATTGCTTCACTCTACAGTGACAAGAGCCCATCTGCTTTCTTGGCAGCATAGAGGAGACGGATTTTTAAGTCACTTTAAGGGAGACCTGAGTCTGCAATGTACTTTCATACTTAAAACTGAATGTTCTCATCTAGGTCTACTTTTCACTGTTTGGTTAACTCAGAACATCCTGACAGATTTCAAAGTCAGAGGAGGACTATTTCTTTATCAAGTTCCATCACAAGATGAGTGAACATCAAGCATCAGCATCCCAGACTAACTATGGGGCTGAACTTGGAGAATATACTGCAATAGTCATTTCCTACCAATAAACATTACTTTCACTAAACTCCCATAAGTGGACTTTATATCGATATGGGATCCAGCAACCAACACCAAATAATACAAAAAGCCTGACTTAACATAAACAATCAATTTCCAATATAGCTTATAGTTAGCTGTATGATGTTACACAATCCATTAAAAAATACTTAGATGTGCCCATATGATTAAATACCAGAACACTTGTCCAAAGTTTCTCAAGGTTAGAATACAATCTTACTTCAATACTATGGGTAAGTAAAATATAAAGAGATGGAAATAGTTCCATGGTTTATCATGAATCCCAAATGTGACATCAAAAGGTTCATAGTATTAAATTGAACCAAACAAGTAGGTAAAACCAGAAAGAAGGCAGCAATTGATGGTTTTAGGATGGTTATACAGAATTTTTTAAAAACAAAGCTGGTAGTTAGACTTTGCCAATAATCATATATACATCTTTAGGCAAATAATTGGACCTCTCTGAGCTAAAATGGTTTCCTCCCAATTTGTAAAATGATGAGGTTGGTCTTCATTTGATATCCCATCAAATCCTTCCAACTGCCTGCAGTATAATAAGAAGAGAGTTTGTGTAAAAAGTAAACAGTATCTTTACATCAGTCGTGATGATGCTGAAACTTATATCCATCCAAAAAATTCCCTGAGCACTTCCTTCCAGAGGAACCAGTAACCATTCATTCATATAAAGTGCATGTTCAACTAGAGTCAGTTTCATAATGTATTAATTAACATTGCTTCACTCTACAGTGACAAGAGCCCATCTGCTTTCTTGGCAGCATAGAGGAGACGGATTTTTAAGTCACTTTAAGGGAGACCTGAGTCTGCAATGTACTTTCATACTTAAAACTGAATGTTCTCATCTAGGTCTACTTTTCACTGTTTGGTTAACTCAGAACATCCTGACAGATTTCAAAGTCAGAGGAGGACTATTTCTTTATCAAGTTCCATCACAAGATGAGTGAACATCAAGCATCAGCATCCCAGACTAACTATGGGGCTGAACTTGGAGAATATACTGCAATAGTCATTTCCTACCAATAAACATTACTTTCACTAAACTCCCATAAGTGGACTTTATATCGATATGGGATCCAGCAACCAACACCAAATAATACAAAAAGCCTGACTTAACATAAACAATCAATTTCCAATATAGCTTATAGTTAGCTGTATGATGTTACACAATCCATTAAAAAATACTTAGATGTGCCCATATGATTAAATACCAGAACACTTGTCCAAAGTTTCTCAAGGTTAGAATACAATCTTACTTCAATACTATGGGTAAGTAAAATATAAAGAGATGGAAATAGTTCCATGGTTTATCATGAATCCCAAATGTGACATCAAAAGGTTCATAGTATTAAATTGAACCAAACAAGTAGGTAAAACCAGAAAGAAGGCAGCAATTGATGGTTTTAGGATGGTTATACAGAATTTTTTAAAAACAAAGCTGGTAGTTAGACTTTGCCAATAATCATATATACATCTTTAGGCAAATAATTGGACCTCTCTGAGCTAAAATGGTTTCCTCCCAATTTGTAAAATGATGAGGTTGGTCTTCATTTGATATCACATTCTAAATTGGACAACTCCTGAGTGGAACAGCAGTGTCTCTACTACCTTCAGGTTCTGATTCTGTTCCTCATCTCTAAGACTGAGCTAGCTATCAGCCCACTGCTCTGAACCCTGATTTAATGGGCAATCTCAAGGAAGTGTGGATTTCCCAGCAAGCCTCAGCTTCTCGCTTTGTTAAAAGCTTCTTTTTCTAATTGTGAAGAATGGGGCTACCTGAGGAGAAACTCCTACACAACCAAAGCAGCATCCCTTATCAAAACTAAAACAGACTAAAACTCCAAGCTAGTGAATTCTATTTCCTTTATAACTTTAAGAATGGGGTGTGTGGAGGGGAGAAATAAAGAGGGCAAAGCATCTCATTGGGACCAAGTACACTTACACTGTTGGACTTGGCCATTCTTCTTCCAAAGCACACAAAATAGAACACTTAATCCATAAAATAGATTTGAAGATTGGCCTCTAACTCTTGACAGTTGGCAAGCAACCACAATAGAGCATGCCAAGTTTTAGAACCAAAAAACAGCAAAGAACTAAATGACTCCTGGTCTTAAGATTTGGGCATAAAAGCAAAACGAAACAAAACAAAATTCCACAAAGATTTTTGGCAAGAGAGAATTTGCAAAGCACCTAATGGAGAAAACCTACTTACAGGAATGGGACTCTTAGGTAAAATGCCCACCCCACTTGAACTACAAGAAAGGGATAACTTATTGAACTTAAAGAAATGGAGAGAAGAAGGGAAGAAAGGTAATCAGTCTTTACTGCAGATTTGAAATTGAAAAAGGCAAATCTGAATCCCGCCACACATATGTAAGACACAGGTTACAATAACAAGAAAACACTTAGAATTCTAATTTACATTATTTATCTACTCCTGGACTTAGTGAATGGTGACTAATAATTTTGGGGACCTTACTTTCAGTAATAGTGCCAACACTCTTGAGAGACTTTATACTGTTATTTATCAAGAGGTCTTTATCCTTTTCTTGTCAACACTCCTGAGTGCCTTTTGCTCTCTGTTGTTTCCAACCATGTCTCTTTCTGAGAGTACCTCTCTCTTGTCTGCCCACAGAGGAATGTTTAATCGTGTCTGGAAAGGGAACAACCACACAGTCATCAGCATAAATCACACTGCAGATCCACTAACCGCCACATTTAATTGGCAGAATTGATGTCTCACATCGGTGCCTGAAAATGCAGCTGGTTCTGTGGGGTCCTCGTGTCTGATAATTTGGTTAAGCCTTTAAAAAGTTATGCCAAGGGAAGAGGCAAAGCATCTCATTTTGGGACCAAGTACCCCCTCCCTTATCAAAACTAAAACAGACTAAAACTCCAAGCTAGTGAATTCTATTTCCTTTATAACTTTAAGAATGGGGTGTGTGGAGGGGAGAAATAAAGAGGGCAAAGCATCTCATTGGGACCAAGTACACTTACACTGTTGGACTTGGCCATTCTTCTTCCAAAGCACACAAAATAGAACACTTAATCCATAAAATAGATTTGAAGATTGGCCTCTAACTCTTGACAGTTGGCAAGCAACCACAATAGAGCATGCCAAGTTTTAGAACCAAAAAACAGCAAAGAACTAAATGACTCCTGGTCTTAAGATTTGGGCATAAAAGCAAAACGAAACAAAACAAAATTCCACAAAGATTTTTGGCAAGAGAGAATTTGCAAAGCACCTAATGGAGAAAACCTACTTACAGGAATGGGACTCTTAGGTAAAATGCCCACCCCACTTGAACTACAAGAAAGGGATAACTTATTGAACTTAAAGAAATGGAGAGAAGAAGGGAAGAAAGGTAATCAGTCTTTACTGCAGATTTGAAATTGAAAAAGGCAAATCTGAATCCCGCCACACATATGTAAGACACAGGTTACAATAACAAGAAAACACTTAGAATTCTAATTTACATTATTTATCTACTCCTGGACTTAGTGAATGGTGACTAATAATTTTGGGGACCTTACTTTCAGTAATAGTGCCAACACTCTTGAGAGACTTTATACTGTTATTTATCAAGAGGTCTTTATCCTTTTCTTGTCAACACTCCTGAGTGCCTTTTGCTCTCTGTTGTTTCCAACCATGTCTCTTTCTGAGAGTACCTCTCTCTTGTCTGCCCACAGAGGAATGTTTAATCGTGTCTGGAAAGGGAACAACCACACAGTCATCAGCATAAATCACACTGCAGATCCACTAACCGCCACATTTAATTGGCAGAATTGATGTCTCTCACATCGGTGCCTGAAAATGCAGCTGGTTCTGTGGGGTCCTCGTGTCTGATAATTTGGTTAAGCCTTTAAAAAGTTATGCCAAGGGAAGAGCAAGCAGATATTCTTCAAAACAATGGGCAAAGACTTTCAGTGTGTTTTTACAGCATATAATAAAACTAAATCCATTGAAAATAAAATTCTTAGGGATTGGGAAATCACAAAACTAAAAAAAGTTTATGGGCAACTGTTCATTGCCAGACTGCTAGCAAACCTCTAAAAGCATGTTGTTCCACACCTCCTGCTCTGCAAGTAAACTCCACCAATTTCCTCCATCTTTGTCAGGTGAGAAATCACTCATCCTTGGAGGCTCCTAAGGGAAGCCAGATGTTCCTCTGTCTCTGCTACACTAGAGTCCAGTGCACAGCTTCAGTTCCAGCAATTACTAGGTCTTACAGCTTGACCATCTCTCTCCCAAGACCGAAGTTTCTTGCTTGTTTTCATACCTTAACAGCCTAGTCCCATCCCAAGTCATACAAGTGGTACCTGGTATTTACTACCATGACTGTCAATCCAGAAAAGGGTCTGCCTCAAATACAACCATCTAAGTCTCCATCTACTTTGATGGAAGTGGCATGCCATCAAGGATACTGTTGAACTTGCAAGTCTGATTATTTTTATGTAGCTATGTGTGTAGCAGGTGAAGGGGGGAGTAACTTGAACTCTCTCACTACTTCTACCCAATATATGATAGTGTCAAGGGAAAAAATTAAACATTCATTATTATTGTTTCATGTTAAAATACTTAAACCAAGCCTATAGTGGTGCTCTTGTCATTCTCCTTATGGTTGAGGTAACTAAGTTTGAAAGAGTAAATTACTTTTCAAACATCTCAAACAAAACCAGTGACAAACCAAGGACTGGACCCTAGATCTTAGATCTATCAGACTCCTAAACCCATGCATTATCATCTCTCCAGTTTACCCAGAAGCATATATCCAACTCCAAAACAGAAGGAAGAAAAACTTGACAGTGACCTTTCACTTGAAATGCATGCATATGTTCAACTATTTGACAGGGTAACTACTGTTTGGTAATCATTTATCTATTTGCAAGTCTTGTCAATGCTACATAAACTATATAATCTTTAAATTCCAGTTTTACTTCATTATTACAATCAGCTTTAGGGAACCACCAGCCTTGTTTCCACAAAATGTATGCAACGTTCATGAGATGTAGCAAACTTTTTCTTTAAAAATGGGCAAAGACTTTCAGTGTGTTTTTACAGCATATAATAAAACTAAATCCATTGAAAATAAAATTCTTAGGGATTGGGAAATCACAAAACTAAAAAAAGTTTATGGGCAACTGTTCATTGCCAGACTGCTAGCAAACCTCTAAAAGCATGTTGTTCCACACCTCCTGCTCTGCAAGTAAACTCCACCAATTTCCTCCATCTTTGTCAGGTGAGAAATCACTCATCCTTGGAGGCTCCTAAGGGAAGCCAGATGTTCCTCTGTCTCTGCTACACTAGAGTCCAGTGCACAGCTTCAGTTCCAGCAATTACTAGGTCTTACAGCTTGACCATCTCTCTCCCAAGACCGAAGTTTCTTGCTTGTTTTCATACCTTAACAGCCTAGTCCCATCCCAAGTCATACAAGTGGTACCTGGTATTTACTACCATGACTGTCAATCCAGAAAAGGGTCTGCCTCAAATACAACCATCTAAGTCTCCATCTACTTTGATGGAAGTGGCATGCCATCAAGGATACTGTTGAACTTGCAAGTCTGATTATTTTTATGTAGCTATGTGTGTAGCAGGTGAAGGGGGGAGTAACTTGAACTCTCTCACTACTTCTACCCAATATATGATAGTGTCAAGGGAAAAAATTAAACATTCATTATTATTGTTTCATGTTAAAATACTTAAACCAAGCCTATAGTGGTGCTCTTGTCATTCTCCTTATGGTTGAGGTAACTAAGTTTGAAAGAGTAAATTACTTTTCAAACATCTCAAACAAAACCAGTGACAAACCAAGGACTGGACCCTAGATCTTAGATCTATCAGACTCCTAAACCCATGCATTATCATCTCTCCAGTTTACCCAGAAGCATATATCCAACTCCAAAACAGAAGGAAGAAAAACTTGACAGTGACCTTTCACTTGAAATGCATGCATATGTTCAACTATTTGACAGGGTAACTACTGTTTGGTAATCATTTATCTATTTGCAAGTCTTGTCAATGCTACATAAACTATATAATCTTTAAATTCCAGTTTTACTTCATTATTACAATCAGCTTTAGGGAACCACCAGCCTTGTTCCACAATTTTGCAGCTTCTGAATGCTTTTAAGCATTTGTCCTATTTCGACCCAAATTCCCCTAAGACTTTCCTTAACTGGGAGAACAAATATATGAAACCAAAGGTTAGCTAAACAGAGCTAGTTCTCTTTGTCTCATTTGCATGCAGGAAAGAGTTTATTCACTAACTTTCACAAGATCTCCAGTGGCTTTCTGTAGTAGAAAGGATACTTTTAGATAACTAGTATACGTGGCTACCTAGGTGAGAGAAATCTACAATCCATTCAACAAATGCTTACTCAGCATCTACTGCCCCAGGGCTCAGGCTGGTGATACTATAGTGAATACAGTACATGTAATTCCTACTTTTCTGAAAATTATATGTATATTTATTTAACTGCACCATGAAACATACAGGAATCTTAGTTCCCTTGACAGGGAACACACACTAATATCACATTTTATAGTAAAATCTAAGAAATCTAAACTATTTAAATATAAATGGGAACATTCTTTACACTAGATATTTATAGACCATTATTTGACAGATTTAATGGTTTATATTTATAATTTCATCACCCACTGTACCATATATAGGCTCTCCCACCTTATGCATGAAACCAGAATGCAGTCTTTCTATTCAACCACCCTGTTTGTTCCCTCGTAGACTGTATTAGGCTTCTTATTTATTCCTGCTTTAATAATGAAACTGGTATCATGAAGAATAGATGAAAGGCAAGCTGAAGTCCACATCACTGCACACAAGCAGGGTTGAAATTTGAAAGAGTAAATTACTTTTCAAACATCTCAAACAAAACCAGTGACAAACCAAGGACTGGACCCTAGATCTTAGATCTATCAGACTCCTAAACCCATGCATTATCATCTCTCCAGTTTACCCAGAAGCATATATCCAACTCCAAAACAGAAGGAAGAAAAACTTGACAGTGACCTTTCACTTGAAATGCATGCATATGTTCAACTATTTGACAGGGTAACTACTGTTTGGTAATCATTTATCTATTTGCAAGTCTTGTCAATGCTACATAAACTATATAATCTTTAAATTCCAGTTTTACTTCATTATTACAATCAGCTTTAGGGAACCACCAGCCTTGTTCCACAATTTTGCAGCTTCTGAATGCTTTTAAGCATTTGTCCTATTTCGACCCAAATTCCCCTAAGACTTTCCTTAACTGGGAGAACAAATATATGAAACCAAAGGTTAGCTAAACAGAGCTAGTTCTCTTTGTCTCATTTGCATGCAGGAAAGAGTTTATTCACTAACTTTCACAAGATCTCCAGTGGCTTTCTGTAGTAGAAAGGATACTTTTAGATAACTAGTATACGTGGCTACCTAGGTGAGAGAAATCTACAATCCATTCAACAAATGCTTACTCAGCATCTACTGCCCCAGGGGCTCAGGCTGGTGATACTATAGTGAATACAGTACATGTAATTCCTACTTTTCTGAAAATTATATGTATATTTATTTAACTGCACCATGAAACATACAGGAATCTTAGTTCCCTTGACAGGGAACACACACTAATATCACATTTTATAGTAAAATCTAAGAAATCTAAACTATTTAAATATAAATGGGAACATTCTTTACACTAGATATTTATAGACCATTATTTGACAGATTTAATGGTTTATATTTATAATTTCATCACCCACTGTACCATATATAGGCTCTCCCACCTTATGCATGAAACCAGAATGCAGTCTTTCTATTCAACCACCCTGTTTGTTCCCTCGTAGACTGTATTAGGCTTCTTATTTATTCCTGCTTTAATAATGAAACTGGTATCATGAAGAATAGATGAAAGGCAAGCTGAAGTCCACATCACTGCACACAAGCAGGGTACTCAACCTGAGGAGCCCATATCAGGACACTCTAGTTTGGTGGCTTCTGCCACATCACCCACACAGTCTTCCAGCTCACTGTTACCTGAAGCAGGCAGTAGAATTCAGGATCGAAATAAGGCATACACATCCCCATGTAAGAGGTAAAAGGAACTATATACAATATCACAAAGTTAATGAAGGATGACTTTTTATTGGAAATTTTGAAAACTTTGCTTCACGAATACATGAGAGATTACAATCAGGAGAGTTAACAGCTGTAGCTACTGATGGGTTGTTGGTAACTAAGACTAATCTAATTCTGCAGGCATCGTGCAATGCCCTTGCAGTTTTTCTAGTTCCTTAAAGGATCTCAAAACACAGAGAGGTTAAGGATGTCAATGAAGAAAAAAATAACATCACTAAGACAAAGAGCATTGCTCACCACTGAGCTTCTACAAAGGTTAACTCATAACTCATTGTGGTGAAAACCAAAAATGCACCCTGAATGGAATTCAAGATTAAAAACAACTGGATCAGGCACTCTGTGCTTTGGACAAACAGGTCCTTAGTTAGACACATACCTTAGGAAGAACTGAAATGACTCCAGATTTTTGCATCTTCCTAAATACAAAAAGTACTAAAAGTATTACCTTGAGGCATCTATTCTTTGGGATTAACAGAGATCTTTTAGTATGACATATGCTTGACTGTGTGTGTTTTCCAGCCAAAAAACATATATAAACTGACTTCTCCCCTACCTCCTCAGAGCAGTTTTCTCAGAACTACTGAGAAGTTGACTTCTGGCTATTATCCTTAGGAAGACCCTAAATAAAATTTAAATTCACATTCCTCTGTTGTGTATCTTTCAGTTGCCAGGAACAACTGGCTTGGTGACAGGGATGGTGAATAAAAGAGAAAAAGGAGGAAGTTCAAGATGAAGTTGGAATATAAAAATAAATAAGCTATAAGAATATATTGTACAATACAGGTAATATATTCACTAATATTTTATAATAACTATAAATGGAACTGGGCATCACTGGTGGTTCTGTGGTAAAGAACCTACTTGCCAGTGCAGGAGACCTGGGTTGGCAAGATCCACAGGAGGAGGAAATGGAAACCCACTCCAGTATTCTTGCCTAGAGAATTCAATGGACAGAGGAGCCTTGTAGGCTGCAGTCCCTGGGGTCACAAAAGAGTCAGACACAACTTAGCAACTGAACAACAACAATAAACAGACTATAATCAATGTAGAAACTGTGACTTATCACGTTGTACACCTGAAACCTACATAATATTATATACATTAACTATACCTCAATAAAAAATAACAAAATAATTCCTTTTAAAAAATCACTCACACACACACACAAGTGAAAATGGAATCAGATTGGTTTCCCTGTGAAACGACATGATATCTCAGTTCCAAGGTGACAGAGGTAGGAAATGGGAACCACCTCCTGCTAGAAAGAATCCCAGGCAAATGGACTTTCCAAGGCAGAAGTGTGCCTCCCTGCTCCTGCCACTTCCATCCTGGGCTTTGTATGGTATTTCTATAGAAGCTGGCTGAACAAGCCCTTAGGTCAACACCAGCTGCAGTGCCTGCTAAGGGAAGACAGAACACAATATTGAAGCAGAAAAGGGGGAAATGTAACAACATCCCATAGGTAAGATGGGGCCCCTGGATTTCTCCCAGCCACATTCTCGAATGCCTACACACCTGCAAAGTCAGACCACCATTATCTCTATCCTTCAAGCTCTCCACAAGGGAATACCATGCCAGCAGGGTCTTCATCTTTTGCTTGTATAAAACACACAGTTCCTGCCACCAGCTGCTCACCCAAGCTGCAGCCAAGCTTCTGCTGCTGGGTAACAACGAGTATTCTACCTGTGGCCTAAAGGTCACATATGACTGCAAAGCACAAAGTAACTCAAAACATTTTGTCCTTTTCTTTCTCTCTATGCTGTAGTTTTTTCTCTTTTAGATTCACAGGAGTGGTATTTGTCAGCACTCTAATCTATGTTGGTCTTTGCCATGTTCTTCCTATCTGACATTGCTCTCTGGTTTCTTAAAGGCATCACTCCAAATGTCACACTACCTTCTGCACTGTGGGTGTGTTCAGTCACTCAAGTGTGTCCACCTCTTTGCGACTCTCACACTATTGAAATGTGAGGTTGGATAATTCTCTACTGCAGTGGCTTTCCTGTGCCCTGTGGGATATACAGGATCCTTTGCCTCTGCCAGGAGCATCCCCACCACCATTTATTTCAACAATCCAAAACCTTGTAGGCTGCAGTCCCTGGGGTCACAAAAGAGTCAGACACAACTTAGCAACTGAACAACAACAATAAACAGACTATAATCAATGTAGAAACTGTGACTTATCACGTTGTACACCTGAAACCTACATAATATTATATACATTAACTATACCTCAATAAAAAATAACAAAATAATTCCTTTTAAAAAATCACTCACACACACACACAAGTGAAAATGGAATCAGATTGGTTTCCCTGTGAAACGACATGATATCTCAGTTCCAAGGTGACAGAGGTAGGAAATGGGAACCACCTCCTGCTAGAAAGAATCCCAGGCAAATGGACTTTCCAAGGCAGAAGTGTGCCTCCCTGCTCCTGCCACTTCCATCCTGGGCTTTGTATGGTATTTCTATAGAAGCTGGCTGAACAAGCCCTTAGGTCAACACCAGCTGCAGTGCCTGCTAAGGGAAGACAGAACACAATATTGAAGCAGAAAAGGGGGAAATGTAACAACATCCCATAGGTAAGATGGGGCCCCTGGATTTCTCCCAGCCACATTCTCGAATGCCTACACACCTGCAAAGTCAGACCACCATTATCTCTATCCTTCAAGCTCTCCACAAGGGAATACCATGCCAGCAGGGTCTTCATCTTTTGCTTGTATAAAACACACAGTTCCTGCCACCAGCTGCTCACCCAAGCTGCAGCCAAGCTTCTGCTGCTGGGTAACAACGAGTATTCTACCTGTGGCCTAAAGGTCACATATGACTGCAAAGCACAAAGTAACTCAAAACATTTTGTCCTTTTCTTTCTCTCTATGCTGTAGTTTTTTCTCTTTTAGATTCACAGGAGTGGTATTTGTCAGCACTCTAATCTATGTTGGTCTTTGCCATGTTCTTCCTATCTGACATTGCTCTCTGGTTTCTTAAAGGCATCACTCCAAATGTCACACTACCTTCTGCACTGTGGGTGTGTTCAGTCACTCAAGTGTGTCCACCTCTTTGCGACTCTCACACTATTGAAATGTGAGGTTGGATAATTCTCTACTGCAGTGGCTTTCCTGTGCCCTGTGGGATATACGGCAGGATCCTTTGCCTCTGCCAGGAGCATCCCCCACCACCATTTATTTCAACAATCCAAAATGTCTGCAGACATCACCCAGGAGGGAGGGAGGAGGTGAAGTGTGTTCTCACATTTGGAGAACAAATGATCCTTATTACAACTGGCTTGAAAGGAGCCAACTCAGAAATGCCTGAGTGACATCAGGGGCTCATTTCAAAAGCAGGATCATTATCTAGGGTGATTATATAGAGACAGAGGAGGCCAATCCTGGTCATTAAATATTTAAATAACTAAATATTTAACATCAGTTGGCAGCATTTTTATTACTATTTCTACCTTTATATTTCCTGCTCCAGATCTCCCCCAACAGAAATGCTTTGCTTCAATCAAACTTTTATTGCCATCTCCCTAACATGAAAACAGATGCCACAGCCCTGAGTTACAGAGCTGTTTCCCAAAGAGGAGGAAGCAGTTGATTTTTCCCTCCCAGGTGTCTTACGAGATAGCAAATAAATAATATCTGCATTTGTAGCCCCACAATTTATACTCTTCCAAAGGAGGAAGCATAAAAGGTTATTTAATCAAGTAAACAAATTCACACCTGTTTTTGCCTCATTTTTTTTTCAGTTCTGTCTCCCTTGAATTTTATACACGTGTATTTTAACCTAATATTGTTTCCTGTTGAAAGAAATATTTGGACTATAGCAAAATGCTCCTCTGCAAACTCCATCCTTCCTCCTTTCTAGAAAGCTTCAGAGCCCACAGGGAGCAAAATCATGGTGACCAATGTTCCTGATTTAGTTTCATCTGTATCTTGCTTTTCTCTGCTTACTCTAGGCCTGTGATATTAATATGATACAATGGAAGACAGCAGCTTCTCCTTAATCTCCTCATCACAAATGAAAATGGAAACATGTCCTTTCCATCAAGAAACCCCTAATCCTCTTTGCAGTTCTGTGGTAAGTGGCCATTACTACAGTTCTCAGTGATCCTCACTTCCTCCTGGTGTTCAAGTCCTTGAATAATCCTCTCCCTGTAAGTGTGGAATATAGACTTATTGCCTTATTTCTCCCTCAAAGAAGTAGTGAAAGGTCATTTTTCAAGATC